>CM027869.1:0-2400000 GCA_016097605.1 Eucalyptus guilfoylei
GCCTGGGCCTGGGCCTGGGCCTGGGCCTGGGCCCTGGGCCTGGGCCTGGGCCTGGGCCTGGGCCTGGGCCTGGGCCTGGGCCTGGGCCTGAGCCTGGGCCTGGGCCTGGGCCTGGGCCTGGGCCTGGGCCTGGGCCTGGGCCTGAGCCCTGGGCCTGGGCCTGGGCCTGGGCCTGGGCCTGGGCCTGGGCCTGGGCCTGGGCCTGGGCCTGGGCCTGGGCCTGGGCCTGGGCCTGGGCCTGGGCCTGGGCCTGGGCCTAGGCCTGGGCCTGGGCCTGGGCCTGGGCCTGGGCCTGGGCCTGGGCCTGGGCCTGGGCCTGGGCCTGGGCTGGGCCTGGGCCTGAGCCTGGGCCTGGGCCCTGGGCCTGGGCCTGGGCCTGGGCCTGGGCCTGGGCCTGGGCCTGGGCCTGGGCCTGGGCCTGGGCCTGGGCCTGGGCCTGGGCCTGGGCCTGGGCCTGAGGCCTGGGCCTGGGCCTGGGCCTGGCCTGGGCCTGAGCCTGGGCCTGGGCCTGGGCCTGGGCCTGGGCCTGGGCCTGGGCCTGGGCCTGGGCCTGGGCCTGGGCCTGAGCCTGGGCCTGGGCCTGGGCCTGGGCCTGGAGCCTGGGCCTGGGCCTAGGCCTAGGCCTGGGCCTGGGCCTGGGCCTGGGCCTGGGCCTGGGCCTGGGCCTGGGCCTGGGCCTGGGCCTGGGCCTGGGCCTGGGCCTGGGCCTGGGCCTGGGCCTGGGCCTGGGCCTGGGCCTGGGCCTGGGCCTGGGCCTGGGCCTGGGCCTGGGCCTGGGCCTGGGCCTGGGCCTGGGCCTGGGCCTGGGCCTGGGCCTGGGCCTGGGCCTGGGCCTGGGCCTGGGCCTGGGCCTGGGCCTGGGCCTGGGCCTGGGCCTGGGCCTGGGCCTGGGCCTGGGCCTGGGCCTGGGCCTGGGCCTGGGCCTGGGCCTGGGCCTGGGCCTGGGCCTGGGCCTGGGCCTGGGCCTGGGCCTGGGCCTGGGCCTGGGCCTGGGCCTGGGCCTGGGCCTGGGCCTGGGCCTGGGCCTGGGCCTGGGCCTGGGCCTGGGCCTGGGCCTGGGCCTGGGCCTGGGCCTGGGCCTGGGCCTGGGCCTGGGCCTGGGCCTGGGCCTGGGCCTGGGCCTGGGCCTGGGCCTGGGCCTGGGCCTGGGCCTGGGCCTGGGCCTGGGCCTGGGCCTGGGCCTGGGCCTGGGCCTGGGCCTGGGCCTGGGCCTGGGCCTGGGCCTGGGCCTGGGCCTGGGCCTGGGCCTGGGCCTGGGCCTGGGCCTGGGCCTGGGCCTGGGCCTGGGCCTGGGCCTGGGCCTGGGCCTGGGCCTGGGCCTGGGCCTGGGCCTGGGCCTGGGCCTGGGCCTGGGCCTGGGCCTGGGCCTGGGCCTGGGCCTGGGCCTGGGCCTGGGCCTGGGCCTGGGCCTGGGCCTGGGCCTGGGCCTGGGCCTGGGCCTGGGCCTGGGCCTGGGCCTGGGCTGGGCCTGGGCCTGGGCCTGGGCCTGGGCCTGGGCCTGGGCCTGGGCCTGGGCCTGGGCCTGGGCCTGGGCCTGGGCCTGGGCCTGGGCCTGGGCCTGGGCCTGGGCCTGGGCCTGGGCCTGGGCCTGGGCCTGGGCCTGGGCCTGGGCCTGGGCCTGGGCCTGGGCCTGGGCCTGGGCCTGGGCCTGGGCCTGGGCCTGGGCCTGGGCCTGGGCCTGGGCCTGGGCCTGGGCCTGGGCCTGGGCCTGGGCCTGGGCCTGGGCCTGGGCCTGGGCCTGGGCCTGGGCCTGGGCCTGGGCCTGGGCCTGGGCCTGGGCCTGGGCCTGGGCCTGGGCCTGGGCCTGGGCCTGAGGCCTGGGCCCTGGGCCTGGGCCTGGGCCTGGGCCTGGGCCTGGGCCTGGGCCTGGGCCTGGGCCTGGGCCTGGGCCTGGGCCTGGGCCTGGGCCTGGGCCTGGGCCTGGGCCTGGGCCTGGGCCTGGGCCTGGGCCTGGGCCTGGGCCTGGGCCTGGGCCTGGGCCTGGGCCTGGGCCTGGGCCTGGGCCTGGGCCTGGGCCTGGGCCTGGGCCTGAGCCTGGGCCTGGGCCTGGGCCTGGGCCTGGGCCTGGGCCTGGGCCTGGGCCTGGGCCTGGGCCTGGGCCTGGGCCTGGGCCCTGGGCCTGGGCCTGGGCCTGAGCCTGGGCCTGGGCCTGGGCCTGGGCCTGGGCCTGGGCCTGGGCCTGGGCCTGGGCCTGGGCCTGGGCCTGGGCCTGGGCCTGGGCCTGGGCCTGGGCCTGGGCCTGGGCCTGGGCCTGGGCCTGGGCCTGGGCCTGGGCCTGGGCCTGGGCCTGGGCCTGGGCCTGGGCCTGGGCCTGGGCCTGGGCCTGGGCCTGGGCCTGGGCCTGGGCCTGGGCCTGGGCCTGGGCCTGGGCCTGGGCCTGGGCCTGGGCCTGGGCCTGGGCCTGGGCCTGGGCCTGGGCCTGGGCCTGGGCCTGGGCCTGGGCCTGGGCCTGGGCCTGGGCCTGGGCCTGGGCCTGGGCCTGGGCCTGGGCCTGGGCCTGGGCCTGGGCCTGGGCCTGGGCCTGGGCCTGGGCCTGGGCCTGGGCCTGGGCCTGGGCCTGGGCCTGGGCCTGGGCCTGGGCCTGGGCCTGGGCCTGGGCCTGGGCCTGGGCCTGGGCCTGGGCCTGGGCCTGGGCCTGGGCCTGGGCCTGGGCCTGGGCCTGGGCCTGGGCCTGGGCCTGGGCCTGGGCCTGGGCCTGGGCCTGGGCCTGGGCCTGGGCCTGGGCCTGGGCCTGGGCCTGAGCCTGGGCCTGGCCTGAGCCTGGGCCTGGGCCTGGGCCTGGGCCTGGGCCTGGGCCTGGGCCTGGGCCTGGGCCTGGGCCTGGGCCTGGGCCTGGGCCTGGGCCTGGGCCTGGGCCTGGGCCTGGGCCTGGGCCTGGGCCTGGGCCTGGGCCTGAGCCTGGGCCTGGGCCTGGGCCTGGGCCTGGGCCTGAGCCTGGGCCTGGGCCTGGGCCTGGGCCTGGGCCTGGGCCTGGGCCTGGGCCTGGGCCTGGGCCTGGGCCTGGGCCTGGGCCTGGGCCTGGGCCTGGGCCTGGGCCTGGGCCTGGGCCTGGGCCTGGGCCTGGGCCTGGGCCTGGGCCTGGGCCTGGGCCTGGGCCTGGGCCTGGGCCTGGGCCTGGGCCTGGGCCTGGGCCTGGGCCTGGGCCTGGGCCTGGGCCTGGGCCTGGGCCTGGGCCTGGGCCTGGGCCTGGGCCTGGGCCTGGGCCTGGGCCTGGGCCTGGGCCTGGGCCTGGGCCTGGGCCTGGGCCTGGGCCTGGGCCTGGGCCTGGGCCTGGGCCTGGGCCTGGGCCTGGGCCTGGGCCTGGGCCTGGGCCTGGGCCTGGGCCTGGGCCTGGGCCTGGGCCTGGGCCTGGGCCTGGGCCTGGGCCTGGGCCTGGGCCTGGGCCTGGGCCTGGGCCCTGGGCCTGGGCCTGGGCCTGGGCCTGGGCCTGGGCCTGGGCCTGGGCCTGGGCCTGGGCCTGGGCCTGGGCCTGGGCCTGGGCCTGGGCCTGGGCCTGGGCCTGGGCCTGGGCCTGGGCCTGGGCCTGGGCCTGGGCCTGGGCCTGGGCCTGGGCCTGGGCCTGGGCCTGGGCCTGGGCCTGGGCCTGGGCCTGGGCCTGGGCCTGGGCCTGGGCCTGGGCCTGGGCCTGGGCCTGGGCCTGGGCCTGGGCCTGGGCCTGGGCCTGGGCCTGGGCCTGGGCCTGGGCCTGGGCCTGGGCCTGGGCCTGGGCCTGGGCCTGGGCCTGGGCCTGGGCCTGGGCCTGGGCCTGGGCCTGGGCCTGGGCCTGGGCCTGGGCCTGGGCCTGGGCCTGGGCCTGGGCCTGGGCCTGGGCCTGGGCCTGGGCCTGGGCCTGGGCCTGGGCCTGGGCCTGGGCCTGGGCCTGGGCCTGGGCCTGGGCCTGGGCCTGGGCCTGGGCCTGGGCCTGGGCCTGGGCCTGGGCCTGGGCCTGGGCCTGGGCCTGGGCCTGGGCCTGGGCCTGGGCCTGGGCCTGGGCCTGGGCCTGGGCCTGGGCCTGGGCCTGGGCCTGGGCCTGGGCCTGGGCCTGGGCCTGGGCCTGGGCCTGGGCCTGGGCCTGGGCCTGGGCCTGGGCCTGGGCCTGGGCCTGGGCCTGGGCCTGGGCCTGGGCCTGGGCCTGGGCCTGGGCCTGGGCCTGGGCCTGGGCCTGGGCCTGGGCCTGGGCCTGGGCCTGGGCCTGGGCCTGGGCCTGGGCCTGGGCCTGGGCCTGGGCCTGGGCCTGGGCCTGGGCCTGGGCCTGGGCCTGGGCCTGGGCCCTGGGCCTGGGCCTGGGCCTGGGCCTGGGCCTGGGCCTGGGCCTGGGCCTGGGCCTGGGCCTGGGCCTGGGCCTGGGCCTGGGCCTGGGCCTGGGCCTGGGCCTGGGCCTGGGCCTGGGCCTGGGCCTGGGCCTGGGCCTGGGCCTGGGCCTGGGCCTGGGCCTGGGCCTGGGCCTGGGCCTGGGCCTGGGCCTGGGCCTGGGCCTGGGCCTGGGCCTGGGCCTGGGCCTGGGCCTGGGCCTGGGCCTGGGCCTGGGCCTGGGCCTGGGCCTGGGCCTGGGCCTGGGCCTGGGCCTGGGCCTGGGCCTGGGCCTGGGCCTGGGCCTGGGCCTGGGCCTGGGCCTGGGCCTGGGCCTGGGCCTGGGCCTGGGCCTGGGCCTGGGCCTGGGCCTGGGCCTGGGCCTGGGCCTGGGCCTGGGCCTGGGCCTGGGCCTGGGCCTGGGCCTGGGCCTGGGCCTGGGCCTGGGCCTGGGCCTGGGCCTGGGCCTGGGCCTGGGCCTGGGCCTGGGCCTGGGCCTGGGCCTGGGCCTGGGCCTGGGCCTGGGCCTGGGCCTGGGCCTGGGCCTGGGCCTGGGCCTGGGCCTGGGCCTGGGCCTGGGCCTGGGCCTGGGCCTGGGCCTGGGCCTGGGCCTGGGCCTGGGCCTGGGCCTGGGCCTGGGCCTGGGCCTGGGCCTGGGCCTGGGCCTGGGCCTGGGCCTGGGCCTGGGCCTGGGCCTGGGCCTGGGCCTGGGCCTGGGCCTGGGCCTGGGCCTGGGCCTGGGCCTGGGCCTGGGCCTGGGCCTGGGCCTGGGCCTGGGCCTGGGCCTGGGCCTGGGCCTGGGCCTGGGCCTGGGCCTGGGCCTGGGCCTGGGCCTGGGCCTGGGCCTGGGCCTGGGCCTGGGCCTGGGCCTGGGCCTGGGCCTGGGCCTGGGCCTGGGCCTGGGCCTGGGCCTGGGCCTGGGCCTGGGCCTGGGCCTGGGCCTGGGCCTGGGCCTGGGCCTGGGCCTGGGCCTGGGCCTGGGCCTGGGCCTGGGCCTGGGCCTGGGCCTGGGCCTGGGCCTGGGCCTGGGCCTGGGCCTGGGCCTGGGCCTGGGCCTGGGCCTGGGCCTGGGCCTGGGCCTGGGCCTGGGCCTGGGCCTGGGCCTGGGCCTGGGCCTGGGCCTGGGCCTGGGCCTGGGCCTGGGCCTGGGCCTGGGCCTGGGCCTGGGCCTGGGCCTGGGCCTGGGCCTGGGCCTGGGCCTGGGCCTGGGCCTGGGCCTGGGCCTGGGCCTGGGCCTGGGCCTGGGCCTGGGCCTGGGCCTGGGCCTGGGCCTGGGCCTGGGCCTGGGCCTGGGCCTGGGCCTGGGCCTGGGCCTGGGCCTGGGCCTGGGCCTGGGCCTGGGCCTGGGCCTGGGCCTGGGCCTGGGCCTGGGCCTGGGCCTGGGCCTGGGCCTGGGCCTGGGCCTGGGCCTGGGCCTGGGCCTGGGCCTGGGCCTGGGCCTGGGCCTGGGCCTGGGCCTGGGCCTGGGCCTGGGCCTGGGCCTGGGCCTGGGCCTGGGCCTGGGCCTGGGCCTGGGCCTGGGCCTGGGCCTGGGCCTGGGCCTGGGCCTGGGCCTGGGCCTGGGCCTGGGCCTGGGCCTGGGCCTGGGCCTGGGCCTGGGCCTGGGCCTGGGCCTGGGCCTGGGCCTGGGCCTGGGCCTGGGCCTGGGCCTGGGCCTGGGCCTGGGCCTGGGCCTGGGCCTGGGCCTGGGCCTGGGCCTGGGCCTGGGCCTGGGCCTGGGCCTGGGCCTGGGCCTGGGCCTGGGCCTGGGCCTGGGCCTGGGCCTGGGCCTGGGGGCCTGGGCCTGGGCCTGGGCCTGGGCCTGGGCCTGGGCCTGGGCCTGGGCCTGGGCCTGGGCCTGGGCCTGGGCCTGGGCCTGGGCCTGGGCCTGGGCCTGGGCCTGGGCCTGGGCCTGGGCCTGGGCCTGGGCCTGGGCCTGGGCCTGGGCCTGGGCCTGGGCCTGGGCCTGGGCCTGGGCCTGGGCCTGGGCCTGGGCCTGGGCCTGGGCCTGGGCCTGGGCCTGGGCCTGGGCCTGGGCCTGGGCCTGGGCCTGGGCCTGGGCCTGGGCCTGGGCCTGGGCCTGGGCCTGGGCCTGGGCCTGGGCCTGGGCCTGGGCCTGGGCCTGGGCCTGGGCCTGGGCCTGGGCCTGGGCCTGGGCCTGGGCCTGGGCCTGGGCCTGGGCCTGGGCCTGGGCCTGGGCCTGGGCCTGGGCCTGGGCCTGGGCCTGGGCCTGGGCCTGGGCCTGGGCCTGGGCCTGGGCCTGGGCCTGGGCCTGGGCCTGGGCCTGGGCCTGGGCCTGGGCCTGGGCCTGGGCCTGGGCCTGGGCCTGGGCCCTGGGCCTGGGCCTGGGCCTGGGCCTGGGCCTGGGCCTGGGCCTGGGCCTGGGCCTGGGCCTGGGCCTGGGCCTGGGCCTGGGCCTGGGCCTGGGCCTGGGCCTGGGCCTGGGCCTGGGCCTGGGCCTGGGCCTGGGCCTGGGCCTGGGCCTGGGCCTGGGCCTGGGGGCCTGGGCCTGGGCCTGGGCCTGGGCCTGGGCCTGGGCCTGGGCCTGGGCCTGGGCCTGGGCCTGGGCCTGGGCCTGGGCCTGGGCCTGGGCCTGGGCCTGGGCCTGGGCCTGGGCCTGGGCCTGGGCCTGGGCCTGGGCCTGGGCCTGGGCCTGGGCCTGGGCCTGGGCCTGGGCCTGGGCCTGGGCCTGGGCCTGGGCCTGGGCCTGGGCCTGGGCCTGGGCCTGGGCCTGGGCCTGGGCCTGGGCCTGGGCCTGGGCCTGGGCCTGGGCCTGGGCCTGGGCCTGGGCCTGGGCCTGGGCCTGGGCCTGGGCCTGGGCCTGGGCCTGGGCCTGGGCCTGGGCCTGGGCCTGGGCCTGGGCCTGGGCCTGGGCCTGGGCCTGGGCCTGGGCCTGGGCCTGGGCCTGGGCCTGGGCCTGGGCCTGGGCCTGGGCCTGGGCCTGGGCCTGGGCCTGGGCCTGGGCCTGGGCCTGGGCCTGGGCCTGGGCCTGGGCCTGGGCCTGGGCCTGGGCCTGGGCCTGGGCCTGGGCCTGGGCCTGGGCCTGGGCCTGGGCCTGGGCCTGGGCCTGGGCCTGGGCCTGGGCCTGGGCCTGGGCCTGGGCCTGGGCCTGGGCCTGGGCCTGGGCCTGGGCCTGGGCCTGGGCCTGGGCCTGGGCCTGGGCCTGGGCCTGGGCCTGGGCCTGGGCCTGGGCCTGGGCCTGGGCCTGGGCCTGGGCCTGGGCCTGGGCCTGGGCCTGGGCCTGGGCCTGGGCCTGGGCCTGGGCCTGGGCCTGGGCCTGGGCCTGGGCCTGGGCCTGGGCCTGGGCCTGGGCCTGGGCCTGGGCCTGGGCCTGGGCCTGGGCCTGGGCCTGGGCCTGGGCCTGGGCCTGGGCCTGGGCCTGCCTGGGCCTGGGCCTGGGCCTGGGCCTGGGCCTGGGCCTGGGCCTGGGCCTGGGCCTGGGCCTGGGCCTGGGCCTGGGCCTGGGCCTGGGCCTGGGCCTGGGCCTGGGCCTGGGCCCTGGGCCTGGGCCTGGGCCTGGGCCTGGGCCTGGGCCTGGGCCTGGGCCTGGGCCTGGGCCTGGGCCTGGGCCTGGGCCTGGGCCTGGGCCTGGGCCTGGGCCTGGGCCTGGGCCTGGGCCTGGGCCTGGGCCTGGGCCTGGGCCTGGGCCTGGGCCTGGGCCTGGGCCTGGGCCTGGGCCTGGGCCTGGGCCTGGGCCTGGGCCTGGGCCTGGGCCTGGGCCTGGGCCTGGGCCTGGGCCTGGGCCTGGGCCCTGGGCCTGGGCCTGGGCCTGGGCCTGGGCCTGGGCCTGGGCCTGGGCCTGGGCCTGGGCCTGGGCCTGGGCCTGGGCCTGGCCTGGGCCTGGGCCTGGGCCTGGGCCTGGGCCTGGGCCTGGGCCTGGGCCTGGGCCTGGGCCTGGGCCCTGGGCCTGGGCCTGGGCCTGGGCCTGGGCCTGGGCCTGGGCCTGGGCCTGGGCCTGGGCCTGGGCCTGGGCCTGGGCCTGGGCCTGGGCCTGGGCCTGGGCCTGGGCCTGGGGCCTGGGCCTGGGCCTGGGCCTGGGCCTGGGCCTGGGCCTGGGCCTGGGCCTGGGCCTGGGCCTGGGCCTGGGCCTGGGCCTGGGCCTGGGCCTGGGCCTGGGCCTGGGCCTGGGCCTGGGCCTGGGCCTGGGCCTGGGCCTGGGCCTGGGCCTGGGCCTGGGCCTGGGCCTGGGCCTGGGCCTGGGCCTGGGCCTGGGCCTGGGCCTGGGCCTGGGCCTGGGCCCTGGGCCTGGGCCTGGGCCTGGGCCTGGGCCTGGGCCTGGGCCTGGGCCTGGGCCTGGGCCTGGGCCTGGCCTGGGGCCTGGGCCTGGGCCTGGGCCTGGGCCTGGGCCTGGGCCTCTAAACCCTAAACCCTAAACCCTAAACCCTAAACCCTAAACCCTAAACCCTAAACCCCTAAACCCTAAACCCTAAACCCTAAACCCTAAACCCTAAACCCTAAACCCTAAACCCTAAACCCTAAACCCTAAACCCTAAACCCTAAACCCTAAACCCCCTAAACCCTAAACCCTAAACCCTAAACCCTAAACCCTAAACCCTAAACCCTAAACCCTAAACCCTAAACCCTAAACCCTAAACCCTAAAACCCTAAACCCTAAACCCCTAAAACCCTAAACCCTAAACCCTAAACCCTAAACCCTAAACCCTAAACCCTAAACCCTAAACCCTAAACCCTCAACCCTCAACCCTAAACCCTCAACCCTCAACCCTAAACCCTCAACCCTCAACCCTCAACCCTCAACCCTAAACCCTCAACCCTAAACCTCAACCCTCAACCCTAAACCCTAAACCCTCAACCCTAAACCCTAAACCCTCAACCCTAAACCCTAAACCCTAAACCATCAACCCTCAACCCTCAACCCTCAACCCTAAACCCTAAACCCTCAACCCTCAACCCTCAACCCTCAACCCTCAACCCTAAACCCTAAACCCTCAACCCTCAACCCTCAACCCTCAACCCTCAACCCTCAACCCTCAACCCTAAACCCTCAACCCTAAACCCTCAACCCTAAACCCTCAACCCTCAACCCTCAACCCTAAACCCTCAACCCTCAACCCTCAACCCTAAACCCTCAACCCTCAACCCTAAACCCTCAACCCTCAACCCTCAACCCTCAACCCTAAACCCTCAACCCTCAACCCTCAACCCTCAACCCTAAACCCTAAACCCTCAACCCTAAACCCTCAACCCTCAACCCTAAACCCTCAACCCTCAACCCTAAACCCTCAACCCTAAACCCTAAACCCTAAACCCTCAACCCTCAACCCTCAACCCTAAACCCTAAACCCTAAACCCGTGGAATCTTTCTCCGTACAAATAATGTCTCCAAATCTTCGGGGCAAAGATAATCGCCGTGTGTTCTAAGTCATCCGTCAGATAATTCTACTCGTGACTCCTCAACTGACAGGAGGCGTATGTAACAACGCTGCCATGTTGTATCAACATGCAACCCAGTCCTCTAAATGACGCATCACTATAGATCTCGAATCCTCTAGGACCAGATTGAATTGTTAGCATACGCAGGGTAGTCAGCTTTTCCTTAAGCTCTTGGAAACTACTCTCGCACTTGTCTATCCACACAAATTTCTCCTCTTTCTTCAGGAGTCTTGTCAAAGGCGACGCTAAAGATGAGAAGCCTTTCACGAACCGTCTGTAATAACCTGCCAAACCCAAAAAACTTCTAATCTCTGTCACTGTAGTCGATCTTGGCCAGTTGATCACAGCTTCTATCTTGCTCGGGTCCACTGAAATTCGTTCGCCTGAAATCACATGCCCTAAGAAAGCAACACGAGTTAACCAAAACTCACACTTGCTAAACTTGGCGTACAACTGGTGGACTCTCAGCGTCTGTAGCACTAATCTCAGATGATTCTCATGCTCTTCATCACTCCTTGAATACACCAGAATATCATCGAGGGAACACTCGACCCTCAATTGGGTTTCTAGCTGACCCAAACGAGGCTAGTGGCTATTCATATCCTATTTTTAGGTTGTCATAAATAACTAGGCCAAATAAATGATCCTGTCACATGAGGTACAAGTTTCAATGAAACTCACAATGGTTTAGCATACTTGATGTGGCAATACCCCAAATGATAAAGTGATGCCATCCTTATGGGCGAAGTATACTATCGAAAGAGCTACCATGGTAAAGGCACCCTTAACTCCAATATTCACATCAGACCTCCTCTTTCGAGGTGTGTCGCTCGTGTGGGTATGGGTCGCGGCACTCCGCTGTCATGTGGGGTACGAGTTTGGGAGAACTCGCGATCTCGTGGAGAGAACCCATGAGAGGCTTGACCCGAAAGGCGAGGTGATGATGTCTTTCGGAATACAAACCATGAAGAAACCCTCGTGATCAAGTATCCATAAATCTGACATTTCCCCCTCCTTTCCTCGTAGCAAGGGATCGAGGGCGGCGAGATCAGGTCGCAACAAGTATTCACTCACAGATTTCACCCATAAACCCTCCTAAGGTCCGAAATTGGGCGATCGGGGTTTTAGATTGCGGTTGTGTGTGCGGTGTCGTGCTAAAGCTCATAAATATGCATTTAAACTTAAACATCCAACACTTCAATATAAAACCTCATACATTCATACATCCTTACTCCACCTGCAAAACAAAGGGTTTACACTCACTTCACCCCTTATACCTCCCACCTACAAGACCATTAAACACATGGTTAGCGACTAACTTGATTTTCCATGCTACTGTGACATATAAGCGATCCTACGCAAAACACGTTAGTTTAACACAACAACAATTTTTAAACGACTTCAAGTCCTCTTAATCTAGTAACCAATCCTCAACGGAGTCGCCAAGCCTGTCGCGACCCGATCTCGCCGCCCATCGATCCCTCTCGCGAGGAAAGGAAAGGAGGAAAGTCGGGTTTAGGGGTACTCGATCATGAGAGTTCATTCAATGCTTGCGTTCAAAAAGATATTATCACCTCGCCTTTTAAGTCAAATCTCTCATGAGTTCCCTTCACAAGATCGCGAGCTCTCCTAAGCTCGTACCCCATGTGACACCGGAGTGTTGCAATCCATGCCCACATGGACAACACACCTCAGGAGAAGAGGTCAGGTGCCGATATCAAATTTAAGGGTACCTTTACCATGGTAGCCCTCTCAATAGTACGTTTCCCCCATAAAGATGGCTTCACTTCATTCTTTGGAGTACTCCCACATCGAGCATGCTAAACCATAGTGAGTTTCATCGAAACTCATACCCCACGCGACGGATTCATTTATATGGTCTAGTTGTTTATGACAACCTAAAAATAAGATGGGAGTCACCACTAGCTTCTTGGGGGTTGGCTAGAAACCCAATCGAGGGTCAGGAGTGTTCCCTCAATTCCTACGCAACCAGATATCTAGGTCCAGAGACTTGGGTTATGCTAATATTTCTATTAACGTCCTTTCAATACCTAAATAGTATGTTGTGCTTACCTAACGTGTCCATGCATTTTTCTTACATTTTTGAAATCGTTAGTCCTAAACTAAGCGATCATGCGTGGTTGGTCGTTTTCATGCTATTCTATTTCTAAAGAAAATGAAAAGGAAACACCCAATTGAATTGAAAATTGCAAAGCAGTAAGTAAAAAATTAAGGAAAGTTGTAATTCTATCATGCAATCCTAGAAAATATAAAGTGATTGTCTGCATGGGGGTACATGTGATGTTTCAAAAACATCTTTCGAAATCATCCATAAAATTTTGAGACAAAGTGCTGTTTCGACTATGAAAGACATCCAATTACTAAGGCTAGCTCGAGACTCACATAAATGCACTCACAAGCATCGTAGGCATTTTTTAATACAATTTAAACCGTGACTTTTCACAATGTCAAATAGACTTTTAAAGTGGTTTGAAAATATTTAGGATTAACGAACATCTAGGTTATGGAACACATTCAATTGCCAAGGCTAGCTCAAGGCTAGCGTAAATGCACTCACAAGCGTCACAAGCATTTTGAATATGGTCCAAATCACGACTTTTCCTAAGCCAAATCGAGTTTTGGAAAAGAATTTCTTAAATATTATTTTTGGGAAACATCACATGTACCAAAGTATTTTTTGAAAGATGCAATTTGGAAGGGCTAATTGTTTAACAATAAAGATCAAAGCATTTAGAACAACTTCCATGAAGATGACATGGCCTAATTTCATGCACAAAGTAACCTAAAAGGTGCAACTAAATAAACACAACCCAAGGTTCACATTAAGAAATTTCAGACCAAACATGTCGAGTTAACAAAATTGAGTAATGCCCATTGACAATCTAGCTGTGGAAAAATTCCCTAGTATGCACAATATGATAATGAACAACTTTCGTGAAGAAATTTTTCCTAAACAAGCCATTATTTTACAAAAATCAGAAAACAAGCAACAGCAGGTCGGAAAATTGTTAAAACAGTAGGATACTTAGCCAATATTGCAAGGATTTGTCCTATCAAAACAAGTCTAAAAATCACCAAATTTACACACAACATAGCCAACATGATGAACAACAAGTTTCATTGTGAGGCCAAGTATAGAATTCTAATATAAAAAATGGAACAAAAATGTCAAAGGTCTGTCCAAACAGGGGTTGGAATGGGGGTCCGAATTTTATCCCATGTCAGATTTTTATCTAGTTTTTTTAAAAAAAAATGGAAAGTGGTCCAAACAATGAGCGATCTATGTGAAATTAGCAGCATTGAAAACCTCTAAGTGTGCCTTTCGACTTCCTAGAATGGCTCAAATCCAAATTAGGTCAATTATGTACCCTAAAATTGAGATTTCTAAGTGTGTGTGTCAATAACTAAGAAAACATAACACAAGTATGCATTAAAAAACCTCAAAATCATTCAAATGGCATGAAGAAATCACATGAGACTTGGGATCAGATGCAATGGAAAGTTTGGATGACATACAAAATGTCATACAATTTAAATGACATCATGAAATAATTCAAGATTCCTAATGATATGCTTAGGAATCCTAAGTGTAATGAATACTTTGTGACATAAATTTAATGTGCAAAATGATTTTCAAAAGATATGACCTAAACATATATGCAAACCTTGTAATATGCGATTTAATCGTCAAAAAGACATAATCGCAAATTTTGGACTCTAAATGACTCAAACAAGCATGGTAAGATGCATATACGGTAAGCTTTCGTTTCAGCATCAACTTCACAAAACAGGCATGACTTCAGTCATTTCAAGACATGCAAAAATCCTACGAAAAATCTTACAGATAGAGCATTCAATGATGAATATTTCTTATTAAGAGCTCAAAACCTAAATATGATCGCATGAATCATAACAAAAATAGTAAAACAGAGATTCATATCTAAATTATGTATTGCCACAGCACATTTTCACCTTAATTCATGCAATTGACTCACTTGCCAACATCAAGACTTTGCAAAGCATGTATTAATTGAAGATATACACCATGGATTTCAATTTTCTTAAAGGATTGGATACCAAACAAACTCATTTATGAACTCAATTTCAGCAAATCACAATTCATAATAGTGTAGGGAGCTTGTCCTATGTTCAGATCTAAGCAATTTTGACCTAGTTAAAAAATCCAAAAATTACGAAAAATTGCAATATTTCTCCACATAATTACAAGCAAATTTTATGAAGGAAAGTTCCTTCAGAACTCAACACATCAATCAGTATAAAAATGAAAAAATCAGGAATCAACATATAGCAGATTGACCTAGATTCAGATCTAAACGGTTTTGACCTAGCTAATCATATCTAAAAATTCCAAAAAAAAAAATACAGAAAATTCTTAAGACAATAGCAAAAAAATTCATAAGGAAAGTTTCTCTAGAAATCAACACAGGAAATTTTACAAAAAAAAAAAAAAACAGAAGGCAGAATAAGAACAGAGTTGAAAACTAACCTAAACTGCTGCAAAATCACTCATCTTTGAAGGTGTTTTTTGAAGGTCAAACGATGTTCGAACGGGGCATGCAACCTATCAATTTGAAGCTAGTGATGTGTACTATCAAAGTTTAGAAGGACCCAAACTCAAATAAGGTCATTCTGAACCTCGTTTTGGCCAAAACAGTAAGTCTGTTCAAGGAGACAAAAATAGAAGTTTAAGGCCAAATCAAGTCAATCATTCAAGATTAATCAAGAATACTCGAACACAGCAAATTAACATCCAAATCATTCGATTTAACATCTAAACATAGTATATTTTCCTAAAATTAAACCATAGCCCCAACCGGCTAATCCGATCTTGCTTCACGAGGTTCGAGATCGAGATTGTTACCTTTTGATGTGTTTTTGTCGATTTTGATCTTAATCGATCGAAAGTTTCGTTGGAACTTCGATCAAACTCCAACGATCAAATATGGACAGCAATGATCAACTTCGAACCGATTGAATCGCCAGCTTGGATCAATACCGAATCGATCCACATGAACCGACTTGTATCACCGAGGGATCTCGGTTTAATTGGAAGAGTTCTAGACAAAACCAAGCTAATCATCGACTTGTAGTGGCTAGGACAGGAAGGTGTGGTCGCCCGCTGAATCTGCGACCGGTGGTTCATCGGCATGAGATCGATGGTGGTAGACGGTTTGGTGTAGAGAGAAAAAAGAGAGAGGCGATTAGGCTAGAAAACAGAGAGAAGAGAGAGAACGAGAGAGAGAGAGAGAGAGAGAGAGATCTGGTGGAGAGAGTATAATTTCGTCCAAGTGAGGCCTCCCCTAAAATGGAGGGAAAATTGGACTTATATACTACCCTAAGTTAAGCAATTGTGGTCGTCGGTTCAATCCGACTGTCAAAATTTTGATCCAACG
The DNA here is from genome assembly GCA_016097605.1 of Eucalyptus guilfoylei. Classification (NCBI taxonomy): domain Eukaryota; kingdom Viridiplantae; phylum Streptophyta; class Magnoliopsida; order Myrtales; family Myrtaceae; genus Eucalyptus; species Eucalyptus guilfoylei. The sequence continues at coordinate 15,078 of CM027869.1, forward strand.
ATTAAAAATTGATTTCTAAGGCTCTAATATGATATAGAGGTGTCAATTAATTGATCTAGTGGATTTGATTTGCAAAAACCCAAGCCAAAATCGAGAATTGCATCAAAATGTCCAATTAGAGGTTAATTTGTAATTTGATGAAATTTGAGAATCACTTTGTAATTTAGGAAATTGAAGGTGCAGAAGTGAAATTGACATTAAGAGGATCCTGAAACTGGTCATCGAAGGTTAGGAACCGGCCAGCAAGGGGCAGAACTAGCCATTCCCGCCGGCGATCGGTCAGATCCGTTCCATTCAGTTTGGTCGATTTTTGACCGATTTGGTCCGGTTCTTATCATTTCGCCCACTTGAGACTCTTGTGGGTCAAAAATTTATGCAATTTGGTCTCTAAAAGACCAAATTGGAAAGGAATTATATCATTTTTAAGAAGAAATTGATCAATTAAGATACAATTAAGTTAATCAAACCCTACAAACGTGATTTAGAGGTCTTTTATTGACCTAATTGAATTATTATCATGAAAAATAACGAGTCAAAACCATGGGTGCTTTGAATTGGGCCTAAAGGGCTAAAATGGTAAAATTTGTAATTCAATGGGCAAAATTGCAAGTTAACTAAAATTGAAATCAATTGATGTCACAATTGTCCTATTTAATAAACTACGATTGTGTAAGATCACTTATTGCATTCAAATTGACCTTGAATTGAAGGGCCTGAGCTTATGTCAAAAATAGATTTAGGCCTAATGTTAAAATTGGACCTAAATTTATGAAATTAGTTAAGTGAAATTTTTTCAAGCTAGATAAAATCTTCAAATATTACTTTTTTTTCACCTAATAATTTTTTCCAATTTTTCCCGGACACGGTACAGTTAGATTTTCACAAGCAGAAGATGAAGGGAAAAAAAAAAGATAAAAGAAAAGAGATATTGCGCACCTAATCAGTAATTCATGGTTGCAATTGTGCACGGTTATCTCTCTCTCGCAGCTCCAACTAAGAAATCTATGTATTTCTCGTGACTAAAGCATTGCACAAATTTAGTTGGATTAGAGGGGATAATTAATGGGATCTTCTTATCAGCGCAAAATTACTCTCTTGAGATTCTGTGAACCGTCGGATCCATTTACTTTTGCTCGTTCCCTTAACGGCGTGAGCGGGTGTGTTGTAACTTGTACAACATATATTCATCTGAATGTCTGGCTTCTCATGAAGTTGGCTTGTCTAAAGGTGTGGCGTCACTCATTTTATGAGTCGGGTGTGTCGTACGGCACCGTTTAAGCATTGCTATTGATGTCCAGCAAATTCGTTTTTTTTTTTTCATAATTTTTCTTAATATGAGTGGCTTTTTAAAAAAATAAAAATAAAAAATCGACAGCCTTCGCTTTAACGGGCTTTTTTCTTACTGCTAGTGTTGTGCTCTTGAGTAGGGGTGAGCACAGTTCCCGGGTAGAACCAGGAACCGGAGAACCAAACCGAAGGTTCCGATTCCTAGTTACCCTTTTCTCGGAACCGGAACCAGAACCGGCACTGGGAACCAGAACCGGTCCGATTATGGCTCAAAAAAAGCCCCAAATTGACTTTCACTTTCACATACAACACTTTCAAATTCACAATTTCACAGTTCTCTCTTCGCCCGTTCTTCGCCTCTACTCAACGCCACCTGAGATTCCCTCGCCGCATCCCTGCTCTGCATTTCTGCCAGCCGCCGCGTCTCCAAGTGACCCCCTGCTCGCTCGCGCCGACGCTAGAAGCCCTCTGCAGCAGATCCCAAGCCTCGTCGCGTCTCGCCTGCAACCCGCACCGACCCGTGACGACCCGACGTCGCTCCTGCTCCGCCCGCCACTGCTGCCCGACGCCGCTGCTCACCTCCCGCCACTGTGATCCCGCAACGCCGCTGCTCTACCTTCGCCGTGCCCCAAAGCCCGCGACCCGCAATGCCCTCGCCCAGCTCCAAGCTTTCCCTGAGCGACGGTGCTGCAGCTCGCCGCTTGCCTTCAACGCCATCGTCGCTCACCCTCAACGCCACCGCCGCTCGCGCTCAACACCACCGCTCGCTGACCTCTGCTCGATGCCACCGCCACTAGCCCTCAACGCCACCGCTAACCTCTGCTCGGCGAGCCACCACTGACCTCTGGTCGACGCCATCGCTGACCTCTTCTTGTGAGTGTTCTCTCTCTATCTTTCCTTTCGATTCAGCTAGTCGAATGCCCTTAGTCTTTCCCCCCGTTGGCTAAGGCAGCACTCGTGCTCATTATAACGCGGCCTTGTGGCGGGTGTTTGTGTGTATGCAGTTTCGTTTTGGTTCTTGCATTGGCTCCGTTCGGCAAGCCGAATGCTGTTGTGTAGGATGATCGCTTGCAATGATTATGCTTTCTTAGAGTTCATGCATTTAAAGTTTGCGAGATCAAATCGGAAAGATGAATTGCGTGCTGAATGTTGCTTATTGAGCTCGTCAAAGTTAAGATCGCTCATTTTAGGTGTGAAGAACTCTGATTCCTCTTGTCCGAAGAATTTTTCATTTAAGCTCCTGCAATAGCTATGTTAGTGAGGTGCGATGGATGTTCGGATTAGCCAGAATCTCTCATCTTAGAGTATATTGAATGCTTGTTGTGTTCAATTGAGTAAAGTTAATCGTTTCTTTTGGCGGTTATGCGAAATTGGTTTTGTAAATAAGGAATTATACGATGCATACTGAACTTGCAATTTTCAACATCACCTGTAGATTTTAGTGAGACAGCTTTGCAATCTTTCTAGTTCAAAGGTAGGTGATGAAATGAACAGACTGTAATTGGTCTACTTTCCCATGGTTCGTGCATCTGCATGTTCTTTTTCGATAGTAAGAGTACCATTTGGTTTCGATCAGACGATCTTGTGCATGTAAAACGCACTTTACCAAGGTGTGGTGAGCTTGATGATCATTTTTCACATTTGTAAGTACGTGACCATCTTTCGTTCTTTCTTTTGGTTTTGTTGAGATAAAACTGGTGCTTCTTACAGATATTTCCATTTGGTTCGGTTCCTTTAAAGACTTATCTTCCTGACGGAGATATTGATTTGACTGCCTTTAGGGTTCTTAATGCTGAAGATTCGTTAGCTAGTCAAGATTCATTTGCTGAGAAATACTTGGTGTTTTCTTGAAACATTTTCTTGTGAAAATAGTAGCACATGCCTAAATAGTAACTAGTAGCACATGCCTAACATTTTCTTCTTAAATAATTTGATGGCTTAAATTCGCCTCTAAAACTGCAAGTTTCTATACATGAGGTTTGTATATTGTGTAATATCTATCACACTTGAAGAGGGACACCAATCTAGACTTTGAAGTAATTGTAGCTTCTCGAAGTCTGCACTTTTATACAACCAACATAATAGACTTAGCTTATGTATAAAAGTGTTGTATTATGTTTCTATACAGCATTGGTATGCTGTATTATACTGTATTAACATTGTTATCAACTAAATTTTGAATCTAGTATAGTTGGGATATAAGTTATGATGAGCAAAATGATATGCATTAAAGGCACTTTAGTTGGTCAACTTATCACTCATTTCTATGCTAGACATTCTTGTTCTAGAGGTGTTTCATTTCTAGTTTACTCTTTATTTTGAAATTTCTAATTATATTATGTTATTGTTGTGTAGTGCGAAGTTAATGTATCAAGATAACACATCAATGGAGGGTGGATGGACATGAGGAGATGACTCCGATCATGAAATTAGAGTTTTCTAGTAATGAAAATGAAGAAGATGCACCCCCTACCATGAGTGCCACAAGTAAAGTACCCGGTTCTTATCTTCATCATGATAAGAAATATACATCCGAATACTGGAATCATTATATGAGAATCAATGATAAGGATGGAAAAACAAATCAAGTGAAGTGCATTCATTATGGGACCACGCTTAAGTATCGTGTTGCTAATGGTACTTCTGCGATAAGGAAGCACTTGACCACATGCAAGAGGTTTCCCAGTAATGTAGATAAGAGGCAGAAATTCTTTGCATCATGTAATGTAGACATGGCTGGCAAGGCAGGAGGAGATTCTAGTACTGGTAGTGTCTTATCGACATGGTCGTTTAATCAAGAACGTTGTAGGCGAATGCTTGCTCGGTTCATCATCCTTGATGAGCAACCTTTTTTTCCTTGTTTGAACGTGTTGGATTTCGTGAATTTGTCAGTGAATTACAATCTCTCTTCAAACATTTATCACGTTTCACAATGGCAAAAGATTGCATGAAGTTGTATTTAGATGAAAGAACTTATTTGAAGAATTATTTTCGAAAGATTAATTCTAGGATCGCACTCACGACTAATACATGGAGTTCCATTCAAAATCTGAATTATTTGTGTCACTGCATATTTTATTGATGAAAATTGGAAGTTACATAAAAGAATTATCAACTTTGTGGTGATGCATAGTCACAGGGGTAAGGAGATTAGGAAAATGGTGGAGAAATGCATTCAGAAGTGGAGAATAGAAAAAAAGGTGTCCACAATCACTATGGATAATGCTAGCTCGAATGATGTTGCAATTGGCTATTTGAGGGAAAAATTTTCGAAATAAAAGTCATTGATATTGGATGGCAGTGTTTTGCACATGAGGTGCACAGCTCATTTATTAAATTTGATTGTGAGAGATGGCTTGACTACGATACGTGACTCCATTCCACGTATCCGAAATGAGGTTAGGTATGTAAGGAGTTCTCCCACGAGAGCCAAAGCATTTCAGTCTTGCATTGAGAGTAAAGAGATCACTTATAAGGGTTCGGTAGTTATTGATATTGCTACTAGATGGAACTCCACTTATCTCATGTTAGACACCGCAATAAAGTTCAGAAAAGCTTTCCAAAGAATGGAAGACGACGATTTATCTTTTGCAAGTGAGCTTAATCATGAAATTCCTAGTGATGATGATTGGGAAAATGCTATTATTCTTTCGGAATTTCTAAAAGTATTCTATGATGCCACCAATCGGATGTTGGGGAGTTCATATGTTACTTTAAATGATTATTTTGAAGGGATAGCTCTTTTGTATAGATATTTGAAAGATGCGGTCGATGCTTCGGATCCTAAGCTTCAAGCTATGGGTGTGAAAATGAAAGAAAAATTTGATAAATATTATGGAAGCTTAGATAAAGTGAATATGATGGTGTTGATTGTGGTTGTGTTAGATCTTAGAGCCAAGTTGAATTATGTGACTTTCTTATATGGACAAATTTATGATGATGAATCGAAAGTTAAAAAGATGCATTACAAGGTGAAGGATACATTGGAGCGTTTGTTTGAATTTTATGAGCAATCTTCTCTTATTTCAAGTGATCAAAATTTTGGTGGCCATAGTTCGGGTGCAAGTAGTAGTGCTTCCAATGCCGATGCGGGTGGTAGTGAAAGAATAAAGAAGTATGACGCCCAAGCTTGGAAGAAAATGTTTTTATACTTGAATGAACAAGGGTGCGATAACAATAAGTTCGAGCTTGATGAGTATCTTCAAAAAAAAAATGAAAATGATCTTGATCTTGACCTTTTGATGCGGTGGAAGACTAATGACTCAAAATATAAGATCCTTTCTTTGATGGCTCGAGATATTTTGTCCATTCCCGTAACTACCGTTACTTCTGAGTCAACTTTTAGTACATCGGGTCGTGTGCTTGATGGCTTTCAAAGTTCTTTAACTCTCAAAGTAGTGGAAGCTTTGATTTGCACTCAAGATTGGTTGAGAGTCGTTCGTATACCGATTGATGTTGAGGAGTGCATCGAGAATGTAGAAAAATTTGAGTTGGGTTAGTGATATTGTTTATATCTTTATTTATTGTAATTTTTTTTGTAATCTATAAGTGAATATTTTATTTAATCTCTTCTTCTTCTTCTTCTTCTTTAGATATGGATGGTCTTAATGCGGAGATTATCGTCGGTAAATAGAGTTTATCAGCTAAAGCGGAATGAATATATGTGGTAAGTTCATTAAACTTGTTTCTAAGTACAATCAAATATTCATGCCTCATCTCAATTGTATTATCTAATGAAGCCTACCCGTTCCATGCCACATTATGGACAACCCCCCTAATTCTCAGTTTTATTCCCTGTAGTGAAAAGGTCAAGAGGGAATGGCAGAATCATTGTATGTGCCGGTGGTCCTTGTACTTACGGGCCTAGTTCAGTCCCACATTCTTTCACTCATCCTAACTATGCCCACATGGAAAAGACAGCAACAAAATGGTGATAGAGATGCTGAAAGCGAGGTACCTGATGATTTTTTTATTTATTTTTCATGCTTGTTTCTGGTTTTGTGTCCTTTTAGTTGTGTTTGGTTTCATGGACAAGAAATTTGTGGAGAGATTGAAATTTTCATGTTGTAAGTACTAATTTTTAAAAGAAACAAGAAATATCTGTCCTCTTGCTCACCGGAGAGTGAGATGGAATATAACATTTTTTTTTCCTTCAATGTGTGTGCAGGTTGTATTGATTGAGAATGACATTGATGCAAGGCCATTTTCTTCTCAAGTATTGGCATGTTTGCCTCCATTACCATGGTCAGCCTCCTCAGAAGATTTGGCAAATCCCATCAGGCAAGATTTACGGCACTTGCGTGTCTTCAGTGTGGATCCTCCAGGTATCTAACTTGTATACACTTGCTAATTTCCAATTCTTTTCCCCTTTCTGAAATTTCTACTCTTTAATGTTTAATGTATGCTTCTGCTTTGGGCAAGATGCAAGGATATTGATGATGCCCTGCACTGTATAGCCCTTTCCAATGGAAATTTTGAAGTTGGAGTTATATCCTTAGAGTTGAGCTTCCCCAAGGCTTCATATTTAGATTTAACATGGTTGTGACTTAAGATTAATCCTACCATAATGGTTTTTCTAGCGTCGTTTGCATAGGAAAGTTCATGGCCTATATTCAAGTAAACAGAAGTTGAAGTTGATGTCATGTCAGAATACTTAAATTAATGGATACAGAACCTCATCTGGTTCGGTTCTGTTTCTTCCCAATCCTTCTGTGGATTTTTATTTTCTTTAATCTTGACTAGCTGCTTATGAAACTTCTACTTATCCTGTGAGTATATGTTCCGATAATAACTTCTCTGGTGCACCATGTTTGTTATCAAGCATATTCAAGGAGTATTTATCAATTTCGTCCTTCACTTTGTAGTAAGTGCCACCATCTTTTGAGGTGGTTACCTTCTTGCCGTGGCATTGTCTGGCAGAAATGTTTTGCTGATTCTAGTGAGGCTTTCTTGGGCCAAGTTACTTTTAGCTGCTTTTGTCCTTCCTAATTTCCTCTTTTGGTCCTTCCTTGAGCTGGGTAGAGATAATTCCTGTGCCTTTTGTTTCTGCACATATTTTCCCCTCAAATTTCTGAATTTGATGATTCTTTGTCTCCAAAATCTCTGACAAACTCTTAGTAACTTGATTTACAAGCTTTATCTAGGCTATCAATTTTTCGAGCATGGTTCGATTTGACTCCATGTTGATGGGGTCCAAGTAAGTCAATTTTGTTCCACACCAAGGTACCCTGGCATTCACATATTAAGGAGTAAAGAGTTCAAGGGCCCACAATTTCAACAATTTGAATTTTTGGTTTTTGAAGACTTAGCCATGAATTTTTCTTTAATGTTAGTCACCTAGATATTGCTGATGTGACAAATTTTTTGCACCCTTCCACACCACTCGATGATGAGGCTGCGCAAAGGGGCACTTCCGTTTACCTTGTTAAGCGCCGCATTGACATGCTTCCAAAGCCTTTGACAGAAGGTAATATGACATTTAGAGCTGTAAAATCGTCTCTTTGACATCAAAGAAAAGACTGATTGTGGTTAATCCATGGTGCTGACTATATCAAACTTAACATGTGAATTTATGTTGCAGATATATGTTCACTTCGGGCAGATGTGGAGAGACTAGCTTTTTCTGTTATCTGGGTATGTTTCTTGTTCTATCTTCGTCATTCGATGTGCTCTTTTTGGTAAAGAGGATTGCATGTCCATTAGCCGCCATCACCAAACTACACCAAATGATAGCTCGTGTGCTAACTAATCATGAATTGTCAGCCCTGTGTATACAAATATATTGATTGATCTTCCCATGAAAGGAGAACAATCTTGTTTACTGCCCATTTTCAGGAAATGACACCTGAAGCAGAGATAATATCCACAAGATATACAAAAAACATTATTAAATCATGTGCAGCTCTGTCTTATATTGAAGCTCAGACAAGGATGGATGACAGGTAATCATGTAAATGTTGAGAAGGCTATTCCTCTGTTCATATGAGCTCTTTTCTGGTGTATAACCTTTCACACATTGTACTAAACTTGTTCTGATAATTTTGTCTTTCAAAAAACTTAGTCCATACTTGTTCTTTTTTCGCTTCTTATCTCTGGCATCCTATAAATATTAATGTTGAAATACCTGAAAAAAAAATTATCTCCTTTACATCTTTAAATTCCAAGTTTGGTTGTTATGAGGTTTGCTTGAAATATACTGGTGCTCTGCGGTCCTGTTGGTTTATTTATTGTTGTTCCAATTGGGGGAGAAAAAGGTGGCTGGTTATGAACCTGAAGTAGAAAATGGAAGCGGCGTGATCTTATCGACTGTTCATTCCATGTGTAACTTTTTGAACTCTTTAAGATCGGGAAAAGCAAACATGGCCACAAAAGTTGTGTATAATTGTGTGGCACTTGCGGAAAGAAATTCTTGATAGAGTTTGTAAGTCCAGTTCAGTTTGATCATATTCTCACCTTGCAAACAAGTCTGCTCTTGCCTAAAGAGAGTGTTCAAACTTCCTTGTGGCAGCCATGGACAGCGATATGGTATTGGCAGTGATGTGAGGCATAGGAAATGCTTAGACAAATATTGGCAACTCAAACTTCAGTCAGACCATGAGAGATATCAATCTTTTTCTTTTTTTCTTTTTTTCTAAAAATAATCCCTTTCGTCTTTTGATGCTTTTGCTGATTAATCAACACGCTATTTCCACATGACTTATCCTCTGTTCAATAAATTTTCACGTTAGCATAATCCGGCAGTTCCTATTCTTGCTGGTGAGTCTTTCATGATTATGTCTAGTATACTGCAAGGAGTTTGTTTGGGCAATTGCTGGATTACTTACTTTCTCTTGTTTTGTAGTCGGTTGGCAGATCCCTTACAGATTTGAGAATTATGAATACATTGGCAAAGGTGTGCATGCATTCCCAACTCATTGGTTGCTACTAGCTCATATTATCATCAGTCATAGATGTCTTAGAAGTCATCGATGTGACAACTCGCTTACATGTATAAACATGTTGCATCAGATGTCCCTGAATGGCCAATAGAAAATGTCAATTCTGGGACAGCAGATTGATTAATTTTAAGATGTGTTCTTGTTGTCTAAATATCTACTATTACACCAACAAAATTTTTTTGGCAAAAAAAGAATTAACCAGTGAAGCTTTTGTTATACGTCAAATATGTACAGTAAGATAACATATCCGAGTTTCCAGATGAAGTGAAGCTCTATTCTTTGATTAGTTTGCTATTTGATATAGGTAAATCAATAATCAGATTATCAAATTTACTAGTCCATGAAATAATACTCATCCATTATAAAAAAAATTTATCAGTTCTTTTTTAAAATTATCCTATGGATGGTCTTTCACTTCTGTTATAATATCTGCAAGATATCTGCAAAGGGAAAGTTTCTCAGAAGAAAGATCAATTCTAGTTCAGAAACCACTACTGCAACATTGCCGAGAGATATTCATGTAGCTCCACCTGAAAGCTTTGTTACTAAAGTTGCTGAAGTCATTAGAAGTTGTAAAACAATGAGGGATATGGCTTTATTTTGGGGTAAGGCTGGATTTTGTGAAGTGAACCGCTGGACTTTGCAAAAGAGAAATAGTTCACATTCTAGAATATTAAACACTTATGAGTATTATAGATTGTGTTCGTGTTATATTCTCTTTGATGAACAACAAGTTTGTTTATTATTGTTGCATTCATTTCCATTTTTTTAAACTAAAAATGAAAATAAAATAAAAAACCATTGGAACCTGGAACCGACCCCGAAACCTGTGACAAGGTAGGTTCCAGGTTCCAAAAAATGAAAAACATGTACTCGATGATAGGTTTTAAGTTCCAAGCAGAACCTGTAAGGAATCAGGAACCGCTCACCCCCTACAGTCCCGAGTTATATGAAACCCAAAAAAGAAAAAAATAATAACTAAGAATTATTGTGGGTGGGGTCCGCTCCTTTCTATGTATCAAATGATTTTCCCTCTTCGTTACAAGTTCCAACCAGCTCAGCTCCAAGCTCCAGAAACCCAGAAGCCGAGCTCACTTACCTGCTCCGTTTCAGAGACATATCAGGACGGGACGAAGTTCCCGGTTCTTCTTCCAGCTCGCAAGCCCAAGGTTCAGCTCCGTTTAGCAAGACGCCTGTCTGTTTTTCCCAGTTCTTTACTTTCCTCCGATCTGTGAATCTTGATTTCCTCGAGGAACCGAGATTATGTTAGAAAGGGCCCATCTGAAAGAGTTCCATTGAAACTCCTAGGAAAAAGATTAGGAAAAGAAAAGGGCTCGGGCCTGGGAAAAGACTGGGCGTCGTCGTCTTGTACAAGAGTGTGACTCGGGAAATAAAGACAGGCGGCTGGTCTAGAGCTTGGAGGGCTATTCTCAGATGATGCGCCAGAGAACGAACTGGTCACTTCGAAGTTTCGAGACTACAAAAGAAAAGAAAGATTCAGAGAACTGTGCAGTGAAAAAAATTTGGTGGGTATCTGGGAAAAGGTGATGCTGGATTGTGGTTTGTTTTTGGTGCCATGTAAATGCTGCAAAATTCCTTATCGAGTGAAATGAATTTGCATTTCACCGATCGCGTATATTGTTTCATGATGTAGCTCAATAGGAACAGACAAACCTGCAGTCCTGAGATGAAGATCATTCGCAGCGTAAACATGAATGTAATTGAAAAGGTTGCTCAAAACTCTTGATAGATTCAGATCTGATGTTTGAGTGCCCTGAGATTGAATAATTGTTGACGCTTTGAGTTTCACTTTATGAATTTTCTCCTTCGGGCTTTTTCATGAATTTGCTCTATCTAAATGAAGTAGCTTGACTGATCCCTGGGTGTGTGAATAGCAAATCAATGGAACAACAATTCCGGACTCAACTCAAGTGCTCCACCTGTGCTGAGTTGCAGAGAATCTTGAGTTCAATTTTGATCTTCCCTCCCAATGCCTGCCTAGTTCTATAAAATATGGGTTTTGACCCAGTCAAAAAAGTAAAATAAAAAGGAGAAAGAAGAAGGAGAGAGACCGAGTCTTCGGGAGAAAGAGAAGGAAAGAAAGAAAAAAAGAAAAAGAAAAAGAAAAAGGGGGAAAAGGAGGAGATAAAAGGGAAAGAGAGAAAGAAAAAGGAGGAGAGAGAGAAAGGGAGAGCAGAGAGCTCTCGCTCAAAAAAAGGAAGATGCGGAGGAGGAGGAGGAGGAGGAGAAGCAAAGAGGGTTTTGGTGCGTTCTCATCATGGGAGCCTCACCAAGCCACCTTAACTACGTAATGCAATGCCCGGTAAGTGCTCGTGCCGCCCATTCGTTCAATCGGAGTAATTTTGGATCTAGGGCTTGAAATTCGGAATTTTGGGAAAATCGAGTGGTGAAGTATGATTTATGAGTTGTTAAGCTACGTATTTTGGTAGAAATGATAGCTTGAGATGTTGTGAAGCTGTAGGATTTTACGGATCGTGAATTAAGCTTACAGTTTGCCCAAAACAAAATTTTGAAGTTTATCGCGCGCGATGAACAGTGCGCGACCAGAACTTCAGGGCTATATTTTGTTGATTTTCGGCTTGATTTCGGGTTGGCTAAATTGGGGTTCTTGTAGTATGTTGGATGAGCTTTCCATTGATTATAAGTATGCTTTAAACGGACTTCGATGGAGAAAATTATGGCATGATGAAGTTTCGTGCTCGCACTTCGCGCTAAGGACGGCTTTGAGTAATTGTTTTGGTTGAGTGATTTATTAGCGCGTAGGTGTCGTTTTATCGATGAATAAACATAATTTGGTCGAGTCGTTAGTTGGAGAGTGGCATATTACCTGGTTTTAATATCGTTTTCGATTTATTAATAGGAATACGAGTGCATTGGCTCAGATAACCACATAGGTTGATTTTTCGACTTTCCTAGGTGAGTGGTGCTATCTCTTCTAAGAATTTATAAAGCTCATGTCTTCAAAATGACCATGATTTGATATTTTATAAGTTATAAATAAGCATGTTTATTGCATAAAAGTTGGATCGGGCATTTATTAAGTTTTGATATTTGAAAATAGTGTGAGAACTTTTTATGAATATATATTTTGTTTGATGAACGAAGTTGAGAAATATTACATGTTTTAGGTTTGTGAAACCATTTCACGAAAAGCTCGACTTTGAGATGATTTATGGAATGTTATATAGATATTGATTTGTGATAAGTTTTTTTAAATGTATTTGATTTTAAATTGATTTATGAGATAGGTCTTGAAATTATTTGAGAATATTTTATGAAAAGTATTTCAGGCGGATAAGTTGAGTTGCGAAATCTTTTCGTGATGTATGAAATATTTTATGGATTTGGTTTGAGAATTATGGATGGTGTTGTTCTAGATTGATGTGGATGCTCAATATCTCTGTAAGCCCAGCGAGGGGATTGTGAGTATGCGCATACTATTCTAGGATATCCTTGTGGGCCGAGCCACCGGCTAATAATAGGTGGAGACCTTGCCAAGGGGGCAATCTTGGTCGCCTCGTCACTAGGCGTTGTATCGTGACCATGGTTTGATATTGAGCAATGGATTGATCAATGGAGTAGACCATTGACATGTGATATGAGTTGGGTCGATGGAATGAACCATCGACGTGTAATTTGAGATTAGTCGATGGAATGGACCATCGACATGTAATTTCATTAGATTATCGATGTGTGGTTTGATGAGATTAATCAATGGAATAGACCATTAATCCATGTTTTGTGAGATTGACCAATGAGTTAGAACATTAGCATTTGTCTATTATTATCTTGAATATTTTTTTCTTTGAACATATTATGTTAAAGTAAGAAATTTCTGGGTTAAATTTTTGGTCTTGAAGGTTTGTTAAATTTATGGGTTTTGGGGTGTGACAAGTTCAAGGAACCAAAAACAAAAAAAGAAAACCACCTTAATCCTTCTGTAGCATGAACCACTCCTGAAGCTTCATTAAGTGATTTGGTGCTAGATTTGCTTTTGTTCATTTCTTCTGCCTTCCGTATCTCAAATCTAAATGAACATTGTAACAAAGATAGAAACAAAAAACTAGATATATCTGCTCTCTTGTGAGTTTGTTTCTTCAGCAATGAAAATGTTGGTGTGCTGCTTTAACCTAGAAGACTTTGCTGTGAAGAAGACACCGAAGAAGCCTGTCTCATCTCGAACTGCGAATATTGATATTGTAAAGGCCAAGAGCAAGTGATAGATCCAGAATCGATATGCTAAATGTCAGAAATCGTCACAATGTTCTGATCATTAGTGATGGAGAAGAGAGAAGGAAACCTAGATCTAAGAGGAGAGATGGTGCAGCAAACATCGGGCAGGAAGTGAACTTCACATCCATTCCCCAATTTCGGATTTGATCCATCATCTAAAAGAATGCCATCCCCTCCTGATATGTCTCGACTCCTCCTGGTATGCCATTGGTTTTTGCACCAATAACAAGGAACGGAGCTGTATCCGGCGCTAGTCAGGCTTAGTCAGAGAGAATTTCTTTACTTAGAGAAACTGTAAAGCCATCTACCTTGAATAGCTTTATAGAGAAGTGTCAATTCTAAAAAACGGAGAATTCTTTCGTTTGTGAGATCTATTGGGGCACGCACTAATCCTTTCGTTTTAATCTTGCATGATCTTAGAATCAGATACGAAGACCTTATATTTTATAGTTGATATCAGGATTTTCCAAAGAGCTAGCTGGTTTGACAAATATCCACTTTGATTGTCATCCTCCCCTTACCTCTGTTCTGACATTGATTGCTTAAGCCTGATTTACTTCATCTGCAGATGTATTCTGTGGCAATCTCCAGCTAACAAGATGCTTGTGCTATCCATGGCAGTCACTCCTACTGCATCCTCACTGGAGAGATCAAGCTCCATTCCAACTCATTTACACAACTCTCTCGTCTCCTCTTATCCTCTTTGCTCTGAACCATTCCTTCTACTCATAATACTTCCTTCCTCTTATCCCAGTATTCAACATCAAGGTTATCAAAATTGAGCCCTTTGAATTGGCAGTGTTGCAATCATATTATGAAACTTGTGGTGAAGGAGTATTACTGATTTTATTTTATTTTTTACTCGTAAGTTGCTTCAGTAATTGTGGAAACTAGGTTTTGTGACGCTTTCATACTGAAATAATTGTAATACTCCTCTTTCACAACATTCACAGGGAGCCTATGAAATTCATCGGCTAGTTGATAAGTTGACTGCCTCTTATCATTTTAGTGGGCCATCATCTGATTTGATTCTTCTTTTGCATTCATCTTTGGCACCAAATGACCAAACGAAAGCTTTTCCACGGTCTCCTGTAAATATACACAACGCGTGCTTCTGTTATAATTTCCCCAGTTCCCAAGTTTAAACACTCTTTAGACTGGTGCACCTTGATTCTAAGCAGAAAATCACTTTTCTTGTTTTTTGAATGGGCATACACTTGATAATGGCTTGTGCAATAACAGATATAAATGGCTTGCTCAAGAGAATTTATTATGTACCATTATCCAATCAGCTTGGTAGTACAATAGGCCACGCCGATCGCAAAATACCCTCCGAGCAGCACCCTACTTACAGACTTGACCGAAGGCGAATTATTGAGCTTTGCACTCAGTGCGCGAAGGCCGACCAAGGCTATGCTGCTCACCACCATGACCTCCAACCGCCTCAGCTGGTGATCCAGCTCCTAGAAGCGGCACCAAGGACCCCATGGCAGAGGACAGTGCCGATGTCCCTGCCACCTACCATGGCCTTGGAAGGTTCTCTCTTGCAGTCCTCTCCTCAGCTCGTGTGGCTCCCTTCCTGTCCTCCCTTTGGATTTTGGCCACCTCAGCATCGTATCGGGAGTAGACTGATATGAGCTCGAAGATGGCCCTTGAGCAGGCCCCAGAAATTAGCCCCGCTGCCCTGACTATGATCATCGTCCTCGCATCCTTTTCAATGATGCTAATGCACACCAGGAAGGACATCATGGCCACTACACTCTCGCTTGCAGTGAGCAGGGCAGCGCGAAGCCTCTAAGCTGGCTGGACAGGCTCAGTTTCGAGATTCTGTGGTTTAGTAGAGGGTGTCGCCATGGAGGTGGTAAAACGAGAGGGTGTGTGCAGAGAGGACACGCTCCCTAAGAGATGTCATTAATAGAAAAACGCCCATCTATTTCTGTTGAACTATTGTGTTCCAGAAGGGAAACTAGTTTGGAATAGAACTGTTCTGGAACATCCAATAGCTATTTTTATTAAACAATGGAAGTTTGGAACACAACAGGAGGACAGAAACTATTGGAACAGAACTGCTCCGGAACATTCGCTAGCTATTTTTATTAAACAATGGGAGTTTGAAACAGAACAGCAGAACCAGAAACTAGTTTGGAACAAAACTGTTCTGGAACATTACTGCTGGAGGGGCTGGAATCAATGGTTCAGGTATTGCCTTTGTTTTGTGGATCTGAAATGGAAGCAAACAAGGTGGATAGACGTTTAGCACTTTCTATAGTTTAACTTAGGCTCATTTCTATTTCTGAGAGGCTTTTTTGATACTTCAAGTAATTACGGGTCTTGTTTTCTCGAAAATGTCATTAAAGGTCTTGTTCACAGCCTTCCATTGGTCCCAAAGCATGGCAACTGGACATTGTCTTAATCAAGTTGCAGAAAATTCTCAAAACAATTAAAAACTTCTTTTCAGTTAGCAATGGAAGCATGTAGCCAATTCCATCATAAACAACAGTTAGTAAAACAGAGTCAAAGATAGATTATTTGGTTGAGATATTTAAAAGTTTGGACTTCCAAAATATGTCTCCATCTGGCGGTTCTAGCCCAAATGTGGCTGTATCCCTTATTTCAATCAATCGTCTTTTTGCTAAGGAAAGAAAGCTGGGGATTCAGTCAATAGTAACAAAAGAACTTCCCTTGTGCAGAGAAAACTTCTCTAGTTTCTCATGGAGTTCTACCTTCTCTAGTTTCTGATGTTATGAACTTCAATGCTTTCCACTCTTTCGGAAATGCAGGGGCTCTGATGTTGTTAAGTCAAAACTCGGGCAATTGTCAAATTAGTGTACTCCATTTTTTCATTTTCTTATGTCTTAAATGCGACTTTCATGCCATGGTGTGTTTCTTGAACAGAGCAGTTGCAACATTGACTCCCATTGTGGGCGCCATTCCGTACCATTGAGAAGTTGGAGGAGTTGAATGCAGAAGTACATCTTGCGACCCAGAGAAATGACTGGATTCAAGATTCATCTTCTGTTGGTATTCTCAGACTCGTCTCCTGGCTGCTCTAAGGTCAGTTATTGGCTTTGACCTTGAATCCATATCTAGAGGAAAACTCATTGGCTTTGACCTTGAATCCATATCTAGAGGAAAACTCATTGGCTTTGACCTTGAATCCAGTCATTTCTCTGGGTCGCAAGATGTACTTCTGCATTCAACTCCTCCCAACTTCTCAATTGTACGGAATGGCGCCCACAATGGGAGTCAATGTTGCAACTGCTCTGTTCAAGAAACACACCATGGCGTGAAAGTCGCATTTAAGACATAAGAAAATGAAAAAATGGATTACACTAATTTGACAATTGCCCGAGTTTTGACTAAACAACATCAGAGCCCCTGCATTTCCGAAAGAGTGGAAAGCATTGAAGTTCGTAACATCAGAAACTAGAGAAGGTAGAACTCCATGAGAAACTAGAGAAGTTTTCTCCGCACAAGGGAAGTTCTTTTGTTACTGTTGACTGAATCCTCAGCTTTCTTTCCTTAGCAAAAAGACGATTGATTGAAATAAAGCCACATTTGGGCTGGAACCGCCAGATGGAGACATATTTTGGAAGTCCAAGCTTTTAAATATCTCAACCAAATAATCTATCTTTGACTCTGTTTTACTTACTGTTGTTTATGATGGAATCGGCTACATGCTTCCATTGCTAACTGAAAAGAAGTTTTTAATTGTTTCGAGAATTTTCTGCAACTTGATTAAGACAATGCCCAGTTGCCATGCTTTGGGACCAATGGAAGGCTGTGAACAAGACCTTTAATGACCTTTTCGAGAAAACAAGACCCATAATTACTTGAAGTATCAAAAAAGCCTCTCAGAAATAGAAATGAGCCTAAGTTAAACTATAGAAAGTGCTAAACGTCTATCTACCTTGTTCGCTTTACAGTGTCACCGTCAAACAATTTTCTCTGACATGTCACGTGCATAAATTCCTCTGTCTAAACAGAAAGGAAGATACACCTAAATGGGAAGGCCGAAATAGCAGTTCAAACATCCTCGTTTTTTAGGAGGTGCGGTGTCACTGTACATTTTGCAAATAAGCGCAAACAATGCATTAAGTGCATAAGTATCTATTGCTAAGTTGATTGTCTGAAGAAACTAGGAGCTCGTACAGTTACAAACTATAAGAGTATACACATCACGGCCAAGAATTGGACAGCTCTAACTTGAATTGAAGAACAAGTAATGCTAGAAAAGTAAAGGTCAGGCATAGGTTAAAATGCACTGACGGTAATCAGTAACTTCAGAAAATACCATGGGAGTCTTCCATTTCAGATCCACAAAACAAAGGCAATACCCAAACCAGTGATACCAGCCCCTCCAGCAGTAATGTTCCAGAACAGTTCTGTTCCAAACTAGTTTATGTTCTGCTGTTCTGTTTCAAACTCCCATTGTTTAATAAAAATAGCTAGTGGATGTTCCGGAGCAGTTCTGTTCCAATAGTTTCTGTCCTCCTATTGTGTTCCAAACTTCCATTGTTTAATAAAAATAGCTAGTGGATGTTCCAGAACAGTTCTATTCCAAACTAGTTTCCCTTCTGGACCACAACAGTTCAACAGAAATAGATGGGCGTTTTTCTATTAATGACATCTCTTAGGGAGCGTGTCCTCTTTGCACACACCCTCTCATGTTCCTCTCTGCACACACCCTCTTGTCTTACCACTTCCATGGCGACACCCTCTACTGAACCACAAGATCCTGAAACTGAGCCTGTCCAGCCAGCTCAGAGGCTTCGCGCTGCCCTACTCACTGCAAGCGAGAGTGTAGTGGCCATGATGTCCTTCCTGGTGTGCATCAGCATCATTGAAAAGGATGCGAGGACGATGATCATAGTCGGGGCAGCGGGGCTAATTTCCAGGGCCTACTCAAGGGCCATCATCGAGCTCGTATCGGTCTACTCCCGATACGATGCTGAGCTGGCCAAAATCCAAAGGGAGCCACACGAGCTGAGGAGAGGACTGCAAGAGAGAACCCTCCAAGGCCATGGCAGGTGGCAGGGACATCGGCACTGTCCTCTGCCATGGGGTCTGGTGCCGCTTCTAGGAGCTGGATCACCAGTTGAGGTGGCTGGAGGTCATGGTGGTGAGCAGCATAGCCTTGGTCGGCCTTCGTGCACTAAGTGCAAAGCTCAATAATTCGCCTCCGATCAAGCCTGTAAGTATGGTGCTGCTCGGAGGGTATTTCGCAATCGGCGTGGCCTATTGTACTACCAAGCTAATTGGATAATGGTCCATAATAAATTCTCTTGAACAAGCCATTTATATCTTGGACCTGAGTAGGTCCTTAAACTGCTCCCCAGGGACAAGGGTAAGGGACCCCCCTGGGTACAGATTGGTTGCCTTAAGCAACCCGCCTCGGTTGCATGAACCTCCCCCCGGGCGTAAAAATCAAGGGGGTAGAGGCAGCTCCCACGCCTAAAAAAATATAGTGGCTGGGTTACTACTCGTAAGATTAGACCTGAGTAGGTCCTTAAAAGGCTCTGACCACAGGGGAAGTCCTGGTAGAGGTAGGCAGGGGCCTTGAAAAATATCCGCTCCCCATTGGTCACCCCGTCCACACCCCCTTTAAGGGGGTTAAGGGGGCCACCTTGGATCCCCGCGACGCCTTCCTCGGGTAACCAATCCCGGGCGTGGTACAGGGACATGCCTATATATGTTATTGCACAAGCCATTATCAAGTGTATCACCCATTCAAAAAACAAGAAAAGTGATTTTCTGCTTAGAATCAAGGTGCACCAGTCTGAAGAGTGTTTAAACTTGGGAACCGGGGAAATTATAACAGAAGCACGCCTTGTGTATATTTGCCAGAGGCCGTGGAAAAGCTTTCGTTTGGTCATTTGGTGCCAAAGATGAATGTAAAAGAAGAATTTAATCAGATGATGGCCCACTAAAATGATAAGAGGCAGTCAACTTATCAACTAGCGGGTGAATTTCATAGGCTTCTTGTGAATGTTGTGAAAGAGGAGTATTACAATTATTTCAGTATGAAAGCATCGCAAAACCTAGTTTCCACAATTACTGAAGCAACTTACGGGTAAAAAAAAAAATCAGTATTACTCCCTCACCATAAGTTTCATAACATGATTGCAACACTGCCAATTCAAAGGGCTCAATTTTGATAACCCTTCTGATCTCTCCAGTGAGGATGCAGCAGGAGTGACTGCCATGGATAGCACAAGCATCTTGTTAGCTGGAGATTGCCACAGAATACATCTGCAGATGAAGTAAATCAGGCTTAAGCAATCAATGTCAGAACAGAGGTAAGGGGAGGATGACAATCAAAGTGGATATTTGTCAAACCAGCTAGCTCTTTGGAAAATCCTGATACCAACTATAAAATATAAGGTCTTCGTATCTGATTCTAAGATCATGCAACATTAAAATGAAAGGATTATTGCGCGCCCCAAAACTAAACGTAGATCTCACAAACGAAAGAATTCTCAGTTTTTTAGAATTGACACTTCTCTATAAAGCTATTCAAGGTAGGTGGCTTTATAGTTTCTCTAAGTAAAGAAATTCTCTCTGACTAAGCCTGACTAGCGCCGAATACAGCTCCGTTCCTTGTTATTGGTGCAAAAACCAAGGGCATACCAGGAGGAGTCGAGACATATCAGGAGGGGATGACATTCTTCGACGACCGCGGTCACGTACTCGAAGGAGATGTAGTTGTCCTTGGGATTTATAGCCCCTTTCTTTGCAGGAACATCCTCCACCTCAAGCAAATGGATGCCAATTCCATAGTTGAACAGCCTGAAAACGAGAAGGCCGATTCGGTTATCAGATCCGGTCCACGCCATCGACTAGTGTATCAAACATCTTGTTTGAATTCGACAATTTCGGCAGAAGAAAAAATCAATATTCACAGAGACTACTACTATACATGTAGGTTCCAAAAGAACTAAATATCTACCTAAACAGAACAGCCTCAAGGAATCTATCAGGTGACGGATTAGAGACTCGTTCTTAATCAACTAATCAAGGCAAGACTGCCAAGTCAAAAGAGTTGGTGGGAAGTGGACAAGATCTACACTAAATGGGCTGTCTAACAAGAACATGGGCTGTACAGGCAATTTCTCCCGACGACAATAGACCAATTAAATGTGCAAGTACATACTCTACACTAAATGGGCGGGAAAAGTACCAAAATAGTCCTAAACATTTTGTATTAGTACTAATTCAGTCCTAAACTTTTCAATTGGATCAATTTAGTCTTAAACCTTTTTACATTGGTACCAATTCTGTCCATCCAGCTAATTTAAGCCGGAAAATGCTGAAGTGGCCGCCAACGATCTTATGTGGCGCCACGTGGACAAATTTTATAATTTTTATATATTTTTTTAGATTTTTTAAATTCTTTTTTTTTTTCTTTTTTTCCTTTTCTTCTCTTTTTTTTTTCTTTTCTCCTTACCCTTGGCCGGCGAGGTCGCCGGCCGGCCAACCATGCCGACCACAGGTTGGTCAAGGCGAGGGGCCCCGCGCCCTCGCCGGCCACTGGCAAGGGCCGCCACGCCCTCGTCAGCCACAGGTGAGGGCGTCGGCCCCCACCCAAATCCAGGCAAGGGCCGAAACCCTCGCCCGTTGGCCAGTGAGGGCCTCTGCGCCCTCGTCGGCCACAAGCGAGGGCGCGGCAGCCCAAGCTTGTGGCGGGCGAGGGTGCGGCGACCCTCGCCCAGATCCAAGCAAGGGCGCAGCAGCAGGGCGTCTCATCTCCTCCAACTGCGAATCATCTCTCCCTTCTTCTCTCAATCAAGCTCAACGGTACTTCTCTGTCTCTCCCGCTCGCACGCACGCACGCTTCCTTCCGCGAGCGATCGTGTCTTGCACGAGACATGTTTGTGAGAATGCCAACACGAGCCCTAACCACCACCGCTTCCTTCGCCGATAGCTATGAGGCTTGAAATCGCGGAGGGCCGCGCCCTCGCCTAGATCTAGGCGAGGGTCACTGCACCCTCGCCCGCCACGAGCAAGGGCTACCACACCCTCGCCAGCCAAGGGGCAAGGGTTTCGGCCCTCGCCTAGATCTGGGCGGGGGCCGACGCCCTCGCCTGTGGCCGGCGAGGGTGCGGCGGCCCTTGCTAGTGGCCGGCAAGGGCGCAGGGCCCCTCACCCCGACCAGCCCGTGGCCAGCGACCTCGCTGGCCAAGGGGTAAGGAGAAAAGAAAAAAAAAAGAAAAAAGAAAAAAATAATTTAAAAAATCTGAAAAAATATAAAAAATTATAAAATTTGTCCACGTGTCACCACATAAGACCGCCGACGGGCCACGTCGGCAATTTCTAGCTTAAATTAGCCGAATAGACTGAATTGGTACCAATGTAAAAAGGTTTAGGACTAAAATGGTCCAATTAAAAAGTTTATGACTGAATTGGTACCAATACAATTATGACTATTTTGGTACTTTCCCCTAAATGGGCTGTTTCAAATTGAATCTTCACATAAAATTCCAACATAATAACACCAAATATGATTCGATCTCTGGAAAAAAAAGAGAATTATATGAGCTCCAAAGAAAAACATGAACCATTTTCCAACATGACATGCTGAGAGATACCATTATAACCTGCACATTGATTTAGAAGATTTCAACTAAAATGAGAGACAAGCATGCCATGATGACTGGAAAAGTCTGTTATAACAGATCAACAACACATTTGTTTCGGGTATACTAACTTCAATTTAACTCTCTGTTGATAAAAAAAAACGGTTTGTCATTTCATGTGAAACTCTTATAGTTGATATAGAAAAAGCAATCCGAGGTAATGACAAAAATGAACCCCTTACAGTAAGAAAGCTCATCACTTAGTCAAATAAGTTAGTTCCAAGACTTCGTGTTTTATTTGGACATATTCTATCTGGTTAACATAAGAAAAATCTACTAACTTATACTAATTATAAGCTAACTAAAAGCAATCAAGTCGATCTTAAACTATGGTAATTTTCTTGTACCAACTTTGTAGTAGAATGTCATAGTTCGAAATGACATATCTTTACCATCTCCCAACAGATTAATACAACTTCGTGAATCCGTAATTCAGGAAGATCAAGCTAATCTGATCCCTCTCTTCCAGATAAGATAGAAGAGCATCATTAAATTCAACGCTTTATAGTATCACTTCCACTTTTAACCAGATAAATTGGCTCGCAGTTCATATTGCATTATGATATCATTAAAGTCAACACTTTATATTATCACTGAACCTTTAACCAGTAGCATACCCATGCTACAAATTGGCTCGCAGTTCATATTACATTATGACAAAACCAATTAATTATAGAAACTAATAATAAATGGTTAACTTCTTAACAATTTAATGTACTTTTCCAATCTTTATTTAGATTTTTTGGGTTCTAGGCACTATACCCAAAAAGGTGGCCTAGCTTTAGTTTAATGCATGTTTTTATATCTTAATTGTTTCATCCATCATATCTTTTGCCTAATATTTTTAAGTTTTACACAAAACATTACGTACATTTAGTTTATGTTTTTTTAATATGCTAATTAAGTTAGATGTTTATTCTTTTTAGAGACTTCTCATTAAAGATAGAAGTAAAAGAAATAGAGGACATGAAAGAGAATTATATAGGGAAGATACTCAAACTATCAATTTTATTGCTTGTGTCCAACAAATTAGCACATCCTTTGCTATAAAAAGGAAGCATATGAAACTACTTCGAACTCTATTTCATGTGTAGCTAGCATTATGATGAAAAAAGTGGGTAATGTGAGGAATAGCAGATCTTTCTCACCCCCAAGTGTGTTTATGCCATAAAAATACGCAAACTAGCACATTAATTGCAAGAGAAAGAAAGGATAAAAAACCACTACAGATACTCTTTGATTTGTGGATCCCACATAAATCATGCTCAATAAGGGTAAGTGTTACACCAATAATTGCGGATTCAGCTGAACCCAAATCCATGGATCACATCCCACCCGGTACACACACGCATTGAGGCTGCAATGGATCAGATTAAGTATCATGATCAGGAAGAGCATTACCAAAACCAGCAAAGAATGCCCACTTGGATTGAAGGAAGTTCAGTCTCTAGTCCAGACTAACTTCAGTAAAGTTCCATTTGTACCTAAAAAATTCCACAAAAGAAGAAGGAAAATGTGTAACCCGAAAAAATACACTGAGAAGATTATATACTCAAAACAGCAATAAGCATACAGCCAGAAGAGCAGCAAAAAACTAAGTGGCGTTCCTAGGGAACAAAACCAAAACCCTAAACTTTATCAAATAGTTTTGGCCTTCTTGATCTCACATTGGCTTGGCTTTATGGAATATATATATATATACACTTCCATTCAGGGAACATATAATTCCATCATGAAAGCTAGTTTCCTCCTCGTCTGTTTCATTGAAATGGATAATTTTACCTCCTCTAGTTTGACCTACTAAATAGTAATTGGAGGTTTACTTTTAGCAATTGGAGGTTTAATCTATATATAACACTTAGTTGAAAAGATATCCGCATTTAATTACTATTTGGAGGTTTACTTTTTGTAATTGGCTTGGCTTGGAGGTTTACTTTGACTACTCCTTGCCGAATGTCGATAGAAATCCGGGCCACGTACGCCCGCTTTTTCAATTACTAGTTTTACCAGTCAGACTATGACGGTCCCTGCAATATTTATTAATTTATTTGTTTCATTATTTACATTCTTTCGTTCTTCGTTTTTATTCCGGCAGAGTGCCATGCAGGAAGCATGGAGTAATCGGGTTCACGATCACCGGTTTCCGGTACTTCAACTCGGTGCTGGTCACCAACGCGGCCAGCATGAGTGATGTGGTGTGGGTGAGCGCGAAGGGGTCGATGACGGAGTGGCTGAGCATGAGCTGTAATTAGGGCTAGAACCGACAGTCCAACACCGTCCTCACAGGCCAAGCCCTCTCGTTCCACGTCACCAATAGCGACAAGCATACCTCTGATAGTTTTCGCGAGCCAGAACTTCCGCATCTAAAAATGCGTTTGATGACCATTCTTTCCCGAAAATAATTTATGCTCGGAAATAGTTTTTATTTCTAATTGACGAGTTTTTAAGTATTTGAAGGCATTTGAAAATTATCCAGAATTTCTATTCCTAAAATAGAAATACATTTGATACGACTCTCAAAATTTTTTGTGACTTCAAATTCCTTCTATGTTTTTAATAATTTTGTTACAGTATTATTTTTTTCTTTTTTTTTTTTTTCTTTCTCTTCTTATTCCTCTAGCTGGTTGCCAGCTTCGGGGGAGCCTCGCTAGCCCCTGGCGAGGTTTGACCATGCACAACTACCGCGAGGCTCAACCTCGCCAAACCAAGGCGAGGCCAACCTCATGGCTACTAGGCGAGGCTCGCTGAGGGCCGACGAGGCTCCGACAAGGTCGTAGCCTACCACCAACTAGAGGAAGAAGAAGAGAAAGAGAAAAAGAAAGAAAAGAAAAAGAAGAAAAGGAAAATAGTTTGGACTTGATTTTAAAATTGTTCCCTAGACAAAGAAGTGACTTTTTTTTTTTACCTTTTTTTTGTTCCGAAATCATTTTCGGGAATAAATTTATTTCTAGAAACAAAAATGTTACTAAATGGATTTTTATTCTTTTTTTGATTTAGGAAGCGAAAGAATAGAATTAAACATTATTTGGTACGTTACCAGTCATGCTTTGGGGAGTTCTCGTTGAAGTCACGTTCAAGAAAAGGAAAGTCAAACGTGGACTTTGTTGACCGTATTCTAGTGGGAGTCCTTGGCAAAGTGGATTCTATGTTTATATGAGTATATTTTTCAAGGATTGTTAGATGTGCCTTGCATAGATGATCCAAGAGACGCCGAGAGTGCTCCAAAGGAAGCACTATTATTGTGTACATCTTGAAGCATCGCTCACGAGTGCTTGGCATTGGGTTTCTCCATTATTTTCGCTCATGCAATTATGCTAAAAGGTTTTAGATGTTGAAGTCGACTAAATCTTGTGATAAGATTTATTAATGAGCATGAGTGGGGTAGACAGTATCATGCTACAAAGGGCTCTTGGATGGGGCTACCTACAACGATATCAAAGATAAGGTGAAAATGTCATGATTAAGATATATCTTCGAAATCATTTATATATGCATGGATTCTTGGAGAAACAAATCTTTCCACACCCTGATATCATAATGCACTCTAAAACTGTTGCGGGCAGCCAGTAGTCAAAATAACGAAGATAGGACTTTTGAAAATTTTCAAATGAGCAGGATTTTCAAATTTTAAATCTTATCTTTCATTGCACTATATATATAACAGGATATTTTTACCATTCAAAGGATATTTAGAAGAATTTCAAATCTCCTTTTATCTTATCCCAAACTAGATAATTATCGGTAAGAGATTCCAAACTGGTTCCGGGCTAGAGAAAGGTGGAACAATGTGCCAGGCTGATCTCAATCCCACAAATATCCTAGGAGGATGCATAGAAGATATATATGGCCATCCACGCCGTCAATTCCCTTCTATCCACGGCCGTCAGCTCGCTCCTCTCTCCTCGGCGGAGCCACGCATGCTTACATCATCAGGACCTTTTGCCAACCACATCTTGCTTTGGGCCTCGTTTGGTTCGGCTTTAAGGAATGTCTTCGCAAAAATGCAAATACCTTTGGCTTAAGGGATTTTTCTAAAATGCAAATAACATTTGGTGAATTGTAATTTTAAAGTACATTGAAAAACCACTTTAGCCAAAATACTGTTTGGTAAAAATTGCATTTGTAAAAGGCTTTTATTAAATTAAAAAAAAATTTGTATTTTTTTTTTAAATCTGGCCACCGACCGGCCACATCTGGCTGTCGGACTGCTGAACGACCAGATCTGACCCCCGGATGCCGTCGCTCACCTCACGCGAGGTCACCTGAGGTCACGCGACCTTAGGCGCCGGCCACCTAGGTTCGCGCGACCGCCTAGGGTTGGGCGACCCCAGGCGACGGCCGAACTCAGGCAAGTGACGCCTAGGCGGTTCAACTATCCCACGACCCCAAGCGTCGCCCGCCTAGGTTCAGCTGTCCCCTAGGGTTGTGCGACCTCAGGCGACCGCCTGGATCGCACGATTCAGGCCATCAGTCACTCGGGTCGCCCAACCCAAGCGTCGCCTGAGGTCCGGCGACAGCCACCAAGGTCGAGCAACCCTCAGGTGGCGGTCGCTGACACACACGACACCTTGGCGAAGATGAACAATAACCGACTTGCATTCCGAATATGCAACTTCCCAAAGTACTTCGAACCTATTTTGGATTAAAAGCCTTTAGAGTCCTTTGGAGATACAATTGTATTTTCCCAAAGTTGAGCAAAAATATGAACCAAATGCATTTGCATTTGTTCAAAGGACTTTAAAGTCCCAAAGTCCATTCCAAATGCCGAACCAAACAGGGCCTTGGTCGACCACCACCTCACCAACATGTACTCCAACCTAAACATCCCGAGCTCGGCCCAACTCATCCTCCAGCTCAATTCTACTCGCTTGGTTGTCTCATGGTGATGTGGACATCGAGCCATATCGAGGAGGAGATGCTAGGGACCCGTTGTCTATTCCGACTGGTTTGATCACTCAAGCGCAGGCTAAGCAATTCAGACAAGCTGTTGACGTCATGGTTCGTGATCTTTGGCGTGGAGATGACCTTGGATCAAATCTTGATGATGACCTTGGATCAAATCTTGAAGAATCTTGGAAATCTTGGCGCAATTTGATTATCTGGTCACCAAATATTTGATCAAATCAAAAAAATTATCTTCTTGTTTAGGCATATTCTAGAATATGACGTATTAGATTTATAGGGCTAGTTTTAGGGTTTGTGTGGCAGTTAAAAAGCCTATATTAAGTACTAGCCGAATTTCTTCGGGGATATTTTATTTTGGGAGAAAAAGAATTGAGAGATTCTCTTTTACTGTTCTTTTGAGGACTTGACCTTATCAAGGTTCCCTTGACAGTCGATTCAACTTATTAAGCGAGATAGCGAATTCTTTCGCTCGTGGCGTTTATAACTTGGTTAGTTGACAAGCGTTCGTCAACAGGTTACGTTCATACCGAGGTTGCCAATCACAAATTCGATTGGAGGTCAAGGTTTGCAATTCGCATCATCCGGGCCTTCGTAAAACGATCTTTCCGCAACGATTCACATCACCTGGACCTCGCTGATCTCAGGGCGTGTCCAAAACGGCCTCTTTTAACTTCTTTCTGCTTACGTTCATCGACATGCTGAAGGAGTGCGGCCTAATGATTTCACTTTTCCCTGCCTCTGGTGTCTTTTTACGCCCGTTACCGGGAATCAGATTCATGCGATTGCCATTAAGGTCGCTGAAATCGTTCATGCGTTTGTTGGTTGCGGTTCCTTTGATATGTTCTGATAAACGGGAACATATAGGCGATTTTTAGCAGGGTAAAAGTGAAACTCTGCGAGACAAGGACCGATTACTTCTTTGCACTCCATGTAGCTCTAGCAAATTGTTTGCAATCTGGAGGGAGATTCTGCATTATTTGTTTTTGCATTTGGGCTAACTTCCTTGCAAATAGTGAGCAAGTCAAACTTGTGAATATACAAATTGTTCAACACTCCCTCGTGTAGGCCAGCATTCTCCATAGATATGGATTGTGGGGATCAATTTTAATGTGGTGCCAAATGAGGCATTGGAGATTCTGATATAGGATCCTACACTAATCCAAATTAGGTGTAAGACTGATTTGGTAATTATTTCCTAGTCACAATTTTGGGCCAACAGCAGTATTCCATGTCACAGCTTTGTTGGGGGAAGGGGTCCAATTTCGTCTTTGTGAATCGATACCATATTTGACCGGCTTGGGAATTATTTCTTTGTTGTTTTTGCTTTGGAGATATCATTGGGGTTTATGATATGTTTCGGATAAGAGTGTTGTCTAACAGAGTTTTCAAGGATCATTTGGTGTTAAGAAGTTATTAAGAGCTTGGGGCAAGATTAGGGGTTATTCAAGGTTCAGCTACAATTTTTTAGGGGCCATTACGGATTAGGATATAAAGAATGTTCGGGTTATCTAATGGTATGTTTGGGTTATCTAATGGCCTTTTCGATGTTTTTTTTTTTTTCCAATGGAAGTTCTACTTAGGACTGGGGATTGAAAAAAATTAAGGCTTCCCACAAAAGAGGTCAGCGGTTACTCATGCTTATTTTCTAGCAACAAATTTTTGTGATGATCTTATCTACATCCAAAATCACCTCATCAAGTGTGAAGGGTCCAACCCTCACGATTACATGACAATGTTCATTAATTGACTGCAAGATTATTGCCCAATTACACTTCCACAACATTTATAGGCTACAAAGAACTGCAAAATTTAAATGGATACCCCTTCTGTCACTAAAATTTCACCAGTCACATGACGAGGCAAGGTAATGCATCAAGCATGAACCAGATTCCTCACGACTGCATGACGAATGGACGGAAGTTTCATTCCAAACTCATGAGGTGATCTTATGGATACCAATATTCAAGTCAGAAGAGATGGATATGAGAAGAGGAAGATATTGGTGCCAGACGGCTGTAAAGACACGTTTTTGGTGAGCTTTAATAGACTGCGAAGGCCTGCATGCATTGTACCTGATATCAAAGACATGTATGGTGGGATCAGCCGAGCCAGATGTTATGAGAAAGCCATCGGGAGACCAAGCTTGATTTATTAAAGCAGATTGTGTTTCGCTACTCTCTTGCTTCCATGCAAATGCATGCAGCTCAGTCTGCCTCAATCTCACGTCAAACAGCCGCAGCTGCGTTCCGGGAGTCCTGTGGACAAATAATGAGATGTGAAATTTTTCAGCTAGTACCAGACAATACATGTGGACTAAGAGAGGCAAAATATTTCCTACCCGGTTTGAACCATGAACAAATTAAAGTCGCAGGGGTTTGGCAGTACGCTCATGCACTTGCTTTCTATTTGATGCCTAAATTGCGGCCTCCCAGTTTGCACATCAAACCCGATAATTTTCTTGTCAGCCCCAGCTGACAGTACAACCTGCTTTTGCTGCATTCCAGCAACCCCCATTACAGCAGAGGAATGCAGATTCCTGTGCAAAGCCTTTGGTTTCCACTTGCTATCGTCGCCCTCCTCCTCCTCATTCCACAGTACGACAGCATGATCACAGCCACCAGTGACAAAGCAATTATCTGCCCAAGGCATAAAGCGAATGCCATTGATAATTCCCTTCTGGTGTGGCTTAGCTTCCACGAAAGATACGCGAACTCTCTGGATTCATGCATAGTCATATTAGTGACATCAACTATTGATCCAACTTTGGAATAGATCCGTGCAGTAAGGGTGCTATAGGTAGGCTCAAATCACTCTCATTTTTTGGGTCAAAGAATTTTATGAAGCCGACATTAGCCAGCGTTAATTTCATGGCAATCCATACCCCTTAATCCCCAGACTCTTCTCTTAAGAACAGATGAGCAATGCCCACCACCTATGAGTAGATTGTCTTTAATAATTCACATAATAGTTCCTATGTTAAAATAGTAGCAGTACCTTCTATGGTCCAGTGTCAGTATAACTCCTAGTTAGATTTATCCGTCCCGTACCAGATGGCACTAGAAAGGGACGAGACTCTCTCTCTCACACGCACAAGCGTGCACATCCACACATCTATCTGTCCTATTTCCATACGCATATTACATTCCACATATACATATATGTGTGCATATAGATAGCCACCACACATATGTATGTACATATAAATGCATAAGCAAACCTCAACTTCAAGCTTGGGCACAGATTTAATTTCTCTTCAGAAGAAAAAACTACTGCTCTGGACCACAAACTTACATGATTTCAGCCCCTTCCAGTGTACATGTCAGTAGCAGGTAGGGAAAAGAATAAAGGATCAGAGGAATGTGAAATTCTTTTTATCTGACAAGAAAGCTCTGTGTGAAAATTAGACCCAATCCCTTACCTCTTTTGTTCTATTGAGATTTAGGATTGAGACTTGAGAGTCCCCACCATCAGCAGTGTATGCACAAAACAGTCTGTTTCCCTGAGGATGCCAAGCTACATCTTCAGGCCATCTTCTCTCCCGTAGTGAAGCACAATCAGAAGTGCTGAGCAGAGAGGCAGAATGTCTACAGTTCAAAAAATGTGAAGAGACAGCTGATTAGAAGAGCAGATTGTATGCAAATACAAGCACAGGCTTGTCATCAGCCTACATTCCATCAAATACATTATCTTTATTTAGATTTTCATCACGTTTTACCCAACACTTCCTCTTATGTAAAGAATCAGCTTCCTCTTATGTAAAGAATCAGATGTTAACAGTAGTTACAGTAGTTCTTCTATTTTCCTACTTTCTCCAAATGCTAGAGCCCAAAGGGAAAATAGATTATGGGAGTGTGTGACTATGAAAGAAACTCGGAATATTTTGGGATGGCAACCATAGGGAGCTCAAATAGATAGAAGAAGGCTGGAATCTCACTATACTATAAGTATGCAAAATGTAGCACGAGGGCAAAAGGAAATACAGGAGTGCATAACAAGTAAATCAGTGCGAAGAGGTTCTGATCAGAATAAACCAATTCAAGCTATCTCCATACAGATGGGTAGATATGCCATCCCAAATTAACAAGTGACTTGTTCATTGCAATCCAGATCACTCCACATGGTCTCTCAGCAACTTTTTCTGGTTTTTCCAATCAATGAAGGGATGAGACGCCATTAGGATTTGAAAGGTCACTTTATGTCACCAAGGAGAGGAACCCAACTCTATATCCAAAAGATTCAGCAAGAGCCTTCGCATCTCCTACTCGACATGTCCGACATCGACCTCCTTGGTTAACATTAATTTTGAACCTGGTAAGCTTGAGTGCATAACCTATTCACATAATCGACCATATGCGATCAGCTGGTATAAGCAAATGTTTCCCTCGTTTTGCTGAGTTTTACAACCCAACAAGCAGTCTGCAACAGTGTCCTTTTCTACCATATTGGCTAAGGGCCCCCAGTCAAAGAATCATGAAAATCTGGAAAAATGGTACTAGACACAAATCCCTTGCTCAAGAAAAATAAATTCAGTTGTAACCAGTCAAAGCTTTACAGTACAAGCACAAAACTAATCGTTTTCACCAGCTCTGCTAAAAATTAACGTGGCATACAGAGGCATATACCACTTGACATTGTGGGAGCTCTGCATTTGATACTCCACTTTGGTACTTGAGCCTCATAGTGCAACTTCTATAAAAGCAAACTTTACAGAGGAATCTCAAGACAGATCTACCATCGTTCGGAACGTAAAGCCAAGGTTACCAGATCATACAATCAAAAGCCAAGGAGACACTACTAACAAGGGTTTATTGACACTAAAATCCTATTACAAACCTTGTAGATCAAGTGGCAAGACATGGGGTCCAGGTGAGTGGTATTGAACCCAAGCTTTCCCATTTTCTTACTTTTGTACCCATCTCCAAGAGGGATTTCAATAATCTTCCAAAAAGTGGTCAACAGACACTATAAAGGCAAATTGAATGGCAAAAGATCGGCAGCCATTGAAGTAGGGTTATCCAGATGTTGAACTCATGCCATGACAAAGCTGCCTTGGGTCATGGAAATCATTGCACATGATAGTTGACAGCATTTGGGGTTCCGTAGAGAGAGAAACCTTAAAGCTTTTGAAGGCGTTAATAAATCAGAGACAAACATCATCTTGTTTGATCTAAGGATACGCTAATTTCATCTTGATTTGGGAAAGGAGTCGTTGCTCTACTTGCATCTTGTCAAATGGCTTTCGGTTGTCAAATTCTCAAGAAATCTAGAAACAATTGATACCTATGTGATGACAAAAAGATTTCTTGACAACACACTTACCGGATCATACAATCAGAAATATCGTCGTATTAAATGACAATCTCATCCTAGGAAGCAGGAGTCAAGGATTCTACAATTTACCCGTTAGCCTGAATTTGCCACAAGTTGACAACTCCATCCAAAGCACTGTAACAACAAACGAAAACATGATTAAAAACTTTCCAAACAAACAAATGTGGCATGCGGACACATTCATAGATCACAATATGAGAAAAGAAAAATGTTGAAAAGCTAAGGAACAGACAACAAGTTGGCCAAAGCTGTCTCTGCCCCTGCATCGAATATAACCCATCCCCGTTGGAGACACAATCCTCATTTTCATTAGCATAATACAATGAGCAAAGGCAAATAATGGAACAAGCTCCTAACAAGCTAGCTTCCTTTGACGGTGAGAAAGGGATGGAAGAAATTATTAGTTTATAACTGTCATCTTCAAGCATTAAATTTCAGAAATTAACATATGCAATGAGTTTGAAATTGCTGTTTCAAAACTCAAACAACCCATCTCTATCCGTATTGAACTCTATCCAACTATCTTTTAGCACTGACAGTATTAAACTCTAAAAGACACAAATTACAGAGGTCTCGTGAAATGCATAATTGTCCCAAAAATGAGTTTCTGTTTCTATCATTAAAAGCCACTAATCTTAATTCTTCCTGAATACTTGCAAAAGCCTTCTTCTGCATTAAGATGGAATGGTATTAATTGATCCAAGGTCCCCATTGCAAGATTTTACATCAACAGGGTTTTCTAAGCCTAACTTAGAAGTGTGTGTGATTCATACTAGTGTAACAAGAGGTGCCTTGTAACGAAAGTTGTACACATGTTCTCCCTCCATCCTCATCCGTTATTTCTTTTTGTTGGATGATTTTAAGTCATGGATCTACTAGCTCGTGAGGTCTACTTTTATCAAATCAGCTTCCAAACTTGGAATTCATTGCATATGCTATGAGAAACTTAGTAACACAAGTGGCCATGCCCCTCCCTGGAAAGAAAGTTTTGAGCAGAAAAGGGAAGGTGAGCGAGGACAGCTGAACAGATAAGCCCCGACTCTTATCCATGGAGAGGACAGCGTGAATACCTGGTTGCAAAAAGCAGCTCCTGTGCTGGACACAAGGCGAGACTCCTTAGCTTTCTCTTGTGTTGACTGGGAACCTGACTGCTTCTTTGGCACCGAATGGTGAATGGAGAGGACGCGCTGCGTATCAATGGGATGAGTTCTCTGTGTTCTTTATGTTCTGGAAAAGAGAAAAGGGGGGGAGAAAGGAAAAGAAAAGGCAGGCGCAGTCAGGTAAAGATACGACGAGAGTCGAAAAGGGAAGGCCTGGTATGGTAAAAGAAGGAGCATCTTATGGGAGCGAGCGTTACCAAGCTTCCTTCTGGTGCCGCCCCTATCTTGAATGGCCTCGGAATCACGGGGAGAAGGACGTGCGCGAGGTTTCCCCTCCTTAACGGGCCTGGCGCTCGGGGATTGATGGAGGATGGACGGAGTCGGAGGAGGGGGGGCATTGGAGCGAGCCGATGGCTTTGACCCAGAGCCTGAAAAGAAGGAGGAGGAGGAGGAGGAGGAGGAAGCGTGCTGAGAGTCCTGGTGGGGAATGGGGGCAGGAATGTAGAGCTTTGGTTTTGGGGGGAGGGAATGCAAGAGAAGGTCCTCACTTGTGCCGATAGGACTGGTGGATCGGCGCTTCGTCTTAACGTTTGCAGCCGTCCCATTATGAGTGAAACCGGCTACAGAAGAAGAAGATGCCGCCGCCGAGTGTTTGCTTCGGAGTAGAGCTAATTTACCTTTGGAATCATGGAGCCTCTTATGTGCCTCATGGAGGGATATATGCCCAAAGGTGATGAATTCACGAAGATTAGAATATATTCTCATAACCGCTATTATGTGGGGAGTGTACAATTGCATGTCATGTATTCTGCCCAAAGGCAATTATGTGATTTTGCATGTAAACTCTCTAGATGTGTACTTGTACGTCAAGATACACAGTGCTCACATGATGCTAATTATATATGTTGCTTGTCTTTCAGTCACCTTTTTTGTAAACGGTAACTCCGTCACTATTGAGGTTCTTGCTGGTTCAAACTTTAAGAAATTGAGAGAAGATTTTCTGGATGGCAAATGTTCATATTGCTCTTACTGCCGATCAGCTGGCAGATATTACTATCGAGAGTATAGAGGCTCAGAAAGCACATTTTGCTGCCTGGGAAAAGAGCAATAGAATTTGCTTGCTATCCATGAAACGTTCCATTCAGGAACACTTGAAAAGTGGTTTGCCTGCAGACTGCACTGCTAGGCAAATGATGGAAGCTTTGGTGGCTAGAAACCGTGTCTCGTCTAATGCTGAGATAGGGACACACCTACAAACACTATTTACTATGAAGTATAATGGTTCTGGTAGAGTTAGAGATTATATTTTGAGGATGGTAGACTTGCAGACAAAGCTTCAGGCTCTCAATGTTGATATTCCCACTACCTGTATTGTGCATCAAGCTCTTAATACTCTTCTTCCTGATTTTAGGATTATTAAGACCAATTATAATTCCCAAGATGAAACCTGGTCAGTTAATAACCTGATTGCAAGGGTGGTGGAAAAGGAAGAGAAATTGAATAAAGATAAAGGGCACATTGCTCTTTATGCTTCTATTTCTGGTAGTAACAAGGGTAAGAAGTTGAAAAACTATACCCACAAGGGCAATTCTGAAGGTGCTGGTCCTTCCAACAATGAAGGAAATTCTGATGGTGCTGGACCTTCTAACAGTTTGGGCCCTAAGAAAGCATTCACCAAGAAGGATGGTGTTCTTTGCTACTTTTGTAGGGAGAGAGGACATGTAAAGAAACGCTGTAAAAAGTTTAAGGCTTGGTTGTCCAAGAGAACCAAGAGTGAGCCTAAAGGTAATGATTCTTTGGCATTTGTTTATGAATCTAATCTATCTGAAGTCCCAACTAATTCGTGGTGGCTAGATAGTGGTGCAACTAATCATGTTGCATTTACCATACAGGGGTTCATAAATCGAAGGACGCCAAATCAAGATGAATCAAAGCTCACTGTTGGAAACAACATTAGAGTTGATGTCGAGTTCGTGGGAGATGTTATTTTGATTTTAGATTATGGTTTTAGGATGGTGTTGAGAAACACTTTTTGCGTACCCTCTTTTAAGCAGAATTTAGTTTTCGTGTCTTGTTTGGACATGTGTGGATACTCTTTTGAAATAAAGAGCAATATTATTTCCATGTTTTATAATTCAAATAAGATTAGGTGTTGCAATTTATCCAATGGATTATATCAATTGAGTTTATCTCCCAATGACATGTACGTTGCTTATTCAGCTGAAAAAGTTGTTTCCAAAAGGCCTCTACCTAAGGAGCAGTCTTATGCATTGTGGCATAAACGTCTTGGTCACATCTCTAAAGAAAGAGTAGAAAGGCTTATAAAGGCTGACATCTTGCCTACTCTTAAAAGTGATCTAGAGACTTGCGTGGACTGTTGTAGAGGTAAGATGACTAAGATAAAGAAGAAATCAGCCGTCCGAAGTTCTGACTTATTGGAGGTTATTCACACTGATATTAGTGGACCATACACAGCTACTTTGTGCAGAAATTTTTATTTCATTACATTTATTGATGACTATTCCCGATACGGATACTTATACTTGATTAAAGAAAAGTCTGCGTCTCTTGACAAATTCAAGATTTTTTGGATTGAAGTGGAGAAACAGTTGGGAAAAGTTATAAAGATTGTCAGATATGATTGTGGTGGTGAGTATTTTGGTAGGCACAGTGATGCTGGACAACTTAAGGGCCATTTGCTAGATATCTAGAGGATTCTGGGATAGTAGGTCAATTTACTATGCTTGGAAGTCCTGAACAAAATGGCGTAGCTGAAAGGCGCAGTTGTACTTTTATGGACATGATGAGAAGTATGATTAGTAGGGCCAATTTACCTAATTTTCTGTGGGGTGAAGTTTTGAAAACAGCTATTTATATTCTACATCGTATTCCTACTAAAGCAGTTACATTGAATCATTTTGAGTTATGGACTGGACGTAAGCCTAACTTGAATTACCTTAAAGTTTGGGGATGTCCTGCAGAGGTGAAGTTATATAATCCGACATTGAGTAAGTTGGATTCCAAAACTACGCGGTGTTACTTTGTATCTTACCCAGATCATTCAAAGGGGTATCGGTTTTATAACCTTAATGGAGGTACAAGAATTATGGAATCTCAGACTGCAAAATTTCTAGAATTTGATGTAGCTGGAAATGGTAGTTGCTCACAAACTATTGAAGATGATAGTATGGTGAGAATTACCGGATCACTGTCTCATCCTGTGCGGACAATTATGAAGCCTCCTGCGCTACAAACTAAGCCTGTTGTGGCCCAGGATCCTATTATTGAGACAAATCCTGATGAAATTCCACAAGCCCCTCAGATTCATAATGAGGATGAAGTAGCTCC
This sequence comes from Eucalyptus guilfoylei, assembly GCA_016097605.1. Taxonomy (NCBI): domain Eukaryota; kingdom Viridiplantae; phylum Streptophyta; class Magnoliopsida; order Myrtales; family Myrtaceae; genus Eucalyptus; species Eucalyptus guilfoylei. The sequence continues at coordinate 51,876 of CM027869.1, forward strand.
ACTCAGTAGATCAACTAGGGAAAGACGTTCAGCTATACCACCAGACTATCTTGTCTACCTGGGAGAGCATGATTATGATATTGGCTGTGTTGTCGATCCGGTAACTTACACGGATGCCATCTCATGTCCTCAATCAGATTTGTGGCTAGATGCGATGAAAGATGAGATGCAATCTATGAAACACAATGGTGTTTGTTTCTTTAAATACAAAACTAGTCATCTTCATCAACAACTGAAATGGGCGACCAGTATTGCACCGTTACTCATTGGAAGTAACAATACCGTCATACTAGCACTGCCCCAAAATTATTAATAAGTGTCCACAAATTCTAACACTTACCAAAATATTTAATCTCTCCACAACAAACACCATCGGTCATGCCAGCCACCGTAGTCGTAGGTGCTCTCTCTCTCTCCCCCCTCTCAGATGGAGATCGCAACCTTAGGGGCAATGGGCGCAGTTTTATATGGTCCACCGAGGGACGGATCCTCGATCTTAATAGATCATAACTGCTCATATTTATTTGTAACCCCTATATAATCTGTCGTAACACACAAAACTTAAGTATGAACAAGATTTACTCTTTTTTTCCTCCAGCAGTCATAGGGCGACTAGAGAACCGTTGCTCAAGGGCCCTCGAATTTATTATTTGGGATGTTTTGAGAATATTGTATTTTCGTGTGCTGGATCAAAATAGGTTAATGGTTGGGTATATGGTTTGATTGTTTGATTAAATGTAGGTTTGTAACAAAAGTAATGGTTATATAAAAAATGAAGTTCCTCGAAGGAATCAATCTACTAGAGCACATCTCCTCTTACTTGTCCTAAACCTTAAACCTTAAAATCCTAAACTCTAAACCACATGGCCTCCATTCAATAAAAAAAGGGAGGCCTTGTGTGATTCATTTTGCTGATTTTTTTTTTTTTTGGTAAGGACATTTTGCTCATTTTGCTGATTTTTTGTTCAAGATAGAATTCCAAAAAAATAGACCAATCCATACTTTGAACTAATAACTACAGAACATAATAAGAGCGTTGTCTATTTCAATTCATCATCATGAATAGCCTATGTAGCTTTTGATAACTCTTCTAGCCATGCATTCTTTGGAAGCTTTGAATTCTTTCCAATCTTAGGCCTTGACTCACCCACCATGGATGAACCTTAAAGAAGAACCTTTAGGTTTCCGGGACATTGAATTCTCATTATGGTTGTGGTAATATCTCAACCTCTTCAAATTTTTGAGGATATGAAAAAATCAAAAGCCCTGCCATCAAAATCTCTGCCGTCCCTATTCAATGATGGAAGCGCAAATGCCTTAACTGTCCCCTCTAGTCAAGAGTTGAGCCTACCAATCACTAATCAATATATTTTTCTCTCATGTGTTTCTTCATTTATGGTTTGATGTTCTTGTACTACAGGAACCACACCAATCCATCCCGGTTATAGCTTAGCCTTGCTCTGCTTACACATGAGCTCCCATTCTAGATTGTATTGGCAAAATCGATAGGGAATTGGCTTCAAGTGTAGATAGGGTCAAATATGCAAGGAATGCAAAGACACGGACCCCTTCCCTTCTCTTTTAGATGAATTGAGTGGTTTAGAATTGCTCTTCATAGACAAACTTGGAATTTGCAATTCAAAGTAAGATCGGTTCAGGATCATTGGGTCTTTTACTATCATAAGGATGGGCCATTACTCAAAAAGTACTTCTAGGTAATTGCCCCACATATTCTATATCTATTTATGTGAAAAAGAAATCATGTGACAAAGGGGATTCTTATTTGTACATGTGGATTAGAGTTTCGCATCTTGTGCTCACTGGCATGTATTGATCCCCCGACTCTAATTGCTTTTCCCCTTTTCATATTTTTCAATTTTTTTCAAATCTTGGATCTTGTTTGCAAAGATGAACCATCAGGGGGAAAGTTGATGAATTATTAAGCGTGGAGACTTAGTGCGAACTCTTCCAAGCCTAAACCAACCGCAACTTTGGGATTTTAATTTGTTCTATTAAACATGCAAATCATTTTATTACCATAAGTTATTAATAAGTCGATTAGATACCTAAGTAAAGTGTGGAGAGCATTTCACTTCTGCAAACTAGAGACTAATGAATATGGAGACCTGATTGCATTAGATAAATTTAAAGCCCTTTCGATGCCTTTTCTCTTTATTTCAAAAAAAATATTTGTACTTTGCAGGTAGTCTTGGTCAATTTTAAGTTAAGCCACTAATACGCAAATGATGGTCATGCGAGTGCAAAAATAAGAATTTAACAATTAATAATTAAAGCAGTAAATAAATTGCTAGAGATAAGGAAAGAACATAAATATCTCAAGCAAGCGAAAGCAAAAACTCCATTAACTCCAACACACCAAGTGTTCTGCAAAATCTTAACAAAACAATATATGCATGGCCTAAACATGATTTGTAAATGCAATAATGATTATTTCTTTTTGGATTTTTCTTGTTTAACAAAAGATTAAACTATATGCAATGCAACCTATATGTAATTTTAATGACGTGAAAAAGGATTACTTATGAATTAACCCTATTAGTTAACCATGTGAAAGATTTTTGTGTTTTCTTTAATAGACTAAACTCTAGGACACTAGACATGACTTAATGACTTTTTTATTTAAAAAAGTAGTGACCTTTATATTTTCTTTTACGATACTTAAATGATATGCAATGCATGAGATGCATGAAATGTGATTATGATGTGATTCTATTAACACAATAGCATTAAATTAAATGAGTCACTAATTGACATCTGACTTATAGAAATAAACGGGCAAGTATGTCTATTGAATCATAATGCAATCTGAATATTCTATTTTATATGTAAGGATTATTGTGAATATAGACAAGCGAATCGGATAAAATTAGGCAGAAGGAAGGAAAGGAAATGGGATATCGGATTTATGTGATTCGGTCCAAATATTGGTACTTACATCCATAGAAAGAGCAGCACGGAATTCCACAATAAAAACGAGCGATATGCTAGAGATTATAATCACTCGGGCATCCAAATACTCATTCCGTGTTTCCTCGCCCCCCAATTCACCAAATAAGTCACATAGTGTTCAGCTCCTTACAATTCCTAGTGAAATCTCACTCAAGGAATTACACAAATTCTACTCACAAGAATTTATCTAGCTAAATCACTCAGGTGTAATTACGACAATACTCAACCCTCTCAGCCACCAAAGAACTTGGTGCACTCTCTTCTCTCTGGCCACCAAGGACTTGGTGCACTCTCGGCCACTAAAGGAACTTGGCGCGCTCTCAGCCACCTTGGCACAATTCTTGTCCTACGTCAGTCACTCTCTTTTATAATAAAGAAGAGAGTCTTCATCATTTAATGGCCATGACCATTGAATAATCATGATTGCAGTTCATGATGTTAGAAAGAGACATCTTGTACATTGACCTCTCTTCTCAAGTTCAGAAAGTCCACCTTGTATTTTTTAAGATTGGCTACATGCAACTTCCTTTATCATTCCTCTTTCGGCTGAGGCTTCCTTATGCTTCTTTACGCAAATTCCTTCATTTAATATACAAATAAAGGAATTTCTGTATTTGCTGCTTGAGCAAATCTCTCGACTCCGATTACAGCTCCGCATAGAGCTAAGGAAAGAGAGTCAATAAAACATGTAGGTTTTCTCTACTGCTTTTCTACACATGCAAAGAGATAAGTGCAAAATGAAATCCATAAACAATCTTCTTCATCTCACAATTGTGGCTAAACATAAGTACAATCAATAGACTCTCGAACATATGCATCTAACGTCTTCGGAGTGAGACCTGTTATTGTCTCACGTTGAAATTCATATAGGCTATCATGTTTGATGCCTCTCATTATCATAATTGTGGCTAAACCTAAGTACAATCAATAGACTTTCAAACAGATGCATCTAACGTCTTCGGGGCGAGACCTGTTACTGTCTCACGTTGAAATTCATATAGGCTATCGTGCTTGATTCCTCTCATTATCACGAGGGCACCTCAAACATTCTTCAAAACTCCACCTTTTGAAAACACTTGCAACCAGCTAAGTCTAGGGCACCTCTGCACAATATTTCGAGAGGAAGGCCCCTGAAGAGAAACTGCGTCGAAAGTAAGAGGAACGACACAATGGCAACATTTTCTCTAGCTACATGCACTTTTGCCTTGACTATGAGTAGGCACACCTTGTCGATGCAGCATCTCTCCTTTAAGGCAAGCTTTTGCGCCGAACTTTCGATCTATTCTGCGCAATATTTCGAGAGGAAGGCCCCAGAAGAGAAACTACGCCTAAAGGAAGAGGAACGACACAGTGACAATATTTTCCCCAGCTACATGCACTTTTGCCTTGACTATGAGTAGGCAAATCGTGTCGACGTGGCATCTCCCTTTTCCGGTGGGCTTTTGCGCCGAAGTTTCGATGTATCTTGCACATTATTTCAAGAGGAGGGCCCGAAAGAGAAATTGCGCTGAAAGTAAGAGGAACGACACGGTGGCAACATTTTCCCTAACTACATGCACTTTTGACTTGAGTATGAGTAGGCACACCTTGTCGATGTGGCATCTCCACTTTCCGGTAGGCTTTTGCGCCGCAGTTTCGATATATTCTGCGCAACATTTCGAAAGGAAGGCCCCGGAAGAGAAACTGTGTTGAAAGTAAGATGAACGACACGGTGGCAACATTTTCCTCTGCTACATGCACTTTTGCCTTGAGTAAGAGTGGCACACCTTGTCGGTGCGGCATCTCCTCTTTCCGGTGGGCTTTTGCGCCGAAGTTTCAGTCTATTCTATGCAATATTTCGAGAGGATGGCCCCAGAAGGGAAATTGCACCAAAAGTTAGAGGAATGACATTGTGGCAACATTTTCTCTATCTACATGCACTTTTGCCTTGAGTATGAGTAGGCACACCTTGTCGATAGGGCATCTCCCTTTTCCGGCTAGCTTTTGCGCCGAAGTTTCAATCTATTCAGCACAATATTTTGAGAGGAAGGCCCGGGAAGTGAAACGACGCCGAAAGTAAGAGGAACGACACAGTTGCAACATTTTCTCCAGCTACATGCACTTTTGCCTTAACTCTGAGTAGCCACACGTTGTCGATGCAACATCTCCCCTTTCCGGTGGGTTTTTGCACCAAAGTTTTGATCTAATCTATGCAATATTTCGAGAGGAAGACCCCGGAAGAGAAATTGCACCGAAAGCAAGAGAAACGACATAGTGGCAACCTTTTATCTAGTTACATACACTTTTGCCTTGAGTATGAGTCAGCACACCTCTTCGATGCGGCATCTCCCCTTTCCGGCGGGCTTTTACGTCGAAGTTTTGATCTATTCTGGGCATTATTTCAAGAGTTAGGCCCCGGAATAGAAATTGTGCCAAAAGTAAGAAGAACGACACAGTGGCAACATTTTTTCCAGCTACATGCAATTTTGCCTTAAGTATGAGTCGGCACACCTTGTTGATGCGACATCTCCCCCTTCTAGCGGGCTTTGGCGCCGAAGTGTCAATTTATCTTGTGCAATATTTCGAGAGGAAGGCCCTAGAAGAGAAATTGCGTGGAAAGTAAGAGGAACGACACAGTGGTAACATTTTCTCCAACTACATGCACTTTTTTCCTTGAGTATGAGTAAGCACACCTTGTCGATGCTGCATCTCCCGTTTTCGGCGGGCTTTTGCATCGAAGTTTTGATCTATTCTACGCAATATTTCGAGAGGAAGGCCCCGGAAGAGAAACTGTGCCGAAAATAAGAGGAATGATAGAGTGGCAACATTTTCCCCACCTACATGCACTTTTGCCTTGACAATGAGTAGGCACACCTTGTCGATGCGGCATCTCCCCTTTCTGGCAGGCTTTTGCACTAAAGTTTCGATCTATGCTATGCAACATTTCAAGAGGAAGACCCCGGAAGTGAAACTGCGCCGAAAGTAAGAGGAACGACACAGTAGCAACATTTTCCCTAGCTACATGCACTTTCCCCTTGACTATGAGTAGGCACACCTTGTCAATGGGGCATCTCCCCTTTCCGGCGAGCTTTGGCAAAGAATTAATCTATTCTGTGCAATATTTCGAGAGGAAGGCCCCCGAAGAAAAACTACGCCGAAAGTAAGAGGAACGACACAGTGGCAACATTTTCTCCAGCTACATGCACTTTTGCCTTGAGTATGAGTAGGCATTCCTTATCAACGCGACATCTCCCCTTTTCCGACGGCTTTTGCGCCGAAGTTTCGATCTATGTTGTGCAATATTTCGAGAGGAAGGCCCCGGAGGAGAAACTGCACCGAAAGTAAGAAGAACGACATAGTGGCAATATTCTCTCCAAGTACATGCACTTTTGCTTGAGTATGAGTAGGCACACCTTGTCAAGGCGGCATCTCCCCTTTCCGGCAGGCTTTTGCGCCAAAGTTTTGATCTATTATGCACAATATTTTGAGAGGAAGGGCCCGGAAGAGAAACTGCATTGAAAGTCAAAGGAACGACACAGTGTCAACATTTTCCCCAGCCACGTGCACTTTTGCCATGACTACGAGTAGGCACACCTTGTCGATGCAGCATCTCCCCTTTTCGGCAGGCTTTTGTGCCGAAGTTTTGATCTATTCTATGCAATATATCAAGAGGAAGTCCCCGGAAGAGAAACTACGCCAAAAGTAAGAGGAACGACACAGTGGCAAAATTTTCTCCAGCTACATGCACTTTTTCCTTGAGTATGAGTAGGCACACCTTGTCAATGTGGCATCTCCCCTTTCCAGCGGGCTTTTGCGTCGAAGTTTTGATCTATTCTATGCAATATTTCGAGAGGAAGGCCCCCAAAGAGAAACTGCACCGAAAGTAAGAGGAACGAGTATGCTAGCTCATACCTAATGCAAAAGTGCATATAACTACAAAAAATGTTGCCACTGTGTTGTTCCTCTTATTTTCGGCATAATGTTTTCTTTCGAGGCCTTCCGTTCGAAATATTACACAGAATAGATGGAAATTTCAGGAGAAAAGCCAGCCAAAAAGTGGAGGTGCCGCATTCCCAAGGTATGCTTGCTCATACCCAATGCAAAAGTTCGTATAACCGCAAAAAATGTCACTACTATGTCGTTCCCCTTATTTTCGGCACAGTATTTCTTTCTGAGGCTTTCCTCTCGAAATATTATGCAGAATAGATGGAAATTTCATGAGAAAAGCCAGCCAGAAAGCGGAGATGCTGCATCCCCAAGGTATGCCTGCTCATACCCAATGCAAAAGTGCATATGACTACAAAAATTTGTCGCTACTGTGTCATTCCTATTATTTTCGGCACAATTTTTTTCCGAGACCTTTCTCTTGAAATATTATGTAGAAAAAATGAAAATTTCGAAAGAAAACCCAGCTGAAAAGTGGAGATGCCGCATCCCAAAGGTATGCCTGCTCATACCCAATGCAAAAAAGTGCATAAAACTGCAAAAATTGTCGTTACTGTGTCATTCTTCTTATTTTCGGCACAGTTTTTTTTCAAGGCCTTCCTCTCAAAATATTATGCAATGCCGGAAAGTAGAGATGCCGCATCCCCAAGGTATGCCTGCTCATACCCAATGCAAAAGTACATATTGTTGACACCTAAATTTTGGCGATCCGGTTATTTATTTATTGCATAGAAAATTATGGGTTAATTTTATCCCTAGAAAAAATATTAATTGCATATCATATAGATTTTTAGGTGCATTTATTTTTTAATTTGCATTTTTTGCATTTATTTATTGGACCGGTGGAGAATGGGTTCGAGTTGGTGGGTCTGAGCTTTAATTTTGTAGGCCGGACTAAGCCCATGAAGTGAGCAAATTGACCCAAGCCTGTTTTGTTTTGATGATTGAAAATTATCTTGTGAGAAATTTGAAATTTGAAGTTTTTTCGAGATATTATGAATTTTTTTATAGGGCAAATGTGACAAAATATTGCGATTTATCTTAGCAAGATTTGGATTTAGAGAAAAATTCTATCATGATCTTGAATCCTTATCAATAAGGGATGAAATTGGTGGAGTAATTTTGCGAACGTTGATTCGACGAAGAAATTGAAATCCTAATTATTTCTCTTATAAAAGGCTGTACGTGCATAGAGTTAGGGGGCTTTTTCTCGGTTTTTTCAAAGTAAAAAAATTTTCACAAAAAGGAGAACAGAGTGTTCGAGCTCTAGAGAGAAGAAAAGTCAATAGGGGTTTTGGGTTTTTCTGCTGAAAAGCAGAAGACAGAAAAGTACAAGGCCAACAGAGGAGAGACGTGCGGCAGAAAAGGGCGAAAAACAAAAGTAAAAAAAACAAGAACACTGTTCTTCTTCCTCGGGTGAACCCCTGCTGCTGTGACTGATTATCTGCCCCGCTGGTCCTCTCCGTTCGTCGCCCTCTGCTCACTGGACGCCGCTGTCTCGCCAGCCCGACGCTACCATTGTGCCATTGTGTCACTGCTCACCCGCGAGTTCCGCCCCGTCGACCTTGCTGCTGCCGCTCCGCTTCAGCCCGTGACCCAGCCGTGCCACCGCACCCCCCGTGATCGATCCCTTCACGAGCCGATGCCGCCTACAGCTAGATCTGTCCACAGTAATCTCCGATCAGTGACCCAGATCGCAAGCCAGGCGGACCCGCGACGCCCTGTTCGACTCCGGACGCCGCCCACACGCAAATTGCCGGAATAGGACCCGAGCCTTCCTAGCTCCGCCCTTGTGTTGTTGCTGCCGCCGCCGGTTCACCTTTGCCAGAGTTCACCTTCACCGGACTGACAACCGGCTGCCTTTGGAGACCCGCGAGCAAGCCGTGCTCGAAAAAGGGAAAAAGGAAAAGAAAAAGAAATGTTATGCAGAATAGATGGAAATTCTGGGAGGAAAGCCAGCTGGAAAGTGGAGATGCCGCATCCCTAAGGTATGCTTGCTCATACCCAATGCAAAAGTGCATATAACCGCAAAAAATGTTGCTACTATGTCGTTTCTCTTATTTACAGCATACTTTTTTTTTTCCCGAGGCCTTCCGCTTGAAATATTATGCAAAATAGATGGAAATTTCGGGAGGAAAGCCAGCCGAAAAGTGGAGATGTCAAATTCTCATGGTATGCCTGCTCATACCTACTGCAATAGTGCATATAACTGAAAAAAAAAATGCTGCTACTGTGTCGTTCCTCGGATTTTCGACACAGTTCTTTTTCCAAGGCCTTCCTCTCGAAATACTATGCAGAATAGATGAAAATTCCGAGAGGAAAGCCAACCGAAAAGTGGAGATGCCACATCCCCAAGGTATGCATGCTCATACCCAATGGAAAAGTGCATATAACTACAAAAAAAAAAAAAATGTTGCTACTATGTCGTTCCTCTTATTTTCAACATAGTGTTTCCTTCCGTGGCCTTCCTCTCGAAATATTATGCAGAATAGATGAAAATTTTGGGAGAAAAGCCAGCCAGAAAGTGGAGATGCCGCATCCCCCAGGTATGCCTGCTCATACCCAATGCAAAAGTGTGTATAACTGCAAAAAATGTCGCTACTGTGTCGTTCCTCTTATTTTCGGCATAGTTTTTTTTTTTTTTTGAGACCTTCCCCTCGAAATGTTATGCAGAATAGATGGAAATTTTGGGGTAAAAGCCAGCCGGAAAGTGGAGGTGCCGCATCCCCAAGGTATGCCTGCTCATAGCCAAAGCAAAAGTGCATATAACTGCAAAAATTCATCGCTACTGTGTCGTTCCTCTTATTTTCGGCACAATTTTTTTCCGAGGCCTTCCTCTAGAAATATTATGTAGAGTGGATGCAAATTTCGAGACAAAAGCTAGTCGGAAAGTGGAGATGCCGCATCCCTAAGATGTGCCGGCCCATACCCAATACAAAAGTCTCAAAATATTATGCATAATAGATGGAAATTTCGGGCAAAAAGTGTGGCACCCCTCGAACGGCCCCCGAACTGTTAGGGTCGCCACAGTTCGCTTACCTTTCACTTGACCTGATAATATATCACTCTGATACCAAAGAGTTATAATAAGCCTATAAGTCCTGGGGGTTTATATCTTTTCCATAGGTCCCCGCGCAGAAATATGGCGGAAGCACATCCATCAACTCCCCTTTCACAAATTAAAACGATGCACACCAACTAAAAACTTTATAAGTTAAAGCCGAACACCTTTATTTACATAAACCTGATGGACATCTTAGTCGGTACATCAAAAACGCCGTGGTTTTCTATACCCGGCTACGTATCAAAAGATAACCGACATCTTTTCCAACAGTCGTATACTTAAAGTCCATCGATCAGTGTCGGCGTCCAAAAGTTCCTTCCTTTGCTGTCCTCCTCCTCGCGGTCATATCCAAGCACTCGGTCCATTTGCTGGTGGCGGTGACAGCAGAGGCATCTCATCTAGTCTGAAATGTTAGTCCCCAAACGGGGTGAGTACAGCCACTCAGCAGCAAAAGATTCAACAAGCTATGTCGAGCATAACAATCAGCATCCAATTTCATACAAGATAGACAAGGTAGGAAATCAAGGGATAAATGGATATCAATATCATGGAATTCTTCAATATTAAAGCAATTGCAATTCTATAAGAATCATATGCCACATAATCAGATCACAATCATGAAACCCTTCAATGTGATGACAACATATTCAAGATAGACAAATTTCAATCATAGGGCCAAACTGAAACATCATGTTCCGTTCCATGCCATACACTCAGTCTTATATCCAGACCCCACACATTTATAGTCGAATTATTCATTTTATCATTCAAAAGGGTTTCATCCCCGGAGGACCAATGTTTGCATCTCTCCGGCATTCGTATCCCTCCAGGCATCACGAAAGCCTCCAGCATTCTGCCACTTAAGGCCACCGGGCATCTGGAGCGAATCACGCCTCCAGGCATCTCGTACCCCACCTGGCATCACGAGGAACCTCGAGGGCCTCCCATGAAAATGGTTACCCTGGCCATCCGGAATTACGTACCGACTAGCATACTACCGAGCATCCCGAAGCTCCCGGGGAAAAACCTCCAGCATTCAGCCTCTTAGGGCCACTGGGCCTCCACAAGGCATCGACTCTTTCGATCCTTGGGACCTCCCGACTCCCGGGGCATCATTAACCCGAGGGTTCAATGGGTAACAAATCGCATTTTAATTCACAAATGCATCATCATATATCAAAAAAGATATCTCATGAACCTTTTATCAAACAAATCGCATTTTAATTCACAAATGCATCATCATATGTCAAACAAGATATCTCATGAACCTTTTATCAAACAAATTGCATTTTAATTCACAAATGCATCATCATATGTCAAACAAGATATCTCATAGGCTTTTTATCAATCACAAGATTCCACTATCAGCATCATCACACAGCAATTCGAATTACACCCCTTATAGAACAATCTTGTAGAAATTCGAAGCAAACAGCTTAATTTCTATAATTGCACAGCTCTGGTAACAATTCCGAATTAATTACTAAACGGGCACTGAAAATTACGAAATTTTAACACGTTATCAATGAGACTTAGAGGGACAAATCTCATGAATAACACCAAGTCAAATTCCTTATGTACCGAGGGTAAAAATCTCGATCTTTCCTAACTACTATTCTGTAAAATTTCCAGATTTGGTGTCTTTATAGGAAAGTCATTTTGATAGTCATTCCTTGTTCTTTTATTCTGAATTTTTGATATATTTTTCGTGAGGATGTGCTCTAAAACTTTCATCAAGAGGTCGAAGTCGAATTATGGCTAGATAATTACAGAAAAATCGAAGAAACACTGATAGTCATTCTGTCTCTTGCAAAACAGTACACTGGCCTAAGGGAATTTGTTCCTATTTCATGGATTTCGACTTTCAGCATACACAAGCCAATATATATACATACCAGAACACAATATCACACCATATTCTCTTTGCTTCCCAAAATCCATCCTTATTAGATCTTTAAATCTTGATTTTTCCTTATGAAAATTCGGAATCCCTTACATGCCCTGTTTTACTTCATTTCCAGATCTAACTTCATCTAGAGAGAACCAAATCAACATGCAAATTCGAATTTCTCCACTTCCTCACATCTATCAGCATCCCACAGACAATTTCCAGCATGCACAGGCATAGATAGGTGAACTTTCACTTGCCTCAAGTCTTTCTACTTGGTTGTTAGCCAAAAACAGGGGTTCGGGGTCTCGGCTTGGTCCAACCGGCAATGGGGATCGGCGGCGTCGACGGCGGCGGCTCGATCACGGGCACGGGCAGAGGGCGGTCTTCCTTCTCTGCCCACACACGCTCGGACCGCTCACAGCTCGCACTTCTCTCGCTCACAGCCCTCTCTCGACCTCTCTCTCTCTCTGCTCACTCACTGCTTTGTCACTCAAAATCCTCCTTCCCTTTTCTCAAAACACACGAGCACTTGTTTCTTCTAAATTATTAACTAAGCTAATGATTTCCTTTTGCATGCAGGAGTTTCGGTGGAAGCAGCAAAGAGAAACAGGTGGGGATGGCGTGTCCTCCGTTGAAGACCCCTTGGCATCCGCTGGCAGCCCATTTCCAGCCACGTGGACGTCATTAGCTAGGCCTTGGTCAACAATTTCCTCCCATTAGTTGACTAATGTGGCGACTAATTGAAGAAGTAGTGTGGGACTGTCTTGGGCCGGTAGCTTGCGGTATTATTCTTAATATCCAGCCCATACTTGCTTTAAACTTTCGCCTTAACCTCCGTATATCTATGAGTTGAATGTAGTCCATTCACAGGGTTGTGTGTGTGGCCGTGTCGAGTCCTCACTCACGGCTCAATCCCCTCCCCCAATATTTGTCTCTTAATTTCAGCATATGCAAGTGCTGAAAATCATTACCTTCATGACTACACGGGGTCGCAACAATGTATCGGGGTTCGGTTGGTAAGGTACATAATTGGATGGCCAGAAATCAATATGGAAAAATATCTTGTCGACATATCTTATGGTACTCCATCGGCCTTATCAGTGATAGCATGCAGGGATGGGACTATGCCTTATGCGACGATCAAAATATTTCTAAACGCGGCTCATGGGTCCGACGATGGAACCAAACAATACTCGTGCAAAAAATACTAATGACACCATCCAACAATACTTCTATTGATTAGTCATGGTCGTCGTACATTCGAGGATTGTCGAAGTTCTCGGGCGCCACAAAAAGCCAGCCGGAAAGTGGAGATGCCGCATCCCCAAGGTGTGTCGGCTCATACCCAATGGAAAAGTGTATATAACTGCAAAAAAAAAATGTTGTTATTGTGTCCTTCCTCTAATTTTCAGCACAATTCTTCCTCTGAGGCCTTCCTCTCGAAATATTACGCAAAATAGATGGAAATTTCAGGCGGAAAGTCAGCTGGAAAGTGGAGATGCCACATCCCCAAGGCGTGCCGGCTCATACCCAATGCAAAAGTGCATATAACTGCAAAAAAAAAAAATATATATTGCTATTGTGTCATTCCTCTTATTTTCGGCACGATTCTTCCTCCAAGGCCTTCCGCTCGAAATATTTTGCAAAATAGATGGAAATTTCGAGCTGAAAGCTAGCCGAAAAGTGGAGATGCCCCATTCCTAAGGTGTGCCGGCCCATACCCAATGCAAAAGTGCAAATAACTGCAAAAAAATGTTGCTACTATGTGGTTCCTCTGATTTTCGGCACAGTTCTTCCTCCGAGGCCTTCCGCTCAAAATATTATGCAGAATAGATGAAAATTTCGGGTGGAAGGTAGCCGAAAAGTAGAGATGCCACATCCCCAAGGTGTGTCGGCCCATACCCAATGCAAAAGTGCAAAGTGCATGTAATTGCAGAAAAATGTTGCTATTGTGTCGTTCTTCTGATTTATGGCACAATTTTTACTCAGAGGCCTTTCGCTCGAAATATTATGCAGAATAGATGGAAATTTCGGGCGGTAAGTGTCACGACCCGAACCTCGAGCGCATGCACATACCTCTGTGGTCAATAAAATTTGCGACGTCCTAAGAAATATCGCCAACCCATTCGTTTTATGGCACAAGCGGAAATGTAATAACAATCTCCAAACAACATAAAAGTGGGATAGAAACGTAGGATGATATGTTCACAAAGCACACTTATAATATAGCATCACATATATACAGAAAAGTCTAACACCACATGGATCTATTTCAAAAAGAAGAGCTTCTAGGCTATCTACGCTCTGAGCTCCTCATCCATGGAACCAGAGTCCCTGGCGATCTCGTTAGACTTCTCAATAACAAAAGGATGAACTGTCACCCACTGTCCAAACTAGACGGAAGACCCGTCGACATCTGACAGAGACTAAACAAAAACCAAGCTTTCACTTCCTGCGAACCCCTGCACTTCTCTTGAAAATCCTCCATCTAAGGACTTGAAAAATTTAGCCCACGATGGGGTGAGACAACGTCTCAGTGAGTCCATCCCCCAAATCCCGATTAGGAGAAAAGTACACTCGCATGCAATCTAACCATATTTCTACCAAAATTCACGTAACATCAGTGGTTGTCCTGCATGTCAATACCGTTCAATTGCATATAATTATATCGAAATCATGCATTATTGGAACATCTCAACATGTATACACACATAAGTATATGTCATCACTAATTCACGGGCCCCGATTACCAGACCAAATCATTATGATACGTCTCATTCCGCACCACACAATTCCGTCTCCTAATCAGGCCCCTCAATCTCAATCATTCATGCGTTCCAATTCATTTTGACCCATCGGTCACGGCCGACTCAACAGTCAACGGTCTTCCGGCATAGCCGGGCATCGTCTCACACCATCGTGCACGGCAACGTCTACATCTAGACGGCATTCCTTAAAGGAGCATCGATCTAACCTCCACTGCGACCGGCATCCGTTGACTTGGGGCATTCCCGAAGGAGTATCGTTCGGCCCCAAAGGCTCGTGACGGCATCTCATATCATTCATGCATTCATTCAATTTCGGCCCAGGACCCCGTGCATTGCACTCAAATGCCGTAATTAAAATAGTGATCCCGGCCTATTTTCTCTATATTAGGAATGCATGGTAAAATAATAGTGTGTGGGAACACGGTCATGTAGAGCCAAAAAATTTGTTTTATCTCTTTTAAAATCCCACATTTTCATATAGTGCTTAAAAACACTTTCAGTGTCCAAAACCTGACACCAGGTATTTTCCCATTTAAATACCAAAATTCTGCCATTTTGAATTAAATATTCATAATTAGCAACCATCACTCAATTGCATAATTTAACAATCAATGGCATAAATGGACTATGCCCCTACAACTAGTACAAAATTCCGGTCACCGGCTACCCCGATATAATTTTCAAAAAATATTAAATAATTTATTTATTTATTTAAATCATTTATTTACTCAATTGCTATTTACCAATTTTAACCACCATTTATAATGGTTCACAAATTAAATCTACTAGTCAAATACCCAATTAAATTAATGCATTACCTCAACCTTCTAGACTAAAGGGCTATTTTAACATTTAAATTCCTAACTAAATAACCTAACTAACTTAACTAACTAACCTGATCAATTAGTTCTAACTTGACTAATTTATCTAACTAACACTTACTCTAACTAACTTAACTAACTAGTCTTTACCCTAAAAAACTAATCACTATACTTAATTAAATCTAACTTAACACTTAATAAATGTAATTAGCCTCTAATCAAGAATTAAGGAAAACTAACTCACCTAGCTAAAAATCCAAGACCACCGGTGAGGAATGGGCGGCAGCAACAAGACCGCAGCCTTCGAGGACGCCAGAGGAACTCCGGTCGGCCTGGGACAAGGCCGTGAAGCCCTCGGCCTACTACTGCGAAGCAGCTTTCTTGGCTAGACTAGGCCGAGCAGCAATGGCGGAGTTCCTTGGAGGCGAGGCAACTGCACGGTGAGGTGGTTAGGTCGACTGATGGGCTGCACCGACGCAGCAGGGGCCCCGATGGTAGGATAGCAGCAACGGCGAAGGGATGGCTGCTTCCGGCGAAGACGGTGAGCTGAGATTGAAGAGGGAGGAGTGGCGGAAACGCTGCAACAACCGTATGCAGCGGCGCTGAGCTTCCGGAGAAGAGACACAGAGATTTCGCCGACCTTTATGGACTGACGAGCCGCTGGTGAGGAAGCCTGAGATGCGATCAATGGCCAAGTCAAAGAAAAACGGAACATAAGGGGCAGCTTGGTCGAAGAGGGTGGCTGGTCCAGCACCGGCAGCACCAAAATAGAGTCTCCTCTATTTTTCAGTGGCTGTTTTGGTTGGCCAAAGGGAAGCCGAAGCAGGGGAGTCGAAACAGGGGACCGAAACCTTTAATGAAGAAGAAGACAAGGGGATTTTCAGCTGAGGAAAAGAAAGGGAAAGGAAAGAAGGAGAAAGGAAGAGAGAAGGATGGTCGCATGACAGCTAGGGAGGGGGGTATACGCGCGGATGGGGAGAGAGGGAAGGAGAAAAAGGACCATGGAGGGTCCCCCTTTTCCATATTCCACAACCCATTTGTTGTTTTTCCATGGAAATTATGTTCCCATCACTCTCAAGGGACCTACCATCCTCAAATGGTGGTGAAATTCCTCTTAGCATACATACATCCGAATTTGCATCTCTTCTATTAGCTTCCGCCTTTTTTCATTTCACCATTTTCATAACCTTAGTTAATGAGGATAAATCCTCATTAATCTTTATAATTCCTCTCTCCAAAGGTTCCACATTAAAGACCAAAAATCCATTTAAAATATGGCCTTTCTCCCATTCCTTTAATTTGCTGCATTTTAATTTTTCACCAACAATTCCGTCGTCACTAAATCTTGGAAAGATGTAACAATATTCCCAGAATTAATCATGACACATTAGAGTTCTCAATTTTTGAAATCGGACTAAATTTCGCAGTTAAATTCAGTCATACGTGATTTTAGTGTGACTTAAACTACCAGGTAGTTTTTAGGAATTTTCGGTGCAATTGACCCGTGGTCGATTATTTTCGAACCACGACGTACATCTTCGACTCATGGGTGACGCTTGGTTGTCGGGAAAATCTCAAGATTTCATTTACGGACACAGGGTACCAAAACGACAAAAAAATCGGTTTAGTGCCGGTCGACGAGAATTTTGTAATTAGGTGGAATCACCCCTGCCCAATTACATACCTCAGTCCAATCGACCTATTTTTGGTCTCTGATAGATTTTCAGTTGTGCTGCAATGACCCTTGCAGACTAACACGGTCGAGCAGTCGATTCCTAGTCGAATTCTCAAGCCTGTTGCATTAAAATCCCTTAATGGCTTCCCCGACATGAGTGATCGGCTCAGAGAATAGCATTGTAGGCATGTTGATGAAAAGCCTGATTTATTCAATTGAAAATAGAAGTGGAAAATCAGACTGTCACAAGCCGAAAAGTGGAGATGTCAAATTCCCATGTTATGCCTGCTCATACCTAATGCAACAATGCATAAAACTGGAAAAAAAAAAAATGCTGCTACTGTGTCATTCCTTGGATTTTCGGCACAGTTCTTCCTCCGAGGCCTTCCGCTCGAAATATTATGCAGAATAGATGGAAGTTTCGGGCCTAAAGCTAGCCGAAAAGTGCAAATGCCACATCCCCAAGGTGTGCCGGCCTATACCCAATGCAAAAGTGCAAATAACTGCAAAACAATGTTGCTACTGTATGGTTCCTTTGATTTTCGGCACAGTTCTTCCTCTAAGGCCTTCTGCTCGAAATATTATGCGTAATAGATGGAAATTTCGTGCAGAAAGGTAGCCGAAAAGTCGAGATGCTACATCCCCAAGGTGTGCCGACCCATACCCAATGCAAAAGTGCATATAACTGCAAAAATATGTTGCCACTGTGTCGTTCCTCTTATTTTCGGTACAATTTTTTTTCTGGAAATATTATGTAGAGTGGATGCAAATTTCAAGACAAAAGCCAGCCGGAAAGTGGAGATACCGCATCCCTATGGTGTGCCATCCCATACCCAATGCAAAAGTGCATATAATTGCAAAAAAAATGTTGCTACTGTGTTGTTCCTCTAATTTTCGGCATGGTTCTTCCTCCGAGGCCTTCCGCTCGAAATATTATGCAAAATAGATGGAAATTTCCGGCGGAAAGCAAGCTGGAAAGTGAAGATGCCGCATCCCCAAGGTGTGCCGGCCCATACCCAATGAAAAATTGCATATAACTGCAAAAAAATGTTGTTACTATGTCATTCCTCTTATTTTAAGCACAGTTCTTCCTCCAACGCCTTCCTCTCGAAATATTATGCATAATAGATGGAAATTTCGAGCGGAAAGTGGAGATGCCACATCCCCAAGGTGTGCCGGCTCATACCCAAAGCAAAAGTGCATGTAACTGCAAAAAAAAAGATTGCTACTGTGACGTTCCTCTTATTTTTGGCACGGTTCTTCCTCTAAAGCCTTCCGCTCGAAATATTTTGCAAAATAGATGGAAATTTCAGGTGGAAAGCCAGCTGGAAAGTGGAGATGCCCCATCCCCGAGGTGTGCCGACCCATACCCAATGCAAAAGTGCAAATAACTACAAAAAAAAAGTTACTACTGTGTGGTTCCTCTGATTTTCGGCACAATTCTTCCTTCGAGGCCTTTCGCTCGAAATATTATGCAAAATAGATGGAAATTTTGGGTGGAAAGGCAGCCAAAAAGTTGAGATGCCGCATCCCCAAGGTGTGCCGGCTCATGCCCAATGCAAAAGTGAAAAGTGCATGTAATTGCAGAAAAATGTTGCTACTGTGTCGTTCCTCTGATTTTCGGCACAATTCTTCCTCCGAGGCCTTCCGCTCGAAATATTATGTAGAATAAATGGAAATTTCTGATGGAAAGCCAGCGAGAAAGTGGAGATGCCGCATCCCCAAGGTGTATTGGCCTATACCCAATGCAAAAGTGCATATAACTACAAAAAAATGTTGCTACTGTGTCGTTGCTCTAATTTTCGGCACAGTTCTTCCTTCGAGGCCTTCTGCTCGAAATATTATGTAGAATAGATGGAAATTTCGGGCGAAAAGCTAGCTGGAAAGTAGAGATGCCACATCCCCAAGGTGTGCCAGCCCATACCCAATGGAAAAGTGCATATAACTGCAAAAAAAAAAAAAATGTTGCTATTGTCTCGTTCCTCTGATTTTCGGCACAGTTCTTCCTTTGAGGCCTTCCACTCGAAATATTATGTAGAATAAATGGAAATTTCAGGCGGAAAGCCAGTCAGAATGTGGAGATGCCGCATCCCCAAGGAGTGCCGACCCATACCCAATGCAAAAGTGCATAATTGGAAAAAACGTTGCTACTGTGTCGTTCAACTTATTTTGGGAACAGTTTTTTTTTTTCCGATACCTTCCTCTCGAAATACTATGCAGAATAGAAACAAATTTCAGGAAAAAAAAAAAAGCCCGTCGGAAAGAAGAGATGCCACATCCAGAAGGTATGTCTAGTCAAACTCAATGTAAAAGTGCATATAACTAGAAAAAAATAATGCTACTGTGTCGTTCAACTTATTTTAGGCACAACTTTTTTTTTTTAGGCCTTCCTCTCGAAATATTATGTAGAATCAAAAAAAATTTCGAAAAAAAAAAAAGCCCGTAGGAAATGTCAGCAAAAAAGCCCATCGAAAAGAGGAGATGCCGCATCCAGAAGATATGCCTACTCAAACTTAATGCAAAAGTGCATATAACTAGAAAACCTAAAGACTATGCAACTTCCATGGTGTGATCCGGTGGATGAAAGTATGCAACAAGTCCATGAATGGTTTTTGCGTAAACAATATCAGCAGACCTAAAGATCAGCTGATAGCTATGTTTAAATCATAGCTGCAAATATCAGGATATTGGTGTTGCAACAACCATGAACATCAAGTGAAGTTCATTAGGTTAGCAAACTAGTTGTTGTGGCTAAGGATTTGTACAACAGTAGAATCCAGTTGAAATCTGTAATTGATAAGCTAGGTCGTCTAACAAGTCTGTTAGAGATTGCAATGACGGGATAGTGGCAGATGCTATTATTAGGTAGATTGCAAATACTCAAGAAAAAGGACCATATGGATAGTTCTATTTTTGGACAGTGGCTCAACGGAAACTTCAACAACTCCTTGCTCCTCTGACCCTCTTCCAATGGATTGTTTAGAGATGGATATAAAAGAGAAGACCTAAGAAGCCGAAGGAGAGTGAGAACAACATTATCTAAAGATTTGCACTCTGCTTCGTCCTAGCAATACGCTCTTATTCAAGTGTTTCACTGAGTTTTATGTTTGTGATGTTTAAGTAATTGTGCTCTAGATTAAGTGTAAGAGTAAGAGCGGCATCTTGGTGCTGATAGTGTGATCTATCTTGTAATAGGGCCAGTGTTTGCCTATTGTAACTGCTTGAGCAAATTACTAGTGCAATCCAGCCCAACTTGTGTCTGTTAGTTTGAAAAGTGGACAAAGGCTTAGAGATAAAACCGAACCACTATTTACCATTGTGTGCCACTATTTTACTCTCTTTTACTTTCACAAGCACTCAAAATGGTCATGAGTTTTGAAACATCATCTTGAGCCGATCTTTACTTAGCATCAACTAATTTTTGCAAAAGATTGTCACGTTTTTTTTTCAAAACAACCTATTCACCCCTTTAAACCCTAAGCCCTAAGTTTCTAGGCCCCAAACCCCACACCCCAACCCTATGCCCCAAACCCAAAACCCTAATCCCTAAACCTAATAACCTAATTAGACAATCAATATCCTTGATCTCGAGGGTACTCGTAAGCCTAAAGTAACTCTTCAATAAAAAAATAAAATAAAAAAAGATGTACTTTCTCTAACCCCCCTATGAATCCTTTAGATATATCCAATCCTAGATAACTAATAATCACAAATTTACTTCTAAATTTCCTTATTTACCTGTATTAGCCTTTAAATTTACAACTCTCGATAATCCTAAAAGAGGAGATAATTTCTAAATCTACTGTAAACATGTCCACGCTAGATTCAAAGGGTCGTCTGTTGATAAGAAAATAATATGTTTGTTTGATTAAGTTAAAAGGACAAAACCCAAGGGTGTTTGTTTGAATGAAAGTGTTTTTCGAAAATTAAGGTTATGGACTTTCACCTGTTTGGGTCATTAAAAATATCTAGTTAACCAATAGCACTTTCTAGCCGTCGAAGATATTCATGCATAAAATTAGAAAAGTGAATTTCTAAATCTAATGAGGCGAAAAGGCTTTTCAAAATTGCTTCTTTTGATTTTTTAATACTCCTTTCTTTTCTTTTCATTTCTCTTTTTTTCTTTTCTTTCTTTTTCTTTTTCTTTCTTCCTTGGCCAATCACCGGGCCTTAGCAATAGCCAATGACTAGCCACAAGCATGGGCTAGCAAGGCTCAACCTTGCCTGATCCTAAACCTAAGGCCGGCAAGGTCAAGCCTTGCTCGTGGCTTGTCATTGGCTATCATCAAGGCCCGGCAACCAGCAGATGAAGAAGGAAAAAGAAAATTAAAGAAAAGAAAAATTAAAATTAAAAATTATTTATAAATTCGATTTTTTTAAATAAAGTCATAAGATTGGAATCATTTTCTAAATGAAATGCAAATGCTACAAACATTTTCGGTCACATGTCACCAAATAAAGGAAAAGTATCTATTTTCCTGAAAAATGCTTTTCCAAAAAGTATTTTGTTTTATCATTATGTTTACGCCAAAAAAACCCACCATAATTCTATAACACTGTTAATAATTCATGTCGCAATTTCTTGACTCTCTATATTCCTACTCTGATTACGCATTTCATGAAAGACAAATTACATAAAATACAAGCATGCAAGAACTGTTAGTAATATACGAGAACGCATATTGTATAATTGAAAATACGGACGGTATAAATTGTCATTGTCCTTAAAAGTATGTCAAACAAATCAGCGTTACTATAAAATAATGAAATCATGATTTTATATCAATACCATTATAACAATAAAACTTTATGTACCATAGTACGACTTTAATTTACAAGACTTAAAAGAAAAATCGCATCCTATAATTAACTTGAGCCATCTAGAAAGAGATCACAAGAATATTGTACTCATTATTGTGAATTTGAAATAAAATAATCATATCTATGCATATAAACTATTCTTGATGTGCTACGTGATTAATTGATCAAAGAAAATAACTGAAATAAGATCAAATTTGAAGCACTTATGCCCGAGTATAACTAACGTGGGTGTTATAATACTATTAAATTTCCATAAGTTTAGCAAGCGTGCAATAGACAGAAGTTTATATAATAGTATGTGTGTTTTACAAGAGAATTACCCAATTAGTCTTAATCTATTGTGCGGACGCCAATTCCGTCCTTAACTTTTTTATTTTTCCAATTTAGTCCTAAACTTTTGCATGAAATTTCAATATAATCCTTTGGTCAATTTTTGTTAAAAATCGCTAACATAGCATTCTAGTCATCGACCATCCTACGTAATAGTTTCATGCAAAAATTTAGGACTAAATTGGTAAAAATTAAAAGTGTTGTGTTGAATTGGCATATATACAATAGGTTTATGAGTAATTGAACAATTTTTCCAGTGTTTTACTAGTAGAGGCAAGACATGCTCATGACACGAAACGAGAACCATGACACCACAAATTCAGACTAGCACATCAAGGGTTCTTAAGACGCATTGTGAACCAAACGCACAAGATCGAGCTAAGGATCCTTCTAGCTTATTCTTAGGGATTCCATTTTGACATGCCATAAATAGGCATATATCACATCTCAACCGGTGGCAGCATGAAGATCAATTACTTTCGACACCAAAAGGCCTTCGGTCTAGCCATTTAGATGGGCATGCGACATTAATTTTCATGTTCAACGTTTCGAATGATATGGCCCAAACATACTTTAAACAACCAATCATGCCCAAATGAAGAACCAAATCCACCTAGGCTTCTCGGCCTAATCGAGCTCATAAGCTATTGGCTTTTCTTCAAGATTTTAGGAAAGTATATCAGGCGCAAAGCAACCAAAATGCCAGTAAAAAAATAAATGATTAACAGCTCATTTGACAAGAAAGCAGCTCATCCGCGAGAATGTAGCCCACACAATACATGCACAAGTAGCCAGCCTAGCATGCTAAGTTGGCTAGTTTTGTGTCCAGCCGACAGAACCTCTCTATCTCAATATCGAGGTCCTAGATTTCGAGTGGCATCCGCTCCCCTCGTATCTTATGTACCTGGAAGAAAATGGATTAAGAACTAGCAATTTTTTATATGTTACGTCGTAAATGAGAGTAGTGCCATCGTAGAGTTCTGAAAAGGGCAGAGGTGACAGCTTTAGCTAGAAATATAGAGGCTATTTCCATGATTACCCCGAACACCACCTCCCCTAAGTGGCTCGAACAGAGCTTCAGTTGGTAATTGGCTCAAAACCTTCGCACAACGACTAACCATTCCCTTGAGTTTCATCCCTTCGGCACCACCCTGTCTCTGCTTCGCCCTGACCCTGACCACTTGAAGTTGCGTTACTGCTTCTTCGGTGAAGTGGTGGCCAAGTGAACTCCGCCGTCTCTCCTCACCCAATTCGAGCGGTGGTTTTCCCTCGCTATTAATGAGTTGCTTCAAGCTTTGACGGTCACTTGCCAATTCTTCTACGGTGATCCCTTTCTCTTGATCAAGAAAAGCTTCCGAGCCTTGACTTCGGGCAAAGCCTGTAACTGAAACATCGCTGATGGCCTCTTCGAGTTTCAATGGCTTTCTGGTTCTCTTCGACATGACCAGATCGTAAGAACGTCCACCCAGATTGATTTCGCTCCCCATTTGCGAAGCCACCGAAACTTTGTTCTTTGTCTGTTGTTGCTCTCTATTAAGGAAGGAAGGAAGGGGTGGGTAATATGATAGTTTCCTAAGAGACTGCAGTCTTTGCTTGGCGAAGAATCAAAAAGATGTTTGATTGACTCGTAAGAGGTGGGCGGTCCTTTTTGCGGATTCTCCATCCCTCTCAGTAGTGAAATTCTTCCCTTCACTCCATCTAACACGAACCGACCTCAATGGCGTGGGTGCACGTGTGATTTTCACCTATCCGTAATACTTCTTGAAGAAAAAAAAGGACAGGATTTATGCGGTTCACTCACTTTGTTCCTCGTCCGAAAAAATTTGAACAGGAGGAACCAACAAATTCCTTTTTTTTGACTAAAAATGTGGAACTTTGGACATACGTATTATAGTTATCTTTTCTCCGATTTTGAAATAAACTTTTTGCTACTAATTGAAATACCTTCTCTTTGACTAAAAATGTGGAAGGCCACATGCTTAAGATAAAAGAATACAAGTAATGTTCATATCAAATGCGACTAATAACTTTCTATGGAAATGTAAAGTGCGATGTCTGTTTCACTTCATATGCTTATAGGTACACAAACATCTTCGAAGAAAAGCGAATGGACGCAAATTGAGTGTTGCATGAACGAACAATTTATACATTTTATAACTTATATAACATCTTTACTTAAATAATATACATTAATCAATTTTAGCGGGTTCAATCGGATTGGCTTGTAATTGCATCGAGTGAGATTGTACAATTGCAATACAAATACTTTCAAAATGGGCCAAACTTCATTAGTTACATGCTAAGTCAATTATGTATTCTTGTCCACAAAGAAATAGGGTCTGATGTTCAGATGTTATGACTTAATCCGTCAGCGTCGCTGTCCGCTACCTTTAATGGGCAGCGCTGTGCGTTGAAGTTGTGCAAAAGTATTTATTCTTTCGCTTCGATTCACGATATGTATATTTTGTAAGCTACATTTAGGGCGGCACTAAATCCAACCAATAAATGACTAAGTCCACCCATTCTTTACCAAAAAGACCGATTAATTGAAATTAAAAGTTGTGTTCGTTTTCTATTTCCATGTAGAATCTAGTTGCCATAATTAAAATTTTCACATGTTTTGCTTTCATTTATTGTGGGCAATATGTTTTCTTTTTCAATGTCAGATTTTACTTCTGTAAATATTAGTTTTATGGACAAGAAAAATTTTCAAGAAACTTAATTCTATTCTATGTTGGCAAGCAAATTTATGGATCAATTGTCTAGTACAAGGTAGAAAATTTTTGACATAGATGATTTCTTAACACAATCACTTGCTTATAAACTTACAATTTTATTGTGCATATCACCATCAAAACTTTTCTTATCAGTTGTCATTTATATAGGTACATATAATTTGGGATGACAGGATGAGACCAAAAAAAGATCCTCTTTCAAAATATTCCAAAATATAATCACATTTATTTTTTCCAGCAAGAAACTTTAAAAGATAAAATTTAATTAAACCAATGGGACAGAAATAAGAATTTTTTTGATTAAAAATAATTTTGGATTAACAAAAAGTAATATCATCCATGAAGTGTTTAAGAAAAAAAATCAAAATGTCTCATTGTACGTAACTTTTTCATGTCAATGTCTTTAGTGTATTCCTAAATACTCATACATCGTCTTTACATGCTTTTTGTAAAGATATCTCGTTAATAGTAAGGAAAATAGATAAATTATTTGATGTAGTAAATTAAGAGACTTGATACATATTTTCTTGGAAATTTCTCTTTTCGACAAAACTTATTTCTACAAAAGTAAAATCTAAAAATAGAAGAGGGAACATAATGCCCTTTAATATACGTGGAATGCCCATATAAAACAAATATAAAACATGTGAAATACTTAATTGTGGAGATCGAATCATAAATAGAAATAGAAATAATTAATTAAATTAGGTGAGGTCAAAACTTCAAATTGCAATTAAATGATCGAAAGCAATTTTATCTTTTTAGTAAAAATAAAGTTGTATTTAGTCATATACGGGTGAGTAGTAATAAAAATAATAAAAAGGAGAAAAAAGAAAAATCTAGTCTCTTTTCTTTTCTCTTTTAACTTTCACTTCCCATGACTCACGATTGTTAGTGTAAATTCATTCTAATTTCTTTTATTATTATTTATTTATTTTTGAATTTGAATTAAATTAATTAATTTTACATTTAATATACATGTCCAAGAGCGTCAGAAATGACGTGTCGACGTATTGTATCGTATCGTGTGTCGGTATCGATGCTACTTAGGATTGTATCGCAAGGTAAATCGTTAAAAAAATTGGAACTAAAATGACTAGATCGAAATATTTAAAATTGAATTGGTATAGATGTCAAAGGTTTCTACTAATCACTCCATATATGGACACTCGTAATGCTGCTTTTTTCTCACATAGAGGTTATGAATTACAAATATAGTAATCTTGTATTGGCCAATTAATTAAAGAAGCGTAATCTTGTGATCAACCCTCCCAAGAAAAAGAATTCATTGAACCTCGAAACAATAGCATGGCGGCTATGAAGCTCTATGATATCATGCTACCATATGGATGTAGAGTAGCTCATTGCCCATTTTATACCTTTTTAAAAAAAAAAATTGAATTGGTATAGATGTCAAAGGTTTAAGGGAAAATCTCAAATAAGAACTCAAAGTGAGCCTACTTTCTCAAATAAGGACCCGAAGTGGCTAACAAGTCTTAAATAAGAACCTGAACCCATCGGCCGGCCAAAATATTCACCGGCCGGCGAGCGTGTGACATTTCCGGTGGCCGGAATATGGGCAATTTTGTCCCAAAAAATTATAGATAAAAATTAACAAACCCTAAAAACAAAACCCCCAAACTCTTCACGTTCTTCTTTTTCCGCTCTTCATCTTTTACGTTCTTTGTCCCCTCTCGTTTGGAGAACCCAAATTCTCTGTTGATGGAGCAAGATCCCTGTCTCCCTGAGTTCCAAAGGTACGTGCCCTCCCTCCCTCCATCCCTCCCTCTCTCTCTCTCTCTCGCAATTTGAACGAAACTGACCTCGGTTGAATGGGAGCGTGAATCAAAGTGTATGGGAAACCTAGGAAAAGATAATGAATAATCGAGGCCCTCATGTTACACACGAGTGTCTCAATAACGAAAAGGTGGCTTTACTCAAGATTTGTCTTCTTCGTTGGAAAAAAACGAAGACAGAAAACAAAAGAAGAAGATGTGAAGAAACGGAGGTAAGGGTTTCTTGTTGTGTTTCGATTCGTGTTCCATTAACAGAAAATTTCCGTGCTCCAAGTGAGAGAGGACAAAGAACAGAGAAGATGAAGAGTAGAAGAAGAAAAATGTGAGAATATGAAGAGTTTTTCTTCTTAGGTCAAATGAACGTGAAGAGTTTGGGGGGGTGGTTTTTAGGTTTGTTAATTTATATCTATATTTTTTTTGGACAAAATTTCTCATATTCCGGCCACTGGAAATGTCACACTCTCGCCGGCCGATGAACATTTTGACCGGCCGACAAGTTCAAGTCCTTATTTGAGACTTGTTAGCCACTTCGAGTCCTTATTTGGGACAATGGCAACTTCGGCTCCTTATTTGAGAAAATAGGCTCACTTTGGGTCCTTATTTGAGATTTTCCCAAGGTTTAATAACTTTCTACTAAGCACTCCATATATAGACACTCGTAATGCTGCTTTTTTCTCACATAGAAGTTATGAATTACAAATTTAGTAATCTTGTATTGGCCAATTAATTAAAGAAGGGTAATCTTGTGATCAACCCTCCCAAGAAAAAGAATTCATTGAACCTCAAAACAATAGCATGGCGGCTATGAAGCTCTATGATATCATGCTACCATATGGATGTAGAGTAGCTCATTGCCCATTTTATACCCCTTTTTTTTCATATGATAAAAGTCAACGTAAAAAAGTAGTTTCGATTACTTCCTCATCAATTACGATTACTTAAATTTATAGCACCATCAAAATTAAATTTTCTTGTTTTTTGCTAAGTTAACTATTTTATTTCTCAAGAATTTAAATAATCACTTAAATGAAACGAAATCGTTATCTTCTGTCTATTTTCCCACTTTCCATGTACCCTTTTCAATGATAAGACGATTACACCCTTCCAGAATCATCCAATGACACTCCATCCCGTCATGAAGATAAGAACCCCCGCCTTTTAGCTCTCTCTCTCTCTCTCTCTCTCTCTCTCTCTCTCTCCAGTTACAGCAAAGTCACGTCAGAGACCGATCAAGTTCGCCAGAAAACACCACGCCCGCTGTGAAAAGACCCTCCAAGATGGCAGAGATGAGCAGAATCTTGGTGATCGGAGGCGCCGGATACATCGGAAAGTTCATCGTGAAAGCGAGTGCTAAGTCCGGTCACCCTACCTTTGTTCTCGAGAAGGAGTCCACTCTCTCCAACCCCGCCAACGCCGAAATCATCAAAGGTTTCAAGAGCTTAGGCGTGAACCTAGTCCATATGAGTAGTTATTCCCGTGTGATTCCGTTCGTTTCCCACATTCGGTGCTGCTTCGAGGAATTGAAGCATCCCTTGCCATTTGATCTTGCTCGGAATCCCGAGAAATGTCTTTAATCAGTAGTATCGGAGTCAATTTTCATCTTAATCTTTCAAAAGATCGAGTTGATGGAGTCACGTTACAATTCAGCGTGCTTTTTCTCTTCTCTGATATTTCGGCCTCATAAGTTGGCGAAACCAGAAACAATCTCCCTCTCATTTTTCACACTGATTGACGAATCTCCTCAGCTTCGCATGCTGAAACGAACGAGTACATTTTTAGACAAATCTTGTGAAAATTTCCATTTTTAGACGAGTCTTATGAAAATTTCCATATGTTTCGTACTGTGTAGATGAATTTTTATACAGAAGTACATGTCGCTGATCTGTAATTCAGATGTCATTGCAAATACCTTGTCGTAACCTTTCAAAAGATTGGTAGGTAATGCATGGACAAGAATTCTGTGGATAGCGGCTTTTTTTTTTTAAATATTTCTCACAACAGTTTTTCTCGTCTGGTGAAGATATTGAAGTCTTATCTGCATCAGATTTCGTATTTCTCCTTTTTCGTAGTCTTCCTACTGGCCAAAATTGGAACGGTTGATGATTGCTGACTTTATTGATTGTTTGTCCATGGTCTTGGTTATTTGATTCTCAGGGAGACATATACGATCAAAAGAGTCTGTTGAGTGCGATTAAGCAAGTTGATGTGGTAATCTCTACCGTGGGGCAAGCACAGCTAGAAGACCAAGATAGAATTGTTGCAGCCATCAAAGCAGCCGGGAATATCAAGGTTGTGCCGTTCTAGTAATTTCTTTTCGAGTTATTATTGTTTGTTTAGCATTTGATTGACGATATAGGTTGGTGTTAGTTGTTAGCTTAAGTCTTTTCTTCTAGTATGAGTGCATCACGTTCTTGTTGTGGGCTCTGCTTTGATGAAATGGGTTGGATTCACTTTTTATTTGTAGACTTCACTTCTTTCCTTTTTAAATGGTCATGACTTTGTGTAGAAGTCGTCGGTGAAATTTGAGGCTAACTATTTCAAATTCAAGTACGGACAATGCCGGCTTCACTGTGGTTATGTTTTTTCCTCTAGGTCATCGAAAAAGTCAAAAGGTTTTAAAAACTCAATATGGATTACAGTCATGTACCCTGCTCTTAGATCAATAATGAGAAACATGAACTACTTAATCCTTCAAATGGTCTTTTTCGGTAGAATTATTATTGTAGCAAATAAGTTTTCAGAACCCAGCTGGTGGATAGTTTAGTACTTGTTGCTTTGGGGGGTTGACGGTTATAACTTACCTGATATTTTACTACTTGTGAAAAGTGTCCAAGCAAGCAGCATCTTTGCATATTTAATACTTGACAGAGTTATCTGGCTATCGCCCTAACAATTAAATCTTCAGTTTTCTTTTCTTCAAATTTTCTAATAGCACTTAGGTACATATGGTAATGTTTCTGTTATCAGGAATAATTTCTATTCAGAAACGATTTTTCTTATTTCTGTTCCCTGGACATGTTTCTAAGCATTTAAAGGCATTTGGTAACTGCACAAAATTTTTTGTTTCCAGAATAAAAATGCATTTGGTACGATCCCAAATTTTTTTGTTAATGGAATTTCTTTTAATTTATTAATAATTTTATTTTTCTTTTCTTCTCCTTCCTCTAGTCGATCGCTAGCCTTGGCCATGGTTGGCTGACGGCCGGCGAGACTCAACCTCACTCGGCCACCACGAGGTCGGCCTCGCCCACCTAGGCGATGCCCACCTCGTGGTGGTCAGGCAAGGTCAAGGGGGGCCTCATTGGCAATCAATGAGCTTGGGGCGACCTCATCGGGGGCTGGTGAGGGTTTGGCAAGGTTGCCAGGCCTCATTTGGCCAGTCGCTAGCCATTGCCGAGGCCAGCGACCGGCTAAGGAGAAGAAGAGAGGAAGAGAAAAAGAAGAAAAAGAAAAGAGAAAAGGCTTGTTTCTTAACTTGTTCCCAGAAACAAAAAAGATATAAACAAAAAAAAACAATTGTTATTTACTTCTTGTTTTGGTTTTAAATTTGTTCCTGAGAATAAAAAAATTACCAAATGCGTTTCTATTCTATTTCTACGCTAAGGAACCAAAAAGAAAGTTTCCCGGAGCGTTACCAAACAACACCTTAATTGCTAGTCTTGATTCACTTATAATAATTTTTACTCTGTTATAGTCACATATTGAAAAAAAAAATGAAATATAGTCTCATATAAGTTTGTTTTTATCGTTTCTCTATTATAGTCACATATTGAAGAAAAAAGTGAAATTCAGTCTCATATAAGTTTGGTTTCTCTTTTTGCCAGAACTCATGTAAATTTGTTGGATGAGGGGAATGCACTCTAGTTTTTTGTTGATTTCTAATAAAAATGTCTCTTCTGAATCAATTATTTTCTATTTAGAGATTCTTGCCTTCAGAGTTTGGAAATGATGTGGATCGTAACGATGCCGTGGAGCCAGCAAAAACTGGATATGCTATCAAGGCCAAGATACGCCGCCTTGTTGAGGCTGAGGGAATCCCTTATACATTTGTGGCTTCTAACTCTTTTGGAGGTTACCATCTTCGGACATTGTCACAGCCCGAGGCTACAGCTCCCCCTAGAGATAAAGTTGTCATCTTCGGGGATGGAAATGCAAAAAGTAAGAACCATTTCGTTGAAATGCACATTCTAATTAGTTAAGATTTGTTTTTGTACATTAACAACGAATTAATTACAGTAGTGATCAGAGTGAGAGGCGATTCTTGAAGGTTGATAATTTTAGGGTAACGTCCTTGTCTGGAGATAATGAGACTCTTACATCCATTAGTCTTCAATTTCAGAGACTAATATGTGATATGATTGTGTTGTGGTTTATCTTGGCATAATACCACCTAGCGGGCAGATCACGAAGGTTCTCTTTATGTATTTGTTTGGGAAAAGAACATATGAATGCATTTGTCTACATGTTGTCTAATGAATCTGTTTGATAAGATAATTCTTCTTCAATGTGAGCCGAAAGTAACCCTGGGAAGAACATATGAATGCAGCGGTGTTTAACAAGGAGGATGACATCGGCACCTATACCATCAAAGCTGTGGATGATCCAAGGACCTTAAACAAAAATTTTTTTATCAAACCTCCTGCCAACACCTACTCGATGAATGAGCTCGTGTCTTTGTGGGAGAGAAAGATCGGCAAGACCCTAGAGAGGGTGTATGTTCCAGAGGAGCAGGTTCTAAAGAACATTAAAGGTTAGGGATGCATTTCTATTGGGTTTAAGTGCCTGAAATCCTCTCTGTTCTCTCTGACGGTTCAAGCTTGTCCAATCCTATTGCAGAGGCGGCGGTTCCGCGCAACATGATATTGGCATTATACCATTCTATCTTCGTGAAAGGAGACCAAACAAACTTCAAGATTGAGCCATCGTTCGGAGTGGAAGCTTCGGAGCTCTACCCCGATGTCAAATACATGACTGTGGATCAGTGCCTCGATCAATATGTTTGATTATCGAAACCGAACATGCTTATAAATTTCTCACATCACCGTGCAGTAATAAATAATATAGGATGCTGCTTCTCAGGATCCTAGTGTGAAATGTCGCTTCTGTTGATCATCACATGGCATGTACACCCCCCGAGTCTGAGGACACACTATAAAGTATGAATGTTCAATGTGGCGCGTCTCTGCAGTGCTTGGAGAAGTTGCTTCTGTTTTGGAGTTTGATATGGGTTCAATGGCCAATCCAAGCTAACACAAAGACACGGGTTTCTCTATTTTTGTATGTCATATTATCTTTCACGTCTAAAAGAATAACAAGTTAAAACAAGCGTAAACCGACTGTCAAACTTGTCGCAATTTTGAATTATTGTTAATGTTGTGGGGGATTCTTAGAGGCTGCGAGGGAACAAACATGAAGAAAAAGAGGCATGCGCGATGAGTCTGGATAAATCTTGAGCCAAATTCTTATTCCAAAACCTGATATACTGTGGATTGTTGTCTAACTAAGCGTTCGTTGGTTCAGTCTTCCTAAACCTATCATAAGTCAGGAATTTCCAATGAAAAAAAGATTAAGTAACTTATTTTTTGAGAAAGTAACAGTCAACAACATCTGTTTTTAACAAGAGAGTTATCATTTTTTTAATTTTGTAAAGAACACGCAGCCTATCATAAATCAGAACTGTTGATTTCTTTTCTATCTCAATGGAGGTTTGGTCGACACAATAATCAATTTTCTCGATCAAATTTAGACAACTTTTGGTAAGTCAAGTTGTTATATCAAAAAATTTCACGTCACGTACTCACTCTCCACCGTAAATTTCTTCCGCCTTTCGTTGTCCACTTTTGTGTGTACTCATTTTCTGAGCGAAGGATGATGGTGGTGGGAAAGTCAATTCACCGAAAAGACAATTATGCCCTTTTGGAACAAAAATAAAAGGACGATTCATCTCAATGCGTGCCACCAGGCAACAACAGTTGCAGCACGAGACCGAGCAAGTTCGCCGGGAAGAACCGCGCCTCTGCCGTAAAAGAACCCTTCGAGATGGCCGAGAAAAGCAAAGTGCTGGTGATCGGAGGCACTAGATACATCGGAAAGTTCGTCGTGAAGGTGAGTGCTAAGTCCGGTCACCCTACCTTCGCTCCGACCCCACCAAGGCTGGCATCGTCGAAGATTTCAAGAGCTCAAGCATCAATATATTCCAAGTGAGTAGTTATTCCCATGCGGTTGCGTTCGTTCCCCGTTCTGAGAAATGTTTTTATCAGTAGGATCGGAGTTGATTTTTATATCTATCTCTCACTTGATCGAGTTGATGGAGTCACGTTACGATATGGCGTTGTTCTTTCTCTTCTCTGATATTTTGTCTCTCTGCATGGTTGAAATCAGAAATCACGTTCCTCTCCTCTTTCAAATGCCTAACGAAATTTCAGCTTTGCATGATGATGTGAACGTGCACATTTTCAGACAAAATCTTGTGGAAACTTCGATATGCTTTAGCTGTTTCTGAGACAGCTATAGCTACGTGGCTGCGCTTTGCTGTGTAGACAAATCTTGCGGATGATTGCCGACTTCATTGATCGTTTGTCCATGCTCTTAGTTATTTGATTCTCAGGGAGACACATACAATCAAGAGAGTCTATTGTGATTAAGCTAGTAGATGTGGTAATCTCTGCTGTGGGGTGAGGACAAGTGAAGGACCAAGACATGATTGTTGCTGCCATTAAAGCAGCTGAGAATATCAAGGTGGTGTTGTGCCTAGTAATTTCATTTCATGTTCCTGTTGTTGGTTTAGCATTTGACTAATGGGTGTTGGCTTGATTCTTGTCTTATGTTTAGGTGCATCGCGATCTCCTTGCGAGCTTTGCTTTAATGAAATGGGATGGATGGACTTATCTATCTGTAGACTTCAACTTCTTTCTTTTTAAAATGGTCATAACCTTGTGTAGAAGTCATCGGTGAAATTCAAGAGTAACTATTTTGAATTCAACTATAGGAGAGTGTGGGAAACATGAACTAGTTAATCCTTGAAAAGGTACTTAGTAGTTGTCGCTGCTTTGGGTGGTTGACAGTCAATGGCGAGTGGAACTCAGCATGCTCACAAAAGGCATTCGTCTTACCTGATATCTTGTTACTTGTGAAAGTGTCCAAGCAAGTAGAATGTCTGCCTATTCTATACTTGACAGAGTTATCTGGCTACTGCTCTATTTCTTCTATTTTTCTTATAGCACTTGGGGTCGACTTTGCTGAATTGCTGAATTTATTGATTCACTTATGATCACTTTCTACTATGTTATAGTAACTTATTGAAACAACTCGAATTCATTCTCATATAAGTTTGTCTTCCTTTTTTCGTCAAACTCATACATGTTTTTTGGTTAAGGGGAATATGCTCTAAATTTTTTCTGCTTTCTAACAAAGATGTTTCTTCTGATTTCATTGTGTTTATTTTTAGAGATTCTTGCCTTCAGAGTTTGGAAATGACATGGATCACGTCCATGCTGTGGAGCCAGCAAAAGCTATTCTTGCCATCAAGGGCAAGATCCACCGCATTGTTGAGGCCGAGGGAATCCCTCATACCTATGTGTGTTGTAATAGTTTTGCGGGCTACATCCTTCCGACATTGGCACAGCTTGGGGCTACAGCTCTGCCTAGAGATAAAGTTGTCATCTCAGGAGATGGAAAATGTAAAAGGTAAGAAGCAATCTATCGAAATGCTTCGCATTTTAAGCCGTTAAGATTTCTGTACATCTTTCACGATTCAATTATGATAGCAATCAGAGTGAGGAGAAGTTCTTGGAGCTTGAGAATTCCAGGCAACTTCCTTGTCGGGAGATCTTGGTCCTTTTGCATCCATTAGTCTTCAATTTAGGGACTAATAGATGATATGAATGTCATGTGGGCTCCCTTGGCACAATGGCACCTGTTCAGCATGTAAAGAAGGTTATCTTGATGTATGTGGTTGAGAAAAGAACATATGGATGCCAATTGTTTGATGAATCTGCTCATCGAGATAATTCTTTACTAGATGCGAGCCGAAAGTAACTCTAGGTAGATTGATTGCTCTGTGATTTATTTAGGGATAAGTACACTAATGGTGCCATAAGTTGTGTACGGCGCTCACTTTGGTGCCAAAAGTTTCCGTCGGATCACTTAAGTGCCAAAAATTTTGAAAAACGATCACTTTGGTGCCATCACCGATTTGATTGGTCGGAAATCCGACGTGGCAATTTTTTTATTAATTTTTGACGCCGACGTGGATCGCCGGAGAATACAATCAGCATACAAAGAACAAAACGATGCCGTTTACCGTTTTCCCCCAAATAAGAAACCCTAAATCCCCAATTTCGACTAGAACCAGAAGTTGAAAACCCTAAATCCCCAATTCGACCATTTCGAGTGCATACTTCGATTTTCTCCCAAAGTTATCAGCTCGCTCTTGCAAATGGAGGACAAAAGCTTCAGTAGAGGCTCACATTCCTATAAGAAAAGCGAATTAGATGGTGAGTGTTACTGTTATTGTGGGTTACCGAGTCCGAGAAGAACATCTTGACTCGGTTGAATCCTGGGAGAAGATTCCATGGGTGCGGCAGATATAGAGAAGGCTCGAAGTGCCAATATTTCAAATGGGTTGATAGGAAATTCTCTGATCGAGCAACAGAGGTGATATTGGAGTTACTTGAAGGCCGAAATCAACCTCCACCTATGTTAATGGACGAGTTGGAGGATGTTGACTCAATGAAAGCTCAAATGAAGGGTTTAACATCTCTGGTGGACCATTTGAAGAGGGAGGTTTCAAGGCTGAAAATTGAAAGAAACTTTTGTCGAGCGTTGATTGTGTTCTTACTCTCTTGGGTAGTTTATTCAAATGTAAAGTGAGTAATGAGATGAAGTTTGTATGTCTACCATAGTCGAAGACGTGGAATATGCACTTGTATTGGATTATTTATAAATAAAATGTGTTTTTTGGTTTGCTGCAATTTTTGTATGGAGCAGAATGTTTTGCTGTTGTAATTTATGGGTAGAAATGTAAGGTTGGACTTGGAATGCATTAGTTGTGAGCACTTAAAAGTTTTGTTGTTTAGTTGTGTATTGTCAATGTTTGTTTTGGTTAGTTTTTGCTTCAAATATAATGGTTTGCTGCATTTTTTATTTGGTAATAGTTTGCTGCATTGAAAGCTTTTGGTAATGGTTTGCTGCATTTTTTTATTTGGTAATGGTTTGCTGCATTGAAAGCTTTTGGTAATGGTTTGCTGCATTAAAAGCTTTTGGTAATGGTTTGCTGCATTGAAAGCTTTTGGTAATGGTTTGCTGTATTTTTTTATTTGGTAATGGTTTGCTGCATTTTTTATTTGGTAATGGTTTGCTGCATTTTTTATTTGGTAATGGTTTGCTGGTTTACTGGTTTGCTGGTTTGCTAGTTTGCTGGTTTGCTGGTTTGCTGCAACTGCAAACCATGGCCGAAATTAAAGAATGGTGGCAAATTCACGATTGACCATTTCAGTGCCATAAGTTGTAAATAGTGATCGCTTGAGTGCCAAGTTTTTATAGAAGTGATCATTTAAGTGTCAGTCGCGATTACAAAGTGATCACTTATGTTGCACAAGTTTTTTAAAAAAGAACATATTAGTGCCAAACGTCACATTCCAAATGCACCTTG
The DNA here is from genome assembly GCA_016097605.1 of Eucalyptus guilfoylei. Lineage (NCBI taxonomy): Eukaryota > Viridiplantae > Streptophyta > Magnoliopsida > Myrtales > Myrtaceae > Eucalyptus > Eucalyptus guilfoylei. Next base: position 88,323 of record CM027869.1, read on the forward strand.
TTCTTGCACCAATTGAGTTGCTGGTGCATCTTCTTACACCAGCCCATACAGGTGTTGATGCAACAAGTTGTACCAGCACCCAAAGTGTTCTTGTAGCAGCACATATAATCATAACCCCACAAATTCATTATAATCCACAACTTCAACCAACAACAACAACATTGCAGCAACAGCAACATTGCAGCAATAGCAACATTACAGTAACAACAAAAATAAAATATACAGCATAGCTGACTTGCTAGCATTCTAGCCAAAACCAACAAGAGAAAATGAATAGTAATTCCAGTACTTGCCATTAACATTGATTGATTGTTTACAAAAAAAAAAGAAAAGCATGTCTAACTTCACTCCCCAATCATCGAAAGTTCAGCACTCTCTTCAAAAAAAAAACAATGGCAATATGCAGGCAGCAACTACCATCAATGATATAATATCCAGCACACTCCTAAAAAAAGAAAACATGAAAAGAGACCATGTCTAGCATCACATAAAAAGAGACTATGTCCAGCACCCTCCCATCAGTCAATATTGACAACACCCTGATCTCCTTTTCCTCTTGGAGCTTTGAATTGATTCATAATCTGAGCACTCTTTCGAACTGGATGTGCAGGTTCTTTAACTGGGCTTTCTGTCACCTCATTTTCCTTTTCCTTGTTTTTTACGGTGGCTATTTTTGTTCTAGCACGTGTCATGTGTTGGTCCATATCATCACTACTGCTCCTAATCGTTGGTTGAGATGGAACTGGTGCTGGGTTCTTTTTGGATGGCTATTTCGCAGCTATACCCACTGTCTTCTTCTTCTTTGGAGCACTCTTCTTTAGCTGCGCCCTTGATTCTTGAGTTGGCCCACCTTGAGACAGAAGTACCTCCGAAGTTCTCCCAGGCTACAAGAACATAGTGATATTGTCAACCAAATGAATTGAAGTACAACAAATTAAATGCATGAGGCCTATAAATCTTACATTCAAAATAGTCATTCCAGTATGTTCATCTGTGTAAATCCCATAACCATATTGCCTTAATCTTTTTCCAAGAGCCCCTCTTGTTCGCTGTGGTGCATCATTTTCAGCAACAACAATCCTTGTAGCAACCTCTGCAACTTGTGCAGTTGCTCGTCTTCTCCCACAAAAGCAGTCCAATTAATTAAACAAACAAATTCGGTCCCACCACTGTTTCCCTCCGAGTCAAGCCCCTCCGCACCCTATTTTTCTATTCAGTCCCCACAACAGAAAGAGAACGAACGATGGAACAATCAATTTTTCTATTCCGTCCCCATAAAAGTGACATCCCCACCACTTTCCCCAATACTTTCCCCCTGAGCCGAGCCCTCAATTTGCCCTCCGTGCCCTAACTTGCCCGTCGGAACCCTAAATTTTTCGCAAAATTGATTCACGTAGAGAACATGACAAACCTGAACGATCGTGAACGACGGCACAACTACAGCGGTGGCCGAGAGACGGCAGGTGAGCAAACGACGGTGGGTGAACGACGGTGGGTGAGCGAGCTACGGCCGGCGTCGAGGAGAACCGTATACGAACCCTATTTTACTCCCTCTTTAGCGACATCGTTTTTTGCTATGGAGCAACCCGGCGTTGTTTCTTATGTGAATCCACGGTGGATGGCAAGAAACGACGTCGTTTCTTACGAAGAAAGGAAAACGGCGTCGTTTTATGCTATCTACCGTGGACAATCTTAAGCCACGTCAATTTTTTTTTTAAATATAAAAGCCACGTAATCATTTTGGCCAGAATTTCTCGCCGGTGGCACCAAAGTGATCGTTTTTCCTCCGATTTGGCACTTAAGTGATCCGACAGAAACTTTTGGCACCAAAGTGAGCGCCGTACACAACTTATGGCGCCATTAGTGTACTTCTCCCGATTTATTTATTAGCAAAATTCTAAAACTCTCTCCCGTTGATATACAACAGTGATTAATAAGAAGGATAACATCAACACCTATACCATCAAAGCCGTGGATGATCCCAGGACCTTGAACAAAAATCTCTACATCAGACTTCCTACCAACATCTTCTCTTTTAATGAGCTGGTGTCTTTGTGGGAGAGGAAGATCGGCAAGACCTGGAGAGGGTGTGTGTTCCAGAGGAGCAAGTTCTGAATAACATTCAAGGTTAGGGATGCTTTTGTATTAGATTTAAGCACATGAAATCCTTTGTGTTCTTAAGATTCGATTGGTCTACTTGTCTTGGTCATATTGCAGAGGCGGCGTTTCCACTCAATGTCATGTTGGCCATATTTCATTCGATTTTCACGAAAGGAGACCAAACCAACTTTGAGATTGAGCCATCGTTCGGAGTGGAAGCTTCATAGCTCTACCCCGATGTCAAATGCACGACCACAAATCAGTACCTTGATCAGTTTGTATGATTTCGAAACTGACCGTAAATTTCTCACATCAGCTTGAATAGTAAATAATAGGGGATGCTGCTTCTCAGGATCCAAGTGTGAAATGTGGCTCCCGCTGATCATCTCATGGCATGGACAACCTCCTAGTTTGAGGACATGCGAAGCACAAATGTCCATAAAGTCAGGTGAAATCAGAGAACGAAGATTTGTCAGAAAAAATTCCCTTATGCTCCATAGAAAATTCCCTTTCAATATTTTCCCCCAAAAACCTCCGACAGTTGAAATCCGCAGGGACAAACGGTTTCAAAAGCTTTATTTACGCACGATTTATCATTTTGGAGATCACAACGCCCATAAATTCATGTGAAATCAGAGAACGAAGATTTGTAAGAAAAAATTATCTTTTAGTGCCGGACACCTCGAGTGCCAAAACTTGGTACGGAGGGATACTTAAGTGCCAAAAGTTAGGAAAGTGACGCTTAAGTGTCAAAATCGAAGTAAAATGGATCACTTAAGTGCCACTCCGGCGAAAACGTTGACGTGGTGATTTTCTGGCGAAATAAATGCAAAACGACGTTGTTTTGATGCTGACGTGGTAAAAAATTAATATAAAAATTAATTAAATTTAATAAAACTAGATTTAACTAAAAAATTTAAAACGGCGTCGTTCTGACGTGACCCCCACCGGATCTAAGCAAGGGCTACAACCCTTGCTCAGATCAGGGGCGAGGGCTCGCAGGCCCTCGCTACCCGACGACCCTGGCCGACCCTCCCCTCTTCGTCGCCGACCCTTCTTGGCGGTGGCGGGGAGGCGGCAACGACAAGAGTTCAGCCCTCGGCCGCCCCTTCCTTTTTTTTTTTTTCAATTTTTTTAAAAAAATTTTATTTTTTATTTTTAAATGTTTTAAATAAATTTAGTTTTAAATTTAATTTAATTAATTTTTATATTATTTTTTACCACGTCAGCACCAAAACGACGTTATTTTTGTATTGTCTAGCCACGTCAGCGTGCAAAACGACGTCGTTTTGCACTTATTTCGCCGGAAAATTACCACGTCAACATTTTGGCCGGATTTTCGCCGAAGTAGCACTTAAATGATCGATTTTGCTCAGATTTTGGCACTTAAGTGTCTCTTTCCTAACTTTTGGCACTTAAGTGTCTCTCCGTACCAAGTTTTGGCACTTGGGCTGTACTTCTCCCGAAAATTCCCTTTCGATATTTTGCCTAAAAACCTCTAACAGTTGCATCTGCAGGGACACATGGGTACCAATAGCTTTATTTTTGTACGATTTATTATTTCAGAGGTCACAATACCGTTAAAGTCAGGTGAAATCAGAGATTGAAGATTTGTCATAAAAAATTCCATTTTCCTCCATAGAAAATTCCCTTTTGATACTTTGCCTAAAAATTTTCGATAGTTGAATCTGCAGGGACAAATGGGTTCCAAAAGCTTTATTTCCATACGATTTATCATTTTGAAGATCACAACGCCCTTAAAGTCATGTGAAATCAAAGAACGAAGATTTGTTAGAAAAAATTCTTTTTTGCTCTAGAGAAAATTCCCTTTTGATATTTTGCATAACAACCTTTGACAATTTGAAATCTGCTGGGACAAATAGGTTCCAAAAACTTTAATTCCATACGATTTATCATTTTAGAGATCACAACACCCTTAAAGTCAGGTGAAATCAGAGAACGAAGATGTGTCGGAAAAAATTCCATTATGCTTCATAGAAAACTCCCTTTCGATATTTCACCTAAAAACCTCCGACAGTTGAAATCTGCAAGGACAAATGGTTTCAAAAGCTTTATTTCCACACGATTTATCATTTTGGAGATCTCAACGCCCATAAATTCATGTGAAATCAGGAAACGAAAATTTGTCAGAAAAAATTCCCTTTTGCTCCATAGAAAATTCCATTTCCGATATTTTACCTAAAAACATCCAACAGTTGAAATTTGAAGGGACAAATGGTTTCAAAAGCTTTATTTCCGCACGATTTATCATTTTGGAGATCACAACGCCCATAAATCCACGTGAAATCAGAGAACGAAAATTTGTCAGAAAAAAATTCCCTTTTGCACCATAAAAAATTCCCTTTCGATATTTTGCATAAAAACCTCCGACAGTTGAAAATCTGCAGGGACAAATGGGTTCGAAAATCTTTATTTCCGTACAATTTATCATTTTGGAGATCACAACACCCCTAAAGTCAGGTGAAATTAGAGAACGAAGATGTGTCAGAAAAAATTCCCTTATGCTCCATAGAAAATTCCCTTTCGATATTTCACCTAAAAACCTCCGACAGTTGAAATCTGCAGGGACAAATGGTTTCAAAAGCTTTATTTCCTCACGGAATATCATTTTGGAGATCACAATGCCCATAAATTCATGTGAAATCGGAGAACAAAGATTTGTCAGAAAATATTCCCTTTTGCTCCACAGAAAATTCCCTTTTGATGTTTTACCTAAAAACCTCTGACAGTTGAAATCTGATGGGACTAATGATTTCAAAAGCTTTATTTCCACACGATTTATCATTTTGGAGATCACAACACCCTTAAAGTAAGGTGAAATCAGAGAACGAAGATGTGTTAGAAAAAATTCCCTTATGCTCCATAGAAAATTCCATTTTGATAGTTTGCCTAAAAACCTTCGACAGTTGCATCTGCAGGGACAAATGGGTTCTAAAAGTTTTATTTCCGTACGATTTATCATTTTCCAAATCACAATACCCTTAAAGTTAGGTGAAATCAGAGATCGAAGATCTTTTAGAAAAATTTCCTTTTTGCTCCTTAGAAAATTCCCCTTCGATATTTTGCATAAAAACCTCCGACAGTTGGAAATTTGCAGGGACAAATGGGTTCCAAAAACTTTATTTCCTTACAATTTATCATTTTGGAGATCACAACACCCTTAAAGTCAAGTGAAATCATAGAACAAACATTTATCAGAAAAAAATTCCCTTTTGCTCCATACCAAATTCCCTTTCAATATTTTGCATAAAAACCAACGACCGTTAGAACTTTGCTAGGACAAATTGGATCCAAAAGCTTTATTTCCGTACGATTTATCATTTTTGAGATCACAATCCCCTTAAAGTCGGTGGAATCGGAGAACGAAGATTTGTCAGAAACAATTCCCTTTTGCTCCAAAGAAAATTCCCTTTCGATATTTTGCATAAAAACCTCCGACAGTTAGAAATCTGCAAGGACAAATGGGTTCCAAAAGCTTTATTTTTGTACGATTTTTCATTTTAGATGTCACAATCTCCTTAAAGTCAGGTGAAATTAGAGATTGAAGATCTGTCATAAAAAATTCCATTTTCCTCCATAGAAAATTCCCTTTTGATATTTTGCCTAAAAACTTCCGATAGTTGGATCTGCAGGGACAAAGGGGTTCCAAAAGTTTTATTTCCGTATGATTTATAATTTTGAAGATCACAACACCCTTAAAGTCATGTGAAATCAGAAAACGAAGATTTGTCAGAAAAAATTCATTTTTGCTTTAGAGAAAATTCCCTTTCGATATTTTCCATAACAACCTCCGACAGTTTGAAATCTGCTGGGACAAATGGGTTCCAAAAACTTTACTTTCGTATGATTTATCATTTTAGAGATCACAACACCCTTAAAGTCAGGTCAAATTAGAGAACGAAAATATGTCAGAAAAAATTCCCTTATGCTCCATAGAAAATTCACTTTCGATATTTCACCTAAAAACCTCCGACAGTTGAAATCCGCAGGGACAAATGGTTTCAAAAGCTTTATTTCCGCACAATTTATCATTTTGGAGATCACAATGCCCATAAATTCATGTGAAATCAGAAAATGAAGATTTGTTAGAAAAAATTCCCTCTTGCTTCATAGAAAATTCCCTTTCGATATTTTACCTAAAAACATCCGACAGTTGAAATCTGAAGGGACAAATGGTTTCAAAAGCTTTGTTTTCGCACAATTTGTCATTTTGGAGATCACAGTGCCCATAAATTCATGTGAAATCAGAGAACGAAGCTTTGTCAGAAAAAAAAAATTCCCTTTTGCACCATAAAAAATTCCCTTTCGATATTTAGCATAAAAACCTCCAACAGTTGGAAATTTGCAGGGACAAATGGGTTCCAAAACCTTTATTTCCATATCATTTTGAAGATCACAATACCGTTAAAGTCAGGTGAAGTCAGAGAACCAAGATATGTCAAAAAAAATTCCCTTATGCTCCATAGAAAATTCCCATTCAATATTTCACCTAAAAACCTTCGACGGTAGAAATCTGCAAGGACAAATGGTTTCAAAAGCTTCATTTTCTCACTATTTATCATTTTGGAGATCCCAACGCCCATAAATTCATGTGAAATCAGAGAACGAAGATTTATCAAAAAAATTTCCCTTTTGCTCCACAGAAAATTCCCTTTCGATATTTTACCTAAAAACCTCCAACAATTGAAATCTGAAGGGACAAATGATTTTAAAAGCTTTATTTCCACACGATTTATCATTTTGGAGATCACAACACCCTTAAAGTCAGGTGAAATCAAAGAACAAAGATGTGTTAGAAAAAATTCCCTTTCACTCCATAGAAAATTCCCTTTCGATATTTTGCCTAAAAAGCTCCAAAAGTTGGAAATATGCAAGGACAAATAGGTTCCAAAAGCTTTATTTTCGTACTTTTTATCATTTTGGAGGTCACAACACCCATAAAGTCAGGTGAAATTAGAGAATAAAGATTTGTCAGAAAAAAATTCCCTTTTGCTCCACAGAAAATTCCCTTTCATTATTTTGCCTAAAAACCTTCGACAGTTAGAAATCTTAAGGGACAAATGGGTTCCAAAAGCTTTATTTGTGTACGATTTATCATTTTGGAGGTCACAACACCCATAAAGTCAGGTGAAATCAAAGAACGAACATTTCTTAGAAAAAATTCCCTTTTGCTTCATAGAAAATTCCCTTTCGTTATTTTACCTAAAAACCTTCGATGGTTGGTAATCTTAAGGGCCAAATGGGTTCCAGAAGCTTTATTTCTATATGATTTATCATTTTGGAGGTCACAACACCCATAAAGTTAGGTGAAATCAGAGAGTGGAGATTTGTCAGAAAAAATTCCCATATGCTCCACAGAAAATTCCCTTTCGTTGTTTTGCCCAAAAACCTCCGACGGTTGCATCTACAAGGACAAATGGGTACCAAAAGCTTTTTTTCCGTATGATTTATCATTTTGGAGATCACAACACCCTTTAAGTCAAGTGAAATCAGAGAATGAGGATTTATCAGAAAAAATTCCCTTTTGCTCCATACAAAATTCGTTTTTCATATTTTCCCTAAAAACCTCCGACATTTGGAAATCGACAGGAACAAATGGGTTTCAAAAGCTTTATTTCCGTATGATTTATTATTTTGGAGATCACAACACCCTTAAAGTCAGGTGAAATAAGAGAACGAGGATTTCTCAGAAAAAAAAAATCCCTTTTGCTTCATACAAAATTCCCTTTCAATAATTTGCCTAAAAACCTCCTACGGTTGCATCTTCAAGAACAAATGGGTACCAAAAGCTTTATTTCCGTATGATTTATCATTTTGGAGATCACAACACCCTTTAAGTCAAGTGAAATCAGAGAACGATGATTTGTCAGAAAAATTCCCTTTTGCTCCATACAAAATTTGCTTTTCATATTTTGCCTAAAAACCTCCGACATCTGGAAATCAGTAGGAACAAATGGGTTTCAAAAGCTTTATTTCCGTATGATTTATTATTTTGGAGATCACAACACCCTTAAACTCAAGTGAAATAAGAGAACGAGGATTTCTAAAAAAAAATTACCTTTTGCTTCATACAAAATTCCCTTTCAATAATTTTCCTAAAAACCACTGACAGTTAGAAATCTACAGGGACAAATAGGTTCCAAAAGCTTTATTTTCGTACAATTTATCATTTTGGAGATCACAATACCCTTAATGTCGGGTGAAATCAAAGAATGAAGATTTGTCAGAAAACATTCCCTTTTGCTCCATACAAAATTCCCTTTCGAAACTTTACCTAAAAACTCCAACGGTTGGAAATCTGTAGGGACAAATTGGTTGCAAAAAATTTATTTCCATATGATTTATCATTTCGTGCATCACAATACCCTTAAAGTCACGTGAAATCAAAGAATGGAGATTTGTCTGGAAAAAAATTCCCTTTTGCACCATAGAAAATTCATTTTCGATATTTGGCCTAAAAAAACCCCTAGCAGTTTGAAATATGCAGGGACAAATGGGTTCCAAAAGCTTTATTTCTATACGATTTATCATTTTGGTGATCACAATACCCTTAAAGTTAGGTGAAATCATAAATTGAAGATTTGTCAGAAAAAATTCCCTTTTGCTCCATAGAAAATTCACTTTCAATAATTTTCTTAAAAACCTCCGACAGTTGGAAATCTATAGGGACAAATGGGCTCCAAAGGCTTTATTTCTATACGATTTATAATTTTGTAGATCACAATACCCTTAAAGTCAGGTGAAATCATAGATTGAAAATCTCTCAGAAAAACTTCCCTTTTGCTTCATAAAAAATTTCCTTTCAATAGTTTGCCTAAAAACCTCCGACGGTTGGATCTGGAGGGACAAATGGGTTCCAAAAGCTTTATTTCCGTACAATTTATCATTTTTGAGATCACAAGACCCTTAAAGTAAGGAGAAATCATAGATTAAAGATCTGTTAGAAAAAATTTCCTTTTGCTCTATAGATATTTTGTATAAAAAATTTATTCCCTTTCGATATTTTGCATAAAAAACTCCGACAGTTGGAAATCTCTAGGGACAAATGGGTTCCAAAACCTTTATTTCCGTATCATTTTGAAGATCACAACACTATTAAAGTCAGGTGAAATCAGAGAACGAAGATGTGTCAGAAAAAACTCCCTTATGCTCCATAGAAAATTCCCTTTCAATATTTCACCTAAAAACCTTCGACAGTAGAAATCTGCAAGGACAAATGATTTCATAAGCTTCATTTTCTCACTATTTATCATTTTGGAGATCCCAACGCCCATAAATTCGTGTCAAGAACGAAGATTTACATAAAAAAACTCCGACAGTTGAAAATCTCTAGGGACAAATGGGTTCTAAAAGCTTTATTTATGTACGATTTATCATTTTAGAAATCACAATACCCTTAATGTTAGGTGAATACAGAGATCTGTAAAAAAAAGTTCCCTTTTGCTCCAAAGAAAACTCCCCTTCAATATTTTGCCTAAAAACCTTCGACAGTTGGAAATCTGCAGGGATAAACGGATACCAAAAACTTTATTTCCGTACGATTTATCATTTTGGAGATCACAACAGCCTTAAAGTCAGGTGAAATCAGAGAACGAAGATGTGTCAGAAAAAATTCCCTTATGCTCTATAGAAAATTCCCTTTCGATATTTTGCCAAAAAACCTCAGACAGTTGCATCTACAGGGACAAATGGGTTCCAAAGCTTTATTTTCATACGATTTATCATTTTTGAAAACACGATACCCTTAAAGTCAGGTGAAATTAGAAATCAAAAATTTGTCAAACAATTTTCCCTTTTGCTCCTTAGAAAATTCCTTTTCGATATTTTGCATAAAAACCTCGAACAGTTGGAAATCTGTAGGGACAAATGGGTTCCAAAAGCTTTATTTCCGTACGATTTATTACTTTGAAGATCACAACACCCTTAAAGTCGGTGCAATAAGAGATCGAAGATCTGTTAGAAAAATTTCCCTTTTGCTCCATAGAAAATTCCCTTTCGATATTTTGCATGAAAACCTCCGACAGTTGGAAATCTGCAGAGACAAATGGGTTCCAAAAGCTTTATTTCCGTACAATTTATCATTTTGGAGATCACAACAACCTTAAAGTCAAGTGAAATCAGAGAACGAAGATTTGTCAGAAAAAAAAAATCTCTTTTGCTCCATTCAAAATTCCCTTTCGATATTTTGCATAAAAACCAACGACTGTTGGAAATCTGCTGGGACAAATTGGATCTAAAAGCTTTATTTCCGTACAATTTATCATTTTTGAGATCACAATCCCCTTAAAGTCAAGTGAAATCAGAGAACGAAGATTTGTCAGAAAAAATTCCCTTTTGCTCCAAAGAAAATTCCCTTTCGATATTTTGCATAAAAACCTCCGACAATTGGAAATCTGCAGGGACAAATGGGTTCCGAAAGCTTTATTTATGTACGATTTATCATTTTAGAGGTCACAATACCCTTAATGTCAGGTGAAATCATAGATTGAAGTTCTGTCAAAAAAAATTCCCTTTTGCTCCATAGAAAATTCCCTTTCGATATTTTGCATAAAAACCTACGACTGTTGGAAATCTACTAGGACAAGTGGGTTCCAAATGCTTTATTTATGTACGATTTATCATTTTGTATATCACAATCCCCTTAAAGTCAGGTGAAATCAGAGAACGAAGATTTGTTAGAAAAAATTCCCTTTTGTTCCATACAAAATTCCCCTTCTATATTTTGCCTAAAAACCTCTGACAGTTGGTAATCTGCATGGACAAATGGGTTCCAAAAACTTTATTTCCGTACGATTTATCATTTTGGAGATCACACCAACCTTAAAATTAGGTGAAATTAGAGAACGAAGATGTGTCAGTAAAAAATCCATTATGCTCCATAGAAAATTCACTTTCGATATTTTGCCTACAAACCTCCGACAGTTGCATCTGTAGGGACAAATGGATTCCAAAAGCTTTATTTTTGTACAATTTATCATTTTCGAAATCACCATACCCTTTAAGTTAGGTGAAATCAGAGATCGAGTATTTGTCAAAAAAATTTCCCTTTTGCTCCTTAGAAAATTCCCTTTCGATATTTTGCATAAGAACCTCCGACGGTTGGAAATCTACTGGGACAAATGGGTCCTAAAAACTTTATTTCCATACAATTTATCATTTTGGAGATCACAACACCCTTAGAGTCAGGTGAAATCAAAGAACGAAGATTTGTCAGAAAAAATTCCCTTTTACTCCATACAAAATTCCCTTTCGATATTTTGCATAAAAACCAACGACTGTTGGCAATCTGCTAGGATAAATTGGATCCAAAAGCTTTATTTTTGTACGATTTATCATTTTTGGTTTCACAATCCCCTTAAAGTCAGATGAAATCGAGAATGAAGATTTATCGAAAAAAATTCCTTTTTGCTTCAAAGAAAATTCCCTTTCGATATTTTGCATAAAAACCTACGACAATTGAAAATCTGCAAGGACAAATGGGTTCCAAAAGCTTTATTTCCGTACGATTTATCATTTTGGAGATCACAACAACCTTAAAGTCAGGTGAAATAAGAGAACGAGGATTTGTCAAAAAAAATTCCCTTTTGCTCCATAGAAAATTCCCTTTTGATATTTTACATAAAAACCTTCGACAGTTTGAAATCTGCAGGGACAAATGGGTTCGAAAAGTTGTATTTTCATACGATTAATCATTTGGGAGATCACAAAACCCTAAAAGTAAGGTGAAATCAAACATTGAATGTCTATTAGAAAAAATTCCCTTTTGCTCCATGGAAAATTCCGTTTCAATATTTTGCATAAAAACCTACGACTGTTGGAATTCTACAGGGACAAATGGGTTCCAAAAACTTTATTTCCGTAAGATTTATCATTTTGGAGATCCCAATACCCTTAAAGTTAAGCGAAATCAGAGAAAGAAGATTTGTCAGGAAATATTCCCTTTATCTCCACAGAAAATTCCCTATCCATATTTTACTTAGAAACCTCCGACAGTTGGAAATCTATATCGACAAATGGATTCCAAAAACTTTATTTCAGTACAATTTGTCATTTTAGAGTTCATAATACCCTTAAAGTAAAATGAAATCAGAGATTGAAGATCTGTCAAAAAAAATTCCCCTTTGCTCCATAAAAAAATTCCCTTTCAATATTTTGCATAAAAACCTACAATAGTTGTAAATCTGCAGGGACAAATGGATTCCAAAAGCTTTATTTATGTACGATTTATCATTTTGGAGAACACAATACCCTTAAAGTCAGGAGAAATCAGAGAACAAAGATTTTTCAGAAAATATTCCCTTTTGCTCCATAGAAAATTCCCTTTCGATATTTTGCTAAAAACCTTCAACAGTTGGAAATCTATATGGACAAATGGATTCCAAAAGCTTTATTTATGTACAATTTATCATTTTGGAGATCACAATACTCTTAAAGTCAGGTGAAATTTGAGAATGAAGATTTATGAGAAAAAATTCCCTTATGCTCCATAGAAAATTCCCTTTCGATATTTTGCCTAAAAACCTCCGACAGTTGAAGTCTGCAGGGACAAATGGTTTCAAAAGCTTTATTTCCGCACAATTTATCATTTTGGAGATCACAAAGTTCTTAAAGTCAAGTGAAATCATAGAACAAAGATTTATTAGAAAAAACTCACTTTGCTCTAGAGAAAATTTCCTTTCGATATTTTGCATAAAAACCTCCGATAGTTTGAAATCTCCTAGGACAAATGGGTTCCAAAAGCTTTATTTCCGTGCGATTTATCATTTTGGAGATCACAATACCCTTAAAGTAAGGTGAAATCAGAGAATGAAGATCTATCAGAAAAAAATTCCTGTTTCCTCCATAGAAAATTCCCTTTTGATATTTCTCCTAAAAACCTCCAACAATTGGAAATCTGCAAGGAAAAATGGGTTCTGAAAGCTTTATTTCTGTATGATTTATTATTTTCGAGATCACAATACCCTTAAAGCTAGGTGAAATCAGAGAACGAAGATTTGTCAGAAAAAATTCACATTTCCTCCATAGAAACTGCCCTTTTGATATTTCGCCTAAAAATCTCCGATAGTTGGAAATCAGTAAAGACAAATGGATTCCAAAAGCATTATTTCCGTATGATTTATCATATTGGAGATCACAATACCCATAAAGTCAAATGAAATCAAAGAACGAAGATTTGTCAGAAAAAATTCCCTTATGCTCCATAGAAAATTCCCTTTCCATATTTTGCATAAAAACCTCCGATAGTTGGAAATCTGCATTGACAAATGAGTTCCAAAAACTTTATTTTGGTACGACTTATCATTTTGGAGATCACAACACTCTTAAAGTCAGGTGAAATCAAAGAACGAAGATTTGTCAAAAAGAAATCCCTTTTGATCCAAAGAAAATTCCCTTTCAATATTTTGTATAAAAACCTCCAACAGTTGGAAATCTGCAGGGACAAATGAGTTCTGAAAGCTTTATTTCCATATGATTTATTATTTTAGAGATCACAACACTCTTAAAGTTAGGTGAAATCAGAGAACGATGATTTGTCAGAAAAAATTCCCTTTTGCTCCACAGAAAATTTACTTTCGATAGTTTGCCTCAAAACCTCTAATAGTTGGATCTGCAGGGACAAATGGGTTCTAAAAGCTTTGTTTATGTGCGATTTATCATTTTGGAGATCACAATACCCTTAAATTCAGGTGAAATCAGAGAAAGAAGATTTGTTGGAAAAAATTCCCTTTTGCTCCATAGAAAATTCCATTTCAATATTTTGCCCAAAAACCTCCAGCAATTTGAAATCTGCCGGGACAAATGGGTTTCAAAAGCTTTATTTTCGTACAATTTATCATTTTGGAGATCACAACCCCCTAAAATTAGGTGAAATCAAACAACAAAGATTTGTCAGAAAAAAATTCCCTTTTGCTCTATACAAAATTCACTTTCGATATTTTGCATACAAACCAATGACCATTGGCAATCTGCCGGGACAAATTGGATCCAAAAGCTTTATTTCTATATGATTTATCATTTTGGAGATAATAATACCCTTAAAGTCAAGTGAAATCAAAGAGCAAAGATTTTTCTAAAAAATTCCCTTTTGCTCCATAAAAAATTCACTTTTGATATTTTGCTAAAAACCATCGACAGTTAGAAATCTGCAGGGACAAATGGATTCCAAAAACTTTAGTTCAGTACGATTTATCATTTTGGAGATCACAACTCCCATAAAGTCAAGTGAAATCAGAGAATAGAGATTTGTCAGAAAAAATTCCCTTATGCTCCATAGAAAATTCCCTTTCCATATTTTGCATAAAAACCTCCAATAGTTAGAAATCTGCAGGGACAAATGGGTTTCAAAAGCTTTATTTCCGTACGATTTATCATTTTGGAGATCACAACATCCTTAAAGTCAAGTGAAATCAAAGAACGAAGATTTGTCAGCAAAAAAATTCCCTTTTACTCCAAAGAAAATTCCCTTTCGATATTTTGTATAGAAACTTCTGACAGTTAGAAATATGCAAGGACAAATGGGTTCCAAAAGCTTTATTTCCATACGATTTATCATTTTAGAGATCACAACAACCTTAAAGTCAGGTGAAATTAGAGAACAATGATTTGTCAGAAAAAATTCCCTTTTGCTCCATAGAAAATTTCATTTCGATAGTTTGCTTGAAAACCTCCAACAGTTGGATCTATAGGGACATATGGGTTCCAAAAACTTTATTTCTGTATGATTTATCATTTTGGAGATCACAATACCCTTAAAGTCAGGTGAAATCAGAGAACGAAGATTTGTCAGAAAAAATTCCCTTTTGCTCCATAGAAAATTCCATTTCAATATTTTGCCCAAAAACCTCCGACAATTTGAAATCTGCCGAGACAAATGGGTTCCAAAAGCTTTATTTCCATATGATTTATCATTTTGAAGATCAGAATAGCCATAAAGTCAGGTGAAATCAGATAACGAAGATTTTCCAGAAAAAATTTCCTTTTGCTCCATAGAAAATTCCCTTTCAATATTTTGCCCAAAAAAACCTCTGACAGTTGGAAATCTACAGAGACAAATGGGTTCTGAAAGCTTTATTTCTTGACGATTTATCATTTTGGAGATCACAATACCCTTAAAGTCATATAAAATCAGAGCTTGATGGTTTGTCTGGAAAAATTCCCTTTAGCTCCAAAGAAAATTCTCTTTCGTTATTTTGCCTAAAAACCTCCAATAGTGAGAAATCTACTCGGACAAATGGGTTCAAAAAGCTTTATTTCCGTACAACTGATTTTTTTGGAGATCACAACACCCTTAAAGTCAGGTGAAATTAGAGAATGAAGATTTGTCAAAAAAAAATTCCGGTTCGATATTTTACCTTGAAACCTCCAACAGTTGGAAATTTGTAGCGGCAAATTGGTTCAAAAAGCCTTATTTTCATATTTTTTAATGTATTGGAGATTGGAACACCATAAAAGTCACGTGAAACCGAAAAATCATTATTTGCCAGAAAAAATTCCCTTTTGCTCCATGAAAAAAAAATGCCTTTCGATATTTTGCCTAAAAACCTCCTGTAATAGCAAATCTACAGCGGCAAATGTGTTAAAGTAGCTTTGTTACCATATCATTTAATGTATTGGAGATTGCAACACCCTTAAAGTCACGTGAAATCGAAAAATGAAGATTTGTCAGAAAAAAATTCCTTTTACTCCATGAAAAATTTATTTTCGATATTTTGCCTGAAAACCTCTGACAGTTGGAAATCTGCGAGGACTAATGATTTTAAAAAGCCTTATTTCCATACAATTTAATGTAGTGGAGATCACAACACCCTTAAAGTCAGGTGAAATCGGAAATCGAAGATTTTTCAAAATAAAATTCCCTTTTGTTGTATGAAAAATTCCCTTTCAATATTTTGCTTAAAAACCTCTTGTAGTAGCAAATCTACTGGGGCAAATGTGTTCAAGTAGCTTTGTTACCATATCATTTCATGTATTGGAGATTGCAACACCCTTTAAAGTCACGTGAAATCAGAAAACGAAGATTTGTCAAAAAAAATTCCCTTTTGCTCCATGAAAAATTTCCTTTCGATATTTTGCCTAAAAACCTCTTGTAGTAGCAAATCTACCGGGGCAAATGTGTTCAAGTGGCTTTGTTACTATATCATTTAATGTATTGGAGATTGCAACACCCTTAAAGTCACGTGAAATCAAAAACGAAGATTTGTCAGAAAAAATTTCCTTTTTACTCGATGAAAAATTCCCTTTCGATATTTTGTCAAAACCTCCGACAGTTGGAAATCTGCAAGGACAAATGATTTCAAAAAGCCTTATTTACATACGATTTATTGTATTGGAGATCACAATACCCTTAAAGTTAGGTGAAATCGGAAAATGGAGAATTGCCAGAAAAAATTCCTTTTTGCTCCATCAAAAATTCCCTTTCGATATTTTTCCTAAAAACCTTCTGTAGTAGCGAATCTATTGGGGCAAATGTGTTAAAGTAGCTTTGTTACCATATCATTTAATGTATTGGAGATTGCAACACCCTTAAAGTCACGTGAAATCGTAAAACAAAGATTTGTCAGAAAAAATTCCCTTTTGCTCCTTGAAATATTCCCTTTCAATATTTTGCTTGAAAACCTCCGACAGTTGGAAATTTGTGAGGACAATTGGGTTCAAAAGACTTATTTTCATATGATTTAACGTATTGAAGATCACAACATTCTTAAAGTCAACTGAAATCAGAAAACGAATATTTGTTAGAAAAAATTCCCTTTTGCTCCATGAAAATTTCCCTTTCGATATTTTCCTTAAAAATCTTTTTAGCAAATCTATCGGGGCAAATGTGTTCAAGTAGCTTTGTTACCATATCATTTCATGTATTAGAAATTACAACACCCTTAAAGTCACGTGAAATAGGAAAACAAAAATTTGTCAGAAAAAATTCCCTTTTGCTCCATGAAAAATTCAATTTCGATATTTTGCATGAAAACCTTCGACAGTTAGAAATCTGCGAGGACAATTGGGTTCAAAAAGCCTTATTTTCATATGATTTAATTTATTGGAGATCACAACATCCTTAAAGTCGGCTGAAATCAGAAAACGAAGATTTGTCCAAAAAAACTCCCTTTTACTCCATGAAAAATTCCTTTTCGATATTTTGCCTAAAAACCTCTTCTAGTAGCAAATCTATCGGGGCAAATGTGTTCAAGTAGTTTTGTTACCATATCTTTTAATGTATTGGAGATTGCAACACACTTAAAGTCATGTGAAATCAAAAAACGAAGATTTGTCAAAAAAAAATTATTTTTACT
Source organism: Eucalyptus guilfoylei (assembly GCA_016097605.1). Taxonomy (NCBI): domain Eukaryota; kingdom Viridiplantae; phylum Streptophyta; class Magnoliopsida; order Myrtales; family Myrtaceae; genus Eucalyptus; species Eucalyptus guilfoylei. Next base: position 105,734 of record CM027869.1, read on the forward strand.
CCATGAAAAATTCCCTTTTGATAGTTTGCCTGAAAACCTCCAACAATTGAAAATCTACAAAGACAATTGGGTTCAAAAAGCCTTATTTTTCAAATGACTTAACGTATTGGAGATCACAACACCCTTAAAGTCAGTTGAAATCAGAAAACAAAGATTTGCCAAAAAAAATTCCCTTTCAATATTTTCCTTAGAAACCTCCTGTAGTAGCAAATCTATCGGGGAAAATGTGTTCAAGTAGCTTTGTTACCATATCATTTAATATATTGGAGATTGCAACACCCTTAAAGTCACATGGAATCGGAAAATGAAGATTTGCCAGAAAAAATTCCCTTTTGCTCCATGAAAAATTCCCTTTCGATATTTTGCTTGAAAACCTCCAACTGTTGGAAATCTGCAGAGACAAATGGGTTCAAAAAGCCTTATTTCTTTATGATTTAATGTATTGTAGATCACAACACCCTTAAAGTCGGGTGAAATCAGAAAACGAAGATTTGCCAGAAAAAATTTAATTTTGCTCCATGAAAAATTCCCTTTCGATAGTTTGCCTGAAAACCTCCGACATTTGAAAATCCACAGGGACAAATGAGTTCAAAAAGCATTTTTTTTTTTTTTTTTTTGCTTTTTGGCTTTTTGAACTCATTTGTCCCTGCGGATTTTCAAAAAGCCTTCTTTCTATATTATTTCTATATGGGAGATCATACCAGAAACCTACTGCAAAAAATCGGCTCTCTCTCTCTCTCTCTCTCTCTCAATTTGGGTTGAGCTTTCTCTCTATCCGTCAAGGTGATAGCTGTTTCCCTCTTTCAAAACCCCAAATCATAAAACCCTAAATCTGTACATCATGGCAGATTTCAGGCTATTTCCACCCAATTGAACCCTCCCATTCTTGATTTATTCTATCCAAAGCATCCTTTTGCAGATTTACTGGTTTCTCCGAACCTCAGAGTTTCTATAGCGAGCAATTCAAAGTGGCCGGTAGTTCCTGTGGTTTAGCACTTGGGTTTTTGCGTCTCTTATGGTGTTTCTTCCTGTTTCTTCACTGGTTTTTCTCTGTATCCCTCCAGACCCAAGGCATCACCGTCCCAAGAGGCTGGTAGTCCCTGTGGGTGTTGCGCCTAGGTTTCCTCTATTTCTATTCTTGAAGCAAATCCCCTGACTTCATTTGCAATACTAACCCCTTTCATCGACCATCACCACCAAAGCTCCCTTCACTCCATAACCAAATATCCTTACTATCTCGAAAAACCCATAATAGGTGATAAGAAATGGATGACAGGGAGAACAACCAGCTTCGATTGGCAACACTTTGTCGGCACATGGGAGACTTGTGGTCCGAAGAGGACATCACGGACCTAGGGGATGACATTCCAGAAGAAGAAAAAAAAAAGGAAAATGAGTTAACTCTTTATGGCAAGCTATTTTCAAAGCCCAATGTTAATTTACAAGCTTTCAGCAACACTATGAAAAGAGCATGGAAAGCAAATTCAGTCTAGTGTGAGCAAATTGAACCGAGTTTTTTCTCTTTTATATTCCAATCAAGTGAAGAGAAAATGAGGATACTAGAATCGGGACCGTGGTCCTTCGTGAGTAATCTATTAGTTCTCAGGGAAGGAGACCCAAACATACCTAAACACTGTTACGAATTTACGCATTATGCGTTTTGGGTACATTTTATAGGCCTTCCATGAGCTAGAGTCAATGAAGATGCCATTCACCTTTTAGCCTCTAGACTAGGGAATGTTGAGGAGATAAAAATTGAGGCGAGAAGCAACAATTCCCGAAAAACTGGGAAGGTCAGAGTGCTGCTGAACCTGATTAACCCACTCAAGACAGGAACTGTGATTAATTGTGGGGATAAGAAATGGTGGATAGATTATAAGTATGAAAGGCTTCCTCACTTCTGCTATTCTTGTGGGCGCATTGGGCATTATGCCAACTTTTGCACTGAAATACTCTATGAAGAAACTAGACTCGCACAAGATTAACCGGGTTGATTTGGCTCATGGCTAAAGGCGGAAGTCCAAGAAGTCAGTCCTTATTGGAAGACATTTTATGGTAAACTTGAATTTTCTGCCTCAGATGAAGAAGTTGCGATGGAAACTCAAACAGTGGCGACTAAAACTCCCCTGAGAATAGCTGTAGATGAATCAAACGCACTGGCAATTATTCCTGTCCAACCTAGAAAGATAGAGCAAATGAGTATAATCATGGAGCAAAAATCAGACCAGCAACCAATGTGACTCCCTTCTCTAGCAGGGAACAAGATACATTCACAAAACACCAAGAAAGGCAAGGCGATATATAAAACTCCTGTGGCACAAAAACAAAAGAGGGGCAGTCCCTATGAGAAGAAAACTCCATGGGATTTTGTGGCGGATGAAAACCAACTTTTGGATGCCCCAATTCATTCTTGGGAAGAGGCAAGTACTTGGGCTGTGGTGGTTAGCCCTAATAAGCCACCACATAATAGATGAAGCTATTGAGCTGGAACTATCAAGGGCTGGGCACCCCCTTGACAGTCCAGCATTTCAGAGCCTTAGTGGCTCAAGAGCGACCCAACCTAGTTTTCCTCATGGAAACAAAAAATAAGAATATTGTTATAGAGAGAGTGAGGAAAAGAACTTATTTTAAATCTTCATTTACTATCGAGCCAATGGGTAGAGTAGGAGGCTTGGCAATAATGTGGAATGAGGAGGTTAAGGTGGAAGTGGAGGGAAGCTCTGGGGAGCTCATCAATATAAAATGCAAGGATCTTACTAGAGGAGACCTAATGCGGATATCTTTTCTACATGCACCAACAAATTTTCAAGAGAGACTGAGGTTATGGTGGGCTGTAAAAGATAGCAACTATCACAATCCACTCCCATGGTTATGTATAGGAGATTTTGATGAAATACTTTACCATTGTATAGGAGATTTTGATGAAATACTTTACCTCTGTAGAGAGGTGGACTGTTATAAAATTGCAGCTTTCCGAGAGTTTATAGATGATTGTTCTCTGATGGATATTGAAAGCAAGGGCTGTGCTTATACTTGGTCAAACAACAGAGAAGGCAGCGCATTAGTAAAGAAGAGATTAGACAGGGCGCTTTGTAATATGGAGTGGAGAGTTCTATACCCAAATGCGATGGCCTTTGCTCTACCGACGATTGGTTCGGATCACAGCCTAGTTATTCTATCCCTGCACCAAAGGGAAAAGAAAAGTAAGAAAATGTTTAGATTTGAACCATTTTGGCTAGAAGACCCTGAGTGTGAGGAAGTGATTAAGCGAGTTTGGCTTGCAAATAGAACAACTGAAACCGGCTTTACAAATAAAATAAGGCTGGTTGCTGCTGAATTAAACAAGTGGAGTAGGAAGAAATTTCAAAACGCCCAAAAACATATCAATACACTCAAATTCCGACTGCTGAAGTTAACAAATACAATGAATGGGGAGCAAAACAGAGAGGAAATCAGCAACATTATCAGAAAAATCGAAGAGTTATGGAGGCAAGAAGAGATGTATTGGTGTATGAAGTCTAGAATTAACTGGCTGAAATGGGGGGATCAAAACACCAGGTATTTTCATGCAACTACAGTTCAAAGAAGACAACGAAATAAAATATCTATGCTTTGAATTGATGATCAAACCTGGTGTAGGGACCCCCAAACTCTCAGTCATCACATTTGCAGCTTTCATCAATCTTTATTCACCTCGGTGGGAAACCGGAACTATCAACCTGTATTAAAGCAATGTGCAGTGATGGTAAATGAGGAGATGAATGAAGATCTTATCAAACCAATCACAAAAGATGAAATTAAAGCAGTTGTTTTCAGTTAGGGGCAACAAAGGCACCAGGACTGGATGGATTAAATGGTTTATTCTATCAAAACCATTAGCCTATCATCGATGATGACATTTTCAGCATGGTGCAATCCTTTTTCAGTCAAGGTACGCTTGATCCAAAGCTTAATAGAACCCACATAACTCTCATCCCTAAAGTAACAAACCCAGAGAACATCACCCAATTCAAACCTATAAGCCTTTGTAATTTCAACTATAAGATTACAGCAAAGGTGATGGCTAATAGGTTGAAACCTTGGCTACCTTTGCTGCCAAATATAGTATCTGAAGAGAAAACTGCTTTTATAAGTGACCGGCAGATCCAAGATAATATCTTTTCCGTCCAAGAGGTGATTCATCAACTAAGGGTGAAAAGGAGGAAGCGCAAATTTCAAGCCATTCTAAAATTAGATATGCAAAAAGCGTACGACAGAGTTGAATGGGATTTTCTATGTGATTACATGCTGAGGTTGGGTTTCCATGAGAAATGGGTCAAATGGATTAAATAATGTATCTCCTCAGTGTCTTTTAGCATCTTAGTTAATGGTGAACCTTCAGCTGCCTTTAGGCCCACTAGAGGCATCCAGCAAGGGGACCCCTTTCCCCTCATCTATTCTTAATCATGGCCAACGCCCTCTCCAACCTTATGAGAAAAGTTGTACAAGATGGAAGTATTAAGGGTATTCGACTAAATCCTACATGCCCAACCCTCTCACATATCCTCTTTGCTGATGATGCCATATTTTTCCTAGATAGAACAATAAAAGAAGCTCAGAATGTAGCAAATGTCCTGAACCAGTACTGTTTTGTGTCAGGACAAGCTATAAACCTCAATAAATCAGGTCTTTTCTTTGGGAGAGAATGCCTACAGAACCTCAAACAGAATTTAGCTGCTGAATTGAGAGTCCTATCTCTGAAAATTTAGGGAAATATCTTGGAATTCCATCTAACTATGGTAGAACAAAAAAGCAAGTGTTTGCTTGGCTCCTTGCTAGAGTCGAAAGGAAACTTGAAGGGTGGAAAGAGAGGTTGATCTTGAAGGCGGGCATAGAAGTCCTCATTAAAACAGTCATTCAAGCCTTACCCCAATATGTTATGTCCATTTTTAAAATTCCAACCTCTATTTGTCGCACTATTGAGAAGCGAATAGCCTCCTTTTGGTGGAAACAGAATGTTGCTAGAAGAGTAGTTCATTGGAAGAAATGGGACGACCTGAAAATGAGGAAGGACTGTGGTGGCCTAGGCTTTAAAGATTTGGTGGATTTTAACAAAGGCATGTTAGGGAAGCAAGCTTGGACAACTGTCCAACAACCGAACACCTTATGGTGTCAAGTCCTTAAAAGTATCTATTACCCTAGAGGTGACTTCTGGATAGCAAAGAAAGTTAATCGTCCTTCGTGGGGATGGCAAAGCTTATTGGTGGAGAGAGATGCAATCGAACCAGCCACTAAATGGGAGGTTGGTGATGGACAGACAATAAGAATTAGAGAAGATGTTTGGCTCCCTTCCGGAAGACTTATAGGCCCAGCAAACGGGAATGATCCAAGAGTGGTGGCTGAATTAATAGATCACGAAGCAAAGGAGTGGGATATGAGCAGAGTAAATGAATTGTTCGAGGAAAATGTTGTGAAAGAGATTCTTGCCTAGCCTCTTAGACTACATCCCCGCCCAGATAAGCTTGTCTGGATAGCCAACAGCTCGGCTTCCTATACCGTGAAGAGTAGCTATAATCGAATACATAACAGACCCGACCTCTCCATCAAACACAACCCATCCTCCACCTACCAGGTTCCAAAATTGCTATGGAATGAGATATGGAAACTCCCAACTTCCCCCAAAATTCGTTTCCTACCATGGCATATATGCATCAATTCTCTCCCAACAAAGGAAATTTGTATAAAAGGCAAATGATACCTGATCCAACCTATCAGATCTGTGGCCAAGCACCTGAGACAACTAAGCACCTATTCCTCCTATGCGACTGGACAGAAATGTTATGGTCAACCCCTGATTTACAAGCCAACATATCTCTAGCACGTATCACTCGCATTGACAAATGGGTTTATGAAAATCTTACCACGAGAGCCGATGCACACTCAAAGACCCTCTTTGCCGACCTCCTGTGGCAGATCTGGAAGACTCGAAACTTAGCGATCTTCCAAGGAAAGAAGCTTTACCAACTCCATACCCAAGCGGAAGCTCGAACAACCGCTGATCTATACACGAAATGGACAAATAAGGGGACAAACCGAAGCAGGCGACAACAAGCGGACCTAAAAAGCACGACGAACTAGACCTCATCTGGTCTGCAGGAGCTAAAGCTCAACATTGACACCTCATAGTGCAGATCTACGCTGGTGGGAGCGGTAGCTAGAGTGTGCATAAATGCCACTAGCCTCCTAGTCGCCGGTTTCGCCAAAAGGATCTATGCTTCGTCGACCTGGGTGGCTAAAACCCTAGCTGTGAGAGAGGCGTTGATGTGGGTAAGGGAGAGGAGATCTGCACAAATTGAACTCCCACAGCAAGTCTTCAACAGAACTGATCTGTAGGTTTACGTATCTTCCAACAGCTTATCCTTGGTGGAATGCTTATGGGGCCGGGCTAAGCCCCCTTGGCCGGCCCAATCTATTGTAGATGATTGCAAAAGAATCTTGGCCCAGCTCGGTGGAGTTTTGGTCCTCTACGAACCGAGGGAAACAAACAAGGCTGCGGATTAGGTCACTAAAGCCCACCGAGCCAACTCTCTTCCTACTAATTGGGTTTCTTTTCCTCCTCAGCCTTTAATTTCTATCTTATGTTTGGACTTTCCAACTAATGGTGCCCCTTTTGTGGGTTAGCAATGAAATCATTATCTTTCGGCCAAAAAAAAAATAGTGTATTGGAGATCACAACACCCTTAAAATCAGGTGAAATTGGAAAACGATGATTTGCCAGAAAAAATTCCCTTTTGCTCCATGAAAAATTCCCTTTCGATATTTTGCCTAAAAACCTCATATAGTAGCAAATCTACTAGGGAAAATGTGTTCAAGTAGCTTTGTTACCATATCATTTAATGTATTGGAGATTGCAACACTCTTAAAGTCACATGAAATCGGTAAACGAAGATTTGCTAGAAAAAATTCCCTTTTGCTTCATGAAAAAGTTCTCTTTCAATATTTTGCATGAAAACCTCCGTCAGTTGGAAATTTGTAGGGACATATAGGTTCAAAAAGCCTTAATTCCATATGATTTAATGTATTGGAGATCACAATACCCTTAAAGTTAGCTGAAATCGGAAAACGATTTCAAACTGTCGGAGGCTTTTAGGCAAAATATCGAAAGGGAATATTTCGTGGAGCAAAATGAATTTTCTCTGACAAATGTTCGTTTTCTGATTTCACGTTACTCTAAAGGTGTTGCAATCTCCAATACATTAAATAATATGGTAATAAAGCTACTTGAACAAATTTGCTTTGATAGATTTGCTGCTACAGGAGGTTTTTAGGCAAAATATCGAAAGGAATTTTTTCGTGGAGCAAAAGGTATTTTCTCTAGCAAATCTTCATTTTCTGATTTCACCCGACTTTATAGGTGTTGTAATCTCCAATGCATTAAATCATACAGAAATAAAGCTTTTTCAGCACATTTGTCCCTACAGATTTCCAACTATCAGAGGTTTTTAGGCAAAAATATCAAAAGGGATTTTTTTCATGGAACAAAAGGAATTTTCTCTGGCAAATCTTCGTTTTCTGATTTCAAATGACTTTATAGGTGTTGTAACTCCAATACATTAAATAATATGGTAATAAAGCTACTTGAACACATTTGCCCTGATAGATTTGCTGCTATGGGAGGATTTTAGGCAAAATATCGAAAGGGATTTTTCACGGAGCAAAAGGAATTTTATCTGGCAAATCTTTGTTTTCTGATTTCACTTGACTTTACAGGTGTTGTAATCTCGAATACCTTAAATCATAAGGAAATAAAGCTTTTTGAGCACTTTTGTCCCGGTAGATTTCAAACTATTGGAGGTTTTTAGGCAAAATATCGAAAGAGATTTTTGCGGAGCAAAAGGAATTTTCTCTGGCAAATCTTCGTTTTCTAATTTCACCTGACTTTATAAGTGTTGTAATCTCCAATACCTTAAATCATACGGAAATAAAGCTTTTTGAGCACTTTTGTCCCTGCAGATTTCAAACTATTGGAGGTTTTTAGGCAAAATATCGAAAGGGAATATTTCATCGAGTAAAAGGAATTTTCTCTGACAAATGTTCGTTTTTTGATTTCACGTGACTGTAAAGGTGATGCAATCTCCAATACATTAAATAATATGGTAATAAAGCTACTTGAATACATTTGCCCTGATAGATTTGCTGCTACAAAAGGTTTTTAGGCAAAATATCGAAAGGGATTTTTTCGTGGAGCAAAAGGAATTTGCTCTGGCAAATCTCCGTTTTCTTATTTCACCTGACTTTACAAGTGTTGTAATCTCCAATACATTACATCATGTTGAAATAAAGCTTTTTGAGAACATTTGTCCCTGCAGATTTCCAACTGTCGTAGGTTTTCAAGCAAAATATCGAAAGGGAAATTTTTGTGGAATGAAATGAATTTTCTCTAGCAAATCTTCGTTTTCTGATTTCAAATGACTTTACAGGTGTTGTAATCTCCAATACATTAAATAATATGGTAATAAAGCTACTTGAACACATTTTCCCCGATAGATTTGCTGCTACAGGAGGATTTTAGGCAAAATATCGAAAGGGATTTTTTCGCGGAGCAAAAGGAATTTTCTCTGGCAAATCTTCGTTTTCTGATTTTCCCTAACTTTATAGGTGTTGTAATCTCCAATACATTAAATCATACGAAAATAAAGCTTTTTGAGGATATTTGTCCCTAAAAATTTCAACCTGTCGAAGGTTTTTAGGCAAAATATCGAAAATGAAATTTTCGTGGAGTAAAAGGAATTTTCTTTGACAAATATTCGTTTTTTGATTTCACATAACTGTAAAGGTGTTGCAATCTCCAATACATTAAATAATATGGTAATAAAGCTACTTGAACACATTTGCCCGATAAATTTACTGCTACAAGAGGATTTTAGGAAAAATATCGAAAGGGATTTTTTCGTGGAGCAAAAGGAATTTTCTTTGGTAAATCTTTGTTTTCTGATTCACCTTACTTTACAAGTGTTGTAATCTCCAATATATTAAATTATACGGAAATAAAGCTTTTTGAGCACATTCGTCCTTGTAGATTTCCAACGATCGGAGGTTTTTAGGAAAAATATTGAAAGGAAATTTTTCGTGGAGTAAAATGAATTTTCTCTTGCAAATGTTCGTTTTCTAATTTCACGTGACTCTAAAGGTATTGCAATCTTCAGTACATTAAATAATATGGTAATAAAGCTACTTGAACACGTTTGCCCTGATAGATTTGCCGTTATAGGAGGTTTTAGGCAAAATATCAAAAGGGATTTTTTTTCGTGGAGCAAAAGAAATTTTCACTGGCAAATCTTCGTTTTTTTTTATTTCAAATGACTTTACGGGTGTTGTGATCTCCAATTCATCGAATAATATGGTAATAAAGCTACTTGAACACATTTGGCCTTATAGATTTGCTGCTACAAGAGGATTTTAGGCAAAATATCGAAAGGGATTTTTTCGTGGAGCAAAAGAAATTTTCGCTATCAAACCTTCGTTTTCTAATTTCACCTGACTTTACGGGTGTTGTAATCTCCAATACATAAAATTATACGGAAATGAAACTTTTTGAGCACATTTTGTCCCTACAGATTTCCGGCCGTCAGAGGTTTTTAGGCCAAATATGGAAAGGGAATTTTTTCGTGGAGTAAAAGGAATTTTCTCTGGTAAATGTTCGTTTTTTGATTTCACGTGATTCAAAAGGTGTTGCAATCCCCAATACATTAATTAATATGGTAATAAAGCTACTTGAACACATTTTCCCCGATAGATTTGCCGTTACAAGAAGTTTTTATGCAAAATATCGAAAGGTATGTTTTCGTAGAGCAAAAGGAAGTTTCTTTGGCAAATCTTCGTTTTCTGATTTCACCTAACTTTACAAGTATTGTAATCTCCAATACATTAAATCATATGGAAATAAAGCTTTTTGAGCACGTTTGTCCCTACAGATTTCCAACTGTCGGAGGTTTTTAGGGAACATATGAAAAGGGAATTTTTCGTGAAGTAAAAAGAATCTTCTCTGGCAAATGTTCGCTTTCTGATTTCACATGATATTGCAATCTCCAATACATTAAATAATATGGTAAATTTTAGATGTCACACCAAATCTCATATAATAAGTCAATGCATGGATTTTCTTTGTAGGCCTGTTTTGATCACTCTGTTTGTTCTCCTCCTCGGGACCCGCCACCGTGATTTGTGCTTTGCCAAATGTAATCCGAGGGAAGATATCAAGACAGTTAATCCCACTTGTCGGCAAATTTTGAGACCAATTAGGGTTAATTAGATAATAGCTGTTGTGACCTCCCCGAAGCGGGTTAGACCAACTAAGGATTCGGCTAATAGATTGCTAAGCCTAAACTTATCTCGAGCTCTCCCAAGCCCATACCAATTCGCAACTTAGGGAGTTTGGGACACGTGCCAAAACTTGGCACAGAGGGACACTTAAATGCCAAAACTTCGGAAATGTACACTTAAGTGCCAGTTTCGGAGTAAAGTGGAACACTTAAGTGCCACTCCAGCCAAAATCCGACCAAATTGCTGACGTGGCAATTTTCCGACGAGTTGGGTGCAAAACGGCGTCGTTTTGCCTGCTGATGTGGCGAGAAAATGCAAAAATGACGTCGTTTTGTGTCTAATGTGTAAATAATTAATATAAAAATTAATTAAATTAAATTTAAACTTAATTTTATTTAAAATATTCTAAAAAGAAAAAACCTAAAAATTAAAAAACCTAAAATTGAAAAACCTAAAAAGTAAAAAAATTAAAATTGAAAAACTTAAAAAATAACAAACTCATAATTGAAAAACCTAAAAAATAACAAACGTATAATTAAAAAACCTAAAAAATTAAAAAAAATTAAAATTGAAAAACCTAAAAAATAAAAAACTTAAAATTGAAAAACCTAAAAAACTTAAAATTGAAAAACCTAAAAAATAAAAAAACTTAAAATTGAAAAACCTAAAAAATAAAAAACTTATAATTAAAAAACCTAAAAATAAAAAACTTATAATTGAAAAACCAAAAAAATTAAAAACTTAAAATTAAAAAACCTAAAAAATAAAAAAACTTATAATTAAAAAACCTAAAAAAAAAGGGGCGGGGAGCCGAAGGGGGCGGTTGAGGGCTGAGCCCTCGCCGCCGCTGCCGGGAAGGGCCGGCGACGAAGGAGGGAGGGTCGGCCGAGGTTGCTGGCCCCCGGCCAACCTGCGGCAATGATCCGGCGAGGGCTGCAACCCTCACCCCAAATCTGGGCGAGCGATCCCCGGCTGACCCTCACCCCCTCCGTTGCCGTCCCTTCCCGGCGGCGGCAGGGAGGCGGTGGCGACGAGGGCTCGGCCCCAGCCCCCCCTTCGACTCCCCCCTTTTTTTTTTTAAAATTTTAGGTTTTTTAATTATAAGTTTTTTTTATTTTTTAGGTTTTTTATTTTTATGTTTTTTTATTTTTTAGGTTTTAAATTTTAAGTTTTTTATTTTTTAGGTTTTTTAATTATAAGTTTTTTTATATTTTAGGTTTTTTAATTTTAATTTTTTTATTTTTTGAGATTTTTAATTTTAAGGTTTTTTAATTATAAGTTTTTTATTTTTTAGGTTTTTCAATTTTAGGTTTTTTATTTTTTAGGTTTTTCAATTTTAAGTTTTTTATTTTTAGTTTTTTTTATTTTAATTTTTTTGTATTTTTTAGGTTTTTTAATTATAAGTTTTTTTTATTTTTTAGGTTTTTTAATTATAATTTTTTATTTTTTAGGTTTTTTAATTTTAATTATTTTGTATTTTTTAGGTTTTTTAATTTTAAGTTTTTTTATATTTTAGGTTTTTCAATTTTAAGTTTTTTTTATTTTTTAGGTTTTTTAATTTTAAGTTTTTTTTTTTTTATTTTTTAGGCTTTTTAATTTTAAGTTTTTTTATATTTTAGGTTTTTCAATTTTAAGTTTTTTATTTTTTAGGTTTTTTAATTTTATGTTTTTTATTTTTTAGGTTTTTTAATTTTAATTTTTTTATTTTTTAGGTTTTTCAATTTTAAGGTTTTTCAATTTTAAGGTTTTTTAATTTTTTTTTTTTTTATTTTTTAGGTTTTTTAATTTTAAGCTTTTTTTTATTTTTTGATATTTTTAATTTTAATTTTTTTAATTTTTAGGTTTTTTAATTATAAGTTTTTTATTTTTTAGGTTTTTCAATTTTTGGTTTTTTTATTTTTTAGGTTTTTCAATTTTAAGTTTTTTATTTTTTAGTTTTTTTTATTTATTTTTTTTATTTTTTAGGTTTTTTAATTCTAATTTTTTTATTTTTTATGTTTTTTAATTATAATTTTTTATTTTTTATGTTTTTCAATTTTAAGTTTTTTATTTTTTAGGTTTTTCAATTTTAATTTTTTTATTTTTTAGGTTTTTTAATTTTAAGTTTTTTATTTTTTAGAATATTTTAAATAAAATTAAGTTTAAATTTAATTTAATTAATTTTATATTAATTATTTACACATCATACACAAAACGACGTTGTTTTTACATTTTCTCGCCACGTTAGCAAGCAAAACGACGCCGTTTTGCACCCAACTCGCCGAAAAATTGTTACGTCAGCAATTTGGCCAAATTTTGGCCAGAGTGGCACTTAAGTGTTCCACTTTACTCCGAAACTGGCACTTAAGTGTACATTTCCGAAGTTTTAACATTTAAGTGTTCCTCTGTGCCAAGTTTTGGCACTTGGGCTGTTCTTCTGCCCAACTTAGGGTTTAAGTTCTTAATATGCAAATGATTTTTATTATGAAGTCGCCACTAATCTATTTTTGATAGGTCAATTAAAAACCCAAGTAAAGTAATGAGAGAATTACTTCACTTCTACGAACCAAAGATTAAATGAGTTTAGGGACTTGATTACGCTAGATTTCTTTAACGCCTTTTTGGTAACTTTTCTCTTTTATTTAAAAATATATATGTTTTACAGGCAGCTAGCTTGAATTGATTTTAGCCTAAACCGTTAGCTTGCAAGAGAGTGATCATATAGGTGTACAAACATTAAAGATAACATTCAAAAAAATTGCGGAATTAAACACAATAAGCAAACAATTATTATTTTTGGGTTTTCTCTTTGTTTTAAAATGAAAACTTACCTACATAACATGCATATGATTTTTTTTGGTATTTTTGTATTAAAATTCGAAATAATTATTGAAAATTGACTATAAAACCCGACAAGTTATCCTATTCAAGTTAGGAAATAATTTAGATTAAATCCCATTTTAATTCAGAAACTCATCTTAATTAAGTAGCCGTAACATGCAATCTAATATTAAAAAAATCTAACTAGATAAATTCTAAACATGTGACCCTATCCTATTTAAGAAACTATCCTAATTTGTCACGCAATCTGATTTTTTTAATGTTTTCCAAAACAAGCATTTATCAAATATAAGCATTATATTTAACCACTCAAAGATATTTATCAAGAATTCAAATAAATGGTTAAAATAATTGAAAGATAATCCATCGTCTCACGGATTAAATTAACAATTATTCTAACCCGAAACATCACAACACATAGAAAAATCAGATAATGATTTCGAACATCACCAATGCTATTGGATAATGTCTAGCATCTCAGTATTAGGATTATGTTATCCAATTTATGCAACAAAATATCGAGATGAAATTTGGCTCAAGAAAACTACCTAGTTTCGATGATTCATTTCCAAAACGGGACCGGCGACAAGGGGCTCACGAACGGCGGTGGTCACACAGCCATGAAGCTCGGGGACCTGGGATTCAGTTGCTCGCCGGTGGCTCTGCGGGTGGCTTGGGATAAATTGCAGTGTTTGGCTCGAGCTGGAAACCTTAGATGACGTTTCCGAATTTGAGCAAACAATTATCACAGGAATCGCGGTGGTGGATCACAGTGGCTCGCGGCCAATGGTGGTGGTGCACGTCGAGAAGAGGCGATCTCAGTTGGGTACGTCGCGTCTATTGAACACGCGAGACGATGAGTTGCTGCACCCACCGAACCCTCTTACACATAATCATCACATCAGAATTTTGCCACTTGGGCTCTTCTTGCTTGTGAATGATTCAAGTGCACTCTTTCAGTACTTCTTCAGCGCCACATTCACGGATCACACCTCTGGCACAGCTACGTGCAATTGGGATTCTTCGGTGAAGCTGGGCTTGGCTGCTATGCTGTCGTCGGATCACGAGCTTCGTCGCCTGGACTGAGGCAGTGACGCGTTAGAAACTAAGGACGAGCAGCGACACTTTGAGAAACTTCTCGCTATCTATTTCTATGGACACTATGTAATCTCATTGCAATCAACGAAATAGCTCAGTGATATATACCGCTCAAGGACTCCCACGGTGAAATTTTTATTGAAGTGAAATAGTTAATTTAAGTTATATGAAAGATAACTGATGTTTTGATATTTTAAATATTATATGGATCATGAGGAGAAAATGTGAGAATTGTTTTGATATTCTTAAAGTGTCTCTAAATTATGAGATTTGGTTTTTCTATCAATATGATTTGGTAATTAAGTTGTTAATTAAGTGCGTGGAATAAACGAGCATTATTCAATAAAGTAAGATTTAAGGGGGTAGTTAACATTATTAGATGGTAATTTTGATTTGTCACAATGTTGTGGTTGTCAATGGATAAAAGAAAGAAATTACAAATATTTGATTGAGGATTCTCAAATTCAAATTATAAACGTTTGATCGAGGATCCTTAAAACTATAGATTCTAGGTTCTGCAAGAACTAGCCTTTGGGGCAAATGAACTGCGCACTAAAGAACAAGATTGGTGTTTTCGTGAGTTATTTGGGTTTTACCAATTTTCGGGTGATAGCATTGGTTTTTCAATTTAGGGGTTGTTGAGTTTGAGTGTCACTTGAGGGACCATTACCAGAGAAGCTTCAACAATTTGAATGAGAGAATTCAAAACTACAACTCCCGTTCAACATGCATCCAATTATGTCATGTCCAAATAAGTCTGCTTGTCAAATCAAAGGTGAGTATTTGAATGTTGATGCTAACTTGATGAAGGTACATTCGCCGCACCAGGTGAAGAGCCAATTTGGCTGCGAATTGTAGGCTCCTCCTATCATGGAAGGCAACAATTGCCTATTCAAATGCATTTGAAGCAGAAAATATTGTATACACCATTTCTATACATGAACTACCGATAAACCATAGTTAAACATCTTATTTTAAAGCGCCACATAGATAAAGAAAACGGCTGGCTGATGATTCTACAAAACTCTCCAGCCTTTGAACATGCAAGGGGAAAGAGAAATTAGTGGAGAGTGCAACATCATTGCTGAGAAGAGTTACCTTCATTACTCATAATGACCTTGTGTCTATGTACAGCAAGATAATAATGAGCACACAACTATCTAACATCAAATTTGTGCCTTCGAAAATGTAGGAGTCAACTTCAATGATATATCACCGTAAGCTTCATCTTGTTGCACATCAATGAGTCCATAACTCTTCAAAACCTGTCCACATCATATGAGAAGTCATCAACCTAGAAAACGATCCAGAAAATTGGGAGCACTTTTGATATGGCTTCAGTTTAGTACATCTAAAGTTGTAATTATTGTATTATATACTTGAATACCAAAAGCTTGCCAGAAAGAAAATTGCATTAAGCAAACGTCCTTACATTCGAGTCCCACAGATAATGACCAAATATTAGGCTAGCTCACTCTTTCAGATGAAGAATGATAAATCAAGTTAAAGTGTCGGTCATTAATTAGCTATATTTAGAGTATCGGCATCCACTTTCCTAACAGTAAGTAGGACAAGATTCTTAGCATTTATTCAGAATATTATATCATGCTGGTTTCTAGGAAGCCTGTATCAGATGGAAATTTGCAACATCATTGCATGAAAACTTGCAAAACAGGTAGTGGCCTAGGTGATTAGCAAAGCATCAGCATGAATTCTCTTCTATGTCGTGATTTTGTTGCGAGTGACAGCCGAAATCACTCAATCAACAGGAAGTTTCTATTGGTCCAGAAGATGCTCTGTTCCCTTAAATGGCCCATAGGACAATTTATGGCTCGACAGAAGAACCTGGTATGACAGGAACCAAAATATACAATCATCATTCATTAAAATTTGAATCTTGCCAAACATCTCTGCTACCATTATGTCACGAGAGTCAATATAAGCAAGAACTACAACATGGGCAGCACTTATCAAGACCTCAAATGTTTAGGTAATTAATTATGCATACAGTTCTAGAAGAAAGTGCAAACATCGATGCTATTTTATGGGGACTGTAATTGGGTTTTGTGGAGTGGATGAAAGATATTAGATTCTTATGCAATATATCTACCATAAATATTCCATCTACCATAGAGATTCCAAGGAACGTACTAGTGTCTCAAAAAACATTCTTGCGCATAATCTTCTGTTCTTTCCTTCTAAAATGTTGGTCAGGCTAAGACCTGACTCTTCTTCTTGTCCCAGGGCAGTGGGAGAACGTCTTTGTAAGAACTGAGCGACTGCCCTGCAATAGTGCCAGGCAGTAGATTACAGTAAGCACAAGTGAATCACTTACAATCCAAGAGTTTAACCTAACTATTAAGCATTTAAAAATAGGGGATTCTATTAAAAAAACAAAAAGGACACAAGGTCAAACCTTGTTCTGATAGACAAAGGGTCAATTTCTTGTGATCTGCAGGATCCTGCTATCAAGTATTCTTGGTCAGCTATAGATGTCTCGCCCATCAAGCCTTACAAAATACAGAAAAAAGTAGTAGCACAAATCATGTATTGCACCATACCCGCCAGTGAAGTATCATCTGCTTCCAGAAAAGAAAGTTCCTGCATATACGTTGGCAAAACAGAAATAAAAACTTGTGTCAAAGCTCTCCAATACCCAAACTTATTAGGGAAAAAGAATCAATACATATGTGTGCTTCTCTTGATCTTATTAAACAACAAGGAAGCATTATGCACTGGGTAATGCATCAAAGATTCCAAGGTAATGATCCCAAGTAGATAAGGCAAAAGAAAGAATACTCCAAGGAGACAAACTCTAAGCCAAGGATAAGGAACTCTGATTGGTGATGCAAAATAAGATGAAGAATGTGCCAAGACAAACTACTTATGCTCGAACGCGAGCAACTTTGCCGCGTAGAAATTGTAGGTATGTCGCAATTCAAAATTAGGGTCAGGAAAATCGCAATACTATCTTTATTCAGAAGGTGAAACCATAACCACGAGCGTTGGCCTTTTTCACACTGAAAACAGTCGTAACAGAGTTTATATAAGGACCAAGTGAAACAAGATAAATTTGAATTACACATTCACAAGAAATGCCAGGTATCAAATAACTAATGAGATGTTCTGTCGAAGTAATTGGCCAGTTAGCAAAGGAATTAAATAGAATTCAACAATACGCTAGAAAGCAAGGGAAGACTTACTTCCGCAGCAGTCATCTCTGGAATATCCGAAAGGCAAGTGTTCTCTTCGACTCGATTTTCTTCTATAAATGTCAGTGGTGTTTCCGTGTCAGACCTAAAAGTACCAGTGGACGTGGCAGCATCAGGTGTTGGCAAAACTCCAGTTCCAGCAGTACTTCCCTCAGGAAGCTCCGGCGCCGATCCCAAACTACCTGATATAGGGGTAAAGGTATCTCTTCCAAGAGAGGAGTCAATGCCTCTTATCGGAAGTGAAACAAAATCAAGGAAGTTGCCGCCAGTCTGGTCTCTGTCATGCCGAAGATGCTCAATTTCCATGTCAAAAGGAGAACGAGAAATCCCAAGACCAGGCAAAACTTCAGTTGTTGGACCCGGAGTCTCTGAATCCACAGCCTCTGGAATAACATCATCTTGGCCAAAAAGATGTGGGTTTATTTGTACGTAATCCTTCTTATATATATTCTGAAGATCAGTGCACATGCCTGCAGCAACGCATGTAGTGTGATCCTCTAGTGAAGATTTCTCCGCCTAGCACGTGCAAAAAGCAGTAGAAAAGTTTTAGAGAGACAAATACCATTGAAGAGGGGTTCCTGAAAACCGCACTCCTTCCGAAGGCGTTTCTTTAACTTCCATAAACCAAAAGCAGAGGTAGGTATGTTCTTCCTTTTGCGCAGTATATCACTGGGATTGTCAAGAGCCCTTTTCATAAAGCTGCACATAAACATTTTCAAGTTATTATAAGGCAACAAGAATATCTGAGTCTGCTCATGTCTTGACTAATGAGATTACCTATTTTTCAACACCACACATTCATCAAACAATTGCTTTCTCTTTCTTTTCCTTGCTGGTGGCTGCTGGACAGGTGGGCTTGATCGAATTGCCATTTCAGGCGATGCATGCTCTGAGATATAGAAAAGCACATGTAAAGAACACTGGCTATGGGAAATCTGGAAATGCATAAACTCAGTTCATTAAAACATTAAAACGTGCGTGGAAAGTGGTAGAAGGTCCCACCAAACAAAATATGCTCATCCGGAAACACGGCAGCATTCTGCAGATCTGCTGAAGCGGCTGTTTCTGAATGCTGTTGATATGGTAGTGATGACCCTCCAGAAGCCAAGGCATCAGGCACAGGAGGGGTGACAGTTCCCTTTTCCATCATGATTTGCTCAGATCTTGTCGGAGAGCTTCTATCATCTACATGATCTGTCATGGGAGGAAAGTTCCCAAAGCCAACATCATGAACTGCATCACGCATAACTTCTATTTCTGGCAAATCTAGCATAGGAATGTCACGATCAATCTCTCCCCTTGATCTAGGAGGAGAATCCTGGAAGCTCTCCCTATGTACTTCTGGGTGACTATGACTAGGACCTTCAGAATGCCGACGACTGTTTAAACACACATAGAAATCACCTTATCATTGTCCGATAAAAAGACTACATATCTTTCTGTAAACTGCATAATATAAGAAACCAAAAAAAAAATCATAAGGACACTTACTCCTCCATTAAACTAACCACAGAAACAGGTACCAGCGCATGTTGTGATGATTCCAGAATATCCTATAAAAAAAGCCATTCTTGTTAGGTATCAGAAGAATTACTAGATGTAAAGACAAGGCAACAATAAGTCAACCAAATGAAGAGATGATCAAGTGAGAGATTATAACCTCATCAAAAGATATAACAATATAAGGATCTCTTCCTGTTGGGATTTGCTCTAAGAACCAAAGCAGAAAAGTACACAAATTCATGTGTTAAGTACATGAGTTTCAAACCAAATAATTGAAAACATTTTACTTCTTAAATTAAAAATCAGTCACCTATCAAAGTAATCTCATCGCGGCTCCGTAGATGATCATCCTGGATCCTGAAATAAAATCCACTATTCATGACATTTCCAAAGGTGGAACCATAGAAAGGCAAGAGACTTATAACAATCATACCCCTCTTCATATGTGTCATCCAAATCCATGGCATCAAGTTCAAATGTGTTGGGCAAAGTGATAGATTGTACCGGTGCCTGTCTTGTATCCTCTGGCAAATTAAGCTCTACTGGAGCAAAAACTTTGCTCAATCCAGTGAGTACAATATTACACTCGTGGAAAAGATAATCCACTTTTTTGGAATATATCCGAACTACGCCCAACAGAAGATGGCCAGACATCCTCAAAGCAATTGGCACTTCGGGAAACATAATATATTCTACAGAATACCAAAAAGAATTACTCAAATTTCAGAATCTCAGTGAAGTAAACATCCAAACAATTACAGAATAACACCAGACGCTAAGAGTATGAATATGCGCTTGAAAGTAAACGGATAAATTAGCATCAAGGAATCAGAGGAGACTTGCAATCAAAGTTCTTATTTTGCTACAGTGAGAAATATGGTCCCCTTTGCAATTTTGGGAAGCATAGCTTAATTGGAACACACGAGAGGTGTCTTCCTTCAATTTTCAAATCGATCCATCCTGAGAAAATTAAAGTCTATCGCTCTCTCCCTTCTTACCATGCTACTGAACATAAGGGCCTTATTGTAATCAAATAACATAAGAGCCATATCATTGCTTTGTGCGGCAGCTGCACAAGCACCTTCTCCCACACTGGCATGTATATGAGCGTCTGCACAGCAAATTGGGAGGATTGTGGAGACTAGTGAAAAATAAGGCACTAATACAGTTTACTAAGACAGGGCAATAGGAGGAACGAACACTCAAAGGTCAGCCAAAACAACATGAATTGAGCGACCACTGGATTAAAGTCAATGCGACCGGACTCAAAGTATATTTCTGCCGCCAAAGCGGAAATTAAAAGGACTCAAGAATGATAATTTCCGAGCTAAAAATCCTACGTCTACAGACGAACTGGTGGACAAAATAATGACTTATTGTAAGCATTTTCCTTCTAAGATGCTTCCGCGTCTTCAAACCCATTAATTAACTCGTAGCTAGTTCGAATGCAATCGCAAAGGGAAACTAACAGGAAAACCGGCCCCAAAATGGAGATGGAGGGAGGAAAAGAACAATCTTCCTGCGACGAAGCAAAGAAAGGAAGAAACTTTCGCGCCAATTTACAAGCGACACTCGTCAGTTAGATCTA
Source organism: Eucalyptus guilfoylei (assembly GCA_016097605.1). Classification (NCBI taxonomy): domain Eukaryota; kingdom Viridiplantae; phylum Streptophyta; class Magnoliopsida; order Myrtales; family Myrtaceae; genus Eucalyptus; species Eucalyptus guilfoylei. The sequence goes on from CM027869.1 coordinate 126,257, forward strand.
GACTGAAGTCTGACTGCATCAAGTCCCCTCCTTTCGACGGGGGAACCGAACAAAGCAGGGGGCAAAGAAATGACAAATCACCATAGCTCGGGGAAATCGGGAAAAAAAAAGGGGGGGAAATCTTGAGAATCAAGCACCACAAGAAAAGGAATGGAATTACAAACCAACGGTTTTGGGGATATCGGTGGAGGTATAATGAGATTTCTTGAGGCGATGTTGCAGATGAGCGGCGCACCAGACAGTGCCGAGGGGACCTTTCCGACCCAGAAACGTCTGCGAGTAAAACATGTCGTCTGCCTGCCGAGGTAAACAACAACGTAAGCACCGACTGAGGAACCCCGCGACTGCGATTATCCGAAGAGAGGAGATGGAAGGGGTGGCGATGAGATGGTGAATTTGGGGTTGGAGAGGAGGGGGGAGCGCGCGGGAAACCAGCGAGTGGCGCCAGTTTTTGTGTTTCGACCTCCCTTTTTTGTTCCCTCTCTTCCTCGTTTCGCGCGTGCAAATATCAAAAAGGATAATTATGAAAATTTGGCAAAAATCTTGAAATTTCTAATTGTTTTTTTGCCAAAAAAGAGGAGGGAAACTCTTTCTAAACTATATAAAAAATTTTGTACTTGGGGTCTACTCCGAAATATTCCACCTAATATCAATATAAAAAATTCTCGTAATGGGTGAAGATCCAGTAGAAAGTAGAATTTTATATGTTAAATTGAGGAAACAAATATTATACGGCCACAATGTCATTGAGAATGGACCCAAAAAAAAACTGTTTATGGTTCTTCCAATAATCATAAAACGAGAGTGACGACTCATGAGCCTGAATAAACTGAGTTTCAAATGCAATACACCGGTTTACTCTTCTTTCCTATTAATTAAAATTTAAAACACCGTAGAAGAAGATACAAAAGTTTACAGCTTAGAATTTTTTATGATGCCTCAGTATATTTTTCGTGGTGATATCAGACCTAATTAGTAAGCAAATGTTTCTCTTCTAATAACTTTAAATACTCGAGTGAAAGATCCTTGTGATAATCAAAACATGTTTACGTGCAATCATCGGCCGTTTATATATTTATTATAAGTTGAATAACTTTAAATACTCAAGTGCCTCGAGTTAAAAACGTTAATTTCACAAATTCTGCAAATTCAAAAAATAAAAATAAAGAAATAGCAATCCTTCCGAACAAGGGCTACTTCTTCAGTCACCCATCATGTCCACTAACCCTCACTACCGACCCACGACTCACTACTCACCTCCCCTCCTCTTCTCTTCCCCGCGAAGGCCCTCAAGCTGGCAAAACTTTTTCCATACTCAAAGCCTCATTTTTGGTTTCACAGCATGGAGTGAATGGAAACACAGATATACTCCGCACAGTCACGAGCATTATACACTTTGCCATAGTAAAGTAAAGCATGTTCTTTCAAGTTTGAATGTATCAAAGAAATGCACATATCCCTTCCCCTCCCAATAGATCTTCCAGAGGCATTAGGTCGCATTTTGGAAGCTCGTCTGCTTCTGGAAAGACCTGGCTGGCTGGTTCCCGAACCCTAAGTGAATCACCCGCATCAGAGCAGACGTGAGTAGCACTGAATAGTATCAATTCAGTCTTGGGGTCATCACTAAAGCAGCATGATCAGTTTCAGGATGAAACTTTACAACACGAAACCGCACTTCAAAACTATCTCCTTTATCCCCTGCCCTTTTCAGGTATACAAATAGAACCAAAAGACTCCAAATGTGCAAAAAGTTTATATCTCCAGAGGATACATAAATGATGTACGTATCTCAAAAGCCAAGGCTCTCCCCTACGGCTACGCCTTGTTCACACGAATTCGCTGTCCTTCCAATAGCTGCAAAGCAAGATGCAGAACAGTCACTGAGCTAGAAAACCGTAAGTGCTGACAACTTAGAGCAAAGATAGAACAAAGATCATGCAGATATAGCTTAAGCCTACAGATAAATTTAACACATAAGCTAGCAACTTAGGCAGTAGTAGCACACACGGCAACCCGATGTGTGTGTACCCATATGAAGCTTATGCCACACAAGGCCACATAATTGCATAAAGTATCGACTGTGATCAGTCCACTTACAGCATTATTAAACGATGCAATAGCAGCTTCCACATCCTCATCCGAGGAGAAGGTAACAAAACCAAACCCACTGGATTTCGATGTTCCTGGAACCCGTGAAACCTTCGCACTGAGTACCTGCCCCTTCTCAGAGAAAAATTGCTTCAGCGTGTCTGTAGTTACCGGCTTAGAAAGATTTCCCACATATACTTTGTGTGGGCTGTCAACGAACTGGGATTCCTCAGCTTGAAAAAGGGACGAATCCACTGAGAGCAATGGTTTTTCGGTGATGTTAACTTTGATCTCCCGGCCTCCTATTTGCTGCCATGGAATAGATAGAGCTAATTATTTCCAGTCATCTGATGTCTATAAATGTAATTCCCTTAATTTCATCCATCAGTCACTTACAGAGCCATTCAGTTTCTCTATTACAGCATTGGCATCCTCGACGGTCTTCATCATAACAAATGCAAATCGACGGCTTCTGGCAGTGTACTTATCGTACATCACCTAACAGGAGACCAAAAAAAGAAAAAAGAAGAAGAAGAAGAGAAAAGAACAGACTCAAGTTCAGACATTGATTCATTTGTTTTTTTTTTTTTTGTCGAAGAACCAAAACCCACTCATGGAGCCACTCATTTTGTGATCTGGACAGATTTTCGGGTGATGGGCTTCGGTCAAAAGTCACAAGTGAGGTGCGATGTACAATCTGAACAGCATGATGCGGACCGAGCATAATGAGTAACCAGCAGAGGATGGACAATGAAGAGAATCCCTAACCAGGACCGGAAGACGTGCCCACTACAATAATCGTAACTGCCTGACAAAGTAGCGTGGCTAATGCCAAATTTTTTGGATTTGGAGCAGTACCTCAGCTGTCTCAACGGCGCCGTGTTCCTCGACGATTTTGGTGAGCTGGGCGTTGTCGACGTCTCTGGGGATGTTCCCAACGTAGAGCCTCCTGGCGGCGGCGCCCTCCGAAGAAGAAGAAGAAGCGACGGCGGCTTCTTCCGCAACGGCACACACGCAAACTCTCTTCAAGTACAATCTACGCGGGGCGTAGGAGGAGGAGGAGGAGGAGGCGGTAGGTTTGAGAGGAAGAGGGAGGGAGAGGGGGGTCTTGAGGTCGAGGATTGGGACGGAGAGCTGCTTTGCATTGGACGACGATAGATGTAAGGAGTGAGAGTGACGAGAAAAACTACGAGGCGACGCCGAGAGCAGCAGCACAGATAATGTCGCTGACGCCATGGGAAGAGAGGAAGCAGAGCAAACCAGCAAGTGACGGAGGAGGAGGAGGAGGAGGAGGATTGTGGGGGCTGGAGTATCCAGTGCGCAGGAGTCGCGTTCTATCTTCTCCTGCGACGATCAATTATCCATTTCCTCCATCTTCCCAACCCCAACCCCAACCCCAACCCCAACATGGACTGGAACTTTAGGTGGGCCTACCGAGCTTTGTAATGGGCCGAGCCCACTAGGCCTGCCGTGACCCATCGACCGATCCAAACTCAAAGCCCATCGGCCACATGACCGTCCCGCTAGGGTTTCGTTTGCGGCGAACGGAACAGAACAGCGGGACTTAGGTTTATATGCGCCCCACTCTCTGCTCGATCGCGCCGACCCGAGAGAGCAGAGAGGCATCTCATTTTGGCAGGGCGCACAGGGAGGGGAGGGGAAGAAGAGCGGAGGAGAGATCGAACGATCGAACGATGGCGGCGGCGAAGAGCAAGAGTGGGAAGGGGAGCAGGAACCCGGAGCTGATCAGAGGGATAGGCAAGTACTCGAGGTCTCGGATGTACCACAAGCGCGGTCTCTGGGCCATCAAGGCCAAGAACGGCGGCGCCTTCCCCCGCCACGCCCCCGCCCCTAAGCCTGCCCCTCCCGCCGCCAAGGCCCCCAAATTCTATCCCGCCGACGACGTCAAGAAGCCCCTCCTCAACAAGCGCACCCCCAGACCCACCAAGCTCCGCCCCTCCGTTTCCCCCGGCACCGTCCTCATCATCCTCGCCGGCCGCTTCAAGGGCAAGCGGGTGGTCTTCCTCAAGCAGCTCCCCTCCGGTTTGCTCCTCATCACCGGTGAGTTCATCCTCCTCCATATCTCTCTCTGGACTTCCGCCCTCTGTTGTTGTTGTAGTTGGAAAATCTCACACGCATGTTTCCTCTACTCTGTTAAAGTTACGTACTTGGGCATCGATGGTCCTCCCGAGTTTCCTCCCTTTGTTGTGGGCATTTATCTCAGTGCGGATTAACCATGGCGTTTTGTGTCTGGCTTAGCATCTTCGAATTTGATTTACTTCCTATGGATTCGATGTTTCATGCAGATCCAATTCTTACATTAATTGTTGTTGTGGAGTTAGGATGTATTAATAGTTTGGAGTAACTATATGAGACAGCAGTTAGACCCTGTTTCGTAGAAACAAGCCCCTGACTTCTTGTTCGGAGCTTACATATAATCCCTTGAGCTTCCACGTTTTTAACTTTTGAAATCCCGCCAAGCATTCTGCTGGAGCAGCTGTCGCCTTTCAGAAGCAGCAATAACTTTGTAAAAGCATCCGGATTTTCCGTTTCCCATCTCCCCATGGTTCTACGCCTGTACGTTGCAAATATCTGGTTCCTGAGGAGTTATCTTTTCAGCGCCGTAACATCAGTCGCCTCTGCAATCAACTCCGTGCGTTCAATTCGCTAATTGATGTTCTCTAGCTTGAAAAATCGACTGACTAGAGTTGCATTCTTTAATAGCTAAGGGAGGGTGTAGCTGCTTTTTTCAGCTTAGTCATGTGGCTGTAGTGTATCGCTTCATGCCAGGCATGGCTTCTACATAGATACAAAGAACTTAAGTTTGTAATTTTTTATCCTCTAAATTCAGGTCCGTTCAAGATTAATGGTGTTCCTCTAAGAAGAGTTAATCAATCTTATGTGATTGCTACATCCACTAAGGTTGACATATCTGGTGTTAATGTTGAGAAATTTGATGACAAGTATTTTGCAAAGAAAGTCGAGAAGAAGAAAAATAAAGGAGAAGGCGAGTTCTTTGAGGCCGAGAAAGAGGTCAGTTCCATGAAATAGTTTTGTAGTCAGAGTAGGATTCCTCTTCCAGCATGGCAACATTTAACTTCTATTGCTCTTTCTCTTTTCGAAATGTAGGAAAAGAATGTGCTTCCACAGGAGAAAAAAGATGACCAGAAGTCAGTGGATACTCCATTGATAAAATCCATTGAAGGTGTGCCGGATTTGAAGACCTATTTGGCTGCCAGGTTCTCCCTCAAGGCGGGCATGAAACCTCATGAACTGGTCTTCTAGAGGATGAAGTATAGTGCTAGGATTTCTCCGTTTTTGCTACTTCGAGCATTGTTATCTCATCATGTGTACTTTTTATTCTCACATTGCTATAGACATCTTAATATTGTCGTTTTCAGAGGCAATACATACTTTGTGAAGCAATTTTCTTTTCTCTGAATTCAGCAATCCTGACTTCTCTTGACTTTCGGTACTTACAATTTGTTGTTGGATTAGTTCGTCATTTTTGTTTTCTGTGAAGGTCATGAAATGTTGATTTAACTTCTGAGCGTAGTAAAGGGTTTTGCCTCTTTGATTGTCAGGCCGTGATCCTCCCTGCATTTTTTGGCATGCTTCTTTGATGTCATTCTTAATTGCAAAAGGCCTTTTCCTTTGGAGAAATAGTCCATGCCTCTCCCTTGTGGTGTTAAGGTTTATGTGAAATTTGACCTTATTCTCCTTTATTGGGATCGAGGACTCGGTCATTTCCTGTCTATTTATCTGGGTTATATGTGAAAGGACTTTATACCAAATCTTGTTTTGTACGTCCTGTGGAATTTGTTGTCAGCTGATGCCATCTAATTTATGTTTAATTTCAAGTAATCTAATCTTAAGGCAGAGCGTCATTGTGAGCTCCGCACGGAATTAATCAGTAACTTCATCTTTTGTGGGCTGATTCTGCCATGCAATCGATTTTGTTTTGCTTCTCTCTTGCAGCTCTAAGAACGATTTGCCAGTGAAAGCTGTTGATCTAAGGGTGCTTCTTGTGTTTTTGACATGGTTTTAGATGCATTGTGGGATTTCTATGGAGACAAGTACAATTTATCTTCAATGGTGGACATAAACATTGCGATACCAGCTTGACTTCAGCACCCAAATAGAGTACACAATACCCTTATATTATACGAAGTAGTTTGTCAGTCCATAGATAGGATGCATCTAATATGAAACAGTGGGCAAACCAGAAGTACGATGATTGTTTCATCACAGTAAACCGTCTGTGCGAGCAGGCAGTCTCTTGAAAAAATTGCTTGGGACTGAAGGCAGTTTGCTCCGGAAACGAGGATGCCGCAAGTAATACAGCCCCGTCACTAGGGCCGCTACTTTGAAAGGAGTGACATAGAGCACCACGGCTGCACAAAGACAAAACATAATGAAAAGGCCCGTTGCTCTTGGGTCTCTCCAGACGAGTAAGGATTGCAATCTCTCTCCTTGTGTTGCTATGTCGCCCACGACAGTTTGAATCCTACCTGCAACACTCCTAAGTCTGTCATACCTCATTCGGACAATATCGTGTGGCCTAGAAGTAGGGAAAGTATCAAATTCTTCATCCAACTCATCTGGGTGCGCAGCCTCTGCCCATGAAATCTTTGTATCCATGTGAGGTGGGTGCCTCGGACGGAACCTGTAGTTCCATAATCCGATGAGGAACATGTAGAAAAACAGAGTTGGTAGTATCAACTCTGGGTACCATATTAGTATCAGAAACAAGATGTGAACCAACACTGATGTCATGGGGTTCTTCCAGTTACCGACGTCTCCAAACCACCTGCCCATATTAATCATTCCTGAAAGGAGCGACATTATGCGAAAAAAATTGGCTTTACTCCTCCTCATGCTCCATAAGTGTGAGTCCACATCTAGCATATACTCCACCACTTCTTTTCTGAGAGGAGGTTCAGCTCTCCCAAGCCTTAGCGCCACAATATTCATTGCTTGGTATCTGAGACTGTCTACTTGATTGACAGTAAAAGGTTGCAAGTAATGCATTTTTGGTAGCAAAGGGTGTCCGTAGACATAGATCATGTTGGCGAGAGAAAGGGTAGTGAACCGAAATGCTAGTTGTAACTCACCCATTTTCTTTACCCCTTGTGGTTGCAAAACCAAAAGTGGGTAAGAATGTGTGTAGATACGGTGAGCTTCTAGTGTCGAGAGGCGAATTCGTACCTTGCCAATCTGTGAATCTCTTGCTGCACTGCCTGTAGCTGACTTCTCACCTCCACCCAAATGGCAATTGTCGAAGACCCCTAAGGTCATCACCGTGCAAGGATCATAGACCTCCCATGTGTATTGTTCGCTCCACTTAGGATTCATAGTATCAAGAATCGTCCTTGTCCGAACCCATTTCTGGCCATACTTTGCCACACAATATGCATCTGTGGTCCCTCGACCGTCCTTCATCTTCATTGGGAGGAGCCCTTGTGCACTTAGAATACCCACCTCCAATATGCCCACTGGCGGCTTCCAAAGCTGCCTTGATGTGGGTCGCTGATCACTTATGTACATGGTTGATTCATCCAAGACATGGTATCCACCTTCGAGGCAGACTCTCAGGTGAATCCTGCTAGAAAACTTCAGCTCCTTTCTCCTGTCTGCTTCCAAGGCTCCAAAGCCATACTTTTCAAGATTGAACCATCGAGAATGAACTGGCCTGTGGTCAAGCCGCTTCTCAAATGTGTCGAGCGGGAGAATTATTTTCCCCATCATTTCCTCTTTTGAAGGGTGAACTCGATCTTCAACTGTGATGACCAGAAGCTCTTCGAAAGGCTCAGCTGCCACGAAAACTAGATCTTCATTCCACAGTGGGTTGGTTGTGCGAGTTGGACATATCTTTGTCCTTAGTACTTGACTGCCAACTTGAGCTTTGACAAATAAATCTGGCAATCGGCTTCTGTCATTGGGAAGCACGTCTTGAGCTTCAATGACATTCACTCTGAGATACCAGAGCTTTGGTGACACATAAACCTTTGATCGAACATTATACACACCTTCCCCATAGACAGAGGAAGCATCAGAGTGCCATGCCTCAGGGAAGGCTTCATCAGCTTGAGTACCCATCCAAACTGCCAGCATCATCTCTCCCCTCAGTTTCCCTCCTCCCCTCCTGTCGTCCAACCTATACCACTGTGGAGCCAAAGGGCTGTTAGGAGGAACCCTAGTAGGAATTTCATTCAGGTCGAAAACCACTCTGCCAACATAATCATCTCTTCCCACCATTTCCTTATCCTTCACAAAAACCTCAAGTGCTGACGATTGGATTCTGTCCTTAGAAAAAGCAAAAACTTGGTTCCACTCTGGGTTCATTTTCTTCTCAAAATGCCTCGTTCTTCCTCTATAGTTCCCCAACTTGACCTCCACATAAGGGTCACAGCTCCCAGTTATGGAGCTTGGAGGAAGATCTCTCGCTTTTACAACTCGAACATATAAATAGAACATCTGTTCTACAAGGTCATATGTGCTCGTGAATCTCTCGCTGCTCATCCACCCTCTGCCACCATATGATCCACTGTTCAGCCACCGTTCACCAAGCTCAGGATTGGCATCTTTGACCTTATAATCATCTGGATCAGTTGCTGAGGCTGGCAGAGTAGCTGACTGCATGGTGAATGGACCAGCTTGACTTGCTAGGTGTATTCCAAATAATGTGTGCTAGCTTAACAGCACCGCTTTGTTCTGCAAGATGAGTTACCTCACTTAATTGAGATTCTGATGAGCAATCAATGAAAACATATTCAGCATATATAGAGTTCAAAATTACCTGATGTTTTAGCTCTAAAAGAATATAGGCTTCAAGTTCAACTACCTCTGTCCTGAATCTGCCAAAGCAAGAGGGTGTTTAGAGAAACATGGGAAGTAGCATAAGCTGCTCAGCATGTTTGCTTGGCCAGAATCTCGTTCACCAAGAGTTGTAGAGAAAGAGTAAATTATGGTGTACTATGGTAAGACAAACAATTTTTTACCAATCTCACCTTTGACAAATTGGAAGAACCACGTGAAGTGTGAGTCTTTGATATGCTTCCTTGCCTTCCTTGCAATATTCTAGCAAGGATCACAGCCCTTCAAGAAGTTTAGGCAGGAAAATGAAACATCCCAAGTTATTCTTCTGAGAAAACTTGAATGGCTTGAATGGCTTGAAATGTAGCTTTTGATTTCAACAAAATCGAGGAGTTTCTTTTTCCAAATTGGATTGAGTTGTCATTGGTTGTTTTCTTGGAGTAGCTAAAGGTGATATATGGATCGCAGCTTCATGGCCCCTTTCATAATTATTCTTCTGATATAAGAGGATGCAGAAAGTGGGCCAGAAGCCCACAACAAAGCTTAGACTCAATTCGGAAGCAAGGAAGTCCCAACAATGAAGGCAGCTAAGGAGCATGAGAAAGTTCAGATTCTTTCCTTTCGAAGCACAGTGACTAGAGGTTGAGTTTGTTTTCAAGAAGAAAGGAATGCTTTGATGAAGAAGCCTGCTGGGGAAGAAATAGTGAAAGTGCAGAGAAAGCATGAAATTTTGCTTGATATGCTTGGAGGAAAGGACTAGGACCAGGACAGAAATGGACCTTTTTTCCAACATTTGATTGCGGAGTTGATCTAGCCAATTTTCATTCTCATTTCAAAATGAGAAACATCACATGAAAACGCTATCGGTCATACAGAATAGAACAGACATGAAATTTCCATGTTTTCATTTTCAATGCAAAGTAATTAGCTGTTGCTGCTACGATCTTCTCTATTTCAGTTTTGGACGCTTCACGTATTCATCTTCTTCTCATTGTTTTCTGTTCCGAAGCTTGGCTTCTCACCTTCTAGCATGTATTTTATTTGTTTGAGTTGGCCTCCAGCTTTTTCGTTAATCGGAGATTACTTGAAGCTTTGTTAAAGGAATCCTGAAGTGATCATATTGTGAATCAACAAGGGTAAGGCAGTAAACTAACAGGACACTATTGACGTATCATTTGAACATCAAAATCATGCGCTCAAAAATTTCTATTCCTCTCGAGAAAACTTATTTTCATGAATCAAGTAGGTTTACAAGAAAACTGAGAATAAACAACAGAATAAACTCTTTACATCTTTATTTTTACTAAATTCAGATAGGTCCAAACGGTTATTATAAGATTGAGAATGGAATGCATACACTAAATTGAGAATAAAAATCTTAATTACGACCGAATAATGTGCGTCCTGCTCACATGAACCATTAGTTGGGTGGGAGTTATATAGATCTCATCTCATTTAACAATGCATATGACTTGAGTTAAGCAACACCTGTCCGACAAAAAAAAAGAAAAAAGTAAGCAACACCTCCTCCTACTGAATTGAATTTCGGGGAAAAGTAAAAGAGGTGGAATCTCAGGGTTCCTGTTTTGTTTTAGAAAATGGTACTGTGTTTATATTGCAAATTTAAAAACAACAGTTATTTCCATTTTCAATTATCTGACAGAGAGCTTTGTTCAGGATTAAATGTGATTAAATTATGCTTATATTTCGCCAAAATCATGAAAGAAAGTTTTTCAAATGGTTTTTTAGCCCCCTGTTTTTCTTTTTTTCCAGTTTGACATGGAAAAACAATGAAAACATCACAAAACTCAATTTTGATTATATGATTTGAATTTTGAAAAGAATTACCGATTTTGTCATTTAGGAAAAAAAAAAAAAAGCAGTTTTCAAGGGCTGTCAAATGGGTTTTCTATCTCCTATTTTCAAAATAGAAATATAAAAAAGAAATTAAAAAATTTCTTGTGAACTAAACAAAGCCTTAGTTATCCTCCCCTTTGCTCTATTGTGATTGTGGTTTCGTAGTTAATTTACAATGTCTTTGACGGAGCACCCATCATTGCGAAGTACATGTTGATCTATGACGAACTAGTGTGAAGGTAAAACTAGTTTCATAGGACAAAAATTGAAACACTATTCTATAATGGTAAAACATGAAAAACGTTGGTAATTGTCAAAATCTATCAGTGACAAAATTTTGATTGGCAACTTATTTGGTCGATAACACGTAGCTAAGTTACCAACATTTTCATGAAATTATCGACATTTGCTAACTAATAACTATTTCAATAATTTATCAGTATTTATCTACATAGCAACGTGTCAAAGTTATTAACTTTTATAGAAAATTACATGCTTTATATGAGTCAACTTACCAACTTTTATTTGATTGATTCAAAAATTACCGATTATTTCAATACTTTACCAATATTTATTTCTTGGAGTTATCTATGTGCCAAAGATATTAACTCTTATAGAAAACTACCAATCTTGATTTATGTGATTTACTAATTTTTCACATGTTAAGTGACCAACTAGTTTTAGATTCTAACTCTTAATTGAGTGAGTCACCAATATTTATTTGCTAGTTTCGAAATTACTAGCAGTTTTAATAACTTCATTTTCGAAGTTCACCAACTTGTCAAATCTTATCTTACCAAAGTATGTTTGATTGTTCGAAATTACCAGCCATTTCAATACTTTTCCAAAATATATTTGTTCAAGTTACCAAGATGTTAAATTAATTAAATCTTTTAGGAAATTACCACTCATATATGTGTGATTGTTTCGAAATTACCATTTTTACTAATAATTACTGCTAGTATTTATTTTTATTTTTGGCAAAAACTTACCAACTTGTCCAAGTTACTTAACTTTTCTGAGAAATTACCAGCCACCAACATTCACTACATTTTTTTGGAAATTGCCGACCATCCCACTAATTCAACAAATTTGTTGAACTTACCCACATGTTACTACCTCTTCCACTAAATTACAACTAATTTTAAAAGTACCAACTACTCCAATAATTTGCAAACATTTATTTCCAGAGCTCAATTTATCAACTCTTACATTGAGTTACCAATCGATGTTTGAGTTAGTTACCAGCATTTATTTGGTTGTTTTAAAACTACAAATTGTTCCAATAATTTAGAAACATTTATGGTAATTTATCAACCCACAAAAGGGTGATAACTCCTATAAGAAAATATCAACTCTTATTTGAGTTTGTTATCAACTTTTATTTGATTGTGTCAAACGTACAAAATGGCTCAATAGTTTATAAATGTTCATTTGGAGAGCCTACTGACAAGTTAAATCACTATTCTTACACGAAATTACCAACCCTTTTCGAATTTACCAACTACATTCACATAATTTACCAACATTTTTTTTTGCAGAACTGAAGTCACCAACTCTTCATGAAATTTCCAATCTTATTTAAGTAACTTATCGGCTTGACGCTTTTAGCTAAAGTTACACTCTCTTGGCAACTAGCAATAGCAACCCCCTCTAGACCTTACCAATATTTATTTACTAAATTTATTACTGTGTAAAAGTTACTAAGTCTTATAATAAACTCCTAATTTTAGTTTAAGTGATTTACCAACACTTCACGGACAAAGTCACCACCTGGTATTGGCTTTAGTAAGTACTTTTAAACTTGAGTTACTGACTTTATCTAGTAATTGCGAAATTACATGAGTCCCCTTTCTAGTGTTTATTCAAATGTAAACTTAACAAGTTGGAAATCTCCCCAAATAAATGTGGTAAATTATTGGAACAGAATGGTTGCTCCTCCCTGTGCTTTACAAATTATCAAAAGAAAAGATAAATAAATAGTGGTTGATTCTTGGAAATATTGGTCCAAATAAAAGTGGGTAAATGAACTCATGTAAGAGTTCGTAATTTTTTACAAGAGTTTGTGACTTTAATGCATTAGAAAGCTATATAAGTTAATACTAGCAGTTTATAGAAATAGTGGGAAATTTAAAAGTAAATTAAAATATCAATATCATATTTATTGGTGACTAAATAACATGTAACTAGTTAAATGACTGTCTGTATTTCTATAAAATTGTCGGCAAACTAACGTGTTATGATTTGAATAAGTTGCCGGTCAGTCGATAGAATTTTTTTTTTAACTCATTGCACGGTGAAGCAAATGCACCTCTAACTTTTAGAGCCCCATGCGAGCGGTTGCGCCATACTACAGGCGATTGGCCAAATTATTACTTCTTTTAATAGGCTCAACTGTCGGGTGGCTTCCCCCCTCAAGCTGTTCCTCTTTGCGGTTTGTTTGCTCCACCGTTGCTTCTTAGTGGAGAAAGAAGAATAAAGTGCGTGTCCGGATTGACTAGCGTCCTATCATGCCTCCACGAGGAAAAGTTCTTCCCTCCAGCAGCAAGGCATGTACCAAAAGGTTCTAGCAAGGCCAAAAGATTCATACAGGAACCAGCAGAAGCAAAGGTGCAAGCAACAAGGTGAAGCTTAATCAACAAAGGAGTTGGATTCTTAACTGAAGACACACTTCAGTGGCTTCACTGTCTGCGAGGATGTCCAAAACCTATTGAAAATTTAATCCTCTAGACTCCAGATGAAACCCATCTGCTACCGCGAGAGATCAGCGGGGACAAAGGGCAGCATAGGATGCCATGGTTCATTCAAATTTCTATTAGGACTTCTAAAATTCGTTTACAAGTCGCCTCGTACAATACATTGAAATGCAAAAACTCCTTTTAAATGCTTTAACAACATCGGCAATACAATAGCCAACAAAATTTCGTAACGATGAAAACAAAACAATGACAAGATTATTTTGACTATAACTTTCTCATAACCCGACTGCATGCGAGCTGAATCTTGCATAGCAAAAAAAATTGCCCAATTGAGAAGCATGAGCATACTGATGGGTACTATCAGTAAACTGCCACGGTGCTTTGAATTTTTGAAAACATCATAGCACAGCTGTAATCTGACTTATAGAGAAAACTCCTTGTACTCAAATGGTCTGCCCTCTGAACTTAATCCGCAACTTTTGGCTTTGCCTTCTGCTTCTTTGTTTCAAGGGATCCCAGGCCTCGGCCCAGTCCAACTGGCGGCTGAACTTCTGCAGACGCTACTTGGTCTTTCTCATCTTCAGTGCCATTTTGAGAATGACCATTGACTTCCTTCTTGGACCCATCAGTTTCCTCACTATTGACAACTTCAGGGGTCATTCCTGAATTGATGATATTGAGGAGCTGCGTAAGGGGTTGCAAAGCTTGGACAGGAACACCATGCGGACGTATCAAGAGACCCCTAGCTGCAGCCTTTTTCCTTGCTTCAGCTGCTGCTCGTGCTGCCCTTTCATCGACCCCTCTTCCTCGCGGAAGAGTTTCGCCAATAATGGCAGCATTAATTGACTGATTAACAGATGTACTGGAACTTGCAGATCCCCCGGATGCAGCAGCAGCTTGAAATGCATGTATCAAGTCTGGATGAGCCTGTTAAGCAAAAAGCGAACCATTACACACTCACAGATGGTTGACTGAATCACAAACTTCATAAAAGAAGCCGAATATTGCAGGGAAGCAGAACATCATTGTTCAAATGGAACCTCAACATCCTTTTAGTGACACAGATGGACCTTTACCTTTCAGCAAACCAGCATGGCTGAAGTTTTATCTACAAAGCTCTGGTGGAGTATAAGTGGCATGAAATGTGACTTTTGGTAGTTATGTTAAAAAAATATCGCCTTTTCCAAATTCTTTATCCTCCATATGTTCGAGACCATGCCCCTACCACTAACATATCTCATAGATGGAAACAATCTAGCCAAGCACGAAAAGTCATAAAAAGGTACCTTCAAAATATCAATAGCCTTTTGAGCAGAAGCTGCATTCACAGCTTGGCCTTTCTGCTTTTGTGCATTCATCTGCCCACGTAACATTGACAGAGGAAAGTGATGAGTTAAATAGAACATAAAAATAAGAATGAACAACTGTTCAAAAGCAAATATTATGTCAACCAGCTATATCATCTGTTTACCTGAAGTTCACGCATTTTGAATGTCTTCATCCAGTTCTGCGAGTCACGTGTCCGTGAATCCTCCTCACCAAGTTGCTTAACAAGTATGTCATAAGTTTTCTTCTCATGCTGGCATGACAAGGCAACATCAGTCATCTATCACAGCACATCATTGAAGGACTAATTGCTTGAAGCACATACATACCTGATGAGAGAGCTTAAAGGCACCCATACAATTGAATGCAATTGCAAGTGCATGATAGCACACGGCAGTTTGAATATGCTCCTCCCCTAGAAGCCTCTCATTCTTTTTCAATGCCTCCTGCAGATAACGAAGAGCAGTATCCATCTTTCCCATATCCTGGTACATCATTGCAACATTTATGAATGTTGCAGCAACATCTGGATGATCAGGGCCTGATGACAAACTAAGCAGGAGTAATGCCCGTGCCATATGCTTTAGAGCAAGTTCTGTTTGATTAAGTCCATGGTAGAAAAGAGCCATATTTCCATAGCTGCAAATAGGAATTATTGCAAAGATTTATACCCACAATAACACCAGCGAGAAAGCTGGGGAAGGAAGGATGGATTTTTAAAATCAGCATTAATCAAGGAAAATCAACATTCATAAACTTCCAAACATCCAAAGAAAGAAGTCCTACATCCTACACCAACAATTGACAAGATAGACTTGATAATCATATCCAACCACCAATATATTTATGAAACAGAAGGAAGAGGCTGGGGGAGGGGGAAAGAACAGTGCCTGTGGGCAGTGTCAGGGTGATCCAAACCCAGGCAACGTTCGTTTATAATCAATTCCTTGTGCTGCTGCATTATGGCGCCTGCCATGTCTCCTGCATGATACAAAACCATCGCAAGGTACCTGCAGAGTTGAATTAAAAAATTAGGACATTATTACTTGTTTTATAACCAGAAAATAGAGATAAATAGTAATAATGACTCAAATAGGTCATGAACTTTGGCCCAATGTGCAATATGGTCCAGGAACTTTTTATTTGTTCAATGTGGTCCATGAACTTCAGCCCAATGTGCAATATGATCCCTGAACTTTTAATTTATTCATTGTAGTCCCTAAACTTCTAATACATATTTAACATAGTCCCTGAACTGTATGAAAATTTTCAACATAGTCCTTCCATTAATTTAAAACCAGGGAAAACGTCGAACATTTTCATATAGTCCCCAGACTAAATTGAACATGTACCTGAAGTTCAGAGACTAAATTAAACATATTAAAAGTTCAGGGACTACATTACACATTGGGTCAAAGTTTGGGGGCTGTTTGTGTCATTTCCTCAAGACAAATACAAGGCCATTGCGGTCAAGAATTAAAGCTCCAGCTTATATCCGACATTCCAGCAAAAATTGTTCGTTCTCACGAGGTTCATGGCAATAAACTAATTAAAATTATAACTGCAACCTCATGAAAGGTTCAAATTATGATATGTACCTACAGCAATTAGCCACCTCTCGGTGCATTGGGCCTGTTACCTGCAATACATTAATTGAAAGATGTGACAACAGATGATGAACAACATCCATAAGACAATGTTAATGGACTGAAACAATATGTACCTGCTGAAG
Organism: Eucalyptus guilfoylei; assembly: GCA_016097605.1. Taxonomy (NCBI): domain Eukaryota; kingdom Viridiplantae; phylum Streptophyta; class Magnoliopsida; order Myrtales; family Myrtaceae; genus Eucalyptus; species Eucalyptus guilfoylei. The sequence continues at coordinate 142,775 of CM027869.1, forward strand.
CATTGAAAATGCCTCCGAAAACAATGTGTATGCTTCACTGAGCATTCCCTGAAACAGAAGGGTGAAAGGACTTAACAGAGTCTTAAACCTATGGGAAAGAAAAATTGATCAAGGGGTTAAATTTTCTTGTTCTCAAAAGCTGCCAAAATAAATAAAGAAAGCTTAGTGAACCCGGATAATTGTTACGCATACTAACACATGAAAAAGGTGCATGTATCTGATCTACCTGATTTCTTTCACTTATAATTTGGCATAAATTCACTATCCAATACCTCAAATTCTCTACAGAATAAAACCGCCACATCACTTTTACATTAAATTTAAAAACCCCAAATTTGAAACAATAGAAAATTGAACAAACACATAAACAGCTATTACCTCTGCCAGTTGGACTTTCCCAAGTTCCACAAGATCCTTTGCTTCGGTACATACAGGAATTGAATGCTTCACTACAGGTTGGATATCCAAGATATCAGATGTTTGGAATGGTAATGCAGCACCGAAATCATACTTGCGAGCAGCAATAGATGTGCCAACCTATTTTGAAGGCATCCAAACACATTAAACAAATTCACCTGGGCATCCCGAAATTATTTAATAACACCATAAGATATATGACAATTTTCTCTCTCCGACACCTTCACAGTCCAGAGAGTATCTAATCAACACAGTTTCACGTCATGCAAACTCAAATAAATAAAACAAAATGTAAATTCAACTAAACCTTTTGGCAGAAGTTGCGCAAAACTGCAACTTTCTTCACACGTTGTCTTGCATCCTCCGGCAACTCAAACTATTAAAAAAAAAAAAAAAAAGACACGTGGTTGGACAAGTTGGTGGATAAGAGAACAAAAGTCACAAACATGGAAAATTTCTTAAGCATATGACCAGTAGGTCAATTAATTGCTCCTTGGAGAAAATGCAAAATTATAGGGGATGGGAAACAGATCTAAGTTGCAAACTATGTTTAACATACGCTTGTTCAGGTCCTGAGGATTCTATGCACTTTCAAGAGCGCAACATCATGCAAATGGTCACTACCAGGCTAAAGCATTTTAGAGTTATATTTTTTTATGTAGCTTGATTCAGCGAAGATGAGATCAACCAACTGGCGGTTTAGTCTTACACATGCCTGCAGCTTTATGCACCTCACATCCAGATTAATTCCTGAAGCTCTCTACCTTAGGGGTTCACTCAAGGACATAGAGAACTTACCTGATATTTAAGCTTTGCGAATTCTTTAATGTCAGACCATACGGTCTCTGAACTAATATTGATACATGAAGATTGAATCTTCTTCACAGATGCTCGGCTTTTCCATCTAGCTTGCCCAATTGAAGACTTGCCTGAAGATTGGTGGCCGCCTTGGTCCTGAAGACAATCAACATTATATATAGAATGACCACATTTCCTTTGATGCTAAACTAAGCTATTGCTTTAGATGTGACTAGCTTAATCTTCTCAAGTGAAAAGATCCAGTGACTTCTCTGTTAAGAAGATGCCTCCCCTTTCCTAACGTACTGTTACAGAAACACAGATAACTGCCTGAAATATCACCACTAATGAAAGAATGGCAAATTAGAGAATTATACTGTACCTTCTTAGGGATCCTAGACTGCACATTGTTACGCATCCCTCTTGGATTAATGCCCTGACTCTGTCCAAAGAAGCAATTGAGAAAATGTGATATTGTAGGACCAAGATCATGATCTTCCATATCCCTCAAAATATCCTGCAAAATCAATAATGAACAATAAGATTGGTCTCTGCAACAATAGCATATCATGTAATACAGGCTCAAGAAACTAAAGGACCATTCTGGGCTTCATTGGATGATATTAAAAAAAGACAAATTTAAGATTCAATGTTCAGAGTCAAAGAAACCAAAAGCTTCACCACTTACTCAGAAAAGCTTACGTGTACGCAAATACCTCAAATTATGCTTGCAGTTATCAAGTTTTCACACCAAAGAAAGCTGTAAGCCTATTAGCAGCTATGGCTTGAAGAGTTTATTCTACAATATATGTCACCTGAACATGCATAGATCAGCCAACATTCTCAACATGCATTTAATTTGGATGTTTACTCATAGTACAAGATTTTCCAGGTTAAAAGTGATGCATCATTTTCCCAATGTAAATGTAATTAACAGGAAAAAATTCTCATTTCAATGCAGGTAAAATTGACCCAAAAAAAAAAAACTTAAGCAGCAATAAGCCAACAATCACATATCCAACCGCAATAAACCAAAGCAGCTTTATTTCTTGGTTAAGTTTTTCCCCAAGAATTCAGAAATCAATCAAAAATTACTTGATAATCCAGACTGACCTTCAGCAGGTGCTTCGCTGACCTAACCACAATTTCATTAGAACATAGATCCCAAAGATGTGGCAAATGTTTGGTCCCATCCGCCACCTGTCATTAAGATGCAGTTTGCAGAAGTCAAGAGTAAATTAATGTATAATACGACACAACTTCTAGGATTTCTTCATTAAGTACAATATTTTTTTGTTCAAGCCTGAATTTGAAGCCTTAGATAAGCTTAAACCTTTATCTTATAAAGTTACCTTTCCAATATAACGAACATTGATTCCATGGGCATGGAGGGCTTCAGTTAATGTCTGGCCATCCATGGGAGAAACTTCAAGGGAGCAAAGATCTTGTATAAACTTTGGCAGCACAACTTCTTTTAGATACAAACTAACTTTCTTCACATTTTCTTCATCTGCAGCTATTTCCTAATAAAGACAGGCGATAATAAACGCATAAGCAGTTCTGACTTCTGAATACGTAAGAACAAATTGCAAGATACCAAACTTGCCTCTTCATTGCCAGCCAACTTAAATTCAGTTAAAACATTAGGGTTAAAAAGTATTTCATCATAAGATTCAGAGATTTCAGCAGATGCAGGAGCACATTGTTGCACAGCATCAGTCCCCTCTTCTCTGATGTCCTGCAAGATGCAGAAATCATTTTAGCAAGGTCAAAGTGGGCAAATTCTTATGTGTACACACAGTGGGAAAAATTCAGTTTTCAAGCCATGTAGGACGACTTTGGCCTTTTTCCAATCTTCAATAGATGAAATAATAAAAGCACTTTGAATGAAGCAAAATGGCACATCTAATACATTAAGTCTGGGAAATAGAGTACCCAAACACAAAGGAAAATATATAAAAAATTGCATGTGAGCGCACAGATAGACAAAGATACAGCTCAGAATAGAGTAATGTATTCATATTTTTAGCGATGAAACGGAAATTCCAGTCCCTCAAAAACTATTTGAGTCTTTCCAGACGGATAATTGATCTCCACTGATTCCTTCAAACAACTTAAAGAGTTCCGACACTGAATATGGAAATGGCATAACCTGCTTGACTTCAGCCAATATAAAACACATAAACTTCTGCATCTACTCAGAATGACTGATTTTCTCTCTTTTGACAAAGAACACCAATCACCTAGAACAATGCTGGGTTTCTAGATTATGCCAAGTTCTTGCAAACAAGCTGTACAGACAAAGAAAGTTCTACATACTAATCAACTTTTTCTTAGTCACAAAAAAACATTTGATGCCATAAGTCAACCATTGCCGGGACTTGAGATTAAGCCATGCACAAGGTAACCGATACTATTCAGCAATTTAAAGATGCTATAGTATATTATCTGAATGATATATACACAATGTCATGATGTGACATTCAGGGGATATTATGCCAAGTTTACAAATGCCTGGATAGAACTGAAGTATAATTGCCCAATACCATTTGAAGGAGAAGATAAGGTAACCACCTTACTGTCAGAAAATTCTCCAGCACCAGCATCACCATTCCCAAGCCCGTCATCTCCCGCAACTCTTAGAGAATCGGTTGGCGAGTCACGGACAGTATCAGAGCTTGAACTCTGTTTTGATCTCTCTGCAGCCTGGGCCTTCCCAATAGAAAAATCTTAAAGTAAGAAATCATGAAGATGGCCGACCCACTAATCTACAACAATAGCATGTGCTACCTGGCAAAAAGCTGTGACTAGTTCCTGTCTCAAAATACAAAATCGAGAGCCGGGTCCAGTATAGTTTGCATCACGAGGAGTTACTCTCATCAAGTCAAGAAGATAGTGCCTAAATCAAAACAAAAGAGTAAAATGGAAAGAGGACCTTATGAGAAACACTAGAAATAACATACAGATGAAATGAAAAGAAATTTTCAATTATATCGTCTCAGTTCCCCCAACTACAGTTTTTTATGCCATGTAAAAAACATGTTTGACAAATGGGAATTTTAATCAATATAGCAACTGCATTTTAGCAAGATGCTGCAGCCAAGAACAAATTTGAAGTTCCAATAGTGGCACAAAAATGGCAAGACGCATGCCCTACATAAGTTTAGATCCAGTCTTTACATCACCATAGCCAAGTGCTAGATAACTTTACACTTGTAGTCCTCAATTGTTTCAACTCTTTCTCAGTTAATGAAATCTTTTCTTTTTTCTATCATCATGGAATTAATTCATCTTCCCATTAGAATTTCCTCTCTCCAGCAGGAAGACGGTGCTCACTATATTGTTAAGCTGTTAAGAGTACCCTTAGAATAATGTGAAAGGGGCCTTAAGAACTAGTGCAAGCCAAAAGGAAAAAAGAAAGCAAAAATTATTGAGGAGGAAAGCAGCAAGTATAAATAATGGCCTGAACAATGAAAGCACATTGTTCGAACAAATTATGAGTAAAAGGTGATGTTATACTTAAAAATGATCACATATCAACCAGCAAACCAAGAAGAGGTGAAATAAGCTGCCCCAAGAGGATAACCTGTCATCACTACCCACAATACCCTTGCATTCCACTGGTGCAGCTAATTTGAAAATGTTTCCAGAAGCATCACATACAGCATGTTCCTTCAAATGAAGACGTTTTGCTGCCTCCAACACCTAAAGACAAGAATACCAGGTCATATAATGGAGAACCACAGAAAGCTAGATTGAGAAATTTGAAGTGCAAGCTTGATTAATGAAATGCCTATCGGTATATTCCCAGTTTTCCTTAACTGGGCTTGGACGGAAGGTCTATGCAGAAGGCATTATCACGAGCAACAGATTTTGATGCTTTTGCTTATGTCTATGGGATCATCCTGTAGTTCATTTAAGGTTTAAAAACTACATCACAACTTAAATAAATTCAGAATTGACACTTGGTCATTCATAACTGTGTCTTTTACTTCAGCCAACTTAAAATGAAGTGTTGCTGAATCATTTCTCCAATTTTGTATGAGAATAGGACAATTCTATATTAAGTCAGCCCCAGACCACCTGCTTCAAAAAACAAATGCCATTTTAACTAGTAGTAGAATCATTGGCTGCTTATATTTGATTCATTACGTGATTCTGAACTAGAATTTTCTTGGTCTCAACTCCTTAACTGAGTACCCAAATCCTGATTTAACAACCATCCTCATAGAAGCGAGAAGATGATGACCAAGTCTTGTGTGCGTGCGCGCGTGTGAAAAACAAAATTCACATAGCAGAGAGCACTTTATTGGGTAGATGGAAAAGTGTTTTAAGCAACTAAATGCTTAGCTGGTGTTCCGCTTCATAAGAAAAATAACAAAACTACATTAATTGGAATTATCAGACTTTTTGCACAGAATTTATCACATTTATGCCCCAAGAAAACATTCTACTGCAGCAGTCGAGATGGAATAGCAGAACACTTATAACAAACCAGAAATAATGGTTCTTCACAATATTACTTGCTAATTTAGGAATCTTCTGCATCTCTTGATGTCATGTGTGTATGTAAGACCATTCACTTGACGAGTAGATATGCCTTCTTTCATTTCATTTTTCCTTTACAAAGGATCCAACATGGAGCAAAATTATGGAGCATTTCACGTATGACCTCGTCTTTTCATCTGCTAGAACTTTCCACAAAGGCCAGGTCGATTGGTTGTGTTAAGACGAAAGCCATATATGGTTCTTGTAAGAGTATGCACATAGCTATGAATGGAATGTCCGACAAAAGAAAACTACCCCTCACCTTGGAATGAAAATCTTCATTCCAGCATATCTTCTTGCCATTATCAACAGAGCCATACAGAAGGGATTCGGATTTATCCCCTTGAAGGATGCCAGGCAACACACTCTACAATAAAAAGTGTAGAGAATGACTTCATAAAGCCATAGAAAAATTGTGGATGTCTCTAATAAAGGAACCATTTAAAAATCAAAAGCAGGAGAAAATCAGCATAGACAAGACAATAATTGAAAATTGTCAATCAGGGGATAGACAAAATCACCAAGTTTTTTAACTTTGTTAACAATTACAGCAATTGGCTATCTATTAACAAAAAAATCCACCGAGTCTTGAGGCTAACATCATGAGGCAAGCATACTGATGAGGAAGACTGACTTGAATGTGAAAAGCAAATATGAGTAAATAGAAGCCTAGAGGAGGCATCAAGTTTTGACTGTGTTTAATCCAATTTGCAGCTTGAAATAGAGAAAAAGATCTAACATGTGATCTGTATACGCGTCATAAGTCTGTTAACCTTGTAAGGATTCATAATGGCGAGATTTTACAACAGTAAAGCAAGATACTAATATTGTACCCACCTGAGCTACCACCCTATGACCCCTATAGTCAATTATAGCCATCGCAAGATTATAAAGTCCAGGAACATCAGCTTCCTGATATGCTTTGGTGCCCTTCAAATCATTATTTGCAGATGCATATGTAGCCTGCTCGCTATCACCCATCTGCGTCTCGGCAGATAGATCAGGTTCCAACTGGATATTAACAGCATTATCACCAAAATTTGATTTGTTCTTTTCTCCATCAGTAACTCCAATGGATGCACTCGGTAACTCAGAGGCAGCCTTCTCAGATAATTTGTGGCAGGAGTTTGTGCTCTCACCCTTCGAATTGGAATCAGATGAACGTTTCTTTGACAACTGGTCAAGGTCAGCATCCACAGCAAAACTGAAGAATATATTATTGTGGACATACCTAAACGCAAACACAAATACATATAATTGGTCAAGTAAGATGACAAAAAGGAAATAATCTGGCCAAGTGGTAAGAGCATAACAAGAAGGTATTGAAACAGGCAACAGAATCAAAAGAGGCCAAGCCTGTAGCCCTCAAACTTAAAGAAATAAATTAGTTTCCATTGTCAATAAAAATTTATCTCAACCAGAAGAACATGGAAGAAATCATTCAAGAGCAGATAAACGGGGAAGGCTAAAAAAACCAAATAGAGATTAGAGAAAGGAATCCTAGAGATATCCTTTGAGAACAAACTCTTATATAAATAGAAAAAGATCACGACCATTTCAAGAAGCACTAACATATGGAAGCACTCGGGATCTGTTGGATTGATCGGGGGTATGCATCTGCTAATAACTCCAATAGCACCATTTACCGCTGCATCAACAAAGTCAGAAGTCACCTTGTAGAGAGCCCTATCCCGCAGAATCCTGCAAGGAAGTACATTCATTACCAGCAATTCATAGAAAAGGGGAAGAGAGATTGCACATACTTAATATTAGCATCAAATTGAATTGTGTTTTATTCAGACAAAATCCATAGCATGTAATTTGGTGTACCTTTCATGAGGAGTTGTATGGGGAAATTCCCTACAAGACTGCAACTCCTCGTTCCAATCTCTCTGCATGCCAATCAGCTCACTACCATAAGAAAGAGATAGTGCATCTTCAGCTCTGGCTGCATCTCTTCTATGATCTGATGATAGAAGTGATCAAATATGAATTAGTAGGAGATGTGGCATCAGCCAGCTTCAAGCACTTTTTTCTTAAGAAGAGAAAAGAAAAATCAATTGCACCTATAATACCAACTCTTTCCACATAGCTCAAGCGCAAAAGGAGCTTCAAGGTGCTATCCATTTAAAGGTGGGTGTGGCTCATAATCTTACTTATGAAACACATCACAAGAAATCATCCACCAATGTGGGATTTGGAGCGTTACAAACCTCCCACTTAAGACACCAAAATCTTCATCAACGCTGGCCCATATAGCCCAACAATATACCCCTATCTGAATGTGTGACTTGGTCCATTTCTCCTCTTTGCCATCCTAGAAGCATACCAAGAGTCACACCTTATGCAAGTCCTCTCATTCCAAATATCACTCCCCACTCTCATTTATTGACTAAAGCCCAGTCTATCGATGACCATACATCTACTAAAAGGAGATCCTACTCTAATACCATTCGTATCGCATGGCCAAACCCCCAAAAGAGTTCTCACTGATATAACCATTCGGGGGTGAGTGTTCCTCATGAATCATTCCCCAAGGCCTCTCCCAGCCAATATGGGACTTGAACTAGTACAGCATTCTTAACAGCAACTTCTGGCTATTACCGGAAATTCTTTACTAAACATGGATAAATCACAGTTCCCCCAAAGAATTTTCAACAAAAAATTTCATTGTCTATCCATAATCAGGCAATCCAGTCAATAAAAGGTCTTTATTTTTCAACAAAAAAATACTTCTCAATTCTGTCACCAGAACTTTCACATGATGAAATCAAGAACTCAAAACTCACAAACAGTGTGCAGGTTAAGGCCATCGTGTCCATTATCTCCAGCAATTGACTCCACATTACAATTCCTCAAACAGATGCAGTTTCTCCATAGTCCTAAAACTTTCCTTCTCCTTTAAGTTAAACGATAATAAACCACAAGACGTAGAAAATTACTAATGTATTGCTCCCCCAAAAGAAAACCTTTAAAATATTGATTGAATGAAAAAGTAAGGTGTAATATAAAACTTCAATATGTACAGAACAGATTAAAAAGTAGGAGATGGCAGAGCCAGAAAATGCGGAAGAAGGTCAGGAAGCAGTTAATTCTGCTGGCTTAATTGAAAGTGAAAGAGTCATATCCATTAGGCTAACAAAAAGCATGCCATGCTTACTGTACCACAACTGAGAATCGTTGAAGATAATGCACTTGTTTAACGCAAATGGTTGAAAGAATGAACAGTTCAGACAATAAACAACAGACTGTTCTTACCCTCCATACATCTCCAACTATCACCTCAGCATGATATTTTTCAGTTAATCGTCTTCGCATTTGTATCACAAGCTTGAAGGATATCGAATGATTCACATTGAAAAATAAGAAATTATCAAACAACACAGCTCTGCAACCATGAAGATAAATTCGCCCAGTACAGAGTTTGACGCACCAGGAACCGGGTATACCCCAAGCCATGAATTTGGAGGCAATAATGATTGAACATTCTCGAACGGATGAGCAGAAGCCTTTCGTTCCAAAATCTCACGGAAAGCTTGAACACGATAACACAGAAAGTATGTGTTAAAGCCAATTATTGTACAGCAGCATACTAAGTAAAACCACACGTGCACTACCTTTTTTGAATTTAGCACTAATCTTTTGCAGGAGTCCAATAAGGGTGGTTGACTCAGCGGTAGCCTTACTAGGCTTTGGATCAAGTATATTTCCATTGCTTGAATTGACATAAAATGTTTTTGTGGTTCCGGTGATACAAAATGTAGTACCTTCCAAGGTCACTACATCTAAATAAATCAGATCACCCACGAGCCTGGAAATAAGAAAAACCCAAAAGTTCAACCAAAAAAAAAAAAAAAACTCAAAGAACAAAGAGGAATGGATGCAAAGATGCAAAGAAGCTCCCACCTCCTATAACTTGGAGGAGGATTAAACGATGAAAAGACAATGCTCTCCACACATTTTATCTCCCTTGAAGAAGGTAATATCAAGTTTCCTAGGGCACCAGGAACATCCTCCATAAGACCCAGACCATCAAGCTCTGGAACCTCGATTTTCGAAGTATCTGTATCAAAATGAAGTGGAAACGGAAAGTATTATTAAAGAATGCACAGGCACAATAATTAAATATCGTTACAGAGGACATCACCTTTGGCACCCAACCCCTTGTTTTGAGTTGTCTCGTACTGCAAAGCAAGGGATGTTGACAGTGAGGCATGAAGTGTGGATAGGGACAGTAAATCTCTCGTGCGATGAACATGAGCCCTGATTGATCTGTCTTCGTATAATGCTGCCAAAGAAAAAAAAATCAGCATTATTAAGCAGAGAAATGATCTGATCGTGTAATAATTTGTCCTTTGACTTTGAACCCTACCAGGAACCATTTCCAAGGTGCAATTGCTGGTGGTAATATCAGCTACTTCGGAAATTTCATTATAGTCCTCCAGGCAGTGAGTCAACCCATCCTTTGCGTGCAACAGTAGGTCATAGCATGTATAAAAACATGTTTCGGGAGCATCGAGAAGAAATTGCCTAATATCCATCACTGAATCTCCTGGATTCAACTGCAAATGGGAACAGTACATAGTACGTTAATCTAAAAGCACGGAAAAAAAAAAGTCAAGACTGATGACACCTTTCCTATTGTTAGCTAGGAGCAGTAATCAAGACATGGAGACTAATTCATTCTCAGCGTGAAAGCAAAATCATCTTAAGCTGTAATATCTCAGCAAAGCACAGAAAAAAAAAAGAATCCCAAATAGCTGACCCCTTTTCACATCAACTGAGTACAATGATTACGATGCCAAGGCCAATTTTAGACTAAATATGTAAGCACAATCATCATGAGCAAGGTAACATCTCAGCAGCTAAGTCAACGATCAGACAACCATATATCAATATCAAAAGAGCAAGAGCAACCAAGGGAGTGTACTTGTAGCTCAAGCTTCTCGCCACTTTGTGTCTTGACAGGAACTGGATAGAGATGAAGGTCTCCTGCAACCGCAGAGTTCAAACAATTACAATACAATACATGGTAGAGCGAGCAAAAATGAAATCGGCGAAACTCGCAAGACCAATTGAAGCTTTGACCCATCCAATGCATCTATCTTTACTCAACACTGAATGGGAATCAAATCTGATCCCCCTCCTATTAGATATCTAGGAAATATGATCGGAAACAAGATATAGGATGACAGAGGAAGGAGAACAAGAGGATTGTCGTTTGCAAGAGTTGAACAATAGCATATTGGAGCAAAGAGGGAGGGGCAAAGATTGCACTTCTGCATTATAGTTTAAGAAAATATGTTCACTTGGAGGACTAAGAAACCAGACTGGACGCAGCCAAATATGTTTAAATCCCAGCAATTTTGTCAGGAAAAGTTCGAAATAGCATTGCAGAAGAGTCGCCAGCGCTCACTTTTCAAACAGAAGAAGAAGAAGAAGAAGAAGAAGAAGAAGAAAAGAGTGAAGAAGGATGCAGAAGATGTACGTGTCAAGTGGGGCGGTGAAATGGGAAATCAAGAAAGCAAGTTCTTATCGAGGATGACATATTAACAGTCAATTGATGGGCATATGTACGTCCTCTCGACATCCTCATACGAAAGAGCAAGAAGGACGGAAAACGAATTAGTAAGCAACGCCTACCCTGTTTCGACTGTGTCGCTGCATCCGCAGTTTCGGAGTCCTTGAACTCGGGTGCAGCCCCACCCGGCTCTCCAACAGACGGGACTCCATTAGCATCAGCTTTGACTGACCCGGACGGGCTTGCATTCTCTTTCACGGCAGGGGCGGTGGCGGCGGCGGCGGCGGCATCCAAAGAGGGTGGTCCCTCCGTAGAATTGGCGGCAGCATGAGAGGCTCTCCGATGTTTCCCTTTGTTAGACTTGCCCGCCATTCCGCCAACTCAGTGCCGAACCTAAGTCAATCCAAATGGTCCCAAAAAAAAAAAAAAAATCAAAATCAGTGAGGCATTCTGGCTCAGAAGGAAATCAAACGAGTATAAGCCTATATAAATTCCAAAGAGGAATACGTGGTGGAGAACAAAAGTAACAGAGAAGAACGTTATGAAGGAGGAGGAGGAGGAGGAGGAGGGAGGGGAATGTGTAATTTGAGTCGCGGGGAGAGGGGCTGGGAATGCAAATTGCAATGAAGGGAGGGAAACCTGCGGACACTACGAGAGCACAAGAGAATCCATCCAACCAATCGAAAGAAAAGAAGGAACGTCGCAGAGAATCGAAAGTGAGGTTAACAACAAAAAAAGGGAAGAGACCCGCACAGAAAGCTTTACGAGTAAAAAGGCGAGGATTTACGCAGCAGCAGCAGCAGCAGCAAAAGTACTTATTTAAAAGTTGAAGAACACCCGTTACATTAACATCCACATAAACACGCAAATGATTGACAAAGAAGAGGAGGAGGAGGAGGAGGTTGTGGTATTGATTGTGAGTAGCGAGGGACGGCCAGAGTAATTACCCACAGAGAGAGAAGGGCAGGTCCGTTGCAGAGAAACTCCAGAGACAAAGATGGATGGGAGGGGGGTGGAAGAAGGAGAAGGAGAAGGAGAAGGAGGAGGGAGGAGGGAGGAGGGTTTATGAAAATGGGCTGAAGAGAGGCGGCGTCTCTCTTCTTACGCCCTTTCGTTGTTGTTGGTGTTGCTGTGGGGTTGTGCGTGGGGCGCTGCGATTGTAATAATAATTATGCAAAAGGAATGAAAGAGGCAAATAGTCACTCCCACCCCCGCCCCAACTCCCGGGTCTTCTCTCTTGGCTTTTGGAACCGGGAGGAGGCTTATCATTCACGAGCGTGCGGGCCGCCACGGGCCTCTCCCTGCATTTGGGCCCCAGTAAATTGCAAAAGGGCCTCAATGCAGTAAGAGGCCCATCGATAACTGGGCTTGGAATGGGGTCTCGATGTAGGGAGAGGCCCATCGCGCCCAGTTACATTCGGTCAAATAAAACGACGGAGCTGCCGCACGTGCGGTTAGGCAAGGGTTCTCGAGTTTAATATGCTCACTCTAAGACGTTTGATAGCTCAAACATCTTCTAGATCAAATATACCCTGATAAAATGCCAGCTAAGTAATTCGGCACAAGCCGGGATAAACCTGAATTGGATAAATAAATTAGAAAAAAAAATTACAACTATCTTCCGGTGGAGTGATCGAGTGATGTATCAAACATCGGCATGAACCCCCTAGTCCTCAATACTATTTGTAAATGTCTATCACCCTCCGATTGATCCATCGAGGACTCATCCATTGTTCTCAATTCGCTCATGTTCACATGGGGCGATTGTAATTACAAACCTTCGTATAGTTTAATTACCTAAAATGAAGAATCAATTAAAACCAATCTTCTCACCAGCGTTTCCTACCAACTGTCCATCTTGACCATTCACATTGTCAATCTCTTTCGATTCGTTGCTATCGGTTTCTCCTAATTAACCCTACTCCTCCTCCATTGCTGCTTTTCTTACTGCCAACGACGCTACCCACCAGGCAATTATTGTTGTCGTCGAGATGCTATGAGATATGGCTGGGGAGGAGGGAGGAGGGAGGAGGGAGGTAGGGAGGGGTGAGCAACGATTGACATGTGATAGAAGGGGTAATTGGTGTCAGGAGGACATGATTGGATTCGGAGTTGTCGGTGGGGATGATATAGGTGGAAGTGGGTAGGGTGGAGTGGGCGGTAATGGGAGCAACACAAACATAAGGCAATTTGGTTCGTTGAAGGAGCCATGAGAGAGAGAGAGAGGGGAATGACCATCGTCCTTTGCCAAATAATGAAGTGTCAATGAGCAGAGGTACGACGCAAGAAAGAGGGCGTATTACGAGGGTTTTCGATAATATCTTAAAGTGGTAGGATTAGATTTTTTACAATTCAAAATATTCAGTTGATTGTTTATTTCATCATGGCATGTGCATTGTGTTATTAGATGGGGATGGTCACCGGGGTTTAACAAGGAAGGGATTGTTTTCAAAAGATCATAATCTCATCGTCCCTCTCGAAGGAAGGCGATGGCGTGCCGTAATGAAAGGCAAAAAGAAAAAGAGGAAGGGAAGAGTGCATGATGACGAGGATGAAGGATTTTCTCTTTTCTAACGGGGAAAGGAAACGCCTCTCCTCTCCCGCCACTCCCCCCAAACAAATTTCCATTTTATATTTTTAATGGCGGAATTTTACGCTCGCATGGTACCCTGTACACTGTACCCAACAACGCGTACCCCACTCTCTCTGCACGAGACGACTCTCTCCTTACGTACCGTCGCACCTTATCATCATTGTACCTCTTCTTCTTTTTCTCTCCTAATTCCGTCGTTCATTCATTCATTCATATCTTCGCGATCTCTCTGAGTTACCACTAACATTCGAGGATCGGAAAATGGAAGTGCCGGTGATCGATCTGTCGCCGTACCTGGAGATCTCGCCCGCCCTGAGCAGCTCCCGCCCGGAGGAGGTGGGGGACCAACTGGGGGCGTCGCTGATGGGGCTGTGCGGGGAGGTGAGCCGGATCCTGAGGGAGACGGGTGCCCTGATGGTGAAGGATCCCAGGTGCTCCGCCCTCGACAACGACCGCTTCATCGACATGATGGAGAAGTACTTCGACGCCCCTCCTCACTTCAAGCGCTTCCAAGAGCGTCCTCACTCCCATTACCAGGTCCACCCCCTCTCTTCTTCTTCTTCGGCTTCCTTTCGCTTACCGTCTCTAGCTTAGCTTGTTCACACAAGTCATCGACAACTTTCATGTTATTTTAGAGCGTCGTGTCTTTGGAGAGGTCTTTGCTTTTCGCATTTGTCCTCCTTGCCTTCAACCTTCAACTTTTCTTTTTCAGCTTAACGAGTACTAAAGAAAAAAAAGCTCAATCCGAGTATGTTTTCTTAGCTATGGACTATGTAGCACCGACATGGACACGCAACACTCGACACAACATGACACGTCATTTTTCAAAAAAATAGAGAATTCCGATACATTTAAATGAGTTATTATATTAAATATATATTTTAAAAATAAATAAATAATAATAAAAAGAGCATATAATTAATTTATACTAAAAGTATTAATTTAATATTTGTTAATATCATTCATTTTTTTATTACTCCTTTATTTTTGTTATTTTCATTATTTTTTCATATATTTACATTTTGACCTATTAAGTATTGAGAATTTTTAAAAGTAATCCCGTGCGTGTTGGAATCGCCTGTTAAAATTGCGAACTCGCGTGTCGGGAGGAGTTGACCACGTGTCGGATTCTCCGACACTCGTTGACCGCGTGTCGGAGCGTATCGGACACGTGTCAGAGTGTCGAACACGACACGAAAACTTCCGGAAAGTGTCGGTGCTTCTTAGACTATGGATGGATGAATTCGAGGGTAGACAATGAGCTAGTGCTTCAGGTGTTTTTTTTTTTGACAATGGGAGCGCAGTACAACGGGAGACTAGTCTTTCCGTAGCCTGTATTCTCAAGAAGGGGGGGCTTTGGTATGTTTGTTAGAGCTGATGATGTGAATTTTCACAAGAATGCGAATGGAATGTGGATATGACAGGTTGGAGTAACCCCTGAAGGCGTAGAAGTTCCCAAGAGCTTGGTGGTCGAAGAAATCCAGGAGAAGTTGAAGGCAATGCCCGAGGAGGTCCGGCCAGCTATCCCAAAGGGCCCGGATCTCAAGTGGCGGTACATGTGGAGAGTAGGCCCCCGGCCGTCGAACACCCGCTTTCAGGTCTTCCATCTCCTCTCTTTGCTTCTTTGTGTTCTCTTTTTGTCCTCCCCTCTGTGCCCTGGTTATTCATTGACCCGTCTCTTAAGCAGGAGCTGAATTCGGAGCCTGTCATTCCCGATGGTTTTCCTGAATGGAAGGAGACCATGGACGCCTGGGGTTACAAAATGAAATCAGCAGTAGAGGTGATTCACCAGCATGATCCTTTATCCGCTCATACTTGTTTTCATTGCAATCGGTTGAATATTTTTTGTCTGATGTAATCCAATATGGTGCGTAGGCGGTCGCCGAAATGGCAGCAATTGGCTTTGGCTTGCCAAAAGATGCATTCACTTCTCTGATGAAGCAGGTGATGATCATATAGCTTTGAATTTTTCTGCAAGTTCTGCTTGACTTCAGCTCCGTCATCGAAATTGGAGTTTGGAAATGAAAAACTAGTCTGAGTGAATTTCCTCCATCATGCATCCTCTCGGATAATCTTGAATGTGATGTTTCCCACATTTACCACTTAATTAGCAGTGTAAATCCACAGCATGTTCTTTTTTTGGTAGAAGTATGAAAAAGATATCATGAAGCAGTACAGTGTCCCCGTTACTCACAGTGACTTAATTAATCATTATTCACGCTGTTGCTCACGCAGAAGACCTTTGAGACCATTGTTGATATCTTCCTGACATCTTGCCAAACTTGCTACCCTCTGACCAAACAGAGTCACCGCTTTTATGCATTACCTTGATGGCTTTGTTAAAGACTTAACAATGTGCTGTGGCAGAGATGGGCATTGCTGGCTGTCTTCGAGGGCACTTGTTCTAACTGGAAATCTTCATCTTTGTTCATTCCTTGTTCTATATAATGTTTCATGTGATGAAGTATGGTTTTCGATTTCCACAGGGACCACTTCTTCTTGCCCCCACAGGAAGTAACCTCCGCCAGTATGGGCAGGAGGGAACCGTGTTTGCTGGGTATCACTACGACATTAATTTTCTTACTATTCATGGTCGAAGTAGATTCCCTGGCTTGAACATCTGGCTAAGGAATGGACAAAAGGTTGAAGTGAATGTTCCTGTAGGATGTCTTCTTATTCAGACTGGAAAGCAGGTAGGGTAATGCAGAGGCAAGCTCTGTTATCCACTCTGAGAGACATTGGTGTCAAAAGGAATAGTTTAGAAAAGTCATTCCTCTTATTTTCCAAGCTATCTTTGAGTTTCATTTTTCTTTGTCAATATCTCCAAGATCATTCCAAGCATTCACTTTCATTTTGCATTGTCAATAACTCTAATATTATTTCCTGGCGTTCCTTGACCTGACTTACCAATATTGATTTGCATATGTTGCCTTCCTCGTGCAATGGCATTATACTGCAGATAGAGTGGCTAACTGCTGGTGATTGCATGGCCGGTATGCATGAAGTTGTTGTAACAAGTCGGACAATGGATGCTGTGGCAGCTGCATCAAAGCAAAATCGCAGCCTCTGGAGGGTATCCTCAACAGTGAGTATCGATATGGGCTGCTACTGTCGGTATTTGGATAATTGTGTTAATTTTATATGGACCTTGTAGTGCTCAGTTTAAATTATGATCAAAATTATGTGTATGTTGTCTGACTTATTTTATCTGCCGTGTGTAGCTGTTTGCTCACATAGCAACGGATGTCATGCTGAAGCCTTTAGGCCATTTTGCGGATTCCCCACTTGCAAGCAAATATCCACCCATGTGCGCTGGAGAATTTATCAAACAAGAACTTGCTGTGATCAATCTGAAAGGAAGCAAAGGAGAATCCTGATACTCTTGTTCCTTGGACGACTCTGCTCTTTGAATAATCAGAACAGCATAGCATGTTCAATTAATTTGAAACGTAATAGACGGCGGTTGTTCTTTTTATATCCCTTGTTTGCTAAGTTTATGATGTGTGATGGGGCGAGTGATTCGTTCCTATGTGTCTTTATTTTTATGTAGCTCAAGAGTTGAAGGTTTAAGTTCTTAGGTCATTAAAGTCTATTTTTAATGTTTCCTAAGGCTAAGATCCTCCTATAAATAAGGGAAAACTATACTATGTATGGGATTACGAATTTGATCAATGAAAATGGTGAGATTCCTCTACTTGAGTGAACTCCTTTGGAGAGTGGATAACTCTTTTCGATCTCTTTATCTTTAGAGAGTAGATCACTCATTGGTGGTGAGCCAAGAAGCCCTTTTATCCCTGGCTGGTGAAATCTTTAGGCTTTGGTGATGAGCTTCTCCTATTCCGAAATCTTTTATCCTTGGCTGGTGGAAGCTTTAGACTATGGTGGTGAACTTTATTGGTCGATGGAGCTATGTTGGATGCTCCCGCATCAATTTAGGTTAGAAGGCATCATAACCGTGAAAAAAAATCCCAAATTGATGTAGAATGGTGCTGCAAGGACCGCTCGTGCGTGTGTTTTTAGTTCATTGGTTTGGCTAATTGCGACTTCAGTCAGATAATAATATACATTTACTTTTGACAAATGCTCTTGGAAACTAATTTGATCTGTACCATTCTGAGCCGAAAGGCCAAGAATCGTCAACAACAATTGGTGAATTCTAAAGGGTGCTTAAAACTAAGAGCATCTAAGGTGGTCTATCATTTCCAAAATGTCTCTCAGGCATCATCAGCAAACTGCAAAGCTACTTAACAGGTTTTATTTCAGCTGTTATTTAATCCGTACCTTAGGATTAGGATGGATTCAAATTTAGGCAGCATTCAATTTTTCTAGATCTATCTAGTGCAGAATAAAATACCAAAACTTGAGCATGAGTTTTCCTCTTGAACAAAATTAAAAGATAAGGTGAAGACCGTATATTGAGAGCCAACAATGACCAAATGTTTGACAAAACAACGTTTAGCTACACAAAAACCCACACTTATTAATTGGCTCACTTCCTCTCACTTTTTAAATGTGGCACAAGGAAACATATATTTAGTTTATTTTACAAACAAACTTCCAACACCTAAGTCAATCCAAATGGCCCAAAAAAAAATATTTGAGGAGGAGGAGGGAGGGGAATGTGTAATTTGAGTCGCGGGGAGAGGGGCTGGGAATGCAAATTGCAATGGAGGAGGGGAAAGCTGCGATACCACTAGAGCACAAGAGAATCCATCCATCCAATCGAAAGAGAAGAAGGAAGGTCGCAGAGAATCGAAAGTGAGGTTAACAACAAGAAAGGGAAGAGACCCGCGCAGAAAGCTCCACGAGTAAAAGGGCGAGGATTTACGCAGCAGCAGCAAAAGTACTTATTTAAAAGTTGAAGAACACCCGTTACATTAACGTCCACATAAACACGCAAATGAATGACAAAGAAGAGGAGGAGGAGGTTGTGGTATTGATTGTGAGTAGCGAGGGAGGGAGGGAGGGAGCGGGCGAGCGGCCAGAGTAATTCCCCACAGAGAGAGAAGGGCAGGTCCGTTGCAGAGAAACTCCAGACACAAAGATGGATGGGAGGGGGGTGGAGGAAGGAGAAGGAGAAGGAGAAGGAGGGAGGAGGGTTTATGAAAATGGGCTCTCTTCTCACGCCCTTTTGTTATTGTTGGTGTTGCTGTGGGGTTGTGCGTGTGGCGCTGCGATTGTAATAATAATTATGCAAAAGGAATGAAAGAGGCAAATAGCCACTCCCCCCTTCCCCCCCCCAACTCCCGGGTCTTCTCTCTTGGCTTTTGGAACCGGGAGGAGGCTTATCATTCACGAGCGTGCGGGCCGCCATGGGCCTCTCCCTGCATTTGGGCCCGTTTGCCATTGCCGGTTAATTGCAAAGGGCCTGAATGCAGTAAGAGGCCCATCGGTGACTGGGCTTGGAAAGGGGGGTCTCGACGTTGGGAGAGGCCCATCGCGCCCAGTTTCATTCGGTCAAATAAAACGACGGAGCTGCTGCACGTGCCTTCTTGTTTTCTCGGCTAATTGATGGCGTGCGGGGTCATTCACCGCACGTTCTTGATTGAGTTACGCAATCAATTTACACCTCTAAGGTAGGATCGCTTGTTGGTACGGTCACCTATATGTTAACTTGAGTGGTGCTGTGTTTATGATTGATTTAGTAAATCTTATATATAAAATAAAGATTTATTGATGATTTTTTTGCCGATTGATTAGATCAATTATGTACAAATTGAGAATCATCACAAATGGACAAATTTCTCCTCGTTGTATGATCCATGCAAGTTTAATGAAAGGAGTTTGATTCCGTCTTTATATTGAAGTTAACGTACGTGTCCGACAAGTTCATTATTTGGTTTTACGCTTGTGTGATTTATCCCTTCTATCCGTGGTCAACTCTTTTGCTTGTGATTGTTATGGAGGTCGTTACTAGGCTTCTTGATGTGCGGATAGGCAAGGGTTCTCGAGTTTAGTATGCTCACTCTTAAGACGTTTGATAGCTCGGACATCTTCTAGATCAAATTCACCCTAATAAAATGCCAACTAAGAAATTCGGCATAAGGTGGGATAAATCTGAATTGGATAAATAAATTAGGAAAAAAAATATCAACTATCTTCTAGTGGAGTGATCGAGTGATGTATCAAACATCGGCATAAACCCCAAGTCATCAATACTCTTTGTAAATGTCCATCACCCTCCAATTTTTCCATCAAGGAATCATCAATTGTTCTCAATTCGCTCCTGTTCACATGGGGCAATCGTAATTACAAACCTTCGTACAATTTAATTACTTGAAAATAAAGAATCAATTGAAACCGATATTCTCACCAGTGTCTCCTATGTCTCATCCACTAAACCCAACTGTCTATATTGACCGTTCACATTGTCAATCTCTTTTGATTTGTTGCTACCAGTTATTCTAATTCAACCTTGCTCCTCCTCCATTGCTGCTTTTCTTATTGCCAATGATGCTACCCCCACGCAATTGTTGTCGTTGTCGAGATGCTATGAGACATGGTTGGGGAGGAGGGCGGTTGGGAGGGGCGAGCAACGATGGACATGTGATAGAAAGGGCAATTGGTGGTGGGGGAGGAAATGACTAGATCCAGAGTTGTCGACGGGATGATATAAGTGGAAGCGGGTAGGAAGGCAATTTGGTTCGCTAAAGGAGCCACGAGAGAGAGAGGAATGACCATCGCCCTTTGCCAAATAACGAAGTGTCAATGAGCGGAGGTACAATCCAAGAAAGGGGGGTATTAGGAGGGTTTTCAATAATATCTTAAAGTGGTAGGATGAGATTTTTTGCAATTCAAGTCAGTTGACTTTTTATTTCATCGTGGCACGTCTTAATTCTAGTCCGGACGATAGGTTGTGTTATGACATGGGGATGGTCACCGGGATTTAACAAAAAAAGGGATTATTTTCCATTCCATTTGATCATCCGTGATGGAGGAGAACATATGTGTCAAAAGATGATAATCTCATCGTCCCTCTCGAAGGAAGGCGATGGCGTGCCGTAATGAAAGGTAAAAGGAAAAAAAGGAAGGGAAGAGGGCATGATGATGAGGATGAAGGGATTTTCCTTTTCTAACGGGGAAAGGAAACGCCTCTCCTCTCCCGCCATCCCCCACGCCACTCACCCCAAACAAATTTCCATTTTATATTTTTAATGGCGGAATTTTACGCTCGCAAGGTACCCAACAACGCTTACCCCACCACTCTCTCCTTTTGCTTGCTTTATATATATATATGCGTGTGTGCCGTCGCACCTTTTCCTCATTTTACTTCTTCTTTTTTCTCTCCCAATTGGGTCGTTCATTCATTCATTCATTCATTTCTTCGCGATCTCTCGAGTTACTACTAACATTCGAGGATCGGAAAATGGAAGTGCCGGTGATCGATGTGTCGCCGTACCTGGAGATCTCGCCCGCCCTGAGCACCTCCCGCCCGGAGGAGGTGGGGGCCCAACTGGGGGCGTCGCTGATGGGGCTGTGCGGGGAGGTGAGCCGGATCCTGAGGGAGACGGGGGCCCTGGTGGTGAAGGACCCCAGGTGCTCCGCCCTCGACAACGATCGCTTCATCGACATGATGGAGAAGTACTTCGACGCCCCTCCTCACTTCAAGCGCCTCCAAGAGCGTCCCCACCTCCATTACCAGGTCCCTCCCCCCTCTCTTCTTCTTCGGCTTCCTTTCGCTTAGCTCGTCGACACAAGTCATCGACCACATTCATGTTATTTTAGAGTGTCGTGTCTTTGGAGAGCTCTTCGGTTTTCGCATTTGTCCTCCTCGCCTTCAACTTTTCTTGTTCGGCTTTATGAGTACTAAAGTAAAAAGTTCAATCGAGGCAATAATCTCGCGATCTCTGCTGCCGAGTATCTTTTGTTAGCTATTGATGGATGAATTCGAGGGTACACGATGAGCTAGCGATTCGGGTGTTTTTTTTACAATGGGAGTGCAGTACGACGGGAGACTAGTCTTTCCGTGGCCTGTATTCTCAAGTAGGGGGGGCTTTGGTATGTTTGTTAGAGCTGATGATGTGAATTTTTCACGAGAGCGCGAATGGAATGTGGATATGACAGGTTGGAGTAACCCCTGAAGGCGTAGAAGTTCCCAGGAGCTTGGTCGACGAAGAAATCCAGGAGAAGTTGAAGGCAATGCCCGAGGAGGTCCGGCCAGCTACCCCAAAGGGCCCGGATCCCAAGTGGCGGTACATGTGGAGAGTAGGCCCCCGGCCGTCGAACACCCGCTTTCAGGTCTTCTATCTCCTCTTTTTGCTTCTTTGCGTTCTCTTTTTGTCCTCCCCTCTGTGCCCTGGTTATTCATTGACCCGTCTCTTAAGCAGGAGCTGAATTCGGAGCCTGTCATTCCCGATGGTTTTCCTGAATGGAAGGAGACCATGGATGCCTGGGGTTACAAAATGATATCGGCAGTAGAGGTGATTCACCAGTATGATCCTTTATCTGCTCATACTTGTTTTCATTGCAATCGGTTGAATATTTTTTGTCTGATGTAATCCAATATGGTGCGTAGGCCGTCGCCGAAATGGCAGCAATTGGCTTTGGCTTGCCAAAAGATGCATTCACTTCTCTGATGAAGCAGGTGATGATCATATAGCTTTGAATTTTTCCGCAAGTTCTGCTCGACTTCAGCTCCATCATCGAAATTGGAGTTTGGAAATGAAAAAACTAGTCTGAGTGAATTTCCTCCATCATGCATCCTCTCGGATAATCTTGAATGTGATGTTTCCCACATTTACCACTTATTAGCAGTGTACATCCACGTAATGTTCTTTTTTTGGTAGAAGTATGAAAAAGATATCATGAAGCCATACAGTGTCCCCGTTACTCATAGTGACTTAATTAATCATTATTCACGCTGTTGCTCACGCAGAAGACCTTTGAGACCATTGTTGATATCTTCCTGACTTCTTGCCAAACTTGCTACCCTCTGACCAAACAGAGTCACCGCTTTTTTGCATTACCTTGATGGCTTTGTTAAAGACTTAAGAATGTGCCATGGCAGAGATGGGCATTGCTGGCTGTCTTCGAGGGCACTTGTTCTAACTGGAAATCTTCATCTTTGTTCATTCCTTGTTCTATATAATGTTTCATGTGATGAAGTATGGTTTTCGATTTCCACAGGGACCACATCTTCTTGCCCCCACAGGAAGTAACCTCCGCCAGTACGGGCAGGAGGGAACCGTGTTTGCTGGGTATCACTACGACCTTAATTTTCTTACTATTCATGGTAGAAGTAGATTCCCTGGCTTGAACATCTGGCTAAGGAATGGACAAAAGGTTGAAGTGAAGGTTCCTGTAGGATGTCTTCTTATTCAGACTGGAAAGCAGGTAGGGTAATGCAGAGGCAAGCTCTGTTATCCACTCTGAGAGACATTGATGTCAAAAGGAATAGTTTAGAAAAGTCATTCCTCTTATTTTCCAAGCTATCTTTGAGTTTCATTTTTCTTTGTCAATATCTCCAAGATCATTCCAAACATTCACTTTCATTTTGCATTGTCAATAACTCTAATATTATTTCCTGGCATTCCTTGACCTGACTTACCAATATTGATTTACATATGTTGCCTTCCTCGTGCAATGGCATTATACTGCAGATAGAGTGGCTAACTGCTGGTGATTGCATGGCCGGTATGCATGAAGTTATTGTAACAAGTCGGACAATGGATGCTGTGGCAGCTGCATCAAAGCAAAATCGCAGCCTCTGGAGGGTATCTTCAACAGTGAGTATCAATATGGGCCGCTACTGTCAGTATTTGGATAATTGTGTTAATT
The DNA here is from genome assembly GCA_016097605.1 of Eucalyptus guilfoylei. Lineage (NCBI taxonomy): Eukaryota > Viridiplantae > Streptophyta > Magnoliopsida > Myrtales > Myrtaceae > Eucalyptus > Eucalyptus guilfoylei. The sequence continues at coordinate 166,429 of CM027869.1, forward strand.
TTATATGGACCTTGCAGTGCTCAATTTAAATTATGATCAAAATTATGTGTATGTTGTCTGACTTATTTTATCTGCCGTGTGTAGCTGTTTGCTCACATAGCATCGGATGCCGTGCTGAAGCCTTTAGGCCATTTTGCGGATTCCCCACTTGCAAGCAAATATCCACCCATGTGCGCTGGAGAATTTGTCGAACAAGAACTTGCTGTGATCAATCTGAAAGGAAGCAAAGGAGAATCCTGATACTCTTGTTCCTTGGACGACTCTGTTCTTTGAATAATCAGAACAGCATAGCATGTTCAATTAATTTGAAATGTAACAAACCGCGGTTGTTCTTTTTATATTCCTTGTTTGCTAACTTTAGGTCAGAAGGCATCAGAACCGTGAAAAAAAATCCCAAATTGATGTATAATGGTGTTGCAAGGACCGCTCGTGCCTGTGTTTTTAGTTCATTGGTCTGGCTAATTGCGACTTGGGTCAGATAATAATATACATTTACTTTTGACAAATGCTCTTGGAAACTAATTTGATTTGTACTATTCTGAGCCAAAAGGCCAAGAATCGTCAACAACAATTCGTGAATTCTAAACGGTGCTTTTGTGAAACTAAGAGCATTTAAGGTGGTCTATCATTTCCAAAATGTCCCTCAGGCATCATCAGCAAACTGCAAAGCTGCTTAACAGGTTTTATTTCAGCTGTTATTTAATCCGTGCCTTAGGATTAGGATGGATTCAAATTTAGGCAGCATTCGATTTTTCTGGATCTATCTAGTGCCGAATAAAATACCAAAACTTGAGCATGAGTTTTCCTCTTGAACAAAATTAAAACATAAGGTGAAGACTGTATATTGAGAGCTAACAATGAGCGAATGTTTGACAAAATAATGTTTACGAGGGACAAAGCAAGCTGGTTGTCCCTTTAGACACTATCATAATGTGATAGTCGGACCGTGTCACCCCATTTAACTGCGAAAGACTACAGCATACCCATAGGTTCAAAATCATCCAGAATGAACATCCCAACTGATCACCATCACACCAATTGCATGCCTTGTGACTTCGTGCCGGTAAATCAGCTGAGCGTTGCCGGTGGCTGAAACCATACATGCAGGCATGCCTTTGTATGAGCCATGGGGGCATTTTTGCGTTCAATCCCCTATTTAACAACCCATTCTCATGATAAAAGGCCTCAGGAGGCGACTATTGGAAACTGCTTCAAAATCAAGAACAAGAAATGAAGTCTTCTCAGTCCATCACACTTGCTATATTCATGCTCATGCTGGTAACTGCCAGTGTGGTGCAGAAGGGAGAGGGGCTTACTTGTGGGAGCACATTCTTCTCAGCAATGGTCCAGCTGATACCGTGCAGGGCAGCTCTAGCTCCTTTCAGCTCCATCCTACCCAGCGAAGCCTGCTGCAATGCCATTAAAGCTCTTGGCCAGCCGTGCCTCTGCGTTTTGCTGAATGGGCCCCCAATCTCTGGCGTTGACAGGACCATGGTCCTGCAGCTCCCTGACAAGTGCACTGCCAACTTCGAACCCTGTACGAAGCACTCTCTTGTACCTGTAACCTTTTGTTGCGATACTTGATTTCTGCCTGGCAGTAGATTGAAACTTGGCTTCCAGGCAGAGATTATTCAGAGCATCTGCTTCACGAGGAAGACTATTTTTACCACTGTTCTTTTTTACATTGCTCGTCATTATTGATGATGGCTCCTCTTCATATTTTTTTTGGTACAGGTGATATGATGAAGTAGATGGTGAGCAAGAACACGTGGAGGTGATGGTAATGAATAATACACCGGAATGCTATGGCACTCTTTCTTTGTTCAGCATTTAGTACTTCTGACCATAAGAAGATCAAGAAAGATCATGTACTGGGTCCTCTCTAGAATAAAGCTCCAACTCTTCGTCTTTTTTTCTTTTTTTTGGGAATTTGTAATTACACCTGTCTAGTGGAACTCTTAATGGGGCACGCATTGCTCTCTTCCTCATGACGAGAACACCGACTCTTACTCTGACTCCTTGATCTCTTTACTGCTACTTCTAGCATCTGATCTGAGGCAGCTAGTTCAGAAATTGCTCAGGCAAGCAAACAGGCGATATCTATTGTCCTGCCAACATTCCGTAAGAAAACTGGTTCACAGAAACAGGGGAACCTAATATGCGGTTGCTTTCATATTTAGGTATATAATGAACAACAGGACCAAAAAGCTTCGCGAGAATTCTCTGCAAATGAACTATCCTCACAGTATTCCATGTATTAAAGTTAAGGTGGAATAACTGCAGATAATTATTTTTACGTAGTATTGAGGAACAATTTGAGCTGTCAATAAATGATACAAGTGGTATATAGAAAATCTGCTCCTTGAATTCAAACGATCTGTTACATCCGTGTACAAAAATATAGAGCATCAAACCCAGTTCTTCCACCAATATACTGCCTCGGTAGTTTTCAGTTTACAAATGGGATAACGTCATCCGTGTAAATTAACCGTTTGCTAGTTGGCCTATGAACCTTCCTTGGATCCTTTTGACATCCAGCATTCAACTCTGACACGCATCACTAGCCTGTCTCTAGTTTAACTTATCAACCTACAAAAGATGCTGCAGCTTAGTTTGATCAAAGCGGGAAAAAAGTAGATAAAGCAAATTAACTCGACCGCCATGGGCCAGACACTGCCAGGAAACTGTGCAGTCTCCTAGCCAGCTCTTGTTATGCACAACTTTGGCTGTTCGAAGTGCTGCGTTATGCAATTTTGTTTAGTTTATAAAAGAAGTGCTTTAGCCATCTTTGCATTCTACCATTCAATGTCTTCACTTCTCTTGCTTTGGTTTACTTCTTTCTTTTTCCTTCTTTTGGTATCCACTATTGGGTTGGCTAAACGGTTAAACCTGAACAGTGGAATCTCTGGAAGGAAGTCATGCTGAGATGTGGCTTATGTTCACGTTCAAAAAAGACAATTTCATAAAAAAATACAAGACGTGTATATTACTAGACTTGAAGCAGGTGCTCTCAATGAATATTTTCATGTGGAACAAAATAATCCAGCAAAAGGAAAGGAACAAAAAACTTAGTCTGACGAAATACCAGAGCTGTTGAAAGTACATGAGCTTGAGCTATTTTGAATCATCAAGGTTTCGAAAACTTCTGCAGGTTCTTCAGATATGGCCATATATGTGAAATTTCCATTAAGCAGTTTTTTGGGATTCAAAGGTGGAAGGCCCTTGATCATCAGACAACAAGCACGCCCAAACCGGCCACATGAACGCTGGAATAAGAGAACTCTAAGAATCTAGAGGAAATACAATGTTACATTCATCCTCCACCATTAATATGGACGCAAAGTCCTCCAACGGCTATAAATTTTTCACTTGAAACTTAACACCCACGGTCTCAGTGCATATAAAGAGGACCATGTTTGGCCTTAATTCAGATGATCAACCAGCATCTTTCCAAAGATAATACAGCTAGAAGCATGGAAAACAAGAAAATAAATTGTCTGAAATTTGTGCGGATGCTACCATATGATACGAGTTCAGCTCTTCTTTATTGTCATTGCTTTCTTTTTCGCTCGCACTTCTCTTGTTTGCCTCTTTCACACCCTTCTCTTGTTAGCCAATAATTTTCAACCAACGGTGCTTCACGAACTAATGCCAGCTCCCCTCTCAAAGTACGTATGATACCAGTGAATGATACCAATGTAAACTCGTTCGCAGCATTGAAATCAGCTTGACTTCCTTGCGATAGTCTACACAAATTGCAATAATTATGCTTTTCCATGAATTTAGAGCAGGGGATTCATTTGTAATCGTCAACTGACATCAATTACTCATTGAAAGATAATGCAACTCTGAAAGGCTGCTCAATTAATCTAAGCGGCAATGTTACTTGTTTCTCCCGTGACCAGTCTTTTATTGACGCCTTACTCCTCAGTAGTATATACAAAAAAGAGGAGCAGACTACTTCTACCCAGCTAAGGTAGGTGGATTTAAGGGCCAATTAGAGTACCCAGCAAATGATGGGGCATTAGCACATTTATCTCTGACCCTACAAATTGCATCGTCAGAAACTCCTACAGAATAATGTCAAATTCACCAAACCCAACCCACACCCAACCCCAAACCCCACCCACCAAAAAAAAAAAAAAAAACTAACTAACAAAGGAAAAAAGAAGAAGCAAGGGTCACCAAATTATGCGCCCAAAGGAGGAGATTTTCAGAAGCAAGAAATCCAATAGAGCAAATCCAGACGAATACAATAGGCACAAAAAACTTTCATCTCTATCCCGAAAGCTCCGGACAACTGTAACGATATCCACCAGTCTTCGCAAAGAGGTAAGACTGAACTTGTTCAGTAGTATGCTTTTCGAGGATTATTCTGCAGGAGCAAAACAGCATGCAGCACGGGTTAGTTCACAAATACAAGGTTTGAAAGGCTCACACACACCAAATAATAAGGTAAGGAGTTCAGTACCAGAGGGTTTGGTCGGTATCGATATCCAAGCATCATCCGCTTTTTATACTGCTCATATATATCATCTTCTGGCGCCACCTCTCCAGGATTCTGAGCACCAACGCCCAAATTGTTTTTCTTCACTTCACCAGCCATGATTGGATCAGCAATACCACTTCTGGAGCTTCCAAGACCCTCACCTGCTCAATTAGCCAGGTGCACCAATTAGCCCCTTCCCCTCGGATCATAAGTGATAACAAATGCAATTAGGAAGTCAGACACTATAAGACGAATTCCTCATCCTCCACCATTGTTGGCTTAAATGTCACGGGACAGGGAGCTTCCCCATACTCGAGCCACTTAGGAGCTATAAATGGTACTTAACAAATCGACACATTCATAAGCACAGAGAAGATGAAAACTTCAGTACATCATGCACACATGATTAAGCTGCTTAAGAGAAACATTTATCATAACAAAAGGATCTAGCTACATCAAAACTGCCGTATCTTTTGGATGGAATGAAACCAAGAGCCATAGGGAATAGAAAAAAAAGACCTTCTTTCCACCCCATTTTTGACAAAAGCTTATGGCCAACATTATCAGCCTGAATCCTGGCCCTTTCAGCAGCCTCTCTAGCAGCCCTTTGGGCAGAGGCATCATTACATGAAGCCAAAAACCTTTCAAGCTCTTCTGGAGGAATGAAGTCACCCATGTGATGACCTTTCTTGGCGGGTCCTATGAAACAAAACACAAATATGTCATCTCAACTAAGATGCATATGGCAAGACACAAGAAAACAGAAATAACACCCGCTCGCAAGGAATTGAAAAGCTAACCTTGAAGAGAAGGAGGTGGAGGCATTTCGTCTTTCGATTGTCTAGGTTGTCTCCTCCTCTCCTCCTGGGCAGCCTTTTTCATGTAAAATTCCATCATTGCTACAGGATCTGCACTTGCTGTGGAACCTGACTCGCCTGTGTTCAACAAAACTTGATCAAACAACATGCTTAATCGTGCTCACTTAAAAATGCCAAGAAAGCATGGACCACAAAATGTCTCTGTAGTATGTTGCAATTTAACCGCAAAGTACTCACATAGATATTCAAATAATAACACCACTCACTAGTCAATGAATTTTGAGTTGTTTCAAGTAAAATAACATCATTAGATTCGAAGACAACCTGAAATCAATTTGATATAAAGACAATGATTACTTCTAACAAGTTTTCAGAATGTGATACAAGGCACCATGTTGCATAACTATAGTGTGAGCAAAGCAATCAATGGTTTCAGTACATTCAGCTTTTCAGATGCTGCTCCATTTTACTTTATTCTCTTACATACAAACATCAGATGATCATATTTGTCACTTATCCGGAAGGAAGTATATAAGTAAATTAAGCCAAAATCAGATGACATGGCAAGTGAAACGAATATGTAATCACCATTCCTATCCGAAGCAACTCCAGAACCATCTGTAGCTTCATACAATGCTGAAGCAGGAGTTTGGTAATTTGAGCGGTTGGCCTGGCTGTTGATTCTTTGGGAGCCAGCATTCGATCTTGACTCTGGTATACCTACTCCGCCTGCAAAAGGTAAACAGGAGATTAAAACAACTAAAGAAATTTACAGCAAAGAATTCTAAATAACCAACAAAAACAAGAATGAGATAGAAAGCAACTCAGTTAGATTCTGAATGACTTGCGAAGGAATATTCAACCATTTATAGAATGGAAAATGCACTGATAGCAAATAATGTAAGCTGCAAATACAGAAATGCAAAGGCACAGCCAAAACGAGCAGTACCAGCCTGAAACATGAAATCTAAAATGCAAAGAAACCACCTCATAACTTTCAGGAGAGGTCTCTTAGACTGGTTTTCTTGACTGGTCCAATAATCCATGATAATCCATAATCCATTTACTCCTACTTGCTCTATTGATGATATTATCATCTAAAATCAACTCACTTGCACATCCCGTTCTTTTTCTATCCCATGCACAAAAACATTCAACTTTTGCTCTAGCAAAGATAGTACGTGGACGTTCTACTTTTGCATTAGCAAAGATACGACAATTACAACGATCTGAAACTCCAGAACGTACATGATACTCCACGTGTGCTCTCTACTATATGATACATACAGCAAAACAATCAGACAGAAAGTGCTCAACAACATGAGATTGAACAGTCGGGCTAAGTGGGTGCTTGAGGGAGCTTTCGCCCTACATAGGCGCTATAACTGCTATAGAGCGTTCGACCAGCGATTAAAGCAGAAGGTGAAAGTTGAAACACTTCAACTTGAGTTCTGATAGCAATTCCAGTATGCTTTTTGCAACTTTTGCTGTTCCAACTTTATGTTTAGATTTCATTTTCAGTTAAGTTCTTGAAATACAAAAATACTTCAAGAAAAATTCATCTTCACACGTATGAAGTTAATTTTACACTTAATTACATGCCTGAGATTCATGTTCTTAACCTCTAAAAATGGTGAAATAATATAATCTGATCTATCTACACCATTTCACGGCATAAACAGAACAAAAGCAATGGAAGTACGGAAACCAATCATTTGTGCACATCCATGACATCAAACCAGCTAAGACAATGGAATAACATTCAACTACGAAAAAGAAAAACATCCAAGCAGGATACACAAACCATTGAGAGATTTCTGGGGTTCCTTGCTCTGTAAAGAAAGGGCTTTTTCCTCCTGAGCAAGCCGGTATTCATAGTACTTGTAATCAGCACAGGTTTTGTCAAATAAAAACCTGTGCATAATATAAAACATTAGAGACATGCTGGCAAACGCAATGGTAAATCACCATTTGCTCGTGTGCTTGAAAAAGACTTGATGGAATGAGTATGTATCTAAGCACCACATGGAAGCCAAACAAGAGATATGTTCTAGATGAATGTATATACTTGAATGGAGTATCCCCGGGATTTTTCTGGCGAGACACATCTTCAAGATGCCTTCCATTTTTGGCCACAAAACTGGCTAATTTGTCTGCAACTTTCTTTACTGTAGGATCTCTTGGGGAAGGTGGTGCTGCACGTCACTTACAAAACTGATTAATACCAAGAGCATGAACAAGAGAATGCAAACTACTCTGGTAGCAGGTGTGCCACATATTCCATATCTTTCAGTGAACATCTCTTTCCACCAATGTTGGTAGGTACTTAAGGTTAAAGCTGCATTCACGAGGGAAGAAATATTCAAGAATGTTTTGCTCTCCTTTAAACAGCTTATGAGAAATGAACCTATTAGGAATAGAATATTGCATAAAGGGGAGTATATCAACCAAAATCAAACATTTGAAGCACATTTCATTACAGTAAATAAGTAATCATGACTCCCAAACCAGGTTCCATAAACCCTGGGTGGAATTACTCCAGTATTGAGCTTAATAAAAGAGCACACCTCAACGGCATAAGGACTAAAGACTTTTCAGAATTATAAGAAAACATCATATATTGGCCATCAGGTTAAAGAAACAAAAGAGATAGCAAAATGGAGGCTTCTTCTCTGAACTTATCCAGTAAAGTGCAACCAAGTAAGCACGTCACTGAAAGACATTTTGTTTTCACATCTTCTACTCAGATTTCCCAAACATCAAGCGCAACTAACTACAAAACAACGAAGAGTGTCAGACAAGCACCACGAAAAACATAAGACTCTAAGCAATGTTTCTATTTCGAAGATTAGAAGAAGAGACAAGTGGAGTAAAGGCCAAACAATGTTTCCTTAAAATTTTGCACTTTTCTTTTTCCCAAAACAAAAATAAAAGAAAAGGAAGAAGCAATCAATCAGAATCTGAAGGTGAAAGAACAGTTGAAGCATAAATTAAAAGGAGAAACCTAGAATAAAGAACGAGGCATCCATAAAGAGAAAAAAAAAGAGCAACAAACAGCATGTACTATCAATTCGCTATAAGCTCCAAATACGATGAATCATTACTGTCGTTGAAGAAAAGCAAATTCTACCACAAGATACCAAAACGCGAGAGAAAATCTCATGACTAGCTGATTATTTGAATCGATCTCGTCATTCCATTCCTTGACAAGAAAGATGATCCAAGCAAAAGCCTCCCATCACAGCCCTGATCACACAAAATTATATTCATGAAGTGGTATTTACCAACATCATCATGTCCAGATGATTCCCCATAGGCATCTTGTTTGCTTAATTTCTGCCGTTTAACTGATGTGTCACCCAAATTACTCCTAGCATCAGCATCATCTTCATCCTCATCTGCAGCTAACTTAACTGGAGGTGCAACAAGCTTTGACTTCTGTTTCAAGCTGAATGCAAGTTTACCACCGGACAAAGGCTGACTGGACTTTCCAGAATTATTAGCCTTGCCATCCAAAGGTGTTTTGGTAGCACTAGGGTTTGAAGATCTGGATACAACCGAACTCTGTTTAGGATCTCCCGATGGGGCACTTGTATCCTTTGCTTTCTCTTGTTGAAGCTGTCTGAACCTCTCCATGAACGAACCATCATTTACGAAAAGGCTATGAGGCGCCTCCTTTTCCATGAGCAAACAACCAATTGAGCTAAGTCTGTAAACGGGAGGTCACTGTTTCCAAACAAGCTTTCAAGCTACTTAGACATTGTACCGAACGTTTCGAAATGAAAAAAGAAATGTAAAGGAAATTCCACAAGAAAATTGCAAAAACCTAACGGATGAGAACCACACCATTCACGGAATCAATCGCTAGATTCAATAAAAGATGAGGTTTCTTCGCATGTCCCACTAGAACAAGAAGTCAAGGGCAAGTGGCAGTGAACAGACAAGCACAAACATGCAGCACTAAAAGGCGGCAGATTCATCAGCCAGATCGACAAAATCAGCAGCTTATCCTAACAAGCAGTACAAAAAAGAAGCCGCGAAGTCCAGGAACTTTAGAGGCACGATTATAGGGGATCTGGGGGGCTGCCCTATTTCTCATTCAGACAAGAACAGGACCCTCCGTCATGAGAATGCAACTCCGACGGCGAACAAATGTCAAACCCTAATCATCAGCTAATCAGCGCAGATCGGCGGAATAGCAGGACACGAGAAATAACCAATTAGGCGAGCAAAAGCAAAAGAAACGGACGATCGCGTGCACAAAAATAGCGAACGGAAGATGCAAACATCAAGGTGGACGGTAGAAATTGGTCGGGGATTTTTAATCAAAGAACCAACCGAAGTTCGAACTGACCTCCAAGTGACCGAGAGGATCGCAATTCAACAACACGGCCAGTCCTGATCAATCTGAACAGGCCACAAATCGAGCCGTATCAGATATGAGCGAGAGCGACGACAATCTGTGGCTGGCGAGACCCAAAAATCTGGAACGACCAACGCAGACAAACGAGGAGGAGGAGGAGAAGGTGCACCGAACGTGAGTCACTCGCGCGAGCGTAGGCTCCCCCTTCTTATATTGCAGCGCCAGAAAATCCGAGCTCCCCCGTACTTTTCATATATCTTTCGAATTCTCCCCCAGAAACTTCTCGAAATTATACTGTTGCCCATGAGCTCTTTTTCTATTCACTCGTATCCCTAAACTGTATTCTTCCCACCAAAGATTTAAACGAATACGATAACATGACCTTCCATATCGGCAACCCCTTATCGCCACATGCACATCTCTGCCATGTTAGCCATAAAAAATTAACGAAACTCTAACTTTATTGGGAAATATATGATTAGATTGAGATAATTAATCAATTAAAAATATTTTTTTATTAATAATAATATACGGTGAAATATTTTCATAAAGGATGAAAGATAATTTTTGTTCATTCATTTTTAGGAAGAGAGATAGATTGAGATCGAAAAATAACAAATTCGTTTCCCTCCTGAGCTGCAATAAAGTTTCTTGAATGCTGCTGCATCATCGAAGAGGATTTGTCGTTTAAGTCAACGCAACTATAATCAACAGATCGAATCTTCCACGCATGGCAAGGATATTAGTACCATCCTACGTTTCCCCATATAGTGACCAACAAAGAGCTATTTATGTTCTCCCTGCATCGATTCTCGATGACTCCACATGGCGCAACTATTACTAGTCTTGCACTGGCTTTGATTTTCTCTTTTGCGCTCGGAGTAACTGATGGAAGGAAATGGAAGCTGGAGAAGAGCTACTTCCCCTCAATGTCCATCAGTGGAAAATATGAGGTGATGATGTCCGAAGAGGACACTAACATTCTCAGTCATTTAAGACAACCACGGATGCGGGACATCTCCAACTCCTACCGTTCCAGGTCACAGTCCTGGAGTTGGACACCCTGTAGTCTGTACCTTCTCCAAGTCATGGTCAAGTTGAAGCATTCAGGCCGATGAGTCCCAGTCATGATCCTGGGGCTTGACATGATGAGCCTCCTCCCAGTCATGTTTACGTTGAAGCATTTAGGCTGATGAGTCCCGGTCAAAGTCTGTGAGGCCGGACATGACAAACATCCTCCAGCATCCTGGTCAGTCATGTTCATGTAGTTTTGTTGCTCTTATGACCATATGCCGTAATAAATTTGATTTTCCATGTTACTTCGATGATGTTAACATGGTATAATGAAGCAGTTTCATAGATGCTTAACTAGCTCCATCGACAAACAATACAAAGTTCAGCAGGTTTCTTATCAATATAGGAACTCGTTTTATTATTAACAAAATTACACAACTATAGATACAAAACACTAGCAGCAAAATTTGTTTTCTATGTTACGTAGTAGGAGCACGATCATAATGTTGGGTGCTTAAACCAACCAACCACCAAATATATGAACCTTGCTTGTTTAAAAACTTATGGAAACTTATCAAGGTACTTAAAAAAGCAAGTTTTATATTGGCAACTCATAAATGATGGCAAAATTTTCAGCCGAAGAGAGGTAAGAGATTTTTCAGTCTCTTCCAAGGCCAGCAGCCTAGTAGTTTCTGTTGTCATAAACAGGAAGGTGGGAGGTTGATTCCCGCCTTTGGATTTGAAGGTAGGAACAAAGAAAATTGCCCAGAAAATAGAAAAGGTCTAAAAGAAGTCCCACTAAATTGCCTTCAAGTGGCGCAATGTAGATGTAGAAGAGAAGCAAAGCATGCATGAAAATGTGCCAATTTCAAATAAATGAATTTCTGTCTGAAAGGAGCTTTACATTTCAGATTCGAAGCCAATGTTCCAGAATCCTTCAGGGGTCATTGGAGGAACATATTTATACCTATGCCGGGACACGCCATCATGATGCTCACAGCGCAAATTCCTCTTATTATTGTCGTTATCTTTGCTTTCATTATCAGGGAGAACGGCATCATAAAATTTCTTGCACTGCCTGCACTCGACTCCTTTTAGATTTTCCCGCTCGGCTTTCCTTCTTACCGGTTCCACATATTTAAAAATTTGTTTGCCAGCAGAAGGTGCTGCCACTTGCTGCTTCTTTGGACAAGGATCAATATTCATGTCCTGTGTCTCATCATCTGAGAAGCTTTGATTTATCTCCTTCATATTATGGGCTGCAGAATGTCGGTTTTCTTCATTTGCAGCTTCATTCAAGTTCCTTTGAACATTCTCGAAAGGTGTATTCAGAAAATCATCATGAGGATCAGGCCCTCCTAAAGGTTGATTGGACCTAGTATCTCTCCAATCTGATGCATTGCGCTTTGTGCCCGCTGCGGCTGTGGATTTTTCACCAATTTGACATTTTGATGCAATGTACTTTGAGCTGGGTGAGAGGGAACGTGAGTTCTTGATTGGTCCAATCCCTTTGTCAGCCTCCAAGTGATCTTCAACATTGATCTCCTCTTTCACTTTGACCCCACAACCAAAAGCAGCAGTATTCAGATCACCATTTTCAAGGCCTGCAATACAAGGTAAAGTCATCAGTAGGAGGGCCTGGGCAAGGAGTTCGGTCACCTACACCATTCCACTTTGGAATGGGGAGGTGAAGAGTTTGATTGCTGCCTAAATGGACACGCGCAAGTGGGGTCTAAGAGACGCCAATTACAGGGGCTGGGACCCCAAAACTAAAGAAGCAAAAAAGAAAAAGCTTATACTGCCAAGGCCACGCAACTTTGACGCCTGTGCATGAATGCTACAACAAACATCTCTACATGTATACCCAAATAGTACAAGGAGTCATGATCGAAAACATCTTAACTTTAAATCCAGATGCGAAGATGGAATGAACATTTCAGTAAACCCAATAAAAGACATTCAAAGTCATTGTTATGCACTGCCAGGATAAAAAAGAACAGAAGCCTTACAGGATGCCGAAGGTCGATTCTGTGGGCACCTCATTATGTCCTCTTCCTCAAATGACTTGCTTTGTGGAAGTTTATCCTCATTTATAAGACCAAGCTTTGTACGGAGGTAATTGTTCTGAGACTTCAGCCTTTTATAGGCATCAAACAAATCCTTTTTCTTCTTCCTCTCAGACAATAATTCTGAAGTTTTACATTTAACCAGTTGAAGTAGATTCTCTTCCGAACCTCCTTCAGTATGGCTGCTCTTTTGTCGAAGACACGCCTGCAAGTCATTCACTTTCTCCTCTAGATTCTTCACCTGGCACAATAAAAATTGTCTCTCTTCAAATTGCTGCGATTCTTTCTCATTAATCATACCATCTAAATGACCCGAATCACTCTTTTCAGGCAATTCTTCGTTCAATTTCCTTCCAACATCTTCTTGGGCCTTTCTCCTAAGCTCTTCCTCAAGCTCGCTTATTTTCTCCTCCAAGCATTTTGATCTGGTCATCAGTATCTCTTTTTCTTTTTTGCAATGGAGCAACAGCTGTTCTCGATCAAAAACTTCAGACGCTTGTAATTCCATCTTCTTCATTAAATTTGCTTGCAAGTCTTTTCCCCTGATTACTTCCTCAGTTTTCTTTCTGACTTCTTCTTTAAGTGCCTTAACCATATTTTCCAGATTTTCTTGCTTAGCAAGAAGGGCTCTTGTCTTTTCTTCTTGCTCTTTTGTTTCTTTCCCTTTGATAGCTAATGCAGAAGTATTCGATTGAACTAACTGCAGTAACTTTTGCTGGAGATCTATCCCCTCATCAATTTCCTTAGTCTTTTGTCGAAGCTCAGATTCAAGCTCGTCAATTTTAAGTTGCCGGTTCTCTTGTTCATCAGCCAACTCCTTCAACCTCTCATCCTGTTCCCTAGACAGCTTCGCCATTTCCTTTCTCAGAGACTGGTTTTCTTTGCTGACCTGCTCCTTTTCCAGCAAGAGTTTTTCTGTTTGAAGTAACAGATTACTTTCCTTCTCTTTCCATGCATTTTCAGCAGCTTCCATGGCCTCTGAGAAAATTTTCTGCAAGCTTCTGGATTTCGACTGGAAATTTGGGTAAAGTTGACTGCAGAATATATATTCTATCTGAGATATTCTGTCCTTAGCTTCCTGAATGGAGGCGACCAATATAGTGCTAAGGCCTGAGACATACTTAACATCATCATGGTCTAAGGAAATCCCTACTTTTGGAGAGTTATCGTCATATTTGTCCATCTGGAGAGACAGAGAATGTTAAGCACACGAGCAGTCAAAACGTAAAATTAAAGAAGCAAGACACCAATCGACACATGCAGGGTATTGTGACAAGTTGGACTCTTCGTCGCACAAAGCCATAGACAGCTGATCTAAGCATCCTAAGCTGCAAAGCCTGTAATACCATGGGCTCGAGCAGATCATAAAAAAGGCCAAATCAAAGTCCGAAAGTAGAGAAAACCAATACAAATAATGCTTCGGATGGGACTACCAATTGGCCCAATATCTGCATTGTATAGACCACGAATGAATAAGGGGAGCGAGAGCGATATTTAGTGCCTTAAATGATAGTTTCACAGGCCTAGTGTAACTTGGTGGATCCATGCATTTCTATAATCTTGAATCACAATCCAATGATGTTCTGACTAGTGCCACATCATCTATCGTGGCAAGAATATCAACCACACACGGGATTTTCTAGTGTCCACATTTCACATGCTCGTACATTACTATGGCTCAGCAGCTAACTCCAGCTAATCACGGAAGAAAAGAGAAGCACTTGAGATGAACAACAGGGAGGAGGAAGAACAAGGAAAGACAGAAGGGGAAAGTGAGAAATTTTGAAAGGAATGAATTCTTGCCAATTTCCCTCACAATCGCATTCATTGTCATGACAATGCACATACTCAGTGCACCAAATACGGTACTTGCAACTTAGAGAACTACGGTTGAGCTAAGACACTCGGCACGAGAAGAAAGAAGCGGACCGTCGTGGGACGGTGGCTGAGCACAGGATTTCCCCGAATCAGGAAGAAACAGGTTCGAATCGAAACCCTAGCTGAAGGAAGAGGAAGACGGCCGCAGGGTTAGGGCTCGTTGTTGCCAACGCCAGATGCTCATTCTTCTATTAAAAGCGGAGAACGCGAAATGTGCCTCTTCCTCTGAGTAAAAACAATGGAGGAATTGCTTATCATTGGGCCATTAACACACACTTCTCGAAGATCCGCGATCCAGAAATAGGCTAGCGCGCGAAGGAAGCTGACTCCAGCGCATTGCGGAAAGAGGAGGAATTCGAGAACGGAATGACACGAAGGGGATGGGAAACTTACCGGCGGCGGAGGAAGCTAACGACGGCGGCGACGGCGATGCGAAGCCTCGGTCAGACACTTAAAAGAATGGATGATGGTAGAATTGGGGGCAGGTAGAAATGGGGTTGGAAGGAAGCGACGTTTGAGATCCAGTCAGGACATGGCGGCAATTTCAAAAGCTTACCCGGCAAGGTTCAGGGGGAGCTCCTAGAGGAGGAAGATGAACACGGTGAAACGGTGAATGGGCCGAGCGGACTTACGGGACGATCGTACTGGGCCCATTGGCTCGAGCCCAATATTATTGATGGGCTCTGGTGTCTGGGCCCTTTTTTTTCTCTCGATTGGTACAGTGGTGCATCTGCTTTTGGGGCGCTGTTGCTTGCATTCGGCAAGGCAAAGGGGGCAGGGGCGAAGCAAAGCACAGCATCACAGCACCGATGAAATCAAGCAAAAAGCGTGCGTGCGTTTCCTAATTCCCCATTTTGAGGCTCTTCTTAATTTATTGGGGATTTCATTTGGTTGGGTTGGTCGCAATCTCCGACGGCACCAAATCTCTCTCCATTTCCCACTGGGCTGGGCGCGGCTCCGTAGATGCCGCCACCGCCGACGCCGACGCCACCGCCACAGCCACAGCCACAGCCACGCCCCGGCGTCTCCTCGGCTCCTTCTTCCCCGTGCCTCTCCTCCGCCGCCCGATTCCTCGGGGCCTAACTGCTCCCTCCCTCCCGCCGTTTCTCTTTCGGTCCTCTTCGTTCTAGGGTTTGATCGCCGGATGGCGGCTGCGGGGGAAGCCATGGATCGAGTTGATGATGATCGCACTTTCAACGTCAACTTCAGTGGCGAGGGTGCCGCCCTCCTCTGGGAGACCGTCAAGGTCAAGCTCAAGGACTTCATGCCCGATTACGCCGACGACACTCTCGTGGTCTCTCTCTCTCTCTCTCTTTGTCCGCCTTAATTGCCCCCTGTCTGCTTGTTCTGTTCTTCTATCTCCTCCGTAGAATCACTTCGTTTTCGTCTCGAATGCTACTGCTCGATTTAGAATTGTGACTGGAGTGTTGCGCTGAGAGCATTACTATCTGGGACACGTCGTGTTAGGGAATTCGATAGCTGATTGACTGCCTCTTCATTTCTATAGATGTTTGGATACAGGGATAGATTCTGGATTCATCATCTTCTGGTCTATCGTCCTCGTCCTCGTCATCGCAGGCCTTCTCATTCTTAGAGTTTATTCGTCTCGTACTCTCTTGATGTGATATTGCAAATCCAGATTCTATTCTTTCTTTGTTTCCTCTCTACAAATATTTCGTATCTTGACCTTGTCATCCTATTCCCACTTTGGTGTTCTGGCTGTTGCGTTGCAACTTGATGGCATTCTCGTCTCAGTGAAATGATTTTCTGAAACTAGGGTTGATGACCCCGAGCTCATCTTCTAGCTATACATTCCCGTTTTCAATTACAACCGTGGTGGCTGAATGTTGTCGTTGTCGGTGTGTTGTTTAACTTGTTGATCTGCTTTGGCAGGAATACGTTGTTGTCTTATTGAGGAATGGCAGGCGCAAAGAGGAAGCAAGGAATGAGCTGGAAGTTTTCTTGGGAGATGATAGCGATTCTTTCATATCTTGGTAGCCTTTATTTTCTTAACTTAGATATTGTCAATCCGTGCAATTGAACAGTTCCCCCCACATCGCCCCCTGACATGATGTTTTCCATTTTCTTTTGTCAGGTTGTGGGATCATTTGGCCAACAATTTGGATCTGTACATAAAGCCTGAGGAACCTGACGTCAATGATTTACATGAGAAACCGTTGTCAGAGGAACTACCTGACAGAGCAGATTCTCAAAACCCAGATGCCGAATCTGAAAAGGGAAAATTGAGTAACTTATCGAGAAGTCGCCGCAATAGGGAATGGAAAGGACTAATGGGGGATGCTGGTGAACCGCCTCCTCTCAGGAGCTCAGAGGTCAGGCATGTGCATGAGGAGGCAAAATCTCACCACAAGGACCATCATGCGAGACGATCCATTTCTCCTCAACATGCAACGCAGCGGAAGAGGAGCCGACCCGATGAACGGCAGTATTTGAAGGTGTGTGATTTCTAAACTTCAGTTTTGCAAGTTACTCAACAATCTTATGCCATTTAAAGCGTCTGTCTTGGCTTTTGCCTCCTTTTCTTGAACTAATTATATTGATCAACTGGCACCTAGGGTGTGTGCCTATCCATGTTTTTAGCTGAAGGTAGCTTATGTCCATATCTTGCATAGCCTACTCATGAGCAATAGTATCAAAGTCAGGACTGTTGTTGCAAAATTGCATTCTTGCCTTATGTAAACAGTTTCCATATTTTGTTAGTTAACACTAAGTTTGAGCGGTGTTAATTTGCATTGTCAGTGGTGCTAATCTCTTGGAGTCATGTTTCCCCTCAAACCATGCATCTTCTCCCTATTACTGATGTTTTAGGTTTCCTACCTTTCTTTTTATGATCTCTGCTATCTTTCTTGACTTGATGGCTGAAGGAACTGAAATGATGTGATTGATTCTTTGATACAATCACAATCATACATATTTCCATTTTGTACGTCATGCTCTGCTTTCCTTTCTTTTGCATTCTTCCAACATTTCCTGAAGGACTGTTTTACTGATTGTATACATTAGCATTGTACTCAGGCTAGAGATCATCCACTGCAGACTAAAGGGGTTTTTCAATAAGAATTGTCCGCAGGGGCTGAATTTCTTTTCCAATGCATAATGGCACCCCTTTATGCCTCCTTAGTGAAAATATAG
The DNA here is from genome assembly GCA_016097605.1 of Eucalyptus guilfoylei. Classification (NCBI taxonomy): domain Eukaryota; kingdom Viridiplantae; phylum Streptophyta; class Magnoliopsida; order Myrtales; family Myrtaceae; genus Eucalyptus; species Eucalyptus guilfoylei. Next base: position 184,210 of record CM027869.1, read on the forward strand.
AATTCCAAAATATAGAAATAGGAGAGCGACATTTATGAATTGGAACTTTTCATTTAATCAACACTTCTATGGGAATTCTTTAACATTCTTTAGTTACTTTTAGATGCAGATATTTCTGTTCATATAGGTAGTGAGCTTGTCATTTTTCTTCAGTGTGCGGTTCATTTGCCCCATGGGCTAGTTTTTGCAGAATCCAGAATCCAGTGTTTTTTTCTGTTCTTTTTTTTGGGGGGGGGGGGGGGGGGGGTTCTCAGAATCTACAGTGTTAAGGTGTTATTTAATAAATAGATCATCTCTGCTTATGACATAAATTATCTCTGTTATGTGCTATCAATTGGTCTGCCCTTCAATCATTCTTCTAGATCAGGTCTTCGCTAATGGCCAAAAGTTCATTGTCATTATCCCTTTCATGCAATGTGGAGCCTGCCTATGCGCAACCTCCAATTATGTGAGGAGGGATTTTCCTTCCACAGTGTCTAATGGGCTCTTAGGTCGTGGTCCTTGCCTTGAATTATGAACTTATAATCTATAAGCTGATGATCGAGTCGATGCCATGATTATACGTTCATTCCAGGCCCTGGTTAGAGCCTCTAACGGGTCCAAATGAATATAGACATATGCGAGAAAGGTAATCAAAAAAGAAAAAAAGATGAGTTCTTCCTTCCTTTATCACTTAGGAGCCATGCGAACGATTTGAGTCGAATGAGCCCATCGAATAGAATATAGGAGTTTGGATTGTGTAACAATGCGAATTCTGGATTGGGGCATTAAAAGAAAACTTGAAAGTCGCTTTAAAATCAATTCATTTTTCTATGGGAGAAAATTTCTGAAAATGAAGGAATTAAGGCATCCAACCAAAAAAAAAAAAAAGAAAGAGAAAGAAAGACGACCTTTTTGATTGGGTGTTTACTCTTGCAAAAAGAAGGGATCCGCCTTAAATCAAAACAATTTCTCCCTTATTTCCTACGTGGAGATCTTGCGTACTGTGAGAGCTAACTAGTTACTTTCTTACCTTGCTTACCTTTTGGACTATAGGAGCTATCGAATTTACTTAGTGAATCTTCCTGGACCTGCTTTTCATATATCTCTCCTTATTTGAGATCCCATTCAACTCTTTTAGCTTCTATTGAATCGAGAAATGGGTTTGATTGCCCATCTGTTTTATTAGTTTGCTTGCAATGGTTCTGCTCTTCAAACGCTCTTCCATTTCTGTTGTGCCTTTCATTTCTTCTCCTCATGCTTATGAACTTTCTGAATTTTTACTACCGAATAGGCTTCCCCTATTCACAGTGGACAGTATATTTTCAGTGGATCATGTGAATTTTCTGTGGATATATTTATTGAATAATAAGTCTTTATAGTTTTTCTTCCTACTCTCTCAAGAGTTACTTTGCCTGCTTTTGTATATCTTGAGGAAAATTGATCCGATTTGCTTCTCCGCAGAGGGACTCAACTTCTCAAATCATTGATGCTCCTAGGCGGTTGCTGCAATTTGCTGTGCGAGATGCTGTGGCAACTTCCCGACCTTCCGACTCTGCTGGAGAGTCTACTTTGAAGCGACTTCGTTCTGTGGTTTCAACGTCCTCCGAAGATGTAGTTGATCGGCCTCCAAGAGTCCGATCAGTCGCAAGGGTGCCAAATGCCATGGTGACAGTGATTAAAGCTGTGGCAGAAGCTGCCAGAGATGTGCGGAAAGTAAAACCGTCAGGAAATGTATTCGATAGACTAAGTCGTGGAGTGCCGGTTTCAGAGCCTGAGATTGTTGGAGAAGTTGCTGCAGTTGAAGATGAAGAATTCGAAGACTTTGACCAAACTTTAGAGCATTCTGGTTCAAGTAAGCCTCAAAGACTGGACCATGATGAAAGCTATGATGGGGATATGATGATGATGGAGAGGGAAAGCACTCTTGGATATGACTATATATCAGACAATGAAGGGTATGATAAACTAAAAGTTACCAGGCACTCCGATCTTCCTCAGACTTACATACATGGTGGAAGCAGGCATGAAGATTCAATGATGATGCAGTATGGTATATCAGAGACCACTGAAGAAGATATTAGCTTTAAAAGGAAAAAGAATATGGAGCAGCTGCCTGTGACAGCTAATTCTTCCCATAAGGTGGCTAACATTCCTGTGAATGCAAATTCACGGAACCCTCCTCATCAACATGCTGGACATGATGCTACTAAGCTGGACAACCAGCACCCTCCACGAGGAAGTCTGGCAGTGGCAAAGAAATCTGATGGCCAGGTCATAGGGAACAACAAACACATCACTGTTGCTAATGGAAATGTAAGATGCTCATTCGAGTCTCCAATTTTATTTTCTCCCGGTAGTAAGCATCTATTAGCTGCTTATTATTTGTGCTGAAGCTGTTGGTCTCTGGGGTGTTAATGATCTACAGGCACAATCTGCTGCAGATGCTCTCAAAGACTCTCAGAAAATGCTATCATCAACTCCTGGTGGGTTTTCATTTCTTTCCAATATTACCATTCTATCTATCATATGATATGCAAACTATTTGAATTGATTGTTCCACCAGGATTTGAACAATCGTGCTTTCAATAAAAGTTTATGCTACATATTTTCAGCTTCAGTTTACTTTAAATTGGAAAGTTAGATCCATTCTTGTTCTTCTTTTTGAATTTTTTTTTTTTTTGTTTGTTTGCTAATTTGCAGGATTAAATTCTGCAACTCGTTCTTTGGAGGACACCGATTCTCGGACTGTTTTTGTGAGCAATGTAATAATCGACTTTTGGGTCCTTAGTAAATGTTTCCTTTTTCGCAGTAAGCTTCTCACTGATGGTCATACATGCATGGACAGGTTCATATTGCTGCCACCAAGGATAGTCTTTCTCAGCACTTTAATAAATTTGGTGAAGTACTGAAAGTGATAATTAATACTGACGCAGCGACTGGACAACCAATAGGGTAAGCGGTTTGAATGCCTTTGCTGTCTCATTTTGGTGATTTGAACTCAAAGTTCTGCTAACTGTGGAGCGATATTGTTTTCGTCTGTGTTTCTTACTTGGTGCACATTACTAAGCAGATCAGCTGTTGTGGAGTTCACAAAGAAAGAGGCGGCAGATGGTGCACTTTCTTTGGATGGGTCATCCTTTATGTCACGGGTTCTCAGGGTACTCATTCAGGACTCTATAAACTTGTCATGTGCTATGATCTGTCTTAGTTTCTGTTGCAAACATGTAGTCATGTGAACCATAAAGCGTCTGGCCTCTGTTGATTGCATTCCCTTGCTAAACAATCATTATGGTCCCTTGAGCATGTTCTTGGTTCTTCATTTTTGGTGGAGTTTGAGGAACTATTCAGAGTGCTAGCACTGGCTACAAGCTGGCTATTGGTGAGCATAGGGGAGTGTTACATGAAAGGCCCCATCATATTTTGCTGACTGCTGCTGTTAAGTGTGTAGAAGTTTCTTTAGTCTGGGTGATCTTGTTAAGTGGTAACACTTAAAAAAATTGATGGGGTGCTGCTGTGTCTTTGGGGGATGCTCATTGGTCCATGTTTGGGGTCTATTTATGCGTCTCTTTAGCAATTTTATGGGGAAAATTCTTGTATTTAATTCTTCCTTTCCTCAAATACTTGCTTCTGGAAACAACCTTTTTCCTCTTTTACTTATTCTATATGTTTTTTTGCAGGTTGTAAAGCGGAATACTACTCTTCAGAAGGTTTCTCCAATGACCTGGCCACGGCTTGTAAGGGCCTCCTCTCCTTATGCAAGGTTTTCCAGAGTTCCTTTTTCAAGAGGAACTCCAGGTGCATTCCGGTCTCGTCTGCCCATCAGACCTGGTGCAAGGAGCTTGCAGTGGAAGCGGGACGCGCAGGGCACTCCTGCAGAAGGTGGGAGTAGTGTTGCTGCCAATAGCATCCCCTTTTTCGGTGCCCGGAGATTTACCTACGTGCGTACCGAGTCAAAACCTAGTGAGAACACTGGCGGAACATAGTTTGTTGGTGAAGTTGTGCTCGAGGAAGTTAATGGCAGAAAATGCCTCAACTTGTTTCTCTCTGAGACAATTAAAGCCGCTCAATCCAGTTCCATTCGAATTTGAAACGCAGCTTTATACTTGCATGTTTAGGCAAGGCGTGTCATGAAAGGACATCATCTTTCTTGGGTCGTACAAAGTTTTGATCTTCCAACTGAAGGATATAGGGTTTCGGAAAGCGTTGATGCGATTTTGGCATAAGTGATGTTTCTGGGTAATTCACTGGCGGCTTGGTTTTTTTCTTCCCAATTTATATGAAGAGACGAGATTGTAATATGTGAATAGGGATAGGGATCGGTAGGTCTCTTCGGTTTCTTGTTTTGATGTAAGGACTTGGACCAGCTTCTTCTTGTTTTTAGTATTTATGGATGGTAAAAAAGTAGAAAGATGTGAAAAAAGAGAAAGAAAAGCATAGAGGAAGATGATTTGCCGAAAAGCACGTTCATATATTGGAACGCCACTTCAAGATGGCTCTCTACAAAACTTGGAAATAATTATTTCTTATTTTTGCCCTGCTTATTTACTTGATTATAAGGTTGCTGGCACTCGTCGATACATTAGCGGATGCAAGATGGCAGAAAGAAAATGCAATCTGGCGTGTTCGATGTTTTGCTGAGATGCAGTGCCATTCACACTGTATCTCGCACCTTTTAAACCGCTATGTGCATTTTGTAGTGACATTAGTTGCCATGTCACTGAAAACAAACTGCGATATCCATTTGGCATCTTGGGATGAGAGACAACGGCAACATTGCACTTGTTATTTCTTCGTGTCATTACAACCATTGGGACGTTTGAAGCCGAAAAAATTGGATGCCGACTTAAGGCAGCTTGTCATCCATTAGGGATCTAGTCGAGACTGAGAACAATAACTATCATCGCATCATAGTCATAGCTCGTATGATGCCTCTTCACGTCCGTTGAGACATGAAGCTGAATGGTTGGGATTAGTTGAGTTTGTGATGGTCTCTGTGCAAATGAAGTTCATAGTTGCCGCTCTGCCCAAGATTTTCTGGGCATGGCTTGTTCTGTCAAGTGGAATGATAAAACAGAGGAGACCGTACTGAAAAAAAAAAAAGATTTTGCGGTCAATGAGGGGATCACAACCATCAATGTCCCATACTCCCGCTAGTTCACTGGGAATGGTTCGTGTAATCTAGCACATAGACAATGATTTACATTCAGAGTTGGTACACCCATCTAAGCTGTAGTAAATATGCCCTTAAGCATATAAAGGTCGCCACGACCAACACAAGTATCATGTTTACAATATTTCAGTTCTTTTAATGAAATGGGGCGACATCTTGTTAAATGTAGCAGACGAAACATACATACTCGTAAGGTCATAACCTCGTGATCAGAAAAGCCGCAGCATGATCAATTTTGACTTCATGCCTTGGGAACATGGGAAAATTCCGCCTCACAATGTGGTGCCATGCCCATTTGATATGCAAGGGACCATTTGCAGGAGAGAGTGGTACAAACTACAGAGAAGAAAGAAGATTGTCCAGAGCCTTGTCCGGTACGTATATCTAACACTCCAAGAACCTTACATACAACGAACAATTCAATAAGGAGAGCAAACAATCATTAGAGTTGAGGGGCATGCCCAGCAGACGGGCAAACCACCTTTAACCTCTACTCTTACACAATCATATTCACTCGAGAGAGTATTGCCAAATGCCACTTCTGGGCGAACTCAAAACAAAGACTAGGTGCTCCCCATTGAACACGCAATGATGCAAAGACATATCATGTTTATGCCATGAAATGTAATCTATCAGCCTAAATGAACAGTTTTTATCTGCTTTTGGAAAGTTGCCACTGCAACTTAACTCATTAAAGAGAGACAGAGGAGACTTGGACATATACTGGCCCTCTGCCAGCCTTGCGAAACACCCACAGAGATAACAAGAGTAATCGCGTAAAAAGGCAGCCACTGCATAGGGCACCTTATGCAACAACAGAGACGAATGAATAGCTACGGATATTCAAGCAACAACAGAGACGAATGAATAGCTATGGATATCCACATCTACTGGCCGAAGGTTGATCCAGAGCTTGCTACTTTACAATGAGGGCAACTACTAGGATGTCTAGGGAGGATGCATAACGGTTAGGCAAACTGTCCAGTCTAGCATAATGCTGCCACATCCAGCAAAACTGTACAGAAAAAAGCTAGGACAATGTATGCAGCCATATATTTGTCGTCATCTTCAACTTTCACCACAGGACGCTAAAGTAAGTATAGAGTAAAAAGACCATCTATCAGAAAGCATATTGAGTAGGCAGTTCTCACAGGCTACAATTTCGACAGAATGAACCCGCAATTGCAAGTAGGGACTTGATTTTGAGGGCAACTTATATATGGTTTCCACAACAGTCAGGGGCCACACAGCCAAAAACCTCTGGCGCTTCTTACTCCTCACAAAATTATGTAAGAGGGAAGGACCAGCCATTTGGTAAAAACCCATGAATCGTGTGCTGTGTATATAGATATGAGAAGCCAGGGAAACGAAAAGGATGCCAAGAAAATAAAAAAGAAACAGAGAGAGGGGGGGGTCATTTGGAGAGCAAAGTGAACAAGAGACCTAAGGAGAGAGCCGCAACGCAAAAATAGGAAACCCCGCGAGCCCGGACGAAGAAGACGTTCAAGCTCTTGGCAGCCTGGAGCGAGAGGGTGAGGATCTGGAGGCGGCCGAGCTGCTCCATCTTGAAGAAGAAGTAGATGGGCTTGACGCACTGGCGGAGCAGGAAGGCGAGGGAGAAGGGGAAGCCGAAGGCGACGCAGCCGAGGAGGGAGGCCTCGAAGATGGGGGAGGAGCGGGTGAGGTAGGAGATCCAAGCGCCGAGGGCGAGCTGGGCGAGACCCAGAGCGGCGATCGCCTTGCTGGAGCTGTAGAGGGTCTTCATCAAATCCTGGAGCACCTGGCGGGTCTCGTTGGCCAGGGCAGAGAGGTCGCGCTCGACGGTGGGGCCCTCGATCTCCTGGTGCTTGAAGTCGGGGTTTTGGCTGGGGTAGGCGGTCGGGTGGGGAGGCTTGTCGGAAGGGGAGGGAGAGGCGGTGGTGGAGTAGTAGGGCGAGGAGGAGGAGGAGGCCGGGAGAAGGAAGGAGCAGAGGGGAGGATGGACATGGGGATGATGATGATGGCGGTGAGAGGGGAGGACAGGCCGAGAGGGAGGAGGAGGGCGGGGGTTAATGGAGGAAGATGGAGGGAGGAGGGTGGCGGCGAGGAGCCTGATCTTGGAGCCCCTGCACCTCCGGGCTAACAGACCCGACATCGCCGCTGCAGCAGCCGGCGCGATCAATTGGAAGGGGAAGGAAGAAGGAAGGAAAGGAGTCGTGAGTCGTTTGTATTTGTTGTTTCGGAGACATTATGGACTGCATGTCCTTTTACTGGGCCTGGGATTTGGATTGGGATTGGGATTGGGATTGGGATTGGGCTTGGGATCGACATCCCCCAGCAACGTCAACCTCATGAATTGCTTCATGCTAAACCCAAACTCGTCACAAGAGGACGAAACAAAGATCCAACGACCCGTAAGAAGAATGAAACCATCGCGTTCATTTCGCCGTTCCAGCAAAATACGTCTTCCGCCGAAGCAATTATCATTCCCCTTCTTTTCCTGAGTTTTTTTTTCAAATGGTATCTAACGCAAGTTGTAGGCGAGGAATGACGCGAGGGAGGCATCGACCAAAAAGCAGACTGCAGGCAAGGTAGCGGCAGCTGCGCTGGTGGGCGCGGGAGCGGGAGCCGCCACAGGCTCGGTGGCAGCCATGATGGCTCCCACAGAGGAGGTGGGGAACAGATGTGCGCATGCCATCTTCTTCATCTCCATGGTAAAAGAATTGATTAATTGGGACCGACAACAACCAACAAAGGTTGTGACTCCTGGGAGGTTGGTATTCCCGAACTCGCTAAGCGCTCTGGAAAACAGATATGCAGGCCTGGGGACTCTTCCGGAGGAGGTTGCATGTATAACAGAGGCTTTACGTACACGGGGGGGGGGATGGGATCGACCTCTGGTTTTTTGGGGAGGTATAGGACTGCCGCGCGGGGAATGAAAATGGGTGAAATGAGTGGGAGCGGGAGGGGGAGCGGAGTCCTGCAAGGCCCATTCGTGTCATTTGCCGCTGAATTATGTGAAGCCAACCGAGCAGGCCTCCGTCAGAGTCAATAATTATAATAATAATGTCATTGTTGTGTGAAGCCGCGTGGGGGATGATTAGACTAGGCATGCCATTATTGCCATCGATGTTTGATTCGCTTCTTAACGTCATTTTCTAGAAGTAGTACTGTCCGGCGGAGCGTTTGTCTTTTTCCCTTTACCACCTGCACATGGAAAGCATGGGAATTCGTCTACGCTTGTCTCCGCTCAGAGTAGGTTTGGAAAATATTTTCATTTCCAGAAATAATCATTTTTTTAAAAATAATCATTTTTTAAATTTTTGTTCCTGAAATAATTTCTAGATAAAAAAACATATTTAATAACTACAAAAATTTCTATAAGAATATAAATATATTTGGTACAGTGCATAATTTTTTTATAACGTTTGATTTTCTTAAAATTTTTTAACAATTCTTTTATATTTTTCTTTTCTCCCTCTCTTTTTCTTGTTGCTTGACGGGAAGAAAAATAAAAAAAAGAAAAAAGAGAACCTTATTTTTAGAAATTATTCTCGAAAAAATTCTCGAAAAAAAAGAAGTTAGTATTTTTTTCTACTTCTTGTTTAAGTTTTAAATTTATTTTCCAATTATTTTGTATTCTATCAAATAAGAAAAATTAGTTGATGTTATGAAATGAATTTCTATTTTTTTTTCTATTTGGGAAACAAAAGAACCAAAAGATCAAGGAAGAGAAAACTTAACATGCAGGCCCTTCGCTTCCGCTTAGTCTTTGGGAGCGCAGGTGGTCCTGAACCAGAAGCTAACACAAATATCGAATAAAGTAAAGACAGGTGAGGTCCACGAGCTGTATCTGACCTTTCATCCATTTCTTTACTACTACTACTACTACTAGTAGCTAAAGCAAAAACGTCAACTCCCTCTCCTCCGTCAACCCTAGAGAGAGAGAGAGAGAGAGAGGCAACATGGGCGTTGATGTTGAGGTGGTGGAGCGTTGCGAGATCTGTCCACCCACCACCGGACGGCTGGAGGAAGAGAGAGCGGAGGAGGTGGGGCTGAGCATGATGGACATCCCCTGGCTCTTCTTCCCCCCAACTCAGCCCCTCTTCTTCTACGCCTACCCCGACTCCCTCTCCCACTTCTCCTCCACCACCCTCCCCCTCCTCAAGCTCTCCCTCTCCCGCTCCCTCCTCCTCTCCTTCCCTCTCTCCGCCCGCCTCCTTCTCCACCCCCACCCCCACCCTCACCCTCGCCCTCCCCTCCTCCTCTGCTCCTCCCCCACCGTCTCCCTCACCGTCGCTACCTGCACCACCGCCGCCTCCGCCGACGACGACGACGACGTGTTTCGCCGTCTCTCCACCCACCGCCCCAGAGACGCCGCCCTTTTCCACCCTCTCGTCCCTTCCTTGCCCCCCATCTCCAACTCCTCCTCCGACGCCCCCGTCCCTGTGTTCGCCGCCCAAGTCACGGTCTTTCCCAACTCCGGCCTCTGCCTCGGGCTCGCCTCTCACCATGTCGTCGCCGACGCCCGGACCTTCAACCTCTTCCTCAAGGCCTGGGCCTCTCTCTCCCTCCAGCTTTCCTCTCCCGCTCCTCACCCACCGCTCCGCGGGTTCTTCGCCACCCCTCCCTACTACGACCGTACGGTCCTCAGGGATCCACGCGGCCTCCTCCACAGATTCCTCTTCGAGTGGTGGAACTGCAGACGGCAGGCCCCTCCTTCGCCAGTGCATGGTGGCGCTGGTTTCCCCGACATGGTCCGGTCCACTTTTGTTGTGGGCACCACTGACATGGCGTGCATCCGAAGGTGGATACTCTCTCAATGCAACGCCGGGAATCTCCCCCACCCACCCCATTTATCTCCTTACGTTCTCACCTGCGCATTCCTTTGGGTCGTTTGGGTGAAAGCCCATTTATCCCTTCAGGCCCACAACAACGATCCAAAACCCACCCACCGCGGCCCGGTTTACTTCGGATTCATCGCCGGCGGCCTCACCCGCTTGGGCTATCCCGTACCCGCTTCTTACTTTGGCAACTGCGTTGGGTTTGGTCGGGCCGAGGCTGTGGTCCACGAGCTGGTGGGAGAGACCGGCATCGTCGTCGCCGCGAATGCGCTAGGGAGCACGGTCAAGAGGTTGGACAAGGACCTTTTCGCAGAGGCGGAGCGGTGGATCTCGGATTGGAGGGCCTTCTCTGAGTCGGAGCTCCATGTGACCGTCGCCGGGTCGCCCAAAGTGGACCTGTACGACACGGATTTCGGGTGGGGAAGGCCCAGGAAGATAGAGGATATATCGATCGATAAGAGCAGGGCCATCTCGTTGCACGAGAGCAGAGATGTCAAGGGCGGGATAGAAGTGGGGATATCTCTACCCAAGCCCAGAATGGATGCCTTCACCTCCCTCTTCACAGCGGGTCTGAAGGTCATGAAGCAAGTGACTCTCCCAAATCCCAATTCATAGCTCCTGGAATGCCTCCCTATCTCTATCATTTTGAGTTCAATAAAACAACAACAATGTGGGCCGGGCTAATTTTGGCATGGCCAGGTGAACCAACCTTCTTCGTATCTCACAAGTTTGTGTTGGCATTCCATCGTTTCTTATTGCGTCCTCATGGCATGCGATTCTACGAATGAGGTGAACCACGATCGTTCGGCAAACCACATTTCAATTCGTTCGCAGTCATCCATTTACTGCCCTGGCAAAGGTTACATTCATTCTATTATTCACGTTCTTCTCTTCATAATTGCCGATCGAACTGAGCAGAGATATGCTAAGATCATTTCGAAAGCTTATTTGCTAAAGTGCAAAATAAAACTAGTATTTTTATAGACGATATATGGTTAACAATTAGGTATTTGCTAAAGCGACCCATTAGCAAATTATTGAACAAAATCATTCTGGTGTGATGGTGAAGTAAAGTCTCATCACACGCAGTATTCGTCCTAGTTTTATTTTCGTAGGTACTGCAAAAATGCTTGGCACAGACAACAAAAGAAGGCTCTTAGAATGGCCCTTACACAACGTGGTTCCCTTAGGAAAAAGGTCCCATTGTGATGTTATAGCTTGAAGATTGCTCCAAGCTCTGCACGAGCTATTAGCCTTGCTCGATCGGACGGTCCAGTTTTCCCTCCCATCCTAATGATGATTATCTGTTATTGCTACACCGTAGCTCAATTTCCACTATTCAATGTTTTTCGGCGACCAAAGCAAATCCAAGCAGATACGCGAGCCGTGATTTCTCGCCATTCCTCAGTCAAGATCTTTTTCTTTAACGTAATTATTAGAGCGGTTTGCCAATAGATTAAAACCGCCGCCCCCGCTAGCAAGATGCAGGGGATTCCCTGCATTTTCAAAGGTCAGCTTCTGCTCCTCCCAGATGCCATAACGGTTTGCTCATTTTCAAGCTGTTGGGATTGGGATTTTGCTAATGGTCCATCAATTTTAGCGCACACGGAAATGCTTTCATGACTTCATTTTGAAGCCAAACCAATACCACCACTAGACTTCTTTTACAAGTATCCCATTGCTCCAGACTGTGAAGTGTCGGCAACAAATACCAAACATGCACAGATCAGAGCCAAATGGAGAAAAATATGCCCGACAAACAACATGTGTACATATACGTTCCCCATGTTTCTTCACCCCCTTATTCTTTTCCAGATACAATTTACTTTATTGTAGAACTCCGCATGTCCAAAGCATCCAAATTTTAATTCCGTTTCAACCTCCGAGGGCAGACAACACTGCATCTGATGCAAACAAAAACGAAGCGGCCAATCAGATTAGCAAAAACAATCCCCCATAGAGCCATCACTGACAGAAGAAGCTTCTACTAACAACAAAGAACCTTCTATTTCTGTCTAAAGACGAAAAAGCGACAAGCCTTGTAACAAGGGTGTATAGAGAACAAAGACCTAACGCTCCAGTGATCCTTCCACTTAAATCCTTGCCCGAGCTTTATAAAAGGTATCATTTTCACATTCAGTATAAGCACTAGGCTATTGTAGAAAAACGAGACATGCTCACATGGACTTTGTATCACTTTCAGGCAGTAAAAGTCATTTAACTCCTAGTGCCTCGAAAGCACAACAACAGCTTTTATCTCCAGGTGGAAAATTATCATCAAGCAGTCTGCAGAGACCGTTATAATTGGGGAAGCATAACGTTTTCTTATCAGAATCTCACGGAAATATATGGAAAACTGGAAAACCTAAAATTCAAACTCACCTCAACAACTGATGAAGAGATGCCATGCCAAAAGATAAGGAAAATTCACAAATACTTCAAATAGGCATCACCCTGCAAAAATGACGAAAACATTATCATTACCCTGTAAAGACTTCTTGTTTTACACAAAAGGTAGTCTAACATCTGGCCAGGAAAAAAAAAAGGCTAGTCTGACGTTGGAATGAAAATTCAGTTGTTAATGCAAACTCATTGTAACTTGGGACTTACAACTGGAGAGATTATCGTACCATATGCTGGAAATAACGGATTAACTCACCCTTGGAATGTACTACCGGCACTGCTTAACTAATCCGTAGATCACCAAGAAAGTCCGACAGCCTGAAGATATACAAAACTTGGCTAAAGTTAATAAAAAATAAACAATTGAAGGCCAAAGTTGAGCATTTAGACCTAGCATCCGCAGATGATAGTCAACAAAACATTAAAGAGAGACATGAAGAGTACTAAGGAAAAACCTAATATCCTTAGCTATCACTGTTTCTCCATCTTCAGCTCCTAGATGCCTCAAAACAACTTCCTCCAGCCGTCCATCTCTGTATGCATGCTGCAATCACATAACATCATTTACATAGGCATTCTGACAATCTGATTAAAGTCCATCACATGATAGCTGCAGATCTACTCAAATTGAAAAGGGACATCTACTGGTAAAGAGCCATCAACCATCGCATAGGAACTCTACACATACTACGAATATAATAAAGACAAACCACCAAATTTCCATATCTGCAAGAATGCCAAATCACATGATATTGCTAATCCAATCAATGCATCTTCACTAAGTAGCATGTATCCAGTAGAGGCACCAATAAATAGAATGCCCATCCCATAATTCATAGCTTCATCAGCTCTCTCCCAATATATTCAGAAATATTAGCGAGATGCATGGACGTAAAGCAATGGTTTCAAGATGCCTGGCGGCGTGGACACTAGGATTAAAATACAACCAAACAAACACTTGCAGAATCTCACATAGCTCAATTAATTTCCAATCACCTCCACAGAAATGTTAAGGAAATGTTTTTTCATGCCAATCAAACATAGCTTCACACCACTGACTTTAATCAAATAAAAAGCCCACACAAGTTAAAACCTAGTTCACGGTTCATAATTACAGAATTTTGATAGGAAGAGAAACAAACTACAAGCTTCATCTTCTTTTTTTATGCAAAAATGCCAGACTTCCAAATATCAAAACAAACTCAATGACAACCGGCTAAAATCTGAACCTCGAGGACCTCTACTCCCTATCACTTGATGAATCACCCGAGTTAGTTCCCAGTCGTGCCAATAAAATAGCCATCTCCATAGATATAAAATCATCGTCATCGGTGTCTTCAACATTATAGAAATCCAAGTCTTCATCTCCCATAAGGCTCTCAAGAAAAAGTAAATGCTCAAAAACACCAAACATTGCATCCATATTTGCAGGATTGCGCCTGCGCCTGCGCCTGCGGGGAGGTGGCCTGCGATGTATCCATGTGTATGACCCTGGCTTGACCGTATGCTGGAAACAACAAACACAATACCCATTAGGGTATTATCCATTGCCTAAAGATCTTTGGGATGAGCGTACATTAAATGACAAGTAGTTCCACCGACAGAAGTCAGATGAGGACGAGATTTCATCTTGACCACAACAATGCAACTAACTACTCAGGAGACAAGCTTGTTCTCTCTATGGGACCCAAAAGAATTATACACAAACACCACCACCTCTTCTTCCTCTTCTTGTCAAATATCAGCACTGACATAGGCCAAAGTAGATGGGAGAAAATTGCATAATAATCAACAATAACTTGATCATTATACACCTCTTCCTGGGGAAAGGCCATTTCAACTGAAGTCCATTGAAATTAAAAATCAAGGGATTATTGAAATTCCAGACACGAGGCTACTATTAAACGAAGTCAGTGCAATAGCAACAAGGGAACTCCAACTTGGAAGTCTAAATAAATGGAAAACCGCTCTTCATTGGCAATATGAGCAAACCAAGTCCACAAGGAAGGATTGGGAGGTTGCATATCCTAGTCAGTCGGAAGAAGACTTAATTTTCAGCCATCAAACTCTACATAAGGATAATATGAAATATTACTTTCTAAATAAAATTAGTCTCACTCAATTAACAGTGTGGGTGTCTCGTTCTCTTTGATACCTTTATAAAGCCTACTGAGTCATTTAGATGCACAGGGGAATGCGTTCAGGTATAAAGCTTAAAGCTGCATGGTGCTCCTGATGGCAAACATGCAGAAATAAAGATTGCTCTGACATTCACATATCCAAGGTGCCACAAATCAGGTCACTAGTCTGCACCCAATGGCAAAAAGAAGCAGATACAGCATAGCAAAGCACCATCAACCCAGTATTGTTTTGAACTTTTCTAAGCAAAAAAGTTATCCACTTTTGCTCCAATACTTATATATCGTAAAACTAAAAAAAATGAAAAGAGTTAAACAACCAACCCACGTGTTGATACTAATTATTTTTAAAATTTTTTGGGTGTTCTGCTTTAGATAGAAGTCAAATTACAAGAGCTGCAATATTTGAAAGGAACAAGTTGACAGTCAGAATCATTCCAAACGGAGACTTGGCTCAAAAAATATGGTTCCCCCCATAGTAAGACACAGCAACCCCTGTGCATATTTTCTTCACGTGGTAAATGGTGAAGAACACTGAGAATATCAATTGAATATCACAACATGTGGACTACAAGAAATTCCTTGGCAAAGAACCCACTTAACACTAGCCCATAAATTGGATGGTACAAAATGCAGCTAACAGAAGATGACTCTGCAAACAATATACAGCTGAAGTAAAGAGGCAGAGCTACATTATAAACAGATGTGCGTATCTCCATGTTCACTTTACCAATGAGATATCTTCTTTTAAGAGACACATCTAAAACAGGCACCAAAAAAGTGGAGAAAATGCATATCCTTCCACAATTGACGGCAGGAGAAAGCAAGTCGGCCAAAAGATGAATTCCATCAAACAAGCCTCACTTTAAGTATACATAGGGCAAGGCAAGCTCTGTAATAAAATCAGAATACTCTCAAGCTCGGAACTGCATTACCTTGTAAAAACAACTTGTCCCAAATGGGCAGTTTCCATCTCCAAAATTGAAGTGCTTACAATCAATTGACCTGCAAATTAGCAATAGTCTAGAGAGATCAATTCGAGAATAGAAGAAGAAAGAAACAGAACATGCACAAGTTTTGCAGAGCGACATGATTACTTTTCACAGAAAGTATTCCTATCCCTTGCAGTCAAGAAGCAAATAGTAAGCTTGTAGCATATTGTCCAAATGACCAAAGTTTTCACCTATTACTGCTTGTAAATCTCAACAAATTGCAGACAAGATTTACTGGAACCAATCCAAAGATGACTAACGGTTGGTCCACAGAAACCATAAGGCTAAATATATTCTTAGTTCACCTCATAAAATACCAAAGATTGGCCAACAAGAAGCTGAAAATTTCTCCGCAAATATAAATATATATGTATGTATAAATTGTATGTAGGATACTTATATGTCCTTACTTGAGTTTGGCCTTGTAGTTGTCAATAATTTCCTGTTTTTCTTCTTTTGAGGTGTACCAAATGACACTGGGGATGACAAAGTAAGAAAGCTTGCGACATATTGGGCAGGCCCTCAACGAACTATTCACATCCATTCCAGTAGTTGGTGAGCTACTACGCCAGTTCCTGATGCATGTTATGCAAAATGCATGATCACATTCTGACAATATACCAAACTTCCTTTCAGCTGCAGTGGGCTTCGAAAGAACACGATCTAAGCATACACTGCATTCTATTTCTTGACTAAGTTTCAATGCCTCAAGCTGCTTTTGCTTTTTCTCACAAGTCTTCATATGCTCCTCTCTTTCTTCGGGTCTAAAAGGATGCAAGCAGTGTTTTCCACATGTAGGGCATAAATCTCCATGAATATGAGGGCAAGCTTCTCCACGAGGACAATCGCCAGCGGCAGCAAATGAGCAGATAGACTGATCAGCTGGTCTGACAGTTCTAGACTCTATGACGTCAGTGCCATCAACATAATCAGGCTGCTCAAAGCCTCGATTCCATGCAGGTTGGTTACGGGGACCTAAAGGTCTACTTCGTGAAGAAACCTCTACAGAAGTGGAGCTGGAATGTAACCCACTCCTAGAAGTTAAGACTTGAGGAACAGACCCTGAAATGGGGGGCTGTGAGGAAGTTCTCGACGATGATGAGGATGAGGATGATGCACCGGACCATGGACGAGAAGCCTTGACATGCTCATATCTGCATCGATTTCCATAAGTACACATTCCTTTCTGATAGAAGGTACAAACCTGTGCAAAGATCAAGCGGGTCAATATCGAATACAGCGAATTGATCCGGGTTAATTGTAAAAGCCTATGGAAGCAGAAATGTACATTGTTCTGTGGAGCTGTCCAGTCATGTGAATACTCGCAGTGCTCCCCTTTCAAACAAGCACCATGTGCGAAGAACTTGCAAAGAACTCTGCAAGCACAAATAGTATTATAAGGCCATTTCATCAGCCAAAGAAGGCTAAACAACAGAAAGAGTTCCGAAGAGCGTGTGGCACAGTAATTAATACCACTTGCAGAACAGAAAACAAAGAAGCGGATAGATTTTTCTCGTAACCAGATACGCTGCAGCTTCATGATCTATGTGGTTGTTCATAAAACTGGCAGCACCCTAGCAATGATCAAGCATTTTGATAGACTTTTTTTTTTCTTTTCCCCAAGTCACATGCCTAATCCACCGGTTAGCAAGAACATCTCATCAATATCCAGAAGCCAATTTCATGGTCATTCGACAAAATTCACAATCACAGGCAACTGAAAAGCCTGAATTCAAGAGAACCCTATTCCGCCTCGACCGACCTAATGTCAAGGCAAAAGATTTCCAAAGAACTAAGCTTTTTACACGTATCGATGCACCCATTTGAAAGAAAAACGTGAGACTGCTTTTTCAAATAATTCAAGGCACGTAATAATGAAGGAGAAACCCAAGAACATAAACAGGAGCGCTTATCGTTCGATGAATAGAAATCTCAGTCATCAAATGACCACGGGTGCAATCGTAAAAAAGGCCAGCTGCCCATTACCATACATCTCAACACAAGAGAAAGCCGCAACAACAACAGCTCTTAAAAGCCCCGCGATGATTAAAAATGAATCCGCTGAAAGAGAAATAAGAGCGGGGGAGGGGGGCTAAAGGAGGGGGGGAATTCACCTCTTGGACATGACGATGAGGACAAATAACAGGGCGAACGAATACAGGGATTGTATCTGCACTTTCTCTCTACGCGATTTCAATCGGAAGAGAGGAGGATCCTCGGTTATGGAAGAAAGTGCGATCAAGGATGAATGGAAACGGCCCCCCACCCCTTGACCTGATCCGCTCCTCCTGGCTTTAGGGCTTCTTCTCTCATTTCGGGCGGTGTCGCTCTCCGCCCGTTCAAGGAGCCACACCCCGCGCGTCGCACGTGTTGTGGAAAATCACTTCCTCGGTTCCACCTTTTTGATTTTTTAGAATATCTGTACTACCGGTCCTAAAACTTATTGCAAAAATATAATTAAACTTTAAAACTTTTAAAATATGCAATTCAACTTTAAAACTTGTCAAATTGGTGTAATCAAAATTTTCTATTAAAATCATTAATTTATTTAACGAAAAATATTGAAGTGATATTTTAAAATTTATTTATTTATTCTACGACGAGGTCGCCAACCCCACCCATGATCTCTACCCCTCTTTTTTCCAATTTTTTTAAAAAAAAAATTATTTTAGCTTTTTTTTACTGTTATTTAAATAAGATTTAAAGCAAAAAGTAATAAAAAAAGCTACATAGGAAAATAAATTGATTTAAAAGTGCCACTTTAGTGTTTTGTGTTAGACAAGTTCACGATGTTAATAGAAGGACTCGACTAAATTAATTTGACGAGTTTTAGGACTTAATTGCATTTTTGGATAGTTTTAAGATTCAATTGTATTTTCATGACAAGCTTAGGACTTGTAGTACATATATCTCTAACTTTTCATTCTAAGTTACTCCATTATTAAACACAACAAGAGATAAAATATAGAAAAATGATTGGGTAACAATTTTTTATTTACTGTAAGAATAATTGTCTATTCCAGATTACAAAAAATAAAATAAAAAATTCAAAATCATTCACTTTTCACGTGATAAACGGATATCAAAGATAAATACGTTAACATGTAAAACAAAAAGAAATTCGATGTTGTCCTTCATAATTTTCTTTTAATTTATTTCTTTCCTATGTTACTGATCATACCCAAATAAGTGACCAATAGTGACTCTTGTTCTTTTTCTCAATGACATCTTTGCATTATGATTCATATTAATTTTAAGTAATAAGGAATGTTCGAACCTTTTGACTCAATTAATCCCCACGAATTCAATGAGTTATTTGGGCAATAATTTGACCGAGACTTTGGCCCTTTTTATTTTACCTTTCTCAAAGGGTTTTGGGGAAAAATATGAGGTGTTTGACAAGTGTTTTTGGGACTCCATTATCCAAATGCTAGCGTTGGGAAAGCCAAAAGCTTAAGGCAGGTCCTCCCTTGCTTTGGACTTTAGGCATTTCCGAAAGGCAAGTCTCTAGCAGTGTTCATGTTCACGCTTGATCTTTCCCAATTTGCATAAAGGAGCTGGACAATTGTCACCTAAGGGGTCGTGTGACCCAAGGCATCGCCTGAGGTTGCCCTACCTCGAGCAGCATCACCTCAGTTCCCGTGACCCAAGTGGAGCCGTTTTGGGTCGCGCGACTTCAGGCATCATCTCGGTTGCCACAATCCAAACGACGCCGCTTGAGGTAGGGCAACCTTAAATGTTGCTTGAGTTCCACGACAAAGGCATGTGGAGTCACGTGACCTTAGGCGAGGCTATTCAGTAATTGTTTTAGCCCACCAACAGCTAAACTTTAGCGAAAAATACTTTAAGTCTTTTTAAAAAAATTAACAAAAGTCCATTTTTTTATTAATAACAAAAAAAGTCATTTACAAATGTATTTTTTACCAAATGACGTTTAAGTTAAAGTTATTTCTCAATGCATTTTAAAATTAAAATTTACCAAGTACTATTGCATTTTGAAAACCCTTTACTCTAAAGGTATTTGCTTTTTCCCAGAGATATTTCCTCAAAACCGAACCAAACAAACCTTTTATGTATTATTGATCATGGATAGGGTTTAATTATTCCCCATATTGTGCACATAACATGTGTCGGCCCTAGTAAGAGTTATTTAAATACCCTATGAGTTCACTAGAACGTTCATCTTAATAAAATATGGAGTAATTCTTGGGGAAAGATCGCAAGTGGTAATATTTGATTCTCCGTGATTGGTTGTTTAATAGTTCATAAGAAAAGTTACGAAAAAATGATGGGCATAATTGCTTAGAGATAATCATGAAGTTGGCAGAAAATCTTGAATTATTATTAACATATAACTCTTTCTTCCTTTGGGAACCCCATCTTTAAATGCGCATTATAGTGATTTTTAAGCCAAGAGTTTTAAACATGGCTTTGGATCGTAAGACTTTTCGCTTGCAGTCATGTCAATAGAAGGACAACATGAAGTAGAATAACGTTGAGAGGGTTCTTTTCCAACAAGTTCTTCAGATAAATTTCGTGGAAGTTTGCATAGAGAATGATGTTACCGTGGGTTTTCGACATCATTAAAGTAAAACCTACTCATCTCTAACAGTTCGGAAGCCTGTGTCACAGAGCAAGAAGAGCCAAAGCTGACGAGATTAGTAGCGTGTTGTCGACTGCAAAGGACTGGGGAGAGAAGCAGGAAGGTGGGCGGGAAGGTGTTCTGCATTCCATCTCCAGGGAAGTCGTGTTAAATCAGAAAGGACAATCAACTAGTCTTTCTTTTCTTGTACCAATCACGTATTGTTTTCCCGTTGTCAAGCTCATGTCTGGTGAAGACAGACAGCGCGTAAAAGGTCGATGGGCTCGTGAATGAACATATAAAAAAAACAGATTCATAGATTAATAGCCGTCCCATCGTCACATTCATCCACGAATTACAGGCGCACATATAAGGTGGATGTAGGGGCTGTGCATGATCTGGATGGACAGTTCTAACTTAGAACCATAAATCACCTGCTAAGGATTAGTTCTAAAAAATTGAAACCGGGAGTCGCCTGTTAGTTGTATGGATCCATCCGGGAATCGGACTTGGGTGGATTAATGGAACTGGATCCATGCAACTGGTCAAGAAGCTTTTTCCTCCATTTTTTTTATCTTATTTTTTTTCTTTCTCAAATTCTTCATCCCATTACCTAGAAATAGCACATTAAACCTAGAACGCCACAACTTCTATAATACCATACGCTCAAACAAAAGACCCATCGTCGGACCTCCATCTCCGATTGCCTCTGACCACCGGAAGGGAATTTGCCGGCATTCATCCTCATCATCATCCATTCAAGACTTACAATCGTAGCCACATCACAAATACAGAGGACATTCACAAAGATATGGCCAAAGCACAAAGCGAAGGTAATCAAAGATTGTAGAGATTCGAAATAGAGATGAAATTTGACTGATAATACACCCGGTAATCAACAAAAAGCCTATACAACACACCATATATTCACGTACTCCTCTTGACAATTCGAAATTAGAGATTAATCCTAACAACTTTGGTTTAGGCATTTCTTCAAACACGTGGTGCGCATGGACCGAGAGGGAAATATTGCACATCTTTCGCAATCAGATCCCGGCATATCCCAAAATTAGAGATTAATAGTAAACATTTTTTATATTAAAAATTAATATATTATTATAAAATAACCGGGCCGCTCCGAGTGGGTAGGTGGGCAAATCCGTCCATGGAATCAGGAACCATACTGGTACTCACCGGTTCCCATAAATTGAAACCGGTGGTTCCAGTCCGGTTTCGGGCGATCCGGGCAAGTCTCAATTCCTTTATACACCCCTACATGAATGTGTGGGGATCACCTAGTGGAACTGATTTACCGAACGTTTTGTTTTAAGGCAATGAATTCGTCTTCGTTGGTGAGGCAAATGCGATCCTGGCCAAAACTATCGTTACTAACCTCAGTTTGCAGATTGTCTGCTTTGTAATGCACTCACTTCTAGTTCATGCATACTTCCTTATGATATTTAGAGAGTAAGAAACTCGTCGCATAAACTGTGTGCGCATTCATACGGAGGCACAATAGCCGTGCCAAGAACCGTGAAATCAGGGGACGGATCAGAAAATTGAAAAGTAAATCACTCAACCCATACACAGAACTTGCCTTGTCTTCTGAAAAAGGTATCCATCCAGGGGAGGCAATGAGAAGCCATGATGCAACACACTCAATTCCGTCAAAACCATAGCTCCAAAGCCTCAATAGTAGGAATCGCATGCCAAACATTCTGGTACTGGGTGGCTGCCGTTGCTTCTATGTAACGATGCGGCAAAGCAGCAGCAGGGTTGGACAGGTGTTTGGCTAGTACAAAGTGAAGCCATCGTCATAGGAAACATGCCATCCGCGTCGACAAGGGGGAGCATTCTCGTCATACTCCGAGCAGCAGCTCCACCTTCTCTTCCAATTGGCCCTCCCCGTGTTTGGTCTGTTGCTCTTCTCGTTCCAGCGGTACACGATTACTCCAGATAGGTCACTCCACTCTCCATCAATCCCTTGGTGCGGTGGAGCCAATGCAAACAATCCCTTCTCCCCTATCAACATTGACCAAACTTCAGTCCCGCGCATTTAATTGCCAGTGCAATATTCCCCAGCTTCAGACGACGGCGGGCAGAAGAAAAGAACGTGGAAAACGGATTGTTAAGGACAAGGACACAAATCCTCAAGATTCTTAGGATATTCCTCGGGAGTAATACAAAACTTCTGCAGCTCTGCTACTAAATCCATAATGAACGCAATTGGGGCGTGCCCTTCTCACTGATAAAAACACAACATTGAACTTCGACATGCTGTATAAGAAGCAGCACAATCTAACACAATCGTGTGGGTGTTTGATCAACCAATGCAGCTCCAGGTTGGTTCGAGGCCTCAAACTCAATTTTTTCTCTGTTTTTATAAAAATGAAGAGGTTCAACTGACGAGCATTAAGGGTTTTCTTTAAGGCCTGGAGAAAAAGAAGGATACATAGCTCTCCAAAAGGGGTCATAATCTTGACGAGCGAATGAGCAAAGAACCTCGAGAGCACCTAAATTTGAGAATTTCCTTCGCGGATGACATCTATCAACCATAAATTTGAACGGGAATGACAGAACAGGGATGTGGGTATGCCTCGAAAAGCAACAAAAAAGAGAAAAAGCTTCGGTTCTCTTGTGGGGAAGGGAAGTACCGGTGGTGTGGCCGTGAAAAGAGCAAGCAGTGGGAGAATTATGGACGTCGACATAGAAAGTGTTGCACCTCAGGCATCTCTTCTTGGGCTGATTCTCCCTCTCTTTTCCAACGTCTGAAGACGAACACCTAATCTTATTCTTCACGTGATTCGAGTATGGCATGGCCATCATAGCCTCGCAGCTGATACTGACAAGCCCCTGATTGTAAGCGATTCTGCACGCCATAGCCATCCTCTTTCTTCTAAACTCTGAATCACATTCGATACAATTCGGACGTGCGATGGCGTGCGATGGCGTGCGAGTGCGCAAGGGGAGAGAGAGAGAGAGAGAGAGAGAGAGAGAGCAGGGACGCTCAGAGGGGGGGCCAACATGTAGAGGTGGATAACTAAAGGGAGCCCACTTTCAGTGACGGTGAGCCTTTGTATCAGCCACAAGGCCCATAGCTATCTCCCATTTCGCATATTGAAAAGATCCAACGAATCCCCTGATTCTGTTCCTGCATACGCCATGCTATGGCCACGGTCGATCCAGTCCTTGTAATGGGGACTTGAGTGGACTTCGGCTGAGTCAAATTTGTGCCAGTCAAATTCGACTAGACGCGGTTTGATTATCCTTGTATCATGACCTGGATAGCTACGTGTTTTTGCTTTCATTTCTATTCCATGCGTTGTCCAACTGCAAACATATGCTACAATCTTATAATCTTTTCATTGGAGTCAGAATTTCGATCTTAAGATCTTTGAGTCCAGTTAACGGAATAAGACATAAAGATTCAGTATGATTTTGATTTTGGAAACTCGTGTTGAATTTAAACACAGGCTGCATCACGAAAATTCTGATGTTCATATACATCGTAATTGCTGAAAAGAATGAAGGCCCAACAAAAGCAAATCGAAAGATCAGCGCCATTTCTTGAAATTACAGTGTTCGACCCAAAGTTTCTGGAGAGAAAATTAACAGGGCATAAGGCAGGTCAAGCAAACGAAGGTGCGTGGCCAAGGCCAAAGGCCCTAACATGGTCATTCAAGGATCTTTTGTGCTTGAAGTCGGAGCCGCAGACGCAGTACCAAATCTTGCCGCAGTTTTTCTCGTGGGTTCTCCAATCGCCTTTCACAGCGAATGACTTGTTGCTGCATTTCCGACAAGTGAATGGCTTGCTTCCATAGCCGTGCCTTCTCTTGAAGTGGGTCTGAAGGGTCCTGAAGTCTTTGAGAGGCCTTGCTCTCGGATGTCGGATGTTGTGTTTGCACCCAGGCGCGCAGCAGTAGCACGGAATCCTTTGCAGCATCAAGCCATCACTACTTTCTTGTGCTCGTGCTTTTGTACTCCCTGTTCCCTTTAACGACTCAGGCCCTTTCCTGTACTCCGATCCATGTCCCCACATATGCATCTGCGACACCAACCGCATCAGGTTAAGTCAATAATTCAAGCTTTCGTAAGAATTTTAAATGGTGAAAAGGCAGCAATTAATACCTGGAGGTTATTATATCTGTTGAAGGTCTTCTGGCAAACAGGACATGAGAATTGTTGAGGACCAGCCAGAATCTCCTTAGGAGTAGGGATCCAGTAGTGACCCTGGCTTAGCTTGTCCAAGCGACACCTGATGGCATCGGCCACATCCACGGTGGTTTCCTCTTTTTTTAGCTCTGGAGCCGAACAAGGTGTTACAGGGAGTCCTATCTGTAGAGCCACGGTTACCCCGTTATCGTTATCACGGTCAGCATCGGCTTTCTGCAAAAACAGGCTCTCATCTTGTTTCGACAAGCCATGAGAGGGTGAAGGCTCGTCAGGCATATGAAGGCCTAAGCGGTTGATAAGAGGAAGGGCTTCGAATGGAGGGGAGGAAGCAGATGTTTGGCAGTGAGTACCAGTAACCAAGTTGCTTGATGAGAAGTAGGAAAAGGGCTGAGAATAGCGAGGTTGAAGAGGCAAAAACATGGAGTTGGACCACTGAAGGACGCTGTTGGAATAAGGGTCTCTCATTCTGACAGCAGGAGGAGCAATATCAGGAAAAATGCAGCAAGGTGCTTCAACTCATATGAGCACCCGGGTGCGTGGCGTAGCTACCAATAACATATTCTATACCATGTCTCTCGTATAAGAAGGTTTGAGTCCAGCAGGAATATTTAATGCAGCTCTTGGCTTGACGTGCTCGACCGTATTTACCGGTGAATGCGTAGATTTTCCTGTCTAAAACCACACAGCCGCGTCAAACGTGCACGACTTCTTTTTTGAGAGAAAATATGGGTTCAATTATCCTCGAAAGCTGCAGAACCTAGCTACTTGTTCTTGATGAAGAGCTTTATGGGAGTTCACAAGGAGGAATATGTTTGACTTCAAACCTTTGGAAGAACCACCCAACCCCCCCACTCGTGCAATCTCGAATGCCACACTTCGTGGTCGTGGGGGCAGAGTTTTTATATTCCTCGTTTGCTGCTAACTGAAAAAAATAAAAATAAATAAATAACGAAACAGTAATGAAATCCTCTCCTCCCAAGAATCACTCATTTCTATCTTCCTTCTACAGGCAACGGATCCAGCCACATGTGGACAACTGAGTGCATCCACATATGATTCAAATCTACATAGATCATGAAAATTCTACATCTACAAGGTCCTCATCACTTAAGAGTGTACCTAAGACGACAGAGTGGTTTTCTATACAGTTAAAGTCATTGACAATATGAACTTTAATCTGATCAGAAGGTCCTGACCAACTACAGGCATGTGCAGTTAGATTGTCTAGCAAAAGAGAGAAAATGGAGGACGAAATTAAAACTTTTGCAGCAGAAATGAAGGAAAAATCTGAATTTAAGGATATTTTCCCATTCACTTTTCTTCACCCTTGCTTCCAAACACGGCCTTTAGATGTTCATTTGATTAAAGCTTATTTGTGTTTTAAGAAATTTGTCATTCCCGAAGACCACACGAGTGTGTTTGTCTTTTTCCAAGAACGGTTTTCTCACCCTTTAATGAGAAATCTGCCTTAGAAAACCATCAAGGACCTAGACCCGACACAAAAGATAACATCCCCCAAGGTAACCCTGCTTTTTTTCCTTTTAAACTGCTAATATTACAGGCGAGCATTGGTCTCGATTTAACTGGAGAACTAAACCGAGCTGGCCTGTTATCAGATGAACCGGGTAGGTTGGTGGACATAAAACCGGCAATTGGCCTCGGCTAGTTTAGTTCCCAATCTGATCCTCTGAACCGCCGGTTCTACCCAAATACCAACCAAGCAAGCCGCTTGCAACCATGGAGATTCAATCCCCTGACTCAACTATGAGGTTTGCAGACCCCCTTGACTTGCCTATTAACCCTAGAAGATAAGGGTGGTTCACTGAAAGGGACAACCACTTGGAACCCTGTCTGTACTAGATGTAGCTTTATGAGCCTCTAAAGTATCTTTTAAACCCTGACCAATTCGCCCGCATGAAGCCACTCTACTACCAACAAACTACATTATATGAGCTGTGGAAAAATATAGAGAATATCTATAAGCTGCTTTTCCCAAAACGGACTTAATTCTTGAGTAGAACAGAGAACTGGGTTGGAACAGGCTGCGGAGCTGAGAGTTACAGGGTGCTTTCCAGATTCAGGCTTTGGAACCAACACATCCATATGAATTGTTCACTCCAAATTAATATCTGTCTATACTGTTAAGATAGCATCTACAACAATCAAAGCACAAAAATATGTCAATTTGCTATTTTAGTAGGCATTTTCATGAAAGGGGAGAAAACTTGGTATAGTGATGGATTTGCATAACCAAAAGGACATAATCCGTCTATGGCTGTAACGAGATCAAATTGCTTTGCTGAAGAGCTCTGCCTTACTCTAGCTAGGTATAAGAAAGGGGAAGCAAGGACCACTTCCTCAACAATGATATTCTACTAAGCAAACAGGACCCTTTAGTGTAACAGCTTCCATTACTCATATCCAAGGCATATCTGCATCTATCGTTTTTTTTTTCTTTTTTTGGCCAGAACAAGACATACTTCCATTTATTATCAGAGGAAATACGATTCAAGGTGGCTGCCTAGCAGTTGGCAACACCAGATGATAACAAAATTTTCAAAGTCAAGGGGGCTAAAAATCCTCAACTATAAAGCTTTTGGCACACAAGACAGAAGCCAAAAGCTAATGCAAAGCAAAAGGCTAAAGCCTTGGTTAAAATTAATAGCCAACCCAACCACACAGTAGTTCTGCTGAACTTCCTCTACAACATTCAGTTTTACAGTGATACATCGTTCAGTTAGTTTGCTTAGAAAGGGGAAACGAGAATTTCCGATGGGTATGTTGCACTGTCTCCATGCTCTGCTCTAGAGATGGATTGAGCTTGGCTACTTCATCCTGCTCTAGTTCTTCCAAAGGTTGCTTTTCTGGAATTGTAAGCTGGTAATTTGGGAAAATCAATGTGTCTAGTTCAGGGGGGAGGAGGGTGCCAGGTCCTGCCAGCGTTCTAGGTAATGGAATCTTGTTTCTGATTTTTGCCAGCTCTAGCAAGACCTGATAAGCAATCGGTTTAGTTGCGTCATGTGATTTTGAACAAGAGCACAAAGCAAATGTAGCACACATTAATCTTTCTTTTGTTTCTTTTCTTTTTTTCGCTTTTGGTAAGTAGCCAGGGGGATCTATAGAGGAAATTCTTAGGAGGATGGAAATTGAACGATGTAAAGAACCACTCAATTTTCACTGACAAGGATTGAGGAATAGCACCCAGCTGCGAACCATCATAATTTGTCGTTACTAATCCCAATAAAAGCTAGGGGAAAGGCCGTAAAAGAGTACTCTAGGCATCATAAGGCGAAAAGAATGAAAGAACCATTATCAAACTCAATAAAAGTCAAACACCGGCTTCCAGGCAGATTGCCCCTCGTGGAGGAGGTTACCAGAAGGTGAAGTTGACCTTCGACTGAATTGTAAGCTTAATGTCATCAGAGTGGATTAAACCCTGCCAGCATGCTCTGAGTAGAGCTCTGCGTCAGTCAATACATCACCGCCATATTTGTACCATAGCTCTAACGTCTGGTGTACAACATAAGGTTCGTACTCCTCAATGCCTATCGACTGCAGTAGCGACTTGATGATTTTGGCATCCCTCGGGATCTGCAAGTCCTCATCATTTTCTGCCATTTCTCTTTTGTACAACATATGGGGAACGTAGAAGTGTCATCCAAATGTAAATTTGCTACCGCAAACAGACATCTTGCCAAGGAAGAGGCTTTCACGCTGTTGTTTCCCGGAAGGAGCAAGATGTTACAGTATACATAATTGCCAGGGAGTAAGCAATGGAATAAAAATACAATGGCGGACTCCGAGCAGCAAGGAACAGGTCCAATGCCATAAGAACCAAACGTGAGAGAGATATGTGCATATCCTAAAAAACCATAAATATGAGAAAAGAGTTCAAAGGAAGCATCATTTGCAGGTACAAATAAAGCAAACGCCACATCTACTGAGAACTTGCCGAAGCACACGCCATAAATATGAACGAACGAGCAATCTCCAACGTATCGGATCCTCTCGCGCTCTACAACCCTCGAAGCTTTTTTCTATTCTCTCTGCATTGCACTCACTGCTGTCCCGAGGTTTTCAAAGAGACCTATGCTCAAATTTCCCATCTTCCGATTTGTACGACGCAAAAGAACATCAAGCAGTAGCTGATGGTACGTCCCCACGAGACCGTAACCTACCAACAGTCGCCACCATCGCTAGCGCTATACGAAGTGTGCATGTAGCATGTGAGAAAGAGCAACGACGGCGTCTCTCTCCTCGGGGAGGAGGAGAGGAGGAGAGAGACGGATCAGTCGGATGGGCCGGAGTCCGAATCACTATCAACCCAGATGGGCTCCTCAGAAACATTTCGATGTATAAAATATAAAATGCATTGCTCCAACCGCTTTCGATGTTGACATGCCTATGGAGTAATTTGATCGTTCCTTGGAAAACCAGTTTCTGTCGACAAATATATCCTATTTTTATTTTCAAAAAATAAAACACTTAAATCTATTCACCATCCAATCTCCATGGTGGATGATCGCATAAATAATATTTTGTCCACGTCACGCTCCAACCTCATCACCTCAGTTGGATTTGGTTTGATTTTATGTTGGAGAGACTTGATTTAATATTTTTCATAAATAGAATAGCTTGAATAGAAAAGGAAAAAGTACCGGACCTGATTGGAAAGATAGGGCAAGTAAATAAAGAAGGGGAATTTCTTTTGAAGAAAGGAAGCGAGAAATATACAACCAAAGCAAAGAGAACCAAAGCAAAGAGAATGACATCGATGACTCTAAGATCGTAAGAAGGAGAAACGTGTCATTGCCTTCACTAGCAATTTATATAGAAAAGATGGAGCATAAGATATATGGAATTTCGCAATAGCACTGCACAGACTGCTAGCAATAACGATGTAAATTTTGCATCAGCATATGTTTCATTACCATTTGCCCAATCAATTTCAAAAGCTCAAGCAAGTTTGGTGTAACGGTATCAAAAACCACTCTTTCCATACGTGATTTCTTTTCTTTTATTAAGTAAAAAATGTGTGAAATGACAAGTTGCATCACCATTCCACATGAGTGTTACGGTAACTACTACAACTGCCCTTTTTGATCTATAATACTTATATCACTCGTAGGTACAGGAACCTTAATTACCTTAACTCTATTGCATGTCTAATGCTAGAACGGTACATAAGATAACAAATGCATAATAAAT
Source organism: Eucalyptus guilfoylei (assembly GCA_016097605.1). Classification (NCBI taxonomy): domain Eukaryota; kingdom Viridiplantae; phylum Streptophyta; class Magnoliopsida; order Myrtales; family Myrtaceae; genus Eucalyptus; species Eucalyptus guilfoylei. Next base: position 213,681 of record CM027869.1, read on the forward strand.
AAGCTAGTCAAAGATTCACTCATGTCATAGTTCGAACTTGTTATCTTTATGGAATGCAGTGTAAATACCTCTATTATTGATTCTGCATTAAGTAATTTTCAGATGTGACACAGATTCATAAAGTGGAGGCATTACCCTAAAGGGTGACTAGTGGGGGTTGGGAAGGAAAAGGGGTGAAAAGAAAGGGGGGGGGGAATGGGGTTTATAAGAATGATGTCGAAACATGATAAACGATCAAGATTCAAGATAATCATTAAAAGTAAAAAAGAGGGAGTTTTGGGGGAGGGGGGGGGGGGTGGTCCATTTAACTTTTGAAAATGAATGGGACAAGAAATATAGGCTAATTGCGGGGTAAAGTCTCATTTCTTTCCGGGGAAAAAATGGGGGCAGGGGTAGGTTAGGGAGGTAGGGGCCGCAACATATAATCCTCAGGACTAAAGACAAATATTGTGTTTGTCAGCAGATCACACTCAGCACAGCTTCCTCCCTACTGCCTTCTCTCTTTCTTGCTCTGCTTGGCTTCACACTGAGACTGCAGTGGCAGTGGCAGCAGCAGCAGTAGTACTGTGTAGGAGGAATAGGAAGGGATGAGATGGACACTCACTGCACGCTCACAGGCAAGGGGAAGACAACACCACCACCACAGTGACTTGGTTTTGTGTTCTTTTTGGTTCCTTCTCAACCCTGTCGTGTATTTGTTAATTGCATGAAACGTTTTTAATCTTATCTTTCATTTTTTTTTTATTACTTTAAGGCTGCTGCGGTTTAGGGGACCAAGGTGCAAGTCTTGTGGGAACAAATTGTAGGGATCAGGGAAAAAAAAGGAAAAACTGAAGAAGACTATTTTGCTTTTTCCTTTTCTTTTTCAAGGTTTCTCACAAATTGTACGGCAATGATCTCTCTCATCCTCCTCTGCCAAATGCGGCTTCCCCCGGCTGTGGACTTGGCTTTTTCCTCTCTTGTCTTTGCTTGGTCAATCTCAATCCCCATCCCCATCCCCATCCCCCTTTCCTTCCCGTTGCACGGTCATCCACACCTTTCTCTTTCTTCATTATCTACTTTTTAAAACTTTTTTCTCCTCCATGCTAGGCATCCGTATAGTGGCTATAGTATTAAAAAATGTTAGCTTTTTGGCCTCTGGGTGGTGATGAGGTTCATGATGATGCTTCGAACAAGTTGTACATAACAAGGGCTTCTATGAACTGCGGGCTTGATGCAGATTCATTGACTGACCACTCAACAGTTGTCTGTCTCCCAACACCCCACGAGCTAAAAGGTTGAATCTTTATATGTACTAGTGCCAAAATGAAGGCTTTAAATCAGCACGCGCCAGAAAAGATTGGCCATGACATGATCGGAGCTTCTCTTCGACAGGACTAGCCCGGGGACACATGCATGTAGCAGCAGAACATTGCAATAAAAGGGGAAAACAAGACACTGTTGGCTATAATCTACATTATTTCTCCTATCTCCTGCTCTTGTTTCTTCCTTTCCCCCATTCATCTCTTTTGAAACAATTAAAAATACATTTTTTTATAAAATATTGTTTATGTTTGGTTCATGTTAAGCCAATTGGCCTAATTAGAAAGCGATGGCAGATGAACATGCGTTGATATATAGAAATAAGACAATACACTTAATATATTGGAAGTGTGTGAAACTAGAGTACTTTATCCATTTTTTAAATGTCTGAAAATTACGATATTTTCGTGCATTGTACAATCGGATAAAGTACTGTGAAGGCTGACCATGCCATTTCTTTCAGCGAGCATTATAAGTTTAATTGGAAGATGGTACAACGGATTCAACCAAAGTAACTACCCTATTCCCTTTCTGCATAGAGAGAAGGAACAGAGTCATTTAATGTGTTACAGATGGTTCCCATCTTCTCAACAAACATTCTCTGCTCGGATTGGTACAGTAATGTTGTGATCTTACCCACCCTCCTTCCGTGGTAACCCAGCTCGTGTCTTGACCCGGAAAACGTTGTCGTATGGATGCTAGACAGAGACAGACAGCTGCAATCTGTTTGAGCTTCTTCTGTAAAAAAAAAAAAAAAAAAAAAAAAAAAAACCACCTCGCCCCAAAAAAATGGTTTTCTTTTTTCTTTTTTTAGCTTATTAACTGCAACAAAAACAGAGAAGAAACCCAAAAAAGGGAGGCGGTCTTCTCTCCTTTTTTTGGCACCTACAAACAAGCAAAAGCAAGCAGGCTACAATCTCTCTCTCCTTCTCTCTTTCCTTCTCTCTCTGTGAATGTATAATTTTGGAGGAAACGTGTCCCTGAAACTCAGCATAAAGCGCCACAGCCCTCACTTGTAGACTTGTAGAGAGAGAGAGGAGAGAGGAGGGAGGGGTGGAGAGAGGGAGAGTGAGAGCGGTTCAGTCGCCTCTTCTTATGCACCCATCTCAACAATGTGTGTCTCCTGTCTCCTCTTTACGAGTCTCATCATCTCTCTTTGTTTTGAGTTTTAGGTGTCTGCTCTGTGCACTCTCTCTCTCTCTCTCTCTCTCTCTCTCTCTCTGTATTTTAGTCGTTGTTGGTTATTAAATCTGGTTCTGTTGCGAAAGTTGCCATCTTTGGTCTCTGGTGGAATGAAATTGCTGCAATGCGGGGCGATTTGCTTTATGGGTTCCCAATCTGTCGAGAAATTTATCGTGAAATACTGCTTAGTAAGCGAAATGACCGAATAGTCGAGAAAATACAACGGCCTCTGTTCATCTTATTTTATTCTATTTTATGTTAATACACAATGCTGCTGATGTATTTGTGAAATGCTCAATATACTAGTCGAAGGGATTGTTTTAGACTCGTAATCTCTCGTTCTTTCATAGTTCAAAATCACATTTTTCACACGATGTTTTTTTTCCCCATCCATGTAGGAGGGCCAGCAGATGTTTCTGTAGGACCTGATGTCAAATATGCGGCTTGAACTCTCACGAGCATAACAACTTCATTCGCATTGTTAGTTCTTCGAGTTTTTCTCTGTAGTTTCTCTTAACTCAAGCCTAGATAGTTTATCTGCCACAGTGTATTCTTTTAAGAAGTTATGATGTGGAGTCTGAAGCTCACTTCTGGCAGGATAAATGAATAACACTTGAATCCAAGGGAACAATTTCATCATGTAAGAACTTTATGTAGACATTGAATAAATAGTTGATAAAAAGATTTTCCTTGCTATTTTTCGGTTGCATCAGGTTTTAATGCCTTTCCTTGTTTCTACTGTAGCTGTGTCCTTCTGATTTGCAATTTCGAGTTGCTAAAGTTCTTCTTGTGATGGAATCGAACGGGTGGATGGGACCACATTATGTAAATCCTGGGTACCCTTACCCCAACAATGAAAGCTTCATGAACTTCTTTGAAGGCCTTACTCATGCCCCAGTGAGCTACGCTCCTCCAGCTGCACCGTTGCTTGATCAGGTGGGATGGGTGTTTATGTCTTTCTCTCTGTTGTGTCTATGTAACGAAGAACTCCCACAAAAGCCAATTATCCCTTCATGCTTTCATCAACCATTGATGTGGACCTTCCACGTCCATTGATGCTCCTTGATGAGCACTGGGCTGGTGGTTGTACTAATCTGTGTTCGACTTTAATGTTGCTCGTTCATATGCAATATGTTTCATTTATCAGTGCTGAATACCTTGGTACTGATTTCGTTCAATAAAACTGAACAATGAAATCCATGTTAGCCAAATCATCATCAATTGTTGGCTGGATTTACCTTTTCCAATAAAGAAAAAGGAACTGGGTTCACATGTTCTCCTTTTAAAGCATTTAGGTGACTCCAAGGAAGTATTCTGTGAATCTTACTTCAGGTTATGCAGGAGTCCTTAAATAAATGAGATGTTGAAGGGATTTTGAGGGCAAGGAAGTATGCTGTACCATTAAGCAGTCAGATGTTCTGGAAGCTTCTCATTGTACTCTTGCTAATGCTTTGATATGTTCTTCTCTGTCAGGAAAGTATGTATTGGTCGATGAGTATGAATGCATACAAATTTGGCTCTGCTAGTGAGGGGAGTAATTCCTATTACAGTTCTTATGAGATGAATCATCAAATGCCAAGAATAGAGGTTACTGGGAGTGACTGGGAACAGTCTTCGAGATATAGTGTTGAAGAGCCTGCCAGAATAGATACTCAATATGAGGAACATGCATCAACAAGTGTGGATGGAAATCCAGAAGAACGTAAGTGCAACTAATAATTTTATTATCTGGTTGACCCTTAAATATTGCAAATAATGACTTCAAAGATTGGTGTCCCATTGCTTATCTTACCAAAAAAAAAAAAGATTGGTGTCCCATTGATTAATTGGTAATGCGCGCAAGCTGAGGTCAGTTGATCAGCTTGGGGGATTTCCTATAAACCACAAGCTTGAATTGAGGGAGAAGAAACTTTTCCAGAGCCTTGCTAAGATTCTGACTTCTCTAATTCGTCCACTCATATTTAACAAAGAATTTGCTCTATTATTTCAGGTAGCCCAAATTATCAATCTCCTGATGAATCTCAGGTATTCATGTTGCTTGCTAAGCAGCTTTATGCACTTGACTACTCAGGGTGGTTTTAGTTTGTGAACTCTACCTTGTGGCTAGGTCTTAATGAAGCGTAAAATTGGTGTGAATGCAACTGTCAATGTTTGGCTTAATCTGTTATGGCTTATCGTTATTAGGACCAATTTCTTCTGCCATCCCACTAAAAGTGCCTAATTATGGCCTTAGTCACTACCCAGTAGATTGATCAAGATTTCTCCTTCTTAAACCTAATGATGTTTGACAAACTTCTTTTATTGGCCTTTCACTGATTAAGATATTCTTTTTCATATCCCATCAACCTGAAAAAAATTCTCTTTTGAAGAAGATATGGAAAATGTAAATTTAAAAGGAAAGTCTTCTGATGCCTCTGTGAATTACTGCAGGCTGTTTGGCAAGACGACGTTGATCCGGACAACATGACATATGAGGTTTGCTTTGATTAGTATATGTAATCAACTTACAAAACCTTTTCTTTTGTTCCGAATAATGAGCATGCACTGTTTCTTGCTGGATATGGTGCCATTTGTGTGAATGCCTCCTGGTCTTTGGGCAATTATGATTAAGATGGCATGATGCATCGATGCTGAGGCCATTATCACGAAGTAGCTTGAAAGCACGTAAACTCCATCTTGATGTGCATGTAGATGTCCAATCATAACAACCATCTTTTTTCCTCATTCAAATAATTGGATTTATTTTATTCTTTTAGTTACAAGGTTCAATTACAATTGTATGTTTTCTTTATGATAGCCAGTTAGCCTTTTCAGATATGTTAAAATTTAAAATAAAGAGAATGTACATTGACACCGACGATAGTTTTGCTAGATTCTTCTAAGTAGACCTATATGTGTACTCTCTCTGTTCCCTACGTTAGACCTTTTTTACACCAGCCCCTAAATATGTTAGCTTAACAATTTGTGGTGATCCTAATTTTCAATATCTGTTTGGCTGAGGATCTGTCCCTTGTTTGTCTCAATATGTGTGATTAATTCCCATGGTTTTGGCTAATGTTAAATCTCAATCTGTCCATAATGGGGATAGGGGAAGTGTCAGGGTACTAGAACGATAATGATGCTGGCATTTACAAGGTTAGGCTTTTAGATAGATAGATGGATATCTCAAATGACTTCATATCCAATTTATGTATCTATGTCCATTTCTACTCATTTTCCTTTTTTGTGTCTTCTTTATAAGTAGAAACATATATGAAGTGAAGTTGACGTATAATATAACTGATATAAATTGAGTGTGGAAAGGAAATCATGTCTTCCAAGTAATAAGGAGCTCTCAATGAATTCTGCTCTCTCTATACACGTAGTTTGAGAATATTGACTAGACACCATGACCTTTAAAACTATTCTTGTAGATGCCCAGCAGGTATGTGGGAAATAAAGTGTCCAGAAATGTGCCAGGAACTGGTTCCAATTTTTTTGCTTTGTGTATATAATTTCCATGGAGATGTTGATAGGCATAACCACCGTGTTTTTGTTCGAAAGCTGATAGTTCTGACAATTACCAAGAAAAGTAGAATCATGTGATATTTGTACTACATAAAGCCAACATGCCATTTGTTTTTATGCAGCAGAACTGCTATTAAGTTCTACATGTGAACTTTAAATTCTTACCTATAAAGTCTGCCATAAAGCTTTTCATTGATGGGGACTACTGCATGATGCCTTGTAATTGTTTAGATGATAGAAGATACTGGAGAGAGGTCTTGGAGGCGTTTGGTTTTTCTTAATTTAAGAGGAATTGGTCCTCAGCCTCTATATTCAGAAAAACCAAAGTTGAATGGTGTATTTGGGAATACAGTACTCTTTAAAACTTGAAGGTCATCTTTAGATAATGTAAATGATTACATTCATTGTTGTTGTTCCTATTTCCAGGAACTACTTGATTTGGGGGAGGCAATTGGAACTCAGAGTAGAGGCCTTTCCCAAGAGCTAATTAGTCTGCTTCCAACCTCAAAATACAAGCTTGGTGGTTTCTTTACCAGAAAAAAATCGGGGGAGAGGTATCATTCTGTTTTTTTTTTTTTTGGTGCTTTGGACTCCTAGAGATAAAATGGATGCATTGTTTTAATCTTTAATGGAAAAGGTCTTTTAACTCTTTTGCTCCTTTGGACCCGCCCTGTAAAATTACTTTGGAATATCCTTTCATGAAAAAAGTTGATGTGGAGTATCATTAGCAGTTCAGGCATCATCAGCATGACCTAAATCACGCTAGTTTCATCGCTGCATATGTGATGTGCTTGTCGTTTTACCAACATGGTAACAGACAACTCCGGAAAAGCTTTCTGGTGTTACCTCTGGCAGATGACCAGAATTAGTGCCATGAGCAAATTGACTAATTTTTAAGGTTAATTTTTTGGGATGCTCTTTGAAGTCTATCTTAACTCCTTTCAGGAATTGTCTCTTCTTTTACCTTTTTTTTTTTTGGGGTCATTACCTCATTAATCTTATAATTTTCTAACTTCTAGAACCGGAGAACATTTCTCTAATGATATTAGTTTTTGTGGACAATGGACTTTTGCATCTTCCTTCATATATATTATTGCTTTGCTAACAAGTGTAGTCCATATCTGCAAAATAGATGTGTGATATGCCAAATGAGGTACAAGATTGGCGATCGGCGAATAAAGCTGCCATGCAAACATGCATACCATGGTGAATGCATCACCAAATGGTTGGGCATTAACAAGGTAAATGGCATTCCATTTAGGATGACCCTGCTCCCTACTCTTTTGAGTATGGACCGTACATGTCAAAGCTGATGTCCGTCTATTTATCTGACAGATTTGCCCGGTCTGCAATGTGGAGGTATTTGGCAAGGAATGAATGGATCGAGGGATCAATCTACTGCTGAGAATGCCGGTGGGATTAGGCTGTTTTGCAGCTGGAGGCTTCTTTCTTTTTTAGGAGGAAAACTTTCGGTTCGATTTTTGTACACGAGATATGATATAGGTATAGGGACTATTATACTGTGGTCCGGGTCTTATGCAGGTCCTGTTGAGATGGATCGTAATTGCCCAATTAAGTTCCAGGCTATGTTAGCAGTGTATATCGAATTCTCAGATGCGATTGTGTGACGGAGGATTTTGTCTAATTTTTTTTTTCTGTATGATCTATACATTACCCATCAGATCCAACGTCTTGGAGCACATTCACTATGCAGTAGCTTTAGTTTCAGGTCCTCCAGCATATCCAGCTTTGCCAAGTCTTTTCCATTTCCGGGCGTTCTGAACCCATGAAGAGCTATGAACGTCTCAAAAGAAAATGCAAATCTAACATTTGATTCATAACTGGTTGATTGGTTTATCCTTGAGGGATGGTGTGCGGTGTGGATATGTACTGTACAGCTAAGAAAGAGAGGTCAAGAAATAAAGAATGGGAAGGGGGTTGGGTTGCTACAACATAGGACGGGAGTCCATTGGCGGACCCGTTGGTTACTCCCTCATATTTTCTTACACAGACAAAGTCAGGATGTTGAGTCTGCCTGTGCAAATTATAACTCTCGTGCCATTGTTTGGCCTAATTCCTTGAAAAAGGCACTGATTTATGGCTATATGCCTAATCCAACATGAACTTTCCTTTGTCTAAAATAAAATGCACTAAGTTTCATTTGGGATCGACACCGATTAAGTTTTCGAGCAATTCCACCGTTGAAATGCTGGCACGGTGGTAGACTTGGACCGTGCACCTCATGCCGGCAATAACTTGGCAAAATGAGGGAAACGTCCTTCAGAATTTTGGGAAAAACGAGGGTCATTCATGTTCAATTGCAGCCCGGGGGGGGGGGGGGTGTTCTTCATTTGGGGGCAAAATGAGGGATTAGAGGGACATAAATTTAGGGTTCTTGGTAAGAGGAAGAAGGCGATAGTGAGAAGTTCGTCTATTCTAATTATTCCCGCAATTTGAGAGAGAGAGAGAGAGTCAAATTCGAACAAGGACATGAAAAAACAAATTCTCGTCGGGTTTGGATCTTAAGTGAGCAACATGTGAGGTGCATAGTCTGTGTCGGTCGCCACATTGGATTGGCACGGTGGGTTAACGGGTGCCTAGGTCTCTTTCTTTTTGAGACAAAAAACAAATAAAGAGGTGCTGCGAGTCAAAGCTGTAATTCTTCTGAGGGAATGTGGTGGGGGGATGATCACAAAGGTGGGGATGGCTTTGAGCTCCAGTGGGCGTGGGGTGGGGTGGGGGGGGGTGTGCTTTCTTCCTCTGCTTTTTCTAACCCAACCCAACCCAAAGTCCAGAGTTAGGGAGAGAGACTGGCTGGCCGGTGGTTCCAGGAATAAACGAATATACAAATAATGAAAGCGAATCTCCCAACGGTCATCCCCACATTAACAACACCGCGACCTCCTCCACCTCTCTCCTTCCCCTAACGTAACGTTCACTCTCTCCTCTCGCCAACGTCTCTCTCTCTCTCTCTCTATCTCTATCTGCGTGTGTCTCTGCCCAAGCAAGAGAGAGTCCTTCCTTCCTAGTTCCTGTAGAGTGTGAACTGATTAACAGTGAGTAGAGCAGAGGAAATCTTGGGTTCTCCTCCGCATTCCTCCTCTCCGACGCCACCCCCGCAGCCCAGACTTAAGACACTGACACCCCCGGCATTCCTTCGCGTGCGCTTTGCGTTGTGGTGGTGGTGGTGGTGGGTGGGTGGGAAGGAGGAAGGAGGAAGGAGGAAGGAAGAAGGAAGAAGGAAGAAGAAGAAGAAGAAGAAGAAGAATGGAACCGGCGAAGATCGACTGGAAGAAGATAGAGTCGGTGTTCGTGGTGGACGACCTCTACGAGCACTTCGACGCCCCCAAATGGGCCGACCTCTCCTCCTCCTCTTCCTTTTCCCCCCTCCACGGCGACCGCGACCGCGACCACGACGACGACGACGACGTCCGCTTCTTCTGCCGACCCGGTAACTCGATCGCTCCCTCTCGCCCCCTCTTTCTTCTTCGCCTCACGCCTCCCGTCTCACAGCAAAATTGGTTTCTTTTTTCTTTCTTTTTTTCATTCGCAGACTGCAAGCATCCGAAGATGGCCGAGGATTTCTTCAAATCGACCCCCACCTCCAGCTCCAAGGTTTCCCCATCTCCATCTCTTCTTTCCGTTACTTTCTTACTATGCTAGTGTAGAAGCAGTCCAATCAAGATCTCAGCTATGTAAGCTGCTGGCCCATCTTGCTTGAATTGCCCTAATCACCGGCCGAATTCAGATGAAACTGTATGTTCTTTGCTTGAATTTCTCAATTACTAAACACATAATCAACTGGGTCTTTTTCTATTCGATTGTTCTAAGAGTTGTCGGTCTTGATCTTTGAGTTTACCTCACAATCGCCTCAAAATGGGTGCTCATCTTGGCAGAGCAGGAGCTCCCCATTAGCTCCACTTTTCTATCATCAATTCTCAGTTCTCTCAAACCAAAGCAATAATTAAAGATATTTCATGTCGATCGGTTTTTTACGTCCTAATGTTTGCTTGCCTCTCTTTTTTTTGGGTGGTGAAGCTCCGGAGACTGGCTAGTATGTATGAAATCTTTCCACTTGGCGACCGGAATCAAAGGTACTACTGATGACATTCTCTCCAAGCAGGTTATTGTGATACTACTCCGTACATTTAGCTGAATCCAATGCGTTTTTTGGTTTTCCCATTTAGAGATGTTGTCTTCAAGAGAAGTGGGGCTACCCAGTCTAGAGTTCCGCCCAGCAGAAGTCCCAACAGACCCCATCAAGATAGTGAAAACCAGAACCCTAATTTGTCTTCTCCTCTCAATCTCTATTCTATCCCTAAAGAAACGATCAAATCAAGCGCCGAGAAGAAGAAAGCAGTGGACGATGCGTCGGAGGAGGCTACTGCTTTGCCAAGACTCAGAAGCACACTCTCAGCAAGGAATTTGTTCGCTGGTCGTGACATTTTGAATCAGATTTCGGAATTTTGCAGCGAACTTAAGAAACTGGCGACCAGAACCAAGGAGAAAGAAAATGTTGAGAAGCAGAATGCGGCGAAGGATGTAGCTCCTACAGAAAAGGACAGACCTAGTGATGTCTTGGAGGAGTTACGTGGGGAAGGGAAAGAGAGAAAGCCGCTACTTGAAGTCAGTCTTGAGAAATTTGATGGCATGAAGAAGAGCAACACCAAGGAAAAGGGCCGACGGATCAAGTAATCTCCCTCTCTCTCCCTCTCTCTCTCAGCTCATAATCTCTTGTGCGTGCGTGAATAGGGGTGCATGTCTGTGTGCTTGTATGAATATGTTGGGGTGTGCAATGAGGAAAGATCAGCTGGCTTGTTTTGGGTTTCATGCGCAACTTTAGTAGGAAATAGCAGTGTTGGACAAAAATCCTAGTTTTGCAAACTAGAATGATAGTTTGCTAGGTTATGCTTGCCCAAGTTGATTCACCGTACTCAGTGAAAGCTAATTTTCACCGTCTGAAGAAATCTCAAGGCCAGTTATCCAGAATTTATGCAAGTTAGGCCTAGAGAGGTGCCACGTTTAGTGAGCTCCTAGTGGTTTTAAGGAGATTAGACTGCATATGATCTCTCTGTTATATCAAGTGCCTGCATTGTCACTGGGTAATTGACTTTGATGACTGTACCGTACAGAAGAGTCGAAGAGGCAGAAAATGTTCCAATCAAGCTAGACCTGGAGAATGTGAGGCACAGTGGGAAGGAGACCTTGTCGCAAATCCGCACTAGCCCTCCCACTCCCCAGTGCTTTTCAGCTACTCGCGAGCCTGGCAAATCAACACCATCAAAAGCTACCAAATCTAGGTTTATGGTATGTTACTACCTCATCTTCTTTTTCTTCATTTGCTCAGAAGGGATTTAAAAAGAATAATGTGGCTGGGGATGAGAAGATGAAAATGTCATCATCGTTCTTGTCTCTGCCTTAGATAGCATTCTTTCGCTTTGCGCCTTATGTGGGTTGTTGCATGGATTACTTAACCCACAAGGCCAAAAACATGGATGTGTCATCCTAGAACGCCCCCTGGAGAAAATGACATAAAACACCTACTAGTCCATCCTTCTGTTGACTTAAAAGAATATGCTATGGTCCTTAAAACAAGTAACCATGCGTTCAGAAACATATAACTAGCAATCCAGAGTTGTTTTGCTTTCCCATGGTTGAGTTCATTTAGATTGGAACATAGAAATTTAGTAGGGGTGACCTGATTAGGCCAATCTCAAACTTTACCTATCCGAGATAGAAAATGTTAATCAAGCACCCACATGTTTTTCCTCGCTTTCACAACCAGAATGTATTGGATTTCCTCCAAACCATTTCACTCTGGTTGTCATCTTCTAAGAGAGAATGCAGAAATTTCTGGAAGCCCAAATCCAGCTTGATGCACAACAGGGACGCTAAACATCATTGTTTATATAGGGATATGCCTCTACAAACAGAAAATGCCAGTCTAAAAAATTGTGGGCGATCTTCTCTGTTGTTTTTCCCATTTTGTGTGGACTGATGTTTTTCAAAGACACGGTGGGCTGCAATTCAAGGGCTTGCTAAGCAGAACAAAGGTCAACTTGAAGAAGTTGGTTGTGGAAATTGGGACTAGAAATGTCAGCCACGTAATTGGCCTATTATGAATATCTCAGCCCTATGCGTTAAACCTGTAATTTTATGGGTAGTTCTCAACTAAACTGACCTATATCACAAATATCTAATATCTGGTTTTAAACCAGATTACTATTCAGATTCCCCCCCATATGTGCACGTTACGTTGGTATTTATTAACACTTTGTAATTTTCTGGTTGCTAGGAGAGACAAATCCTTCAAGAGGTGAAGTTGAACAAGGGGGCGGTGGCAAAGGAGGAAACTCCCGACAAAGGAAAAACTGTTCCTATGGTTGATGGAAGAGACGCAAGGCCGCTCGATGTGCTTTGGTTTCTGAAGCCCTGCACTCTGTCAAGCTGACACTTGAAATTTCGACGGAGTAGTTACTTAGAGAGATCACAGGGAAGGGCCATCAAACGGTTGCTCAAGTCGAGGCATCGAAGTATAGTAGCATAATATTCATTCATTCTTTCATTCATTACTTTCTCATGGAACTTTGACCCCCTGGTCCGCACAACGTTGGTTTCCTGTAAGTTCTCTTATTGATGGGGGGATACAATAACCAAACGTGTATTCACAGTACCGATGGACACAATAAACTCATGTTTCTACTGTACTTTAGATAAGAATTCAGGATGAGGTAAACCCCACAGCCCATTTCCCAATACCATTTGGATAAAGATGAACTATCTCATTCCCTTTAGTTATAAATAACTCGTTCTGAGAACTTTAGGTGTTGGACTGAGGAGGATAAGTACTGATAATTCCAGAGCTTTGTACCGGCCTTATCCGATGATTTCTTGGCATATTTTGTCTCTCTCATGTCTTTTTTCGCGTGTCCCAGTTAGATATTTGGGGTGATGACGAACTGAATTCTGACTAGATATTTGGGGTGATGACGAACCGAATTCTGACTAGCAAGTGGACAATTTACAAAACCGCCGTTCCTCTGTCACTCTATCAAAGTGTTTATGCGAGAGAGGGAAAGAAACCGTCAAAAGTCACAAGTGAATATCTGTTCTTCTGGGGTGTTGTGAATATCGTCAGGATTGAGAACCGCACCGAAAGCAATTTCCCTTCTTTGCCATGATTTTCCGAATTCCACTCTGGCTTTGTTTTTTTATGTTATTTTTGGGTGAAAGTAAGCAATACCATTCTGGCTTTGTTTTGTTTAAGAAAAGTGAAAGATCAAGCCACACATGCAGTCGCAAATGTTGCAGAACTCAAGACTCTCAGATCATTGCCCATTTATCTGCATCAATCTGGACAGCTCCTCTGGTGATAAAGATTGACCCTTGAGCAAAATTGACCGGAAATGATCTCTAGAGACAAATGATCCAATCTGCTCTCCCAGATATAGATTGAAAAAGATATAGATTTAAAAAGAACGAAAAGCAGCAAGAAAAAGATTTGTAGAGGAAGATAGACCAGATAAGAGTATTATATGCCTTGAAAAGCTCTCTATTCATGATTTCTTGAATCGTATGAACACGATGACAATCATCCCGCAAACCCAAAAAGAAAAGCGAAAGCACCACCATCAAGAACAGCCTCTCTCAGTTCCCTCCAACAACTATATAACATCCTACCAAAAATCCAAAGCCAAGAAAAAAAGAAGCTAAAGTAATAAGGGGAAAATAGAAAAAAAAAAAGAAAAAAAAGGAAGAAAATTTACAAGAGAATCGGGGGTGGAGGATCGGGCTCAGGACGTACTACAAAGAAGGCAGTCGACCATCCGGACCCAGGCATGGCGAACGCGAGGATAGACACGGTGGGTGTAGGTCCTCGACTCTCGCAGCAGGTCCTCCATCGTCTCCACGAACAGATTCAAGCTCCTCATCGGGGGCACGTACAGCGTGAGGGGCACCGCCGAGAAGGCCACGGTGAAGAACAACTGCAACACCATCTGACAGATTTCCAGGGTACAGAGGAAGCCCGAGACGGGTGCCTAAGGATGAGGAAGCGATGATGGGGGATCTGGAAATTGCAGAGAGCCTCTTGGGGGAAGAGAGAGAGAGAGAGAGAGAGAGAGAGAGGGTGAGGAGGTATGGAAATGAGAAGAACCCTGGAAAACTCGTGAAGTTGGGGACATTTATGATGTAATGAGGAAAGGTCGGACTGGTTGTTGGCTTTTGGGGTTTTGGGGGTTGACCCGTCAAATTATAAATGTCATTCATTGCTCCTTCACAGAGACAGAGAGAGAGAGAGAGTGGCTGTGATCTTCCCCATTCACGGAAAATATATATATATAAATTGGACGAATCAGGAATGGTCTAGATGTACCGCCATGTTTGACGAGAGAACAGCGAATCCAGACTCCTTCCAAAGACAAACACGCCACCGCATTTTTGAGATTCTCTCGTATTTCCCCTCCCCTTTTCTTTTCCTTTCTTTCATCGTCCAAACGCAGCATTCATGTGTTTCGTCATGACTCCATACAAGCTATGTTATTGTGTTGTGATCTTTTTGTGTATCCCTGTTTCTGCTCTACGTTTGCAAACTCGTTTCGCCTTTCTTGGTGTCTTCCATGCCTAGTTGATTTGCACATTTAAGTCTTTCCTCAATGCTCATCTTGGCAATCTCGTCAAATTTGGCAATATCACGGGACTAACACGACATGTCCTGATCCGATGATTGGTCCGAATTGAAAATGGGATCTTTTCTAGAAACTTTTTTGGAAAGGCATTCCCATGTTGGACATCACCGTAAGTGGCAAATTATCAAGGAATTAAGTATATGTGAAATCGAGTTCGCTCTTACGGCTGCTTAACAAGGTTTTGAAGAGCATCTCTAAAGAAGATCTAATTAGGCAGGATGGTGAGAATAGACCCAAAAATAAGTAAAATATGGTAACAAAAGTCCTAACAAAAAAAAGAATGAAAACATAATCCTTATTAGATGAATCTTAATTTAGCTTCATTAGGAGGATAGTCTCCTAAACTTATTATATTAGTACCAATGTAATTTTAAATCTTTCAATTGTGTCAATTGAATTTTAAATTTTTTTGCGTTTTGTTAATTGAGTTTGCTTGGTAATTTTAGTCGAAAATTGTTGACTTGGATATTGATGGTGTCTTGTAAGATGGTTGATTTTTTTTTAGTAGGCCAAGATGGTTGACATTGGTATGGATAAATTTTCATATATTTTTAGATTGATTATTTATTTATTTTATCTTTTTTTTTCTATTAAGTTTGGTGAGGGTCTTCGACCGACCATCATTGAACACAGGCAAGGGGCGTGAAGACCTCACCAAATATGGGCAAGGGCCATGCGCATGACAAGGGCCTCGTGACCTTGTCAGCTTTCACCTATGACCTAAATGGCATTGACATCGATATACGACACGTGATACAATACGACACGTCGACATATCGTTTCTTAAAAAATAGAAAATTCCAATACGTTAGGACATATTATATATTAAATGTATATTTATATATATACATGATAAATTATCATTTTTATGATTAATTTGATTCAAATTCACGAATAAATAAATAATGAAAAAAAGCCTAGAATAAATATAAATTAAAAACATCAATTCGCCGTTTGTTAATATAATTCATTATTTCAATTTGACAAAATGTTTTACTAGCATAATAGCCATTGGGATGTTGTGAGAATAACATTATATTGTGAGCTACAAATTTTTGAATAAGTGAGTTATATAACAATTTATAATTATTTGTGATTTATTTTGTAATGGTTAAGAATAAACTATTATTTTCACAGTACATTAAAAACTATCACGCAATCATTATTAAATTCAACCCTATTCCAATAATCCATAAAACTTGTAGGAAAAAAGCAAGCAATCCACGTTATGAACTTGCATGTTAGAGTGTATCAGGAAAGAAGAGAAAAAACAAACTTGGGGGTGAATGTGTGTTATAGGAAGTGAGAGTGAGAGTTAAAAAAGAAGATAATACTAGTTTTTTTTTCATTTATTATTTTTATTATTTACATATTTACATATTTACATTTTGATTCATTATTTATTGAAAAGTTTTAAAATTGACCTCATGCGTGTTAGAATTACGTGTCAAAATTCTGAACTTGCATGTCGGATTTTCGAACTGAGCATGTGTCGAGATTTTCAACACTTATTGATCGAGTGTTGGACGTGATCGAAAGATCCATACATTACACGTATATTTCCAAAGAGTGTCTATGACTAATGATTTTTGGATGAATTTAATTGGATGTACTCAGTTGATAAAATGTAAAAATATTTAAAAATCATTTAATTTACACACTTGAAATGTTTAATATAAATAGATTTATGATGTTTTGGATACTTTTTCTCGTAGTCATTATTGCTATTGGTTATGCGGTACGGCCCACAACAAAAGAGAGAAAGAAACCAGAAATGGAAATTTGGTTTCTGGATTGTTCATGAGAGACGTAATTGACGTGGTATCTCGAGCCGAAGGTTGCAGAAGACCACGTTTCGAATGGATTTATCCAGGATCGATGAAAGGATAAATGGGAGGGTATACGTCCCTTTCAAGCTCTTCGCTTTCTCGACAAGACAAAATAATTAATCATGCTTTTTACATCATCTCCATTAATCGTGAAATGATCACAGGTGTTAAGGATTCGTATATGATGTGTCCAAACTCTATATAATTAATAATTGCCTCTGTCGACATTGATATAATTACGTACTTGCATTGCATCCACGGTGGCGGAAGTGACGGGCTTTGAGTACTGCACAACTTACACGATCAATTTATTCATGATTAACCCCAAAATGTCATTTATGTTCATATTACACGGATTTTCGACTAATCTATTCATGGATATTTGATTGGAGTTGCAAATGGGCGGATATAAACTAACCGTGGAAATCCCATTTCCGTGTTCTAGTAGCTCTTGAAAAAAAAATTGTTAATTGGATAAGCGAGTTTAGTCTGAGTCAACTTGAAGATCAAATAGATAATTTATATATAAAATAAAGATGGGATATCCAAATTGATACAATTTTATCTTTACCTAATAACTAACAGCTAGCAAAATTATTAGTTTTCTTGACATTATATATTGAAGAGATTCCTAGACATGCAATCTCTTAATAGAATGATTATTGAATTATTCATGGCACCAAAATTATTGATGTTTTTTCCCCCTTTTTTTCTATCATGGATCTATGTGTTTGATTGGTGGATTATAAATATAATCGTCACTAGTATGGAAACTTAAATAATGATATCGATAGGTGATTGACATATTTATAATTCATCGATTAGAAGTCTGATTCTCCTATCAATAATGGAGGAATATATATATATAATTTTCGTGTGATGAATAGAAAATTAATATTTAATGTTTTATAGAAAAAACCGTGAGCATGATTTTAACAAATTCTTTTATTATAAAACTAAACTCACATCATGACATCAACTAATTATTTACGGACTAAACTTCCTCTGACAATCTGGTGCAAATTAATGGAGGATGACCCAAGTGGAGCAAGCTGCCTCCCGCGCAAGCTCCTTCCGCTTCCATGGTCCCTCTTCTTCATCTTCTTCCCCAGCTTTCCCTCCATCATCAACTCCCTCGCAGCCCTCTCCACCTCCTCTCTTTTCACATCACTCGCAATCTCCAACCCGGATTCCCACTCATCACAGACGTACTTACATTGGTTGGCCAGACACGACCAACAAAGCATCGGCACTCTAGCCGACAAGCTCTCGAGGGTCGAGTTCCATCCGCAACAAGTCAAGAACCCTCGGATGGGAGGGTGATTCAACACCTTCTCTAGTGGGCACCAACCCGAGAGAAAACCCCCCCTTTCTCGTAATTTCTTCAAGATACTCATCCGTTCCACTTGCATTCATCACCTCATCTGGCCTATTGGCCAGTCTTATTGCAAACTCCACCAGCTGTCGGTGAGTCAGGGATGCTATGCTCCCAATATTGACATAAAGCACTGACCTGGACCTCTTCGAGTCTAGCCATTGGACACATTCACTGTGCGCTTTCACAGATTGCATTCGACGTGCTTCCATGGGTCGTTCTAAGCAATTTGGTTTAGGGGTAGATGCAGCGGACCTACGGTGTGCAGTCGAGGAATCAGTGAGGACAGGGCACTCAACACCTCTGGCTCAAGCGCTTCGAAAGTGTGAATGAGGGTTGCTGTGGCCTTATGAGCTCTCTCGGTCACTTCCATGGAGCGGCTGAATGAGGTGTCTTCCGGATCTGTGATCTGGCAGAAGCTGGCATGTCGTGTAGCCTCATGTTCTTCATATCGAATCAATGCAGGTGTCCAAATAGGCATTGCTCACATAGGATTCATCTGCAATAGGGTATCTAACCCAAAATTTTGGCATACTTCTTGCTTTTATCCTGGTGAATCACTTTAAATTGAATGCGAAGGGGTATAAACTATAAAGCATGCTGTCTTTAGTGCAAAGTAAAGCGGAGTGGACGAAACAAACTGCATGTATAAATAAACATCAATGCTATGGATGAGTTCATTCACCTGGGAGGGGTATGAGACTTCCTGTTCTCGTTGGTCCGGAATTGCGTGAACCCCATGAGGCACAGGCAGGAATAGTCCACAAATTTATGAGACCCAAACTTCTCAGCAGCAGGGCATGTTGCCAAGGACATGAAACTATCGGAAACGATGCAACAAACCAGAGGAAAATGCCTTCTTCGCCTTCCACCTAAGCTGCGCAGTAGTGGTACTAGAAGTTGAATGAACAAAATTGGACACGAGATTTGAGAAAGGAGCGGCCATGTACTTCCTCCTCGCAGAGCAAAGCAAGATCTTGTGTAGCATCGGCATCCAATGGCACAAGCCCGTCCAGGATCGTTAAAAACTGAAAGCAATCACCGCCCCTCGAATTCAGCCACTTACGGGCTCCTGCTTTGAGTAACCTTGCGTGGTTGGACTCAGCGTCGACAAAGGTGATGAAAAAGCCTTTGTGATGGAGAAGTTCGGCCAAATTGGGTATTGGACCCATGTGGCTCAGTAATGGGTTTGGGACACAAAGGGCATGTAGTTTTGATGATTCAAATTCATCCCTGGAACCCATCTCCTGGATCCTTACTTCACTAAATGGTTCCTCCTCAATCTCCAAGGCAGAATTAGATCTTTCACACACACGTGTGTGTGTGTAAGGCATAAATATGACGACAGGTCATGCCGATGCAGTTTGGTTGCCCTCGCTCTTCGCAATGAGGTCCCAGCAGTGGCTCATTTTCAGTAGCAGGTCTTGCGTTGTGCATCAGTACTCTCCATTTAAGTTGGGATCGGTTGGTTAAATTTTGGGGAAATGACTTTGCATTTTCCAAATATCTTTGACTCAAGATGTACATGCTCTAAGCAAATATCATTTGGCTCAGGTGTATTTTTTGTAAAGTAGCTTTAAAATATACAAAAAAGGAGAGGAAAAATGGATAGTTGCTCCTCTGCTCATAAAAATAATTCACAAAAAGCCCTAACGTTTTCTCGAAGGACTCTAAAATTAGTCTTGAAAGAAACTCTGCCCAATTTTTGGTCTTGGCTTCATGACGAACGAAGGCCTTTCTTTTCTCTAATTACGGGAGCTCTATTACTTTTAAACTTGGTGAAAGGTAGAAGACGTGTCAGCCCATGGTAGGGCCTCAATTGACTTCTATGTGTGCCCCAGAGGACTTATAGTCATTAGATTTTGAGCACTCGGGCAGCATTGGTTGATAAGGGTTATCTTTTCTAGGCTTCTTAACTGAACTGAATACGTAATATACGACATATTAGGATTATGTATGAAAGTAAGGATAAATCATCGAAGAACAACCTTGCAATACTCTCAAGCATTTTCTAGTTGTATTGAAGGGTTTAGCTTCCACTTTCCATGCGGTTCCACACCATGAAAACACATAGAAGAAGACATTTGATTGATCATTATTGGAAGTATAGGTAAATTAATCATTATTTAGTTGGAAAACTAATGGTCTAATCAAGCATCGGCTGATGTAAAGTATTGACTTTTTAAAACATGGAATGATAATGTAGTTATTGCTATATTAACGGGTAAACTTCTCTTTACTTTAAACTACTAAATTCAAGGGGAAATATCAAAGGCTATTCCCATCTTTGAATGGAATATCTTATTTCTCTGGTAAATCACTTAGTGAGTTAGGAAAATAAGGTTCTTTATCTCGTAATTGATTCTTAATATATCATGTGAAGATTAAATATTCTTAACGTAATATATTTTTCATTAACTTATGTATATAAAAAATATAAAAAAAATTAATCATGTGCTTTTTGATCGGTGTTACATGTATCATTGGGTTCGTTTCTGTATTTATTTTTAGTGTTTGATCATTTCAATATCTATTCGTTTTTAGGAATTCGTTTCCATCAATAATTTTTAATGGACTAATGGTGATTCTTCCTATCAATTCAAATTCGGGTTTGAAATCAGATTCAATACCTCTCTCCTCTTCCTCCTCTTTTTCAATTCCTGCTCCTGAATCATTTCCAATTGTACCAGCTACTTCTTCGACATTTATGACTGGCCCACCAGATCAGGAAATGGAATCAAATCTAGTGACAACTTATAGAACGTATGTATGGTCTTTTACTTTCAATATTCTTTTTATACAACAGTTTATTTTCCATAAAAATAACCTTCCTCTCTCTTATGGGCCCTTCTCGTACCAGCCAGGTTTGGCCCAACATGGGTAGGCAAGCCTGGCTTGGCCCAACATGTTTTTATAAAAAACCCATCAATTGCAAGACGTGCGCTCCTAGCATTACCTTTGGACTTGCCTACCTATATGTTTTTGAGAATCATCGCTACACCATGTAACAAATTTTAAAAGGTTATATTACTATTACTTTAACTTAAGAAAAATGACTTTCTTTCTGTCAAGAAGAAAAGTGGTTTTCCTTTAATATAAACTCATTGTTTTCAGCTCCTGGAAAACGCTTTTTTTTTTTTTTCTCCATAAATCGATTAGTTTTTCATTACCAAAATATTGGAAAGTTGGAAAATAATTTCTTGGAGACAGTTTTTCTTCAAACAAATGGATCCTAAAATTTGTATAAGCAGTGTTACGGCTATATCAAATGGGTTTTTAGTTGTTCTAGTGTTATTCAAACAAGTGCATTGAGTGTGTATATGGGCTTTTAGCTGTTCTAGTGTTATTCAAACAAGTGCATTGACTGTGTAAATGGGTGTATTTAAGCAGGCAAAGCTTATGTACATGAGCACCCGACAAGATTTTTGTTGCGGTATACCGCAAATCTATTTCACGAATGTAGGGTGTAATTTGTACCGCTTCATGTTCGAGAGTGTCACTCAACCGTAGGGGGTGCGAGAGGACGCAGCTGGTCCATGATGGCGCCCGAGAGTGATGAAGCAGAGACAGGCCAAAAGAGGACGAGAAGGGTGTTAAACTGCCGAGCCGCAGTGGTGGACCGCCTCTGGAATCAGCTGATGATGTTTTATGGAGAGTGACGATGAGCCGAGAGAAGGGAAGAGGCATGAAGCGCCGAATGCTCGCCTCCGGAGTCAAATCTGGATAGTAGGGGAGGTGGCAAGCCATCTGGGATGGTCATGGATTGAGAATCGTCAAGGCTCCTGGAGAAGAAAGAAGGGTGAGAGACACGAGCTAGCGTGTGCATGGTTGAACTGGGCGTTGACAGAGCTGATGCCAAAGCCTGCTCGCCGGTGGAGGAGGAGGAGCTCGGCTAGATCCAGCATCGCGCTCATGGGGCTATGAGCTGGGCCTCGCAAAGCCTGTTCAAAGCCAACCCGCTGGCATTAGACTTGACGGGACTCTTGGCCCGGGCTTGAAGCACAAATTGTTTTTACGTCCGGTAAAAATGAAAACAAATTATTACTTTGGTTTAATTTTTTTTATTACTCTACAGTGTAAACCAAACAATTTTCATATGTTTGATTCGGTCTTTAAGCTGAAACAAATCAAAATTATAAGTATATTAATCTAACATGTTGAAGACTTGTGCACCAATACAAAACATGTTAATCTACGTAAGAAAATCACATGAATTGCTGCTAAATACATAGAGATATGGGAACAATAAAACGCTATGGCAACTGTAACTCTAGCCAAGAGCAAGGACCAGACATCTTGAATTAGTTCCCTCCCATGGCAATCGGGACATTCTAATTTCTTGATCTCATTCCACTTCCAAATACAACATGTTCCGCGTACCAGCACACAGGATACACAATTAGTGCAACCATATGAAGCTGTGAGGAGCTTTGTTCCACCTTGAAACCTAAGAGTGATGAAATCAGGTCTTTACCGCATTTCGGAATTTATGCGAGTACAAACTTTGGCCTCTTTGTAGACTTTTCCCGGTCTGCAATAGTAGCCCTTCTTGGGTGCGCAGTGTGCATCTTGTGAACAAATGCACAATCCCTCTAGTGCACATCCATCCCTAACTATGCTCACACCCTCCTTGAGTCCAAGAACTTGGTCTGTCCATTCACTAGAAAACAGCCCTAACGGATCATACATCTCCTTCACTTTAAAAAATTCTCGGGCTTTTTTATACTTTTTTATCACTCCATCAAATGCCAAGTTCCTGTTCTTCCCCCAGTGAGGCAGTGCGTTATACTTGAAAAGCGCCATCTGTTCTATTTCTTCAAGCACATCTTCGTATAGCCTCGGGCTTAGGGGATCCTTGCTCTTGTAGTAAGTGATGTCAAAGTCTACTGCGTCCTCTTGCTTGCCCAGGTAAGCACTAGAGGCCGTAACATATCGCATGAGGATGCCATTGTAGAGCTCCACTCCGCACAATGCTTTAGGCTCAAGTGCAATAAGCTGTTGAATGTCTTTGATGAAGTTCTTTACCATAGAGAGTCCGACGCTAAATGTGGTTTGGTAAAAGAACTCCCCCTCGACCCGTGGATCCCATGGACAAGCAGTAATCAGACCATCTTGGAGACTGTCTAGGCAGGTTCCTGACGATTGTAGCTTATTGTGATACCCAATTACTGGATATCCGGTGAAGATGATACCTAATCATAACATGCATATAAATCAATGTGAGCAAAATCTCTCGAATAGGGGACACCATGACATGGAACTACATTAGTTAACTTAGGATGCGATACCGTTGTTTGTCAATCCATAAGCAATGGTCTCGAGGGTAGAAGAAACTAGCTTTGCACTGTTGCATTTCCCGTCGGCATCGTTCAGGGACTCTTGCAATTCCTCTGCAAGAGCAGCATCACAACAGTATTAAAATTTTTTTTTCTAGAGTTGGGCTACATCAACTACTAAACCTAGCCTTACACTGTTTTACTTATTTACCAGTAGATCTGACTAGTGCCAAAGTGAGAGAAGGTGTGGAACGAAATGGCGTGAAATCATAGAGTCCATTGCCGACTGCATTGAGAGTGACTCGATCATCAATGCGATAGATTGCCTTCCGTTGGCTCGGATACCACATAATGTCCGCAAACTCATGTTGTTTACCAAAACCGGTTGCCTGTTCTCCCAAGTCTGAATCACCCTTAATCGAGTATGTTAAGGATCGTTTAAATAGCGGTTGCAGCTTCAGTGTTACCTGCAATTATATATACAAATATTGAAATCGTTGTCATCTTGTTTATCTTTCCTCTTTTTTTTTTCACTAAAGAAAATTTCCTACAAAGACCTAAATCACTCCAACTGTCCTTTATGTTAGTTCTCATTTAATTCTGAGTTGGAATGGACCTAAAAGGTTTGTGGTGGAGGACCCAGTCATCAGTCTTCACATCACAATTAATATCACGCGCTTAAAATATATACCATTTTCAAAGATGATAAAAGTGAATGAGATTTGTTGAATTTCGTCGTATAATAGAGGAAGAAATAATCCTAAAAACTCAGTAATGTATAGTTAGACCCACCACCCTGTTACCCTAATCAAGTAGAAAAGGTGGATCTTTGTCTACTATTCGACAAAAGAAAATTTCTGTTCTTTTTTGTGATTTACATAATTCTTCCGATTATAGTGCAGAATAATACATGCGGTCAAAGTACGTAGAATAACGAGTAAGCTGCAAGTTCACTTAAATATCACCAAGTGACGATCCCGACATCAAGGTTCACCACATATAATATATGAAACAAGAAAAGGGCATGATATACACCACAGGGGTTTGTGATGTGAGTGAGGAATAGAAGGGACAAAAGTAGTCACACTAGCACCCAAACGAGAAAAGACCAGAGAGCAACTGTACCTGAGAGATGACTCCTAGAACCCCAAGCGACACTTTGACCGCGTCCATCTCTGCACGAGTGCTTTTCCTATTCACATCCAGCGTCCTGATCTTGGCGTAACCATCTCCGGGCCTTCCAGGGCTCACTATTCGCACTGCCTCCACGTAATCGTGCAACGCACTCCCTTTCCCCCACAAGGAGCTGCCGTGCGCCCCCGTCCCCAGCATCCCTCCCACCGTCACACCCCACCAGTAGGGCGCATATGGCAGCGCCATCCCCGCCTTGGCTGCCTCCTCGATCAACTGCCTCAGAGTCACCCCTCCCTCCACGCTCATCCTCATCCCTTGCCGGTCCACCCTCACTATCCTCGTCATGTACTTGGTGCTAACCAGCAGCCCGTCCTCCCCGTCCGGACACACCAGTTTCGGGATGCTGTGAGAGGTTCGTGTCGCCACTTTCATCTTCGTCCTGGACTTCGTCGCATTTCCCACTGCCCACACTAGCTCTTCTTCCGACGTCGGAAATGCCACGGCCCCTGCTTTGCATGTGCTTCGGTCAGGGAAGGTTCCGTAGGAATTTGTTATGGTGCAACCGCTTGAGGTGCATCTGATGGGATCTTCCGGCGGGCTTGCACTCACCGACATCATCATGGCGGTCGCGGCCATTACAATGATGTGTAGTGAAGCCCATACTGTTCCAGAACCAGGCCTCCCGAACCAGAACACCTTGCTCAAGCAAGGAGTAGTACGTGTCATCGTGAATGAATTGGGGGCCGATCCTTCCACCACCTATAGTTAGCGAGGTTAGCCCCTGATTATATGTGGTTCAAGGGCGCACACTGGACCGCTAGTTTGGCGCACAAGAAAAAGTAGGGAGGGAGTAAGGAGGGTGGCTGTGAGTACGCTTTTAAGTAAAGAAGGAATGTGGATGGCCGAACTGGAGAGGGAAATTGTCGATTTCGATCGGCTCTGTGGGAGAACAGCCTGGTGTGCGAGTAGGATGATGGTTCGGAGCAAAATACACATCCTGACAAAAAGATATATTATGGGACTTGGTGCTACATATACACCTTCATGTGATGAAACGGTGCAATGCGCAAAAAGTGCACACGCCTCCTCGCTCCATGATTGTACTTGCGACCACTTCGGAGGAATCTTTTAACATGAAGCATTTCTCGGCAAGGAACAGCATCGAGAGAGGCTTTGGATTATTAGAGTTAATAGAGCGTATTAATATGAAGATGGAGGAGACAGAGAAAGGAAAAGATGAACAAAGGTTTTATGTAATTTGGTCAATGGAGAAAGTTCCCTGGAAGCCCACATGCACAATAGAAATCCCCATATTTTTTAGCTCATTGGGGGAGATCCATTCTCCTTAAATAAAGCAGAGTAGTAAATACAACTATCATACATGGAATCTTGATCCCCAATCTCACCTTGACTTGGCTAGTTTTATTTCGCCAATAGTTACGCGGGGCAATTCTAGCTTGTCCCAGGTCAAAGTGAGAGATTCAACCTGCGTATTGTTTGCCTCCTTCTTCACAACTTGGCGAGAAGGAAATATTAATTGACCTCCGGAACATAATCAGGAGGCGATAAGAACAGCTGCAGAATGGGCTGAATGGCGACCAAGTCCAGCCAATCAAATGTTTGATAAGCAAAGATGAAGAAGCTCATTTAAACTTTCGACCCATGTCACGAAGATGCATTGACATTACTTTGCAATTCTGTATCCAAAAAATTATTATTTTATGGTCTAGAAGATCGGGCCGACTAAAAATGAGTACCTTTTGTTTATCCAGCTGGCCTTGCTTCAACGTAAGGAATTATTTAGAGCGGTATTTAGTTTCAAGGCATCACAAGTTTTGAACTACTCTTATACTTCACTATTTAGAATTTCGACATTACTTTGCGATTCCGTACCCAAAAAAATTAATTATTTTATGGTCTAGAAGATCGGGCCGACTAAAATTGAGCACCTTTCGTTTAGCAAGTTGGCCTTGCATCAACATAAGAAATTATTTAGAGTGGTATTTAATTTCAAGGCATCACAAATTTTGGAGGACTACTCTTATACTTCACTATTTAGAATTTCGACATGATGATGCATCCACATTAATTTGTGATTTCACATCCAATTATTTATTTATTTTATGGTCTGGAAGATCGGGCCAACCAAAAATTGGCACCTTTTGTTTAGCAAGCTGGCCTTGCTTCAACGTTAGAAATTATTTAGAGCAGTATTTAGTTTCAAGGCGTCGCAAGTTTTGCGGGACTACTCTTATGCTCCACTATTTAGAATTTCGACCCATGTCACGAAGATGTATCAACATTACTTTGCAATTCCGTATCAAAAAAATTATAATTTTAAGGTCTGGAAGATCGGGCCGACTAAAAATTAGCACATTTCTTTTAGCAAGCTGGCCTTGCTTTAATGTAAAAAACCATTTAGAGCAGTATTTAGTTTCAAGGCATCACAATTTTTGGAGGACTACTCTTATACTCCACTATTTGCCAATGGAGTCCGAAAATAGTAGTGAAAGCTTTCGTTTTAAATAAGACATTAAGTTGGTTGGTATCTCGAATGCCGATAAACAGAATAATAAACTCAAATGTTGAAGAAACGGAGAGGCGATCATTGCGAAAGAAGTCAAGAAAGTGGTTCCCTCTAGCTTGAACTTGTCAAAATCTAAACATGTCCGGAGACTTGAAAGCCTAACTCGAAGGAAAAACGTTGAAAAATAGCATCACGTTCTGTCGCCGTGCTTTAATTGCGCGTTGGTTGAGGTGTCACCTGTACGAACTTTGCATGTATTGGCAACCCCAATTATTGAGATGTTAGGCGGGTTTTGTTGGATTCCTGAACAATGAAATGTGATTTAAACTACATAAAGAAGATCGGCCAAGACACCGATAATGGGACTCGCTGGCGACAGCCAAAGTGAATTACATGTCTTCAACCTCCATTTTTGGATATACAGAGATTTTCAGCGCAGCACGGGGAGCTCTCCCAGCTTTGATTGGATCCGCCTCGCCTCGATATGATTCTTCTCATATTTGCCTCGTTCATTTAAGCAACCGCCATTGCTGATCAACTCAGTCTCGGGCAGAAATTATTCAAGAAGCAGCTTGGGCTACTCCCTCCGGGCAAAGAATGAATTAGTTGGCTTTGCATGCGTCCGAATTTATGATGTGCAACTACAAGTAGTTAGAACATAACTCGAGTTTGACTAAGTGAAATTTTAAATTTCGAATATAAATAAATATATAAAGAGGGAAATAAAATCCTTATTTGAGTCGGCAAGGTTTCAGACGGTGTTGCAAATAAAATCCTTATTCTGGCACCGTTGTTGATGAGAGTGGGCTGTGGGCAATTCAATCTGTATTACATCCTAGCGTCTTCTTCGCGAGTGAAATCAGAGAAGCCCTTTAGTGATTTGACTAGCAAATTCCTGTGGTAAGATTTGTGTAATTCCTTTGTGAAATTAAAATATTATTTTGTGAGAAATTATGGAGCTATGAGTTATTTGGTGTAATTGATACTGAAAAACATTGAGAGTGTTTTAGTGATTCGAATATAATTGTGATCTTTATTATATTGTTTGAATTCGTTGTTGCTCTCTTCGTGGACGTATATCATTAGGATTGAACCACATAAACTTAGTGTTCGATTTATTTTCTTGTTTTGTCCATTTTATTGTTTGATTGCTTACTTTCGCAATACAAACCAAGCCGTATTCATGCACTCCAAGTACTTTCCAAGTGCAACAACTCAAGATAAGATGATGGGGCATTGAAACATCCGATAGAGACATGTTATTAAGATGAATGCGTAAGTAACTTGAGGAAGTACATCTTGTTTAGAGGATGGCATAAGAGAGCGTCGGGTGCAAATCGTTTCTTGGTTTATATGAAATAAATTGGACCTCATGAAAGAGAAATATTCGACGATATTGTGTTAAAACCTAACTCGCACGCATGTAAAATATAAAGAACTGCAAGATGGTGAATAGGAGATTGGGAGGATGAGCCCGGAAGTGGAACGACAGATTAGTCGGGGGCATGAGGAGTACAAAAATTAGCTCACTGATCTCATAGATCTCTAAAAATTAGATTCACGAGACCATAGAGTATCATGCACTTGAGTCCATAAGATACCGTGGCCTTGCAATTTCAATATAGTGGTGACCAGATTCATAAATCTGGCATAACTAACCATCAATGGCATTTTGAAGGGAAATAAACACTACGAGTATCATAATTTTCGCATGGTACTCACTTGACCGCAATCATAAAAAAACAGAACACTCATCCCAGGAATTTGTTCAAAAAGTCCTAAATCTGTTGCATTTTTGCCAATTCAGTTCTAAATATTTTGATTGTGTCAATTGAGTTTTAAATTTTTTCATATTTTATCAATTGAGTCCATTCGATTAATCACTGACGTGGACACTGATCGTTTTACGTGATGCGGTCGACGTTGACGGGCATGATTGGGGCAGAGTGGTGGGACCGCAGCTTATCTCCAGGCGAATAGATTACGAGAGGGCTTGTCATGTCCAGTTGTTGTTGCCCCGAAATCCCTCATTGGCTAATTTGTTTATCTCTCTCCTCTTAAGATTTCTTGGGATATTTTATTTTGGGGTAGGCAATAATGTTTTCATTCTTCTCAAGGGACATAAACTTTTTATTGAAATTATTATTTCTAAAATTATGACCATTTGCGATGAGATACACAAGTGAGTTATAACTATGGTATCTTATATCAAAGTGATTTAATGTGGTTCGATTAACTTATACGAGTGAGTCGGTAATTTCATTATTTCAAGTTTTTAAAGTGGAGGTTGGTTCTCACTAGATATGCTTAGTATGCTTGGATTCGATTCTCTTGGTGGTCTTGCTAGTTGAAAAGCATTGGGCTTCCGTCGCTCTCTCAACAAGTGATATTAGAATCAATGATTGATTGGTGGACCACTTTCAATGTGTATTTTTGTTTTTGGTGAAAATCTTCTTGTTGAAGAAGTCTCGTGGACATGTCGATCGATTGATCCATCCCTGCGTCCCTTCCCTCCGGATATATTTTGGCCTCATTTGGTCGAGTCTGTACGTCCCCATCAGCCGTCAAACAATTTAGAACAACACGCAAACCATACCTCCAATGCTATTCACAGGACCTTAGATTCTACTTCAAAACACCCGTAAATGAACTTGCTAATTGTTTGCATGTTTAAAGTGCATGGTTATTTTCATTCCCCTTTTATTCCCAATAGAAAAATTATTCTTTCACGCCTTGCTTCATTCCGCTAATCCAACTAGCCAATTTCCATACATACATATTCATATTTTTGTATAAGCGGGTAAACAAATGATGGGTAAAAAAAAAGTTGAACTCGGCATGTTCAAAGCCAACCCGCTGGCATTAGACTTGACAGGACTCTCGGCCCGGGCTTGAAGCACAAATTGTTTTTAAGTCTGGTAAAAATGAAAACAAATTATTACTCTGATTTTTTTTTTTATCACTCTACAGTGTAAACCAAACCATTTTCATATGTTTGATTCGGTCTTTAAGCTGCAATGAATCAAAATTATAATTATATTAATCTAACATGTTGAAGACTTGTGCACCAATACAAAGCATGTCAATCTACGTAAGAAAACCACATAAATTGTTGCTAAATACATAGAGATATGGGAACAATAAAATGCTATGGCAACTGTAACTCTAGGTTAAGGGCAAAGACAGTACGTCTTGAATTAGTTCCCTCCCATGGCAATCGGGACATTCTGATTTCTTGATCTCATTCTCCTTCCAAATACAACATGATCCGCGTACCAGCACACAGGATACACAATTAGTGCAACCATATGAAGCTGTGAGGAGCTTTGTTCCACCTTGAAACCTAAGAGTGATGAAATCAGGTCTTTACTGCGTTTTGGAATTGATTCGAGTACAAACTCTGGCCTCTTTGTAGACTTTTCCAGGTCTGCAATAGTAGCCCTTCTTGGGTGCGCAGTGTGCATCTTGTGAACAAATGCACAATCCCTCAAGTGCACATCCATCCCTAACCATGCTCACACCCTCCTTGAGTCCAAGAACTTGGTCTGTCCATTCACTAGAGAACAGCCCTAGCGGATCGTACATCTCCTTCACTTTCAAAAATTCTTGGGCTTTTTTATACTTTTTTATCACTCCATCAAACACCAAGTTCCTGTTCTTCCCCCAGTGAGGCAGTGCGTTATACTTGAAAAGCGCCATCTGTTCTATTTCTTCAAGCACATCTTCGTATAGCCTCGGGCTTAGGGGATCCTTGCTCTTGTACTAAGTGATGTCAAAGTCTATTGCGTCCTCTTGCTTGCCCAGGCAAGCACTAGAGGCCGTAACATACCGCATGAGGATGCCATTGTAGAGCTCCACTCCGCACAATGCTTTAGGCTCAAGTGCAATAAGCTGTTGAATGTCTTTGATGAAGTTCTTTACCATAGAGAGTCCGACGCTAAATGTGGTTTGGTAAAAGAACTCCCCCTCGACCCGTGGATCCCATGGACAAGCAGTAATCAGACCATCTTGGGGACTGTTTAGGCAGGTTCCTGACGATTGTAGCTCGTTGTGATACCCAATCACTGGATATCCGGTGAAGATGATACCTAATCATAACATGCATATAAATCAATGTGTGCGAAATCTCTCGAATAGGGGACACCATGACATGGAACTCTATTAGTTTAACTTAGGATGCGATACCGTTGTTTGTCAATCCATAAGCAATGGTCTCGAGGGTAGAAGAAACTAGCTTTGCACTGTTGCATTTCCCGTCGGCATCATTCAGAGACTCTTGCAATTCCTCTGCAATAGTAGCATCACAACAGTATTAAAAAATATGGGCTACATCAACGACTAAACCTAGCCTTACACTATTTTACTTATTTACCGGTAGATCTGACCAATGCCAAAGTTAGAGAAGGTGTGGAGCGAAATGGGGTGAAATCATAAAGTCCATTGCCGACTGCATTGAGAGTGACTCGGTCATCAATGCGATAGACTGCCTTCCGTTGGCTCGGATACCACGTAATGTCTGCAAACTCATGTTGGTTACCAAAACTGGTTGCCTGTTCTCCCAAGTCTGAATTATCCTTAATCGAGTATGTTAAGGATCGTTTAAATAGCGGTTGCAGCTTCAGTGTTACCTGCAATTATATATACAAATATCGAAATCGTCGTCATCTTTTTTTTTTTTTTTTAACTAAAGAAAATTTCCTACAAAGATCCAAATCACTCCAACTGTCCTTTATGTTAGTCCTCATTTAATTCTTAGTTGGAATGGACCTAAAAGGTCTGTGGTGGAGGACCCATTCATCAGTTTTCACATCACAATTAATATCACATGCCGAAAATATATACCATTTTCAAAAATGATAAAAGTGAATGAGATTTGTTGAATTTTGTCGTATAATAGAGAAAGAAATAATCCTAAAAACTCAATAATGTATAGTTAGACCCACCACGCTCTTACCCTAATAAAGTGGAAAAGGTGATCCTTTGTGTACGATTTGACAAAAAAAATTTCTGTTCTTTTTTGTGATGTACATAATTCTTCCGATTATGGTGCAGAATAATGCATGCGGTCAAAGTACGTAGAATAACGAGTAAGCTGCAAGTTCACTTAAATATCACCAAGTGACAATCCCAACATCAAGGTTTACCACATATAACATATGAAACGAGAAAAAGGCACCAGATACGCCACAGGGGTTTGTGATATAAGTGAGGAATAGAAGGGACGAAAGTAGTCACACAAGTACCCAAACGAGAAAAAACCAGAGAGCAACTGTACCTGAGAGATGACTCCTAGAACCCCAAGCGACACTTTGGCAGCGTCCATCTCTGCACGAGTGCTTTTCCTATTCACATCCAGCGTCCTGATCTTGGCGTAACCATCTCCGGGCCTTCCAGGGCTCACAATTCGCATTGCCTCCACGTAATCGTGCAATGCACTCCCTTTCCCCCACAAGGAGCTGCCGTGCGCCCCCGTCCCCAGCATCCCTCCCACCGTCACACCCCACCAGTAGGGCGCATATGGCAGCGCCATCCCCGCCTGGGCCGCCTCCTCTATCAACTGCCTCAGAGTCACCCCTCCCTCCACGCTCATCCTCATCCCTTGCCGGTCCACCCTCACTATCCTCTTCATGTACTTGGTGCTCACCAGCAGCCCGTCCTCCCCGTCGGGACACACGAGTTTTGGTATGCTGTGAGAGGAGTGTGTCGCCACTTTCATCTTCCTCCTGGACTTCGTCGCATTTCCCACCACCCACACCAGCTCTTCTTCCGACGTTGGAAATGCCGCAGCCCCTGCTTTGCATGTGCTTCGGTCAGGGAAGGTTCCGTAGGAATTTGTTATGGTGCAGCCGCTTGAGGTGCATCTGATGGGATCTTCCGGCGGGCTTGCACTCACCGACATCAACATGGCAGTCGCAGCCATTACAATGATATGTAGTGAAGTGCATACTGTTCCAGAACCAGGCCTCCCGAATCTGAACACCTTGCTCAGGCAAGGAGATGTACGTGTCATCGTGAATTAATCAAGGGTCGATCCTTCCACCACCTATAGCTAGCGAGGATAGCCCCTGGTTGTAGTTCAAGAACGCACACTGGATCACTAGTTTGGCGTCCAAGAAAAAGTAGGGAGGGAGTTAGGAGGGTGGTTGTGATTTGTGAGCACGCTTTTAAGTCAAGAAGGAATGTCGATGGCTGGACTGGAGAGCGAAATTGTCGATTTCGATTGGCTCTGTGGGAGAACAGTCTGGAATTTATTCTGAGGTGTGTGTGTGTCGGATGATGTTTTGGAGCAAATACATATCTTGACAAAAAGGAGATGGCCAAAGCATATATATATATATAATGGGACTGGTGCTGCATATACCCCTTCATGTGATGAAAGGGTGCAATGCGCACAAAGTGCACACGCCTTCACGCTCCATGATTGTTCTTGCGACCACTTCGAAGGAATCTTTTAACATGAAGCATTTCTCGGCAAGGAACAGCATCGAGAGATGCTTTAAATTATTAGAGTTACTATAGGGCATTAATATGAAGATGGAAGGGACAGAGAAAATAAAAGATGAACAGAGGTTTTATGTAATTTGGTCGATTGAGAAAGTTCCTTGGAAGCCCATGTGCACGGCAGAAATCCCCATATTTTTTTTAACTTCGTGGGGGAGATCCATTCTCCTTAAATAAAGAAGAGTATTAAATACAGCTATTACACATTGGATCTCGATGCCCAATCATATTTTGTTTATCTCGTCACTAGTGACGCCCGGCAATCCTACGATGTCCTAAGTCAAAGCGAAAGATTCAACTTGCATATTGTTTAACTTCTACCCATGTCACGAAGATGCGTTGACATTACTTTGCGATTCTGTATAAAAAAAATATTAATTTATGATCTAGAAGATTGGGCCGACTAAAAAAGAGCAACTTTCGTTTAGATAGTTGGCCTTGCTTCAACTTAAGGAATTATTTACAACGGTATTTAGTTTCAAGGCATCAGAAATTTTAGAGGACTATTCGTATACTCCACTATTTAGAATTTCGACCCATGTGATGAAAGTGCATCAACATTACTTTGCTATTCCGTATCCAAAAAAATTATTATTTTATGGTCTGGAATATCGGGCTGACTAGAAAAGAGCACCTTTCATTTAGCCAGCTGGCCTTGCGTCAACATGAGAAATTATTTACAACGGTATTTAGTTTGAAGGCATCACAAGTTTTGGAGGACTACTCTTATACTCCACAATTTAGTATTTCCACTCATGTGACGAAAATGCATCAACATTACTTTGAGATTATGTATCCAAAAAAATTATTATTTTATGGTCTAGAAGATCAGGCCAACTAAAAATGAGCACCTTTTGTTTAGTAAGCTAAACTTACTTCACCGTAAGAAATTATTTAGAATAGTATTCGGTCTCAAAGCATCACGAGTTTTGGAGGACTACTCTTTTTTTTTTTTTTGTTTGATGCTGAGGATTTGGCCTAGCTCACCGGCCTAGCTCACCTTCGGGAGCACAGCACTGACCATACCTCGAGGGAGACTGGCCCAGCAACCCACCGTCGGGGCCCCCCCGCTTAAATTACGGAACTACTCTAAGAGTCGTGACGACTCAGGAAGTCGAACCCCTGACCTGGTGCCAAATCAGGGGGTACGCCTCAATTAGCGCAGCCATGCATGGGTAGGTTTTGGAGGACTACTCTTATACTCCACTATTTGGAATTTTGACCCATGTGATGAAAATGCATCGACATTACTTTGCGATTCCGTATCCAAAAAAATTATTATATTATGGTTTGGAAGGTTGGGTCGACTAAATTGAGCACCTTTTTTTTTCGCAAGCTGGCCTTGCTTCAACGAAAAAAAATATTTAGAGTGGTATTTAGTTTCAAGGCATCACAAGTTTAGGAGAACTACTACTCTTATACTCCACTATTTAGAATTTCGACCCATGTGACAAAAATGCATCGACATTACTTTGCGATTCTGTATCCTGAAAAATTATTATGGTCCGGAAGATTGGGCCGACTAAAAATGAGCGCCTTTCATTTAACAAGCTGGCCTTGCTTCAATGTAAGAAATTATTTAGAGCAGTATTTAGTTTCGAGGCATTATAAGTTTTGGAGGACTACTCTTATACTCCACTATTTGCCAATGGAGTCCGAAAAAGTAATGAAAGCTTTGTTCTAAATAAGACGTTAAGTTGGTTGGTATCTTGAATGCCAAGAACTTACCGGACCCTTCTTACCTTACTGGATTTCTAGTCTTTCCTGATGGTGAATAAGCGCTGTGCAGATGAATTAGCGGGTCACTCAATATTTCATAAAACAGATGATAACGAACTCTACTGTTGAAGAAACGGAGATCAATTATTGTGAAAATAAGTCAAAGAAAGTAGTTCCTCCAGCTTGAAGTTGTCAAAATCTAAGCTTGTCCGGAGACTTCAAAGCTTAACTCGAAGGAAAAACGCTGAAAAATAGCATCACATTAGGATTCTTGATACAGCTGTCGCCGTGCTTTAGTTGCGCGGTGGCTGAGGTGTTGCCCGTACGAACTTGCATATATTGACAACCCCAGTCTCGGGCAGAAATTATTCAAGAAGCAACTTGGGCCACTGCCTCCGGGCGACGAATAAATTAGTTGGCTTCGCATCCGTCCGAATTTATGATGCGCAACTACGAGCTGTTAGAATATACCTCGAGTTTGACTAAGTGAAAATTTAAATTCGAAAATAAAAAAATAAAAAAATAAAGAGGGAAATAAAATCCTTATTTGAGTCGGCAAAGGTTCAGACGGTGTTGCAAATATATTTATTGCTCATGCGTTGAATCTGGCACCGATATTGATGAGAGTGGGCTGTGAGCAATTCAATCTGAATTACATCTTAGCGTCTTCTTTGTGTGTGAAATCGGAGAAGCCCTTTAGGCTACGTTTGGTCATTCGGATTTCTAGTCGGGATAGGACTGGATAGGACATGATATAAAATCCTAGGATTTTTTTATATCCTGTCTATTGTTTAGTGAATCGCAGTATTAAAGTCGAATATATTCACATCATATCATGTACATTTTTTTGATATAAATGACATGTCATTATAAATTAACCTAAATGTTCATAAACGGAGATGGTGAAAATATCTCGTAACACTATTCCTTAATTTATTTTTATTTTATTTTTCCTCTTTTTATATTATTTTCTTTATTATTTCTTTTTTCCTCTTTCATCATTCTTTAATAAAATTTTTATCAAATAGTAAACTGTACTAACATACCTTAAATATATAATAAATATAAATATTTAATTTATAGATTGAATGTTTATTATAAGATAGAATTAAAGTTGAATATATAAATTAAAATAAGATTAATTAAAATTAAATTTCTATTTTTATTTTTAATTTCTTAAATTAGAATTCAAATATTATTTCTATTGAAATATAATTTCAATTTTGTTAACTTAATAAGTTTGTTATTCGAGAAAAATAACTTTCCTATTATGGACATTAGAAATTCTATCCACCTTTATCCCACCTCCCCCATGGGATAATTTTATCCTACCTATATCTCATTTATATCCGACTTTATCATGTCCTGAGCGAGTACCAAATGTAAGATATGATAAATCATATCCTATCCCGAAATTTATCCCGACTGCCAAACGCAGCATTAGTGATTTGACCAACAAATTCTTGTAATAAGATTTGTGTAATTCCTTTGTGAAATTAAAATATTATTTCATGAGGAATTGTGGGGTTAAGTATTGTGTGAGTTATTTGATGTAAATGATACTGAAAAATACTGAGAATGTTTGAGTGATTCGAGTATAATTGTAATCTTCGTTATATTAATTGATTTATAGTGGAATAATGGAATTTGTTGTTGCTTTCTTCATGGACGTATATCATTATGATCAAATCACGTAAATCTATTGTTTGATTTATTTTCTTGTTATGTCTATTTTATTATTTGATCACTTACTTTCGCAACACAAACCAAGCTGTGTTTGTGCACTTTAAGTACTTTCCAAGTGCTACAACCCAAGATAAGATGACGGGGCATCGAACATCCGATACAGACATGTTATTAGGATGAATGCGTAAGTAACTTGAGCAAGTACATCTTGTTTAAACGATGGCACAAGAGAGCGTCGGGTGCAAATCTTTTCTTGGTTTATATGAAATACATTGTACCTCATGAAAGAGAAATATTCGACAATATTGTGCTAAAAACTAACTCGCACGCATATAAAATATAGGGAATCGCAAGATGGTGAATAGGAGATTGGAAGGATGAAGCCTGGACATGAAACGATGGATTAGTCGGGGACATGAGGAGTACAAAACTCAGCTCACTGATCTCATAGATCTCTAACAATTAGATTCAGGAGACCATAGAGTATCATGCACGCGATAGAAGTTGAATTTTTGAGTCCATAAGATAGCATGGACCTTGCAATTTCAATAGAGTGGTGACCACATTCATAAATCTGGTATAATTAACCATCAATGGCATTTTGAAGGGAAATAAACACTATTAGTGTCATAATTTTCGCATAGTGCTCACTTTAATGCAATCATTAAAAAAAAAAAAAGCGCTCGTCACAGAAATTTGTTCAAAAAGTCTTAAACTTGTTACATTTTTGTCAATTCAATTCTAAACCTTTTAATTATGCTAATTAAGTTTGACATCTTTTCACGTTTTACCAATTGAGTTTATCCGATCAATCACTGATGTGGACGTCGACTATTCTACGTGAAACATCCAGTGTTGATGGGCATGATTAAAGTAGAGTGGTGGGATCACGGCTTAACTTCAAGTGAATAGATTACGAGAGAGGGCTTGTCTTGTCCAATTGTTATTGCCCCTGAAATCCCTTATTGGCTATTTTGTTTGTCTCTCTCGTCTTAAGATTTCTTGGGATTTTTTATTTAGGATTGGCAATGTGATATCCGGACTTCGCCCGAGCCTCGTATATGTAACGGTCCATGCCTCATCGACAAGCTTGTTATCGGACTATGATGTTGGCACCACTCACGGCCACCGTTTCGCCACCACCATCACCATAACAACCATCACGTCTCATCACATTCTTGCGGCATCACCTCATCGTCATATCTCCGCCGTACTAAGATAACTTGACCATCACCTAGTCCATTTTCTCCTAAAATTTTCTTCTTCATGAAATGCCATAAGCGAGACCAATGTTCACTCTCCTCAGTACGTCACCAAGTTTGTTCCTCATGCGAGCTGCGCCCACCCCCATGCATACGTACACATGCTGAAGAGAAGAGCCGAGAACCTCTCACCCTCACACGTCCACGTCATGGCTTCTCCGCAGCTGCCAACAAAGGGAGACTTTGACCGTCATGCAGCCACGTCTTCCCCTCCTCAGCTTGCCAAGAATTGAAGATTTTTAACCCAAATGCAGCCACGTTTCTTCCTCCTCAGCTGGACAGAAAAATTGAAGACTTAGACCAGCTGCAAGCCACGCTTCAGCTACTTCTTCAAGGTGGCAAGGAGGACCACCGAATGTGGCCACGGTTTCCCCCACACGTCCCCCTTACGAGCTGCCACAAAAATTTCAGATTTGTTGACTAATATAGTCAACCGACGGAGAAGCCAAAGCAGAAGGAAGAACCGTCTTTCGTTTTCCCTCGGCACCCACAACTTCCTCCATTTTATCACCGTTTTCAGAAAACCTTCGGCCAAGAACTTTCACTGTTTCGTCCGTACCTTGCTGCTCGACGCCAACCGACCGCACCGCCGTCTTGCTTTCTTTTCGCTGCTAACCGGAGACCGCACAGCCGCGCCCTAGTTCAGCTCGCGTTGTCTCGCCGCTCCGTAACCAGCTCGCACCACCAGCTCACACCACCGCGGATTTAAGGCAAGTGGAAATCCCATTTCTCTATGTTATGTGGTGCTGCCGCTACTCGAGTTTCCATTCTAAGAATTGACAAATTTGGGCTCGGATGCGTTGAGTTGTCGTCATATTCATGTTTGCTTCTTATTGGTTAGAGTTGAGTTCGATCTTGAATTGTATAGTTGTATATCGCAATGACCGTCGGCAGGGTCAGTGTTGGTTTCCGGTTGTAAGGCTGTGGACCGCAATCGATTGTCGGAAAAGTCAGTACTAGTCTTCCATAGGTCGAGTCGTTGCAGGTCGGTCCGGTCCTAATACGGTCTTATTCGGACTTGAAGTGAGTAGCGTGTAGGTGGTATGGGAGGAGTTGAGGCCGTAGCCGTTCTCGTAAGCTATGGCCACGCAAGGTTTCATAACCACTAGGCGTGTACTGTGGTGTTAGGACAATTCTATGTGGTTCGTCTAGTGTTCGGGCACTAGAATTCTTTAGGTGAATCGGTAGGACTAAGTCGATTTTTGAATAGTATGGGTTTGGCTAGAATGATGGCCATAGACTTATGCCTCAGTGAGTGGTTGGTCTAGTTATGTTGGATGGCATTAATGGAATCCTTAAGTGCTGCACCATGGTTTGAATTGATATTGATATGGTCAGTCCACCGTTATGACAAT
This sequence comes from Eucalyptus guilfoylei, assembly GCA_016097605.1. NCBI lineage: Eukaryota > Viridiplantae > Streptophyta > Magnoliopsida > Myrtales > Myrtaceae > Eucalyptus > Eucalyptus guilfoylei. The sequence goes on from CM027869.1 coordinate 253,023, forward strand.
GCCTCGGGTGTCGGGATGCCTGGGGGGGCGTGACATGGTGCCCTCTAGATGCCTGGGGAATGTGATTGAGCCCTAAAGGTTCTCGTGATGCCATGTGGGATATGAGATGCTTGGAGGGGCGTAACGTGACGATCTCCAGATGCCCGGGAGATAAAGAACCGGAGGTCCTCGCGATGCCCCGGGTGTCAGGATGCCTGGAGGGGCGTAACGTGACGCTCTCCGGATGCCTGGGGAATGAAATAAGAAACCGGAGGTCCTCGTGATGCCAGGTGGGATGCGAGATGCCTGGAGGGGTGCAACATGGGTCCCTTCAGAATATGGTGGCAGTTAGAACCAAAGTAGATATGATTATTGAATTCCTCGAATGTTTATTTACTACCTTGTGTGTCATTTTTGTGTGGAATTCCTTTAGAGTTATGGTAACTTGAGCTATCTTGATTTCGCATATTGCATGTTTAGGATTCCGTCGGATGAGTAGGGATAGACTTATGTAATATAGTCTAATAGGCTTTCATTTGCTGAGTGGTTGTACTCACCCCTTGTAGGATCATTACATTTTCAAACACGTAACCATGTGTCGTGACCAAATTTTCGTGTGCACCACCTAGGGTTTGGTTAATGGATTGTTAAGCCTAAACTTAACTCGAGCTCTCCCAAGCCCATACCAATTCGCGACTTAGGTTCAAATTTTTAAATATGCAAATGTATTTTATCTAGGAGTCGCCACTAATCAGTTTATGGTAGGTCGATTAGATACCTAAGTAAAATAATGGGAGGATTATTTTACTCCTACGAACCAGAGACTTTGGATACGGAGACTTGGTTACATTAGACTTCTCTAATGCCCTTCCGGTACCATTTTTTTTTTTTTTCAAAAATGTTTTGCAGGCAGTTTGGATTGATTTTAAATCTATTTCCCTAACATGTAAGGTGATCATACGGGTGCGCAAACCACCAATTTAACACCCAAGAAAGCAATGAATAATTTACGAGATTTACCTTATAGCAACGAAAACATCTGCAATGTTAGATCAGAATTCACATCAACAGTCCTAGATATAATTCTAATAGTCCTAGATATAATTCTAATTAACATGCAATCACTCAATTTTGTTTTCACTTGTTTAATAAGAATTTAATCTATATGAAATGCAATGTTACTAATCTAACATGAAGTGATATGACATAACAGTATAGCCTAAACTAATGACATGCATATTTTTGTGTTTTCTTAATAAGCATGCAATTTATCCTAGAGAACAAAATTGATTTATTCTAAGACCTTTTTTTTTGGTATTTTTCACGAAATTCGAAATTAAAGAAATGCAATAATTAAATGTGCAGTCTAAATTAACCAAATGACCTAGTTCTAATGACGGACAGTTTCTAATTAAATGAACTTAGCAACAAGATGTGCATTTCATGAACCTAATTCTATATGTCATGCACATGATATTTTTTGTATTTTTTATTAAAATTCGAAATTTCAAATATGCAAGCTATCTTATAGAAGAAAATTAAATTTATTCTAAAAAGATATTTTTGGTATTTTATTAAATTCGGAATTATAAGATAACTAAAATAAACATGCAATCCTATCTAGGAAATCAATTCTAATATGCATGATATGCAATTTTTTGTATTTTCAACATAAATAAAGCAATTAAAAGATAAGCACCAAATCACTCAGAATCATCAAAGATATCACACATCATCCGAATTTGGAAACAATATCTAAATCAAACTTGATTATTTCGCTAATAAAATCGATAAATTGATCTTAAGCCTTAAAGATCAAGATATCAATTTTATTCCCACGTGATTAATTATTCCATCTAAAGCCATATAGATGAAATAAAAAATTGACGTGCAGTTGCGGATTAGGCAATAAATCCTAATTGACATTATGCCAATTACTCAAAAAGATTAAATTAGATATCAACCTCATCAACCTAGGCAATATGATATCTAAAATTTGGATGAGATTTTTTTTTTTATCTAATTTGCGGATATTCTTTCCAAATTTGGACCAAGTGCAATCAGACCGGGATCGCAACCAGCTCCTCAAAGCGGGACAGCGATCAGCAATGACTCGCGATGGCAAGAGATGATGGTTTGGGGTACGATGTGAGTTGCGGACGCGATGCCGGTAGCCGATAATGCTCTGTCACGAGCTTGGGGCGACGACGCGGCGGGGCTTGGGTCTTTGCAACTCATGGGCGGACTGGGACGAGATCACAGCAGGGCTCGAATCGGTGGCTTCACGGATCATGGTGAACACCAGAAAACCTTTTACTCCAAAGGACAGCACTTGCACCCACAGAATACACTTACACCTAATCACCGCGTCAGACGTTTTACCACTTGTGGTCTTCTTGCTCCTAAATGGTCCAAGTGCACTCCTCTAGGAACTTTTTCACCACTTCGTTCATGAATCACACCTGCACGCCAAAAGGAAATTTCTTTTTCTTTCTTCTATTTTAACAATAATTTCCAGTGGACACAACGTGCGAGAATCTCTACCACAGCTACACACAATCGGAACTTGTCCTAGCGATTGATCAGGTGAATGCGGAGGATCTTAGTCACCAACGGCATGAAGGAACTGTTGTGTCAAGCGAGAAAGTGACGTCAATAGTGTCGATGGGAGCTCGCCAAGGTGGAGCCGCGGCAAGTTTGAAATTAGTCGTGACTTGGTGATGCTCTCCAACGGGCACCGCCTAGGGGGATAAGTACACTATCAGTGTCAAAAGTTGTGTACGGCGCTTACTTTGATGCCAAAAGTTTCCGTCGGATCACTTAAGTGCCGAATCGGAGAAAAAACGATCACTCTGGTACCACCGGCGAGAGATTCCGGCCATATTAATTACGTGGCTTTTATATTAAAAAAAAAAAGTTGCTCGGCTTTTAAACGGCGTCGTTTTCCATCCTCTTCAAGAAATGACGTCGTTTTGCCATTATACATGGACATCCTCGCAAAAACGATGTTGTATAGCTCATACGTGGATTGAAATTAGGGTTAGGGTTTCTTCTTCACCGCTCGGCCACCGTTGTTCGCCCGCCAACGCCCAACCACCATCGCTCGGCCACCATTGTAGCTACTTGACCAAGTAAGCGAGGAGAGAATGAGATTGTTGCTCAAGCAAGAAGTGGTAGGAAGAATAGGAGGCGAAGGCAGATGAGGAGGAGGAAGAAGAGGGGTCGAAGGTGCCGCTACTGGTGCGCCGCCGCCGCCGTTGCTAGTGCCGTTGCCGGTGCTGTTACTAGTGTGCTGTTCCTGCTACTGGTGGTCGTTCACTGCTGGTGTTGTGAAGAAGACGACATGCCTCCTCCTCTCTCTCTCTCTCTCTCTCTCTCTCTCTCTCTCTCTCTCTTTCAATTTGGGGATTTAGGGTTTCGATTTGGGGGAAAGAAGCCGAACGACGTTGTTTTGTGGTTTAGATGCTGACTGTACTCTTCGGCGAGCCACGTTAGCTTCAAAAATTAATAAAAAAGTGCCACGTCGAATTTCCGGTCAATCTAATCGGAGTTGGCACTAAAATGATCGTTTTTCAAATTTTTTGGTACTTAATGATCCGACAGAAACTTTTGGCACCAAAGTGAGAGCCGTACACAACTTTTGGCACTGATAGTGTACTTATCCCTGCCTAGGGGGTACCCAATGGTTCACGAGCAAGGATGGTTCACGGGCTGCTGGCTTGACGTGGATGAGTCCCGCGAGGAGTTGTTGATGGCGGCGATGTCTTGACTTAGCTCACGAGTGGACTCAAGGATGAACGGCAAAGGGGCTGTTTGCCAATATGGCTTGGCTCAAGAATCGGCAAGTGAATCTCACTTGACGACCTGCAAAACAGAAACTCAATGTTGCTTGTTCGATGGCTGCTGGTAATGGCACTTGTGGCAAGGATCGTCGTTTGAAGATTTACGGCTTGGCTGGTATAGGGACTCCTCAGCAACAATTGGTCATCGACAGGAAGCAATGGCGCTGGGATTGCGGTATTGGAGGAACCCGTGGACTAGGAGTCATGGTGCAGGGGATGTACTCGGCTATGCACCTCTTTTCTCTCTACTCTCAACCTAATTCTCTCACCTGTTGCCAAGAAGAGAGTCCCTTCTCTTGTTCCCGTATTTCATGGCCGTGTATTCAGTATTTTTTTTTTGTGGCCCCCTTCTTTAGCTATGCGATGGTCTTATTTATACTGCTGACCTCCTCATATATTCTTGTCCTCAATCTTTCCCTGGTTGACTGATTCCATGTGAATATTTTATTCTATTGTGTGCGTTGATATCAGCAAAAGAACTCTTTCCCAAGTGGTGGATGAATTGTTCGAGGAAAGAAATCTCATTTGTGAATAACGTCAAAATCTTCTTTCCTCGTTTTCCACTTGCTTTGTCTGCACGATTGTATTTACCAGCTTAGCTGAGTCCCCTTTTTTCCTTGTTTTATTTGCCCATACTTGCACATATAATGCCATGGTTACATATGAAGAGCATATATGCTCAGTTTTTCAAGATTTTAATTCTTCTCTTCCAACAGCAAAGATATTGGTCCAACGCTTGGATTTTTGCTTAAACCCATCATATATTCAGCTTATATTTGCTGCACCCTTTCTCTCAAGGCCTAGAATTATAAAGAATATGCTCTCTTGATTTCAGAGTTCTTTCCAATTTAGATCACTGATTTTCAGCTATGCGGACTTGATGGGCTTGACTGAATTTTGTGCTTGTGCTTTTGTGGGCTCCATTAAGTTTGAGACCATTCACTTGAGTCTATCCGTCGCTGGTCCAATGCAATGATGATAAATGCTCCTAAAACTATATGCTATGCAACTAAGTTCTAATATTTTTGTTTAGGGGTTAAAAATTAATCCCTAATTTTTAATGCGATAAATGAATGATTAGATCGTCAAAATTTAGGTGTCAACACCATGCCTCTCCAATCCGCGTCTTCCACTATGCTCTACGGCATCCCCATTGATCTCACGTGGGACCAAGTGGAGTACGTGGACCCCGACTTCCCTAAGGTTTCGTTCATCCACATTACTGTTATCTTGATGGTAGATGTTGGTCTCACGTTGGGCCCCGTACTAATGGGGTTCATTGCACTCTACGCCCGAGTCAATAGGCGCACGGTGGGACCGCTTCCACTCCTGGATGACGACGACAATGGTACTAGCGGGGTCGAGTAGACGGAGGGCTCGGGGGAGCGAAGGTAGCATTTTTGGACAAGACCAGGACGTGATACGCAGACATCCATGTGAATAGGTTGTAGGATGGTCGGGACAGTGTTTTGGTTTAGCCAGAAAAAGGAATTTTTTGGCCTTAATGTACCGACCTAGGTTGTCTAAAATATATAAATGAATAAAAGTGCCTAGTTCAGGACGGTGTTTTGGTTTAGCCAGAAAAAGGAATTTTTTGGCCTTAATGTACCGACCTAGGTCGTCTAAAATATATAAATAAATAAAAGTGCCTGGTTCTATATTTTTGTGTGCATCAATTTAAGTTATAATGGAGTTATTATTATACGCTTCCGCATAGAAATAATAGTAATACCAATGGGACGTCGTGGCGGCCCTAACGGGCCGAGGGTCGTCATAGCTCGAGTACCAGGCACTATTTATATGCGAAAGCGTGTGATGACAACTTTATTATGACTTAAATCGATGCACACAAAATATAAAACCAGGCACTTTATTTATTTATATTTTAGACGACCTAGGTCGGTACATTAAGGCCAAAAAGTTCATTTTTCTGGCTAAACCAAAATTCTGTCCCGACCATCCTACAGCCTATTCACATGGCCATCTTCGTATCACGTCCTAGTTGTCTAAAAATGCTACCTTCGCTCCCTCGGGCCCTCCGTCTACTCGACACCGCTAGTACCATCGTTGTCGTCATCCAGGAGTGGAAGCGGTCCCATCGTGCGCCCATTGACCTGGGCGTAGAGTGCGATGAACCCCATCAATACGGGGCCCGATGTGAGACCGACATCTATCGTCAAGATAACAGTAATCCGGATGAACGTAACCTCAGGAAAGTTGGGGTCCACGTGCTCCACTTGGTCTCACGTGAGATCAGTGGGGATGCCGTAGAGCATAGTGGAAGACTCGGGTTGGAGAGGCATGATTACGTGTCTGAAAATGTAATGATCGCACAAGGGGTGAGTACAACCACTCAGCGAATGAAAGCCTATTAGACTATATTACATAAGTCTATCCCTACTCATCTGACGGAATCCTAAACATGCAATATGCGAAATCGAGATAGCTTAGGTTACCATAACTCTAAAGAAATTCCACACAAAAATGACACACCAGGTAGTAAATAGACATTCGGGGAATTCAATAATCATATCTACTTTGGTTCTAACTACCACCATCTTTTGAAGGGACCCGTGTTGCACCCCTCCAGACATTTTGCATCCCACCTGGCATCACGAGGACCTCTGGGTTCTAATTTCATTCCCCGGGCATTCGGAGAGCGTCACGTTATGCCCCTCCGGGCATCCTAACACCTGTGGCATTGCGAGGACCTCTGGGTCTTTATTTCCCAGGCATCCGAAGAGCGTCACGTTATGCCCCTCCAGGCATCTCGCATCCCACCCGGCATCACGAAGACCTCTGGGGCTCAATCACATTCCTCAAGCATCTAAAGGGCACCATGTCACACCCCTCCAGGCATCCCGACACCGGGGGCATCATCGCAATGTTGGACCGATGGTATCCACATCAATTCAAACCATGGCACAACACTTAAGGATTCCATTAATGCCATCCAACTAACTAGACCGACCACTCACTGAGGCATAAGTCTATGGCCATCATTCTAGCCAAATCTATACTTTTCATAAATCGACTTAGTCCTACCGATTCACCTAAAGAATTCTAGTGCCTGAACACTAGACGAACCACATAGAATTGTCTTAACACCACAGTACATGCCTAGTGGTTATGAAACCTTGCGTGGCCATAGCTTACGAGAACGGCTACGGCCTCAACTCCTCCCGTACCACCTACATGCTACTCATGTCAAGTCTGAACAAGACCGTATCAGGACCAGACCGACCTGCAATGACTCGACTTATGGAAGACCAGTACTAACTTTTCTGACAATTGATTGCGGTCCACAGCCTTACAACCCGAAACCAACGCTGACCGTGCGGATGGTCATCGCGATATACGACTATACGAGTCAAGATTGAACTCAACTCTAACCGATAAGAAGCAAACATGAATATGACGGCAACTCGACGCATCCGAGTCCAAATTTGTCGATTCCTAGAATGGAAACTCGAGTAGCGGCAGCACCACATAACATAGAGAAATAGGACTTCCACTTGCCTTAAATCTGCGGTGGTGCGAGCTGGTGGTGCGAGCTGGTGACGGAGCGGCGAGACAACGCAAGCTGAACTGGGGCGCGGCTGTGCGGTCTCCGGTTAGCAGCGAAAAGAAAGCGAGACGGCGGTGCGGTCGGTTGGTGTCGAGCAGCAAGGTACAGACGAAACCGTGAAAGTTCTTGGCCGAAGGTTTTCTGAAAACGGTGATAAAATGGAGGAAGTTGTGGGTGCCGAGGGAAAACAAAAGACGGTTCTTCCTTCTGCTTTGGCTTCTCCGTCGGTTGACTATATTAGTCAACAAATCTGAAATTTTGTGGCAGCTCGTAAGGGGGACGTGTGGGGGAAACCGTGGCCACATTCGGTGGTCCTCCTTGCCACCTTGAAGAAGTAGCTAAAGCGTGGCTTGCAGCTGGTCTAAGTCTTCAATTTTTCTGTCCAGCTGAGGAGGAAGAAACGTGGCTGCATTTGGGTTAAAAATTTTCAATTCTTGGCAAGCTGAGGAGGGGAAGACGTGGCTGCATGATGGTCAAAGTCTCCCTTTGTTGGCAGCTGCCGAGAAGCCGTGTCGTGGACGTGTGAGGGTGAGAGGTTCTCGGCTCTTCTCTTCAGCATGTGTACGTATGCATGGGGGTGGGCGCAGCTCGCATGCGGAACAAACTTGACGACGTACTGAGGAGAGTGAACATTGGTCTCGCTTATGGCATTTCATGAAGAAGAAAATTTTAGGAGAAAATGGACTAGGTGATGGTCGAGCTGTCTTAGTACGGTGGAGATGTGATGCTGAGGTGATGTTGCAGGAATGTGATGAGACGTGACGGTTCGGTACGGTGATGGTGGTGGCGAAACGGTGGCCGTGAGTGGTGCCAACATCATAGTCCGATGACAAGCTTGTCAACACGGCATGGACTGTTATGTATTTGAGGCTTGGGCGAAGTCCGGATATCACAGACAATATTGTTTTCATTCTTCTCAAGGGACATAAACTTTTTCTTGAAATTATTATTTTCGAAATTATGATCGTTTGCGATGGGATACACATGTGAGTTGTAACTATGGTGTCTTATATCTGATAGATTTAATGTGGTGTGATTAACGTATCCGAGGAGTCAGTAATTTCATTGTTTCAAGTTTTTTTAGTGGAGGTTGGTTCTCACTGGATATGCTTAATATGCTTGGATTCGATTCTCCCTTGGCTGTCTCACTAGCTGAAAAGTATTGGGCTTCTGTTGCTCCTCTCAACAAGTGATATTAGAATCAATGATCGATTGGTGGACCACTTTCAATGTGTATTCGGTTTTTGGTGAAAATCTTCTTGATGAAGAAATCCCATGGACATGTGGATCGATTGATCCATCCCTACGTCCCTTCCCTCCGGATATATTTTGGCCTCATTTGGTCGAGTCTGTACGTCCCCATCAGCCGTCAAACAATTTAGAACAACACGCAAACCATAGCTCCAATGCCATTCACAGGGACCTTAGTTTCTACTTCAAAACACCTGTCCATTATCGAGCTCCGCCCGCAGTGAGTCAAGAACCCTCCGATTGAAGGGTGGTTGAGCACTTCCTCTTGTGGGCACCATCCTGAGATGAAATCTCTCCCCTTGGTTTCTTCAAGAAACTCACGAGGAAGAACAGCATAAGCACTGGTATTGTCTCCTTGGTTCACAAGGTCCGGCCTAATTATCCACAAAAAGGTTTGCTTACTATTGGCAAGTCCCATTGCGAACTCCACCAGCTGCTCTTGGGTCGAGAATGCTATGCTCCTGAAACTCACGTACATTACTGATTTGGGTTCTTTGGAATTGAGCCACTCAAGGCACTCTGCGTTCTCCTTCCACAAGTTGCCCTTGATTTGCTTCAGCCCATGACTCCAATCATCAACATCTACTACTTGATTGAGGAGATGGAGTGGGCCGATAGAGCAGATAGGAGTGGAAATGGACGAGGGCGCTTTGAAAGCATCTCGCTCCGGGGCTTCGAAGGTGTGGACGATCATGGGATGAGTGGGATTGCGATCGGTAATATTCTGAACCACGTCCAGGAAAGAGTTGAGCAGGAAATCATCGTCACCATCCTTGGCGCCGAAGGAGTTTGGGAGATCGCGCACCCTCATGCACTTCAGGCCCGGAATCCAGTCAATGACCGTATTAATGAAAGTATTTGCTTCAGAAGAGCTAGCATCTGCATGCATAAATGATATATTTCTTTTATGTGGTACACAAAGCTTTACATATACCTCCCTTCACACAAATCTTTCATATTTTAATGAAAAACATAGAATCAAGAAAATCATGAACAAGTTCTTTATTTTTTTGGTCGGAACATGAACAAGTTCAGACAATTCCTGGTCACAAATCAAGAACCGGACTATGAACCGGTAATTAATCCATTGAAAATCATAAAAATGCCACCAACAACACCTTTGGGCATGCCTAACATTATGTTTCCAGAATTCTGGAAAACACTTTTTGTTGTAAGTATTGTAATTGTAGAATATATATGACCAGTCATACAGCTATACTTGAATGGGCTCTTTGTACGTCCAACGTTATTCCAACAAGCACAGTTATCTCAAGTGATGACATGGGAGTATAAATTGGTGTATCTAAGCAGGCGAAACTTAAACACTTGAACACCCAACAAGATTTTGTTGCAGTACACCACGAATCCATGCCACATATGGAGAGTGAATTTGTACAACTTGAAATACGAGAGCGTCGCTCACCTTTAGGGGGCGAAAGAGGACGCAGCTTGTCCATGATGGCGCGATAATATTTGTGGGCCAAGAAGGAAGAAGCAGAGGTGGTCCAATCGAAGAGGAGAGGGATGTTAAACTGCTGAGCCGCAGGAGTGGCTGTGAACGACATGAAACCGTGAGAGAGGATGCAAGAAACGCCTCCGGACTCATCTGATGGAGTTTTAAGGAGAGGGGCGACGAGGCGAGAGAAGGGAAGAGCCATGAAGCTCCGAGTGGCTTTGCAGAGCTCGGCCATGTCCTGGGTCACATGTGGATCGGAGGGAGGTGGGAGGCCATCTTCGGCGTCTGCGAGGGAACTTGGGAATGTGCGATTCGGGTCGGTCGATCGAGAGGAGCAGGTGAAGACAGAAGGAGGAGGATGGTGAGTTGCCGAGGCGTAACTCGTAAGCTTTGGCGCGCCCACTCGTCAATGGGCCTCGTCTCTTCCGTTCGATTATAGGGGCTGTTTTGTCTTTACACACCCCCAAAAAAGAAATACCGACTTAATTTTTTTAAATATTAATAACTTATATCTGTTAATAAAAAAGAATGAATGAAAAATATTTTTACTATATGCGAAAATATTTAGATATAAATTATTATCAGATAATGAAAATAATATTCATTTGCTAATTATCTCGAGCGTTTGAGTGATCATTATTAAAAAAATATTTTTCAAATCGTTTATTTTACGCGAAACAAACTAAATTTAATTCTTTGAAACTATTCATTTTCAAAAATATATAATAGTACGTCAAAGATACTGATATTTCTTCATTTTAGCTACTAGGCACTTGTCAAATTTCTGTAATAAGTTGCATCTATTCATTTATCGATATTTATCACTATGCTACATATCTAGGTTTACTAAAAATTGTACCACTTATAAAAATACGGAGAATCAGTTTGTTTTCGGACTTTCAAGATTTTGAATTTGGCTCTGAAAGCGCATTTGATATAAATTGATTCAACTTCCAACTTTGCCCTCGACGTATCAAAGAATCGACCAATTTCTATACTTTTCGAATTTCCAACTATATCTTTGATTCATCTAATCCTAAGAAAATTTCACTCCGGCTTCTATGCTCAGCTAGCAGTAAGGGATATCAAGGTGCGTCAGTTTGCAACCTAGAATCGAAAATTGACTCGAGGATTCCCAAGTTTCGAAAGATTGGAATTAAGAATCGAGCTGGTATGTTATTGATTGTACTAAAAAACTAGTTGCTTTTCTTTTTTTTTTTTAACAAAAATTACGAAGAATTATCATAAATATTAGAATTGCATTTTTTTTAAAATAAAGAAATAGTTATGATCGATACTTATTAAAGTGTTTCTTTAAAGTGGAAACCATGGTTCAAATCTAGGTGAATGCAATGCTCTTCCTTTATAATAAATTGGTGCAAAACCATTTCAAAAGGGGTTCAACCTAGAGCCGGTTTGACGGTTACACCCTTGAGAACTAAGAATCAAGCTGATCTAGTCCGACGAACGGATTCCTCAAAATTGAACCAAATCGGGCGATTCCCAAGTCGATCTAACGCTTAGCTCTTCCCTTAACACATCTAATTCGTAATGTTGCTCTTGACAAAGCTTAATTTGGATATGGCTAAAGCAATATCAAAGATCTCTCTCTTTTTCTTTTAAGTTTTGCTGATGCAGCTCAATTTTGCTACCCTTATTCTACTTCATTGCACTTGCCCTTGTCCCTTTTTATAACGGAAGAGACAATTGGAGCTAGGGATCTTATGTCTTAAACCCTCTACAACTATTCGGATTGACTATGATTTAAAGTATCGAAATAGGTAAGCCCGTCACAACAGCTTACCAAAAAGTTAGCAAAAGCATTTTTAATGAGAAAGACATTTATATACATAACACGTGACCTTCTTCAAATTTGTGAATTTTAAAGAGAGAATGATATAAACAGTCCATAAACTTTAACTTGATATACAATATTGTCTATAAAATTTTAATTTGTTTAATATAATCATTGAATTTGAACCGAATATACAATATTGCTTCTAAAGATGTATTAAAAGTTCATGAATCACATTTAACAAATTAAAAATTTAGAGGTGACATTACATATCGGACTAAAATATAGATATCAATTGGATAAATTAAAAATTCAATGATGGTATTATATAATAAGATAAAGTTCATTCGTGTGAAAATTATAGCATGGAGGATAGGTACAACCTTTCGGCGGGGGGGCCCAGCGGTGCAAGTTCGATAACCTAGTTCCGGTTCGGGTAAAAGCCGAACGGCTCCACCTGAAGCTGCTCCAGTTCTGCTGAAGCTGCGACACTGTAGACAGTCGCAGCCGAGGAAGAAAATTGAACGGAGCACCGATCGCCGTAACGAGGAGGAGGAGGAAGAAGAAGAAGGAGAAGCGGCGGCGGAAGACAGTGCAGCCGCCTCATGCCTCCTCCCATCGCAAAGTGTGAAAAAAAGAAAAGAAAAGAAAAGAAAAAAGCTTCCTGATCAGCTGAGTAACCCGCCGATGTCGTCCCTCCATCGCCTCGAGCGCTCTGTACAAGAACGGTCTCCCCTCGCAGGAGCTCCTCGTCGATCTCTGCAGGTGCTGTCCTCGATCGATCGATCGATCGTTCTCTTATTCGTTGCCGGAGCTGTGCGCGCGCGCAGCCCCTCATGCCTCCTCGATTGTCGATTTCTCTTCTTTATTTTTTAGCTTGTCGCGAGCCTTCTAGGAGTTGACCTCACCTCGGTATGCAGAAGTAGGTTTTTTACTGCTTTTCTAGCGCGAGGGCTGCGAGAGCTCGTTTTGGTTGAGCTTGTTCGTCTGCAGTCGCGGGCGAGACGAGCGCTCGTTTCGATTTCGGAAGTGGTGATGAGGAGTTCGTACTTGGAGAGAAAAATTGGAGTTTGGCTGGGTTGTTTGACTCCATAGATGTTGGCATTTTGTAGGTGACTGATAGCTTTTGTTTAATTCACCATTTACAGCTTGTAGCTGCAATTCTTTCGGTAGAAATGAACTGCTGAGTTGTAAATCGGGTCTCAAATTGAGAATTTTAGCCATGAGTGTGATTCTTTTCAGAGATTCATTCCATCAAGCGAAAAGGAATAGATTATTGAGTCTATCTATGACTTTAAAGGTGCACAAACGGTTTGGATTATGGTCATTTCATTCAAGGTATTTAAATGTCTTAGAGCATAGGCATAGCACGTTTGATCAAACCACGGTCATGTTGTAGGCACAAGTTTGCATGCATTTAGATATACTTAAATACAGCTGATCACGCTTTTATATACATTCATATATATCGTTCAAGTTTCGAACCCATAATATGATTGATAAACATGTCGTGTTCGATACTTCAATCTTGGAATGAAAAGAGTACAAAATTAGACAATTATGACATAAAAATACATATTAAGTGTTCAAACCTTACTTCATCATGGAATTTTACAACAGATATCGTATATGCGATAAAAGATTATGAAGATTGTTGATGGTTTTAGAAGGGCCTGCCGACTCACTATTTACTCTATCTTCGAACTTTTCCACGAAATCTATCCTTTTCTTTTTGGCCTTTGCTCTCCGTCCCTATTATCAATCGAACTTCTTGTCCCATCTCATTGTCTTCCTCACGGCACCTCGAAATTTAGGGTCATAAAGTCTCCCAAACTTCTCAGCTTAGCTTTGTGTTTGACACCAAATGATATGGCCAAAGTTCTCCGCTCCATGCTCTTCTCCTCGATCATTCTTCTGATTGCGACGCCCGCTCCTTCTTCTTTACTATTGCCGCCGGCACCATCATCTGCTGCGGAACCGCTGGGATTGACCCCACAAACCCCACTGGCCCCGTCATCCGGCGCAGAACTGCTAGGATCGACTGCGCGGACCCCGCCAGCTCCATCACCGGGGGCACTCTCCGGCGGGTATGAGGAGAGGGTGACAGCTTCGGAGTTCGTTGAGCAAGATGTGGAGACGATTGGCTTCTTAAGCGGATTCGACGGGAAGCAGAAGGCAGGGGCCGCGCTGATGCTGTTGGGCGGGTCTGGCCTTTTGGTTTATGGAGGGTGGGTGTTGTGCGAGAAAGTTAGGCCAGGGAGCTCGAGAAGGAGGCGGCTCGGGTCTCTTGGCCAGCCGAGAAAGTTATGGATGGGATAGAGAATGGTATTTACCATTAAAATTCCTTAATTACATTAGTAATTTTGGTATGACACACACACACACACACACACATATATATATATTTGAATTCCTTTTTTATCTATTTTTGGTTTGTGACGGAGATGCGACTAGAGTTGTTGGTATATTTAAAGCACGATTAATGGCTCTTGACGAGCGTTTTGGGGGCGCTCTTTAACCTTTTCCCATTTGCAATATCTCTATTTTTTTTTTTTTTGTAATATTCTTTGTCGGTTCTTTATGCTCCTAATCACCAATCATCAGCTATTGTAATTTTTTGTTTGTCATGAGGTTTTCTTTATTTATGATTTATTATTGGTTCACGTGGATCTTGGTCGGGGACGATACAGTTGTTCTTAATTCAATTTCAATTTACCTTCTCATCATAATAGTTTGTGCTTATAAAATTAGTCTAGTTTCACATTATCTCATAGTTTTCTTGGAAATAATGCGGGGTGTACATAGAAGGGATAAGACACAAATAATTCTTGAACTTTGATGATGTGCATGTCTCCGAACTCAGAATTTATTCAATGTACTTTATGAAGTTTTAGTTTATATTTAACTTAGTCCCTAAATTATATAAAAATGTTCAATATTATTCTCTAATTAATTTAAGTTTAGGGGACAACATTGAATATTTTCATATAATTTAGAGACTAAATTGAACATGTACAAAAAGTCTAAGATCATATTAAACAAATTAAATGTTCATAGACTATATTATATATTGTGTTAAAGTTTGTGGACCATTTGTGTGATTTTTTCTATATAGAAATGACATATTTATCTAAAAATACAAAAACATAAAAATGAAAAGGCACAACATTTTAATGCAAGGGTGCATCCTTAAGATCCTGTGGGAGGTGGATTGATCAAGGTGCACAAAAATCTGTGTGGACACTAACCGATCGTCCAACAGGAAAAAATAGAAAGACAAGAATGGTTTTCTTTATTATGATTTATTATTGGTTCACGTGTATCTTGGTCGGGGACGATACAGTTGTTCTTAATTCAATTTCAATTTACCTTCTCATCATAATAGTTTGTGCTTATAAAATTAGTCTAGTTTCACATTATCTCATAGTTTTCTTGGAAATAATGCGGGGTGTACATAGAAGGGATAAGACACAAATAATTCTTGAACTTTGATGATATGCATGTCTCCGAACTCAGAATTTATTCAATGTACTTTATGAAGTTTTAGTTTATATTTAACTTAGTCCCTAAATTATATAAAAATGTTCAATATTATTCTCTAATTAATTTAAGTTTAGGGGACAACATTGAATATTTTCATATAATTTAGAGACTAAATTGAACATGTACAAAAAGTCTAAGATCATATTAAACAAATTAAATGTTCATAGACTATATTATATATTGTGTTAAAGTTTGTGGACCATTTGTGTGATTTTTTCTATATAGAAATGACATATTTATCTAAAAATACAAAAACATAAAAAAGAAAAGGCACAACATTTTAATGCAAGGGTGCATCCTTAAGATCCTGTGGGAGGTGGATTGATCAAGGTGCACAAAAATCTGTGTGGACACTAACCGATCGTCCAACAGGAAAAAATAGAAAGACAAGAATGATTTCCAGTCCGAGGTACAATTGACGTGGCTTGGTTACATCCACGTAAACAACTTTTTTAGTTTTTCAAAATAGATAAAATAATTTTCCATCTAAAAACCCTTTAATTGATTATGTATAAAAGCGATTAATTCAAAAATAAAGCCAGTGTTTTAAAAGTATCAATTTTTTCTTTTCATAACCACGATAGCAATTCTTAGCATATTCAGTTTAAGCTTAATGGAGACAAGTTTTTCGTACGCCAAAACAGCATTCCATTTCAGAACCAATATTTTCTTCTTTTTCGCCTCAAAATAAATAAGAGCTACTAGTACTCAAAATTTTGTGTGTGAGATAACATAACAATTCAAATCATAATTGCATATCATTACTGGTCGGGGCGATCCCTCTCATATAGACAATTTTAGTTCATATTTTAATAAATAATTTGCTTATGTCTAATATACATATTGTTTCAAATTGGGCTACTTTGATTAGTTGTAACTAAATGATATTTGTTTTGGCTATATAACTTACAACTAAATCATTAAGCAATATATATATAATTAGCACTTAGACACGAGAAACATTATGAAAATGATGTTAAATAAACCTTTCTATTCGGCACTACCAGACATTGTTTTTCGTTGACAAACGTTAAAAACTTTAAAAAAGTAAAACCATTTTATGATTTGAAGATAAAATAAAATGAAACCAGACCACACCTTGTAAGTGAAGTGAGTGTAATTATATTGTTGGGCATATAGAGAGGGATCTATAAATAAATTTATAAAAATTCTTTGGTGATGAGTGTCCTTATCACATAATAGCTAAGTAACGAATTATTGATCTTTCTCATGTAATGATGTACGTGGGTTTTTTTTTTGGTAAAGGTGATGTACGTGGGTTATTCACTCTTATTAGGTTAAATTCGACGATATAATTAATCTATATAATCTATATTGTTATATAAAATAAAAAGTACTTTCTATTTCTATGGGACATCCATCATTTTTTTCTTACCCAAATATCCTCATGTTGCTTATTTTACAACTATTACATTCATGGAAAAATGTGTAAATTTATATATTATGTTAACACTCACGCTTACAAATTTTGAATTCTCTAATTTCTTTAAAAGCCTTCTAAATTTTTTTTTTTTGAATCTCAAAGCAATTTTCTCTTTATAGATATATGTGTACAATTCCAACATTTCATTATGCATTTTTATTGATTTCCTTGATTCAAATATTTCTCAATTGGGTGATTTTACGTAATTTTGAAACGTTGCTTTCTTCGATAAACGTGATAAGTGTGCGTCTTCAATGCTATACTTTAAGAAATATCAGAGCGCTCACGTTAATTAAAATTCATATCAATGTTAAAAAAAATTGAAAAACGAAAATGTAGAAGTCATTGTAAAGGATTTTTTTACGGGGTCCAAATTTTTAAGGAATCGAATATATATATATATATATGTATGTATTTATTTTCCTATAATTAACAGGTGCTCTTTGAAGTTTCTCAAAATCGTCGTGGTCAGTCTTTGAATCAAATCTAGACCGAAGCCGATTCTGCAGGTACTGTCTCTCTGTCTCTCTCACTATGCATCTTCCGTTTCTCAGTCGCGCCTGCTGGTGAAGAAGGTACCCAATCCCGTCGTTGTTCCCGGTTAAGCGTCTGTTCATCAACCGTCCAGCTTTAGATCTTCGGTAAACTCTGGAGCAGGGTTCGCTTCATGCTTGGACACACGATTCGCATATAAGTTAATCTATCTGTTGGGTTTGCTCTTTTTTGGTTGGAAAACCGATTCTTTGAACTCTTTCTGCATAAATTTAGTCAGAAGATGTTGGGAACTGAACTGGGTGCCTTCCCGGTTGCTTATTCAAGCTTTGAGGTTTTTTGCAGTTACGTGTCAGCAAAAATTCCTGGCCTTTCCTCCTTGATCCGTGCCATTGTAATTGTGTAGACGCTTTCTGTCTTATTTATGGGTTTGAGCGGTATCAATAGGCAATTCGGGTATGTGGCGGCTTGAGGACGTTTACGGAAATCGAATGATGATTTCACGCTGGACATAGCAAACTGATGACTTTTTCCTTGTTTGGGCCCCTGGTCATTGGTTCGAATTTCTCCGGTGGATCCTTGGCCTTAAGAAGCCTCGGTTCGTCTGTGACGTAGGTTGGGCAGTGTCATGGCGCAGGCTAATCCCGGGTCTACTCCCATTGGCACCGTGCTAGGGCGACAGTGACAAACTTGCTCAAAACGAGCAGTAGGCCCATTCTGTAATGGGTGTGGAGCTCCCATAGTAACGCTCAGGGAGTCGCCGATTTTGGTCGTCCTTTTCCACTGTTTTTAATGATAAAATAGATTTGGGTTTTGAGTGAGACAGTATCAAAGAGATTCATGAATGGAGAGACAATTTGTCAAGTCATTGTGTCAACCGTCATGTGTTTTTGATTCTTCTCGATCTTTTATCATATTTCTTTGCCTCTCTTGTAATTATTTCGTTTTGGTTTCCTAAATTGTAATATAGTTTTCGTTTCTGAGTTGGCAATTTCGATTCATTGTTTGCTGCCATTAGTATGGTGGAGAGTTTACTCACTTTAAATTCTCCTGATAAGTGATACAATATTCTTTTCGATCTCTATCGTCTTATTAAGTTTCCCAAAAAACTATGTGTTGCCGGAATCTTCATATACCATTTGAACTTCAATTTTTGAATGGCTTACTGAAGTCCTGAGTTTGCTGTAGTCAGAAGCAAAATCCTTTTAATAACAGTGAGTGCTAATTCACAGTGACTTGTAGCTGTTCCTTTTGACTTACTTTTCATGAAAACTCCAGGACCCATGGAAGCCAACAGGGGACAACCAAATGGAATTCAATTGCTTCTTGCTGCAGAACAAGAGGCACAGCGCATTGTCGATGCTGCCAGAGAGGGTAACGTGTCTCTGAATTCGCTTATTGGTTTCTTAGTTCTGTAGCATTTTAATTTGTTTACTAGAATGAAGTTTGTCTACATACTATTATTACATTTTAGATCTGCCATCTATCACAGACTTATACCAATGCATTTACTTTTGTCTTGACTAGCATGATCTCGGTGCTATTTGTTCTCTCTGGAGAATTAGAACTCTAAGGATGTGTATGGTTGTTAAGATCTTGAGAGTGGACCTGTTAGGAGATGACAGGATAATACATATCATGATTAACCAGATACAAGACTAATTATAGACACATCTAATCCCTTTCTTTATAAAGAGGAAGCCTATTTTAGGTAGGTAAACCATTGGGCCATAAAACGCCCCACTAACCTCTTGGACAAGGGGAAAAACAAGCAACGCGAGCAAATCTCAAGTGGTGGCCCAAATATGGAGTTTTGTGACTTCATGGTCTGAGGATTCGAATGTATATTGTGCTCCTAATTCACACTCATCTACTAGTTGTTAAACCCAGACAGCACTCTTGGGCCCCACTATGATTGTCTGTGGAGTAGTAAACTAGTATTAGTATACTTTGAATTTTACTTATTATCATGCACTGGACTTTGGTTTAGCACCATAAACATGTGCATCACTTCATAAGCTGTTACTTGCTCCTAGTAATTGCTTGTTGCTTGATTGGTATAAATAGAGACTCAACTGGTTCTTTACAGGGCTCGGCTAAGGCAAGCCAAAGAAAAGGCAGAGAAGGAGATTGTTGCATTTCGTGCGCAAATGGACGCTGAGTTTCAGAGAAAGGTTGCAGAGGTAAGAACAGGACAGCATTCGAACTAGATGTAAGGAAAAATAGTTGTTTTGACTCCATCTAGTATCCTAATTTGGTATTTCCGTTTGTGAAGGGGAAATGCATGTAATTGGGAGTTCAAAATGACAAAACTTTGCAGCTCTGTAATAGTTGAAAAGCGAACTTCAATTGGGATTGGTTGCTTTCTATAAATTCAGCAAGTCTTCATATTAAATTTATGACGGTAGTCATATTTTTCTATCTGATGACTATTCTGTTGCCACAAGGACTCTGGATGTACAATACTTATGTAAATATGCATCAATAAAAAATGGTCTTGCAAGAATATTTTTTTGATGAGAGCAATAGTTAGGTTGATTTTCCGGAATCTGTTCACTAAAACTTATTAAGCACTCAGTGTTGTTGTCTTGTAGGGAACTTTAAGTTGCTTTAATGGGTCATGAAAATTTAGGATAAAGAAATGTCTGTTGGAACCAAATAATAGCGGCGAACTGCTTGTGTACTAATGCTTGCGCAGATCTCATGCCCTGCACTTGTTCAAATCAGTATACATTCATCATAAAGTCTTAGTTTGACAAGCTCTGCAGCTTTGCCGAAGCACATTACAACCTTCGTGATATGGCATAAATTAAATTTCACAATTTTATCAGCTTTAGAGTTTAGGAGCTCGTATTGTGTCTTCTCTTTATAATTGCTTGCGGTAGGCTGGTCCGTACTGATTAATTAAGTCTGTCTCCATCTCCATGTGTGCCGATCAAGCCGAGTAGTGGAGATTCCGGTGCTAATGTCAAGCGGCTTGAGCATGAAACAGAAACGAAGATTGCCCACCTGAAGACGGAGGCCACAAGAATATCTCAGGACGTCGTGCAGATGCTGTTGAAGCATGTGACCACTGTGAAGAACTAGGGGCGTCATGCATATTTCGATCGGTGCTTTCTTGCTGGATATCACAATTTCTTTCTTCTTGTTTTCTCCTTATGGGTGTAATTAATCCTATGCGCTGCTGTGAATTTAGCTGTTTATTGATTCGATTGGTGAAATCATGTCCTGTCTAAGAAGTCATTACACTTTCCTTGTTGTCTGTCTAAACAAAAGTTCCATATGCTCATGTGGAGATGTCAGTTTTGAAGCTTCTGTTGCATGTCCTTTCTCTGATCTACATAAGCTTGGTCCTGTTTTGGTGCAACTTCACTAAAAGCATAAGAAAGATGTCTTTGGGGCCAATCTCCATCCGATACTACAAATGATCACTGCTTAAACTCGCATATGAACAAAATCAGAGCATTATGAATTAATTATCAAGGTCTTTTTTTTTTGGTCGAATAATGATCAAAGTCTTAACTAGAGCCATTTTTGTCAGTATAGACTAATACTAGACCAAATTATTGAAGGGGCCAAGCCTGGTTAGAGTTATAGGCTCGTTGGTAAGGTGGGACAGGATCTGGCCCAGCATGAGTCTAGTAAACCTTGCCCAAGCCCGTAATTGCACGAGGGACTTAGGACAATTTTTTCCTAAGCAAGTTCGAGTTTGGGAGAGTATAGTCGAGTTGAGTCGAAATCTGGGGGAACATGGACTTAGTTTCGGCTCTTGTGCGAAGAAACATTAGTGCCGTCAATGAACCTCCTATCAAGGCTGGATTTCTATGCGACTTGCATGAGAGAGAGAGTTCTACGAAGCCTATCAAGAAGCATAGCACAATTCGTCTTTCCAAATCGATGTTAATAGGATGCCGGCCAAGAATAATACTAAGTAATCGTGAAAGAAATGATATTGCAGAAATTCCGTGATAAAACAAAACTGTCATCTCTACTAATTTATTTTAACTATTCTTCATACAAATTTGAAAAAACTGCATTTCTTGTGAGCAGGTAATTGCCATTATGACATAATCAGAACAACCATATCTCTTGCATATTGTTAACAGTTCAGTTAAGCAATTCGGACTTGAAACTTTCGTCCCTTTTGCATGATCGCGAAGCCATCTCACCTCCACGACGTCTAGATGATGATTATCATTATGTTGTAAACAACATATTTTTCATTCAAACTTTTTAAGGAGTTATCAAGATAATTCTTAATCGTTTTCCTTGTGTATGACTTAGAAATGGTCATAGGGACATTGCAAATGTCATCAGAAATTCGAAGTACCTTCTTTTCCACAATAATCTGAATGATAGTCAAATCCTAATCTCCTATAATATGGTCACATTACCTAGTTATCATAATCACCACTTAGAAAAAAAGAAAAAATCTGCGAAGATCAGGACTGATCCATCAATCGCCACTATTGAAGGGGACGATGCACTGACCCTAAAATGCAAATGATGGATCTTGGAGACTTGCATCGGTACGATTAGTGACCTTAGTCCTTGCTAAATCATGCAGCCCTTTCCTTAAAATCTTCAAATTCCTAAGTCAACCGAATCATAATCTTGGTGCTTCAAATTCCCATTTTGCTGACTTAACAAAATTATAGCAGTCTTACCTTGGCCAATTTCTACATGATGGTAGGCTTATAATCTTGATGTCTTGATTTTATTACAAGACTTAATGCAACTTGGGGGAGTAGTTGGGGATCAAATGGATTAATCAAGAAAGGTTGGGATACAAATGGAAAGAGGAGAAAATGCGAGGAGTTCCATTTGAGATCACTTTATTTAAAAATGATATTCGCAACAAGATCAATAGCCATATATTATGTTGGGTGGTGGTATTTCCACCCCTATATGACTAAATCCACCCAGTTTTAACCAAACAGGCAAAATTGCCCTCTATCATTCAATTGCAATTTAAATTTGTAGTCCCAAATTTATTTACTTTCCTTTTTAAGTATTTCTATATCCATGTAAATTTTATTAAACCTAAACATTCCACAAAATAGGAACCTTGTTTTGAAGATGCTAGTGAAATGTCATTATTTTGGATTGACAAAAATCAATATCGTCTAGGAGCTGTTTATGAAAAAATATCAAGATACCTCATTGTGTATAGATATTTCAGTAGTCTTACATGCTCTCTATAAAAGTATTTGGCCAATATAATAAGGAAAAAAGATAAATTCCTTGATATTTTTTTTTTGGTCGGTAAATTCTTTGATATAGTAAATAAAGAGACTTGATAAATATATTAGACTAATAAAATTAATAAAAAGTTCACAAAGAAAGGGAGACTTTTAAGATAAAAGGGTGGAAAAATAGACAAGTTATTATAAGATCAATGATGAAGGAGAGCTTTTTTAGTTTCATACTACATTAAAAAATGTCTTTACTATTAGCGAGATAATTTTACATGAAGTATATAAAACGTTATAGGAATATCTAATAATACACTTTTCTTTAATACGCTAAAAAACAAAATATGTGAAATGTTTAATTATGGTAATATCCTAAATAAGAAAAGAAAGGGGCCATCATTTAAACTGCAATTGAAAGATTGATGATAATGTTGTCTTTTTTATAAATGGGGGTGGAAATAAAACTGTCCTTTTTGTTTTTCCTTTCTTTTAATTATTTTTTTTACTTCTTAACTTTATTTTTCTGTTCCGACTGAAAAGGAAACTTTGTATTTTCTATATATATATATATATGTTTTTTTTTTTTTTCTCTTTTTACAAGTCTTACACACTGTGATATCCGGTATTTCACCCAACAAAAAAAAAGGATATAACAAATCCTCCTGCATTTATTATCTTATTATATTCTATCCAATTCTAATCTCTGTGACGATGGCTAAACATGACCTAAATATTTTGGTTTTAATCGATTTTTATTTGAACATTTTGATTCAGACTGATGATGCAACAAGAGAAGATGACGACTTGTCGTGATTTATATATGATATAAGACATCCCACTACCTATCAAAGTTATATACGAAAGTTGAATGAAAAGGATATCACAAAAATATCAGCTTGCTGAAAGATAACTACAGAAGTAGGAGCTGCAATTATAAGTTCTTCTTTTCCTTTGATATAACCCCTCGCTTTTTCAGTGGAATAGCTTAATGCCTCGTGAGTGGAAGGATGATGAAATCTTTGTCAAATATGATTATGCTTAAGAATCAAATAGCAATGAACATTAGGCGAGTGTCATCAGAAAATGCAATTAATTCCTTACAATTAGCACAACCCAAACCTTTAAAAGTAACTTAGGGTTTTATAACATTAATTGAAAAATGTTTTAGGACTCTATTATGAGTATGCGTGTAAAACTTAAAGTTTTTGATAAAGTTTTCTCCCCTCAAAAGATTACGTCATTGTACTATGGTGATTAATCTCTTTCCAACAACACAAGATACAGTTTACCACTTCGATTGGCTCACATTAATCATTGTTCTAGTCATTAGAATGATCGAGAGAATGGTGGAAAATTACCAAGTCATTAGCATAACGTAGTGGTGCAAGTCACTCACTTTTTGTAGAGCAACCAAACGATGAGAAAAGACCATAGCAAAGAAAGGCCACATCACTAGTGAAGTGACTAATGAGTCAATTGCAACCAGAAAAGAGAGGATAATGGTCATCCTAACGGATATTTCAATCGAATAGAAGAGGCCAAATGAGGGGATGAGCGCCATAGATCTTTCATTTAATTCCTAACCAAAGTTCCCTTAGATATCCTTAAATCAATTCAGTCGCCCCATAAGTTTAGTTGAGAGGACGAGAGTGTTTGGGCTTGAGCCTCTAAAGGTCCAAAAGGCAAAAGCTTTTGTTTTCTACTCTTTTTTTTTTTAATCATTTTCGAATTTCAAGGAGCATTCAAATTTTCGGCTGAATTAATCTCATGAATGCATGCAAATTGCCCTATCCATGCGCATAAATAAGACTATGCATAGAGTTTCAGGGATGACCTTCAAATTGCTTTTAATAGGAGACGATAAATATCGGATCTGTCTCATCTAAAACAATTGCTTAACCACTTAATAAAGCTCTTGACATTTTAAAGAGAAATGACTTTTACTCTTTTGCACATATGGCTATGCAATCTATTTTCTGTGATGGGGTTTATTGTTATACAATCAGTTGCATAGAAACAATTTCTGAACCACCCAATCAATCCCTCAACGTTCAAAAGGAAAAAGACTTCCAGTCTTTTGCACATTTGGCTGTACAATCTTTTTTCTATTATGGGGTTTGTTGTTATATATTTAGTTGCATAAAATAATTGTTTAACCACTCAATCAATCCCTCAACGTTTAAAAGAAAAAGGACTTTCAGTCTTTTGCACATTCGGCTGTACAATCCTTTTTTCTTTGATGAAGTTTGTTGTTATACGTTCAGCTACATAATTTGGAAGTATGAGAGTCATGCCTTTTGTCTTGTTATCCTTGTATTGCATCTAAATGTACCTCATGATTTCCTGAAGACAGGTTCTGCAATTTGAAGTGGGCAACTTCCTGGATGCTGCATGGGGAAGCAACGCATGAGTTTTTCTTCCTCTTTTGTCGGTTGGCCACTGGCATTTTTGGGGCTTTCGAGATCTCATGGCACACCCTAGAATAAGGTGACTAATGCGAATGAAAATCCTATTAATTGCATGCATGATCGAGGGTACGTTTGGAGCTATTGCAGCATTGATACTTAGCCAAAGGCGGCGATGTACCATGATGGTAATTTCAAATAAGCATTCGGGCTAACTCCGTTTTGGAAAAAGGAGGTTCGGGTGTGGTAGAAACATCGCACCGTTAACACTAGAAGTTTAAGCTGCAATAGCACTGGTGGAGGACACAATGGAAACCTACTTTGGAACAGCTATAACTTTTATAGCTCGTTTCTTTTATTAAGAATATGCAATATCCCAAGTTTGGAGATTGATTTTTTCTTACAAAACCCGATAATTGTCCCATCTATGTGCATTTGATAATGTTTGACTTACGGGCATGACTCTCAAAATAGTAATATGAGTAAGTGACATTGTGATTTGAATACGAGACTTATGGTATTCAAATCAAGCATTTAATCACTCAGTTAATCCCTTGAAGCATAATTACTATACATTTGACATGTTTTTAAGCTTGCCAAATGCCTTTTAAAAGTTATCCTTTCCCAAATGGGGGGTTAGGTTTATTAGAAAAACACCATGGAGTAATCCGGTTTCTTTTTATTATATCGATGAAGAGTGTTCAGGGCTTTTTGAGCACCCAACTTATCTCTTCACAATGGATATGATAGTCCTCTCATCCTACACGTGCCGGCTAATTACCGAGCATCCACATGTTTCCACTCATGAAGGTGGCTCCAAGAACATGCACTGCCTTATGTAGGAGTCCTGTCATCACAGAGTAACGCAACCCCCACCATAATCTAGTGATTTTGTGAAAAGAATGAGGTTACGTATTTTCTTTGTAGACCTAATAGATTAGTGACTATGATAACGTCGGTCCTTGTTTCTTACTAGAAAAAAAAATTTCGAAAGCATACATAAGGCACTCTTTAAGCAACCCACCGAGTATTGTGACCTCACTGTTGAGCTTAACGCTTCGTGGAAGCCAAAGTCCCTTTGGGAAAAGAAGTCTATTTCTTACGTAGAAACACTCCCAAAAACCTAACCTCTTGTTATCTGTTTGAAAGAAAAACAAAGATGCCCACATTACCCAATTGAGTGATAATTTGGCTAGTCCTGAAGTAGAATGATTAATATAGAAGTTGGAATATTTTCCAAGAAACTATATCTCTAAAAGTCCAAAGACATACATTCGGAAAGCAACATCACGTTGGGAGGGGGGATGGATCTTGACGGGGACTACTAGAAAGCTTGGGGACATGGGGATGACCTTGGGGATGTGTAGCACATGTTCATGATTCTTCCCATAAATATGACAAATTAGGACCTAGAGAAAAGAAATATATCTTTATAAGATATTTTGAACATTTTAAAGGGTATGTGTTTATAGGTGAATAAGTTGATGGAAGTGTGATTGAAATGGAGCCATGGGATTTCGCATTCTTGGAGAATAACTTTCCTAGTAGATGTGAGATTAATAAGAAATTTCAATTATGTGATATGGGAGATCATGACATGGAAGATCATGACAATACATCCACTAACGTTGTCAAGGAAAATGAAAATTTATCTCAACATATAAGACCTAGTGGGATTGTCGCGTCGTTTGGTGAATTGAATTCGGAAGAAGTTTAGTTAGATAAAAATATTCGTAAAAGTATTTCCCTTTGTTGTTTTGAAATTGAAGGATAAGCATTTATAATTGCTCTGCAAGATGATGCTGAGCCTAAGACTGTCCAAGAGGCTTTCTCATCCCCTGTTAAGAAAGAATGGAGAAAAATTTTGGAAGATGAAATAGAATTTATGAGGGCAAATACGTCTGTGACTTGATTGATCTACTACCCAATCGTAGTGCTATTGGAAATAAATGGATTTTTAAGATTCAACAAAAAGCGGATGGATCAATTAAAAAGTATAAGGCTCGCCTTGTGGCGAAGGGCTATACTTAACAAAATGGTATAGATTATGAGAAACCCTTTTCACTAGTTGTAATATTTGCCTTTATGTGCCTTATCTTAGCCATTGTCGTACATTTGGATCTATAATTATACCTAATGGATGTAAATATGACATTTTTCAATGGAGAACTAGATGAGAAAATTTATATGAAGCAATTAATAGATTTTATAGCTGTCGCGACCAATTTTTTTGGGTGTGAACCACCTAGGGTTTGGCTAATGGATTGTTAAGCCTAGACTTAACTCGGGCTCTCCCAAGCCCATACTAATTCGCGACTTAAGTTTAAATTTCTTAACATGCAAATGATTTTCAATTAGGAGTCGCCACTAATCTATTTTTGGTGGGTCGATTAGAAACCCAAATAAAATAACGAGAGATTTACTTTACTCCTACAAACCAGAGACTATGGATACGGGGACTTGGTTACACTAGATTTCTCTAATGCCCTTTCGGTACCTTTTTCTTTTATTTTGAAAAATGTTTTGTAGGCAGCTTGAATTAATTTTAAATCTATTTTCCTAACATGTGATGCAATCATGCGGGTGCGCAAACCACCAATTTAACACCCAAGAAAAACAATGAATAAATTGCAGGACTTACCTCATAGCAACGAAAGCATCTGCAATGTTAAATTAAAATCCACATCAACAACCCTAAATATGGTTTCTAATTAACACGCAATTTCTCTTTTTTTGTTTTCACTTATTTAATGAAAATTATGCAATATGCAATGCAATATTAACTAAATGACCTAATTCTAATGACATGTAATTTCTAATTGGATGGACCTAGCAACAACTACCACATGACATGCATTTCATGAATCTAATTCTATATGACATGCATATGATATTTTTTTCTTTTTTTCTTAAAAAGAATGCAATTCATCCTATAAAATAAAACTAATTTATTCTAAGACAATTTTTGGTTTTTTTTTTTATGAAATTCGGAATTAAAACAAAATGTGAAAATTATCTAGCTAGATTAAGATCCCATTCAATTTATATTAGGAATTAGGTTAAACTAAATCCTAATTTAAACTAAAATATTGTCTTAACCCAAATAATCCTAGAATGCAATCTATCTAAAAAATCTATCTGAACTTAAAATTAGTTAGAAAGTAAAATTAAACATGCAATCTTACCCTAATATGCAATAACATGCAAAGGATACCCTAATTCTATATGCATGATGATTTTTTATTTTTTACTTTTTTTCCCTTTTTTTTAATTTTTTCGAAATTAATAATTGCCAAGTAATTAAACATGCAATTTAAACTAGTGAAACATAAATCTAGCATCCTAAATTTATGTTTTTGGTATTTTTTATATAAGAAATTCGAAATAAACAAATTTCCTAATCTAGACATGCAAAATAACCTAAAATAAGTAATATCCTATCATGCATCTAATCTAACTCAAATATTTTTTATTCATGGGAACAAACAAATAAAGGCATCAAGAACAGTGCAGCAACAAATCAAGCAAGATATCATCCATGTCCATTTAATTTGGGGAAATAAATTGACGAATCATATCTCGCGCATGAGATCGGATTGGCCAATTTTTAAATAAAATCACGAATCATATCTCGAGCGTGAGATCGGATTGGTGATTTTTCCGTACGATTGCGGGTCGTATTTCTAGCGTGAAATCGGACCGTCAATCATATGTACGTTGCGAAATTAGGAAGATTTCCCAATTTAAATGGCTACTCGAGATTTTGTGGATATCATGGCATATCGGGAATTTCCATCATGTGCACCAATGACTATATCAAATAAGGAAACAAAATCTTTGGAAATTAAAATAGACAAAATTTTTACCTATCCCAAATATTTGCTTCCAAATTTGGTCTTTGAACAGCGGCTCGTGAATCACGATAGAGGCTCAATGTGATGGCACAAGGACGGCTTGCTGTGGTTGTTGCTTCGACTAAGGAACGGTTCTGGACAGTAGCTGGGGCGTCGTGGACTGCAAGATGCGAATAGCGGCCGTTGCTTGCTATTTGTACGCTAGTCCGACTTGCGTCATGAAAGCGTGAGATGTGGCTTCGCAGGGATTGACTCGTCAGACTTCATTGATCACTGAGGTAGGGAGAAGGTGTGACGTGCATGGCCTAGACGTCGCAACGAAGTCAGCAACAACGTCGAGATAGAAGCTTCGGCGTCACGGATGCAGCTGGAGATAACGGCCCAAAAGGATGGGTCTCGGCACCATTCGGATCAGTGGAGGGCGACACCAGCAAAAGTCAGTAGCGTCCTTAGCAGCGCTGAATCGTGAAGCTGGTAGACCCCAATCGCAGCTACGAAAACTCACTCTCAAGGAAGAAAACCTCAACTCTCTCTCTCGTGTATTCTCTGTGTATTGCTCCCAAAAGTTTTTCTTCTTTGTTCAATTCTGTGGCCTCCCCTTTTATATTGCCCACCTTGTATTGCAAAAGAGGAAATTTGTATAAGAAAAAGAATCGTTGAAATTTACATTTCCTCCGTTACCTCTTGCATGCGTATCCTGTGCTTCCCTCAATATTTTCCTTGCGTTACCGAATTGGAAATACCAATAAGAGTGGGCGATATTTTGTCGTCGCCTTGCTTCTCCTTCACATTCTATCGGCACGAATTTATCTTGAATTGTGGGAAGCATAATTTGTTATTATCTTATTTCACGATTCCCACACCTCTGCACTTTGCCGAATTATTCAATTGCCCTCTTTGCTTCAAATCTATTCAAGACAAACCAAATATACTGCTATAGATATGTGTGAAGAGAATATACATTTAGTATGTCCAAATTTCATTTTTCTTCATTATCTTCCTCAGCAGAAACATTGGTCAGCCTTTTGGATTTTTTTTGTGCCGAAGCCAATTTTTAAAGTTCATACGTGAGTGGGTTCCTTGTCCGCAATATTGAATGTCCACTTCCGAATTTCGCACAAGATCCATGCAATGCAACTTTACGTGGACTCATTGTTATGACAATGATCCTAACGTCCATGCAATTAACTTATATTTTTGCTTAGGGGTCACGGTTGATCCCTAATTTTTTTTAATGTGATCAATGATTAAACGGGTTGCCAAAAGTTAGGTGTCAACAGCTGCCTCTCTTTGAAGATGAGCTCGTAGAGGTTGCCTTCAAAGACAAATTGAGACCTAAATTTTGACCATACACATGCAGTGAATGATTTTTTTTGGAAAATGAATTCTATTTTAAAATGCAATTTATATGATGCATGAAAATGCTAATGATAAAGGAACCTACCTGGAATCACTTACCTTTAAGGAGGATAGAGTAGTTCGAGGTAGTTGGTGTTACATGTCCAAGACCCGTACCATTCTACAGTCGCCTAGAATAGTAACATGACTTTACAAAGAGACTGCTTTCCTAGGACCCGTACCATTCTACAGTCGCCTAAACGGGGATTCACTTTCCAGGACCCATACCATTCTACGGTTGCTTGAATAAGGAATAGGTGTTGTCGAGGACCCATACCATTCTTCGGTCGCCTTGACGGAAAATTGATTTTTCAGGACCCGTACCATTCTACGGTTGCCTGAATAGGGAAATTGCTTTTCCAGGACTCGTACCATTCTACGGTCGCCTGTTAGAGCAATAAATGTTGTTTAGGACCCGTATCATTCTACGGTCGCCTAAACGGAGATTTTGCTTGGCTAGGACCTGAACCATTCTTCGGTCGCCCAGCGTTGCAACACAGATCATTTGACCAGGACCCGAACCGTTCTTCGGTCGCCTTAATCAAACTGCATCTGGGGAAAAATCTTTGAAGACAACTCAATTGAGTGTTAGTGTATTCAAAAGGGGAATACTTGTGCAACGACAAGTATTTAAGGTATGGATAGAGACATACTTACCTGGTGACATCTCTGTTCCTTGGGGACATGTCTCCTGCAAAACATGATCGTAGGAGAGGCAACATGCATTTGTAATCACAAACATACATTAATTCAAGGTTCATGCGTAATGATTTCTATCAACCATGCATTATCCTAATTCCAATAGGAATGATTTCGAAAAATGATTCTAATTTGAACGCATGAGCGTCATGGATGTGTCAAATGAGGGATCCTTTAGTTTGAAAGGACTTTTCACTCATCCTCTTTAAAAGGGACTGTTTTATCCTGACCTTTGATGCAGGATCTTGACAATCATTCTATCTCACCATCATCATGCCAGACAAGGTTTTGAGCAATCTCGCAAGTGTTACGCCCTTACCAATCTGAGGGGTCTTTAACAGGGACCGTACTGTCGGCTTGGACAATGGCTTAACAAAGGGGACTCTTTGAGTCGAGGCTATTTTGAAAAATGACATTTCGTAACTGTCTTGGGATTTTCAAGTCAAGAAACATATGAAATAAGGCAGTAATTGTCTTACTCACACTTCTTCAAGCGATGCTTTCAAGCATGTGAACTTTTACATTAATTCAAGTGCCCTAATCTGAAGAGACTTTACAAGGGACGTAACGCAGGCTTGGTTCATGGGTTGAGAAATGAAATGATCATTAGGCTCAAAAAGTGTTTAGGGGGTCAAAGTTGGTGATCATCTTGACATTTCCACCACTTTCCTTCTCCACTGTTGAAGATTTTTCTCATCAAATCTCCATTGATTGCAACAGCATTTGAGTTTTAGTACCGCCTTGTTGGGGATATGACTCATTATATCAAGAGTTTGATTTTTTTTTCTTCTGGGCATTGGCCTTGCTTTTACCAGGCACACTGCTTTTTCATGCCTCCTTTTTTGCACTTATTTTCTTTGGACAAAGTCTCCATTTTGTCGACATTCTAATTCATGTCACTTGAATGTTTTTGTCCTGCCCCAGTGTGGGGGATGATCACCAACTGAGTTTAATATGAAATGAATTCATAAGCTCAAGTGGGCTATGCAATGGATAAAAGTGTATAGGATAGAGAAATGACTGCTCTTCATCATCCTAGGGCACTTTAAACTGTCGTACGAGTTACAATGCGAAAGCAATACTCAAAGATTGATGCAAGTGTGAGTAAGAAAATTCCTATCATTCATCTCAAATTTTGTCCCGATGTGGGATGATTCTTGACAGGGATGATTTAAAAACTCTTCATGTGTATGGGCTCAAAGGGCTAAACAATGAGTATACCTGTAGTGTTTCGGGTAGAGGAAAGAACTGCCTCTCGTCACCTTGGTTAGTGTACCTTTTGCGAGATCACCCTTTTCCTTGCGAGCACGGAACTCTTCCACACAACTCACCGAGGATTAGTGTATGGGATAGTGTATGGAACGAGGCCTGCCTTTCATCATTCCAAGGTATCTCATTTGACACATTCAATTTATCTCACACAATTCATTAAGGAAGAAGAATGCAAGATTCATAACAAATTTGAATGATTCAACTCATTGAGGCATTTTATTAGTCACAGAAATACTTGCAATTCAAGACATGACATGGCAAATTCTATCATGGATAATATTTCTTGACATCATCAGCATTGACTGGAGTAGAAAACTCACGACCATCCATTTCTGCCAAGATCAGGGCATCTCCAGGAAGTACCTTCTTCACCACATACGGGCCGCCGTAATTTGGGGCGAACTTGCCCCCAGGATCTGGAAAAATCGGCAACAGCTTTCTTAGAACAAGATCATTTATCTCGAAATGTCTCGGTCGTATCTTTCGGTTGAAGGATCTAGCCACTCTCTGCTGATAAGTTTGGCCATGGCAAAGAGCCTTCAGTCTTTTCTCATCTATCAAGTTTAACTGCTCAAGTCTTTGCTGCACCCATTCAGTCTCAGATAACTCCACTTGGGATAAAACTCTCAGAGAAGGAATCTCCACCTCCACGGGTAGAACCGCTTCCACGCCGTACACCAGAGCAAAAGGGGTTGCCCCAGTAGAAGTGCGGATGGATGTCCGATATGCCATTAGCGCAAAAGGTAACCTATCATGCCAATCTCGATAATTCTCGGCTGTCTTAGCCAAGATCTTCTTAATGTTCTTATTGGCCGCTTCAACAGCCCCGTTCATTTGAGGGCGGTAAGGGGACGAATTCAAATGCTTGATCCTGAACTCACTAAACAACTCATCAACAAGTTTATTGTTCAAGTTCGTCCCGTTGTCGGTGACGATTGTTTCAGGAACGCCATAGCGAGCAATTATGTCACGTTTGATGAACTTCACAACATTGCGGGCGGTGACGCTTGCAAAGGATGTAGCTTCAATCCATTTTGAGAAGTAGTCTATCGCCACCAAGATGAA
The DNA here is from genome assembly GCA_016097605.1 of Eucalyptus guilfoylei. Lineage (NCBI taxonomy): Eukaryota > Viridiplantae > Streptophyta > Magnoliopsida > Myrtales > Myrtaceae > Eucalyptus > Eucalyptus guilfoylei. The sequence goes on from CM027869.1 coordinate 286,281, forward strand.
TCGATGCCCATTTGAGGCTTTGGGATTTATCGGGCCAATCACATCAATGCCCCACATTGAGAAGGGCCATGGCTCGGAAAACTGGTGCAACTCACTTGGAGGAACATTTATCTTATCACCATGAATCTGGCAGCGGTGACAACTTCGTACGTGCTTGATGCAGTCACTTTCTAGTGTGAGCCAATAGTAGCCTAATCTCATAATCTTCTTAGCCATCATGTGCCCATTCATATGAGGGCCACATATTCCTTCGTGCACCTCTTGCATGATTTGAGTGGCTTCGGTTGCATCCACACACCGCAATAAGACTGAATCATAAGATCTCTTGTACAAATTCTGGCCACTGACGAAGAATTTTGAGGCCATCTTCGTGATGTACTTCCTATCAGTGGGAGTGCTTTCTTCTGGAAATTCCTGCCTTTTAATGTAGTTCATGATATAGTAATACCACGGTTTTCCATCAGGTTCTTCAGTTATGATCATACAGTAAGCCGGTTTTGGCAAAACCCCTATTTTCAATGGCTCGATTTCTAACCCGTCGGTAACTTGCAACATAGATGACAAAGTCGCGAGTGCATCAGCAAATTGATTGTGAGACCTTGGCAAGTATTCAAACGAAATTTCTTCAAATTCCTTCACGAGACCTTCTAAATACTCGTGGTACGGGAGCAACTTGGCATCTTTGGTCTTCCACTCACCTACAGTCTGCAATATGATCAATGCTGAATCTCCGAATACCATTAACTTGGCCACACCCATCTCGATTGCGGCTTGAAGTCCAAGGATGCAAGCTCATACTCGGCCACATTGTTAGTACATGGGAATATCAATTTTGCAGCTACCGGATAGTGCTGTCCATCTGGGGATATCAGAACTGCCCCAGTACCAGAACCAGACAAGTTTACAGCTCCATCAAAGAACATCTTCCATGAGTCTTCATTTACACTCAAGACACGGTCATCTAGGAAACCGTCATCGTCATTAAAGATTCCTGAATTTTCGGCCAATAGATCAGCGATCGCTTGACCCTTAACCGACTTTTGTGGCATGAATTGCACATCCAATTCGGAAATCAAAATTTGCCATTTGGCTAACTTTCCCACCAGAGCTGGCCAATCAAGTAAATACTTGATGGGGTCATTCTCAGTCACAAGGAACGTCTGGTAATGCAGCGTGTATTGTCGCAATCTATGCAATACCCACACCAATGCGGCACAAGTCTTTTCAACATCAGAATACTTCAACTCTGATATAGTGAACTTTTTACTTAGATAGTAAATGGCTCGTTCTTTTTTATCAACAAGACTTTCTTGAGCCAACATTGCGCCCAATGATTCACTATGAATGGTGAGGTAAAGAATCAAGGGATGCCCCGGTGATGGTGGGACAAGAACTGGTGGATTCATCAGGTACTGCTTCAACTTATCGAACGCTTCTCGGCACTCATCATCCCAGTTGATTCGTGCATTCTTCTTTAGGAGCTTGAAGAATGGCTTGGCAGTTTTAGAGAGCTGGGAAATGAACCGAGCTATGTAATTCAGTCTTCCCAAAAGGCTCCGAACTTCTTTCACCGTTGCTGGAGGTTGCAACTCACATATGGCCTTAGCCTTGGATGGGTCGATCTCAATCCCCTTACTGCTTACAATAAATCCGAGTAATTTACCGGATGTTGCCCCGAACACGCATTTAGTGGGATTTAGCCGAAGCTTGAATTTACGGAGTCGATCGAACAACTTCTTCAAGGTTTCGATGTGGCTTCTTCCTGGTTGGGTCTTTGCAATCATATCATCAACATAGACTTCAATCTCCTTGTGCATCATGTCATGAAATAATGCAACCATGGCTCGCTGGTAGGTTGCCCCTGCATTCTTGAGTCCGAAAGGCATGACCTTGTAATGAAAGGTTCCCCACGGGGTGATGAACGCAGTTTTCTCCTTGTCTTCCTCCTTCATCCTTATTTGATTGTACCCAGAAAAACCATCCATAAATGAGAATAGCTCAAAACCAGCGGTACTATCCACAAGGACATCTATGTGTGGTAATGGGAAATCATCCTTTGGACTAGCCTTGTTTAGATCCCGATAGTCAACACAAACTCGAACTCAGCCGTCCTTCTTCATCACCGGCACAATATTAGCCACCCATTCGGGGTACTGTGAGACTTCAATGAATCCCACTTTCAAGAGCTTCATCACCTCTTCCTCTATCTTCTTCGAGAGCTCGGGTTTAGTTCTTCGCAGCCTCTGCTTCTTAAGTGGCATGTCTGGATTAGTAGGCAAGCAATGCTCGACGATCGATGGGTCTAAACCAGGCATGTCAGCATAGGTCCATGCAAAGATATCCTGATATTCCTTTAGTAGCCAAATTAGGCGCTCGGCCTCGTCTTTGGGGAGATTTGCCCCAATTTTAACTTCTTTGACTTCTTCAGTGTCACCTAAATTAATAGTGACAGTCTGCTCGGATATGAGAGCCTTGGCTTTTTCATGTTGTTCCTAGCTTCGCTGCACCTCAATGGAATCTTCACTCAAGTCCTCGAGGTCGTCAATGTCAGCATTTGTTGCATTGGGCTGGACCATTTCCATACCTTTGTATGCCGTAAAATTGCTCCTGAAACATGAAGTAAATAAATTAGAAATACAAACAGAGTAATCTATATTTTTTTGTTTTTGTTTCTTTTTTTTTTTATAAAAATTTTGGTAAAAACATTTTTTTGGAATATTTTGACACGAGAAAGCATGATGAAGCCCGGGCCTCGAATTCTCCTTGGATTTTTCTTCTTTTTTTATCGAATTTTGGATATCATCACCGGGCTGGTTTGGTGTACCTCATCACGCCCTCAAAATAAAACTTGTAATTTTATTGATATTCATCAATCAATTACATTTATTGAATGGAAATGCGATTTTCAAGCCCTAAAAAGAAAGCGAAAAAGAAGAAATCAAAAACAAGCCCTAGAAAGCGACGAAAATTCCTGCGCAGGGGAATGTGAGAAAGTAGTAAATGAGTTACTCTTGTGAGCCAGAGCCCATCTCCTCCGGAGGTCCTTCGTCAATGGTCCCTATGAAGACGTCATCGAAGAGACTAGAGATTCCTTCCAATGCATCTTCGGGGTTTTCCGTCTTCGGGGGTGTCGGATCATCCATGCCACCCCATCCATCTGGGATAATGTCGAGGGGATCAATGTAGAAACTGGGAGGAGCTGAATACTTCACCAGATAGTCGAATTTTCCGCTTGGCTGCCCCAGGGTGTCCATTATTTCTGCTTCATCCTGCATCATTATCGGAGGACCAGGGAATGTCTCACGAATGTTCGGGGGTAATGGGTTTTGCCTTCCTCGCCCTTGGTTAGGTGGCGGGTTCCGTCTTTCCTGTCTTCGTCCTCCAAAACTTTCCCCACCTCTTCCATGGTACCCTAATCCAGCAGCACGGGACCTTTGAGGGGCTTCAATGGGGTTTCGGATGCCTTGACCATTTCTTCCAAGACCACTACCAGGAATAAAACCATTCCATACCATCACTCTTCCTACCATGAGAGCAGCATTTGAAACTTCAGGAGTAGGCGGCGATGAGTCTTGAGAAGCATGAATGGTGGACATCAACTCAAACGAGTGGTAGCTTGATTCGAACTCAAAGTCTGGCTCCTCATAGGGGATAGCTGTCTCATGATAAATTCGGTGATCTTCTTCGCCATAGACAGTAACCAAATTTCTTTCGATCACGAACTTCACAGCTTGATGTAAACTTGAAGGTACCGCTCCAGCAGTATGTATCCAGGGACGACTTAGCAGGAAATTAAAAGCTGTAGGGATGTCCAGCACTTGAAAGGGAATGTTGAAGGCAACCTGCCCTATTTGTACATCGAGGTGGATTTCCCCGATCACCTCCTTCTTTGTGCCATCAAAAGCTCGCACAGAAGTCTTGGCAGCATGTATCCTGGATGGGTCTATTTTGAGGCAGTGAAGAGTGGCCAACGGACATATGTTCAACGCGGACCCATTATCAATGAGCACTCGGGACACATGAGAAGACTTGTGCTTGACAGATATGTAGAGTGTCTTGTTATGTCCCCTGCCTTTAAGAGGGAATTCCTCATCAGAAAAAGCAATCAAGTCCTTGAGAAGGACTGATCCCACAAATTCTTCCAGCTTGTCCGCCTCGACCGTCTCTGGCACTCGAATTTCACTCAGCACCTTCATCAGCGACTTTTGATGCACGGGGGATGTCATCAAGAGTTCGAGTAAGGAGATATGGGCGGGCATCTTTTGCAATTGGTCAACCACGTTATACTCACTTGCTTTAATCACAGCCAGAAATTCCTTAGCCTCTTCATCGGTGACAGGTTTCGCGGGTTGAGCATTGGCTTGAGGATAAGTCCGACCAGACCTTGTAACAAGGTCAACATCTAGATCATAGGACCAAGGGATCGCCTTATTGTTGACATATTCATACGGTTGAGGCATTTCAATCACTATCTCATCGTCAGATGCATCTTCAAGTGGGGGCATGTCCACGAGTGAAAGATCAACTTCCTCCTTATCAGCATTGAGCGCCGCTTGCTCCTCCTCCCAATCGATAGTGATGGAGGAAATAGTGGAAACTATGCAATTATGGTCAGCATAGACGATGATACCGTCATCCACCATCCTGGTGACTCTTTCCTTCATCAGTGATAGAGGAACATCTTTATGATCTGGATAATATCTAGCTCTCACCAGCCCGTTGTAAGCATCTGCCACGTGCACCTTTGAGTTCTTGATCCGACCGACTTCAGGCTCCAAGATAGCATTGACCGTACCTTCATGTTCTGGTAACGGATTCTTTTGGACATTTGGCCGAGCAGTTTGAAATGAGAAGGCCTTCGTGTCCAAGAGGTTTTGGATCTTATGCTTGAGAGTGAAACATTCATCAGTTGAATGCCCCAGTTCGCCGCTATGGTAATCACACTTCTTCATCGGGTCGTAACCTCGGATGCTTTCACGATTAGGATGCTTTGGTTCATTGGTAAGCAAACCTTTCTTTCTTAGGATAGCCAACACTTGGGACGGAGATCCAGGGAGATGAGTGAATTGCCTTCTTGCTTGGGCGAATGGTTGACGGCCGGCAGTTTGTTGTTGCCTTTGATTCGTCTGGATAGCCGGGGCACGATTGGTACTTTCTTGGCCATAAGCCACATTCACGTCTACAGCAGTTTCCTTCTCCTTCTTGGCAGAGAATCTTCTACTTGACGGTTCAGTAAACCATCCTTCCCTTATCCCCATCTCGATTTGTTCTCCCACAGGAATAAGCTGATTGAAGTTTTCAACGTACATGCTGGCCATTCGATTACGGAACTCGGACGGGAGAGTTTTGATAAACAACTTCATCAACTCCTTGTCAGTAGGCTCGGGGGTGATTTGAGCTGCCATATTTCGCCATCTCACGGCATACTCTTTGAACGACTCGCTCCTCTTTTTCTCCATCCTCTCAAGATCCTCTCGGGAAGGTGCAATATCCATGTTGAACTTGTATTGCTTGAGAAATGCGTCGGCCGCTTCATTCCAAGTGTCGAGAAGGTTCACATTCTTCATGACATACCAGTTCAGTGCAGGCCCAGTCAAACTCGCATGGAATGATTGGATCATGAGAGGCTCATTCTTGACATATTGAGCCACACGCACATGGTACATCTGAAGATGAGCTTTTGGGCAGGAAGTACCATCGTATTTCTCAAAATCCGGCATTTTGAACTTCTTTGGCATCTTGACTTTCTCATACACGGACAAGTCAAACGGGAGTGAACTCTGTGACTCCTGCAATTGTTTCAACTTTTCTTCCAATTTTGTGAAGCGTTCATCCTGCTCCGTCTTAGGGACGTTGACAAGCTTAGCTTTTTCCACATTGATCGGGAATGGATCATCCTCCAGCTCAGGCATGTCATCCTCACCCATTAGGGCCTTGTTTGTCTGCTTCGGGACGACTATCTCAGGGAGAGCGGGTGCAGGAGCCGGATTCACTCGGAGGGATTGGATTTGAGTTGTTATAAGCTCCATAGAGGCGGCTAACTGTTGGAGTTGGCCTTCCATAGCGGAGATACGATCACGCACTTCGGTTTGTTTGGCCATTCTTGCTCTTAATCGCGTGATAATGGGCGTACGTGGAGGATCCGTTATCACCTAAATTGAAGAAATGAACAAAAATAAGTATCTCATATGAAATATGCCGATCCATGGCAACGATCTAGAACTTTTATTCATCAATGGAGCTTTTGACAAGCCTAACAAAATAAAAACTTGAAATGCCCTAAACAAATGAACTAGGAAAGTAAATGACTCAACTTTCTAAACATTAATCTAGAAGTGAAAATAATGAGATTGATTCAAGACTTCATCTAGCTTGATCAATATACACTCGGGACACCACTCGCCGCAAACGCTTATTCTCCTCTTGAGCTTTTTCAGCAACTCTTTTGAGGCGTTTATTCTCAGCACAATTGGTGATCTTCAACGGCACCTCTGGTATCTTCGGAAGCAACTCCTCAGGAATCTTGTGTTGTTGAATGTACTTAGTCGAGGCATAGTACTTCCTTTCTTTACCCTTCAACTCTTCCTCGGGCCATTTAAGCTTTCGAGGATGGCACATGTCCCACATCGATTTGATAGTGAGAATGGAATCTTCATGGCCTCGGCTTCCATCAACGAAGCTAACTTGAAGTGGATCTGATTGTAATACCGGGGGAAGTTCTTGCACGACTTGATACTGACGGGTCACTCTAGTTGGATAGTACTCCAATGCTCCAGTGAATCCCAATAGAGGGATTGGGCCAACTCCTCCACACGAGAGTCTTGCTACCCGAACTTGGAACCATTTAGCATGCCATAGGAAACCATTGGAAATTGGTTTTTTCATGAAAGCTAGCCACCTAGAATAATGATAATCTGGTGCATGTTTTTGGTTGTTCTCAAATCTCATAATGGGGTGATTAGAGTCATTAATATCATGTATAGTCATTAGACCACCAAACCCTTTTATATGTGAAAGAAATCAAATTTGCAAAAGTTCAGGAGAGGAATGGAAAGTCTTATCACCACCTCCTTTAAATCGAGTGAGGGAAAGGAAAGTTTCGGTTAGAACAGTGTTTACAAAATTCTTTCCTTCCAACACTTGTTTAACTAATTGAGCGATCAAAGGGTTAATATCATTCTTGCAGTAAGGAAAAACTATAAACCCAAAGAAAGCTAAAAGGAAAACCCTTCGCATTTGAGATGAAGTGCCTTTCTCAAAACATTCTTTTAGGAAGGATAAAGGACATGTATTACGGTGAGCCTTTAAAACCTTTCTTACATCATCTTCCTTAATTCTCAGAAAATCAGATAAAGCCATAACAGGATCTATTCCGATAGGCGGACTAATCAATTCAGCTTTCAAGGATTTTCCTATGGCAATGCTATACTCTTCCAAGGTGGGAGTGAGCTCATGCTTACCGCCGAAGATAAAGGTAGAAGTCTCGGGACACCAACAGTGGGCGAGTGCTTGGACGAGGCCGACATGGATGTTGATACGCAGCAGTGGAAGCAGTCGACCAATATGTGACTCTACGAACTGACGGCCATCTTGATCTAACTTGTCCCACCAAGTGCTAAGCTCTTCCTTTGGAGGGAAAATAATTCGAATGTCCGGTGTCCCCATTGTATATTGATCAAGACTCAGGACAATCCTAATGCCATGGATTGACAAAATAATGCGATAAAGTAAGTAAATTGCAAAGGCCAAAAATTTGGAGAACTTACTTTACCAATGATCGGCAATCACATAGACATGTGCATGGTAAGTGGCTCGATTTCTAATCTATAAGGCTTATCAAGGTGGAGCCACAAGGATGATTAGACTAGCCACTGGCTTGTGGACTATGTCGGGTCTTCATGACTCCGGCTTAGTCAAAGAGCCGACCCGGGTCGCGAGCATGCGGACCGAGGTGGGTACTCTTGACACCATGAAAGAAACTTCGGGATTGAGATGGGCGACTCATACCGCGAGCATGCGGTCGGAGTGGCAAACATCTCAATACCATCCTAGATGATCCTATGCGGCCTAGGTCCGGCGGCAGGTTGTGTGTGCAATAGTGTAGTGCTAGATGCAAGGCATGCACAATAGTTTATATCAAGCAACACTTCATTTATGAAAATAAACCATACATTCCTACACCTCCCTATAAAACAAAGGTTAGCAAACACTTCCCCTTATACCTCCCATCCTGCAAAAACATTTAACACCTTAAATGTTAGGGGTGTACCTGGAATCCTCGCTGCCAAACAAAAATATTTTTTTAAAAAGAAAATTGGCCTAAGTCCACTAAGAGTTTTAACTCAAATCCCCAGCGGAGTCGCCAAGCTATCACGACCAATTTTTTTGGGTGTGAACCACCTAGGGTTTGGCTAATGGATTGTTAAGCCTAGACTTAACTCGGGCTCTCCCAAGCCCATACTAATTCGCGACTTAAGTTTAAATTTCTTAACATGCAAATGATTTTCAATTAGGAGTCGCCACTAATCTATTTTTGGTGGGTCGATTAGAAACCCAAATAAAATAACGAGAGATTTACTTTACTCCTACAAACCAGAGACTATGGGTACGGGGACTTGGTTACACTAGATTTCTCTAATGCCCTTTCGGTACCTTTTTCTTTTATTTTGAAAAATGTTTTGTAGGCAGCTTGAATTAATTTTAAATCTATTTTCCTAACATGTGATGCAATCATGCGGGTGCGCAAACCACCAATTTAACACCCAAGAAAAACAATGAATAAATTGCAGGACTTACCTCATAGCAACGAAAGCATCTGCAATGTTAAATTAAAATCCACATCAACAACCCTAAATATGGTTTCTAATTAACACGCAATTTCTCTTTTTTTGTTTTCACTTATTTAATGAAAATTATGCAATATGCAATGCAATATTAACTAAATGACCTAATTCTAATGACATGTAATTTCTAATTGGATGGACCTAGCAACAACTACCACATGACATGCATTTCATGAATCTAATTCTATATGACATGCATATGATATTTTTTTTCTTTTTTTCTTAAAAAGAATGCAATTCATCCTATAAAATAAAACTAATTTATTCTAAGACAATTTTTGGTTTTTTTTTATGAAATTCGGAATTAAAACAAAATGTGAAAATTATCTAGCTAGATTAAGATCCCATTCAATTTATATTAGGAATTAGGTTAAACTAAATCCTAATTTAAACTAAAATATTGTCTTAACCCAAATAATCCTAGAATGCAATCTATCTAAAAAATCTATCTGAACTTAAAATTAGTTAGAAAGTAAAATTAAACATGCAATCTTACCCTAATATGCAATAACATGCAAAGGATACCCTAATTCTATATGCATGATGATTTTTTATTTTTTACTTTTTTTCCCTTTTTTTTTTTAATTTTTTTCGAAATTAATAATTGCCAAGTAATTAAACATGCAATTTAAACTAGTGAAACATAAATCTAGCATCCTAAATTTATGTTTTTGGTATTTTTTATATAAGAAATTCGAAATAAACAAATTTCCTAATCTAGACATGCAAAATAACCTAAAATAAGTAATATCCTATCATGCATCTAATCTAACTCAAATATTTTTTATTCATGGGAACAAACAAATAAAGGCATCAAGAACAGTGCAGCAACAAATCAAGCAAGATATCATCCATGTCCATTTAATTTGGGGAAATAAATTGACGAATCATATCTCGCGCATGAGATCGGATTGGCCAATTTTTAAATAAAATCACGAATCATATCTCGAGCGTGAGATCGGATTGGTGATTTTTTCCGTACGATTGCGGGTCGTATTTCTAGCGTGAAATCGGACCGTCAATCATATGTACGTTGTGAAATTAGGAAGATTTCCCAATTTAAATGGCTACTCGAGATTTTGTGGATATCATGGCATATCGGGAATTTCCATCATGTGCACCAATGACTATATCAAATAAGGAAACAAAATCTTTGGAAATTAAAATAGACAAAATTTTTACCTATCCCAAATATTTGCTTCCAAATTTGGTCTTTGAACAGCGGCTCGTGAATCACGATAGAGGCTCAATGTGATGGCACAAGGACGGCTTGCTGTGGTGGTTGCTTCGACTAAGGAACGGTTCTGGACAGTAGCTGGGGCGTCGTGGACTGCAAGATGCGAATAGCGGCCGTTGCTTGCTATTTGTACGCTAGTCCGACTTGCGTCATGAAAGCGCGAGATGTGGCTTCGCAGGGATTGACTCGTCAGACTTCATTGATCACTGAGGTAGGGAGAAGGTGTGACGTGCATGGCCTAGACGTCGCAACGAAGTCAGCAACAACGTCGGGATAGAAGCTTCGGCGTCACGGATGCAGCTGGAGATAACAGCCCAAAAGGATGGGTCTCGGCACCATTCGGATCAGTGGAGGGCGACACCAGCAAAAGTCAGTAGCATCCTTAGCAGCGCTGAATCGTGAAGCTAGTAGACCCCAATCGCGGCTACGAAAACTCACTCTCAAGGAAGAAAACCTCAACTCTCTCTCTCGTGTATTCTCTGTGTATTGCTCCCAAAATTTTTTCTTCTTTGTTCAATTCTGTGGCTTCCCCTTTTATACTGCCCACCTTGTATTGCAAAAGAGGAAATTTGTATAAGAAAAAGAATCGTTGAAATTCACATTTCCCCTGTTACCTGTTGCAGGCGTATCCTGTGCTTCCCTCAATATTTTCCTTGCGTTACCAAATTGGAAATACCAATAAGAGTGGGCGATATTTTGTCGTCGCCTTGCTTCTCCTTCACATTCTATCGGCACGAATTTATCTTGAATTGTGGGAAGCATAATTTGTTATTATCTTATTTCACGATTCCCACACCTCTGCACTTTGCCGAATTATTCAATTGCCCTCTTTGCTTCAAATCTATTCAAGACAAACCAAATATACTGCTATAGATATGTGTGAAGAGAATATACATTTAGTATGTCCAAATTTCATTTTTCTTCATTATCTTCCTCAGCAGAAACATTGGTCAGCCTTTTGGATTTTTTTTGTGCCGAAGCCAATTTTTAAAGTTCATACGTGAGTGGGTTCCTTGTCCGCAATATTGAATGTCCACTTCCGAATTTCGCACAAGATCCATGCAATGCAACTTTATGTGGACTCATTGTTATGACAATGCTCCTAACGTCCATGCAATTAGCTTATATTTTTGCTTAGGGGTCACGGTTGATCCCTAATTTTTTTTAATGTGATCAATGATTAAACGGGTTGCCAAAATTTAGGTGTCAACAATAGCTAAAGGTCAAGAGTGTAAAGTTTGCAAGCTTTATCACTTCATTTATAGTCTTAAGTAATAATCTAGACAGTGGCATTTTTGTTTTCATTGAGCCCTAACGTCTTTTGGGTTCACGGTGATCAAAGATCATGGTGTGTATATCAAACGGTTCGAGGATAAATTTGTGATTTTATTACTATATGTGGACGATATTCTGTTGACTAGGAATGAAAAGAGTTTAGTTATCACCATAAAAGAATGGTTGTCCTCTAATTTTCAAATAAAAGACATGGGATAAACTACTTATATATTGAGGATAAGATTGAAAGAGATTGATTAAGGAAACTACTTACTCTGTCATAAGAGTCTTGTAAAATGAAGATTCTTGAGCATTTCGATATATAGCATTGTGATCCCATTAATACTCTTGTCATGAAAGGCGAATGCCTAACTTCCAAGATGTGTCTTAGGAATAAAAATAAAATAAAATAAAGAAATGGAAACTGTTCTTTAGGTTAGTACAGTTAGAAGTTTGATGTATGCCATGATGTATACTCGACCCAATATATATCATGCCGTGGGATTGGTGAGTCGATACTAGCCAAATCCTAGTCAAGCACACTGGAAAACAATGAAGATGATCTTAAGATAACTGAAAGGCACCACGGACTATTGATTTTGTTATTGAGAGAACGATTTACACTTACTAGACTACTCGGATATTGATTAGGAATGAAGAGGATTTTAATGTTGATGAATGTTGAATGCTTTATATTCTTGATAGAGCACCATCAAGCCCATCATATTCAAGTGGGATATATTATATTTTGTTGGTTTGTCTATGATGGGGTGCAATTAACATGCACTAGTTTGTCTTAATATGATATAATGGAGAGACACTAAATTAAGAGGTATGAATGGTTATCTATTAAGGGGAAGTTATTTAACTTCGCACATAACTTTTGGAGATGACCGCCTTCATGAAAAATACAAAGAACGTTCTAAAAGAGAACGGTTCTCTCTTCTCATCCTCTCTCCTCAAAGAATATTATACAAAAGGCTTTCATTATTACTTTGCAAAGACAATCGGCATTAGTGCTGTGGAATGTGAATGCCTTCCTTGTTGTTGTATTCAAATCATCATGAAGTCGTATAATCTATCATTTACTCATGATTCAACGTATATTCTTGGATTCACTTGTTGCGCATCAAAGAGGTTAGTCGATTCTTCCATCGATTTTTTTTCCCTACATAAGCCATATCTACTTTAGGTGAATCAATAGTCTTGTGAATGTATACGAATATGCCAATTCACTAGTGAATCTACAGTTTGTTACGTATATGTTGGTTCGTATCAGCCGATTCAAGCGATTTGAACTCGTCCAATGATGTAAGTTTTGTCTTTTTTATAAGGCATGCTATATTTTGATGGTTATAGAACAATTGAAAGTAAATTTTCACACTTTACAAAGTAAAAATAAAAGAAAGGGCAGATAAATATTTCTGACTTATATCTTAGTCTAATCATAATGTTAATAAGACAATAGGAAATTATATCTTCTTATTCATAGGAATCGTCATAGGTGCTCGAAATTAAGATTACTTTATCATGGATCACTGATCTTACTCAAGTATCATATTTTGAAGTATTGTTTACGCAACTTATAAATGCTAATGGCACAAATAAACTAATTTGGATGCTTCATTGAACCTTACAATTCAATTTGAATTCTCGATTTGCAATTCAGAAATTTAAGATATATATATTGAAGGATATGTGATGCAGAACATGAATATTTAAGACAGATATGCTATCTTACAGCTGCCTGTTAAACTCCAAACATCATGAACTGAACCACAGAACTTTCAAAGTTCCAAGATTTTTCCAATGCACAAGATCCACAGAGTGGCAGGTGGAGAGCATACGTGCAACTAGATCATCTTATCAAACTAACAATAGGATTCTAATAATATCCTCTTGAGGAGAAGAACGAGAGAAAAGTTTAGAAATACATGAGAGAAAATTTTCACAAGCACACACTTTACTTAAGGGGACTTTGTCCTAGACATTACATCTTCCTTGCCTTTTATAGGCCTCAAGAGGTCACACAAGACAAAGAACACCCTCATGGGTTTTAAAAATGACAATTGCAGGCTCCGGGAATTCCAACCGACAATTATTCTAAATGATATAAACAATGATTATGAACAGTGATTTGCCTAACTTTTTGCTACAGAAGGAAATTACGATAGTACATCCTTAACTTGAGGCTTGAGCCCAATCCGAATTCTCCACGTACTATAGTATTCATAATTAATTTTCGAGAGAAGTAAGGTAATTCACCAGCTTCTTAAAATCCGAAGTGGAAGAGCCAAGGGCAGCCTCATGTACGATCCTCTTCCACTCCATGGCCCTCTTCTTCAACTTCTTCCCCGTCTCATTATCATCTCCATCGTCAGTCATGAGCTTTCTAACGAAGCTCTCCACATCATCTCTCTTCACACCATTTCCAATCTCCAGACCGATCTCCCACTCACTGCATACGTATCTGCAATTGCCCTTCTGGTCCCCAAAGCATGGCCAACACAGCATGGGAACTCCGGCTGACATGCTCTCCATTATCGAGCTCCACCCGCAGTGAGTCAAGAACCCTCCGATTGAAGGGTGGTTGAGCACTTCCTCTTGTGGGCACCATCCAGAGATGAAGCCTCTCCCCTTGTTTCTTCAAGAAACTCACGAGGAAGAACAGGATTAGCACTAGTATTGTCTCCTTGGTTCACAAGGTCCGGCCTAATTATCCACAAAAAGGGTTGCTTACTATTGGCAAGTCCCATTGCGAACTCCACCAGCTGTTCTCGGAGCAAGAATGCTACGCTTCCGAAACTCACGTACAATACTGATTTAGGTTCTTTGGAATTGAGCCACTCAAGGCACTCTGCGTTGTCCTTCCACAAGTGGCCCTTGATTTGCTTCAGCCCATGACTCCAATCATCAACATCTACTACTTTATTGAGGAGATGGAGTGGGCCGATAGAGTAGATGGGAGTGGAAATGGACGAGAGCTCTTTGAGAGCATCTCGCTCCAGGGCTTCGCAGGTATTGACGATCATGGGATGAGTGGGATTGCGATCGATAATATTCTGAACCACTTCCAGGACAGCGTTGAGCAGGAAATCATCGTCGCCATCCTTGGTGCCGAAGGAGTTTGGGAGATCGCGCACCCTCATGCACTTCATGCCCGGAATCCAGTCAATGACCGTATCCATGAAAGTATTTGCTTCAGAAGAGATAGCATCTGCATGCGTAAAGAAAGTATTTGCTTCAGAAAAGCTAGCATCTGCATGCATAAATGATATATATATATATTTATGAGGTACCCAAAGCTTTACATATCGCTGCCTTCACATAAATCTTTCATATTTTAATGAAAAACATAGAATCAAGAAAATCATGAACAAGTCCTTTTTTTTTTTGGTCCGAACATGAGCAAGTTCAGACTATACCTGGTCGGAAAGCAAGAACCGGACTACGAACTGGTAATTAGTCCGTAGAAAATCATAAAAATGCTCCCAACAATACCTTTGGGCATGCCTGACATTATGTTTTAAGAATTCTTGAATTTTTTTTTTTTTTTGTAAGTATTGTAATTGTAGAATATATATGACCAGTCATACAGCTATACTTAAATAGGCTCTCAGTACGTCCAGCGTTATTACAACAAGTACAGTTTCTTAAGTGTGTAGACTGGTGTATTTAAGCAGGCAAAACTTATATACTTGAACACCCAACAAGGTTTTGTTGCAGTAGACCACGAATCCATCTCACATATGGAGAGTGAATTTATACAACTTGAAATACGAGAGCGTCGCTCACCTTTAGGGGGTGAAAGAGGACGCAGCTTGTCCATGATGGCGCGATAATGTTTGGGGGCCAAGAAGGAAGAAGCAGAGGTGGTCCAAACGAAGAGTAGAGGGATGTTGAACTGCTGAGCCGCAGGAGTGGCGGTGAACGACATGAAAACGTCAGAGAGGATGCAAGAAACGCCTCTGGACTCATCTGATTGTGTTTTGAGGAGAGTGGCGACAAGGCGAGAGAAGGGAAGAGCCATGAAGCTCCGAGTGGCTTCCCAGAGCTCGGCCATGTCCTGGGTCGCATCTAGATCGGAGAGAGGTGGGAGGCCATCTGGGATGGTAACAAATTGGAAATCATCAAGACTTGAGGAGAAGAAAGAAGGGTGTGACCTGAGCAAGCGGGCATGGTTGAACTCGGTGTTGACGAAGGTGATGCGAAAGCCTGCACGTTGGTGGAGGAGCTTGGCTAGATTCAGCATCACGCTTATGTGGCTTTGAGCTGGGCATGGGAGACACACCGCGTGCCCTCTCTCCTTCTTCACCTTCTCCTGCTCCTCCTCCTTCTCCTGACTACTCATTCTTCCACCACCATCGCTCTCTCCATTGACATCGTCCATCTCTATCTTTTTTCTGTGTCTCGGTGTAAATCACACAGCTTCTGATATTGAGATGATGCATCAGGTATATATAATCACGAGTTCGTCCACACCTAGCAGTCAATACTTTAGACGAGGTCCCGAAGAGTATGGGCTCCAACACGACTTTCAGGTGAAAAAATAGTAGCAAAACGCTATGCGGTTGATCATCTGGTGGGTTTCATAATAATTAACAATATACATGTACACTCATCTTTCTTAAACTCATTATTCATGGGGATCGAGAGCTATGAATTGCACATTGTGAACACAGCCTAGTGTATTGTAAAATTAACACAAAAATTGACATAATTGACCTTGCAATTTTAATCGATGTGAAATCACTAGAAAAATAAATGAAAAATGATAAAGAACACTAGAGAGTATTGAAACCTACTTCATGGAAAGAACCAATAATAAATAATTCACTATAATAAGAGAATAAGAGTTATAAATACTTACCTATTGAAGTGTTTTGCACATATAAATTACATCCAAACTTAAAGTATTTATAACTAAACATCTCAATCGGATGCAAATCGCATGGCATAAAATCCACCGTGGTTAGAACCTAAGTAGTACTGACACGTGACACGGACACGCGACACGTCATTATTCAAAAATAGAGAATTCTGATACGTTGAGACACGCTATATATTAAATGAATATTTTTATTTTTAATTAATTTGATTCGAATTCACAAATAAATAAATAATAAAAAAGAGCTTATAATGAATTTACACTAATAATATTAATAAATCTATTTATAAGAAATTCGAAAGATATATCTATAATTGATATGTACCCATATTTAGAAACATGTTTATAACTTTAATAAAAATTATCAATGAAACAATGACTAACAAAAAATTAGAATAAACTTATTTATATAAATCTATGATCTTCTAAAATGATCAAAATTTATCATTATTTAATTTTTAAAATTTTAATTTTTTGAAATCACTTTTTAGCACTATTTATTTATTTTTCTAACAAAAAAAGTCCTGCCGCCCAATGTCCTCCCTTGTTGCCCCCCCCCCCAACACACACACACACAAAAACGCCATCACCCCAAAAACCCCCTCCCCCACACGTCACGCCCCGATCTTCTGAGCACGTGCCTATTGTTGGATATATTGTTAATATAGTCCAAAATAATATGTTCACATATAAGCCCAATAGTTAAAGATGGTTATTTGGGTCCATATGGGCCGGAGCCCAATAACTTGCATATAAAAACTCTAGGGTTTCCCTACGCTGGAGGTAACACTGTTGAGCATTCCAAACTTGACGTCTCTTGGTGTAATACTTCAAGCAACCGCTTCTTCTCTCTCAAACCTATTACCTCCAACAATCTTGAAGTATTAGGTTCGTGTGTCAGATTTGAGCGAGTAAAAAGTCTTCTTGAAGATTTCATCAAGACGAACTCACGGGTGTAATTTACTTTCGATTTCGACGGTGGTATTGGCCGAGGTCTGAGTTTGAAGATTCGGGTAACCGAAATCTTTGATTCAAAAATCCAAAAATTATAGCCAATTTTAGAGGGTGAAACCACTTGGGCTTTGATCTACTCATCGATACGAATGTTTTGAGTAGTCACTCGCATCAATCGGAGGTCAGACGGAGAAGTTATGGCACCCGGAAGTTTCCATCTGAATTTCTAGCGAATTTCGGGAATGAAATTTCTAACGAATTTCGGAGGCGGAAATTTCCAATGAGTTTCAGTGACAAGGGCAGTCCATCTTAAACTTTTTGGGTGCTCCAGATCCGTTTTTAGGGTTTGTTTTGGCAAATTCCATCACTACAGAGCAGTTTGATCAAGGTTGTGGCTCCGAGGACTCCAATGTGCACTCTTTCTAACACTTTGCTCTAATTAAAATAGCAAAGCGTAGTTCCTATGATATTATAATGCTGCAATTATTTGATGTTACTGAATTTCATAACTGGAAATTACATGTTCAATTTGGCATGAAAGAACGTGACATATTCTATACTGTATTAAGTGATTTTGCATCTACCACTGAAGATGTTGATGAATATTAATGGAATAAAGATGATGATTTTGTAGAGATTACTTGTTGAATTCTCTAAATCCTAATCTAACTATGACTTATAATGAGTATAAGACAGCGAAAGAGATATGTGATCACTTGAACGCTCAGTTCCAAAAACAAGAGCGGCTCTCTAAAACTCTTCTAGTAGAGAAATTTTTTGACTTTAAGTTCACTATGAATTCAAGTATCACCTCTCAGTTAGTTGAATTTGAGAACATGAGGAACAAGCTGAAAGATGATAACTCTGATATGTTCGATAATCTCTTTGTCGGTCTTGGGTTGAGCAAACTACTAACTGAATGGAGTTCTTTCAAGACTGAAATGCACAGACTGAAGGTACAGATGTGACTAAATGAATTAAAGAGGTATATTCACATTGAGGATCAAAATATTACTAGGAAGAGTTTGGAACAAGTAGAACAACAAAAGTCAGTTGCCAACTTAGTTTCACACTCCAATAAACCTCAGATAAAGTCAAAGTCACTAAAATGTGAATCCTCTTTACAATCAGAGGCCAAAAAGACTATATTCAAAAAGAAGAAGAAGGGCAAGTGCCATAATTGTGGAAAGTGGGGTCACTGGGCAGCATAGTGTAAGTTGCCGAATAAGCCAAAGAATGACACACCACAAAATGAGGCTAATATGCTAATTAGAGAATCTGAGCCTCGAATCTTCATTGGAATGATGAAGAATGGAGAGGCCAGCGTCTCTTCTGAGTGGTGGTTGGATAGTGGTGCTACTTGTCACGCTACAAATGACAAGAACTTACTCACTGAGGTCATAGAAGTGAAAGACACTGTGGAAAATTGTAATGGTGGTGAGACAAATGTGACTCATGCTGGAACTGCAAATTTGGTGCTTTCTTCAGGTAAATTACTAACTCTGAAACATGTTAGAGTAGTACCTTTACTTAAAAAGAATTTGATATCTATGAGTTTACTTGATAAAGCTGGTATGTCTTTTTCAACTATGAATGGTAGAGTAACTTTATCTGTTAACTCATATTATTTCAGTTGTGCATTCATGGTTAATAGTATGTATAGGTTGAGTTTAAATACTGATAGCATAAATCATGTGAATTATACTTTGATTGATCCAAAGTTACTACATAATAGACTTGGACATGTGAATTACAGGAAAATGCAACATCTAGCTAAAACTCACAACATTCCATTAGATACTTCTATTTGATTTGACAAGTGTGAAGTGTGTGTACATGCTAAAATCACTAGAAAACCCTTTAAATTGGTTTCTAAAAGCACACAACTTATTGAGTTAATACATTCTGACATTTGTGACTTTAGAAATTACATTACTAGAGGTGGTTGGAAGTATCTAATAATATTCATAGACAATTTTTTTAGATATTGTCATGTCTATTTATTGAAATCGAAAAATGAGGCTTTTGAAAAATTTAAGATTTTCAAGTCTAGAGTAGAAAATCAACTTAACTTGAAAATTAAGAGATTTATGAGTGTTAGATGAGGAGAATATACTATGTCAAGGTTCAAGGAATTTTGTGCTTCAGAAGGTATGATACTTGAAACCACTGCTCCTTATTCACCCCAATCAAATGGTGTTGCCGAGTGTAAGAATAGAACGTTAACTGAAATGTTAAACTCTATGTTACTTACAGCTGGCATGCCTTCCTCCTACTGGGGAGAAGCAGTTTTAACTGCTAATCATATCTTGAACATGTTGGGCTCGTTTGGTTCGGCTTTGGGGGAATGCCCTTGGGAGAATGCAAATACCTTTGAGGTAAATGGGTTTTCCGAAATGTTGCACCGTTTGGTAAATTGTAATCTCAAATAGCATTGAAATGCAACTTTAATATAAATACCGTTTGGCAAAACTAATATTTGTAATGGACTTTTGCTTTTATTTTTATTTTATTTAAAATCTGAAAATAAATCCAGCGGCCGGCGATATTGCCGGATGGCCAGATCTGGCCGTCCGGCAACCAGATCTGGCCGCCTGAGGTTGCAACCTCAGGCAACGCCACCTGGAGGCGCGACCTCAGGCGCCTGAGGTGCGCCTGAGGTCGCAGCGACGGCTGGATCTGGCCGCCTGAGGTCGCGACCTCAGGCGACGCCGTTGCCGCTTGGAGGCGCGACCTCAGGCGCCTGAGGTCGCAGAGACCAGATCTGGCCGTCCGGCGGCCAGATCTGGCCTCCGGACCGCCAGATCTGGCGGCCTGAGGTCGCGCGGACCCAAGCGGCGTCACCTGGTTCGCGCGGAACCAGGCGACGCCGCCTGGTTCGCGCCGCTTGGTTCGCGCCGCCTGGGTTCCACGCGACCTCAGGCGACGTCGCCTTGGGTCCTTCGCGCGACCTCAAGCGGCGTCGCCTGAGGTCTGTGAGCGCTAGGCGACGCCGCTTGAGGTCCGCGCGACCCAGGCGACGCCGCCTGGGTCGCGGGTCGTGCCACCCCCAGGCGGTGGTCACCGGGGACGCGCAACCCTCAGGCGGCGGTGGCGGCTGCCGAAGAAGCCCGATGGGCGGGAAGAAGAAGATGAACAGTGAATAAGATGGGCGGGGAAGAGAAGAAGACAAAGGGGGAGAGACGATGAACAGTGACGCATTGCATTTCGAAAATGCCCAATGCTCAATGCACCCCCTCCCCAGCATTCGGCTTTGAGCATTTAGAATGCCCACATTTGGCAAATGAGCATTCCAAAACACTTGCCAAACACATAAAATTTTCCCCAAGGGGCTTTGGGGGCTCAAAGCCCCTTGGGAAAGCCCAACCAAACACCCCCGTTGTCGCACTCTAAGTTGTTCATAGCACCTTATGAGATATGGCATAAGCACCCTTGTAGATAAGATACTCTTAAGACTTGGGGCTGTATTGCTTATGTAAGTATACCAGATCCTAAGAAACCTAAGGTGGGATCTAGAACCATTACTTGTATATATCTAGGTAATGCAGAAGATAGTGCTGCAAATAGGTTTTTAGATCTATCTACTAATACAGTGATAGAATCTAGAGATGCGGTGTTCTTCGAAAACAAGTTTTTTAGAGATCAAGGCTCGAATGTTTCTGGATCTACAGATATGATTTCAGAATCTCCTGTAAAATCTGAAGCAGGCTCTTCTGACACTTATCCCACATAGTTGGCTATTGAACCAATTCCAGTTAGAGTATCTACAAGAGAGAGAATTCCCAAAAGTTTTGGTGATGACTTTGTTGCTTACCATCTTGAGGATGATCCATTCCCCTATCAGGAAGTAATGAGATCTAGGGAATCTCTACTGTGGGCAGAAGCCATAGATGATGAAATGAGCTCTCTACTGCAGAATCATACTTGGCAGCTAGTAAATTTGCCAAAAGGGGCTAAAGCTATAGGCTGTAAATGGGTGTTGAGTAAGAAACTGAATAATGATGGATCAATAGTTAGATACAAAAGCACGTTTAGTAGCTAAAGGCTATAAATAACAGAGTGTAATAGACTATTTTGATGTCTATTCACCTGTATGTCATCTATCAACTATAAGAATTCTTCTTGCTTTGGTATCTATTAAACACTTTGTAGTGCATCAAATGGATGTAAAAACAGCTTTCTGAAATGGGGATTTAAATAAGAAAATTTACATGGAACAACCGGAAGGATATGTTATGAAAGGTCTCGAGAACAAAGTTTGTAAATTGAATAAATCCCTATATGGTCTTAAACAAGCACCTAAGATGTGGTATCTTAAATTTGATGAAGTGGTAAAGAGTTATGGCTTTTAGTCTAGTTATTCAGATAAATGCATTTACCATCATTCTATGACAAATAAGATAGTCATCATTTGCTTGTATGTTGATGACATGTTAATTCTTGGTTCTGATCATTCTGTAGTGAGTGACATGAAAGCTACTTTAGCTAAAGAATTTGACATGAAAGATCTTGGTATTGCTAATACCATTCTTGGTATGAAAGTAAGTTTTGAACAGCAAGTCATCTCCCTTAGCCAGACTCATTTTATTGAGCAGCTACTTTCTACTTGGGGATATGATAAGTGTAAATCGAGTGAGACACCATGTGATTATAATATTAGACTGAGTTTTAATGAAGGGATTGGCGTGGATCAGTTAAAGTACTCGAAACTGCTTGGTAGTCTCATGTATGCTATGAGTTGCACTAGACCTGACATAGTCTTTATAGTTGGCATGCTGTGTCGTTTTACTAGTAATCCTAGTAAAGAGCATTGGGATGCCCTTAATAGACTAATGGGATATCTTAAATGTACTAAAGATTATGCTCTCTATTATTTTGGTTATCCTCCAACTGTGGATGGATATTCTGATGCCTCATGGTGCTCAGATATTGGAAATAATAAGTCCACTAGTGGATATGTATTTACTTTGGGTGGAATTGCTATTACTTGGAAATCCAAACGACAGACTTGTATTGCATTGTCGTCTATGGAATCAGAACTTTTTGCTTTAGTCTCAGCCGGTGAAGAGGCATAGTGGATAAAGAATCTGATTATGGATATTCCTTTGACTCGGCTAAAGATTAATTCTTTAAGCCTATTCTGTGATAATCGAGCAGCTGTCCAAGTCGTAAAAAATGCTCTCTTTAATTCAAAGAGAAGACATGTGAGACTGAGATATGCGTTGTTGAGTTATCTGAGAGAACAAGGGGTTATCACCTTAATCGATGTGAGATCGAAGGATAACATAGCCGATACTCTCATCCAAAGTATGCCTAAAGATCGATTATTCAAAGCAGTGTGTGAACTGGGGTTAAAGACTATATAGACAAGTCTTAACTACCATTTACTTACCTTCGAATTGTGTGTTTTGAATTATCGAATCTTTCTTTATTGGCTACAATGATAAACACAGTTTATATGTTTCATCGATGTTCACAGTTGCTGACTAATTTGAAGATAGTGAGTTGTCTCACTCCAAATTTGATGAAGATGACTTTAACCTAATTCAAATGTTCTATCGGGAAAACTTGTGTCATTCCAAACTTGATGATACAATTCAACTAGATTGGACTATCCTTTTGGTTAAATGATCTCATTCCAAATTTGATGCTAGATTATTTGACTTTAAGGAATCAGTAACTGTGACATTCCAAATTGAAACATAGAAACAATTGTTTACATAAGAAGCCTGCTGGTTTTGTTTTTAATTGAAACTTGATATTACATGACTAGGTTATTGTAAGTGACTTGACTATTGGTCCTGTTCTTTGAAACCAGACAATAGTTATTCTCATACGAATAAACTTAAGTTGATGGCTCTCTGTAAATCACATTGTTTAGATCTTGTTCATAATTTATGAAACTGGCTTGATGCTTATGAACAAGATATTATGATGCTTTATGACATCAATATATGTTCTTCTCTACCTGATGAAATGTTGCTAAGTTTTTATTCAAATGATTGGATTCATGATAATATGAAATTCATATTTGACATTTTACAAGAGATGACAGAGATGGATGAGAGTTTAATGAGTGGGATCCTGACCAGGATGACCTACTTGATGAATGAATATATATCATTTAAAGCGTGTAGGGACTTGACAGTTTACTTGCTATTGCTTATTTTGATGAAGTCCATTTACTTGAGACTTACATTTTGCTATTTCTATTTTGTGAACATTATTATGCTTGTAATGCCTTGGACTATTTTGACTAACCTACTTATACTTACTTGACTAGTATGCATATGTTAGTTGTGAACTGAGTCTGAGATTTATTTTGAGATTTGGATGAGTTTAGACAGAATCTAAAACTCTTAATACTTATTTTGATTTATTGATCTCATAACAGATTCATGATAAGAATTATTCACTTATTTATATTGCATATGATGATTGAGTTTAATACTTTACTGCTGAAAACTCTTTGATCGATCCGAATTGATTGTCTTGGACTGAATGTGGATAATTCATGTTTGTTTGAACATTACACTGACCACCTTATTAGATTGTGCTGTATAGTGAACATAGGAGGAGATTGTTGGATATATTGTTAATATAGTTCAAAATAATATGTTCACATACAAACCCAATAGGTAAAAGCATGGTTATTTGGGTCCATATGGGCTGGAACCCAATAACTTGCATATAAAAACTCTAGGGTTTCCCTACGCTGGAGGTAACGTTGTTGAGCGTTCCAAACTTGACGTCTCTTGGTGTAATACTTCAAGCAACCGCTTCTTCTTTCTCAAACCTATTACCTCCAACAATCTATCCCTCATTGCGATTAATAGCGACGTCCCAGGACGCGTCGCCGACCCTTTCATTCTAATACGCATGTGGAAACAGATATAAAATCCCCAAACAACAAACAATTAGGATAGAAGAGCAAGACTAAAATTTTCAAACCAAGACAAGTCTTTTATGGACAAACGGGTTAATTACAAAATCAAGCTGTTTACAAAGATGTCGGTTTAACAAAAAGGGGACTGTCTTAACACCCACTAGTCAGACCTGATTGCTGATTCTTCAGCCTCCATCTTCCAAACTCCAGGACTGCCGGTCCTTCACGACCGCCATTTAGGGACCTGAATTTGTTATTCAACAACGGGGTGAGACGACGTCTCAGCAAATTCAATCCCCCTAAGACCCAATTAGGAAGAAAATACGCCCTAAGGGCTACCTAAGCACAACCATGAGTCATAGGGCTTACCTTGGCCTCAGTTCCATCCTACCGGTCAATACAATTTATAATTGATCGAATCAATTCACCACATCAAATTATTTAATCAGATTGAATCATTGATCAATCGACTCAGTCGATTACATGTCAATATGACCATTCCCCGGTCATCTCAATCAATACTATCTATGAGTCTGACCATAGTTCATGACTGCTCACTCTAAGTCAATAATAGATAATATAGCTCGCTAGAAACTACCAGACATACTTTCATAGTATGTTGAAATAATATATATGCTCATAAGAAGCTGCCGCAATTATACTCATATAGTATACTATTTATGCTCACCAAAAACTGCATCAATATTCAATATAGTATACTATAGCTCACTAGAAGCCGCCTCAATATTCAATATAGTATACTATAGCTCACTAGAAGCTGTCGCAATTATTGGTCTAACTATCTGACCATTTCACCTTTTTTATCATACCCGATAAAATATCGTGTGTGGGTACACAGTTGGCCTTGATCAAAATACCATAATTTACTTTCCATAAATCTCACCATTTTTATATAGTCCACCAAAATATTTTTGGCGTTGTAAACCGACGCCCAATTATTTTCCACACAATTACTGAAATTAAATGAATTTAAGAATAAATTCTAAAAGTACAAATCATGCACAATCAGCATAAATTAAAGCTCAATTAAATATACGGACTGTACCACAATAACCATCATAAAATTCCGATCACCGACTATTCCGGTCTAATTTTCGGAAAATAAATAAATAAATAATTAATTTAGAAAATTAATTATTAAATGCTAAAAACTCACACTTAGGCCCCAAAAATCTAATTAAATATTGAAATGGGCGACGTGCGGACCCCTGGAGTGCCATAACTTTGCACAACGGGACACTTAAGTGCCATAACTTATGAAAGGTACACTTAAGTACCAAAATCGGAGTAAAATGGATCACTTAGGTGCCAATCTGGCCAAAGTCCGGCCAAAACGCCGACGTGGCATTTCTCCAGCGAAGCAAGCCCAAACCGACACCGTTTTGCACGCTGATGTCGCCAAATAATGCAAAAACGGCGTCGTTTTTATTTGACGTGGTAAAAAAAAATAAAATTAATTAAATTAAATTTAAAATTAAATTTAGTTAAAATATTTAAAATTAATAATTTTAAAATTAAATTTAGTTAAAAATTTTAAAAATATAATAAAAAATTAAAAATATAATAAAAATTTAAAAATATTAAAAAAATATTAACAAAATTTAAAATTTTAAAAATTTAAAAAATATCAAAAAACTTTAAAAAATTTTTAAAAAAATTTAAAAATTTAAAAATATTAAAAAATATTAGAAAAATTTTAAAAATTTTAAAAATAAAAAATAATTTTAAAAAATAATTTTTTTAAAAAGGAAATGGGGGGATCGGCCCTCGCCACCGCGCCGCCGCCCCACCGCCGCCGGAAGGGCTGGCAAAGGCGGGGGGAGGGTCGGCCGGGGTCACTAGGCCCTGGCCAGGGGTCGGCGACCCCGGCCGTCCGGTGGCGAGGGCCGCGAGCCCTTGCCACTGGCCACAGATCCGGTGAGGGTCGTGGCCCTCGCCACTGGCCACAGATCTGGGGAGGGTCGCGGCCCTCGCTCAGATCTGGCGAGGGTTGGCGGCCCTTGGCCCGGCCAGGCGGGGGCCGGTGACCCTGGCCGGATTTGGGCGAGGGCTGCGACCCTCGCCCCGATCGGCCGGGGTCGCCAGCCCCTGGCTAGGGCCCGGCGACCCCGGCTGACCCTCCTCCCGCCGTTGCCGGCCCTTCCCGGCGGCGGCGGCGGCTGAGGGCTGATCCCTCGTCGCCTCCCCCTTTCATTTTTTTTTTTAAAATTTAAAATTTTTCTAATTTTTTTTTTTAAATTTTCTAAATTTTTTGAAAATTTTTGAAAATTTTTGAAAATTTTTTTTAAAAATTTTTAAATTTTAAGTTTTTTAAATTTTAAAATATTTTTACTATATTTAATTTTAAAATAATTTTTTAATATTTTATCTAAATTTAATTAATTTTTATATTTTTTTTTACCACGTTAGCCCAAAACGACGCCGTTTTTGCATTATTTGGCCATGTCAGCGTGCAAAACGGTGTCGTTTTGGCCTGGCTTTGCCGGAAAAATGCCACGTCGGCATTTTGGCTGGACTTTGGCCGGAGTGGCACTTAAGTGATCCGTTTTTCTTCGAATGTGGCACTTAAGTGATCCGTTTTTCTTCGAATGTGGCACTTAAGTGTACCTTTCGTAAGTTATGGCACTTAAGTGTCCTTTTGTACAAAGTTATGGCACTTGAAGCGTTCTTTTGCCCGAAATGGGCCAAGAAAAATTTCGAGACTCATTAAATAAATATTAGAGTCTATCTACTAGCTAATTACACAAAACTAACCACTTAACATGCATCAATAATTAACTAATTTATTAAACCGTTCTAATTATCCACTAAATCAAGCTTAGTCTAAACTAAACAACTCTTAAACGTCATTAACTTACTAAGCGAGGATTAGTGAGATAAACTTACTGGATTAACGATCCATTGGGATCAATTTGACGAGGACGCGACGAGGAACGAAAAGCTCCAAATCGGTGACACCAACGGGGCACAAACCGGGCCCGAAAATTGGCCCGCAAGGCTCGCGGGGCTGCTGGTTTTTCTTTTGCTGAAGGCGACTTTGAGTGGCTGATTCGGTGGTGATGGTTTTATATGATGGGCTTAAGGCCCGTCCGCCCATGTTGGGCCTGAAAGCCCGGCCCACAGGATTAGGGCCCATGGATGGAGGGATACAATGAAGGGGTACGTTTCTATTTTTGAGGGAACGTATATAAGGGAGGAAAGAGAGAGACGAAGACACCTTTTGGCATTTTCAACGTACGTTCGTCTCTCCTCTCTCCCTCCAAAAGAAAACCAAAAGCTTAAGGCGACGCCGTCTTCCCTTCAAGGCTAATCGACGTCACCGGATTGAACAGGATCGTTTTTCTCTTCCTCTTATCGGCGTCGGTGTTTAATCTGTGGCTAACAAGGTACGCTCGAATCCGTGGTGTGCTTTAGGATCGGTGATACGTGATTTTCCCGGGCTTGTCTTCCGCATTCGTTTTAGGGGTTCGATTTAGTGTCGAATCCGGTTTTTGGGAATCCGATAAACCCAACATTGGTATCAGAGCCAGGTTCATGTTTTCCCGACCCTTTTTATGTTTTTTGATTGATTTTTCGCGAAAATAATTGGCCGACACGGATCGGGGCAAAAATCCCGACACCCGAGCACTGTTCATCCACTTTTTCGAGTTTCTGTAAGTCGAAATCAATTTTTGAAGGCATAGGGTGAAAGAGCTCGTTGAGACGAGTCCGTCAACATGTCGTACGCCGCCGGGAGACGTCGGTCGCGCCCACACGCGCGGCCAGAAGCCGCTGCGCGTGGGCGCCACGCGCCGGTCGGCGAACCGGCATGTGCGCACCGCCGGTCGGCGAACAGACATGTGCTGACGTCACCGTGACGTCACCCAACGGTCGGTAACCACTGGGATGACATCATCGATGACGTCATCGCCGACGACCGTTGGCCGGCCGGCGACCCGACCCGACATGCGCGAAAACCGGGCGCGTGCCGCGCACGCACCGGCTGACGTTTGCGTGACGTCAGCCCGCGCACGCACGCGGCACGTGCCGGTCGGTTCGTCCGGCCCGGCCCGACCCGGCGGCCCGGCCCGGTTGACCTCGACCGTTGACCGTTGACGACCGTTGACCGTTGACGACAGTTGACCGTTGACCGTTGACGACCGTTGACCCCAAAAAAAAAAAAGGAGAAAAGGGAGGAGCAAAAGAATGTGTTTCTTTGGCCAAGTAATTCTATGTGAAGTATATGTAATGCCTGATTTATTCTGCATTTGTTGCAGGAACAATGCCTCCCCTTAGGTTGCGCACACCTATTCGCCGAATTACCGATGATCAAAAGGAAAGGCTTTCTAGCTTGATAGCTGAGCTGAATGATTATCGATGGGAGAGTGGCGACTTAATTGATCACGTTCTTGAAGTCAACGGGAAAATTCAAAAGGTCATATGGAATGGTCGACCCATGCCACGTGCGAGATGGTGCGATTTTTCATGAACACTCTTCCACCCGAATGGCAAGGAGTGTTGAATCGCATATGGGATGTCAACAAAGCCGCTTCATATAGGAAAATTGTGATGAATTTTATAGATGATTATTACTGGATTGTTACAAGGGAAAAGATCAAGAAATTGAACAAAAGAGGATCTTTCCCAGTTCGTGTATTGACTTGGTGTTAGATGTGTTGGCTGGTCTTTGTTTAAGTGTGCTTAGTGGACATCTTATGTAATGTTTTCTACCTAGTTGTTGTTGGTGAAGTAGCTGATATGTTGGTTGTATTATGTGAAAGCATAATTATTCTATTGTATGTCAAATATTATTTGCTTTCTGTTATTGTTGATTCTTTGTGGGTAGTTCATAGAAGTTTTTGTAGCTTCATAGAATTTATTTTGCATAAGACAATTATATTAATGATAGTTTTAAGTTAGGATTTTTGGAGGATGATTGGAAACATAGTGACCTTTTGATTCTGAAACCTTATTTGAAATTGTTCATTAATATGATGGGTCTGTGCAAAATGGATGCATAAATGATAGGCATTAATAATTCGTGCATATATGTCTAATGTGTTCAGATCAATGGCCTCAGCCACAAAGAGCATAGTTGCCGAGCTGAACAAAGGTGAAAAGCTCAATGGTGACAACTATGAAATATGGCACATGAAAATCCAATATGTCTTTGGAAGAACAAGAGGCACTAGAAGCTCTTAACCTGACCATGGTAGAACCTGAAGAAGGAAACACTGCACAGCACAAGAGAGATAAGGAAGCTTTTGCTGCATGGAAAAGAAAGAACTCTCTTGCTCGCATCACGTTGCTGAGTAGCATGGAAAATGACGTCATGCGAGAGTTTAGGCGTTTTGACAATGCCAAAGAAATGTGGGAGGCATTGGCAGCAAGATTTGATCATACTTCGGTGACCAGACTGAGGCAGCTCACTATTAGGTTTGACTCATATAAGAAGCCTCATGGTCAGACCATGAAGCAACATCTTAGAAAGATGTCAAACATGATAAATGAGCTGAAAGATGCTGGCCATGTCCTGACAGATGAGCAGCAAGTGCAAGCAGTGATTCGTTCCTTGTCTCAGAGTTGGGAGCATATGAAGGTGCACCTGACTCATAATGAAAATATCAAAACCTTTGAGGATGCAGTGCGTCATCTTGAGCTGGAAGAGGACCGCCTCTTGGCGGCTAAGCCAGAAGCTGAACTATATCATGCTGGTTCTAGCTCACATGGAGCTTCGAGCTCCAAGCGCAAACGTCCTAAGCGGCTTGATAAAGGGAAAGGCAAGGAAGCAGGTCCTTCGGGAAAGAAACCCAAGCTTAACCAACATGAAAGAGGAAAGCGTCCTCGAATGAAGAAGCTTGCAAGGGTGAAGTGTTACAACCGTGACAAGAAGGGTCACTATGCTCGCGATCGTCGTGAGCCAAAGAAGGTAAACACCCCTTGTACTTTTCAGAACTTTACTTTTGTGTCGAGTTTCGTGTTCTTAACTCGAGTCTAATCCTTTGTGGTGTGGATTCGGGAGCGACAGACCATGTAGTGAAGGATAGAGGGTCCTTCGTGGAATTCGACGAGTACCAACTGGAACTAAGTGGATCTATGTGGGAAACAACTCCGAGCTGAAGTGAAAGGAATTGGCACCTGCCAACTGAACATGCGTGGTGGACGCACTTTATTCCTACATGATGTATTGTATGCTCCGGAGATTCGTCGGAATTTAATGTCTGTTTTGGTGTTGGTTAAACTAGGTTTTAATATGAACTTCTATAATAGAGGTGTGGATTTGTTTTTGGATACAAATTACTATGGTTGTGGTTATTTTCTGGATGGTTTCATTGTATTAGATATTGACTATGTTAATGCAAATGTTTGTTATTCCCTTCTTACATTTCCTAATTCGTATGATAATGATGTAAATGTGTGGCATGCTAGACTTGGTCATATTGGCCAACAACGTATGAATAGACTAGCTAAAGAGGGCTTGTTGGGCAACATTGAAAAAGTTGATTTGCCCATATGTAAGCATTGCCTAGAAGGGAAAACGACAAGGAAACCATTTGGAAAAGGTAAAAGAGCTGAATTTCCTCTGCATTTAATCCATTCTGATGTCTGTGGTCTAATGAATGTGAGAGGAAGGCATGGGGCTGTTTATTTCATCACTTTTATAGATGATTATACTCGATTCGGATATGTCTATTTGATTTCTCATAAATCTGAAGCATTAAGTTGTTTCAAAAGGTTTATGAATTTGGTAGAAAATCAATTAGACAAGAAAATAAAAGTATTAAGATCTGATCGAGGTCGAGAATATTTATCTGATGAGTTCAGAAAATTATGTGATGAAAAAGGAATAGAAAGATAGTTGTCTATTCCATATACTCCTCAACAAAATGGTGTTGCGGAAAGAAGAAACAGAACTCTACTAGAAATGGTTAGGTCCATGATGGCGCATGCTAACTTACCTATCACTTTTTGGAGTGATGCGTTGTTAACTGCTGCCTATATACTTAACCGAGTGCCTTCCAAATCAGTTACTTCTACTCCATATGAGTTATGGACAGGTAGAAAACCGGACTTAAGTTTTCTTAAGCCGTGGGGTTGTGCTGCCTATACTCATGAGTCCTCTCACAAGTTTGGGAAATTGGGTCCCAGAGGAAAGAAGAGTATTTTCATAAGATACTTCGAACACTCGAAAGGGTATGTGTTCATAGGTGAGCAGGAAAGTGGGAGTATAACTGAATTTGAATCACGGGATGTCACATTCTTAGAGAATGAATTTCCTAAGAAGGGCGAAATAGGTGAAGATTACTCCCTATTTGAAACCTTGGATCAAGATAATGATATTAGTAGAGTTTGTCCAAGTGGGAGTAACATGAGAAGTGATGAATTAAATTCAACTCATTCTCAATTACAACCACATGATGAGATGACATCATCATTATCTAATCCTAGTGGGAGCATAATGGGGAATGATGTGCATAGTGTACAATCTCCCATACGGCGAACAAGTCGCCAAAGTATTCCCCGTCGACGTTTTGACATTGAAGGGGAAACTTTTATGATTGCCCCACAAGATGAGGATGAGCCAAGAAATATACATGAGGCTCTAAGTTGCCCTAGTAAGGAAAAATGGATGCATGCAATGGAAGAGGAAATGGAGTCAATGAAGTCGAACTGAGTTTGGGAATTGGTTGATCTTCCGAAGGGACGCAAAGCCATTGGGAACAAGTGGGTTCTCAAAATAAAGCGTAAAGCTGATGGCATGATAGAAAGGCATAAGACTCGCCTTGTGGCGAAGGGGTATAATCAACAGGAGGGAATTGATTATGAAGAAACATTTTCTCCTGTAGTGAGATTTACCTCGATTCGCATTATTCTGGCAATAGTGGCTAGTATGGATCTTGAGTTACATCAAATGGATGTAAAGACTGCTTTCCTCAATGGAGAATTAGAGGAAGAAATATATATGGAACAACCTGCTGGTTTCATTATGAAAGGCCAAGAAGAAAAGGTATGTCGACTTTTGAGATCGATATATGGCCTTAAGCAGTCGTCGAGACAATGGTATATACGTTTTCATAATGCCATAATGGCATATGATTTTACGATGATTGATGAGGATCATTGTGTATATATCAAAAGATTCAAAGATCAATTTGTGATCATATCATTATATGTTGATGATATACTAATTGCCGGAAGCAATATGGAGTTTGTTAATACTGTCAAGAGTTGGTTGTCTTCCAACTTTGAGATGAAGGATATGGGTGAGGCTGCATACATTCTTGGAGTTAAGATTTCAAGAGATCGTTTGAAGAGATCGTTGTCTCTTTCGCAAGAAACATATATAAATAAGGTTCTTGAACGATTTCGTATGCAAGATTGTAAATCCATAGATACTCCTATTGCAAAAGGTGAAGGGTTGAGCCATAGACTGT
Organism: Eucalyptus guilfoylei; assembly: GCA_016097605.1. Taxonomy (NCBI): domain Eukaryota; kingdom Viridiplantae; phylum Streptophyta; class Magnoliopsida; order Myrtales; family Myrtaceae; genus Eucalyptus; species Eucalyptus guilfoylei. Next base: position 318,799 of record CM027869.1, read on the forward strand.
GTCCAAGAACTCCACAAGAGAAGGAACAAATGAAACATGTTCCTTATGCTAGTGCTGTTGGGAGCTTAATGTACGCTATGATGTGTACAAGACCTGACATATGTTTTGCAGTTGGAATGGTGAGTAGATACCAATCCAATCCAGGTCAAGCACATTGGAAAGCCGTTAAGAGAATACTGAGGTATTTGAAGGGAACTGCTGATTACAAGCTGAATTACCAAGGAAATGATCTGCGACTTGAAGGCTATTCAGATGCTGATTGGGGAGGAGATTTAGATGAAAGGAAATCTACCTCTGGATTTGCTTTCTATCGAACAATGGCGCCATATCATGGAGCAAGTAAGAAGCAAACGTGTATAGCCTTGTCCACGATGGAAGCTGAGTTCGTGGCATTATCAGCAGCGGTACAAGAAGGAGTTTGGCTTAAGAGATTTTTGGATCATTTAGGTGTTATAGAGAAAGTTGCAAATCCATTATTGGTTAACTGTGATAGCCAAGCAGCTATAGCGTACACCAAAGATCCAAAATATCATGGCAAGACCAAACATATAGATACCAAGTATAACTTTGTCAAAGATATGGTTGCACGAAAGGATGTGAACTTACAGTACATATCTACGCATAGAATGGTAGCAGATCCTATGACAAAGCCAATACCCAGAGATGTGTTTTGTGGTCATATAAAATCTCTAGGATTGCGTAGAGTCGATGTCTTGAATATTGTAATTTCCCTGAGTTGTTCACATTTATGAACTTGTGTTTTTTCATTATTAATGCCTATGAATCTTTGTTTGATCTTTATGCATCTTAATGCTCAGTGCATTACTTTAAGTTGAGAAAGTATGTCGGACAGATAAAAGATTAGCCCACTCACACGGGTAATCGCCTCTATTTACTGTGTGATAAATAGAGATGAGACTGTTTTAAGCTTATTATCTAGGTGATAATCGAGAGCTCAAGCTTAAAATACGTATGTCGCCTTAACTAAGTGTTAAGATGAGGACATAATACTTACTATGTCCGAAAGTAAAATAACCCACATATTTTACTTTATCTGTCTATGATGCCAGATGTGAGTTCTGATGAATTTTGTGAATGAGTAGATACGTGAACTCAAGTTAGACATTGGGTATGTCTGAACTATCATCTGTACGGTATTGAAAGTGTAGACATACGCTCCATGGGAATGGAGTTAATACTGTAATACGTATTTCATACTACGTATGCATGAGACGACCAATAAGAGTGGCAAAAGTTTGATCTCAACTTTTATGCCGTGTGAGACTCTTGAGGAAAAGAGTTCCTCAATTTTAGTGCCCTCATGACTTTTACTTATTCTCAAGATTTCTATTTAGTGTTTGCTATCTTAGGATGTTGCCAATGGTCATGAATTGATTCGATCTAATGGGACATTTCTAGAAAAGCAAACTGAACTGAAATTGAGAGTTTGAAGGATAGAGGAAGATCGATTTTGGAGAATCACATTGTAGTTTTGTATTCACTGGTCGACCAATTATGACTGTCTTTGGGATAATTATAATTGTGAATACAATATATATATATATATATATATATATCATTGTTTAAAAGAGATCAAGAGAGATATAAATGTGATCGATCGATCTAGGGTACTGCATACAAAATCTACTCAAAGTGTGATGCCCATTATGAGCTGCTATATATTCCTAACAGATGTATAGCAACGAGCTCTCAAAGTATGCTGGTCGCACGGATTATTCACCGGTATGAATGTTGAAGAGAGGTAAAGAGAATCTTGTTCGGCCCACCATGTGCGAGTGGGAGATGATGGTTTTATATGATGGGCTTAAGGCCCGTCCGCCCATGTTGGGCCTGAAAGCCCGGCCCACAGGATTAGAGCCCATGGATGGAGGGATACAATGAAGGGGTACGTTTCTATTTTTGAGGGAACGTATATAAGGGAGGAAAGAGAGAGACGAAGACACCTTTTGGCATTTTCAACGTACGTTCGTCTCTCCTCTCTCCCTCCAAAAGAAAACCAAAAGCTTAAAGCGCGCGCCGTCTTCCCTTCAAGGCTAATCGACGTCATCGGATTGAACGGGATCGTTTTTCTCTTCCTCTTATCGGCGTCGGTGTTTAATCTGTGGCTAACAAGGTACGCTCGAATCCGTGGTGTGCTTTAGGATCGGTGATACGTGATTTTCCCGGGCTTGTCTTCCGCATTCGTTTTAGGGGTTCGATTTAGTGTCGAATCCGGTTTTTGGGAATTCGATAAACCCAACAGGTGGGAGAGAAGCGGCTGGACGTGCGGCTTCAAGAGGCTGTGAACGGAGACGCGATGCTGCACCAAAATCGAGTGGAGATCGGTGGAGTTTTGGCGCCCAAAGAAGCTGAAATGGCGTCGTCGAATGGGGGTAAGCGAACGAGAGAGAGAGAACAGAGAGAGGTTGAGAGTGTGTCGGCCGAAAGAACAAAAGAGGATAAGATAAGAATGAAAAAGTCAAAGGAAAATGGGAGAGGGAAGTTGGACACGGCAGAGAGGAAAGGAAAAAGGAAAAAAAAAAAGGAAAGGGGACGTTGGCGTGGGGGAGGGGTTCGCACGGAGAGAGAGAGAGAGAGAGAGAGAGAGAGAGAGAGAGAGAGAGAGAGAGAAAAGAGAAAAGGAAAGGAGAGGGGACGTGTGGCCATGGGGGGAAGACGTGGGTGTTCGGCCAAGAGGGGAGAAATAGGGAAAATAAAAGAAAATTAAAAGAGAATTCCTATATTAAAAAATTCCTGTCCCATTTGCTTTTGTTTATTCCAAATTAGTCTTTGAAAATCCCCATGCCGAAGTACTTGATCCTCACTTGCTTTCTTGCATCAAATTTCCCCCAAACAACAAGTCTCGAGCAACGAAAACGGCAATTTCCTTTAATTCCGAATTTTAATTCATTTTTTTCTTGGAATCTGATTTTCTGAACAAACAAATCCGGTTGAGATCCAATTTGAATTCAGAAAAAGCCCAAACAACTTCGATTCACCAATTCACTCACACCAAATGCCAAAAATTCCTTCAAATTGGCCAATTCAAATTTCCGTTCATTTTTCGAATTGTCCGCAACGATTTTCCGTAAAAATCCCGAACTCACTAAAAAATCCTAAAAGAATGAGTCGATATTCCTAAAATGACCTGTGACATGACAAAACTTTTAATTTCTGAAATCGGGTTCAAATTCGCGGTTAATTTCAATCGATGCGATTTTAGCGTGACCTAACCTACCGGGTAACTTTCAGAAATTTTTAGTGCAAATGACTCGTGGTCGATTTTCTTCGAGCTACTATGAATCTCTTTGACACATTGGTGGCTCTTAGTTGTTGTGAAAATCTCGAGGTTTCAATTACGGACACAGGGTACCAAAACGATAGAAAAATCAATCTAGTGCCAATTGACGAGAATTTTGCAATTTAGTAGAATCACCCACATTTAACCACACATTTGAGTTGAACCAACCTATTTCTGATTTTTAATCGATCTTACTGTGTCGTAATGATCTCAGCAGATGAGCACGGTCGAGCAGTCGATTTCTAGTTGAATTCTCAAGTTTAATGCACTAAAATCTCCTAATGACTTCCCTAGGTAGTCTAGTTATCTCACGAGTGATCGGCTCTGAGAATAGCACTATAGGCACGTCGATGAAATGCCCGATTTATTCATTAGAAAACAGAAGTGAAAATCTAGAATATCACAACACACATAAATCGCCATCCCATCCCACCCCATCACCAAAACACCCCCCATTTCCGCCCCTGGTTTCTTCCCTCGTTTCTTTCACCATCACTTGTCAAGGCTATCATTTCTCTCCACACTAGAATCCCCTTTTTTTTTTTTTAATCTACTCTTCTTGTTAAAAGTTAAAACCCTCCTCTGCAGCCTCCTCTTCCTCCTCCTCGCCCGATTTTCTTCATCTTGATCTTTGCTCTCTCTCGATCACCTCATTGCAATTGCTTGCCACCTTGCCTACGGCCCTCCCTCCTTAGCAGATGCAGCCGCAGCCTTCGGTTCTTCATCGCAACATCACAGTCGCGGCCCTCCTCCTTGTAGTTGTGGCCTCGCCTTCGCTCCCTTGCCCTTGCCTCCATCTTCCGTCGCCTTCTTTAACAATTTTCTCTACCTTCGCACTTGCAGACCCGCCCTTGAAACCACCATGCCTCTTGGAATTTTCAAACACACGAGTCGGAGCGTGTCGGAAAGAGTCGATTGTGTATCGGAGCTTGTTCGACACGTGTTGGGATGTCTGACACGGCACGGAAGCTCCTAGAATGTGTTTGTGCTTCGTAGGTTAGAACTCCTCACTATCGAAGAGAGCGTCACCATGTCGGTCCCGTTCTTTCTCCATGTTCGTCCTTTCCGGAGTCCTTTTCTTTGTTTTTTCGACAAAAAAATCCTCTCTCTTCCTTTTGTAGGGCTAATGCAGGCATCAATCATAAAATCAAAACACTTACTTTATTTCTTTCCTTTTACACAAACCTGTTTGCCCCCCACAACATATTTATAGAAAATGTGAGCCTATTACCTTGTCTTGTAGTGACTTTCTACAGAGAGATTCTTGTGCGGTTTTACATGGGAGTTGAACAACCAAATAGAAAAACAAATCTCAAACACATATTTCCATATGCCCTTCAAGAGATTCAATATATTTCCTACAATATCAAACCGATTTACAGCCTCCAATCAGATCAACTTTCATAAATGGCTCAAATTTGAGATATAAATTAAAAAATTCCCAATATTGCCTGACATTGAAAGCCAAGTCATAATACTCATCAATCATGCTAGCTTTCAACGCTCCAATAACCGCTTACTCTTCATAGACATGAAGCTCAAGCATCGCTAAATGAACATGCTTAGTCCTCATATCTACCGAGTTCTCTATTGTTGCTATCTATTTCATATATCTTGGATAAAATGGTAACTAATTCCGATATACATTTTTCGCTCATGATAAATCGGATTATATGACTGATATATGACATCAAAGTTATCACAGCATATATCAACATTTTTTTTTAAAATTTTAATCGAAAGTCCAAGTGCAAAACCCCCAGCCATATCACCTCCCTTGCTATAAAGGTTAATGTCATGTACTCTGCCTTAATCGAAGACAAGGCAATGTGGTCTTGTAATGATGTTTTTCAACTTACTGCATCACCCATTAGCGTAAATACATACCTTGGTAAAGACTTGCACTCATCCAAGTAACTGACATGATCTGAATCCACATATCATATGGTCTCATTGTCATAATCATCCTTTCGATACATTATATCAACGTCTGTTGTCCTTTTTTAAATATATGAGGATCCACTTTATATCTTCCCAATTGGTTTTTTTAGGACGTTTCATATGACGGCTAACAATGCTCACAACTTGTAAAATGTCAGGCCGAATGCATATCATATCATACATAATACTACCCACTATACTAAAAAAAGGAACACGGAACATACTTTCCTCCTCCTTCTTAGTTTACTTATCAAAAAGTTTAAAATGCTTTGCTAATGGTGTACTCACAGATTTCGTTGACTACATATGATAAGCTCCTATGTCTTATTCGAATGGAGTAATTCCATCTCTTCGCTCGTGACCCTTAACCGCTTTGATGAATCAATACTAGCCATTACCTCAAAGTAAGACAAAGACTCATTTATCTTCACCTCATAGTCTACAGAGAATGCATAAGTAATATTTGTATAACCACAATGTAATAGTGGTTTAATTTTCCTTCTTTGTCTGCCCCTAGCTATTGTGTTTTGTGGCTCTACTAATTGTTTTGTATTACTGACTTTAGGAATTGTGGCCTCATTTGCAATCTCAATCCCTTTTACCTCTAAGGTCTCCAAAGTCTCCATTTGAAGCTCTGCCTCACTATTGACACTATAATCTGTGTACTTTGCTAATTGTGTCTTAGGACTCCTTTATCAAAGCATTGTAGTCTTGTTAAAGATTATGTTTTTAATGATTAGAAAACTTGGTGATTTGGGATTAGTGCACCACAGTCGGTAATTTTTCACCCCATATGCATAACCTAAAAATATGTCCATCTTTGCCATCAGCTCAAGTTTACCATCATTTGCATGAGCATACGCAGGACATCCAAATACTTGTAATTTAGAGTAATCGATAGGTTTCTTCGACCATACTTTCTCAAGAGCATTCCACTTGATAGCTGATGATGGAGATTAATTAACCAAGTAACATGCCATATTCACTACTTTAACCCATAATTTCTTGCCTAGTCATTCTGAAAAGCTATATTCTTCCTTTTTGCTACATCATTCTGCTGCGATGTTCCTGGTATTGTTCAATGTCTCACAATCCTTTCTCTATGGAAAAACTTGGTAAAAATTATACCATTGAACTCCAAGCTGTTGTCGGTTCTCAAACACTTAATTATTTATTTGACTGCTTTTTAATCAATGCCTTACACTTCTTGAACTTATCGAATACATTAGATTTGTGCCTTAGAAAGTATACTTATACCTTTCTTGAATAATTGTATATAAATGGTAGCATATACCGGAAATCTCCTTTCGAAGGAATTGGAGATGGGCCACAGACGTCTGAATGAATATATTTAATCGCTTGCTTAGTCGAATGAATAACTGTATTAAACTTAATCTAGCGTTGCTTCTCAAAAATGCAATATATAAGTCAACATTCCCTGTCATTTGACTTGAACAAACCCCTTTCACTTACCATTGTCATACATGCCTCATTGATGTGCCCTAATTGTATATGCTATAATTGAGTTAAGAGTCTGACTCATCTAATAAAACTGCAACAATGTTATGGTCTCTTCTAGTAGTTGATAGAGAGTACTCACTTTCTTCCCTTTCATTGTTGTTATGGTACCTCAATAGATCTTTACCACTTAGCCTTCATTGGTATACTTATCATCGAGTGTGCCTAGAGAAATAAGGGTTCTTCTTGAGTTCTGGTACATGCTTATTGAGAAAACATTCCCTTAGTGGTTTTGATGACTGACAAAACTTTCCAACTTTGGAATTTGATTATAAGTATTTTTCAGGAAGGAAAGTCTGATGATTATGATCAAAATCAAAGTCGTGGATAACACCTTCTTATTCGGACAATTAATCAATCGGCTAGGAAGGAATATGTTTCTCGTGCAATGGCTAAATTGATTGGATAACTTGCCATTTCTTTGGAGGAATTTGAAAAGGAAGGTTTTCATAAAAAATCGTCAAGTTTCCAATCTTTCCTCAATCTTCGAAGATGAGCTATTCTTTATAAACATAGACACTCGACTTTTGGAAACCCAACTCGCTGTATGGGCAACAAATCTTACGGGAAGCTTCAACCTCGGCGATCTTCACGCCATTAGATCTTTTCAACCAAATCCAAGACCGACGGGTGGATTGGCTGGATGATCCTTTTAGAGGCATGTGCAACGGTCAGCTTGGACTAGGAGGGGTATAAGAGGATATCTCATAGCAGAAGGATAATAATTCACTTTAACGAGTATTGGAGCTTTAAATTCTAAAGTCTGAAGGGTGTTTGTAATCTTTTTTGCATTTGATTCAGTGAGCAAAATTGTATAACCTTTTAGAGGTTGAGAGTGTGTGAGAAAGTTATACACACGAGTTTGAGTGTCGGAGCTCAGATCTTGTAACCTCTGATCGTTCTCATTAGTGGATTCTAGCCAATTGGTTGTAGCGTGGGAGAGTGGACGTAGACTTGCAAAAGCCGAACCACTATAAACTTGAGTGTGCAATTCTTTATCCCTTACATTTTAATTTTCTGTAATAGAATTGTGCACTGATAAGATCTGACCACTTCATCGGAAGTTGTCCCGCTAAAATATTAGTTTAATTTCTTTCATTTCCGCAAAATCACCTATTCACCCCTCTAGGTGATATTTTAGCCATAACAATTGGTATCAAAGCATGGTTACTCTTAATTGAAGTGCTTTACTACTTCTGAGTTAACGATCTATCTATGACTAGCAATATTGCACCAGGTTTTATGGAAGGATAGAGTGATACAAGACCTCCTTACTTCGATGGGAAAAATTACAGCATTTGGAAGAATAAGATGAAAGCATTCATCAAATCCAAGGATCCCTTGGAGTGGGACATCGTTCTAAGAGGTAAAAGACCTGAAGCTTCTTTGACTAAAGAAGAATGTAAAAAACCAAAAACCTCAGCTCCATTTGATGCCGACCTCATCAAAAGAGAAGCACTTGATGCAAAAGTTGTTTACTCACTGTATTGTGCATTATCTCCATTTGAATATAATCAAATTTCTTCTTGTGAGTCTGCAAAAGAAATATGGGACAGGTTGCAAGTGACATATGAAGGAACTAGTAGGGTGAAGGAAATGAAAATCAACATTCTTCTCCAACAATACGAAGCCTTCAAAATGAAACCAAAAGAATCCATAACTGACATGTTTAGTAGATTCACTTATATTGTTAATGGATTGGCATATCAAGGGCAACTAGTATTAGATCCAATGAAGGTGAACAAGATTCTTCGAGGGCTGTCAAAAGAGTGGAACAACTCAAGACCTCCATCCGAGAGACTCAAAGAATATCACCTCTCTTTGTGGATGAGCTGTGGATGAGCTGTGGATGAGCTCGTGGGAACACTCTAATCCTATGAAGAAGAGCGTCTAAACGAAGAAGACACCAAAGGTAAGAAAACTCTAATTTTGAAATCAAATCTTTATTTTGATGAATCAGATTCAGACGAAGATGATGAGGATGACAAAGAGATTGCTCTCATGGTGAAAAGTTTCAATGAATGGCTAGAAAAGGAAGGAAGTTCAAGGGAAAGAAAACTTTCAGAACTTCTGAGCAAAGGAGAAGCTTCAATGACAAGAAAGAAAATAAAGATGTTATCTGCTTCGAATGAAAGAAGCGAGGTCATATTAAGCCAAATTGCCCACTTTTGAGGAAACGAAAGAACATATATAAGAAGACAAAGAAGGCATTGAAGGACGAGACTTGGAGTGACATTGAGTGTGAAGAAAGTGATGAAGAATGTGCTAATATCTATCTCATGGTAAAATCTGATTCGGAAGATGAATTTGAGGTACCAAAGGGAAGGAAAAACAAATGGTATCTTGATAGCGGTTGCTCAAGACATATGACTGGTGACTCGAGTAAGTTCATTGAGCTCACAAAAATTTCTGGAGAAAGTGTTTCCTTTGGAGGAAACAATAAAGGGAAAATCATTGGCAAAGGAACTGTTGAAATTGGAAATATGACGATAAGAGATGTATCTCTTGTCAAAGGATTGAACTATAATCTTATCAGCATCAGTTAGCTATGTGATGTTGGATACAAAATATGCTTTCAAGAAATCAAGTGTTCAGACAGAAGTAAAGATTTAAAGCAGTCTTTTACTAGAAGGAGACACGGAAACATCTATTTGTTAGATATAACTACTGATGATGTTCAGTGTCTGGTCTCTGTAAAGGACGAGTCACATCTTTGGCACAGGAAGCTTGGTCATATAATCTCTAAACATATAGCAAAGCTTTCTTCAAAGAAGTTGGTACGAGGATTATTAGACCTTAACTTTGAAAGTTCTGAAGTCTGCTCAATCTGTGCCTTAGGAAAACAAGTAAGAAGCTCTTTTAAATCCATCAATTTTGTTAGTACTAACAGAGCTTTGCAGCTTCTTCATATGGATATCTTCGGCTCCACAAGAATGCAAAGTCTGGGAGGTAAAAGGTAATACTTAGTAATAGTTGATGACTACACAAGATATACTTGGATTTTCTTTCTTGCACACAAGCATGAAGCATTTTTATATTTTTCAAAATTTTCCAAAAAGATTCAAAATGAAAAAGGATATTCCATTTCTTGCATTAAAACTGATCATGGGGGAGAGTTTGAAAATAAGAGTTTTCAAAACTTTTGCGAAGAAAATGGTTTGGAGCATCAGTTTTCGACTTTTTACACACCTAAGCATAATGGTATTGTAGAGATGAAAAACAAGTCTTTACAAGATATGGCAAGAACTCTTCTCATAGAAAGTAAAGTTACATCTCATTTTTGGGCAGAAGTTATTTCAATAGCCTGTTATATCATAAATCGAGTTTTTCTTAGATCCTCTTTAGAAAAGACACCCCTATGAGCTTTTCAAAGGCAAAAAGCCAATTATTTCATACTTCAGAGTCTTTGGTTGTAGATGTTTTATCTTGAGAAATGCTAATGATCGGCCTGGTAGGTTTGATGAAAGATCAGATGAAGGTATGTTTTTGGGATACTCAACCACGAGCAAGGCTTTCATATCGCATAATGGAGGAGTTTATCAATGTGAGATTTGATAAAAACTCAAACTCACGAAGACTCTGATCAAGCAGAGTAGTTCTGTAACATCCTCGATTCCGACCCCATAAAGATCGGCCATAAGGTCCTAAAAGGATCGATCATGGGCCATTGGCCATGGTTCAATCGGCAAAGAATCACGGATCGGTCATCGTTCGACCGATCGACCGATTGACTAACCGACTGGTCAAGAATCATTCGAGGTATCGGCCGTGAATTTCTACCAATCATACTGATGGGATAGGATCACCAGCTCATAAGATGACTTTTTGATCACGAGAATTGATCACAGGATGATTTTGGATCGGCGGATGGTCACAGGTTGATTCGATCGATTGTAGCTTCTGGTTGCGGGTGATTTCGCCTAGTTATGTACCGATATAAGGACGATTCAAATTGATCAAATGCTCCCGTCTTCTGACCAAAAATGCATCATTCCCTATTTAATTGTTAGTGATCGAAACAGAATATTGAAATGGTGATGTTCGATCATGGATTGGTAATGAATCGACCATGAACCCTACCAGTGTATTGGGTGTCAATCGGAATGAGCCCGGGGATAGACCCGGCTATTCCGTCATTAATTCTAAGGTCCATGAGTGCCTTGGCTTTGTGCTAGGTGATGGGTAGCCTTAGGATTGGTCTCGAACTGATTAAAGGACAACCGACCCTATTGGCCGACCGACCATCCAAAGGAATGATTTGGGTGAATATGGGGCGTGATGGCCGAATCTCGGGTGTACGTGATTTGATTTTTTGAGGTATACCTAATGATCCCTGCTTTGGCCTCAGAACCAACTTGGATGATAGAATTTTTCTAGACTGCCTCATTAATGAAGAAAAAGACGAAAGTATGGAAAATTCTAGAAACCCTTCATTAAATGAAGGGGTAAGTTGTTCTTGGAATAGTCAAAAGTCATAATGGTGGCCAAAATATCTTTGAATATTCTAGAAAAAGGCGGCACATAAGTGGACCAATTAGAGAGCGATACACGAGCCCTCATTAATGACCGAATGCTCTAGAATTGCCAAGTTGGCAACTATAGCACAATTATTGTCAAAATTCATTAAATGTCCATTAAATGTAGCATATAGGTGGACTAATGGAAGAGCGAAAAGCAGACCATCGTCGATGACGGCTAGGAGCTTAGATTGCCAAGTAAGGCCTTTAGCTATGCCAACTTATTTTTAGGTGTAATCATGAGGCAAAGTAGACTTACCACCTACGGACTTCAGGCGAGACACTTGGAAAAATTAGAGTGGACAATTTGGCTTGGTAATGATGGCTTGGGATTTACCTTGAAGAAGAAGTTTACTAATTCATACTTAGGTGTTCTCTAGAATCTGAGGTTATAATGAGCTTAAAAGATATCATTGGTGAGCAAGGCAAAGGCCAAACAATCAAGAGAGGACAATAGGCATCAAAGGGCTTATGTGTCTCTTAGGACTATAGGCACATCATAAGCCTAAGTTGAGCCTTGGAAAGCAAGTCAATAAGTGGTCCAATAAGAAGATGACAAGTGTTCTCTTAGAACCCTAGGCGTGCCACCTTGCAAACTAGGCTTGCCACCTTGATGTCATAGCCGTGCCGTTTCAAGAAATGTGATTGGGCCGCTTGGATAAGTAATGATGGCGCCGAGTAGTATAAATAGGAGGATCCCTCCTTATTTTTCACCATGCCATTCACTTTCTCCTTTCATCCTCTATTACCTTTCTCTTGGCCTTGCATCCTCAATCCCTCAAGCTAATCTAAGTTGGTCTTCAAGGTTACCAAGGTAAGTAAGATTCCTATGTCTCCTCTAGGGTGGTAGTCTCCATTGTCAAGTCTAGGTGGGTGCTCACCCATCAAGTTGTGGGTAGGATGTTGGATCTTTTGTATGGTTTTGCTTATGTTTGTGCTTGAATGTGTGCTTGAGTTGTTCATGCTCGGAATGAGGTTGAGGTTTGTTTGAGTTAAATTCATTGCAAGAGAAAGTCGCCCAAGACATAGAGCATTGGTTTCGACATAAATAGGACGTCGGGTCCAAGTCTGCTTGGTGCGAGAATTGCCCAAGGCCGCAAGGTCTTAAGTTGACATTGAGGCATGTCGATCTTATGCCTTGATCGATATGGGGATCACCTAAATCCACGAGATCTTGGTGAGGTACCAAGCATGCAGATCTCCATAGTTTAAATGGATACGGGGACTTTGTGCTTGACGTTGAATGAAACCATGAGCCGAAGGTCATTCTCGATACATATGTATTCACATTGGGTTGGAGCCAAGGTTCGTCAAGCTTGGGATCGTCACTAAAGCAAGGTGTACCCAAGCCTCAAGGTCTTGGATCGGTATTGAGGCATACCATTTATGAACTTTGTCCGATGCGAGGATTGGCGTTAAGTGATTGGTTCAAGTTACGGACCAAGATCGTTCTTGGCATGTTTATTAATGTAGTGCAAGAATTCATGACACACATGAATGAATGAGCACGCCTTCGCGCTATGCATGTGTTGACTAAGAGAAAAGGTAAGAACCGGCTTATATGATGCATTTGTATATGCACTTAAAGAGGAAAAAGCATCCGTTGCCACACAGCGTTGAGGTGATGCCTCGTTCATTGAACAGGATACCTCGGTTGAGCTGGGATGCCTTGGTTGAGCTAGGATACCTGGGTTCTGAACCTGGAAGCCTTGGGAAGCTAGCCCCGAGAAGCCTCGATCAAGCTAAGATACCCTGATCGAGCTAGGAAGCCAAGCAAGAAGCTGGAAGCCTCGATCGAGCCAAGAGAGCCTGGTCGAGCTAGGATGACACTAAATGAATTTGCATGAGTGTCGGTATATGCATAAGTATGATATGTTGATATATTCATTGATAAGTCAAAGGTAAGTATGCATTGAAGCATGTTGCGATGGACGTTTACATGTAATCAAGGATAGCAACAAGTTTGTTATTGATCTGCCATCGACACTGTTTACGAGTGTTGTATTTGCTAAGCTTCGATGATGAGATGTTTTCCTAGTAGAGAACTAGGAATTTTACTCAAGCCCAAAATATTTGTAAATAAATAACTCAATTATATATAAAACTCATGGGATAAAATCCATCTTGGGATCTCTTGAATATAAACTATTAGAGGGTAGAGACAGGAACGTGGCTCGAAAAAGATAATGTTTCCATTGTGGGGGTATGAGGTGTATTAAAATACATCCTGACAGCTTGCCGTCTTTGCTTGCAAACGGACAGACGCATGAGGCCCACGTAAGAGAAAACTCCCTTATCTTGATGAGGTTACCTCTCCACCGAACATGAAGAATCTTGTGTCGTTCCCCTTTCTTTCTACTCGTTCGGCCTTTTTGGAGTCCACGGTGCGGCTCCCTCGGCTAAAGGATCCACAAAGTCCTCTCTTTCAATTTTGTGCGGCTAGTGCTGCAACAATCATAAAAGTAAACCCCCTCTTTATTTCTTTCCTCTGACAAAGACCTTTTGGCCCCCACAAATAAGTACACATTTATAGAATATGTGAGCCCATTACTTTGTTGTGTAGAGATTCTTGTGCGGTCATACACAGGAGTCAAACAACCAATTAAAAAGAAAATCTCAACATATATTTCTATATGCCCTTCAAGAGATTCTTTATATCCTTCAATCGGGAATTTAACAGGGTGGCAAGCCATTCAAACACGTCATGCATTTGGAGAGCTTCGGTTCTGTGGATCCTATCTGTATGCTCTCGTTTCAGTAGAGCTCAATGTTTGACCGACCACTCTCGGCCCATCGGTGAAGGACCCTTTGATGAATCAACCCAACCAACTAGAAAACAACGGGTAAGGATCCGATAATTCCTATGGTCATGAATCAGATGATTAAGTGATCAAGATGATCGTTAACAAAGAGAAAGTGGTGTTGCACGGTCTATGTTAAGAGATGAACTGTGTGTATGGGAATAATATTCCCAAAGCCCCTTGGGTTAAGTTGCAGGTATTTGGCAAATTATTTTGAAACCCCATTATGCAAAAGCTAGCCTTTTGAAGATTGAAAGCCTAAGGCAGTTAGGAGGTTGCCTTGGCTTTCCAATATTCTTGGCAAGCCATGAGGCAATTAAAGAAAAATTTTGTTTTTCCTTTATTGCCCTCAAAATTTCATTGAAATTTTAAATTCAACCATTTTCAAATAGAAACCCTAATCTTCTACATCAAGGAGCCACTTGCCTTTCCCTCTACTCTTCTCGAGATCTTGCTCTTCTTACGACTTCAAAGCTCACCTCTCCAGTCGCCGCCGAAGCTTGCCTCTTCGGTTGCCGAAGCCTGTCAAAGCTTGCCTCTCAGGTTGCTTGCCAAAGCTTGCCTCTCTGATTGCCTCTCTCTTGTAGCATATCTTTTCATTGCTATTCATACTGTCTGTGTACAAAATCGAGTGTGTACACGGTTGTTTTTATAAAAACATGAATACGTTGTTTGACTTGCAAGAAGAAAACCCCCTTTCAAACTCTCTGCCCAGACAAAAAGGAAGAGAAGGAAGAAAATAAAAAGAAGGAAAGTCTTCATTTGGGCAAACCAACTACCTTCAAAGCTTGAATCTCGCCTTGATGCATCCAATGGGGGATTGGCCGGTGATGCATCTAGGGTTTATAAAAAAGGGGCATTCAAAAGCGTGAAAGGAAGGACAAGAAGGTTCCTTTATTTGCATTTTGTTATTGCAGCTACGTAGGTGGATTGGGGCCAAGGAGATTTTCAGGTAAGAAGTCCAGCTTAGATGCTTGATTGAGGCTGTATTAATGATTTGAACCGGTGCTCCTCGGCCGAAATGTATACCACCCGTTTGATGAAATTCTTGAACTAAGTCAGTATGTATTTTTCTTCAGTTCTTGGTCGAGAATTCTCTTCATTACTAGATTGTTGATCTATTCTGGTCATATAAGCTTATTTGAGCTTTTTTTTTTTTGGGTAAAGAGCGTATTTGAGCTTTGTTTCTTCATAAATAAATAAAAAAACCATAGGCATTCAATTTCAAATTTGTTTAAAATCTGCTGAAACCTTGTCGATACTTGCTGATTCGCCACTGTTGCAATCGTGAGCTAATGTCGATTGGCCCTTGATTTCATGCTATTTCACTCAAGTAAGCATGTGCAGTGATATAAGATTGTGTTATGGTGAATTTCGTGTTTGCTTATAAAAGAAATTACGTCATGAATGAAATAAATTCTACTATATATCGATCCGTGTATGCTGCCTCTGTCTTGATATCTCTGATTTGGTGTGCTTTTGATTCCATCTTGAGGCTATTTTGGTTATGGGATCATATATGTTCATGCCGGGAAAGGAAATATTTATGTATGTTTGGAGACCACATGTGTGATACTGAAGTAAAAAAGCAAGGGTAAAAGCCAAAAGTCACAATGATACCAATGTGGTCTGTGTACATACAAGTCCTGATTGTCGAACTTCATTAGATTCTGCGAAAACGAACTTTAGGGAAACTGGTGTGTGTTTGTGGTTCAAGCACCTCTCTGATTCTCTGTGCTTGTCCCTGCGTGCTTCTAAATACATAATTATTCATGCTTATGATCATGACTTATTTTGCACCAATATAATTTTGTTATATATATATTGGGTGGAGAATTTCTCAGTGGGCTGAGTGGCACGTCTTTGGTTCAACAACGTAATAATGGCCAAGAAATGATGCCAAGCGAGCTGTCGGTGGTGTGTTGCTCTCATACGAACTTTGGAGATCTTTAGCAAATGACAAAGTTATGAGTTAACTAAAGAGTGATTGTGAATCTCATGTCAATATTATGAGAATTATAGTCATGTGATTGTTTTGTTTGATTCACCTCTTTGCTTCTCTCTTTGCTCAGAATTCAGGTGCTTGACTATCTTTTTGCTCACAACTGAATTTGTTAATGTATCTTTTTTATATTACATCTTAGTGCGAAAATATAAAAAACAATCATTGTTTTTATTTTCAATTTAAAAAAAATTAAATTAAAAAAGCTTAAATTGGTCATGTCAAATGACATCTCCAAATATATGATTACCAAATAGTGTTTTCCCAAAGTTGCTTCTCAAGGCACTTTTCAATTGCAATTTAACAAACATTTTTTACATTTCATAAAAATCATTTAGACTAAAGGCATTTGCATTTTCTAAAAAACTTTCCCTAAAAACCTTCTCAAATGCACTTGAAGCCAGGTAGAAAGAAATTGAAGGGTTCATGGAGATGTGAGCACCCGACGAAGTGCAACCATTTATGGCGCTCATTAAATTTTTGGAAAATGTCACAAATGGTCCCTCAACTTTCATCTAATATTCAATTTAATCCTTGAGCTTTCGATTTGCTTAACTTGATCCTTGAACTTTCATCTAATATTTCATCTAGTCCCTAACTATTTGAAAATTGACCAATTTCTTTTTTTTTTTAAATACCACGCTGTTTTTTTATAAATAAAAAAAAATACCAAACTTGGTTTTTTTTTTGTCAAAAAAATACCACATTTATGCAAAGTAATAAAGGTCAATATTTCTTTCCTTTCTCCATATTAAAAACAAATCGAAAATGGGACAATAATAATAAACAAAGGTGAATCTTGCATTTTGATTTCTTTTTTGTATATGTAAATTACTTGAGTAATGTACAAAAGCCCATCAATCATAAATGTGGTATTTTTTCGACCAAAAAAAAACCCAAATTGGTATTTTTTTTATTTAAAAAAACAGTTTGGTATTTAAAAAAAAAAGAAATTGGTCAATTTTCAAATAGTTAGGGACTAGATGGAACATTAGATGAAAGTTCAGGGATCAAATTGAGCAAATCGAAAGCTCAGTGATGAAATTGAACATTAGATGAAAGTTCATGGATCATTTGTAACATTTTCCCTTAAATTTTCCCTTAAATTTTCCAATGCCTCGTGTTTCTTTCGTTTTCAATTAAGCTTCTTAGACAGCGTAGGCCCTTTAATTTTGGAAGTCGATAGCGGACTGCGAACGCAGGTTTGAATGTCGGGCCAATGCTGAATTATCTCTGTATGCTATATCGGAAGATTTCTCGCCCATATGCATGAATGATGCCCATGGAACGGAAGACGTGATGGGCCTGTATTTAATGCCTTTGGATCGATCTCGGGAGGCGATGTCGATCGACTCATCGATCCTTGTGTCCCTCCCTCCGGATATATTGTGGCCTCATTGGCCCCCCACCTCTCAAGTCTGTACATCCCCATTACCCACAAACAGTTTCGAACAACACGCAACCAACCGTAGCTCCAATGCGATTCAGATGGACCTTACAAAGTACTTCAAAACCCCCGTAAAATTAAATGCTCACTGTTTGTATGTTTAAAGTGCATAGTTATTTTTTCTTATATTCCTGATACAAAAATTATTCTCTTACTCCTTATTCCATTCCACTCATCCAACTAGCCAGTTTCCGTACATACATATTTATTACTCAGCGCATTAATATTTTTGGGCTTCTTAGCCTATGATTTATATAAGTGGGGAAGCAACTAATGGGTCATTGAAAAATTTGAACTCAGCATGTTCTTCTCGTGCCATATAAAGAATTTTATCGGGTCCCTATCAATTGTTCTAAAAATATTGGAACCAAAATAGTGGCTTACGCTCCGTTTGTCTGAAAGAAAATAATTTTCAAGAAAATGATTTCATTTACTAGTGTTTGGTGTTGGAAAGTGAATCAGGAAGTAAAATGTTTTCCATCTGGAAGAAAATGCGAACTCAAGATTGGAAAAGATGTCTCTTTTTTTCAAAAGCAGAAATCGTTTTCCATGCATACGTCTTCTTAGCTCTACAAACATGCATGACCATCCTTTACACATCGTCGAAACACAACCATCGGTACCATCTTTGTTGAATCCCACCACCACCACCGTCCACTGCAAAGTAGGACCAATTTGACGCCACCGCCGGATTCTCCATCTTTGCAGCCACAACCATGGTTTGTCGCCGCCAATTTTGTTTGCTACAATCCACCACCTGCGAAAACAGCCACCACTGACCACCATTCCCAACCCATAGCTACCACCAACCAGGATAGAAGGTCGTGAACCTCTACCACCACGTGAAAACGAACCCTCCACTGCCATAGACACCACCCGAAACAACCTGCAACGCAATCCACAACCATACTTATCAACAATCTGAAAAACAGAGAAAAGGCGGCGAGAATTTCACCATTCAAGATGGGTCGATGATCTAGAAGTGTAGTGTGGTGGGGCTTTCTAAGATTGCCAGCGTCAATTGAGTTTGCGTGGCTTGCCATAGTTGAGTTGTTAAGTGGAAAATTGTAAAGTAAAGAGTTGAGTTCAAAATAGGTTTAAAGCCTATGATGAGTGCAAGTGAGGCCCACTATGAAAATAAGAACGTAGAAAATGGTTTCTATTTGCTTTTTTTCATAAAACGGAAGCATCAAAATTTTTCATGAAATAAATAAAACCTAACTTAACTTCCATCACACAACATATAAAGAGCGGCACAAGAACACTAGAAATGTAAAAAGTTCTGTATGACACTCACTTTAATGCTAAAAGCTTTCGCTAGATTATTTAAGTGTCAAATTGGAGAAAAATAATAACTTAAATACCTCCGGCGATAAATTCCGACCAAAAGTCTTACATGGCATTTGTAATTAAATGTTTATTTTAACATGGCTTTATATAAATATATATATATATATATATATATTAAGTATATATAATTACGTGACTTTATGATAAAAAGAAAAGCCAGCTGTGAGATTTTAGTATAACTACTGCCAACTGTTCCAAAAACTTTTGTTGTTAGATGAAAGTATGATTTATTCTTTAAATAAAGTGTGGTTTATTATTTAAATATTATAACATTTCTCTTCATGCCTAGTTTGGTCTTTTTTGCCTAGTACTAAGCGTGAAAATTTAATTGGGCAGGCAAATAGGGCTCGAAAAGATTTGAACTTGAGATCTCTAGCTCTGATACCATGTGAGATTTTAGTGTAATCACTACCAATTATTCTAAAAATTTAAACTGTTAGATGAATATGTGGTTTATTATTTAAATGTTCTAACAATAAACGAACAATGTCATTCCTCTTGCCTAGTCTTCGTCTATCTCAAGCTCCTTTGTTTCTTGCCAACGTCCTTCTCCAATGAACTGCTTTTTCAAACTTCACTCATGTTGTCCATGTCCTTGTATTAGAGCTTTGGAGGTGGTAGCTCGGCTTCACCAATTCCGATGCTTCTAATTGGGGAAGCTTCGTGGGCGCATGAAGCTCTGTTGCTCCTTACACTGTGAGCAAAAGCTTTGAAAAACTTGAGTCTCTAATGAAGATCACATATAGACTCTTATTAGGATCAACCTCATCGCTGTTGGTGACCGTTCGTTGTCACTATTATCATTTTTGAAAGAGTATCGGGATTACTCTGCCTCACTCTTTTTCCCCTTGTTCCGTGTTTGAGAGCTTCAACGTGGTCAAATCTTGCTCAAGGGTTCCTCCACCATTGTCAATTCTACTCATCATCACTTCTTGGAGACTCTAACCACCAAACTGAGGTTTTTGATCAGATTCATTAACAAGGGATTACTTTTGCTTCCTTGTTCTTTTGCCAGATTAGGGTTTTAAATTGGGGGAAATCATGCTAAACAATGTCGTTTGGATATAGATGCTGAGTCAAGTTGTCAGCTAGCCACGTCAATTGGAAAAAATAACAAATTATTGTCACATTGAATTTTCGATGATCCAAATCAGACTTGATACTTACGTGATCATTTTTTTTTTAAACAAGTGACACCCAAGTAATCTGAAAATAATTTTTGACATTAAAGTGAATGCCGTACATAACTTTTGGCATTTCTTGTATCCTTTTGCCTATAAAAAGTATACTAATTTTTTTTTTCCTTTTAAGATGCTAATTTCGGCCAAAGGAATTAAATAAAATTTCATTTTGAATTCGATGTATATCATGTGTAACTCTTATATGACATAAATAGTGTATGTCTCTTTAAGAAAAAAAAAAAGTTTTCTTTTTTAGACGGTGGATAATAATTTTTAAATTTCAGCTAAATACAGGAAAAAATTGTCATTTTTATTTAAAAAATTATTTCTTAGAATTTTATTTAAAATTATTAATTTTTTCGCGAAATAAATAGAGCTCTTATAGCAGCCACCTAAAGAGGCTGGAAATGCGTATTTTGGATCTAGTCGAAGGGATAGATTACTATAGTATGAGGCAAGAGGGAAATAGAAAGCAATGATGGTGAAAGGGGCCATTCATAATGCCTTGGTGTGAAAGCCAAAATTTCTTTTTCGCTGCAATATTTCTCGAATATTTGTGTCTCATCATGACCGCATGTGGAACTCTCGACTCCTATGTGCCATCTCTTCCTGAGCAAGCAAGGCTCCAAATTTGCATCCGACGCTTCTCCTCTTTCTCCAATTTTTCAATTGACTCCCTTCCTCTTTCACGTACCAAACTGCATCAAGTGTGCTTTTGTCTTGTGAGCATTTTCTATGTGAAAGAAACTTCTCGGGCAAAACATTGGCTGGCTAATCATTTACTAGTCATAGATTCATAGACACTACTACGCTGCCACTTTGCGTTGCACCCGTTCACTCCAAATTTGGTCAATTTGTACAGACACGGCTACAAGATTTCTCTCAAGTTCTCAATATCCTTTGACACGGCCTTCTCCAATATTACCCCATACAAGTACACACGTGGGTCGTCGAGATTAAACAAGCTTCCGCTAGTAAAATACAGAGGTGGATGAAAAGGTGTATGTAGATATATTGTCTCAAAAGAACGTCAATACAAGCCTGTTAAGTTGATCTTACAGAGTCGATACTTCATTATTACACTTGCAGTAAGTGAATGAATGTAAAGTGTTTTGACAGATAATCTAACCTCGTGTCAAGATCCGCTTGCCCTCTCTTTTATTGACAACCCCAACTAGTTTATTCCAATTTTGTAAAAGGAAGACGATGAAAAGAACAGTTTGGCAACGCGTGATTAAAAGGCTATGATGTCTCTCAGGGTGTGGAGGAAAAAAGAACAAAGGCAATTCGGTGTAAAGCAAAGGCTAGTCGCTCTAGGTGGGATTTAGAGCTCGAGGTAAACCCTCAATTTGCGGACTTTAATTAAGGGTAAGGGTGTCCTTAAGCTCGAGAGTTGGGGAGCATAAAGCTATTGCCTAAAAGCTAGATTCCTTTATTAGAATACTTTTCGAAAATTTTCCCCTCAACTTTGACCCACATAATCATATTATGGATTTCGATCGAAAATAGTTGATGTTGAAGCAGGAATTATTATCTTCACTACTGAATTATTTGTGAGAGTATTATGGGCAATCATGTTGTGGCCAGCTTTTTCGTTAGAAAAACGCTGATTAGGTTCGAATTGCGGGGAATCATGTCACAATGTTCATGATCAATTGTTATGATAGCACACTCCCTCGTGATCCTAGCACTAGCATTATGGAATTTCTTCAGTAACACTCTAAAAAAAAGTCGCAGTTGGAGCCAATCTCGTGACCAAGAAAATGGAGTGGGGACACAGCTCCAGTTTAAATACAGGGTATTCTAATGTTGGAAGCAGCAGAGAGAGATGGACATGGAAGAGGCAGAAGGGTTGTTCCCCTTCCCAACGTACGAGTGTGCATACTACGTGCAAAGCCCTTCCACCGTCTCTCATGCATACAGCAACCCCGAGCCACCCTCCACATCCTTCCTCCACCATCCCACCCAACAAGCAGTCTCCACATACACCCTCTCTCGCCACTCCTCCCGCGCATCCAACAACTCGCTGGCCTTGCTGCCCCAAAACTCGAACGATCCCAACCCCGCCGTTTCCGATAATGCTGAGAAGCGTCTCATTGCGTTCGATGGGGACATGGGTGGTGGTGGTGATAAGGAGGATGCAGATGAGCAAGTGTATTACCAAGAG
The DNA here is from genome assembly GCA_016097605.1 of Eucalyptus guilfoylei. NCBI lineage: Eukaryota > Viridiplantae > Streptophyta > Magnoliopsida > Myrtales > Myrtaceae > Eucalyptus > Eucalyptus guilfoylei. Next base: position 341,024 of record CM027869.1, read on the forward strand.
AAAGTGGAGTGGTGGAGGTACTTGTCCTTCGGTTATAATCCCTCGTCCAATGCTTGGATCTTGTTGCAGATAAGCTGGAGGATGATGGTGAGCTTGGGAGTGGCGTTGCTCGTTTTCTATTTAGCCACCAAACCCCCAAAGCCCGAGCTTTCCGTGAAGGTAATTTAATTCATACTCATATGTTATGCAATGTCCTCACAATAAATGATTTAATTCACACATGCTTCTCCTCGTGAAATCTAGTAGCTTATCATGCTAGGCATTGATTCTTAAATAAACTACGGACTTGTAGCTAATATGCGGATTTTTGTTGTTTGTGATTTGTCGCTTTGAAAGCTGAATGTTTGAGCAACTTTATGATTTTGGGAGGATGAGAAACTGGATTGACCACTTTCCTATTTTTCAATTAGACCGATCCGATCCCTTGGATAACAGTAACTCTAGAATAGCGTTGGTGGGCACCCATCCTTCACGTGTATGGTTGTCCTAGAGCCCACATTTGTTATTATAAAGAACAAGAACTTGCATCTTTGGAATAACTAAGGTTAACCCTCTTGGCGTGGTTACGACGACTATTCTTCCATACGAGTTAGGCAGAATCTGGGGTGGCCAAACAGTAAGAGATCAAATAGAAGCGTTCTTTGGCAAGGTCGAAATGAGCAGAAGGAACATGCCCCATTTTACCAGTCCAAGGATCCTTTAGATTCCCTAAATTCAGGGACATGTTCATTGATTTAACTCATCACGATCAATCCCATTCCATTACTAGCGAGTTCCTACATTCCTGGTGACAGTAGAACAACATGTAAAGTCAGATTTCTCTATAAAAATATGGATGTGAGACGAGGATAGCATTTGGGATGCAGGTGGACGGGATCCCAAATTTCGTATTGGGAGAGGGAGTGGACGGCACGGGAGTGTCCACAAAGATCTTGAGCTGCAACATATCGGTGCGACTTTGGGTAGACAACAAGTCAAAGCTCTTCGGCCTTCACATTCAGCCCCCTCTCATTCAACTCTACTTCGGTCGCCTGCCTCTCGCCATTGCTCGTCCTGTGAGCTTCCCTTGCCTTTCTTCAACACAAGTCGATCCAATTTGAAATATGCATGTCGCTAATGTCATTGAACTTCGCAGGGCGGGGAGTTATATGCGGGGAGCCGTGGGACAACGTCGTTCGGGATGTACGTGGGGACGAGGAACAAGGCGATGTATGGGGCGGGGAGGAGCATGCAAGACATGCTGGAGGGAGGCAAGGGAGGTCTGCCTCTGCGGGTTGGGGTGAGATTGAGGTCGAGCATTCACGTGGTGGAGGGACTGGTGCACGTCCGGTTCCATCACCAAGCCCAGTGCTTGTTGTTGCTGTCCAAAGCGGACGACGCCCAAACATTCAACAGCACCTGCGCACTCGTGCCTCCTACAGCTTCTTGATCCATTCATGCATGACAGGTTGAGGCCAAGCCAGCACGTCACCACATCCATACATCTACATCGAAGGTGGAAAATCTTTCAAAATTCTGAAGCTCCTGCTGAATTTCCTTCCATCTATTATCATCGTGTACATATGCAGGATCAAACTTTTGCAAGTATGTAATGTATCCTACTATTCGAGCCTATTTCAAAGTAATACACACATCGAAAATCTCATATTTTTTCTGCATACCAAATTTTTATGCACCTTTAATTGATGAGTTACAAACATATGGGAATAAATTGTTCACATGTGTTTTTAGTAACGTAGGTGGCACCTATTTCACACGCGAAGTTTGACCCTACCCAATTAATAGCCGACCTAAGGATCCACCGATTTTCTTCCAGCCTCCAGTTTTTCCATGTGAGTTCTAATATTACTTTATGTGTTGCATGGACCTCCAAATAGTCGGAACACTGGATTATAATGAAAGATAATATTGCTCGTTTAACAAAGAAATACTTTGTATATAGTTTTTCATCTATATCTCGTAGTACGTAGAAATAAATATCTTTATTAGAGGGATGAATGTTGCAGTATGATAAAGGATCTCATTGATAAAGACTAGTTATCGCCCCATGGGTCATATTAAAAACATTGAGCAGTACGAGCGCTCATTTTCTCATAACATATCATCCACTAAAACGAATTCAGAGTTTAGGAATTAGTGGCACGGTTCTAGCAAGATATTAGTCACTAACACAAAGTACAGAAAAAGAGACGAAAAAGAACCAGCTCAGCTAGACATCCCTCAAATGACTTTCTTAAGGTTTGGTAAGCCCACTTCCATCTGCTGGTTTCTGGTCCATGCATAAACTATGTGTTTCTAGTCCAAACTTTTCGGTTGTATGTATAACCCAGCAAAAAAAGAAATGAAAGGAGATGAGAGAATTTTCTTGTTGAAGCAGTTTCAATTTATAGGCAAATGAAAGAGAGCCATTACGAGACCATTACAAATTATTTGATAATTATAAAATTGATGATCGTCATAAAACCATTATAGCCGTAACAAAATAATAGCTTTTAAAATTGTTATGAATCGATGGTGGTCATAACTTCTATTAAAATCGTTACAAAGCAATGACTTTGAATTTCAAAAATGTTGAAATATTAAACATACTTGTCGTTAATGTATGATGTTGTCTTGTCCTCAATATTGCTTTAGGTGAGATTCAATTTCTCATTTTTGTTTTCTTAGTTACATATATCGAGTCACCCTAGCAATTTCCGAAACTAGAGTCCAAAAGGTAAGTACGGGTATCCTCTTTTCTCTTTCGGGGAACAAGAATTCATCCTCTTCACCATCTCAATTTCAAGATGGAGCTTAATATTGTGAGGGTTAGATGGAAATGCAACGTTGGGACGGAATAGTTGCTTAATGTCCATTAGCAGCAGTTCAGGGCCATAATCAATGGAATATGCAGGGTAAGTCGTTGATGGTCCACGAAAGAACTGCACTCAGTTTTAAAGTTTGACAGTGAGATGCGTCACATGGGTCCACTCCGTCGATCCGATTTTCCTTCAGCTCTTCTATTGAAGGCTGCACATACTCATTAATCTTATTAGCAGGAGACGAAGGACCTGAACTAAGCAGCGGCATCATAAAATGTGGTTTTTTCCTGCACATCCACGGCGGAAGAGTATATGCTACTAAAGCGAGTCCAAGCGATGCCAAATCTGAGCATCTAGAGGGTGACTGTGTAGACCTTTTTTGGTGTGGCCCTCTTCATGCCATCGCGTAGAGTTACCTATTTTAATCAATCGTATGAAGCCTATGCAACTTGGTATCATTGGAAAATGACAAAGAACCTTGGAACAAACAACTGTCTTTTCGCGGTAGACGAGATCCTTGATCATTCACTCGATACATCGAAAATCTTATATTTCAAAAGTAATATGTGCATTATAAATCTTACGTTTCTCCGTGCTTTTCTCTACCTCTAGTTGATGAGCTACAAACATATGGGAATGCATAGTCCACATTTGATTTTAGTCACGAAAGTGGCATCCATTTCTATAATCCACTTGAATCTAATTTTACCCACAAAGTTTCACCCCATTCCAATACATATCCGGTGTAGAGTTCCATTGACTGTTCTCTCTGCTTGCAATCATCCAATTTGAGACTATAATGTTAGTTTATAAGTTTCATGGGCCTTCAAATAGCCAAGAATCTGAATTATAATAAGAGGAATATTGTTCATTTAACGATGAATTATTTTATACTTGCTATTTCATCAAGATTTTTCTACCAAATACATAGAAATCGACATCTTTACAAGTGGGGTGAAGGGCTCGATCTTCGTCCCTAGCAAGTAGGATGACACTAACAAGATATTAGTCACTACTTTCCGACAAAGTTGGGCTGGATACACAGAAAAAGGGAGGAAAAAGAACCAACTCGAAAGGAATTTGAGCATGTCGGATTAAGTATATATAATTAAGCTAAAGATACCTACTAGTTAGTAATTAAGATGAGTTAACTTTTTTCTTTTTGTTGCCTCCCTCACCTAGTGAAGATCCCAAGCGTATCTCTTCATGCATGCAAGTGGCTTCATCCCTCCATTATTCGCTAATCCATGACGTGTTGGAAACTCATTGCCAAAAGCAGACAGGAAGTAATAAAGAAAACTTTTGATGAGTCACTGAAAGGCTCAACTCAGCAAGATATTTCAGGATCTTGTTAGTATTTGACACCCCTCAAATGACACTCTTAGGGTTTGATAAGCCTTCTTCCATCTCCTGGTTCCCGACAAAACTTGTGCCTTTAGCGTCCGCTTTACAGATAAAAGTCCTCACCTAACTACGTATATAATAGTTCGAGGATAATATCGTCATAGAGTTTTAGTACCACCTATCTACAAATTGATATATTAAATGATATGGTAGACTGCAAAATGGGCATTTAAACAAATAAGCCATATTCAATACTCGACAATAATCAGTCATCTGACTCGGTAACATATGAAGCTTGTGTTTGAAAATCAACATTCGATGCTCCATGACAAATAACGAGCTACCGTCCAGGATAAAGAGCACGAATAGTAACCTAAAGGTACAAAGGCCATCAATGGTTCCAATTTGCCATCAGAATCTGGAAGAAGAAAACTGAGAGTTGGTCTTCAACTTCTGTTCAAGAATTTCACCTGCACAAGTTCCTTGTGTGGCATAGGAGGATCAATGTTTGGTCACCGTTTGAGCAGTTCATGCTAGCCTAGAAACGAGGCATTTGGCGAAGCATTCGAGTGCAACCCGCATAGCCAAAGTGGGAGCATCTCTGAAAGCCAAAAAGCTTCCGAAAATGAGCTAGTTTTGTCTTGAGTGTTTTGTGTGCGTATATGAGAAAATAAATTATCAAAGTGAGATGTTGTCTTTCGCTATTCACATTTAGTGTCAGTAATAATATATTATTTAAGCTTTATACTAGTGCCGTGTTCTGGTATAAGCGTGTCTCGAATTGCCTATCGCAATTTTCTTGTATTTCCACCATCGCGCTTCTGTACCCGACAAGCGGTGTCAGAGCCACTCTGCTGTCCTCAACGGTCCACGTCACTTAGCATCGCGATTTTGCAAATGAATCATTTGAGTACCCAGCACACCCTTACACTCTGGAAAAATTTCAAGTGTAGTTGCATGTAATGTTTAAATGGTAGCATTGGGTTGCATGATCACTGCTGCATTAGATAATTAAAGCGTGTTTGGTAATATTTCTGTTCAAAAATTGTTCCAGGGAACAGAAAATAGAAAAAACTATTATAGAAAAATGCGTTTGGTAACTGCACAAAATTTTTGTTCCTGAATCTTTACCCAAAAAAATAAAAATAAATTTATGTTCTTGAAATAGAAAAAAAAAAAGAACAAAAACACGTTTGGTAAACTTGTATAGTTTTTTTTGTTTCTTTTAATTTTTTAATATTTTTATTTTATTTTATTTTTTCCTTTTTCCTTTTTCCTTTTTCCTTTCTTTTTTCTTCCTTTTGGCCTGTCGTCAGTCTCGGCCATGGCTGACAAATCGGCCAACGAGGGCCGGCGGCCTCACCCAGCCACGCCGACCTGGCGGTGGCCCGGCTCGGCCTCTCCAGTGGCTGGGCGAGCTCGAGCTCACCCAGCCAAGGCGAGGCCGAGCCTCGCTGGGGGCCGGCGATGCTCCGGTGAGGTCGCCATGTAAGAGTTTTCCTAATTGTGGACTACATTAATTGATATTGTAATTTACCGTTTAACGTTTATCGTTTTACGGGATTTGGTCTAAGGTGAGATAGAATATTTCTTAATTAGTCTAATATGGGCTGGCTAGTGTGGGCCAAGTTGAGCCTAGCGCGTAATGAGAGGGACTGGTTGGAAACTCTATAAATAGTGCTCAAGTCTCTCCTCTAACCCTAATTTTCACATGTATCCTCACCTAAGAAGTGTTTACCCAACACTAAACGTGAGGGGGTTGCCCCATTGAGCCAGTGATACGGAGGGCAATAGAGGAGAAGGACTTGCGTGTGGAACATTGTGTTTCCGCTTCCGCTTCAAGTACAATAGATCCTAAAACAGGTGTGTAAATCTTTCTGATCTATTATGCATATTCTTGTTCTAGTTATGGAGATCTTGGGATTACGTAATTTGCATCAAACATGTGGTATCAGAGCAACCATAACTCTAGAACTCGAACGCATAGAATTTTTCCCTAATTTGTGATTTTCGAGATTTTTTGTTTAATAAAAATAAAATTAAATCACAAATTCGGATTGGGCTCGACGAGACGAGCAAGATGGTCGGCGGCGCATCGCCGGGGGAGGTCTCACGCGCCCCCACACGCGGCCACGCGCCGCCTACGCGTTGAACACGCGCCGCGCGTGAGCTCCACACGCTGCGCACTCTAGCGGCGCGTGTGGGTGCGTGGAGCCTCCGTTCGGCGCGTGGGTGGCGGCGTTGGATTCGTATGATCTTCCTCTACGTCGTGATGTATTTATTTTATATTTTTGATTATTTTATGGATGTGAAAATACATACAAAGCCCTAAATACGTGTATTTTTAGTGTATTTTTGCGTATTTTTCTTGTATTTTCTGTGATTTTGGAAATACAAGTGTTAGGTTATTGGTATGTTATCACATAAACATTATAATGGTGTGATTCATTAATAAAAATTAAACTTTATTGTGAACTAAAGCTGACTTAATGAGATACAACCATTATATGATAGTATTTGAACTATGTATTGAGGTCATGAGAAACAGTAAAAGTTATGGAACTTTTGTTGCTTAAGCATAGTTATTTATACGCATCTTGATGTATTTTTGTTTCTTCTGATAACCTTTGAATGATGGACATCTTAAGAACTCGTGACCAAATTGATTATATTAATTATCACATCTGCTAAATGTGGGTAATGTATATCAGCTAAGTTATTGCATATTTTACCTAAATTCATCTGGTCACTTGTTAATGTCTATCAAGTTGAGCATTGATTTATGGTTAAGAAGCATGACAACATTTACGCAAAGTAATAATATCTACTGTTATAAGATTAGATATTTGGTTCTATATTTTGACTCAATTTATAGGCCACTAGTTGATGTAATGATAATTTGCTACTAAAAAAATTGGCTAATAAATCAGCTATTGGCCTTGGAGTCATGTTTTGCCTTATAAAACTCATGATCAATAGTTGATAAGCTATTAAGCTTGTCAATCTGGATACTATATATTACTATTGATGTTAACTTATGAGGGATCCTTTGGATCGGCATTCTTTTTATGTTGTTTTGGTTATCAATAATCGGGGTGTACAAGAGATGCTTTCTTCTATATTATGAGAAGTTTCTTGTGTTGCTATGATCGGTAATCTCATTGAAGTCTGACTTTCAGGTTCTTTATATATATAGATATATGATTATTTTTATAAAGCAATATAATTAGCATGATATGTGATTTTGGTGATATGATGCCCCTATCACTGAAGTTAAAATCACATGTATATGGTGTATGTGAGAAGTAAAGTTTATATCCCTGGTATGAGAGAATTTCAAGGATTCAATTGAGTAGTGATCGCCAAAGTGGCACGCTTGATTGGGTTTGAGAAATTTCGGTCTCGTATGATTATTGGGATGTCTCCTGGTCTAATGCGTAGTCATACTCCCAAAGGAGGTGATTGTGTATTAGTTCATGGAGGGATACATGATGGTGTGGTGGAGGAGTGACTGATTCTAGTGATTCTATGCCCAAAGGTGATGAATTCACGAAGAATTGAAATATATTCTCATAACCGCTATCATGTGGGGAGTGTACAACTGCATGTCATGTATTCTGCCCAAAGGTGATTATATGATTATGCGTGTAACTCTCTGGATGTGTACTTGTACGTCAAGTTACACGGTGCTCACATGATGCTAATTATATACATTGCTTGTTTTTCAGTCACCTTTTATGTAATTTATAACTCAACTATTATTGAAGTTTTTACTACTTCAAATTTTAAGTTGTGGACATATGATTTGTTACTTGAGAAAAGAGCAATAGAATTTCCTTACTGTCCATGAAGCGTTCCACGTTGGAACACTTGAAAAGTGTTATGCCTATGGACTGCATTGCTATAAGATGATGGAAGCCTTAATTGCTTGAAATTATGTCTTGTCTGATATCGAAATTAGGACACATTTGCAAAGATTGTGTTTAAATCCTAATGACATATACATCTCGTATATGGTTAAAAGGTTGTTTCCAAAAGTTTTCTATTTAAGGAAAATGGCCATGATAAAAAATAAATTGGTTAAAAATTAGTCTTGAAGGTTGTTAGGCCTAATAGTAGTGGTAAGTATTTTGGCAAGTATGACCATACTGAATTGCTTAAAGGGTCTTTTGTCAAATACTTGGTAAATTCTGGGGTGGTAATTTAATTACTATGCTTGAAAATCCTAACAAGAAGATTTGGCTAAAAGGCATGAAGCACCATAATGAACATGGTGATGAGTATGGTAAGTAAGACTAATTTATGTGTCTCTTATCAAAGTTGTTTCATAAACTTCTTTTGAGTTATAGACTGGACATAGATTACTTGAATCATATTAAATTTAGAGGTGTTATGGAAGTGAGATTATCTAATCCAATTTTAAGTGCGTTGCAATTCAGATCCACTTGGAATTATTTTGTATCTTATCTAGATTGTTAAAGGGGTAATGATTTTATGACTCTAAAGAAGATACAAGAATTATAGAATCACATACTCTAAAGTTTCTAAAGATCGACGTATTTGTAGAGGATAGCTGCTTTCAGACTATTAAAGATAATAGTATGATGGAGGTTACTGTGTTTTTGTCTTTACCTATACAGATAATTATGGAATCTCATGTACCATAGACTAAACTTGTTGAGGTTTAAGGTACTATTCTTGATATAGTTTATAATGAAATTTCTTAAACCTCTCAAGTGCAGAATGAAGTGGTTGCAGCTTTATTAAGGAGATTTGTTAGGAAAAGACGATCAGTTATACTATCAGACTATATAGTCTATTTGTGAGAGCATGATTACAATATCCATTACATGGTTGTTTTAGCAACTTATATAAATGTCGTTTCTTGTTCTTAATTAAGTATGTGATTAAATGTCATAAAAAATAATAATAATAATGTTTTCACTCTGAAAGATGGGTGGATAGTTTATATTGAAGAAATAAATATTTCTTTCTAGTATTTTTAAATATTCTTTCAGAGTGAACGTGGCATTAATAATTTATTTTTATATGGAGTTACGCCAAAAAGATACAAAATCTATATTGTGAAACTGGAGGATTTTGCAACAGATGTTTCAAGTAAACTTGTGTGTAAATTGAAAAATCTTAATTCATGATCAGTCTTAATTCATGGTCTTAAGCAAGTTTCTAGACAATATTATTAAAGTTTCGTAGTGTTGTTATTTTGTTCAATTGGGAACAAAGTAATTCAATATAATGCAAGGTCAGTGGGAGGAAATTTATTTTTTCTCATACTCTATGTATATGATTTTTTGCTTACAAGTTGTGACCTTGAGACATCTTATATCCTTTGTACTGAGGTCTGTAATGATTGTTTTTGCCATATTATATTAGATTTTCTCGGATGACATTTGCTGATTGTATATTGGAAATATTCAATATACATCATTGCAAGCCAGGAATTACTCCTGTTGTTAAGGGTGATGGACTGAATCTATCACATTGTCCTTATTTAGATATTGAGAAAATCTAGTTAAATGGTGTACCTTGTGTCAGTGCACTTGAAAGTATAATGTACGCTCGAATTTGCACTAGACTAAATATCGTCTTTATGACGAGACTTCTAGGTAGATATCGGTCAAATCTAGGATGTGATCACTGGGTTGCTGCCAAGAAGGTTTTGAGTTACTTAAAAGGACGAGATTATATGCTAATTTACAGACATGTTCAATTCTTGCAGCTAGTAAAGTATTCAGATGTAAACTTTGATGGCTGTTAGGATGACATGTGATTAATAACGGAATACATATTTATGTTAGCAGGAAGTGCAGTAAATAAAGTTATATGTCATCTTCTACTATGTAAGCAGTGCTAGTAACATCCTTTTAGGTTGTTATTTGGGCTATTAAGCTCCGGAACCTCATTAAAGAGTTAACCGTTTTTAATTTTATGAATAGGCACATACGGTTGTATTGAGACAATAAATTTGCAGTATTAACAACAAAGGTCTCAATGGGTCTAAATATATGGTGGTCAAAATTTTTGACCATAAAGAAACGGTACAAAAAGGTGACGTTATAATATAACATATTTCCACAGATGATATGATTGCAGATCCACTAATTAACGGCCTACGCCCATGTGTATTTGAGCGACATGTCATTAGCATGGGCCTAGGAGCATCATGAGATGCTATTGTTTAGTGGGAGCTATTTTGGATTTACACTGATAAAAGTTTCATTTGTTTTCGTTACACTTTGTAACGGTTTGATATATATCAACTTTTGCATTCAATAAAATATTTTTGAATGTGTTGTTATTATGTTGAATACATATTGATAAAGTCTTAAGGGATTGTATAAACCTTGAGTGAAGGCTAGGGGCATCCGGGCATCCGGTTATTAGCCTTGTGCATATGTCTTGTGATACATAAAGAAAGGTTAACCGTAAGGACAAGACATATGTGGGTTCATTAGAACCATAAAGTATTCTCTAGTGGCACAAGTTTTTGTGACACCTAAAGTTAAGAGAATGGTGATTGACAAATGAGATCTCTTTATGAGAGATGTTATCCATTTGCCACACTACCATATTGAATCCATATCAATAAAGTTGAGAACATTCGTGACCATGGAAGGCTCTGTGTGTATACATGCAGTTACCGCCATGATTCGGTGTTTAAGACTTTATGGGATAGAATTGACTATTAAGAATTATCTCTGGACCAATGTGCGCACATACAGTACGATTTCAATTAATATAGTTCAAGTGGGAGAATGTAAGAGTTTTCCTAATTGTGGACTACATTAATTGATATTGTAATTTACCGTTTAACGTTTATCGTTTTACGGGGTTTGGTCTAAGGTGAGATAGAATGTTTCTTAATTAGTCTAATATGGGCTGGCTAGTGTGGGCCGAGTTGAGCCTGGCCCGTAATGAGAGGGACTGGTTGGAAACTCTATAAATAGTGCTTAAGTCTCTCCTCTAACCCTAATTTTCACATGTATCTTCACCTAAGGAGTGTTTACCTAACACTAAACGTGAGGGGGTTGCCTCATTGAGCCAGTGATACAGAGGGCAATAGAGGAGAAGGACTTGCGCGTGGAACATTGTGTTTCCGCTTCCGCTTCAAGTACAATGGATCATAAAACAGGTGCGTAAATCTTTCTGATCTATTATGCATATTCTTGTTCTAGTTATGGAGATCTTGGGATTGCGTAATTTGCATCCAACACGCCAGCCCTTGACGGCCGGTCGCCGACCCTCGACGGCCGGTCGCCGGCCATGGCCGAGGCTGGCAACCGGCCAAAGACAAAAGAAGAAGAAAAGAAAGGAAAAAAATAAGAGAGAGAAAAATTATTTTTCGGAAGTGTTCTTGGTAACAAGGAACGAGTTTTTTCTACTTCTTGTTTCTGTTCCAAATTTGTTCCCGAGAACAAAAGTGTAAACAAACGCGTTTCTATTCTTTTTGTTCCCCGGAACAAAAGAACAAAAATTTTTGTTCCGGGGAATAGAAACAAAAATAAACAAGTGCACCCTTAGCTTCAAGGGCACAAATGGTGAATATTTTGGTTCATCCTGGAGCTGCCACTTAACTCTAACACCGCACTAACACTTACCACCCAGGCACTACATTTCAACGATACAGCACGTACACCAATTTTTTGAATGGTGTCAAATTTTCTCTTTATAAAAAAGAAGAAGAAGTCACTGGCCATTTTACTATATAGTCTACGAGATTGTATCTTGAGCCACGTCAATCGACACACTATTTACTAGTTTCGACTCGTTTTGTTTAAGATAACTTTCAGGTCTTATTATTAGACTTAATTCCGAACTGGAGTTTCATTCAATGGCAGTCGGTGAAATTCAAGACAAAGAACAATTGTTATTTCAACATGCATCATCAAATTCATCGATTGGTTAATTGGTTATTTCATGACGTAAAATTGAACATCTCCTTAAAAATGCTAGTTTGTGCTCCTATTGTGCTTGAGCTCGAGCTTGAAACTATACATAGAGTTTGCGATACACAAGAACCAAAAAAAAAAATTAAAGAACTTCGTGGGATTATGTATGCTTACTATGCTTGCTAACCAATTATTCACAAAAACATGATTACTTTGTTGGGCTGGCAAGTCAATTGGATCATGGTAGTTCACAAGTACGAGCTGGTCTCGACTTGATACTGGAGCTATTCAAATCGGAGTTTGGCTCGGTTCGACCATAAAATCTCGGTACATTTTTACCCCTCGTTTATATGTTCAAAGTTAAAATTTATCAACTGACGTGTTAGATAGGGTTAACCAGATTGTGGAGATCTTGAAAGACGTAGAGAACTTCATTTCCTAAGAGAAAAACACTAGGTGGTCCAACAAGCGAATTCATGGTCTGAACTATGTGCTTCGGAAGAAATGGAAAAGAAAGAGGCAGGGAGACAAGACAAGACAAAAGAAGCACATTCTCACACATATTGGAATCAACATAAGACAATGTGTACCAAAAGTTGATGATATGATTGACGAATACAAATTGATTATTATTTTCTTTTTCTTTCAAATGAATTGCGCATGCGGAGGAGCATGTGATGACAAGAAATATTAATATTGATTGTGTTGGCATCGTGGCTTCCACACAAAAGTGGAACCCTCTTTTTTGGTTCCGTTAAAACTAATGCATTTCGATAGATTTGCATATTTTTCTTTTCCGGGTTATGAAGTGACGTTGGAGCTCATCTGTCTTCCCACTCGGTTCTTCAGTGCTCAATCTAGGACGCCCACCACAACACGCCAATTGCGGTTCCACCAGCCCTACCAATTTGAGAAGGCTTTGGTATCTTCCTAGTGTTGATATTTAGAGTATGAAAGAAAATAACGATAAAGTATTTATGGTTGTTCAATCCCAATTAAGGTTATATGATCTATAATTATAGGAGTGATTAATTACCGTAAGAATATAGATAGAAACATAATTATAGAAAAACTTTATATTACATATAAATTACACATTAATATTACCCCTCAATCTGAATTAAGTGTAACAACTAAGAGATTAGATGTCAATACCTCGTGACGTGAACTAGGTAATCCCTTGGTGAAGATGTCTTCTAGCTAATTCATTGTAGGCATGTAACGAACATGTAGATTGCTAGAAGCAACTTGCTCTCGAACAAAGTGAAAATCCAACTCAATGAGTTTGGTGTGAGCATGAAACACAGGGTTGAGAGCAAAATATGCAGCAGAGATATTGTCACAATAAATGGTGAGAGGATTAAAATGGGGGACTCTGAGCTTATGAAGTAAATAATGAATCCAAATAGTCTTAGCAACACAATGAGTGACATCGTGATTATCAACCTCCATACTAGAGTGGGCTATAGTGGTTTGCTTCTTGGCACTCCATGAAACAAGGTTGACGTGTAGAAAAACACAAATGCCATAGGTGAAATATCAAGTATGGGAGCACCCAACGCAGTCTGCATTTGCATAAGCAGCCAATGAAGTTGGAGAATATTGCTCAATGGGCAATCCGTGGGTGGATGTGATAGCTAAATATCGATACATACATTGGACAGCTTGGAGATGAGGTAATCTAGGTTGATGCATGAATTGGCTAACCAAATTCACATCAACACTACTATCGGGTCTAGTCATGAACACATGTTGTAGAGCATCAACCATTTGTTAATACAACATTGAAGAATCACGAAGCTTACTATCGTTAGCAAACAATAGAGTCTTAAGGCCAAGGGAGTAGATATAGGCTTGACCTCAGAAAGGTCAAACTTGCGTAAAAGGCCATCATCATACTTAACTTGAGATAAAATCATATCATTAGAGTGGTGAGAAGCCTCAATGCCAAGGAAATAGTGAAATGGTCCAAGATTCTTTATAGCAAATTCTTGTGAGAGTCGAGAAATCAGAGGCCTTAATAAATGAGGAATATCATCGATGACAAGATTATCCTCAATATATAATAGAAGAAATAGAAAATCCCAAGAAGAAGCATAGACAAATAACGGCAGATTCACCTTACTCGCCGTGAAACCCAAAGATAATAAAAAACTATTGAAACGCAGAAACCATGCACGTGGAACGTGCTTTTAACCACAAATGGCTTTCTACAAATAGGACCCGTGATTTGGGAACTTAATAAGAGAGAAACTAAGATTGTAAACTTCCTCACAAATGATGCCATACAAGAAGATATTCTTAACATTAAGATTCCATACGTTTCATAGAAAGTGCGGCGTTTTCGGAAATTGTTTTCCAAGAAGTCATTTTTCAAGAAATTAACCATATTTTTCGGTGTTCAGCTGAAATTTGAAAATAAACTAGAAAATATTATTTTGCATTTAGTGAGGAAAATATTATTCTTAACATTAAGATTCCATACGTTTCATAGAAAGTGCGGCGTTTTCGGAAATTGTTTTTCAAGAAGTCATTTTTCAAGAAATTAACCATATTTTTCGGTGTTCAGTTGAAATTTGAAAATAAACTAGAAAATATTATTTTGCATTTAGTGAGGAAAATCTTTTCCTGCATACACTCATTTTCAATAATTTTTTTATTATTTTATTTTTTAAAAAACTTATTTTACAATTTTTAAAATTTTCTTTTCTTTCTTTTTTTCTTCTTCTTCCTTGGTCTTGGCTGGGATTGGCCACTGGCAAGCTTCAACCTCGCCATAGGCCGGTGAGGCTTGAGCTAGCCTGTGGCCTGTCACTAATAGCCTTTTTTTCTTCTCCATCGCCTTGGTCAGTCGTTAGCCACAACAGTGGTCGACAATTGGCCATTGGCGAGCTTTGACCTCGCCATAGGCCAATTAGGCTCGAGCTAGCCCGTGGCTCGACCGGTCAAGGCTAAGGAAGTAGAAGAAAAGAAAAGAAAAAGAAAAAGAAATTAAAAACTCAATTTCTTAAAAATATAAAAAAAATAAAAGAAAAAACAATAAAATAAAATGAAAATGTGTTTGGTGAAAGAAAGTGAGGTGGAAGAAGTTATGGAAAACGTTTTTCACTTTTTAGAAAGTGTAAAACATTTTCCCTACTTATGAAGGTACTTTTTCCAATAGCGGAAAACGTTTTTCTTAACTAATTCATTTCCATGAAATGAATGCCGGAAAATCTACCAAAAGTTTTTCTGGAAGTTACTTTCCATGAAATGAATGAAGCCTAAATTGACTTATGACCCATTCTATTGAAATCGCAACAGAGAGAACAACTCGAATTGTATTGAGTTTAACGATTGGGTTAGAAGTCTCGTCATAGTCCAATCCGATATGTTACTTAAATCCTTGTGCATCGCGGTGAGCCTTGAAGTGTTCAATAGGTTCATTGGATTTTTCCTTAATCTTAAAAACCTATTTACAACCGACTAATTCTTAGAAGGATCAAGTGGTGTAATATCCCATATTGATTTGTGACTGAGGTGTTAAATTCATCTATCATGACTATTTCCAACATGGGTCAAGAATGGCCAAAGATTTTTAAGTAGATGTCTTTTTGTGAAAAGAGATAGAGATTAAAAATTTTCTATGTTTAGAAATTTCAAATTTGGCATGAGTCTGCATAGGATGAGTGTGCAAAGAAGAAATGGTACTGGAGGAGCTAGATAGAGATGTAGAGAGGATTTTTTGAGTTTGATGTGGAAGAGATTTGGTCGGGAGACTGTCAAGTTGAGACTCAGTGAGTGAGTTCAAATGGAGTAGTGGTGGAGGTGAAAAGTAGTTGGAAATCGATTGGGTAGGCCTGACAAGAGGAAGAGGTGGGTTAGAAGGCTAGGCTAGAGAAGGAAACAATGATGGGTTATGGGACTAAGAGTTGAAGTATTTTGCGAAAAGGGAAAATTCTTCCCATCAAACCGAATGTGATGATTGACAAAAACATGACTACTTGACTGATCAAGGCAACAATAGCCTTTGCGATTTGATGCATACCTAAGAAATACACATGACAGATTGAGGTGCTAGCTTATGGGAGACATGACATGGAAGAAAATGACAACAAGCACACCTAAAAATCTTGAAGAACGTGTAATCAAATCAGAAAACAAACAGTGGAAACGAGAAATATCAGAATAGAACAAGAGTGGGGAGCTGATTAATGGAGTAAACAATAGAGAGAAGAGCATTAACCCAATATGAATAAGGCATATGAGCATGGATTAATAAGACCTGAGACGTTTCGATTAAGAGTCTGATTTGTATTTTAACAAACCATTTTGAAATGGGGTGTTTGGACAAGAGAAGTGTTGAATAATACCATTACGATCAAAACGAATTACTAGTATATGTTAGGAATGTGAATATATGAAGAGAAAAAATAGAGAAGAAAACAAGGGAGAATTTTACGTAGAAAACCCTTCCCAAAATCAGGAAAAAGGGAAAAACCACGGTGCCACACTAGGCAATCTTCTACTATTAGTATCAGTGTAGGTTACAAGCTTCAGTGTTATAACTATAAAATATATTGCCTTATATATAGCAGGAGTTTGGGGCATACATAATTAATATGGAAATTATATGTATGCTATTTTTCTACGCTACAAGCTCTCGGGAGTATATGATTAAGGTGCCTTATGCATCAGCTGTTGGCAGTTTAATGTACGTTATGGCATGTACTCGACTAGACAAAGCTCATGTAGTGAGAGTTGTGAGCAGATACATGGCAAATCCAGGAATAAAGCATTGGGAAGTTGTAAAGTGGTTATTAAGATACCTGAAAGGCACTTCAGGTATGTCATTATGTTTTATAAAAAAAAAATGATGTAACTTTATAAGGCTTTGTTGATGTAGATCTTGGTGGTGACTTGGACAATAAGAGGAGCACCTCGAGTTACAATTTTACTTTAGGTGGCATTGCAATCAGTTGGATGTTTAGACTTCAGACATGTGTCTCTCTCAACCACTGAGGTAGAGTATGTTGCTATATCTGAAGCTGGTAAGGAGATAATTTGGTTGAAAAATTTTCTGAAAGATATAGGCAAAAAACAGGATAATAGTGTTATTTTCAGTGACAATTAGAGTGCTATTTATCTTGCAAAGAATTCGGTATGTCATTCAAGGACACGTTGAGTTAAAATATCATCAAATTCATCAATTGATAGATGATAAGACTTTGTCATTGAAGAAGATTCCTGGTACAGAAAATCCAGCAGATATGTTAATAAACTACCAATAGCTGATGAGGGAGGCCAACGCACTGGACAATTTGAGCTACAAAGATAAAGACTACGAAAGATTATTGCTATTTTGTTTGAAGATCAGCCTCCAAGTGGAAGATTGATAGAGTTGTGGAGTCTGATAGAGAAAAATAACAATAAAGTATTTACGGTGTCTCAATCTCAATTATGGTTATATGATATGTATTTATAGAAGCGATTAATTACAATAATGGTACCGACAAAAACATATTACAAATATACTCCATGATAAACATAAATCACACGTTAATACCTATGTACTCGTTGTACCTCCATTACGCCAAAGTTTCCGTCTTAATTTTGGCATAATGCCAATTCTAATCTTTGATAAGCAAGTTGTTCCTTAACTTACATGTGAATCCAATAGAACTTCCAGGCCCGCGGCCTCGGGCACATATTCATAAACATGGAAATGGAATTAAGGTGTAGATGTCTTAATTAATTCGTCGTTGAAAAGGTCAACTTAGGATTTCTTAAATATAGTCGTGAAAGGGCTAATGAAGATGTAGGGATTTCAAGAAAGAAACAAACCCTTAAGAGGTTAATGGCATTCCTTTACGATAAACTAAGTTATCTTCAAATGCGAGCATCAACATCCATCAGTTAGGTCCGTCCACCTTCTCTATTAGCTTTGTTGCAGATGCACTAATCTCTGATCATGTTTTATAACTTTGATAACCTGATTCACAAACCAAACAAGAGACAAAAGAATGTGTCGTGATATCTTCTGGTGGCTATCACCTACTATTGTTGTCCTTGATCTATTTTCATTACATTCCACTTTAGATTTCCAATCTGAATATTCCCCTTGTGAACTTTGAAGAAGTTAACAATTTATCAGTATCTCTGACACCAGGAGAAGAAGAGAAACGGAATTGTGTTTGGTCGCATTCTTGCGTTTCCATTTTGCGACCGTACAATTTTCTCATCCCTAAAGCTAAAGAAACCCGTAGCTTTTACCAATTAAGTGATGAAGTAATGCTAGACAATAGACATATTAAAAAATTGTACCAAAACTCTCTTACTAAATGACGTGACAACCTTTTTTGGCCGTAGACACATCATTTAGTAAGAGCTCCTTTTTAGTTAAGCTCCTGAGTAAGTCTAATATTTTCCTAAGTGGAGCGGCATAATCGCATTAGATCCATAAACAAACTACTCTTAATGCAGGTGACGTCGTCGGGTGATCATCAGAGAGACATTTCCACTGAGAGGTTATTGCACTATTTATAAACCATGTTGACCGACACCATTTCAATTTTTAATTATGCGGGTCTTATCTTGGGATGCATACAAAGTTTTTATACTAACATAACCCTATTATAAAATGAAAACACTCAAGCCCGGTGCGATGCAAGTGGGATTGATCATCCATGTTTACCTCTTGGTTAAGTTTCTTCGGCCTTGAAACCCAATAGGTCAAAGTTCATCAGATCAAACTTTATAGCAAGCATAGATAGAGAATACCAGCAAAAATTAGGTCATGGAGACATGGCATACATTGATGGGGTATTGGGTTTCCAACGTGGTCTCCAATTTGAAAATGTTGCAAGCAACCCACCAAAGCACTTAAACTAATGCATGGCACGGTTGTCGATGACCACATCATACCTTTAATTGCACTACTCCTAGGGTCATGCTGACGTATCTAAATTTTCATGCATTCAAATTTTGGAAGGACCAGTTTGTTTCCTTTTTCATGCATGCATCTTTTGATATTATTGGAGGTCGAGAATCTCTTCTTACCCTTTTCCTTTTATATGATTTTAATTCTCACGTTAACAGAAGTAAACATTGATATTAAATTAGTGCGATAGTTGATGCTTTAGTGTCACTTTAGTAAAGAAAGAAATATTAAACGTTCTTAAAAAAATATTGAATTAATCTTGGAAATCAAATGTTGCGCAAAGCCTTTAACGATAAGTTCAAGTTGATATCGTGAGCATAACATGACATGTGTAAACATTATGTTGACATGTTAATAGTTTGCTTTTGGCTTCATAACAGGAATGAAAAATAATTAGGCAAGTAAAAAGTGATAGTGTAAAAGTTTTTTTTTCACACAAATAGTCTTAGAATGGAAATGTCGACCTAGGGAAGACAATTAGGGGTACTTAGAAGATTCAATTAGGACCTTCTAACGATACTATATGAGATTTAATGGAACCACCATCAATTATTCTAAAAATTTAAGTCGCTAGATAAAAGCTTGATTCATTATTTAAATATTCTATCATGTACCATTCTCTAAAAGCCACTTATATGAAAGAAACTTCTATGCTGCTAGTATGCAGAATAAAAGTAGTATAATTTATTTTTGTTTCAAGCCGTGAGGATTTCGGACACCCCCACCAAAAAAAAAAAAAAAGCGGTGAGGACGATGGACACACTTTAAAAGGGGAAGAGCAGGCAAATGGTTTCTGCATGTGTGCCAAAAGGAGTTGGTGGAAAGAACCTTGCATGTTCTCTCTACATCACACACAATCAGAGAAAAGAATCAGAGAGGTTCGTGGGTTCTTCTTCTTTTTTTTCGTTTTGTATTGGTTCCCTTGCATATGTCAAATGATGAGTGTTTTTTCTTCAAGACGACAAGCTTGCTTCATCAACTTCAAGTACATGGCAGACGCACATTTCATTTTTCTAAGCTTCCAAGGTTGCATTCTCCGCTTCTGAGAGGATTAATACTAACCCAGATTCTCCACTTAGTACCTTTAGTTCATCCAGTACATTTTGCATGTTGTTTGTACATGTGTGCTCCTTGCGCTGAGCTGTGAGATCTTCATATATGGAACCAAGGAAACGGACGGTTAATTAATCAAGTGTTCGTCTTTGAGCTAGGGAAATGATGATGCACCGTTGAGATGACCTCGACCATGTTGAAGAATGGTGGTTGATGATTAGAGTTGAAGTTTCTGCATATACACAAGCACGGGGTGATCATCGTATATGAATGTTATTTTTCATATCTTGGAGTCGCCTTGAAAAAAGATTTGACTGTTCATTCAACTCTTATCTATTTTTACCAATGCCTGGCTTTTCAACGAGGTGATCACTATGCACTAGCAGCAAGTATTGCATAAACTGATTCTGCTGGACCAGGCAAATCACATTTTAAGAACTTTAGCATGCATTATTGGCGTTGCAAAATGTATATCGTCAATGCCGATCTACAGTAGTGTTGAGATGCTTGATTAATTGACACGTCCCTTGTCTCTTCTATATAAAATTGCGTGCAATAACGATGGTTAAGAAAAAGGCGTGCACATGTAGATAATTTATTATTAACCTTTTCATGGGAAAAATCATTGAGTAGACTCCAACTATGATAGGTGCAAATAGGACATGTCGAATCAACTACGGTATATACTTTAGTTACATTGTAACTTTTTAGTTGGGTCATCCATTAATAATATCAGCATGATCTACAAATGCGATGGATGAAGTCTGATCTTATGGATTATATGAGTCTACATTATGTGGAAATGAACGAAGAGTGCTCGAGTCAAATTCATATTGGTAAAAGCTATAACACCGTGTTCGGAAATCGAGAAAACTCTTCCAAGTGATTATAATGAGTCGAAGGAGACGATTATGCTCAATTGAATCGTGTTTAATGGTTGTGTGTGGTGTTGGTATTGTATGAAGTCAAAAGGATGATGTTGGTGCATTTAAATTTCTGTGCTTTATTTTTTTTTCTGTTGTTTGTACAGAGTAAGGACTTGACAGTGAGTTCTTGCTGATGTCCTGCTTCTTTTGCTGCGTTTGTTCGCGAGACCCAGCACAATTTCCCCTCCGATTTGCTTGAGCAATGCGCATGAGCAGGGGCAGAGCAGTTATCGTGGGCGTGTAACGGAGGAGCTCTGTTTCCTATGGAAGCGTCTCTTTCTGTCTTTCCCTGTCTCTGTCTCTCTGCATGTTTGGTTGTTATCAGGGGAAGTTGGAACTAGGGAAGGTCCCATTTCCTGTCTTAGTAACACATGTCTTGGTCTCCGATATCTGCCGTCTCGGCTACTCCCTCTAGTTTGCTAATTTGGACACTTTGACATGCAAATGCATTCACATGGAATTTCCTTTACTCAAGTAATCATTGTTCATCTGATGCTATATTTTGGTCCACAGTATCCTGGGTTGTTATATCTCAGTTGCAACCTAAAGGCGAAGCTAGTTGTTGACACTGATTTCTGCCAATCCTTGCGCCCGAAATTTTTATTCGTGTTCTTTATGGAAGCCTTTACAATATCTAAGTTTGATGCCACATCATATGCACCACCCAGTACGTGGCAATTGTTTCTTTGGTCACATCCCCATAAGAGCATCTTTTTCTTTACTTCTCTTTTGGAACCTTTCTCAGCCGAACAAAACTAGAGTACTAGATATACTGGATACTCCATAAGAGGGCTGGCAGTACTTGGAGGCATCTTAAAGATATAATAAATATATTTCCTTTCATCCGCCACCATTTTGGAGGGGGTTGAGGATGTTTACACTGTAATAAATAAGGCTCAAGTTTTATCGCATGTAATCTCCATTGTGCATGCTACTCAGCTCATCTTGTTTCTTCCGTCATTCCACTCTCCACCGCAATATCCCACCAGAGAGGTTGGTCTAAAGTGCTGGTTATCTTTCTTCTATATGTGACCCTAAAGTTCCATGGTGGTTCCTCAGCCAGTGCTGTTTAACTTACTAGCCTTTGGTCCATCTAGTTGGACTATTTTTCCTTAGAAAATGTCCATGCTTTGCACGCTTCTTCAATTTTCATATCATATCTGATGGCTGTAGTATGGTCATCAGGAACTTCGCATATGATGCAGAGCAATGTTGGTGAAAACTTGATGATAGTTGATTTTCTGCAGTTGCCAAAAAGCTATTAGGTCCCCTGCTTTAGGACCAGCCAAAGACAAATTGCCTCTCATTTTGCATTTACTGTAATATATCTGGGCCAAGTGACTTGAATTTACTGGAAAAGATGCCAGAGGACAGTGTTCAGCATCTATCTAAGAGCAAGTGGAACATGCCCTTCATTGTTTTCTTCAGAGATACAAGGTACAGCATGATGCCTCTCTACTTTTTTTCAGCTCCAACAATTCACTTCTGAAGTTAAACCTTTGGAGGCAGTTCTGAGGTTCATTTCCATAAACATATACATATTTTGGTTTCTATATGATCATCTCCTTTTGCTCCTTCAAGCTGCAGCCTATATGGATAGTGGAAAAGCATTATCTGTTTCTTTTGGAAAGCTGATGAAATTATGCAAATTTAATTTCAGGCTTGTTTTCAAGATGGATGCGCTTGGCTTAGAGATACTAAGGATTGCATTTCCTGCAGCCTTGGCTTTAGCTGCCGATCCTGTTGCTTCCCTAATTGACACTGCATTTATTGGCCGCTTAGGTCTGATTATTGAATTCTATCTTCATAATTGAAGCAAATCTGTAGGACTTCATCACATATAGTACTTTTCTTTTTCCAATAAATGATTGTCAAAATCACTTGTCATACATAACAGACCATGCACCAAAAACCACTTTTGCATTTTTGTATACTGAAATAGTGTATTGCAGTCTATCGAAAAGATGCATAAACCACACCTGCAACAATTTGTTGGTCTCGATTAGATTTTTTATACTGAAGAAAGATAAATTTCATTGATGAAACCTTATTTCGTTGATGAAGCCTTAAATTTATTCCAGTAAAGCAAAAGCTAGTTGCCTTTACACCTATCACTGTAGTATGTGATCCTACTTTGCACTGCCAATAGGACTACGTGAGATCGAATGGATCCACATTTTTCTGATGCAGACTGGAAATAGTTTTTAATGAACAGGAGTATGGATATGCATCCCAATGATTTTATATCGCTTATGAACATTTTTCCAAATTCACTTTAGGGGAAAGGATTTGGACATTTTTCATAGCAATTCACTGGCAGGCTGAATTCCTTGTTGGTTATATGCTACGTTCTTACTAGTCACTTGTAGCACTTGCTCGGGGAAGTTTTCGCACCAGTTTGTATACCATACTGGATGCTTGTGATATTTGCCAAATGGTAAATTGTGATTTTTCTGGCAGGTAGTTAGGAAGGGAAACATTATAAACCCACAAAAAGGACAGCTTATTGCAAATTGATTTTTTTTATGTTATGAATGAATTGCTTTTCTGATTAACATGGATTTTATGCTGAGATCATATTTTACGTAGGTCCGGTGGAAATTGCTGCTGTTGGAGTTTCAATCGCTATATTTAACCAAGCTTCAAGGATTACCATATTTCCCCTAGTCAGTATAACTACATCTTTTGTTGCTGAGGAGGAAACTGTTGGAAGAGTTGGTAATGAATCCGCAACAGTTGAGGAACCAGAAAAAGGTTCTATCAAACTCAGTGAAATGAAAGAAGTGATTGCAGAAGATGATGCGCTTGAGAACCTTGAAAAAGGTTCAGCAACTAAGAGTGAAACTAAAGAGCTTATGCAAGAAACAGGTACTCTCTCTCTCTCTCTCTCTCCCTCTCTCTCTCTCTCTCTCACACACATGCACGCACGCACGCATACAAAGACATAATTTTTAGGGGAAAATCAAACTTAATATCAGTTAGGCTCTGGATGTCCAGTGAATGTAGATTTTGTTCTGTTCGAGTTGTGGCCGGGTGGCATTGTCTTTTGTCATATGCAAGCAGATTCGTCCATCACACTGCTTTAAAAATTTTGCTAGTTACGTTCTAACTATTTTGATATATATATTGACAATTTCCTTGTTGGTCGCCAGATATGTTACCAAGTACTTGTGACTCTCCATCTGGCACTGACAGCGATGCAGACAAATTTAAATCGTGCAAGGAGAGGAGACATATTCCTTCTGCTTCAACAGCATTAGTAATTGGTTGCATTCTCGGTCTTTTGCAAACATTGCTCCTTATATTGGGAGCAAAAACTCTCCTGGGTTTCATGGGTGTCAAATCTGTAAGATCCTTTGCAGTCTAAAAATGCCCATTTGTAGCATTTAGCTAACTGCTGTGCTATGTGCATATTTCCCATCAATTCGCTTGCTTGATTATATGAGTGCCTCAAAATTTCCTTATCAAATGTAGATAATCAACTTTAAGATTTATATTGGTGACACCTTTCATGAGATAACAAAATGCTCTTTAATTATTAAAGGGTCTGCATAAGTTACTTGTGTCTTTGAGACAAATCTGACTTTGGCAATTTTCATTGTCAACCCCTCCCCTTTCTTGATTGGTTTTGTGATCTCAGAAAGGCAAAGATGAAGCCAATTCTCACAAACTTATAGCTAAGATGATGAAGAAAGGGTTTTTGGCTTTGGCTTTTTTCCAAGTTCCTCATAGTGTGAAACTTGTAGTGAAATACTATAGCTATACTGAAAGCACTCAATTAGAAAATTGTTGTTGGAGTGGCATCTTTTTTTCAGTTATTTATGTTTACTGACATGAACAAATGCACGAAAGAATGAGTTAAAATTGATATTTTCTGTCCTCTTTGTCCATGTTGTCTCATGGCTCAACTAAAGAAAAATTGGGTACGGTGTGAAGATTGCTTTGGGGATAACCTGACCAGGGTTTACTGATTCAAGATCATTGCTGTTGTTTGTATGATCACATTGCATGTCCATTACAAATGATAATTGTGAAGAACTTACTCGAGATTCATCATCTTCACATGTTCCGACAATAAGGCAATTCTCTCTGTTGGCTTAAAGTACTTCTATCTGGCACTAGCATACATATCTCCTGCATACGTAAATAGTCCCTTATTGTACCTTTCTCCAGAATTCTCCCATGCTGGCTCCCGCACAAAAGTACTTGACATTAAGATCTCTTGGTGCTCCAGCAGTTCTTCTCTCTTTGGCCATGCAAGGGGTCTTTCGAGGATTTAAGGATACTAAAACTCCTCTTTATGCCACAGGTCAGAAAGATGTTCGCTATTCTTCTTCTTCTTCTTCCTGTGCAATGCTATTCCTTTGGAGTGGTATGACTGCATAGATCCTGAATAAAATGTTCTAAATTTATGTTCTATTTTTGGTTGAGACCAGGAATATTTCTGGTAAAGTACAGAAGCACGTTAGAAAGCCTGGAAGATGACTTCCAGATGTAATTGCATGCTAGAACAGAATTAGTAAAGCATGCAAAACGGCCAAAGGGTGTTAGGCGAGAAGGATGGCTTTCAAGCCCTATGACCCACAACCACTCACCTAAGACTGATTCTTAATGACTTCTTTATTACTGAGAAGCATCATAGCCGTCTATCCTGTCTCTCAGTCCTAGTTTTGCTCCTCAAGTGCTTAAATGAGTTTGGCATTCACGAGAAAAGCCACAACTAATTAATTGAAGGACATGGACTATTAATTGTTAGAAAGTCTTACTATTTAACGTCTGTTGTATACAACTTCAGTTAATGGTTGCAAATCAAATGTAAGAAGCAAATTTTACATCTTTTAAAAAGACACCGTGTTGACCAAAGGTCTTGGTAAAATCCTTGAAACAGTAAATTCTGTAGGAGCTTAAATCTAAATTGTTGCTCCTGATTGCTTGGAGAGGAAGATGACACTTGTTATTCCTGATTAATTGCAATAACTGCATCTACATACAGTTTGCATCTGTAAACCACACTTCTTGATTTTGTGGAGTGGGATTAACTCCCTTGTTAATGTATCAAGGAAGAAAAAGAAATTTATTTCCCAAGATTCATAGACCTTCCACTTGATTTCGTTGTTTATTGGTTCAAAACAGTTATAGGAGATGCTGCAAATATCATTTTGGATCCCATACTTATTTTTGTCTGCCGCTTGGGAGTTAGTGGTGCAGCCATAGCACATGTTCTTTCTCAGTGAGTAAAATTTTCCTCCTTTTACTTCTCTACTCGTTTGGGCCATTAGGACTGGTAAATTATGGCAGACGATCCTTTCAGGTACTTGATATCAGTGATTCTCTTATGGAGGCTGATGAAACAAGTTGATCTCTTACCTCCCAGTATCAAAGAGTTGCAATTTCATCGATTCTTGAAAAATGGTAGGTGGTCGATTTCTAACATTGATGGATTGCTTGTGAATGTGAATTTCCAAATCAAGAAGTTTCAATTCAGACTGTTTGCCCACCTGATGATAAAAGTTGAGATGTGGAGAAATGGTATCGTTAATGCACTTCCAGTAAAAAATTTTGCAAGACTTGCTGCCCATTCTGCTAACGTAGTGTTCATGCCATTAAAACCTGGAACATTAACCTGGAATTTGCTTCTTCTGTAGTTCTAGATTAGTGTATCTGAAATATCTACTTGAACCTTGTATTGGTATCGGTTAATGTTTACTTTCTGCTCACTGGTGCCTGTAGGTGTTCTACTGTTGGCTAGAGTGATAGCTGTTACATTCTGCGTTACATTAGCTGCATCCATGGCAGCAAGGCTCGGTTCAACACCTATGGCTGCATTCCAGATATGTCTTCAGGTGTGGATGACATCATCACTCCTGGCTGATGGTTTGGCTGTAGCTGGACAGGTAAATGCTTCTCTTTCTGTCTTAACCTTGAAGCAGTGAGTTTTGTATTGCTATATACCTGTCACAAAACGTTGAAACCTTGTATCAAAGAGTATACAGAGGCACCATAAAAGTCGGCATTTGCCTATTCTAGACATATATAAAAAAAAAAAAAAAGAAGAAGAAAAAAACCTTGTTTTTCAAGGATTTAATGTTCATCAGCTTCTGGTCTGATCTCTTGAAAGAATTGCTCATATTTTCACTTCATAAAAACCCAGTTGAACCTCGGCAGAGCCTAGTAACATGAACTGGCAAATAGAGCTAATTGGAGTATACTCTGGATCCAATTTCCTTTGGTCATGCATTGGTCTCGAAGTAATGTTTATAATGTTGCTCGTGTCAATGGGAAATTTTCTATTCATACTCATTTAATCAGTGTTTAAGTTTTGACTGATAAATGATAGATATTGTCCTTTCCTAACAAAATTTTAGGCAATATTAGCGAGTGCATTTGCTGAGAAAGATTATGGCAAGGCAACAGCTGCTGCTTCCAGGGTATTACAGGTATGCTGGTTACAATGAACATGAGGTGTTGGAAGAGATCTACTTCTGTCTTTTGTTTTCTCATACGGTATCATCAACATGGGATCCTGATACTTTTGTTTTGACGTGTATGCCATTATGAGATAAGCAGTCTGCCTGTCCCTGAGTTATTCATGTTAAGTACTTTAAATAACTATCAAGGAATGATTTATCAAGTGGTCAACGGCATCCTGTGTGTGTGTGTGTGTGTGTGTGTACACCTAAATTGATATGAAAATTTTTGTTTTACAGATGGGTTTTGTCCTAGGCCTTGGACTTGCTGTTGTTGTGGGGCTTGGTCTGCGATTTGGATTGGGTGTATTTACAAAAGATGTCAATGTTCAACAAATTATTTTTGTTGGCCTTCCGGTACGTCCCCGCTAATCAGCAGCATGCCATTCTAATTAAGACTGTCGTATGGACAAACTTAATGTTCCTTCATATGCCAATCAGTTTGTTGCAGCTACGCAGCCAATCAACTCATTAGCTTTTGTTTTTGATGGTGTTAATTTTGGAGCTTCGGATTTTGCTTACTCTGCATACTCCATGGCAAGTGCTGAAACTTTATTATCTCATGACTTTGGTTCAGCCAAAATTCCTTTCTAATTTCATCGCTCTCTTTTCCTAACTTCCAGGTTCTGGTGGCTATTGTTAGCGTTGCTTCCTTGTTCCTTCTCTTTAGGAGCAATGGCTTTGTCGGAATCTGGGTTGCTTTAACAATCTATATGGGTCTGCGTACATTTGCTGGTGTCTGGAGGTAATTTTGGCTCTTAACTGAGTCATTTGCAAGAATCTGAGTTAATGTGATCTCCACCTCGGGATTTGCTTAGAAAGGCCTGAAAGGTCTGATTAAGTGACAAGTCGACTTCTTCATTTTGTTCATTTTGTTGGTCGGTAGAATCGTAGGAATTATGTCATTAGTGTTTGTGAAACATACAATAAAACGGGCCAAAGAAAAGGAGAAAAAATGAAATCGAGAGAGAGGAGTGGGCACTCAATCCAAATTTGCCTCTTCATGCAAACAGAATTTCTTGTTTAACCAGGCCAACGTTTATCTTTAATTTTTCAGAATGACCATAGTGTCACCCGTAAATGGGGCTTCTCTTCCACTCCTTTGCTCATCAACCTTTCTTTCTTTTTTGAACTATGTTCATCACCGTCGTTCCTGTAATTGACTGAATTGGTTATTGCATCTGCAGGATGGGAACTGGAACTGGTCCTTGGAGATTTCTTAGGAGTCAACGTACACCGCAGGCTTCATAATTCTAGCATACGCAATCTGGCAGCAGATCTTGTTACTAGTTTTCCTCCACTTCCTTCTGTTTTATGCGAAGAAATAAGTTGTCTGTCTCATGTATGTTTCTTGCTTATATCATGATTTACCTATTCAATAGATCTGTTCAAATGCTGCTGTACATGTATGTCGGATCTCTCTCTCTCTCGTGTTTGTGCACACATCTTCGTGGATGCACCTCTCGTAAAAGGTGGTAAGACCAGGAGAAGTTTCTCAGGGACAGATATCAAGCACTGAAACTTGTTCCTGTCAACAACATGGCTGTGTTTGCACGGAACACTGTTACAATTCAAGCTCTCTCTACCGGAGGTGTCTGGTCATCTGAGGCCCTTGATAATACCATAGTGAAGCAAATCTCCTTTAGCTTTTGCTTCAAGTTTAAGATAGAAGAACACCAATCATAAACATAACGGCTAGCAGGCCTTATCCCACCTTGGAAACATTCCTCCATTTTTTTAGGGCGCGTGACTGCCTTTTATACCTCCAAACACACGGTTTCTTCAGTTGATTGGGTTTCAATTTATTGTTTTCCGTAATTGGAGGGTTAGTAAATGTCAAAAACAATAAAAGATGCTTGCTTAGGTATTGAATGGAAGATGGGCGCTGTTAATTCTAATGGAGCAGCAACGACTACAAATTTTTGCATATTCAGAAATCAGAATAACAGTTGATTGTTGTAATTAGATTGCTTCATTATGGGTGCTAATTCATGGTTTTATGTGCAAAAATCTTTTCGGACGTCTCCACCTCAGTTTGACTTAATTGAGAGAACAAAGATGGTATAAATACGAGCATTTGAGTATTAAAGATACTGAATTGCTTGTGGACGTTCTTTTGCTGAATGAAGTGCTTATAAACTTGGCACAAGAATAGAGCAAGTCATCCTTCGACTAGCTACTCTGATTACTTGAAAGAAAGCAAAGGATCAAGCTTACATCCAACGGCACATCTCTCCTCTATATACAGAACTAGACATTCTTCATAACCTTCTATACACGTATATCACAGAGAGAAGCAACATACTGGACAAGTAGGTACTGGTAACTACAGAGCTCGCAAGTTTCAGGATAGTGTCATGTAAAGTGACCAAGACTCCGGTTGGACTTGCTGCGTCTCATCAGCAGTTGATTCCACATTCTTCGACATCTGGCCCAGTGACTCTAGTTGTAAATGGATCAATCCTCACCCACAACAAAGAGAAAATGGAAGCAAGAAGGATTGACCAGACGACAACAATAGTAGGAGTGCGGTTCTGGCGTCCCATGAGACCTTTGAGGAAGGGATAGAGATGAATGATCACCCAAAAAGCAAAGAACAGCTTACCAAATAGAGGCCCCCAGGACTGATATCCGCTGTTGATAGCATAGGAAATCCCTGCAACAACCCCCACCAAGTTTATAATGAGAAGCGTTGTGGGTGGGATGAGCAGAGTTGTCCATTTGAACATGTAGAGCTCAGTGAAATCCCCATCTTCATCTGATGCTTTCGAGGTGACAGTAAAGTTGGTGTCAATTCCAGCAAGCACTTTGAGTAGACCTTGGAAAACAGCAAAGAGATGGGACGAAACACCACCAATGACCCAAAACTGCTCGTTTCTCCACCACTCATCAATTCCAACACCACTCCATCTCATTTCCAGGATTCCAGTAGCAAAAATTAAAAGGAAAAGAGAGATAAACCATATACTTGCGATATTACTAATCTGCACAAGAAAACCACAACTAATCAGTACATCCTAAAAATGTGTACAGCCTACAAAAAAAATCAACTCGGTAGATACTACAAATGCATAGCAGTAGGAATGATAAGGGAAGTTTTTGACATAATTTAATGCAAGGAGCCTCTAATGTATTTTTAGCAAAAACAACTTAAGCATATAGGGCATAATCAACTTTTATTGACTTTATCGAGGAAACAAGAGCTCACAACCTAAAGATACATTTGTTCTGTTTATTTTCCTTTACAATTAAGTTCTGTTTGGTGGACTGAAATAAAGTTGAGAAAGACTGTCCAATGTTTGTTTCGCCCATAATTTCCATGTCTGGCTCTTTGGAGATATATATTCAATTGAAGACATTATATGGTTTCATTCATATCCTTCTGCAGAAAATGCATGCCTCGTGTTCATAAGGAGATGCATCCCAAAATCTCCAAATAGATAACAAACTCACATAATGCTGCTCACTATTTATTGTTACCGATGAGCGTAAACAAATGAAAAAGAGAGCAAAGAAGACAACATTCTAAAGCAGTTTCCCTGCAAGGATAAGCCAATGGACCGTTTCAAATGAATCACCAAAGAACAAAGAAACATGTTATTGCAATGAAAGATTATTTCTAAAACCCAATAAACGTGCATAAAAATTTAAGAGCATATAACAAACCTGTGGAATAATAAACTTGTTTGTAAGTAGACAGACAGCTGGCAAGGTACAGTACATCAAGAGAGGGATGGCGGTGACTGGATAAATTGTTGTGTTAACATATGCAAATCTCTCAAGCCACTTCAGTCTATCACCATAGCCATACCATATGGGGCAGTGCCGACTAAAAAGAATTTCCACAGAACCTAGGGCCCATCGAAGCACTTGGTTCAGTCGATCTGAAAGATTGATAGGGGCAGAACCTTTAAAGGCAGGGCGTTTTGGCATGCAATAGATTGACCGCCAACCACGGGCATGCATTTTGAATCCTGTGAGAATATCTTCTGTAACAGAACCATAAATCCATCCAATCTACAAAAGATAGCCAATTCACACAGTTATAATTTAGCACAAAGACGATAATAAATGCAAAAGAACATAAGAGGATAAATACCTTAATACCAAATGAATACGCAGACACAAAATTCTAACACGTTCAGGATTCAGTGAAATATAACACTACCCATGATAAACCAATCCTCGGGCTATAATTATGTAAGTGCCTTACTAAAAAACTACATGTCATTGTTCTTCATATAATTAAGCCTTCTAGCAACTGATCTTGAAGACACAATACTATCGTAAAGAAAAATTAAAAAAGTTGGCATAGAACAAAATGCTGGCCTACAACAAAATTATAAAAAGCCTCGTAATTCACTTGCATACCTCACTGCCCCATTCTGATTTATCCTCATACCCACAGCTGATAACATGAATAGCCTCTTTAAGAAGGGTTTCTGGCGTTGCAGATTGAGGAACACCGCCATTTTCCATGAGAGTCGAGGCTACAAAAACAGCAGACTGACCGAACCTTTTCTCAAGGCTCATTTGGGACATCAATAAAGATTTCTCATCATCAAATCCAGCACCTTACAGAAGAAAATTCACGCTTCAGGATCAAACCAAGGTGGCATGCCCAATGCTACTATTTGATAGGCATGATGACAGCAACCAGAAAAGACATGCAAAACTCTCAGATTAACAGTAAATAAGAGAACTCGATGACGTTGTCATTTAAAAGGAACCCCCAGATGGAACACAGTGTTGAATCCATGCAATAAAACAATAAGATTCTCACATAAAGACGAGCAACACAGTGGCTGCAATTGACAGGTCCACCCACATCAAGTTTCAATTGGACATCTTGTGAGTACTTCTGAAAAAAGGTACAGTAAGATTACCTTCAATTCCCTCTTCTATATCCTCCAAGCTGAAAATAGGGACAGTAGTATCCACATGCTTCCCAGATCTCTTCCTGTCTGAGCTCTTCTTACTCGACTTTGAACTCTTCTTTCTCGATCCCCCACATAGCAAGGACAGCACTCCTGGCTTCTTATGTTTTGGTTTTAGAGGAGGTTCATAACCATATAAAGCCGTTCTATTAAAGACGCACCCAGTTCCCACGTAAACAGGACCTTGTATACCATCTAAACCTCTCAAGTTTATCTGGAGAACAAATAAAAATTAAACAATATTATATAATTAAAACCCTTCATAATGTGAAATGCTTGCAAGCTTTGCTCCACAAACAAAGACATGCTCTGTGAAGGACCCCTCTATGAACAAATTAAATGCCTCTATAAATCTAAAATAAGGACTAGCAGTACGTCAATCTGTGATGTGATACACAACTTACATCAAAGAACACGGTATTCCGGTTTGCATATCGGTCATTCTTATCAATACCATCAAATCTCTGGGGAAACTGAACGTAACAAACATGTTTGCCGAGGTTAGGATCCATAAGAAAACACATTGCTTCTCTCAAGGCCTTGCTGTTGTTTATGTAGTGATCACAGTCAAGATTCAACAAGAAAGGTCCATTAGTAAGCACGGCAGATACACGGACCTGCAAGGGATCCATATCAGCTGAGTATGCCCAAACCGATATTTTGATTATTAATTTTGCAGATTAAGACTTGCGCAAAACATTAAGTTGATATCTGATAAGATTTATCAAACTCACCAGAGCATTCATAGCACCAGCTTTCTTATGATGTTGGAAGCCAGGACGCTTCTCACGAGAAACATAAACCAATCGTGGCAGCTCATTACCCTCAGCATCAAGTCCTCCACTTTGCCCAAGGAACACCTGCAATCAACAGACAAAAGATTATTACATTTCTGAGGAGCACAAACACTAAATGTGAAACAGACAGCCCAACATATCAAACTCATATTAAATGGATATAAAACAGGATATAATACTTGCATTGACACAAAAGGCACAATGGAGAATCTTAACAAACTTATAGGATGCAAATTTTAATGCAAAACCATGCTTAAAGGAAACTATAACTAAAGACGTGTAGAAAAGTGTCATTTCTATCAGCGATTGGTGAAAAGACAGACTCAGTAACCTTTTCAAAGACATCCACAAGGAATATGAATGATACAAGGCTATGCAGCAAAGAGAAAGGCATGAGATGAGTGCGCACACACCATGCTTGACGTGGCTGTACGACCTAAGTGACTAACAGCCCTTGTTAGAACTTCCCTCCTAGAGAATTTGTGATGAATGATGAACAATTAATTCACCTGGATCATTCCTGGATGATCTCTGGTGTTGTTTCCTGGCCACGGTGTGCCATCCTGCATAACCCATCCTTCTTCAGGAATTTTCTGTGCTTTAGCAACAAGCCCGTTGATGCGGACTTTGAATTCTTCATATTCTCTCTACAGACATGCAAAGAGAACAGCATAAAAAACACAATTCCGAACAGAAAACAAGAGAACCGAGTAGATTAAAAAAATGAAGGAGAGAGAGAGAAGAGGGGGGGAGGGGGGAGGTTGGCTTGCCTTCATAGCTCTGCGATCTTTGACAAATGATGGTTGAACTTTATCCTTCAAATAATCAATTTTTTTGGTAAAGTACCATTCTGGAGCCCGTGGCTCAATGTTATATTTCTTGCAGAACGGAACCCATTTCCTAGCAAACTCTGCAGTTTCAGAGAGTGCCTCAAATGTCAACATGGCAGCTCCATCATCGGATACATAGCAAGAGACCTTGTCAACTGGGTAGTCAACTGCAAGAATGGATAGCACAGTGTTGGCTGTAACAAGAGGAGGTTCTTTCAGTGGGTCAACGGTACTGACAAAGATGTCAACAGCTGCCAATTGTGATGGTTCTCCTTCTCTGTCATATCTGTTCCAGGTGAACACACAGCCACTGTTATGAACATTGCAATTACTGAAAAATAAAAATGATATCTGTCTCACAGATATAACCAGACATAATCAACCAGACTTATGACTGACAAGTTCACGTACCTGAGGGCAAGCCTGTCAAGATATGTCTCGCGATTTACAGGGAACCATTTGGGGAACTGGTCCAATATCCATGATATTGCAAACCATATCTCGCATATTACAGATATTAACCAAAGTGCATATGCATTAGGCACAGGATTTGTTATACGGTAGTGCAAGAAAATGCAGAGGATAACCAGCCGCAGCATAATGACCATCCTGTACGGGTTTATTCGGGAGGATGGAATAGAGACCTTCCTTGAAAGAGGCTGCCTAGCTTCATCATTCCTGCGTGGAGGAAAGAATACAAGAATGAAGAAATAGCATCTTTATAGCAATAGCTATCTGACGACTCTCCTGTTTTGTTAATAAATTATCTTTTGACCAATAGAAAAACAAATGTTGAGAATATCAATGTAATTCGCTGCCACAGGGAAATAATCCATTACTTTGAGCAGGGTTTATCCCCGGGAAAAGAAAAGGAAGAATAACAGAGCTCGGGAACTTATAAAGTAGTAACTCACAATAAAGAGTCGTCAGCAAGCACATCAGTGCTAGCATCAATATCTCCAGCTCCCCGCTCAGAGGCTGCCTGGCCAGTGCTCATTGGTCCAACATTTTTCTCCTGTTTCATCTTCCAGCCATCTACTCTCTCCTTCCAAGCAACATTGCCAATTCCAGGTGAACCAAATTCCCTCACTGGATCCACAACTCTTATGTTAGCTGTGAAGACAAGAAATCTTTATCAATATCTATGAGAGCATGCCTAACCCAGATAATAGACATAATCAGTTAGAAGCTTAAATTTGACCTTAAATGGGGCACCATGCACGTGGTCGAGAGATAGAGAGAGAGAGTGAGACATACGTGATTGGGTAACATCCGATGCATAAGAAAGTGGAACGCGATGCACTCCACCAACTCCAGGTGATGCCATAGAAAGTCGCTCAGGTGAAGCAGCAGATAACTCTCCAGAAACCTGAGAATTTTAGAGCAGCACGTGTGCAAGTTCAGTGACACAGTCAACCAGTAGAGGAAAGTAGCTTTCCAAAAGTTCTTTAGAGTACCTCTTGTCTACTAGTAAGCAGAGGAATATGGTTACGAGAAACCTCTCCATCATAGTTGGCCAGAGCAACATTTTCCCCTCGTCCATATGTCATATGCCAGCTCAACATGCGTTCTGCAATTTTCTCCTTTTGAGTTTGATCTTCAGAAGAGTAATGGTAGTCATCACCAGCATCTCCATCCTCTTCATGGTCACCAAGAATGGCAGGACTTCCTGCAAGACAGAAGCGTATAATAAGGCAGGTAGAACTAGGGTTATCTCATAAGAAGTAGAATTGACAAGTTGAAACCCCAGGACTGTTTGGGTTGGCACTTGGAATTATGGATTCCAATAAACATTGTGGAAATAACACACATGGACAGTCCCCGTAAAGCTGTGGGGTCTGACTTTAAGATACACATATAAGCAGTTATAAATTATAGGGAGTCTTCCAAACATGGAGGCTTCAAATACCAATCTTGATGCAAACAAAAGCACACTGCAACAATATTGGAAAATGGAAAAACAGTCAACTTTAAAAGTAGCACTGAGGTTACTTTACTTCTATATACCTTTGTGCCTCTTGTATCTGGTCTTGCATTGAGGGCACGACTGATTTCCATCCTTCCTCTCGTATTCGTAGCAGGGCCGACAGACAGGAAATGCACAGACATCGCAGGCAATGAAGGGTTCCCCATCAAGAGTTTTGCCGACATTTTCACCACATATCTGGCAGACTTGGCCCCCCAGACTTTTCAAGGGCTTTCCCTGTGCAAAAGCGACAAAATTCACACCAATGAGTCGATCTATTTTGCGGCAACCCTCCTACCATAATATCTGCAACCACAGTATGATCACCAACTCAAAAAATAATGCTGTCGGTGCTTTAGAGATCAGTGTGGCATAGTATACAGAAGCAAACAGGGGAGGCCCCAAATTGGCTCAAGTAGTCAGATTAATTGAAAGATGCAATTCGGCAAGTATCCACTTAAAAATTTCTGGATCTGGAGCAACTAATGACGCAGCTCAACACTCTGTGAGATAAACAAATTGCTGCAGTTCTATTCATCGTAGAAAAGATCTGCAATAACTAGAGAGAGGTTGATGCACTCATGCTTGCCAAGTTGCACACCTGAACTACGTTATGCAGAGAAGGACCGAATGCTACCGATAGTAATTACCAAAAAGAACTTGTTAAGTGGAAAGGAATTCTCACCCCATTTTCAGCATCGGATTCCATCGCTGGAGCACCTCTTTGCCGAGACGTCAAGAGAAGAACACAAAACCGACTGGGCGTCAACAAGATCGGTGCATACGTAGAGGCTCACATGCACCTTCGCACGTGCTAAAGAGGCAATCGGAATCTGCTTTATCTGAGTCCTTCCACTTCCAAGGCAGCTTCTATACTTCTGCAAAAGCCTGCTCCAAAGACTAAAAACTAGTGGGAAGATTAGTTCACGGAATAAGTTCGACACCTCCAGTAAGCCAAAACAATCTAGTCACACAACTGCCGCATAAAGTGCAAAAGCCAAAACAAGCAAGTTTTCATCCATCGATCGGTGCTCGAGGAAGGGGAAGGAAAATGCATTTCCTCTGTTTTGGCTCACCACTGAAGCGAAGGCGACATGCGAGATTGCTTCGCCAAAAGATCGAATCGATACGTACAGACCGATGTCCGAATTCAAGAAGGAAGGAACAGGGGATGCGAGTCTCACCTCGAAATCCGAAACTGATCTGAAATCGAGCGGAAGGTCGGGGGGGGGGGGGGGGAATCGAATCGAAGAGGGGGAAATGGAGAACGAAGGACAGCGACGATGGCGATCATCAAAGCGCGGGGTCGATATCGATGTGTCAGCCTCCCATTCCAAAGCCACTCGATAGCTGGACATGATAATGAAGCGCACACTTCTTCGAGTTAAACGAGGAAAAAGTAGCTGATTGTACGAATGACGACGACGCGAAGGAAAGGACAGCGACAGTGCAACCGCAACTCCACCGACACTCACCAGCGTCGGCAGTCGAGAGAGAGCAAACTGTCGGAGATCAGACATACCAACCGTCTATCATACTCCTGCGAGGGATGTTACTAAAGTAGAAAGCGAACGTCTTTTTTTAAAAGTTTGCGTTCTGGGGAGTTCATCCATGGCCATGTCGGCCCAATCAGTAAAAGCCCGGCCCTAATAGAACGTGAATCGGATCGATATATAGCGATCGCCTTGGGCCCATTGAATGGGAAAACCCTACTACTTACTTAAGACTCTCTTCTGCCTCCTCCCGTTTGCATTCCAACTTCCGACGTCCTGCGTTTCTCTCTCGGTCTCAGCTGTGACCGGACTCGGGGTCATCCCTCTGTTGGACGCTTTCCATTCAGTACACATCACTCTTGTGGTAGTAGATTAGTGGTGGTGGTGGTGGTGGTGGTGGTGGTGTGAAGGAATCCCGATGATGAAGTATTTAGTAATCTGAAGGATGCGCGTGAAAAATCGAAATGGAATTGTTCATGGGTGCTCCCTCTTGTAAGAGGTCGAGGTTACCATCCTCCATTTCGCATTCACGCCATTGCCAGCAGGTAGATACCAGGCTTTCTCTCTGAGGGATTCCCTTCTTCCGTGGTTGGTCCCCATCCCATCACCATAATCAGAACCCCAAATGGGTCCACTCCTATTTGATCTCACCCTCAAATATATGCGACTTCACTTCATTTGTATTTACGATGTGACATTGCAGTTTCTTGGTTTTTTTTTTTTTTTTTTTTTTTTTTTCCTCCAGCCGGTAGCGAATATGGGCGAGTCTTGAGAGAAGGCTCGTCAGGCTACTGTTGGGTGTTAGATTATTAGAGCATGTGCGGTGGTGATTCTGATATGGAACACTTGTTATTGCATAATTCACACAAAAGCAGATGCATCTGTCTGGGCATCGTCTGTGCTCAGGGATGCCTCGTCCTGTATGTTGGTAATGACCTTATAGCATAACCAGATGCATCTCTTGTCAAGCATGTAGGACAGAGACATGTAGTAGACCTCTCTGTACTCCCTTGTTATCCCGCCAATCTTCTCATCCCCCTTATAAGCAAAGCTTGAGTTCCATAGCACATCAAAAACTTTTTGCAGGTGGAGTTCTCCTGAATTCAAAGCCCCCATCTTTACAATAGCAACAAGGAATGCCCTAGTTCCCACAGACACCCTTGACAAGCCTTTTCGACCTCTCGAAATTCATTTCATTGCGACAATCTTATACCTCACAACTCACATCGAATGATAGTCCAAAGGAGGCCGTTTGCGAGTTTTCGCATAGTTACGCAATGCTCTACTAAATTTTCACAAAGTAATTTACCTATCTTTGTTCCCCTTAATTGGGATATCGCAACTTTCCAATCTAACTTTTGTTCGCCATTGCTCAGCGCTTACATCACAATCAATGTGTAGAAACTGAAGAGATTGTCAGTACTCGTAAATTCTATCATTACTAGCTCTGCAAACATGATGGAAAAAAGGCCTCGCAAGGCCATGCATTGGAAACACAGTTTCCTTTGCAGAACATTCCTCTGCGTCATGCCAGAACCACTTTTGCTCCAAAATATAAAGTTGAGAGAGAACGTGCAATCACTATAAAAATTATCCAAAAAATATTGGCCAATTAATTATAAACATTTTAATTATGCCAATTTAATTTTAATTCTTTTAACAATATGCCATTTAATCATAAACTTTCCAATTATGTCAATTTAATCATAAACATTTAGATAATTTACCAATTTAATCCTGAAAACTTTGGATGATTTGTCAATGTAGTCCTTCCGGTTAATTATCTAAATAATAAGTTTATGATTAAATTGATATAATTGAAATATTTGGTGCTAAATTAACAAATTGTTAAAAAGTGTCCCACAATAAGTTTATGACTTTTTCAACAATTATCCCTACAATCAATTATAAGAATCCATTGTAAAGTATATCATATTGAATTGGGTTCTTTAGCTGTATATAGTTGTGCAGACAACCAAATTTAACGTCGCACGTACTTATGTATTGCGAAAGTCATGCGAACCGGTCTCTTTTCCCATTTATGCAAGACTCAATGTCGTTAATTCTTCTTGAGCTGTACGTGACACGAGAGTGACATCATGGCTTACGTTGGATTAAGGCAGCCAAGTTAAAGTCCCAACCCGACGTTTACGAGATGAAATCCATAGTGTACAAAATGATCAACATGCAGACGTCATGCAACCGAAGATTTCCCCAAAAGAAACGAGAAAGCAGCGTTAACGTTAACGAACCCAAGTTAGTCGCCAAGAAAGCGACTCAAAACTCCCATTCCCCTCCCCCTTCAAAGATGTCTTCAACTCATTGCAGACACGCCAACCCTCGCCATGATGTCTGCAGATGCATTTCTTCGCTTCCCTCTCGTTTCCCTGACTCGAATGAGTCGTGATTTACCCACGCCCCGTCGATGAAGTCGCCAACTTTTCTGATATATTCTCCTCTGTGCACCCCATGTTTCTTGCTTCTTGCCCCACACAAGATGATGGTCCATCCTCCGTTGCATTTCTTGGCACGTCTTGAAGGATGGTCAACCAAATCCCTTTTGACTTTTAATGCTGTACTATTTCTTCCGCCTAGTGCATGATGACTTTTGATCTTTCGGATATGAACGAGTCCTACACCCATCAGGAGGCAATCACGGAAGTTACTCATCATCTTTTGTTACAGTTCCCATGAGGAACGGGAACGAAATTACGGAGCTCATCTGAAAAGAAAGTAAAGAGAAGCAGAGAATTTCAAACTCATCCGCGATTATTTTTTACGGAACTATCGGCATAATATAAGGAAGAACTGTGAATTCTGATGAGCACAACGCATCGCGACCTTAAATTTCGATCCGTCCCACTTGAGACTCATGCAATTCATCGACTTCGGTGCATGGGAATCACACGAACCGGCGTTGATTGGCCCATGCTTTTTTGAGTTTTTCTAACTTTGGGCTCAGAGTCATGGTGGACTAGAATCACTGTAGAATGTTGGGTCAAAAAACGTTGGAACTATGACGAAAACATGGTGGGTTCATCTTGGCATGCGCCTAGATTTAAGCTTGATTAACCCACAAACGTCAAACCAGATTGAACGCCATATGTCAACAGCTCAAATTTCAACAGCCACAGACTATAGGTGGTTATGCACCGAATGTCCATTACCATAATTATTAATCCCAAGAAACGAAAAAAATGTTTACCAAATGATACCTAACTCACTGGCCTCCGAAGTAAGTTTCGTACTTCCCTGGACAAAATGGAAATATGGTAATGTACCTAAACTAAATGTATATGTGTATGTAACGAGTATGACCAAATGCATCCAGTTCAAAACCTGGAAATCCAGCATATTAAATTGGAATCCAATGTACTTTTGAGAAGCAAGTAGCTATACCCACAAAAGCTCTTAGGCAACTCTATTCTCATATTCTATGTTGTGCACACTTAGCGGTTGATTCGGCCAGTATCCCATTGTGTACATGGTATGACTAAGGAGGAGGGCCTACATAATACGTCAGAACCATGAAATTTGTGCGTCTTGGTTAACCAGCAAATGTAACTAACCAAAACTGCTTATATTTTTCTTCAACTGCTGGAACTCCTAAAGTCAGCTCCACCTGCTCATTTTCGCTTCTTGTTTCTTCCGAGTCACACTTCTAGTCCATCCCTCATCTGTCTCATTAGCTTGATAACTACGTTCTCCAATTATATCTCCCATATCGCTCCTTCTCTCTCTCTCTCTCTCTCTCTCTCTCTCTCTCTCTCCCCCTCCCCCTCCTGACAAGCACATCAGCTCCATTTCTCTCTATATATATGTTGCATGAATTTGTTCTTACTTGCACAAACACATTTGTTCCATAGTCCATATCATTATCTATATACTAGACACTTTCCCTAGCCTTGCCTAAGACTCTTGTAACTCAGATGCAAAATGTATTTGCAGAAGCTCCAATTTTGGGTCTCCATCATCTTAATCACCTCCTCATCATTCTGCTTTGGCAGCCACAGAAATGACCTATACAACCCAATGGCCCGCCTCTCCTCAGTTAGGACCGCCAGCAGGGGTCGAACCTCCTACTATGACTCTGACTCCTGGAGGCAGCTCATGCTGAAGCGGAGTCGAGCTGCCTCTTCATCAACTTCACTTAAGTTGGTGAACGTAAATGACTACGGTGCTAGAGGAGATGGAAGTGATGATACTGAGGTATATAAATGCACAAATAACCCCCTCATTTTAA
The DNA here is from genome assembly GCA_016097605.1 of Eucalyptus guilfoylei. Classification (NCBI taxonomy): domain Eukaryota; kingdom Viridiplantae; phylum Streptophyta; class Magnoliopsida; order Myrtales; family Myrtaceae; genus Eucalyptus; species Eucalyptus guilfoylei. The sequence goes on from CM027869.1 coordinate 382,710, forward strand.
TAAAGTTTTACTGAATAAGTAGACATTTATTTATTTTTTCCTTTTTCTTTTCCTGTTCTTCTATCTGTCTGATTCATGTTGAAGCTGTTCTTGGGAAAGTAACAGTCAGGTGGTTTGTTTATGCATGTAGGCATTCATGAAAGCCTGGAAGGCTGCTTGTTCTGCTCAGAGAGCTGCTCTAGTAGTCCCTCAGGGCAAAACCTATCGTCTTACGCCCATCACATTCTCAGGTCCTTGCAAATCTGACGTCACAGTAAAGGTGAGCTTCATGCGATGCACACAAGAAAAAGAAAACAGGGAGTAGTATTCACCAGAAAATGAAATGAACCCAGTGTCTTCCAGTTGTTATGGTATCAACTGATGAATATACATCCAAGTAATACACTTATTTCTCGTCTTGAGTGAACATGAACACCTTTCTTCTTCATTTCTATTTACTTGTTTCAGATCTATGGAACAATCGAGGCTTCTACTGACCAATCAGCCTATAAAAATCCGAGACAATGGCTGAAGTTTGAAAACTTGGAAAACTTGGCAGTAGAAGGCGGTGGCTACATAAACGGCAATGGAGAAACATGGTGGCAAAAATCCTGCAAAAGAGACCCAAAACTCGTGAGTCATTGGAGCTGCATCCTTTTCACTACATTTGGATATTGACCTAGAATTCCCTATGTACTAACACAAGCAATTCCTCTCTTCTTCCTCGAATGTTACGATGCAGCCTTGCAAGGGCGCACCAACAGTAAGTTCTTCGATCTGCCCATGATCAAAGACATATGTCAATCTAAATTCGAATGGAGAAGAAGTTTTATATCCTCTGGATTTCCTAAGGAGAACTATCTTTGCAGGCGTTGACATTCCAAGAATGCAACAATCTGAGGGTAGCTGACTTATCCATTAAAAATGCACAACAAATGCATCTTGTATTCCAGAAGTGTGTGAACGTGAGAGCAGTGAACCTCCAGATAATTGCTCCTGAGGAAAGCCCAAATACTGATGGAATTCATGTCACAGAAACTCAAAATATCATCATTGATCATTGTGTCATTGGAACAGGTATAACAAACGGACACCTATTCGGCATGCACAGATTCTGGCTCTGGCTCCAATATTTCTCTACCGACAAAATGCGAACATTATCCTCACTTTCACAAATCATCATGTCCGGGTGAACTAAACCTTGGGTGATTAATTTCTTCCTAATGCTCTTGTTTCAGGGGATGATTGCATTTCTATAGTAAGTGGGTCGAGAAAAGTTCAAGCTACGGATATAACCTGTGGCCCCGGCCATGGCATCAGGTTTCCTCTTACCGTCCTTCTAACTAACGTACACGATATACAACTCTCCTACTTTAAAATGAAATATATATTCTACACCGCTTAACTGCTCCTCCTACTATAATGTACTCGAAGCTCATATCTTATCTATTTATATACAGCATTGGAAGCTTGGGAGCCGATAAATCAGCTGACTATGTTTCGGATGTCCTAATAAATAAAGCAAGACTTTCAGGAACCACGAACGGTGTGAGAATAAAGACTTGGCAGGTGAGATTAGGGCGATGGATTATCATTTTTACTTTTTCGGCCAGGATATTGACATGCTTGGTCGTGAGCGCATCCACTAGCTGCAGGTTTTGAACAATTAGATGGTGTCACAGAATATTAAAACACTTCCAGGAGATATTTAATTTCTCCTTTTGATTGCAAAACCGTAAGAGGGGAGATGAGGAAGGGATAATTTGTTTCCGAGTCGAGGAGAATTTGGCATAATGGAATTGCTTTTTGACTTGGTGTGAGCTTACAAGTTTTTCTTAACCAAACTCTTGACTTGCGCTTAGAACAAATATATCAACTTCGTTGGTTAAATGGATGACTTTAGCATAAATTCATCCTGACTTCGAAGCGTTTAGAACGTTTATGAGGGGCATAATCTCAATGTTGACCCATTTCCATCCAGGGAGGATCAGGGTATGCGAGAAACATCAAATTTGAGAACATTATAATGGACAACGTGGAGAATCCCATAATCATAGATCAGAACTATTGTGATCGAGAGGAATCGTGTCCACAGCAGGTAATAGAACATCTGGGCACCTATCTTCTTCTAGCTCGCTCCACTGGTCATGATCAGCTGGTACTTATTACCATGATTGACTGATTACTTGATCGCTGTTTGGTGGAATGGTAGGCCGCAGCTGTTCAAGTAACGGGCGTGTCTTACATGAATATCAGAGGAACCAGCGCTTCAGAAGAGGCCATAAAATTCGACTGCAGCAGGAACCATCCATGTCAAGATATTTTATTGCAAGACGTCAACCTCCAAAGCGGATCTTCAGTTAAGAGCACCGAAGCTTCTTGCTCAAATGTTAGACTTACCCAAACTGGAGGAGTCTCTCCTCACTGTACCTAAGGACAAAGGGAAGGGGCTGCTATCTTTTGTCAACCTTTACATAATTTGGCGCTGTAAATGTGTGCTTTATCAATTAGAATGGAATAGTAACCTCGAACTTTACATTAAATAAAATCGTTTTTCACGCAACTTCTTTTGGGAATTTCCTCCAAAATATGACGCTCTTTAGGTGAAGTGGGGATGAGAAGTGGATAGAGTAGGATACTTACCCCGAAGAAAGACGAGCTCTTCCCGCATAATTAGAGCGCGAATCGATTCTATATTAAGGATGTCACCAACAAAAGCCTACTACTCCCAGACAATGACACATTAACAGCACCAACAGGATTTCCCGGAGTCTCCTCGGTTGAGGCATGGTTTTCAACTTCAAGGTTCGTTCCCATCAAAACACAGGGCCTCTCGGAGAAAATTGTAGTTTTCCAAGGTACAGGACATCTTCATACATGACTCAACACCCTATATGGCAGTGTTTTGTCCAATAACAAGAGCTCGATAAATTCAAGAGGTAGGCATTGGACAAGGCACTTTGTCAAAGCTGCTTGTAAACAGTTGATATATACCAACCACAACCGCATATACGTATAATTCATTCTTTTGAGCGTATCGTCGAGCTTCCACAGTGGAGACCCCATCTGTTTGAACATGAATTTTTAGCTTGGGTCGTCCCCAATCAATAGACAGGTTAGATTGTTAGGTTGCTCGCTTGTTAGGAATCCTGTTGAGGATTTCAATTCAGGCTTGCCTAATCGGCCTTGCACAGCTTAATTACTCAGATGGTCTCTCTGCCATCTGAGTAAGAATCAAACCTCGTGAAGTTCTTATTATGGGTCAATCAGAGCTATCGAACACAGTCGATTCCACGTAATTTCGTTGCCTTGCTCCATGTGATTTTATGGTCTTGTAATAAGACTATCCTAGTCTACCACACCTCCTCTACATCCCAACTAATCTCTAGGATTATCCTATGACAAGCCCCTCCAATTTTTTCCTCCCATTACCCGAAGCTAATTTGCATAAACAGCAGAGCTAAACAGGATCTTTTCCATGCAGTTGAAATATAATAGCTAAATGCAGTCGAGTTACTGCAAATACATATCTAGAGAATTAGCAATTGAAAGTGAGTTTACCAAGAGAAACGGGATAAGAAGATGGGTAAGTACAGGAGATATGTATCCTGGAAGGTGTGTATGTACATAAATATATCGACATTAAGCTAATAAAACCACCGTTATTCTCAAATAAGGCTGTCACCCGCTAGCACATCGTGGCTGCTTGCCGAATTATCCTGTGGTTTCTCAGCATCCTTGTTGACAGGAGTCTCACGCAAATCACAATAGTCAAAATCAACCGTGAAACAACAGCCTGTTGCACGGCTCAGCAACTCCGCATTGTCCACTACAATCAAGTCATCTTGCTCGCCAGATGAATCATAGCTCTTGTCATCACAGGGAAGGCTAACATTTGATTCCGGCATTTCATCCCATAGAGCTTTAAGGAGATGCTGTGAATCAGATTTTTCTTGAGCTATAAATTTCACATCCAAAATTGGGGCCTTGAAGTCCAACGTACAAGCAGCCTGTGAAAATGTGAGAATATCATGCAGAATGCTCCCCTCAGACTTTCCATTTGCAACTTCAAAAGCTCTAGTGCAATCAACGGACTCCACTTCCTTCAAAAGATGAGGGCTACCGTCAATCTGTACCCAAGGCATCTCATCTTTAACATCAGTATCTTCACCAGCTAGGACACATCTCACCTGGCTGCTGGCTTCTTCGGGTTCATTTATCTCCTCTCTCTTATGTTCATCACCTGTAACATGTACATAACATTTTTCTTTATCACAAGGCGACCGATAATCACTTTCCTCATTGATTTTCTCAGAGTGACCATCGTTGCTAGTAATAGTTCTATCAGTATTGCTCTCACCATCACCGGAAGGTAACTCAGAAGAAATTATTTCCATCGCACGCTCCATCCCATCAGTCATGCAGACAGAATTTTGTGCTCCATCATATGGTATTTCGGGTGAAGTTCTCTTGTCAAAATTTTCCTCATCTTCATTTGAGAACTCGGGAGCCTTGACAGCCAGTGACTGTGTATAATTTGGAGGGCAAATCGTGATAGAAGATGCAAACCCAGCAAGGGCAGATGCCAAAGCATCATCTATAGACGATGCAGGTCTAGGTTTTTCCTCTGGAGAGTCAGCAACTTGCTGTAATACGTGGCTTTCCTCATCATCCTCTCCATGTGGAAAGTCTGGAGCTGACATGGTAAAACTTGGAAGCAGTTGGGAGGTACTCACAGTATCACGGGTTTCATCAGGTGGAACACATAATATATCTGAAGAGCCCCTGTCAGAATGAGATTCTCCACGATTACTTTCATACAAGGAGGTTATATTTGACTCACTAAAGGAACATTCTGGGGCCGAAAATCTCTTGCAAGTCTGCAGTCCTGAACTCACCGCTTTGTGGTTAATCACTTCAAGTTGCTCCTCTACCCGTTGCAGCCTCGCTTCAATGCTGCTAATTGGCTTAATCATATTTTCTTCGAATCTCAAGCAGAGACTTTCTATTCTGCTAACTCGGGAAACAAGCTGTTCTAGGACATTTTCAAAATGACTGTAAGAAACATCCTGCTTTCTATTTGTATCTGTTTCCTGTACAGTTTCCTGAGCTGGTTCAGAAATAACCCTCCCCATATGCTGAGTATCAAAAATGCTGGTAACATGTCCACCTCTATTTGCAACATCGGCTGTTACAGTTACTTTCGAACCCAGATCGGGTTCTGTTGTCTCTGAAACAGCAGGTGGGCACTTCTGGTTATTCCTCAAATCAAAAGCATCTTTATCCTGTACTTGGCCAGCGGTTCTCATTTTAGATAATTGCAGGATGCTAGGCACAAGCATAGCCATTAGTGAAGTTCCAGATGCAGTTCCCGATTGCTTGTCCTCATCTTCAAAGTTAGATTCAACAGGTTCTGCAAACACATAGATTTCGTCTATATACACGCAATCTCCACTTTGAACTGAGAGCAGACGAATCGTGAGAGATGTGCAGGGGTCTGCATCAGTAATCTCAGCTGTTGCCTCGTAAAAATCCTGAACAGAATTTAACCAGCATCATAAAAGAAGAGCAAAGGAGAAAAATAAAATTGCGTTTGTCTCCAACAGCGATACCAAATTTAAGCATGTTGAAATCTTCCTTTGATATGCTGACAACATTCCTTACAATTGTTTTCTGCTCATTTCCTTTTTCAAAATTTAAGGTGCATCCTATTTCTAATTTGGATCCATATACAATCTCATAAGCACTCCAAGCACCTTCAGGTCCTACATATGTCTTGCCTACCGCACAAGCATAACAACCGCGAATCACCTTGAGGTCTCAACAAATAGGACACACGCATAGTTCAGAATCAACTATAGGATATGAGACAATAAAAAAAGAAAGGAAAGGAAGCTACATCCACATACACAAGAGAGTGAGTCTATTACCATCTTGACAGAGGACTTCAAAGATGTAGAGACATCTCTGTTAGTTTCCAATGAAGTGCTGGGCGCCTTCACTTCAACCCAGTCGTCTTCACCAGCATTCGAATTGATCTCGCTTTTGGATCTTCCTCCGGCAAGATCATCCATAGAATTCCCAGGAGAAGGAAGATTAGCTGCTTGAGGGACATCCCAGTCGCAAACTCTGTCCCTTTCAACAAAGCTGCATCGAACTGTACAGAGATACTCATTGGCCGTCTGCTGCTTGGGGGCGTAGTAAATCTCATAAACTCGAGCAGTGCTTCGGACATAGACTTGGCGCACCTCGTGTCCCTGAGCAAAACTAACTGCAGCAGACAGAACTCTTTCGTCACGCATAATAACCGTAACAAAGGCACTCAAATAATTCTTCTTCGAGGCTTAAGCAAGTAATGATCGGGCACTCGAGATGAAAAGGACACACACAAATGAACCCCTACATCCCGTCAACACGAATCATTCGAAAGCCACTAATCGATGATGGTCTGCCTCGTATCGCTTCGAATCAAGGACAAAACAAAATCCAAACGCAATAAATGACGGAACTTGGTAAAACCCCGCGACAGAGCGACTGCATCTCATCTCATAGTCATGACTAATTACTAATTCACTGCACGAAAAGAAGCGGCGAGTGAGTCAGAAAAAGCTTACTAGTGATTTCGCAGGGGCTGCGATCGGGCGACGGAGGGCGGACAAGGAGAGGAGTTTTCGGAGCTGAGCCGGCCGCGCCATCATCGATCGGAGAAAGAGGCGATTCGACGGCCACCGAGTCGGCGAGACGGCCGGCTGAGACGGTCCAGCTCGTGGCGACGATGTTCCAATCGGCGTCTTCTCCGGCGATCGAACCCATGATCGGTTCTCCAAACTGGGAAGCAATGGAAATCACTCGGCGGCGGTGGCGATTTCGGTAATCCGGATGTGAGGGAGGAGGACGACGGGGAGCGTGCGATTGACGTCTTGTGATCTCAGATTTTCTCAATGGACCCCATATACATATATATATATATATATGTATGTATATATATATATATATGTATGTATGTATGAAAATCGGAAGATATTATATATTATGTCGCCGAAAATTTTATTTTTCCGTAAAAATTACGATAGAAATATGAAAAACCGATACTTCACAGGAAAAAAAAAAATAAGGCGTAAAATCCCCTCCGGAAAATCTTGCATGAACCACCCTTTTTTTCTTTTTTTACTGTAGTTTTTTTTGGTCCAATTTTTTTTTTTACCGTGGTTAATCCAGTAAAATTAATAAAAAAATGTTCCCATTCCTTCCAAACCAGTTCAACAGATAGCAATTTCAATTTCCAATCACAAATCTTATCTACAAAATGATAAGATGATTACATTCAAATAATCCCAGCATCACCAATGGAAACCCATTAAATTATCCACATCTCTCGTGAATTAGCAAGAAAGTCCCATTGTGAATGCGTAAAAATATTTTTATGCCAGCACTATTTTCTTTTGGAATTTCTATTTTTTAATCATAAGAAACAATTTCTAATTAATTTGCTAGATTTACCCTAGCCGACAAAAATAGGCTAGGTATTGAAGTTAAGTGGGTCGGGACGTGAATGATATTCCATCAGTTCATGAAATATCTTAATAATCTCGAACCATTAGCACTTTTCAATCTTAAGTATAAACTTTTCTTATTTATGTCGAATTGAATCTCTCTTTTTTTACAAAAATTTAAGTCTCTGTCCCTTGAGTAGACCCAATTTCCTTTTTTTTTTTTTAAAGGACACACCTATTTCTGAATTTATAGATTTTATTGAGTTTTTTTTTTTCTATGGGTAAAGTGTGTGCTTTTTTCCTTGCAAAAAATAAAAATAAAAAAATCTACCCACAAAATACATCTTATCCAATGAACGCGATTTGCTATGTTTTTCCCGGTAAGTTATAATACCTCTGTTTTTCCTTTATTTATTTTTATTTTTTTAATGGTAGCATGACTCCTATTTTGTAAATAATTCATGTTTGATGTCCTAATCATGTCATACTTTTAACCATTGTCGATGTCATCCCATTTGAAAAGTAAAGGTGATAGAGGATATGTTCATATACTGAAAATTTAAAAGTGACTATTTTTGGTTCAAATTGAAATTGTACATTGGATCAAACGAACAAAGAGATGGCCTTTCCATGTCTTTAATGAAAGGCAACAGATATCCTTCTTAGCTAGTATTTATCCTAGATGACCCGCATCATTTGCACAGTTTGGAAAAAGAAAAGGGAACAATATCGACTGTCTTCATCATCTGATTGCATTAGATTAGGTCCATCGGCTTCTTCCATCGGAAATACACGACAATGTGATGAAGTTTGAAGTCATTAATGACTTCTTTAGGATGATACCTCTTTTGTCTTTCTAGTTAAGCGTAAGAGATGATGGTTCAAAAACAACTGTTTCAATATAGAGTACTTGATCACAAATGGGACGTTGGAGGGAAATTTATTCAAAAAGTCATAAACCTATTGCTTTTTTGCTAATTCAATCCTAAACCTTTCAATTTTACCAATTGACTCATAAATCTTTTCATTTATTATCAATTCAGTCAATCCGACCAATTTTGACCATAATTTATTGACATGGACGTCGGCCGTCCTACGTGAAACGGCCGGCACTGGTGTTGACAAAATTTATTATTTTTAAATATTTTTGCAAATTTTTTAAAACATTTTTTCCTCTTTTCTTCCTCCGGCCGGTCACCTAGCCTCTAGCGATCGACTAGAGGATGCGACCGGCGAGGGTCAGGCTCGTCGGTCGCAAGCGAGGTCACCCTCGCTTGGATCGAGCAGGGGGCAACCTCGCTGGCCTCACGACAGGTCCTCCCTCGCCGGAGCCTCGCTCGCGGCCAACGAGGCCGACCCCCTCCCTCATTGGAAGGAGGAGCAAGTGAGGGGCGACCTCGCAACCCTCCCCCAAGGCCCTCTAGGTCATCCCTCACCAGATCTCAGTGAGGGTGACCTCACGTGAGGCCGACGAGGCCGACCCTCGCTAGCCTCTGGCGAGGTTTGAGCCTTGCCCAAGGCTAGCGAGGTTGCCCCTCGCTAAATCCCGGTGCAGGCGATCTCGCCTAAGACTGGCGAGGCTAACCCTCGCCGATCGTAGCCTCTGGCCGGTCGTTGGAGGTTGGGCAACCGATCGGAGGAAGAAGAGAGAAAAAATAAATACAAAAATAAAAAAATAAAAAATATATTTTAAAAAATTCGAAAAAATATTTTAAAATAATAAATTGTGTCCACGTCAGCACCGGCCATACCACGTAGGACGGCCGGTGTCCACATCAGCGAATTCCAACTAAAATTGGCCGAATGGACTGAATTGGCAAGAAATAAAAAGGTTTATAACGCAATTGATAAAATTGAAAAGTTTATAACTGAATTGGTAAAAGTGCAATAGGTTTAGGATTTTTTGAACAATTTTCCCGACGTTATGATGACAATGCAGACAGACCACCTCCCAAAATAATTGCGACAAATGACCTTTGCCTATCCAATTTGGAATTGAAAAATATTTGAGAGAGCTGTTGCACAAACAAATAATCATTATATTTGTATCTTAACTCCAACACCCACGACCGGCCTTGTTGTCTAATCGCATTAGATTTAGCTCCATCGTTTTATTCGATAAGAAATACGCAATAGAGTGATGAATTTTTTGAAATCATTATTAACTTCTTTCGGATTATCCTTTTTTTGTCTCAATAATTAACCAAAAGAAATTATGGTTCCTGGAAATTCAGTTGACCTCACAAAGCCTCTACTGAATGTCTGAACAGCTAAGCATGATTGCAGCTACTACGTTCACCTCTTTTTGGCAAGCGTGGGGAGAAGATTATTTGTCTTAATAACCTCATGATTACTTCAAAAACAACAAAAACAACGTGAAAATTGCATATACCAGGTGATACAGACAAAATAACCATCACCACTTGTTTGGTTATACAGCACTTAATCACAAATGGGATATGGGATGACATGATAAGTACATTAGAAGTGCCAAAAGTTGTATACGCGCTCATTTTAGTGCCAAAAATTTTCGCCGGCTCACTTAAATGCTAAACTGGGGAAAAAACAATTATTTAAATGCTAATGGTGAAAAATTCCGACCAAATTGATTATGTGTAATTTATAATTAAAATTATAATATGATTTGACAATTTTTTTAAAAACTCCAGCCCACGTGTCACCTAGCATGCTTGGCATTGAAATGATGGCTTTTTAATAACGACTGGCACGGAATTGATTACTTTTAATAAAATTTGACACTCAAATGATCACTATAAATAAAATTTGGCGCTTAAAAGATTATTATTTACAACTTTTTGACGACGTCATTTAGGAGTTATATACTGGCTAGGCACGTCGGCGAATCACATAAGACTAAGAAATTAATAAAATATAACCACGTCGGATTTCTAACGACTCAGACCGGGCTTGGCATTGAAATGATCATTTTTTTTTAGTGATACTTAAATGATCTGAAAAAAAAATGATACTAAAGTGAGCATTGTATATAATTTTTGGCACTTCTAGTATACTTATCCCTAGGATGATAGAGTAGACAGACCACCTCCCAACATAATTGCAACAAATGACGTAACTAACTAGTCTCTCTCTCTATTTTCTATCGACTTTGGAATTGAAGGATATCTGAGAGAGCTGTTGCACAAACAAAGAATAATTATGCATATGATACCTCTTGTTCTCTTTCCTTGCTTGGAGGAGGCAGCACATCCCGTATATTAGCGAGAGGGGTTTTTGAATCGGACGGAACCTCTGCAATAGGTGCGTCCAACACAGACGGGAATTGCATCAAGTGTCTCCTCAAAGGAAGACTTCATTGTTCACGAGTTACAAGACCACCTTAAAGTAAATCAAATGGTCAGACTATAAGACACAATATAATCGAAATTAACAGACTGATGTACAAACAGGAAGCTACATCGGCTTTTCCGCTTCCACAAACCATTTTCAGAGACCAAGCAAAGGCTGTAACATGGGTAAAAGATCGCTTCAAGTGCCAAAAGTTGGCACAAAGGGACACAAGTGCCAAAAGTTACGGAAGTGGTGCTTAAGTGCCAAAATCGAAACAAAATTGATCACTGAAGTGCCAATCCGGGCAAAATACTGACTTGCGCAATTTCCGGCGAAGCAAGTGTAAAACAACGTCATTTTGCATGCTGACATGGTTAGACAATGCAAAAACGACATCGTTTTGGCGCCGACGTAGTAAAAAGGTAATATAAAAATTAATTAAATCAAATTTAAAACTAAATTTATTTAAAACATTTAAAAATAAAAATACAAAAATTTAAAAAATAAAAATAAAAAAGGAGGGAGCCCCGCCGCCACCACCGAGAAGGGCCGGGAGGGGAGGGTCGGCCCGGGGTCGCCGGGCCAAATTTTTTTTTAAAATTTTTTAAAATTTTTGTATTTTTATTTTTAAATGTTTTAAATAAATTTAGGTTTAAATTTCATTTAATTAATTTTTTTACCACGTCAGCACCAAAACGACATTGTTTTGCATTTGCTTCGCCGGAAAATCGCCACGTCAGCATTTTGGCCGGATTGTCACTTAAGTGATCCATTTTGCTCCGATTTTGGCACTTAAATGTCATTTTCGTAACTTTTGGTACTTAAGTGTCACTTTGTGCCAACTTTTGGCACTTCAAGGGTCCGGGTGTCCTGTAACATGTTAACAATAGAATTATTGATAGAGCTTTGTCTTGGCCAAATAATAAACAGATGATCCATCACACTTGGCAACATTCCAAAAGCCCTAGACTAATGGATCTTAAATTTTATAGTAAAGCAAAGGCCACTAAAATCCACCCCTAGAGTTTTCAATGTTTATTTGTAAAACAAAGAAAATGTGCTTTTTCTTGTCTCACATAGGAAAGTTGGGAGGAAATGAACCAATTTATAATCGTGAGTCTTTTCTAGTGTGTTTAAAGAAAAGATTGGGTGTAGCCTGTAGGCGAGGTATACGAGTGTGTGAATAATTATATGATTATCACGCGTACTTAGCACTATCGTTTTATTTTTATTTTATTTCATATGGCTATCTTATTAACTTTTCATTAGTTCAAAGGTTTTTTTTTTTGGGATAAATGCACCAGAAGTCCTAAAACTTGTCGCGAAAGTTCAATTGAGTCCTAAAACTTGCAAAAAATGCAATTGAGTCCTAAAATTTGTCAAAAAAGTGCAATTAAGTCTCTCCGTTAGTTCCGTCCAATTACACAAACGGAAAATGTTGAGCTGGCTTATTTTAACAATTTTTCTCTTATGAGGCAATTAAATTAAAGCCCAAATTCCACGTGTGCAAAACGAGTGCGTTTTGGACATTTACTGATCAGCATCATTCTTCTCTTGCACCAAGCCCTCATTCTCTCTTCGTCCTCTCCCCTCTTTGTTTTCCCAAATCCAAGTTCTGAGCCCTAAGTCCCAAGCGAGTCCATGCGAGCCCCAAATCGAAGCTACGAGTTACCTTCTTTGTCGATCGTGAGTTCATGCAAGCCCTAAATCAATGGTTTGAGATATCTTCATCATCGATCACCGGTCCTTGCAAGTCATCCCTCCTCGTGGTGTCGCGATGGCAAATCGAAGGCTCGCATCAAACCTCTTCTTGTTGCGTGCGAGTCATCCTGCGGAAGCGAGTCCGTGCAAATTGTGAGTCGTGCAAACCCTAAATTGTCATTTCGTTGTGTGGTGGTGCCAAATCGATGGTCCGCGTTCAATCTCATGCATCCATGTCATTTTCCAAAATGACTCTACGCTATTCCCACTTACATGTATCCACCGAACAAACATAAGCCCATTAATATTGTCCTCGAGTTTCTCCTTCTGTTGTTGATCGAGTTTGCATATTATTTTTATATGACTGGCTTTATTCACGAAAGAAATTGCGTCATATAGCCAAGTTTCACTTGTAAAAGGCCCTGAAAATGTTTCAGTAGAGTCGACTAGAGAAAGAAAAGTGGGAGAGTTAGAGCTTGAGCATGACGATGTGTAGACGAGGAGAGATAGAGAGAGCAACGTGACCAAAGCAAGTCATATCGCTAGAGTGAATCCGTGCGAGTTGTTCATTCTCATTTTATGGTGTCAAATCCCTTCTCATTGTTGCTTCTCTGTTTTTCGGAAATTGCAGGTAAGGAAATTGGTGAATATCTTTGTCGAACATTGGCTTCATAGAGGATTGAAATCAACTAGTCACCGAATACTTTGAGATGGCAATGGTTGTGTGAAAGAACCAGCATTCTTGTAAGAATCTATCGTGGATATATAATTCGACATTGTTACCGGATGGAAATGCAACTTTTTCCGTATAGCATTTTTTTTTAGGGTTGTCCACGATTTGAAACCAAAAGATTGGTGCCAAAAAGAGATATCTACTTAGAATCTATTTGGACACTTTCTCTGTATTTATTTAACAGAATGCACACAGCCAGAGAACATTGTCATGGTGTAAAATGCCTGGATTGGTAGCAATGTTGGTTACCTTTATATATAATTTATTATTTAATTGACCATCATGCTGGGGATTGAAGCATTCTTTACTTGATATTAATCTGAAGACTTTGTTCCAACCGTATAGATATAGTCTTTAATATTCTTAGAATCTTGATTTGCTTTCTCCAATTTGGACAATCCCTTTGTTGCATACACAAATGAAAAGATTGCCGAGGCATGAGTCAAGGTCTCTATTGTTCCACAAGATTTGTTTTTGATGGTACTATTCAATCAGTCAACTTATGTCTATTCTTCTGATTTATTGTGGTTAGTTTGTCAGAATCTTCAATTGCTAAATCAAAGAATGGCGACTAGAAGATTGAGGCCGACAACATCTGAATCAAGTGGGGTAAATTCTAAGGAGGTTGAGTCGGAGCTAACCTGCTATTGTGGTCTTAAATCACCAATTCTCATAGCAAAGACAAGGAAAAATGCAGGAAGAAGGTTCCGTGGATGTGCTAAGTTCGATAGTCCAAGTTGCTGCAATTTCTTCATGTGGGTTGATCCGAAGATACCAGATCAAGTAAGGGACATGATAGTCAACCTCCTCGAAAGGAATCAAGCATTATGTGAATCAAGTCAATCGAGGCGTGATGAGGTCGAAGTGAGCTCATTGTTAGCTGAAATTAAGACTCAAAAGGCAAAGAATAGATGTTTAAAGGAGGAACTCACACAAGTGAAGAAAGAAAAGATGCTATATCAAATGGCATTTGTTTTGTGCATGTGTTGTATCTTTGTGTTGGTTATGTGTAACAAGAGACTTGGTGGGAAGTTTCTTAGTCTTCCATAGAACCCTATTTCTAAGTTTGTAAGTCTGGTTATGGATTAATGAGATGAATGTGTGCTATTTAGATTTATGGTGCTCCCTATCATGTTCCCATTAAGTTGCTTCACGTTTGGAAGAACTCATTCCGCACAACTTCGTAAAGAATCCACTGAGACTTGCATATATGTTTTTACGTAAAAGAACTTATTCTACAAGTTTATATATCAATTGTTTTTGTATAAAGCTTAAGGTCTGAAACTAACCCATTTAAATGAGCACCTTAAATACATAGTAACTTAAAGATTCATAAGTAATCAATATTTAGCATAATATTTATATTAGTGATTAATATGTGGTGCATCACTTAGCCAACAAATACAACCAGTAAGTATTAAGTGTATCGTGACTTAAAAGCCACTAAAATGCATGGGGATTGAGGCATTAAAATGAAGCAACTAAACTGATTTGCTTAGATATCAAAATGATCATTCCTCCATCATCTTACGGGGACACCAAATCCCATATTTACATCATCATAAATGGGGAATCTATAGAAACAAAAGTTTACCAAAAACAAGCTTGCTCAACAAAAAAAATGCAGAAAATATATTAATCCAAGTTTATGAACTCTGATGGTCCTGTGGGTTTGGCTTTCACTTGATTCAAAAGTCTAGAGCTTTTCCTTGTATATGGTGCCTTCGCCTTTGTAGCAACACTTTTATGAGGAAAAGTTGTTAATGACCGAGGCTTGGAACTAGCTTGAGGCTGTGATGGCGCCTTTGCCTTTGTAGCAACATGTTTTTGAGAAGAATTTCTTAATGATTGAGGCTGTGATGGCACCTTCGCCTTTGTAGCAACATGCTTTCGAGGAAAATTTGTTAATGATTGAGGTTGGGAAGTGGCTTGAGACTGTGATGGCGCCTTCACCTTTGTAGCAACATGCTCTCGAGGAAAATTTGTTAATGATTGCAGTTCGGAAGTGGCTTGAGATTGTGATGGCGCCTTCGTCTTTGTAGCAACATGCTCTTGAGGAAAATTTGTTAAAAATTGAGGTTGTGCATTGACTTGGGATTGTGATGGTGCCTTTGTATTGAAGGCTCTTGCAATTACTCCTTTGTTTGGTAGGCTCAATAATCTTGCACCAGGAGTACCGGGCTGCATTATAATGGACATATTTTAGCTCAATGAGACAGTGACTTATCATTATAAAATGTTAAAACATCACTCACATTGAGAATTTGAAGGTTTGTCCTAGGGTTTGTGTAACAACCAAATCCTACCATTTTCTTCTTCTTTGGTTGTGATTGCCCTTGCATCTTTTCCTTTTCAGTTACAGGTCTCTTAAACTGGAAAAAAGCATTTGACATGAGAATAAATGACAACACATAAATGCATGGGGATTGAGGTATTACTCACTGGAATTTTTTAAGGTCCATCATGTGCTATTACACTTGCTTGAGCAAAATAAATTCCTTGTCTTTGATCAATAGTGACTTCAGCAAAAGCATTGGCCCCGCTACAAGCCTAAGCTGAACCATTGGCTTGCTCACCACATTCTGCACTTGCCTCCACAAAAGTAAGATCTCGACCTTTAGATCCTCATTCACTTGTACTTGGCGTCGTTTTAGCTTTGGCCTAATTTTATGGTCATTATCATTAAATGTACCATTGACATGTTCATATATTGCATATTAAGATTAGAATTACTTACTTGTTCTCTTTTATTCGTAGATCCGGGTGCATTGACATCGGCACTTGATGTACATACATTGCCTTGAGCATTGGCCTAAGAAGCACATGACAAGTATTAATTGACGGCATATTAAGATAATAAACTTAGTATCGACATGAAGATATACCTTTTTCAATAGACATCCCTTGCTGTTATGTCCAATGATATTGCAAGTAGAACAAGTCATTTGTCTACCTTCTTTAGTCATTCTGTCACCTTTTACAAGCTCAATTGGTTGCTTTTTTCTGCTCCTTTTTGGCTTTCCAGGCATCTTTTTGACTGGTGGGGGTTGAAGAGCATCTTTGTTGGTCTTTTTCCAAAACTTTTGTCCCCTCACAGTAGGCATCATGAATTGATAAGCACTCAGGTATTTATCCTTGCTGAAGCACTCAGCTAGGTAATCACCTAGATCATTTTGCTTGTGATGTATTGCGCATATTGCATGACAACATGGAATTCCACTAATGTCCCAACTTCTGCAAGAACAAGTCTTCAAATTTAAGTCAACCACATATTTGTCACCACCTTCCATAATCTCATATCCTTGTTCTCCATTCCATATCAAATGGCAATACCTACTAGCAGTTGTATGCAGATGTAACTTATGCATAATTCTTGGACCATAATTTCTTTTCCACCTGCCACATGCATCTCTCTGACTATGCATTCTATTCATGATCATGATTCTAATATCTTCCAGCATACTCACAATAGCTTTGCACCTAGCTTCGACACATCTACTATTGAAAGCTTCACAAAGATTATTATCAACGACATCGCATTTTATGTTGGTGTCAAAGAAGGCTTTGCACCAGTGTTTCGGATCAGTTTGGAATAGATCATCATGACCTTGTGGAGTTATTTCCTTCAATCTCTGTCTATGGACCTCAAAATCTGCCATATTAGTACTCTTGGCACATTTCTAGAACTATTTCATCAATTGTTTTCCTTTATATTTTTTACCTCAATTGGAATATATATGCCTTGCACACATCCTGTGTTCTGCCCTCGGTAAAAGTTCAGCAACCGAAGGGATTAGACCCTGACAAATACATAAAACAGAAAAAAATATATATTAAAACTAATAAACATTATGTAAAGTGTCACAAACAATTTCAAGATGAGTGATAACAAAGTATTGCATACCTTTTGTTGGTCACTTATTAAAGCCCAACCACTACCATTATCCATATCGAGCTCTGACCTCAACAAGTCGATAAACCATGTCCATGTGTCCTTATTCTCAATTCTTACCACTGCCCATGCCACTGGATACATTTGGTTATTAGCATCCCTTCCTATAGCACACAACAACTCACCCTTGATTAAGCCTCTCAAGAAACATCCATCTAGTCCAATGACCTTTCTACATCCTGTCAGAAACCCTTTCTTGCAAGAATCGAAGCAAATATAAACCCTATCAAATAATGGAAGGGAATCTGGTAATGGCCTTTCAACTTTCAATTTAAAAATGCTTGCGGGGCTTGCAGTATAAAGCTCCATCAAGTAGTCCCACATTTGTGCATACTCCTTACTATAATTGCCTTTCAATGCCTTCAACACTTTTACTTTTTTTCTCCTACATTGACTCACAGTAACATTCACCCCTAGTTGTTCCCTAACTAGTTTCTTCAATTCCGGTGCCTTAATTTTAGGCATTGCAGAAATTAGAGTCATGAAATGTTTGGCTAAGTAAGCACTAGATACTCTCTTATTCTCAAAAGTGATACTACATATATGCTCATCCACATATTTTTTCAAATGAAATGAGCCGGTGTTGTTATCAAGAGCGCCATAAATCATCCACTTACAATTGGTTTGCGCACACCTCGCTCTCACAAATCTGCTTGTATTCTTTGTGTACTTAATTGCCCTTTGCTCAACCATTGAATACCTCAAAATTGCATCTTTGAACTCAATTGCATCCTCGAATGTCATGCCAACAACGAATACTGGATTAGTATCGTTTCGAATATATGATGGGAACCTACTTCCCTTTCTTGAAAGAACAACATCTTCCTCCTCTTCACCCTCATCATTGGAACTCAAATGAAAACTTTCTTCATCATCCGAATTATAGTATTCTGTTTCATACCCAAATTCATCCACAGACTGAGGACAAGTTACTATTGGTAAGTTAACGTTTGATTGGGAAGTACCAACTGGTTCAATGTTAACCTCGGTCATGAGCCTATGTACAGTTGAATATTCCTTTAACTTTGTCCTTGCTTCAATTAGTTCAAGATGATCATTTTCACTTGAGTGTTCCGTATCCACCAAATTAAATGAATCATCATCATCCTCATCTTGATCTTGATTATCAACCTCAACCTGATTCTTGCCATCATTAGCATTCACACTCACATTTTCGAAGACATTACCAGCATTCTCATTATCATCTAGTTCCCCATCACCAACTTCAACCCAATTCATGTCATCAGGATTACCAATCACATTTTCGAACACTTTACTAGTCACCTTATGAACTCTTTCCACATCCACATCATACAGACCTTCATTTTCTATCTCAGCAATTGTCTCTTTATCATCAACATACTCCACATATAGTTCAATAATTTCAGAATGCAGATGATGATAGAAGAGATCTATCACAGCAGAATCATCCCATAAATATCTAAGACAATTTTCAACAATACTACTTCTGGGAACTCTGTAATAAAGTTTCTCTATTTTGCACCCACCCAAAGCCTCAATAACTCTAGTTACATTAGACAATGAACCATCACTTAAGTCAATTTCGACAACATTGACCTTTCCACCGATGTATTCCAATGGTGGTCCTACTTGAAATTTACCTCCAAAGAAAACAGTAACAGGGGCTTTATTGTTGGCCATCGAACCTACAAGGGATAAAAATAAATAGTACTTTAGTTTTGAAATTGGCTTTGCAATGAATTCATTATGGTGACCATAATTATTTCTAATCTTAATAAAGCAGTACCAACTGATTTTGATTAAAAGGGCTAAGTGCGATACCTACGCAAAGGAGAGAGTCAGTCGTTGATTTGCCACTTTACAAAACACTACATGGAAAAAGTTGCATTTCCATCCAGTAACAATGTCGAATTATATATCCACGACAGATTCTTACAGGAATGCTGGTTCTTTCACACAACCATTGCCATCTCGAAGTATTCGGTGACTAGTCGATTTCAATCCTCTATGAAGCCAATGTTCGACAAAGATATTCACCAATTTCCGTACCTGCAATTTCTGAAAAACATAGAAGTAGCAATGAGAAGGGATTTGACACCACAAAATGAGAATGAACAACTCGCACGGATTTGCTCTAGCGATACAACTTGCTCTAGTCATGTTGCTCTCTCCATCTCTCCTCGTCTACACATCGTCATGCTCAAGCTCTAACTCTCCCACTTTTCTTTCTCTAGTCGACTCTACTCAAAACATTTTCAGCGCCTTTTACAAGTGAAACTTGGCTATATGACGCAATTTCTTTCGTGAATAAAGCCAGTTGTAGAAAAATAGTGTGCAAACTTGATCGACAACAGAAGGAGAAACTCGAGGACAATATAAATGGGCTTACGTTTGTTCAGTGGATGCATGTAAGTGGGAATAGCGTAGAGTCATTCTGGAAAATGACATGGATGCATGAGATTGAACGCGGACCTTCGATTTGGCACCACCACACAACGAAATGAAAATTTAGGGTTTGCACGACTCACGATTTGCACGGACTCGCTTCCGCAAGATGACTCGCACGCAACAAGAAGAGGTTTGATGCGAGCCTTCGATTTGCCATCGCGACACCACGAGGAGGGATGACTCGCAAGGACCGGTGATCGATGATGAAGATATCTCAGACCATTGATTTAGGGCTTGCATGAACTCACGATCGACAAAGAAGGTAACTCGTAGCTTCGATTTGGGGCTCGCATGGACTCGCTTGGGACTTAGGGCTCAGAACTTGGATTTGGGAAAACAAAGAGGGGAGAGGACGAAGAGAGAATGAGGGCTTGGTGCAAGAGAAGAATGATGCTGATCAGTAAATGTCCAAAACGCACTCGTTTTGCACACGTGGAATTTGGGCTTTAATTTAATTGCCTCATAAGAGAAAATTTGTTAAAATAAGCCAGCTCAACATTTTCCGTTTGTGTAATTGGACGGAACTAACGGAGAGACTTAATTGCACTTTTCTGACAAATTTTAGGACTCAATTGCATTTTTTGCAAGTTTTAGGACTCAATTGAACTTTCGCGACAAGTTTTAGGACTTCTGGTGCATTTATCCCTTATTTTTTTAACTGCCTCCAGTTTGCTTCGAGTATATCCTCCTCTCACAATTTTCCAATTATCAGGCTCTTAAAGAGTATGAATTTGCGGAGATGCTGTTCTCGGAATATGTGAAAAGAAACCAACTCCGGTGATGTGGCCAAGGTATGGATGGAGGAATGGTTTAACTAGATAATCTCTTCTTTTGTAGGCGCTCTTGTTGGAAAAATATGGCTTGGAATCAATAGAACAATTATGTCAAATTTTGAAGCGCGATAACAATTTTTAAGGATTTATTTTATTCAACAATAGAGTTAGAGACAATCAAAGTCATAAATCAAGACATGATCAAATTGGACTAGTTCGATAAGAATAACTTTGCTCGCTGGAGGGAAAATATGATATTCCTACTCATTGCCCTGAAGATTTCCTATATACTGGATCCTTACATTCCGAACTTTTGTAATTTCAAAAAATACTTAGGGTGCGTTTGTTTCACAAAAAACTCAATGATAAAGGAAAATGCTTTTGCCAGAAAGCATTTTGGGAAAGCATTTTACAAGAATACGGTTTGTTTTCCTTTGTTTGGCGATGTATAATTGAAAACGTTTTCTATCGTTTGGATCCCATCAAAAAATAATTTCACACTTCATCACAGGAAAAAAAATGAATTTTTAATTTAAAAAAACTTCAAAATTTTAATATTGTTGTTTTTTATTTTCTTTATTTTCTTTTTATTTCCTTTATTTTCTTTTTCTCTTTTTCCTTCTTCTTGTCCTTCACTCCTCAGCTTCCTCATGCCATCCCTTTTGCTTCCTCTGGCAGTTTGTTCCGGCTGGCTTTCAAGGGGTGAGCTCCAACTGTCGCTAGAGGCGGCGAGCTCACCAACTGGCCGCTAGAGGCTGTGACCTCGTCCAATCTGGCGAGGCTTGAGCCTCATCGCTGGAGGCCACGAGCTCACCTGATTTAGTGAGGCTTGAGGCTCATTGGCCTCGGGCAAGCTCAAGCCTTGTTGTCGAAGGCCATGAGATCGCTTGATCTGGTGAGACCATAGCTCACTGGCCGTCCTTATGGCCGATGACGGGTGAAGAAGAAGCAAGAAGAAAAAGGAAGAAAAAGAAGCAAATTCGAATTTTTTATTTTTATTTTTAAAATGTTTTCCAAATTTTAATTTTTTTTTTAAAAAAATTCAAATTCAAATTCAAATTCAAATTTTTTTAAATGTACTTTTATAAGAATAATTATTTGTAAACCAAGCATCAAATCTAAGCTTTGGTAGATTCAAAAAACGTTTTTCGGTCCTTTCAAGGGGGAAATCATTTTCCTGAATTTAAGCTTTGCTAAGAAAACATTTTCCGTTGACTCATTTTCCTAACCGACCCAAACACCGGAAAATGTTTTCCCCGAAAATGCATTCCGCAAAACAAACGCACACAGGGTCATTCGTTTCGCAAAAAATGGGCAATTTCCGAAAAATATTTTCCTAGAAGTCATTTTCCAGAAAAATAATTATTTTCTGGTCTTTAGCTAAAACCTGAAAATGTTTTGGAAAATATTTTTCGATATTCGGTACGGAAAATATTTTCTAAGACTTCACCACTTAGGCATGCATAACTTACCGACCTATAAATCCATCAAATATGAACTTGCTTTTAAATCCGGACAAACTTACTTTATATATTTATTCCCTCATTGTCGCCAAATGCTCATCTACTCTAAAAAATGTTCGTATGGATTTTAAAAAGAAGCAAAAGAGAAAAGAAGCAAAGCATGTATAGCCCTCACGAGAATCTTTCAGTTGAGTGGCCTATTCTACCCCTACGTCTTTTGTGTTCTAATTTAAAAAAAAAAAAGAAACAAAGCATATAAAGTCATTTGTTTGAGCAATGTACAACTACAAGATAGAGTAAATAAAGAAAAGGATAAGCAAGAGTGCAGAGTGCGAGCTTGAAATCGACGAGCTCGAGGTTCGCCTAGCAATGGCCAACAACTAACCAAGAAAGAAGAAGATGGTAAACAAATAAAAGAAAAAGAAAAAAAATAGAAAAGAAAAAGGAAATTAAAAATAATTCGAATTAAAAAAGAAAAAAATATAATTCGAATAAAAAAAGAAAAGAAGAAAAAGGAAGGGAATGAGGAAGTGAAGATTTGTAGAGGTGTGAGATAAGAGAGATTAAGCGAGGAAAATGTTTTCCACTTTTCAAAAGTGGAAAACATTTTCCCCTAATTTAAAAGACTTTTTTCCTTTCATGGAAAACATCTTTCCTACGAAATTCATTTTCCATGAAATGAATATTAGAAAATCCGGAAAACATTTTTCTGGAAATTATTTTCCGTGAAACGAATGGAGCCTGAGCAGATAATAATTATCCAGCCACATGCACAAGTATACCCAACGGCGCGTGACACCACTGCTCGGAACACCATAAACAACGCTATCTACATACGCCAAAGTTTGCCATGGACTGTTAAAATTTATGACCAACTTCAAATCACCGATCAAAATTTACAACCATAAAGCGAGCACGGCTCGACTTAGCTAAAGGTCTAATCAAATATGATCTATATCGTTGCATTTTCTATCATAGAGCAAAATAATACCTTTCTTCAATACCATAAAACATTCCCTAGTATTGTTACACAAAATCAAAACAAAATGGCAGTTTCCCAGCCTAACTATCACAAAATCAAGATCTGAATCGATCCATGAGCAGCTACTCAAGGTCAGCTTAATCAGTTCGATCTCGATCAAAATTGAAATGCTAGATAATTTACTTGAGTCAGCTTGAGTTCAATTTTGAATTCAAGTAGCTCCTGACCCCAATCTAGTAATTAAAGTAGTATTTTGCTTTTCATAACAAGACATTTGAAACATAACAAATTATCAATTATATTGTAGTTATGAAACTTGAGTGAGAGCTCAAGCTCGTATTTGGGCTTAACTGAACCAAGACTCATATTTCATGAGATAATTGATCAAAAGTCTCTACTATTCGACACGAGTTGAATGAAATTTATAGTCTCTATCAACGAAGCTCAGCTCCACTAGAAATTAAATTTTCCACTAAGAATGTGAAGTACATAAACCAAATTCCACATTCATAACAGATTGCTTAAAAGTTGCATCATATACTTAAGAGACAATTCGACGGTCACTGAATTGACAAGACGGCCAGTTGAGATGGTCGAGCTTGTTGCGAAGTTGTTCCAATTGGTGTCTTCTCTAACGATCGAGCCCATGATTGACTCTTCAATTGGGAAGTGATGAAATTGCTCGGTGCTGATTGTGATTTCGATAATCTGGACGAATAGTCGGGGAAGAGCATGCAATGGACGTCTAGTGATCTCAGATTTCTCAATGGCCCCATATATGAAAATCAGGAGATTTTACATATTATGTTGCCCGAAAAATTTAATTTCAGTAAAAATTAAGAAAATTACCAAAAAAGTCATAATTATTTATACCTAAATTTTAGTGATCCCTTTAATCATTCATGAATTGTATAGAAAATTAATTTTTTCCGACCCCTTGAGGATTAATAGTAATAGGATCTATTTAAATCTTATTACTATTATTTAAAAAAGAAAAAGGGAAAAAAAGAAGATAAGGAAAGGAAAAATGAGACCAGGTCGAGGCCAGGCCGGCCCGACTCTTTTCTTTCTCTTCTCCCCTGGGCCTGGCCCATTCTTCCCTATCAGTGGCCCGGCCTTCTCCTCTTCTCTCTTTCCACGTTGACGTTCGATTGAGGTAGAGAAGGACAGCACGGAAGGCCTATGTAGCACGGACACGATACGACATGACACGCCGATACTTCATTTCTTAAAAAGTAAAGAATTTCGACACGTTATATATTAAATAAATATTTTTATATATACATGATTAATTATTATATTTAAATTAATTTATTCAAATTCATAAATAAATAAATAATAAAAAGGGCCTATAATAAATCTATAATAATAACATTAATAAATTTATTCATAAAAAATTAGAAAGATATTTTTTGACTTTAACAAAAGTTATCGATGAAATAAATAATTAACGAGAGATTAGAATTAAAATAAATTTATATTTTTTTACAATGATCAAAATTTATCATTATTTAACATCTAGTCCTTTTGTTTTTCGAAATAACTTTTTAATCCATTTATTTATTATTTTTTAGCCTTATAATGTATTAATAAAATTATTTAATTTTCAATATTTTTTAGAGCTAAATGGGTCCCATCCACTTATTTCAGCATCTATTTTGTCCACCCACCCCACCGACGCGCTTGTCACTCCCCAAATCACGCTGCACGAGGCTCTCTTTCTTCCCCAGAAGCCATCGACGCGTCGTCTCTCTCCTTGCTCTTCTTCCCAAAATTTAAAAAACCCTAGCAATCGTCTTCTTTTTCCTCTCTCTTGCTCGGTCTCCACCTCTCTCGCCGCTGCCTCGCCTCCGTTCCCCCCTTTGCCGTCGTAGCCTCGCGTCCAGCCCTCCATCGCGGCATTGCGGTTTTCCATCTCGGCGTTGCAGTCGGCGGTGGCAACCGACCAAGACGATCGAGAAGGCTTCTTCTCGGCGTTGCAGTCGACGGTAGCAGTCCTCCCTCGCCGTCGCTCGCAGCGTCGCCTCGGCTCCCTCACCCTTGCCTCCACCCTCCATCACCTTCTTCCCTTCGCACCTGCAGATCCGCCCACAAACCTCCGGACACGCTCCGACGCCCGTGTCGGAAAGAGTTGACCACGTGTCCGAGCGTGTCCGACACGACACGGAGGCCCTCTGAATGTGTCCGTGCTTCCTTGCGGAAGGCTCGGTTCAGGACAGGAGCAGAGCAGAGCAAGGACGTCGCGGCGTGATCGTCCTGTCGGGGGCCAGACGGCAGCTGGCATGGCAGAGGCCATAAACGCCGGCGGCAGAAAAGAGAGGCGGAGAGAGAAGGGGGGATTTTTTGGAGAGAAATCGGGGTCCCAGAGAGAGATCCGAGCGAGAGAGAGAGAGAGAGAGAGAGAGAGAGAGAGAGAGAGAGAGTCTGAGGGGGAGCGACTGAGAGAGAGCGAAAGAGCCTCAGCCGACACCTCAGCCACGCGCGAGCCCCGTCCGAAGACCTCTCTCGGTCGACGTCCTCGAGCTGATCCCGGTAAGCCCCTTTCTATGCCCTGTTCTGGGCAAGCCGAAGCGGAGCTCGCGGCCGTCCGGCTCACGCGAATTGCGGCCCCGCCGGTTCCCCGTTGAGTCGCTTTGTGTCTTGTACGTCGAGTGTTGAAAGTCCTGACGCGGATTCTGCTCCCGTTCGGGCCGGGAATCTCTCGTTTTTGTGGTGCACTCCACGTGCTCGGTAAAATTTCTGAAGGAAATCCAGTTTTGTTTCGTTGTTTTGAACCGGAGTCGAGTCGTCCGGGAACCGTCCCGCCTAGTCAAGGCGTTCCTGCGATTTTTGGTGTCCCAGGCGTTGCTGACATCACTCGACCCGCGGCCGCCCTTGTGGCGACCCACGGAAGCCGCAGGTCTCTTCTGTTTTGGGCCACGAGCGGCGGCTATCATGGCCATCGCGGTGGCGCTGGACGAGGGCTGAGCACTAGGCTCGGCTTGGCCGAGGCGGCGCCGTCGTGCCTTGGCCGAACTGGCTCCCCTCCGTCACAGGGCGAGCCGGGTCGGTCATCCCGGATCCAGGTCGGTCCGGGTCCGGATCGCGGGTCTGGCCGACCCGGGCTTGTTTATTCTTCCGGCTGGTCGTGTCTGGGCTGAAGCAAGGCCATTGGGCCAGATTAATTATAGATTAGGTTTTTTTTTATTTGGGGTCGAGCTTAGTTTATTTAGGTTTCTTTTTCGGATGGACTCAATTTTGAGCTGGACTGGTACAGGCCCAGTCCGGATAATTTTAATAAAAAATATTTAAAAAATTAATAAAAAATTTCAAAAAATTCCAGAAAATATTTTAGTTTATCTAAAAACTAGGGAGAAGTTATATATATATAGTTTTTTAGTAGTTTTCTCCTAAAATGTGTGAAAATTCATGATAATAAAAATTATGCTTGAAAGTGAACAAGCTTTTAGGGCTATACTATAGAATTTTAGTGTTCTTTGAGAGAAACGCTAGGTCATCATTTGTGCATTTCTATTTCAATTATCAATTGGTTGCTGATTGCTATTTTTATTGTTGCGCACTCGCATGATTGCCTCATATATTAATAAATAGGTTTAAAATAAACCTAGATTGCTTGAAATGAATAGAATTAAGTACTGAAAAAATACTAATTGATCAAGTCTCTAACTTTAGATTTTTTGTTGCGTAAGAAGCGAGATATACTTACATGCTTCACTTGTTTTTTAGCCGACTCCAATAGGTTAGTGGTAACTCATTATCATTAGAAAATCCTTATAGTGTCAATTACATATCCATAAAGTCGCGCGAGATATGGGCTTGAGAGAGCCAGCACCTAATCGAGGGAGTGGCCCGCCTTTTAGACAATACTCCTAAACCTACGTATTTTTCCCTCCATACAAAAAATGTAGGTTGTGACATAAATCTAGCACAGTTATACTAATTCAATCATAAACCATTTGCATTTATGCTAGTTTAGCCCATACGGTCAAATTTAGCCAACTAACACTAACGTGGACAATTTTTTTAGTAATATTTTATTTTTCTTTTTTTTTTCCTCATTCTTCCTTCTTCCTTTGGTCGATCGCCACCAACTAGAGGCAAGGGCTGGAGAGGCTCAACCCTGTAAGCCATTGGTGAGGGCGAGCCTTACTTAGCGCTAGGCGAGGCCCTGATAGATTTAGTAAGGCTGCGACCTGCCCATGGTTGGTGAGGCTTACCCAACCACCAGCGAGAGTCGAGCCTTGCCCAACCTCTAGCCTCGCCTAGGCTGCTCGTTGGGCACATAGGGGAAAAAGAAAAGAGAAGACGTAATATCCCCTCGGGAAAATCTTCCATGAACCTCCCTTTCCTTTTTTGCCATAGTTAATCCAATAAATTAATCAAAAATGTCCTTATCATTTCAAACCAATTCTATAGACGACAATCGCAATTTCCAATTGCTAATCTGATAAGGCCGGCACGTTTGAATAATCTTGGATCATTAAAAGAAACAAATTAAATTGCCCACATTAATAAGAAAGTCTGACTATGCATGTGCAAAAATATTTTTACGTTGATAAAAGACCTAATAATAACCATTTTTTTTTTGAGGAATTTTTAAATTTTTTGGTCAGAAGGAAGGAATTTCTAATTAATTTGCTAGATTTACTCTGGTCGACAAAAATTGGTTAGATAGTGGAGTTAAGTGGTTGTGCTTGTGAATGATATTCCATCAGTGCGTCGATAGAAAGAGAACGAAGATATATTTCGAGTCTCTCAGTGAATAATGATCAAATGAGATACGAATTATGTAGTTCTTATTTTTCTGGTAAAATAAAAGAAGATAAGATTCCTAATTATTCAGAACTTAATCGAATCATATCTATTGTTCATTGTAATCTTAAATATCCTACTACTTTCCACGAGAATTCTGATTTATTGGTAAAAAGGCAAAGAAATCAATTTCTTATTCTAATACAATTGATTCATGAACGAAAGAAAGAACTAATGCCCCATTCAGGTGGAATTATGAATGGTTTTGGTCTTACAAGTTTCTTTTTCGAAGAAGGTATCAAATATGTAGGGGGGCGGTTGCATATCTTAATTATCTCAGTTCGCTAGCACTTTTCAATAGTATAAGCTTTTCTTAATTTAGAAATTGGAATCTCTCTTATTTTCCAAAAAATTTAAGTCTATTCCCCTAGGTAGACCCATTTTTTTTTTTAAAGGCCACGTCTATTGCTGAATTTATAGATTTCATTGTATTTTTTTTTTCTACATGCAAAATGTGTGCTCTTTTCCTTGCAGAAAGAAAAACAAAATAATTTTCCCATCTTATCTTCTTCTTCTTTTTCCTTATCTTTCATTCCTCTCTTATCTAATGAACGCGATTTGTTATGTTTTCCCTGGTAAGTAATGACACCTCTACTTTTCCTTTATCTCTTCTGTTTATTTAATGCTAGCATGACTCATATTTTGTGAATAATTCAGGTTTGATGTCCTAATCATGTTATCCTTCTAACGATGCTCGATGTCATCCTATTTGAAAAGTAAAAGAGATAGACGATATGTTCATACATTGGTAAGCACCATATGCTTAGAAATTTAAAGATAACTACTTTTGCTTCAAATGAAAATTACCCATTGGATTAAACAGACAAGTGGATGCCTTTCCACTTCTCTAATGAAAGGCAATAGATATCCTTCTTAGCTTCTCCCTATGATCCATATTTATTTTTTTGATTTGGAATCGTTCACATTATCCCACCCCCCAAAAAAAAAACTATTTCTATTCCGGGGAACAATTTTTGAATATAAGAATGCGTTTGGTAAAATCTGTTCCTAAAATAGAAAAAGAACAGAAACACGTTTGGTAAACTTGTATAATTTTTTTGTTTCTCTTACATTTTTAATTTTTTAATTTTTTTTCCTTTTTTTTTTTAAATTTTTTATTTTTCTCTTTGGCCGGTTGTCGGCCACCGCTGTGGCCGGCGACCAGCTAGGTGACGTCCGGCGAGCTCGCCGGAGCCTCGCCAGGCCACCAGCGAGGCTCGGCCTCGCCCAGGCAGTGCAAGGTCGGCCTCGCCCTGGCATGGCTAGGCCCAACCTCATGCCGGCGAGGTCACTAGCCCTCGTCTGCCCAGTCGCCGGCGCCAGCCATGGCCAAGGCCAGTGACCGGCAAAAGGAAGAAGAATAAGAAAAAAAGAAGAAGAAAAGAAAGAGAAAAAAGAAGAAGAAAAATGAGAAGAAAACAAATCGTTTTTCGAAAGTGTTCCTGGGAACAAGAAACAAATCGTTTTTATTATTTTTTGTTTCTGTTCCAAATTTGTTCTCGGGAAAAAAAAAATAGAATTTTTGTTCCCGGGAACAAAAGCATAAACAAACGTGTTTCTATTCTTTTTTTGTTCCTCGGAACAAAAGAATAGAAATTGTGTTTCGGGAAACAAAAAAAGAACACAAACAAATAGGGCCTTAGGTGCTGTTTGGTAATGTTCTGGAGAATACCCGTGTCTGTTCTTTTGTTTCCGGAACAGAAATAAAACATAAACGCGTTTGATAATTTTTTTTGTTTCCTAGAACAATTTGTTCCTGGGAATAGATTTACAACAAAAACAAGAAAAAATAAATAATTTTTCATTTCCGGGAACAATTCAATTTTTTTTTCTTCTCTTTTCTTTCGTTTTTTCTTCCTCTCTACTTCCCTAGCCAGTCGCCGGCCTTGACGATGGTTGGTGACCGGCCAAATGAGGCCCAGTGACCTCGGCGGAGCCGACCACCGGCGAGGCTCGAGGGGACCTCATCGATGGTCGACAAAGCTCCCCTAAGGCCGGTAGTCTTGTTAGCCCTTGTCTGGCCGGTCGTCGGCCAGCTAGCCATGGCCAAGGCTGGCGACTGGCTAAGAGGAAGGAGAAGAAAAAGAAAAAAATAAGAAAAAAATAAGAAAATTATTAATATATTAAAAGAAATTCTAAGTCACAAAAATATTTGGGGTTGTACCAAACATATTTCTGTTTTCGGAACATAATTTTTTTATAGTTACTAAACGCCTTAAAATGCTCAGAAATCATTCTCAAGAACAGTAATAGAATAAAAATGTTTCTGAAAAAAAACCGTTTGCGGGAACAAAAACGTTACCATACACACCCTTAGTTAATGAGAGAATATTTTGGTCATTTAGGAACAAAATTATTGACAACTATAAAAATCGACTACTTGATGAATCCATCTCTTGAAGGAATTGATAAAGAGTGGAGTCAACAATCTCTAATAAAATCATCAAAGAAGTAATCATCAACGGAGTGGAGTAAAGCAATCACTGAGATAGTGGAATCAAAGAAACTATCAAGATGATGTCGAAAAAAACTCTTTCGGTAGTGAAGTCAATGTAATTCTTTGTAACATCTATTTGTAACTTCCTTTGTAACCTCTGTTAATAATCATTGATAGTATGCTTTAAAGAGTCATATAGTACTCTTTGGAGGCCCTTGCACACAAACAAATTTACTATCTTAAGTTATCTTTACTTTCCTGTAGTGTGCTTTTAATTTCCAAAATCACATTGTTGATTAAATTTTGGTGTGTATCTTTATCCCGAGTGTTACATCGTTGATTAAATTCCGGCACAATTTGTGTTTGTACAATTTCGTTCCAATCAACAACAATGCTTGAACAAGGCTAAAGTGTGATTAAAAATATAATTTACATCCTAACAACAACCAGAAATTAAGAATAAAAGTCTAAAACGTGACTAAAAATATAATTTATATCCCTAACAACAGACAGAGATGAATAAGAAAAGTCTAAATTGTGTTTAAAATATAATTCACATCCTTAACAAGGGACAAAGATGAAGGAGAAAGGCTAAAGCATGATTAAAAAAATAATTTAGATCCCTAACAACAGCCAAAGCGCTTTAGTTTTCATGGCTTTAATTTAGATTCCACGACTTTCTCGCCTGACTCCTCCTGCTCCATTCTGGACCTCACAGCTTGAGTCCTGTCACTCTGGACCTCACGCATTGCTTGACTTGACACTCGGTTGCATAAAGCAAGACGTCCATTCCTATCGGATCGTAAATAAATTTCGAGGTATCATCGACTCTCTGCCCTCCATAGTTAATAGTCACCTTTTCTGTCATTATGTTCTCAGGTTTTGCATATCCATTCTATGACTGTCGCCTTGCCGTAATAACACTCGTGCTCCGGTCTAAAACATTTCCTTCCAGGATCTGGTGAGAGTCAGGATCAAATGGAAATTACGAATATTCTTGCAGAAGCCCAGAATCTATGGATGAAACTCAATCTCCGAGTGGCGATCCTATTGAGCCTAGCTCTGCAAGCCTTTCTTATCTTTTTTGCGCCCATTCGAAAGAGGCGGTCAAACTGGTGGGTCACGATTCCCTTGTGGTCAGCTTACCTGGTTGCCGACTCGGTCGCCCTCTATGCCTTTGGACTCATTTCCAAAGCGCAAATCAATGGGGGTACTTCCGACTCCCAGGTAAATGCATCCGGTCACCTTTTGGCTTTTTGGGCTCCATTTCTTCTACTACACCTCGGAGGACCATACACCATAACCGCTTTCGCGCTCGAGGATAATGAGCTGTGGGGTAGGCACTTGCTTAATCTATTAATCCATCTAGTCTCAGCATGCTATGTGTTTTACCAATCCCTCCCCGGTAACAAGTTAATTGTCCCATCCATCCTCATGTTCATTGTAGGAAGCATTAAATATATAGCGCGAGCACGTGCCCTGTATCTTGCAAGCTTCCGTATGCTCCGTGGTTCCTTGCTCCCATCTCCGGATCCTGGGCCGAACTATGCCCAGGTCATGGAAGGATGCATTGCTCAGGAGGAAGCTAATATCCAACCTTTAATAGCCTCATTGCCGTCCCAACATATAGGAGCGGAAGGTGAAAAAGCCTCGTTGCCGTCCCGTCATGTAGGAGCCGAAGGTGAATTGGACGACATAACAGTGATAAAAGAGGCATTCTTTTACTTCAAAAAGTTCAAAGGCCTCCTTGTGGATCTCATCTTCAGCTTCCATGATCGCAACGAGAGCATGCAATTTTTCAGAAGCAGAACTGCAAAGGATGCTTTTCGGGTCATTGAGGTTGAGCTCAACTTCTTTTATGATCTTCTTTATACCAAGTCTGGCATTGTCCACAGTCCAGCAGGGTACGTTTACCGAGCTATCCAAGTTAGCTGCTTTGTTGCTGCTTTTGCAAGTTTCCATGTCCTGAACAAGCATGGTTTCCACGAATATGATGTACAGATTACATACGCCTTGCTTCTTGGAGCTATTGGCCTGGAATTTGCAATCCTTGGTATGATCATTTGCTCGGACTGGACAATTGCCAAAATAGGGGCATCTGAGAAATATCGTGAAAGTTTGTTTCAACGAAGCAACTTCATCAAGTTCCTCCTCATATTCAAATCGGAAAGTTCACCATTTGCATTGCATATACTAAGTGCTAGATGGTCTAAATCTGTCTCCCAGTACAGTTTGATAGATTCTCGGCTGAGAAGGTGGCCAAAATGGTTTGAAAAACTGATAGATGCTCGGTTGAGAAAGTGGCCGAAATGGATTGAGGAACCCCTTAGTCTCATCCCTCTGAGAGAATTATTCGATGACTTGAAGTCTGGAAAGGTAGAACCGTACAACGACAAATTAGGTGAACTAATTTTTGATGAGCTGAACCGGAAGGCATCAATTGCAAAGGATTTACAATGCATAAAAGAGATGTGTGCTACTCGAGGTAAATGGGCTTTGAAGCATACTAAAACAGGGGAAGATTGCGAAATCTTGCTTCCATTTATCTGTGATGTCGATTATGATGAGAGCCTTTTACTGTGGCACATTGCCACCGGACTCTGTTACAACACTGACACTGATAAAAGTGCAAACCACCACCAAGAAACCAGTAAGATCTTGTCAGATTACATGCTTTATCTTATGATCAAACAACCTGGCATGATGTCTGCAGTGGACGGGATTGCCCAAATAAGATTCCAAGACACTTGTGCTGAGACTGATAGGTTCTTCAATGAAAAACTCTATGGTAAGAACAAAACGAACAAATATGCCTGCGAAAGTCTCCTTTCTATTCCTACAGAAGTGAAGCCTGCTGATGTGAAAGGAGACAAAAGCAAATCTGTGCTATTTGATGCGTGTATACTTGCAAAAGAGTTGGGGAAATTTGGGGAGACCAAATGGGTGATCCTGAGTGAAGTATGGGTAGAATTACTTGCATATGGTGCGATCCATTGCCAACCGAACATGCATGCTCAACAACTTAGTAAAGGAGGAGAACTTATCACCTTGGTCTGGTTATTGATGGTACATCTTGGCTTGAGCGAACAGTTCCAAATAGAAGGGGGCTTCCTTCAGACTTCGATGCACTGATGGACAATTGCCGGGTCGGCAAAAGTGGACGCTCCTACGTGCCAATTCCATGGCAAATCTCACTTTGTTTACATCTTTGTTTCATTGCTTCATGTAATAGATGTGCTTGTTTGTTCTGATTGCACATTATTGAGTATCCTTTCCTGGAAACTCTAGTTATTCAATATGTCTAATATCCTGCTATTCGGTACACTTATCCAATATAAATGACATTCGCACAAATTACATCCAAATTGGACTGGTTTGATATTCGTGTCGCAAGTTTAATGTCGTACCTCTAATAGAAAGTAACATTTTAATGTAAAAATAAGATAATATTTGATGCTTTGTTTAGTACATATTCTTCATATAAATGCTGAAATGTCCGTGGCTGTTTAACAGTGCTCTGGTTGAAGTGGGGAAAATGTAAACCTCAACTAAGCCAAACCAATTAGTTTATCCCTTTTACTCCCAAACCAAAACCAAAATGATGAACCTTGGCTTTATTTCGTCCGGATTATGTTTTCCTTGAACACCCCAAGATAAGTTTTTTTTTTCTTGTACTACTAAGCTGAATTTACTATAGGAGCAAGCTGTTGCAGAAAACAAGCGACCAATAATAAAATAAACAAAAAAATAGAATAAATAGGGCATTAGATTCGTGATGTTCGGTCTATGTGACATATTCTGTGGAGAGAGTAGTATAGGATTGCTCTATAGATTAAACGATATGATAGAAATTATAACCACACTCGAGTTAATTCAAATACTCTCATTATTTCCTAACCATCAATTTTATCCAATGACTCGCACGATGTTTAGCCATCGCAATTACTCACAAATAATTTCTCTCAATCTAACAAAGCAGTATACAAAATTTTACTCACAATATTTAATCGGCTTTAGCGCTCTCAGATTGCTTCGGTGTAGTGCACAAATAAGCCGTACCTTTAGTGCCCGCTATTGCACAAGCCAAAAAAGTACACCATCATGTGCCAGCCGCATGAAGACCTAAACCCAAGATTGAACAGTAATATATATTTCCAACTAAATTAGGAAACCTTGTGGCCAACTTCTAGCTTGAACGAGGAAAGTGATTTTCTTGTCTTGTTAAGGAAAATTAGTCCTAGACTCTTTTAGCATGTCACATCCAAGAGTTGTACGTCACACCACATTTTTGCACACTATTAGATCAAGTTTCTTTTACAGGCTCAAATTCAAGACGTATTGTAACAATCTTTACCTTGGCTCAATGTCTAAATCAAGTCACAATCGTTTTGTTGAACCTGATAATTGCTGCTCTCTCACAATCCCTCATGAGCTCAATCGCCATAGAGATCTTCAAAGTCCAAGTTGCACTTGAATTTCACCGTAATCATAGAACTTATCATGACATCAACTTTACCCCACTATTGGATCAATAGCTGTCAAAAGATCGAACTCGAATCTTATCAAACTTAATAGCTGTTGCGACTTAACCTCGGGTGTATCATCTAGGGTTTGGATAATAGATTACTAAGCTTAAACTTAGCTCGGGCTCTCTCAATCCTATACCAACTTGCGACTTAAGTTCAAGTTCTTAATATACAAATGAATTTTCAATTAAAATGTGCCACCAATCTATTTTTGGTAGGTCAAGTAGAAACTCAAATAAAGTAATGGGAAATTTATTTTACTCATGCGAACCAGATATTGTGAGTTCAGGGAGTTGATTACGCTAGATTTTTTTTAACGCCATTTCAGTACCTTTTCTCTTTTATTTCGAAAAATAATGTTTTGTAGGTAACTTGAATTGATTTTAATTTACTTTCATATCATATGAGGTGACCATGCGAATACGCAAGCTACCAATTTAACACTCAAGAAAGTAATAAATAAATTATAGGACTTGCCTTGTAGCAATGAAAATATCTACAATGTTAGATCGGAATTCACATCAACAGTCTTAAATATGATTTCTAATTAACATGCCATTACTCAATCTTTTTCAGAATTTTCTCTTATTTAAATGAAACTTAGTCTATGTAGAATGCAATGCAATGACACACCAAAATGCCTAACTAAAATGACATGTAACATGCAACCTATCATGCAAACTATATGTCACATGTCATTAATTATTTAACGTGATCTAATGACAAGAAAATATTAAATGCAACTATATGTCACACACTCAAATGATCCTAAACATGCAATGACTAGATGACGGAATGACCTAATTCTAGTTGACACATGAATGATATTTTTCATG
Source organism: Eucalyptus guilfoylei (assembly GCA_016097605.1). Classification (NCBI taxonomy): domain Eukaryota; kingdom Viridiplantae; phylum Streptophyta; class Magnoliopsida; order Myrtales; family Myrtaceae; genus Eucalyptus; species Eucalyptus guilfoylei. Next base: position 418,136 of record CM027869.1, read on the forward strand.
TCTTCTTTTACTTTTTATAAAATTCGAAATTAAAATTGCCTAATAATTGAACATGCAATTTAAATTAATGAAAAGAAAATCTAACATCTTCAATTAATGTTTTTTGGTGTTTTTATTTAAAAAATTCGGAATAAATAAAATGCATAATCTAAATATGCAAATTATCCTAAAACAGACAATATTCTAGCATGAACCTAATCCAACTCAAAATATATTTATTTTTTCTTGGGTTTTCTTTAAAGGAAGCAAAATAATAACAAAATGCTCCTAAAACTATATGCTACGCAATTTAATTCTAGTTTTTTTAGGTGTTAAAAGTTAATCCCTAATTTTCTATGCAATAAATAAATGATCAGGTCGCCAAAATTTAGGTATCAATAGTAGCTACAATCTCCATTGTCTCTACAAGTGAAGCCTTGTTGTCTGTCAATTACATTGCAAATACCCTCTACCTCAAGAGTTCCTAGTTGCGATTCCATCTTTAGCTAAAAATTTGTCAAGATTTGTACAAACATTGCCATAATCACTCATATCCAAAAGTATTGGAGATTTGTCAATTGTAACCTCTCTGTGAACACTACGTAAATTTAAGTCCAAGCATCCCAACCAGTAGTCCCAGTCAACTTGTATATACCTTAGAAATTGCACTTTCTTGTCCTTGTATCAAGTTTATCATTATTAGGATTCGGCTCACAATCACAATAAAATAGATAATAAAAGCGAGAAAATGAAATTAAGACACAAAGTTTTTATCCTGATTCATTCTTAAATTAGGGCTACGATTAGCAAAAGGTTCCACTACACTTCTTTGGGGCCCCCCTGTGTCTTTCTATCAATGGGGAGTATGAGTCACACTCAAACAATCATAACTTGCTCGAACATAACACGAGTACCAAATATTTTAGTAACATAATATTCAACAACTTTACCTAACTACACTTCTTTAGAAATTCGACACCCAACGATAGCAGAAGGGGATCCAGCTTGTCGTACTAACCTCATTTCGCTAGGAATTTCCTACCATACTAGCACCGGAGAGGATTTTATGGAGCATTTTAATAATGTTTTGCTCATCAACTCTACAACCTATTGTAGTTCACTGATACTAGTGTAGTGTCTCATTATGCCATCTTTCATACAGAACCTCTTTAACAGTTTCGAGCAATATTCCATACTATTATAAACTTGCACACAGTTGATCGTCTTACGATAGCATGATGAAGTTTTTGAAATCACTATTAGCTTCTTTAGGATGATACTTCTTTGTTTCTCTAATTAAGCAAAACATATGATGGTTCTTGGGAATTCAGTTGCCCTCACAAAGCCTCTACAGAATATCTGAACAGCCAAACATGATTGCAGCTATTACGTTCACCTCTTTATGGCAATTGTGGGGAAAAAATGAGACTACTTGTCTTAAGAACCCCATAATTACTTAAAAAACAAGAAAAACAATGTGAAAATTGCATATACCTGGTGATACAGAAAAAAGAAGCATGACCAATTGTTTGATTATACAGTACTTAATCACAATTGGGACATGGGATGACGGTGAAGACAGACCCCCTCCCAAAATAGTTGCAAATTTCTCTCCTTTTCGTATTTACTTTGGAATTAAAAGATACTGAGAGAGCTGTTGCGCAAACAAAAGAATAATGGAGGGGCTAGCATAACAGGAGACTATAGTGGGCCGATCGTTTCTGTCCACTTCCGGGCTCAATAATTCAGTCTACAATTAACTTAACTGAAGTATGATTTTTCATGGATAGAGTTTATGCGTCCATTTATTGTAAACTTCAAGTCTGGAAAGTCACGCAATAGATCGAAAAGTATTCATACCTGCATATGAGAAACTGAAATGATAAGCTGAACATACTGTACTGTTTCCCAAGCACAATAATTTAACCATTTAACAAAATACTCGGAACAAAAATAACAAACAACATTAGAAAAAGAAAGAAACAAAAAACCAAAGTTAGGTTTCCCTAACATATTTCCAGGTACGTACTTGTGAGAAGGAACCCGACGATTGTCAGCAGGGCTGATGCCATTGAGTAGTGCCTTACGAGAATGTACAATGAAATGTCTCGTTGGTGGGAGAGAAGAAACCTGATAAATGAAATCACCTGTGAGCAAGCACCATAAAGTTAAAGGCATCTAGACAGCTCACTTAAAGGCTATGATTTTCCTGAATTAACTGTAGTGCAAAGAATTTTTGGGATGTAACGTGGCCAAAAAGGGAAATCAGAATTTGCCAAACTTATACAGTAGTTAATAATCTTTGTTAAAGTGGCCTTAGAAACCAGTGAACCGAGTCCCAAAGGAGGCAGACAATTGTAGTCAAGAAACTGTAAATAATTAAATATTTGTGAGATTAATATTTCTTTTGGTCCGGAAAAGCATCCCTTCTTAGCTTGACATTATATAGTCCCCAACCAAGGCATTGCAATTGTTCACACTCGTATTGGATTAAAGCCATAGCCGGAGCCTAGCAAAGCAAGTGCTTCGCGGTGGCGCTGCCTCTGCCTTTAATCTTATGAGGCTGGCTCGATGCAAAGCAGTCGTAATCCAAATTAAACATGGAATTTCCTCTAAGCGAGCTGTACAATGCTAATAGCTGAAACATCAGCTATAAATGGCCTAGACTAATGGATCTTAGATTTTTTCCAACGGTGTTCTTGGAGGCCTCCAATTCCAGGCTCGGCCTCGCGCACAAACAGCGTTCATTATGATTTTTTTCAAATTTCTTTTTGTTGTTGATCCGGTTTAGTGCAGAAAGTTTGGAACTGGATTTGCATTGCATCAGATTTGTGCTTTGGTTTGGTATTCTCGTTGTTCGCCAAACTAGTGTCCAATTTGCTTTGATGCTATTAATTTGCACATTTGTCATGAAGGAATGAAGCTACTACATTGAGGTTGGATGATGTTCTAAACTGTCTTAACTCTGTCCAACGCGTGATGCTTTACGATTATAGTTGTCAGCGTCTGAATAGTAGATGTGAGGGCTCTCGTTTGTTGTAAGCCTTGGCTCTTGTACTTATTCATCAGGAAAGATTAGAACCTGCAAGACAATGAAAAAGAGAGAAATGTGAATGAGGCTAAAGCTAAAATTGGAAACAAACAGTGTTAAAGGCCGAAAGCAAGAAGCACCAGGTGACAAAAGAAGACTCTCTCTCTCTCTCTCTCACTTTAAACTGGTACATCATCTCCTAAGGGATGCGGGGCAGTGTGACAGGTGCGAAGACGATGCTTGAATGAGAAGATAGTTGAAAGATAAAGAAGAAAGGCTAAAGAACAATAAATAATAGAACGTACTTCACCAACAACAGCCAAAGCGCTCTGGTCCTACACATACACATGCACTGCACGCAATCTCCACTTTGGGCCCGTTTGGTTCGGCTTTGGGGGAATGCCCTCGGGAGAATGCAAATAAATACCTTTGAGGTAAAGAGGTTTTCCGAAATGTTGCACCGTTTGGTAAATTGTAATCTCAAATAGCATTGAAATGCAACTTTAATATAAATACCGTTTGGTAAAACTAATATTTGTAATAGGCTTTTGCTTTTATTTTTATTTTATTTAAAATCTGAAAATAAATCCGGCGGCCGGCGATATTGTCGGACGGCCAGATCTGGCCGTCCGGCGACTAGATCTGGCCGCTTGAGGTCGCGACCTCAGGCGACGCCACTTGGAGGCGCGACCTCAGGCGCCTGAGGTGCGCCTGAGGTCGCAACGATGGCCAGATCTGGCCGCCTGAGGTCGCGACCTCAGGCGACGCCGTCGCCGCTTGGAGGCGCGACCTCAGGCGCCTGAGGTCGCAGAGACCGGACGGCGGCGGCCAGATCTGGCCTCCGGACCGCCAGATCTGGCGGCCTGAGGTCGCACGGACCCAAGCGGCGTCACCTGGTTCGCGCGGAACCAGGCGACGCCGCTTGGTTCGCGCCGCCTGGTTCGCGCAGAACCAGGCGGCATCGCCTGGGTTCCACGCGACCTCAGGCGACGTTGCCTTGGGTCCTTCGCGCGACCTCAGGCGGCGTCGCCTGAGGTCCGTGAGCGCCAGGCGACGCCGCCTGAGGCCCACGCGACCCAGGTGACGCCGCTTGGGTCGCCGGTCGCGCCACCCCCAGGCGGTGCTCACCGAGGACGCGCAACCCTCAGGCGGCTGCCGAAGAAGCCCGATGGGCGGGAAGAAGAAGATGAACAGTGAAGAAGATGGGCGGGGAAGAGAAGAAGACGAAGGGGGAGAGACGATGAACAGTGATGCATTGCATTTCGAAAATGCCCAATGCTCAATGCACCCCGGGTGCGTTTGGGAACCACTTCCCAAAGCTCTTTGGGAGTTCAAAGCCCCTTGGGCCAAAATAAGGGTGTTTGGCAAAAAACTTTGGAAGGGACTTAATGGCAAAGCAAGTATTTTTAAGGCTGAAAGCCCAAGGCAGGTCCTCACCTGCCTTGGGCTTTCAGCTTTCTCGGCATGCCCACGCGACATTGTTCAACTTTTTTTTTTTCCAAAATTGTTCTCACGAATTTTTTGTTTTTCCGGTGCGTGCCCTTGTATGAAACACTGTTCATCTTCTCCATCTTCTCCGGGCCGACGATTGCTACAGGGACGTCGCGACCTAGGCGATCGTCATCGGAGAGTCGGGCGACCTCCGCGAGTCGCGGCGTTGCCGGCGACCGTCGCCTGCCGCACCGCGACCTCCGCACGGAGCTCGCCGGGGCTGCGCGACCCATCTGGTCGCAGGTCTGGTGGTCGCGATCAGATCTGGTGCCGGAGGCTCGAGCGGCGACCAGATCTAGGTCGCGCGACCTCGCCCCGGGATCTGGGTCGCGGCGACGTCGCGCGAACCCGCCGCGACCCAGATCCGGGGCGGCGAGGTCGCGGGAGGACCTCGCCGCCCCAGATCCGGGGTCGCCGGAGGTCGCGACGGCGTCGTGCGACCTCCCCACCCCAGATCCGGGGTCGCCGGAGGTCGCCGAAGGCCACTGCCCTTGCCGGTCAATTTTTTTTTAATTTTTCTTTTGATAATTTTTTTTCCCACAAAACTCCTTTGTAAATGTAATTCCCCAAACACCATTTTGCTCAAAGTACTTCACAAAGGGCTTTCAAAGTACAATTTATCAAACACAGTTTGCATTTTGGAAAACACCTTTAACTCCAGGGTCTTTGTATTTTCCTAAAGACTTTCCCCAAAAGTGGTTCCCAAACGCACCCCCCCTCCCCATCATTCGGCTTTGAGCATTTAGAATGCCCACATTTGGCAAATGAGCATTCCAAAACACTTGCCAAACACACAAAATTTTCCCCAAGGGGCTTTGGGGGCTGAAAGCTCCTTGGCAAAGCCCAACCAAACACCCCCTTTGAGCTGAGATAAGATGAATCGTGAGAGATGTGCAGGGGTCTACATCGGTAATCTCAGCTGTTGCCTCGTGAAAATCCTGAAGAGAATTTAACCAGCATCATAAAAGAAGAGCTAAGCAGAAATATAAAATTGCGTTTGTCTCCAACAGTGATATCTAACTTAAGCATGTTGAAATCTACCTTTGATATGCCGACAACATTCCTTACAATCGTTGTCTGTTCATTACCTTTTCCAAAGTTAAAGCTGCATCCTATTTCCAAATCTGGTTCCATATACAATCTCATAAGCACTCCAAGCGCCTTCCGGTCCTACATATGTCTTGCCTACCGTACAAGCGTAACAACCGTGAATCACCTTGAGGTCTCAACAAATAAGACACGAGCATAGCTCAGAATCAACTATAGGATATGAGACGATAAAATGAAAAAGGACAGGAAGCTATATCTACAAACACAAGAGAGCGAGTCTACTACCATCTCGACAGAGGACTTCAAAGACGCAGCGACATCTCTGTTAGTTTCAAATGAAGTGCTGGGCGCCTTCACTTCAACCCAGTCGTCTTCACCAGCATTCGAATTGATCTCGCTTTTGGATCTTCCTCCGGCAAGATGATCCATAGAATCCCCATGAGAAGCAAGATTAGCTGCTTGAGGGACATCGCCGTCACAAACTCCGTCCCTTCCAACAATGCCGCACCGAACGGTACAGAGATACTCATTGGCCATCTGCTGCTTGGGGGAGTAGTAAATCTCATAAACTCGAGCAGTGCTTCGGACATAGACTTGGCGAACCTCGTGTCTCTGAGCGAAACTAACTGCAGCAGACAGAACTCTTTCGTCACGCATAATAACCGTAACAAAGGCACTCAAATAATTCTTCTTCGAGGCTTAAGCAAGTAATGATCGGGCACTCGAGATGAAAAGGACACACACAAATGAACCACTGAATCCCATCAACACGAATCATTCGAAGGCCACTAACAGATGATGGTCTGACTCGCATTGCTTCAAATCAAGGACAAAACAAAATCCAAACGCAATAAATGACGGAACTTGGAAAAACCCCGCGACAGAGCGACTGCATCTCATCTCATAGTCATGACTAATTACTAATTCACTGCACGAAAAGAAGCGGCGAGTGAGTCAGAAAAAGCTTACTAGTGATTTCGCAGGGGCTGCGATCGGGCGACGGAGGGCGGAGGAGGAGAGGAGTTTTCGGAGCTGAACCGGCCGCGCCATCATCGATCGGAGAAAGAGGCGATTCGACGGCCACCGAGTCGGCGAGACGGCCGGCTGAGACGGTCCAGCTCGTGGTGACGCTGTTCCGATCGGTGTCTTCTCCGGCGATCGAGCCCATGATTGGTTCTTCAACTGGGAAGCGATGGAAATCACTCGGCGGCCGTCGCGATTTCGATAATCGGTATGGGAGGAAGGCGGAGAAGGAGGGGGAGCGTGCAATTGACGTCTGGTGATCTCAGATTTCTCCATGGGCCCCATATATAAATATATAAATATATATATATATATATATATATATATATATGTATGAAAATCGGAAGATTTTATATTTTTATGTCGGCTGAAAATTTTAATTTCCCTAAAAATTACGATGGAAATATCAAAATCGGATGGTCCTCAGACCAAAAAGAAAAAAAAAGGTCGCAATATCGCCCCCGGGAAAATCTTCCATGAACCGCCCTTTTTTTCTTTTCTTTTTTGTTTCTAACCATAGTCAATCCAGTAAGATTAATAAAAATTGTTCCATCTCCTTTCAAACAAACTCGACATATAACAATTGCAATTTCCAATAGCTAATCTTATGTATGAAATGATAAGATTAGTATGTTTAAATAATCCCTGCAGCGCTAATGAAAACCCATTAAATTGCCCACATATCTCATGAATCAATAAGAAAGTCCAATTGTGAATTTGTAAAAATATATTTACATTGACAGAAGATCTAATAATAAACACTAGTTTTTTAAAGGAGTTTCTAATTAATTTACTCGATTTACTCTTGCCGACAAAAATAGGTTACATAGTGGAGTTGAGTGGTGTTTTCAATCTTAAGTATAATTTTTTCTTATTTTTGTCAAATTGAATCTCTCTTATTTTACAAAAAATTAAGTCTATGTCCCCTAAGTAGACCCAATTTCTTAAAAAAAGAAAAGGACACATCTATTTCTGATTTAATAGATTTTATTGTTTTTTTTTCTTCTACGGGCAAAGTGTGTGCTCTTTTCCTTGCAAAAAGAATAAAAATAATTTTCCCACAACATGCATCTTATCTAAGGAGCACGATTGCTATGTTTTCCCTTGTAATCTATATCATGTCTGTTTTTCCTTCTTCTTCTTCTTTTTTTTTTTTTTTTAAATTTATTCAAAGCTAGATTGATTCCTATTTTGTATATAATTCATGTTTGACGTTATAATCACATTGTACTTCTAACAAAACTTAATGTCATCCCATTTGAAAAGTAAAGGAGATAGAGGATATGTCGATACACCAGTTGCTACCATATGCTTAGAATGTTTAAAGATAAAAACGTGATGAAAAGCTTAGACGCTACTTTTAGTTCAAATGAAAATTAACTCATTTGGATCAAACAAACAAGTAGAGGCCTTTCCACTTCTCTAATGAAGGGAAATAGGTATCTTTTTTAGCTTCTTTCTATGGTCTATCTTTATCTTTTGATTCTATTCAATGCCCTACTTCGTTCACATAGCGTGGAAAAAAAAGGGAACAATATCGATTGGCTTCATTATGTGATTGCATTATGTTAAGGTTCATCGGCTTATTCGATAGGAAATACATGACAGCATGATGTTATTTAAAGTCGCTAATGACTTTTTTAGGATGACACTTCTTTGTCTCTCTAATGAACCAAAAGAGCGGATGGTTCTTGGGAATTCACTTGCCTATCACACAGCCTCTACTGAGTAACATCTCGACGGCCAAACATAATCACAACTACCACGCTGACCTCCTTTTGGCAAGTGTCGGGAGAAGATGAGACTAATTGTCTTAAGATCCTCATCATTACAATAAAACAAATGTGAAAATTGCAAACACCAGGTGATAAAGACAAGATAACCGTGTGACCACTTGTCTGGTTATACAGTGCAGACAGACCACCTTCCTAAGCAGTGATGATAGATGACCTATATGACTAATATCTCTCCATTTCCTATCGACTTTGGTATTAAAAGATATCTGAGGGAGTTGTTGCACAAACAAAAGAATGATGATTATGCATATCACGCCTCTTGTTCCCTTTCCTTGGATTGAGGAGGCAGCACTTATTGTATTCTGGCCGAAATGGTTTTTTGAACTAGGTGGAACCTCCGCAATAGGTGCGTCCAACATAGAGCCGGGAATTGCATCAAGTGTCTCCTCAAAGAAAGACTTCACTGTGTACAAGTTACAAAGATCGTGTTGACACCTAAATTTTAACTAATCATTTAGTCATTAATTGCATAGAAAATCATGAATTAATCTTTAACCTCAAACAAAAAAAAATTAAAATTAAATTGCACGGCATATAGCTTTAGGAGCATTTATTACATAACTATATTTTCATTAAGTGCATTTGCATTGGACCGGTGGTAAACGCTTTTGAGCTTAAAATTTCAATAAATGGAGCCTGTGAAATAAAGCCAAAATTTGGTTGGGGCTAAGAGGTTTGGTGGCCGAAAATCACATGGTAGTGGGTCGTAATTCAGCCCATTGAGAGTTTGATTAGAGACAAGCCTTAAATTATTAGAGCCCATCACATTTAAAGGTTTAAGTTAAGCCCGTAATATTGAAGTTAACCTAAGTTTTGCACTATAAATAAGACGTTATGCCTCACAAGTTAGAGGTCGACAACTAAAATCTCATAGCATAGTGTCATAGTCTGTGAATCCTCCTCTACTTGAGACACTTGTAAGTGGTGCTTGGGTTATCGAGTGAAAGTAAGGATGCAAAGGGGATAAATACAACTAGTCTGTAGGAGTGGTATCAGGACAGTTGGTATTATGAGTTTTAGGATAGAAGGATTGTATTACTTAGGAGCTCGTGACACTTGTGAGTAGTGCTTAGGGTTATCGAGTGAAAGTGAGGATGCAGAGGGGATAAATACAACTAGTCCATGGGAGTGATATCAGGACAGTTGGCGCTATGAGTTTTAGAATAGAACGATTATTTAGCTTTCCATGCACAAACTGATTGGGACTTGATGCCACTCTCTTCACAAGACCATGGTAGGGCCAAAACCAGTTGTTGAGTCTAAAGAGATATACTATCTCACTCAATCAATTAGATGTCTGAGCTAAGTTGTGCATGATATGATCTTATCTAATGAAGCTATTCGCTGTTTGTTCTCTGGAACAACAATGGAACAAAGGTTTACTTGGTGAATTTTGCTCATCAAGCATCGCACAGGTTGTTTTGTGGCCAAGAAACTACTAGCTTATGACAATTTGGTATCAAAGTAGGATCCCTCTAGTAAGTGGGTCGAGTCGAAGAAAATCTATAGTCTACCCGGTCCTACGAGGGTGGAGAGCTAGGGTAAAAGGTGCTCGGACAAAACACGTCTCTTGACTAGCTTTTAGGATGGCAATGAGGGCATAGGAAAAGATCTGGTTCCTTGCAAAATGGGGATAACATTCTTGAATCGATTGATGAATTTAAAGAAGATGTCTATTACCACGTTTTCGGCAAGGAAAGAACCTCCATTTGGTTTGTTGGGATCAAGATGTCTAGTAGGCAAAAATGGTGCGGCCAGAAAATGCAGTTGGCATAAAATGCCACACTTGCTAGGGAAAGTGCAAGTGACCAAAAAGGGGCCTAAATAGTTTATATCAAAAAAGACCACAAATGGAGCAAAACCTATTTTGTTGAGCGAGCATGACAATGTATGATCCCAAAAGTGGCACATCAATGGTTAATGATGCAAGGAAGCCGCAATGAGGGCGTTGCGAAATTGAGTGGGGGAGAATATCACAGTCCGTGAATCCTCCCGTACTCGTGACACTTGTAAGTGGTGCTTAGAGTTATCAAGAGTGAGGATGTAGACGAAATAAATATAATCCATGAAAGTGCCATTAGGACGGGGTTATCGAGTGAAGGGGATGAATATAACTGGTCCGTGGAAGTGGCATCGAAACGGTTGGCGATAGAAGTTATAGGATAGAATGATTATATTACTTAGAAGTTCCAAAGCCGGGTTGGCCTCCCGTGCACAAATTGATCGAAAGTTTATACTACTATCCTGATAGGGCCATGATGAATGAAACCAGTTGTTGAGCTAAAAGAGATCTGTTGCCTCACTTGATGAACTAAATGTCCAAGCTAAGCTGAGCGTGCTATGATCTTGTCTATGGAAGTTATTCCCATTTGTTCTTTGGAATAATTGTGGAACGAAAATTGGCCAGTGCTGTACGAGTTATTCCGCAGGAACTGCTAAACCGTGACAATGGAGTGATACGCGTGAGGAGTAGAAAGAGGAGAGAGAGAGAGTTCTCTCGGTCAAGCTTTGGCCAAGACCATCACCAAGCCGCGTCCTCATTGTCCGTGACGCGGTCCTGTGCTGCCTCTCCACATCGCTGCACTGCCGCTGCTGTCCCTACACCTACGAGTCTTCCATGCGACGTCCCAGTAGTTGTCGAATGCAGAATAGCGAGTTTCAGGTGGTGCTCGGCTAAGCAGGCGAGCTCTAGCGAATTTCCACTAACGATCCAACCGCAGGCAGCGTCCTTGTTCCAGGCGGTCCCAACAATTTCGAACGAGCCGACGCAAAAATCTCAACGATCACTCGCGTGTGCGTCATGGGCAACAATTATTGACGCAAGAAGACAAGACTGAAGAGCAATCGGTGGAAATTTGTTTTATTGCTGGAGGGAGTTCAAGTGCTGGAACTTGGGGGAACACTCTCTGTTTGGTCCAAGCTCCAAGAGGAAAAAGCCAAAAGTTGACTTGAGCCACTATCAGTTCAAGCGGTTTTGAGGTCTCATAGAGCCCATTCGAGATCCCCCCCAACTACCGTGGAGATTCTTTGCCGTGGGTCCTCTCCGCGAGCTCTCCATTCGGCCGTCCATCGGCCACCAGCTGCCGCCGCCGCTTGCTGCTGCCATCGAGCCTTATGTGTGCCGGTTGCCCGAGCTGCTGCCTGAGTCCCTGGTAGCATCCTTGCTGCTGCATCGATCCGCCATTGTGAGCTCAACGTCCCTGCTACCCAAGCTCGCTGTCCCGTCGCGTCGGCATCATCACCGTACAGGCTTGACACCTCACCATCCGCCTTAAGGAACTGATTGTGATCCTGGTCCAGTTGCACTTGGTTCAAATTTGAAAATATAATCCAAAGTGTATATCTTTAGTAGATTTTTAATATTTGAATGGATTGATATATTCCGTTAAATATTAGATATATTTCATTAAATATTATGTATATTTTATTAGATACTTACTTAAATAATATAATATCCATAAAATCCTAATATAACCCCTCAAGTTAGAAAACTTTCCTAACTTAACAACATATCTGGACAACCGTCTGATCTCTAACTATGACATACTATTTTCGGGGTGCGGAAAATCTTCAATCTTTCTCAAAACCATTTGGATACAATTGTTGATTTATCCGTTTCTAAATTTGAACGGATAACCTTCCATCAATATCCATAACCGCTTGGATATGATCATCCGTTTATACCATGTCCTCATTTAGGTAGATAACTTATTTAATTAATAATCTATCCATTGGTTGATTGCTTACCTTCAAAAGAAAACCCAAAAATATATTTGAATTGGATTTGATTCTTGCTAAAATATTACTTGTTTTAGAATAGATTGTATGTTTAGATTAGGTATTTTATTTATTCGGAGCTTTTAAATAAAAATCCAAAAATATTGCTCTAGATTAATTTAGGTTTCATTTTCTTAATTCAGATTGCATGTTTGAATATAAATATTTTTAATTTCGAATTTTTAGTTAAAAAGAAAACGCCAAAAAAAATCATGCGCACAACACATACGATTAGTTTACATATCGCACGTCATTTAGTTAATTGTATGTTTATGATAATTTAAATCAAAATGCATGACATGTTAAAATAGTTGCGTTTAATATATGTTTGTTATTAGGTTAGGTCATTTAATCAATGTCCCATGACATATAGGTTTGCATGATTAAGTGTATTTAATTGTATATCACATTTCATGTTAGGATGGACATTTTGTACGTCCTTGCATAGTGCTTAGTTTTTAGGCTTCATTATATAAGTGAAAACCCCAAAAAGATGGAGTGACCACTTGTTAATTAGAAATGATATTTAGGACTGTTGATGTAATTTAGAGTTAACATTGCAGATGCTTTCGTTGTTACAAGTTAAGTCCTGCAATTTATTTACTGCTTTTATTGGATGTTAAACTGGTGGTTTGCGCAGTCACATAGTCACCTTACATATTAGAAAGTAAAAAAATGGATTTAAGCTAGTTGCCAATTTTTTTTTTTTTAATAAAAGAACATCATCGAAAAATGCATCAGAAAAATTTAGGGTAACCAAGTCCTTGTACTCATAATCTCTGATTCGTCTAAATAAGATATTTCTCCCAATACTTTATTTGGGTTTCTAATTGATCAACTATAAACTGACCAATGGCGACTCCATTTTAAAAATGATTTGCATATTAAAAACATGAACCTAAGTTGCAAATTGGTATGGTTGAGAGAGCTCAAGTTAGGATTATACTTAATAATGTATTAGCTCAACCTAGGTGGTGTACCAGCGAAGGGTGAGGTCACGACCCACCACCTTAAAGATAATCAAATGGTCAGACTATCAGACATGATACAATCGAAACGAACGGACTAATATACAAACAGAAAGCTGCATCAGCTTTCCGCTTCCACAAACCCTCTTCAGGCTATGGAATAGACCAAGCGAAGGCTGCAACATGTTAACAATAGAATTATTGATAAAGCTTTGTCTTGGCCATATAAGAAACAGATGATCCATTGCACCCGCCAACAGTCCAAAGCAGAGAAGCAGGAATCTGCTTCCAAATCCTAATGATGGCTTTGCAGCAGCAAATACTTTCCTCGAGATTTTAAGTTTATCCACGACAGATCTCTCAGTGCTGGACTCATCTCGACAAGGTAACGCTCACATAAGTGACCCATACAATGCCCATGGCTGAAACACCAGCTATAAATGGCCTAGACTAATGGATCTTCGATTTTTCCAACGGTGTTCTTGGAAGCATCAATTTCCAGGGTCGGCATCACGCAGAAACAGTGTTCATCGTGATTCTTCAAATTTCTCTTTGTTGTTGATCAGGTCTAGTGCTAAAACTTGGGGACTGGATTTGCATTGCCCTGAGTTTTTGCTTTGGTTTGGTATTCTAGCTGTCTACCATCTGAAGTTCTGAATTAGTGTCCCATTTGGTTTGATGTGATTAAGTGGCACATTCTCACGAAGGAACGAAGCTACTACATTGAGATTGGATGATGTTCTAAACTCTGTTAACAGTGTGATGCTTTATGATGAGAAGTTGTCAATGTCTGAAGTGTAGCTGTGAAGCCTCTCGTTTGTTGTCAGTCTTGGGTTTCATTTTTCTTCCTCGTCGTCAGGAAGGTGAGAACCTGTGAATGAGGCTAAAGCTAAAAGTGGAAACAAACAGTGTTAAAGCTCGAAAGCAAGAAGCACCAGATGACAAAAGAAGACTCTCTCTCTCTCTCTCTCTCTCTCTCTGTGACTTCAAACTGGTAGATCATCTCCTGAGGGATGCGGGGCAGTGTGACAGGTCCAACGACGATGCTTGGAAGAGGAGTAATTAAAGATAAAGAAGAAAAGGCTAAAGCGTGATGAAGAATAGAATGCCCATCACTAACAAAAGTCAAAGAGCTCTGGTCTTACATATATACACCCGCAATCTCCAGTTTGAACTGAGAGTAGACGAGTCGTGAGAGATGTGCAGGGGTCTGCATCGGTAATCTCAGCTGTTGCCTCATATAAATCCTGAACAGGATTTAACCAGCATCATAAAAGAAGAGAAAAGGAGAAAAATAAAGTTGTAATTGTCTCCAACAGTGAGATCTAAAGTAAGCAAGTCGAGCCGACTCTTCCTTTGATATACCGACAATATTCCTTCCATTGTTTTTTGTTCATTTCGTTTTTTCAAAGTTAAAGCTGCGTCCTATTTCCAAATTGGGATCCATTTACAATCTCATAAGCACTCCAGGCACCTTCAGGTCCTACCTATTTTTTAATTATCAATTTCTAATTGATTTGATAGATTAAGTCTGGTCAACAAAAAATAGGTCAGATAGTGGAGATAAAATCGCTAGCACTTTTCAATTTTAATTATTTTTTTTCGTCAAATTAAATCTCTCTTATTTCTTCAAAAATTTAAGTCTATGTCCCATAAAGAGGCCCAATTTCTTTATTAAAAAAAAGGACACATCTATTTCTGAATTGATAGATTTTGTTGTATTTTTTTTCTTCGTGCAAAGTGTGTGCTCTTTTCCTTGAAGAAAGAAAAAAATAATTTTCCTATAAAATGCATCTTATCTAATGAACGTTGTTTGCTATATTTTCCCCGGTAAGTTACGACACCTATGTTTTTCCTTTATTTTTAATTTATTAAAAGCTGGCATGACACCTATTTTTGTAAATAATTCATGTCTGATGTCCTGATCATATTAATACTTCTAACGATAGAGGATATGTCCATACACTCTTTTTAGAAAGTTTAAAGATAACTATTTTTGGTTCAAATGAAAATTATACATTGGATCAAACAAACAAGTGGATGCCTTTCCGCTTCTCTAATCAAAGGCAAAATATACCTTTCTCAGCTTCTCCCTGTGGTCCGTATTTATCTTTTTTCAAATTTCTCTTTATTGTTGATCAGGTCTAGTGCAGAAGGTTAGGGACTGGATTTACATTGCATTGAATTTGTGCTTTGGTTTGGTATTCTGGTTGCTCACGGTCTGAATTTCTGAACTAGTGTCCAATTTGCTTTGATGCGATTAATTTGCACATTTGTGGCGGAGGAATGAAGCTACTACATTGAGGTTAGATGATGTTCTGAATTGTCTTGACACTGTCCATCGTGTGATGCTTTAAGATACTAAGTTGTCAAATGTCTGAAGAGTCGTTGTGAAGCCTCTTGTTTTTTGTAAGCCTTGGTTTATGTTCCTTCTTCATCAGGGAAGATTAGAACCTGCAAGACAATGAAAAAGAGAGAAATGTGAATGAGGCTAAAGCTAAAATTGGAAATAGATAGTGTTAAAACTCGAAAGCAAGAAGCACCAGATGGCAAAAGAAGTCTCTCTCTCTCTCTCTCTCTCTCTCTCTCTCTCTCTCTCTAGTCTACTATCTCCAGATTTTGCTTGACAGTGGCAGGTTCGATGACGATGCTTGAATGAGAAGAGAGGTTAAAGATAAAAGAAGAGAGGTCAAAGTGATAAAGAGTAGAATGTGCATCCCTAGCAACAGCCAAAGCGCTCTGGTTTTCATGCCTTTAATTTCCATTCCAGGAGTTTCTCGCAACTCCTCCAACTCCGTACCGACCTCAGCTCAAGTCCCGTCGCTTCTAACTCCTTTATAACTACGCATTGCTTGACATTCGGTTGCATGAAGCAAGACGTCCATTCGTATCGGATCGTCAAAAGATTTCAAAGGGATTATCGACTCTCTGCCCTTAATGGTAACCTTTTCTGTTATTATGTTCTCCGGTTTGCATATTTGTTCAATCATTGTTGCCTTACTGTAATACTCACGCTGACTAAAACCTTTCCTTCCAAGATCTGGTGAGAGAGTGAGGATCAAATGGGAATTACGAAAATTCTTGCAGAAGCTCAGAATCTATGGATGAAACTCAATCTCCGAGGGGCGATCCTTACGAGCCTATCTCTGCAAGTCTTTCTCATCTTTTTTGCACCCATGCGAAAGAGGTGGTCAAACAGGTGGTTCAGGACTCTCATGTGGTTAGCTTACTTGGTTGCCGACTCGGTCGCTATCTATGCCTTCGGACTCCTTGCCAAAGCCCAAATCAATGGTTGTACTTCAGACTCCAAGGTCGATGCATATGGTGACCTTTTGGCATTTTGGGCTCCATTCCTTCTGCTACACCTCGGAGGACCAGACACAATCACTGCTTTCGCGCTCGAGGATAATGAGCTGTGGGGTAGGCACTTGCTTAATCTCTTATTCCAGCTAGGCACTGCATGCTATGTGTTTTACCAATCCCTCCCCAGTAACAAGCTAATTGTCCCAACCATCTTCGTGTTTATTGGAGGAACCATAAAATATATAGAAAGAACATGTGCTCTGTATCTTGCACGCTTCAGTAAATTCCGTGGTTCCTTGCTCCCGTCTCTTGATGCTATCCGGGATAGCGATGCTCTAATAAAGATGATTTCGGAGCATAATATCAAATCCCGAGATGTTGGAAAGCAACATAAAACCGATTTAGGCGACAGAGAAGTGATAAAAGCCGCATCTTTTTACTTCACAACCTTCAAAGGCCTCCTTGTGGAACTCCCCTTCGGCCTCAATCAAATGAACAGAAGCTGGGAATTTTTCGGAAGCAGTACCGCGAAGGATGCTTTTCGGGTCATTGAGGCTGAGCTCAACTTCTTTTATGATGTTCTCTATACTAAGGCTGCCGTGGTTCACTGTCCAACAGGGTACCTTTTCCGAGCTATCTCAGTTGGCTCCATCGTTACTGCTTTTGCACTTTTCTATGTCTTGAACAAGCGTGGTTTTCACGAATATGATATAAAGATTACGTACACCTTGCTCCTAGGAGCTGTGGCTCTTAGTATGCTCATTTGCTCTGACAGGACGTTTGCAAAAGTAGGGACATCTCAGAAACAACATAGAAGTTTGTTTACAGGATGCATCTTCATTAAGTTCCTCCATAAATTCAAATCCGAAAGCTCACCGTTCGCATTGCAAATACTACATGCTAGGTGGTCTAGATCAATCTTCCAGTACAATTTGATAGATTCTCGGCTGAGTAGGTGGCCAAAATGGATTGAGAAACTCCTTGATCTCATCTCTCTCTGGGAATTTTTTGATGACTTGAAGCCTGGACGGCGAGTACCATACACTGAAAAATTAGGTGAACTGATTTTTGATGAGCTGAAACGGAAGGGATCGACTGCAGAAGGCAAGTCGGAGATATGTGCTGCTCGGGGTGATTGGGCGCTGGAGCATTCCGAAACAAAGCGAGATTGTACAGACTTGCTTCCATTCGTCCGCAATGTTGATTATGATGAGAGCCTTTTACTGTGGCACGTTGCCACTGAGCTCTGTTACAATACGGACACTGAGGAAAGTACTGACTTTAACACTAATTGTGTAAACAGTAAGGTCTTGTCAGATTATATGCTTCATCTTATTATCAAACAACTTGATATGATGTCTGCAATCGCTGGGTTGGGCGAAATAAGGTTCCAATACACTTGTGATGAGCTGGACGAGTTACTCAGAGATAATTTCTCTAATAGGATCAAAATGATCAAAACGAAGGAAGATGCGTGCGGAACTCTCCTCTCTGGTGGTCGAGGAGTGGAGACACCTCTTGGGGGCAGAGAGACAATCAGTTCTGTGCTTTTTAATGCGCGTGTTCTCGCTAGAAAATTGCAGAGTATTGAAAAGAAAGACAAGTGGAAGATCATGAGCGAAGTGTGGGTGGAATTGCTGGGGTATGCTGCGGTTCATTGCCGACTTCTAAAGGAGGAGAACTTGTCACCTTGGTTTGGTTATTAATGGCACAGCTTGGCTTCTATCAACGTCTCGGAGCAGTCGAGTCTCCTTCCTGTGACGACCCGAGCGGCGGTGCGCGGGGAGGAGGGATGGCGGTGCGTCCGCGCCTCGGTCCCCGGACGTGCGCAAGGAAGAGATCCCTCTCCCTCTTGTCCCACATCGCTTAGGGAGGGAGTCCTGGAAGCCTTTATAAGGCTTGGGTCCCTTAATATGTGTGACGCGTTTTAAAGCCGTGGGGACTCAGTGTCCAAAGCGGACAATATCACACAGTGGGACCCGGGTTGTTACAAATGGTATCAGAGCCGACTCCCGCAGCGTGTGGGGCCACAGCGAGGATGCTGTTCTGTTAAGGAGGGGAGAGTGTGACGACCCGAGCGGCGGTGCGCGGGGAGGAGGGATGGCGGTGCGTCCGTGCCTCGGTCCCCGGACGTGCGCAAGGAAGAGATCCCTCTCCCTCTTGTCCCACATCGCTTAGGGAGGGAGTCCTGGAAGCCTTTATAAGGCTTGGGTCCCTTAATATGTGTGACGCGTTTTAAAGCCGTGAGGACTCAGTGTCCAAAGCGGACAATATCACACAGTGGGACCCGGGTTGTTACACTTCCAAAGAGGCCAAGCACAGGGAAGCGGCGAAGCTCATGGAGATGATGGAGGTGATGACTCCATCTCGTCCCTATGAGTCTCCAAAGCACACATATTGTCCGCTTTGGACACTAAGAAGATGGAGGTGATGGCTCCATCTCCTCCCTTTAAGTCTTCAGAGCACACATATTGTCCGCTTTGGACACTAAGAAGATGAAGGTGATGATTCCATCTCCTCCTTGGGTACACATATTGTCACAGTTTTGTTCTTTTCAGGGTAGCCTATACTATCTCAAGAAAACGCGTCTGTATAGTTAGAGGGCGCATTGCCTTATAAATTAGCCCAGGACTTCTCCCCTAAGCGATGTGAGATAGGAGACATGCCCCATATTTTTTAAAAATAGTTTGGGTAAGTTGCTGAGTCAGCAAAGGATGAGGCTCCTACATGCAAATTCCATTGAAAATCTAATGCCGGGGGATCTCACCTTTTTTTAAACCTTTGTTTCGCTTCTTCTTCTTCTTGTACTAAGCGTGCTGATTTGCTCTGTCCTTCCCTGTAAACTCCAGCTGTTCAATTTCTATAATATTGATAATTCGGATGTTTGGGTAGTTTGAGTTGTTAAGTTCTCAAGTTAAATTTTTCTTCTTTTGTCTTTTTTTTGGCAGTGCACTGACCGTTCTAGTGCTATGTAATATCCACGGTTTGAAATTAGCATTATGTCAAATCAAGCCCTGTTTAATAGCAGTTGTTTTAATCGCTCCACGAGTGACAAAACTCCTACTGCAAAAATGACAGAAATGGTCCAGCCTAAGGACCTTAAACAAAGGCCCCAGTTATTGGAGCTCCCGTTCTGGGTAATAAAAACGGAAGTGATTAACCGCCGGGGGACCTAAACGGTGTTTGACCAACACCTCCCCCGGGCCTGAGGAAGCTCTAGTGCTATGTAATATCCACGGTTTGAAATTAGCATTATGTCAAATCAAGCCCTGTTTAATAGCGGTTGTTTTAATCGCTCCACGAGTGACAAAACTCCTACTGCAAAAATGACAGGAAAAAAAGAGGAAAGAATTCGGAAATGAGGAGGAAGCGTCCAACACCACGTGGCGCGAACCCACCACGCTTGCCCCTCTCCATCTCTCTCTCTCTCTCCTCTCCATCTCTTTCTCTTTCTTTTGCGACTTTGTAGTCTGCATCCCCCGATACATTGTTCCCGTCTGGGGGAGTCTTCGTCCATCGCTGTAGTTCTTCCTCTTTCCAGTTTTCCTTTCTTCGGGCCAGCATTCCTCTTCTTTAATTTGTTATATTCCTCAGTCAGTGCTGTAGTGTTAGCGTTGCTGCGTTAATTGGATCCCGGTCACTCTCCGTCTCTCCCCCACTCCGCAAATTAAGTCCGAGTACGCTGATTTACGATTTGAATCACAAGTTTAATATTGTACCATCAATAGCAAGTCACATTTTTAAGTAAGAAATCGGTGAATGTCGGTCACCTAGTCTGATAAACATTCTTCAAATAAATGATCATACCAATATAAATGCGTCCGTGGCTGTTTAACAGTGGTCTACCGTAAACCACAAGGAAGCCAAACTAAATTGGTTGATTCTTTTTTACTCCCCAGCCAAAACCAAACTCATGAACCTTGGTTTGATTTTGGGCGGATTATGCTTTCCTTCAACACCCCCAAGGAAACGTTTTTCTTGTACAACTAAGCTGAATATACCATAGGAGTAACATACTGCGAAAAACACAAGAATGAGCAATAAAATAAACAGAAAAAGAAAATAAACTAGACATTAGATTTAGGGAAAATTTCAAATAAGGACCTACAGTGTCATCATTTTCTCAAAAGATGACTTGAAGTGAAGTTTGTCTCAAATAAGGACCCAAAGTGCCTTCATTTTCTCAAAAGAGGACCTGGAATGGAGTTTGTCTCAAATAAGAACCCAAAGTGATCATTTAGTCTCAAAGAAGAACCTCATTTACCGGCAGGTGAATAAATGCATCTCCGATGCATATTTCAGTAGCCTGATCAGGGATTTTTTGTCCAAATTTTTTTTTTTAATTTTCAGTTGTCTTGTTCTTTATTATTATTATTATTTTTTGGGTCAATAGTGGCACTGTTCATCATCTTCTTCGTCCCATGTTCGTCTTCTTCTCAAGAACATCGGACTTGGGAAGGGCCAGCGAACGTTGGCCATTGGTGAGGGTCGGCAAGGGTTGGACACCCATCGTCGGTAGTAGGCGAGGGCCACCAAGCCCTCGCCGGCCGTGGGCGAGGGCTTGTAGGCTGACCCTCGCCAGATCTAGCGAGGGTGGCCTCGGTTGCAATTGGTGAGGGCCGTTGAGCCCTCGCTAGCTGCGGGTGAGGGCTTGCAAGCCCTCGTCGGCCCTTATTAGTGGCCGGTGAGGTGGGCGAGCCCTCGCCTAAGGCTGGCGAGGGGTGACCTCGCTGATGATTGTGAGGGGCGACCTCCCCCACCTCTGCCCGCTGCTCCACCAACAACCTCGTCTTCTGCTAGAACTACGACTAGGATGCCCGTGTCGCTTTCTTCATCCCTTCCTCCCACCATCGCTCCTAGATCGACGACTTCTTCGGCTACCCCTTTTGCCCTCGAAGACCTTCTTGTAGGGCCTCGATTTGGACAGCCCCCCTCCCCCATGGCCAACAAGGGCTCGATGGCCCTCGCCCGCTGTCAACGATGGGAGTGGAGCCCTCGCTCACTACCAACGATGGGTGTTGAGCCCTTGCCGGCCCTTACCAGTGGCCGGCGCTCGCTGGCCTTTCCCCAAGTCCAGTATTCTTGATCTGGGCAAGAAGAAGTGAACAGGGGATGAAAAAGACGATGAACAGGGCAACCAAAAATGAAATTAAAAAAATGGACGAAAATACCATAATCAGGCCACCGGAATATACATTGAAGATGCATCTATTCACCAGCTGGCGAGTGAGGTCCTTCTTTGAGATTAAATAACTACTTTGGGTCCTTCTTTGAGACAAACTTCACTTCATGTCCTCTTTTGAGAAAATGATGGCACTTTGGGTTCTTGTTTGAGACAAACATCACTTTAGGTCCTCTTTTGAGAAAATGATGGCACTTTGGGTCCTTATTTGAAAATTTCCCTTAAATTTATGTTGTTTGGTCAATGTGATCTACCCAAAAAAAGAGCAACACAGCATTCCACCAGAGATCAGGCAATATAATAAAGATTATAACCGCACTCAAGTCTACTCAAACACTCTCAATAATCCCAACACCCAATTTATCTCATAACTCACTAAATATTTAGCCATCACAATTACTTGCAAAAATAATCTCTCAAATTGCATAACGTGGTACACAAAGTCTTACCCCTTCAATGCCATTGCTTCAGGGAATAATTCCCGAATAAGCCGTATATTTAGTGCCCTACTATTACACGCAAGGCACACCACTATGTATCAGCAGCATGAAGACCAAAACTTTTATTTCCAACTAAATTAGGATATCATGCGGCTGACTTCTAAATCGAACGAGAAAACTAATTTTGTTTTTTAAATTTTGTTAAGAAAATTAGTCTTGGACTCTTTTAGCATGTCACATCTAAGGGTTGCACATCGGGCCACATTTTTGGGCACTATTAGATCAGGTTTCATTCGAAAGCTCAAATTCGAGATATATTCTAAAAATCTCTACCTTGGCTCTATATTTAAGTCAAGTCATAATCACCTGAAATGTGATAACTGCTACTCTCACACCGCCCCTTTATGGGCTCAATTGCCCTAGAGATCTTCCAAATCCAAGCTACACTTGAATATCGTCGTAATCAAGGACCTTATCAAGCTACCAAATCTACCTGCAAACATTAACTGCTGCACAAGAATTCACAAACACAAACACCATTATGTCAATAATTGTCAAAAGAATCAAACTCATACCTTGTCAAACTCAGCAACTACAGTTTTCATTGGCTTTGTAGGTGGAGCCTTGCTACAAGTATTGTCTATGTCAATTACCACACAAGTACCCTCTACACTAGGATGTCTAGTTGCAACTCCATCTAGAGCTAAAAAACCACCCAAATTCGTACAAACACTACCACAATCACTCCTATCCAAAAGTATTGGAGACTCGTCAATTGTAACTTCTCTGCTCACAATAGGCGAATTTAATTCTAAGCACTACAATCGATAACTCTGCTCAACTTGTACATAATTTTAAAAAATATATGCATTTTCTTACCCTCCAATTGAGCTTATCATAACTCACTCAAACACACAGGTACCAAATATTTCAAGAATAAAATAATCATCACTTTTACCAGACTTTTAAAAGTTCAACACCCAATCGCAGTTAATGGAAATCTAGCTCACTGTACTAATTGCATCAGTCTGGAAATTCCTACGATACCAACATTGGAGAGAATTTTATGGGGCATCTTTAGTAACGTTGTGTTCATCAACTTTGTAACCAGTTGTTATTCACAAACACTAGTGCAGTTCTTCATTCAGAATTGGTTTAATAACTTTGAGCAAAACTCCATGCTATTGAAAGTCGACACATACTTGATTGTCATACTAACCTTTTTTTTTTTCAAATCAAAGCTCTTAATAGTTGATCTTGATAACAACATCAAACTTTTACCTCAACGCAAACACCCAAGACCTTCTCAAGTAGCCATGTTGTGTCACGCCCCGATCCTTGGTCACGTGCCCATCCTTCAAAAATCTTGGTTGATTACTAGCGATATCCCAGGACGTATCGCCGACCCGTTCATTTTCATAAGCACACGCGGAAGTAATTATGAAATCCCCAAACAATAATTCAATGGGATAGAAAAGTAGGACCACAACTTAACGGAACCAAAACACACCTTTATACATATCATACTAATTCATTTACATCACTAGCCGATATTCACAAGGCCTATCAAAAAGGTTGGTTCTCAAAACTAGTTGTTCTAGGACCAACTACTTAGACCCGACTGCTGAACCTTCGGGGTCCACTAGGTCCGGGCGAGACTGCGGATCCTCCACTCCGCCCTCGGGTAGGTCTGCTTGATCTTCCTCCTCGGCAGCCTCGATCACCTCGGCCGGAATATCAAAGCCTCTAAGAGGACCTATTCTCAAACCATAGGGTGTGGTATGAAACCAGGCTTTATATAGGTCAGGTACTTCTTGGTTTGGGGCTTCTGCTACCCAGACTGAAGTTACCACAAACTCATACGACCAATCGCTTTTGGGATTAGGAAACACAAGGACCTGCTCGGTCATTCTCGTAGGGCGACCGTAACGTCCAGGGGGATCTGCCATCTCTGAACCTGAAAATGGTTATTCAATAACCAATGAGATCACATCTCAGCAAGTTTTACCCCCTAATACCCGATTAGTAAACCAATACACCGTCTAGGTTGCCTATGCACAGCACGAGTCAGAGGACTTACCTTGGCCTCAGTCCCAACCTGCAGTTTAAGGTTAAACACAGATATTCAAACAATTCACGACATCCGATCAAAACAATGATCAAATCGACCTAGTCGATTTCATACCAATCGGACCAACTCTAGGTCATTCCCAAACATCAATCGCATGTACACTCTCGGGCGTCTTTTTCGCCAACGGTCATACCATCACCGATCACGTGTATTCTTTAAGGTGCCGTTTTCGCCAGTGATATCCCAATCACCGAATCACGTATCATTTCTGTGGCGTCGTTTTCGCCAATGACATACTGATCACCGACACCGTGCGTTCTTTAAGGCGCTGTTTTCACCAGTGATATCCTTGATCACTGAACCACATGTCCTTTCTAGGGCGCCGTTTTCGCCAAGGTGACATTGGCAATAGACAACATCGTGGGTCTTTAAGGCGTCGTTTTCACCAGTGACATTTCCTTAATCACCGACCCATGTTTTGTTTATAAGTCATTCACGTGCGTTCTTTAAGGCGCCGTTTTCGCTAGTGATACTTCCAATCACCGAACCATGTATGTCCAAAAATATCGTACCTGATTGGTCTCAGCCAATAATATTCTCAGTTAGTTCTCACTATTCTCTTTACCATATAGCCCATCAATGTAACTGGCGCTATATACCCATACTCGGCCGTCTACCAATCAATTATTCAAGTCCACTCAATTTCAATCAATTAAGGAATAATTCCTCAAATTGCACAATCAATTTAATTAAGCATAATGCGGAACTCAAATAAATAAACAGACTGCACCATGACAATCAGCACAAAATTTCGGTCATCGGCTATCCCTGCCTAATTTCCGAAAAATAAATAATTAATTAATTAATTTTGAAAATTAATAAATAAATACTAAAAATCCAAGTTAGGCCCGTAATGCCTAATTGAAGCCCGTGAAGGGTTAGGAAAAATCCCGAGATGCATTCAATAAATAGTATAGGCAATTCTCTAACTAAGTACACTAACCATCTATCTAATATGCAATGCAATTAACTAATAATCACTAATCCATTCTAATCTAACCACCTAATTGCACTTAATTAACACTAATCAACCATTGAGTGTCATTAGCAAACTAAGAAAGCATTAGTGAGCAAAACTCACCTTATTAAAGATTTGATCGGATCAAATCGATGAGCACGCGACAAGGCTCGCTTTTCTCTAAAGTGGTTCCGGCAACCAAGGTCGAGACGGCTCAAAAACAAGCCACGGGGTCTTCAAACCCTTGCTGGAAAATAAAGAAATAGGTTGCTTTGATTCTACAGTTTGCTGGACAGCCCAAATTCTAGGTTGTTGATGGCGTTGACAGACTGGATTGCGGACTGAGCGAGCTAGAACGAAAGGCCACTGCACTCCCGGTGAATTTGTTGATGATCGATGGGCCAGTGACTTGAAGATGGAGCTGGGTTACAGGCTGAAGATGGGACTGTGCGTGGGCTTTTGTCCAAACGAAAAGGCCAGAGAGGAGCTACGGTGATGGCGCTGCTTCCCTGGGGAAAATGACCGAATTGGTGGGCTCAAGGAGAGGTGTTGGGCGAGCTGTACGTGGAGAAGAAATGGTGAAAGTGTGGCGTCGGTGGGGGCACGAATCTGCAGGGAAGTGGACATCAACCAGAGAACAAAAGAAGGAAAGATAAAATAGAGAGAGACGTGGGCTGTGGGTCCACCGGTCAACAAGGGAGAGTACAAGCGAAGATCGCTGCAGGGAGCCGCTCGTTTCGAAAAGAAACAAGAAGAGATAAGGGAGAGGGGAAATAAGGAAAGTGACGGGGAAGAGAGAGGTATGTACGCACGTGGACAAGGGGAAAAGAATCGAAACAAGAAGAGATAAGGGAGAGGGGAAATAAGGAAAGTGACGGGGAAGAGAGAGGTATGTACGCACGTGGACAAGGGGAAAAGAATTGTCGGCTAAGGAGAAGAAAAACGTGTGAGAAGGAGAGAGGAAAAATATCCTGTTTTAATGGACAAGAAGACAAAAGAAAACCAAAAAAAGAAAATGAAATGGACGTTGCAGGAGGGGTGAACGTCGGCCGAAGGGTGTGCGTGCACAAAAGGTGGGACCAAGGAGAGGATCTTGAAATTAAAAAGAAAGCTTCAATTAGAGTTCTATGATTACTAATTTCAGCTTGACTTCAAAATAACTAAGACAATTGGTCAAGTTAGGACAAATTTTAAACCCACTTGTCCAATTTGAAGTTCCCAATGAGAGCCAAAATACGACGGTCCTTCAATCCCACGAATTTTCTTTGAAATCGACTTTTATTTCATTTTTCTCGGCACTCGATTTTCTGAACAAATAAATTCGGTTGAGGTCCGATTTGAAATCAGAAAAAGCCCAAACAACTTCCATTCATCGATTCACTTACACTAGATGCCAAATATCTCTTCAAATTGGCCAATCCGTATTTCCGTTCATTTTCCAAATCGTCCATCTCGATTTCCCGAAAAAATCCCGAACTCTCCGGAATTTCCTCAAAAGGTGAGTCAACGTTCTTAGAATGACTCATGACACTACAGGACTTCCAATTTCTGAAATCAAATTCAAATTTGCGGTTATTTTCAATCGAACGTGCTTTTAGTGTGACCCTACCTACTGGGTAGCTTCTAGGAATTTTTTGGTGTAATTGACCCGTGGTCAATTTTCTTCGAACCACAACGAACCCATCCGACACATTGGTGACTCTCGGTGGTCGTGAAAATCTCAAGGTTTCAAATGCGGACACAGGGTATCCAAAACGATAGAAAATCGGTCTAGTGCCGTTCGACGAGAATTTTGCAATCATGTGGAATCACTCACACATTGTGCCGCAATGACCCTTGCAGACTAGCACAGTCGAGTAGTCGATTCTTGGTCGAACTTTCAAGTCTATTGCATTCAAAATCCTTTAATGGCTTCACCAGATAGGTCAGTTATCTCCTGAGTGGCCATCTCAGAGAAAAACACTATAGTCACGTTGATGAAAGGCCCGACTTATCCTATCGACTTTCGAATCGAAAGATATCTGATAGAGGTGTTGCACAAACAAAGAATGATTATGCATAAGACCAAGCAAATGCTGCAGCATGTTAAAAATAAGATTATTGAAAAAAGCTTCATATTGGCCAAATAAGAAACATATGATCTATCACACCCGGCAACATTCCAACACCACAGAAGCAGAAAGTCTGCTTCCAAATGCTAATCATGGCTTCCCAGCAATAAACACTATAAGGGAGATTTAAAGATATCCATTACAGATCCTCCCGGTGCTGGACTACTCCCCGCCAAGGTCACGCTCAGATAAGTGACCTTTACAATGCCCATAGTTGAAATATTAGCTATAGATGGTCTAGACTAATGGATCTTAAATTTATTCGACAGTTGCATTGTAAAGCAAAGGCCACTAAAATCCACCCCTAGAACACCTACAAAAGAAGAGATTATCTTGTTAAACCATTTCCCCCATTCATACCTTCGCCACATCACGCACAGTTGGCTTCTTTCCATATATTCCGAGAACAGCATCTCCATAAACTCCATACTCTTTAAGGAGCTGAGAATTGGAAAATTGTGAGAGGGGCATACTTGAAACAAACAGGAGGCAGTGACTGAGCAGATAGTAATTATCCAGCCACATACCTGATCGCGCTTGACACCACTGCTTGGAACACCAAAAACAGTGCTATCTACATATGCCAACGTCTGCCATGGGCTGTTACCATAAAGCGAGCACAGCTCGACTCAGCTAAAGATCTAAGTATGATCTATATCGTTGCGGTTTTACATCATAAAACAAAATAATACCTTTCTTCAATACCATAAAACCTTCCCTTGGATTATTACACAAACTCAAAACAAAATGACAGTTTCCCCAGCCTAAGTATCACCAAATCAAGATCTCAATCTATCCATAAGCTATTCAAGGTCAGCTTAATTAGTTCAATTTGATCAAGTTTGGACTGCTAGATAATTAAGTTGAGTTAGCTTGAGTTCAATTTTTAAACCCAAGTAGCTCCTGAGCCTAATCGTGTAATTAAAGTATTATTTTGTTTTCATTACAAGACATTTAAAGCATAACAAATTATCAATTATATTGGACTTGTATTTGGGCTTAACTGAGCCAAGACTCATATTTCATAAGATAATTGACCCGAGTCTCTATTGTTCGACAAGAGTTGAATCAAATTTATAGTCCTCAGCTCAGCTCCACTACAAATCAGACTTTCCACTGAAAATGTGAAGTACACAAACCGATTTCCACATTCATAACCGATTGCTTAAAAGTTGCAACATATACTTAAGAGAGGAATCAAGGGTCATTGAATCAGCGAGACGACCAGCTAAGACTTCATTTCATTGCGATACTGTGACCAATCGGTGTCTTCTCAAGCCCATGATTGATTCTTCAATCGAGAAGTGATGAAATTGCTCGTTGGTGGTTGCGATTCCGATAATTTGGACAGAATAGTTAGGCAAAAGAATACCTGGAGTGCCAAAACTTGGCATGGAGGGATACTTAAATGCCATTATTTTTTAAAAATGGGACACCTAAATGCGAAGTCCAGCGAACCTTGCTAGAAATTTTACGTAGCAATTTTTTATAAATATTGCTCGCCTACGTGGCTTGCCAGAGAGATGACTCAGCTCTAACTCACCCAAAACTATGCTATTTCCATAGTTGGCCAAAATAAAAAGCCCTAAATCGGTCAAAACAACGTAGTCTCCCCAATTGACCAAAACCCAAAACCCTAAATTGGCCAAAATCCCCATTGAAGCACTCGAACCTTAATCTTGAACCCTAATTTCAATTTGCCCCAAATTTCATCGCCGAATATTGGAAATAGAGAATAGTACTTTCAGCAGCAACTCAAATTCCTCACCAAAGCAAAAGAGAAGGTGAGCATTTTTTTTTTTTTGTGGGTGACCGAGTATGAGAAGAACATCGTGGACTCGAATGAATCCTAGGAGGAGATTCTATGGTTGCACCCGATATAAAGAATGGTCGAAGTGCAAATATTTCAAATGGGTCAATACGAAATTCTCTCACCGAGCCACAGAGATGATATTGGAACTACTTGATGGATGATATAAACCTCCATCTACATTCGTGGACGACTTGGACGATGTTGACTCAATGTAAGCTGAAGCATCATTGGCTAACCATTTGAAGAATGAAATTTCAACGATGAAAATTGAATGGAAGTGTTACCAAGCGTTTATTACGGTGGTATTTTGTTGTCTATCCTACTTTATAATGAAATGTAAAGTACTTGAAGATGAAAAGAAGTTTCTTCGGCTATCATAGTTGAAAATGAGTGGACAAATGTAATTGTTTTAGATCAAATGTGCGCCATTTTTTTTAAGTGAAAAGAATTTATTGTTGTCCACAATATTGTTATGACTTTGTTGTTGTTTGTGATGTCATATGTATTGTAGGTTACTTCTTGTGCTTGTGATGAGGTCAAGGAAAGGGAATGAGTGACTAAAATGCTACTTTTGCTTGTTCTTGAATATAAACTAGCAATGATGTGTATTGGGCCTATGTGTTGCGATGGCTTCTTTACTTGAATTGAAAGTAAATTGGCAAACATTGAATTGAATGAGTTGCTTCTTTGGTTTGCTGCAAATCAACATATACATAGGATAGACATGAGTTATTACTCGAGTGTTATAAGTTGTATTTAGTGATCACTTAAGTGTCAGTCGTAATGAAAAAAGGATCACTTAAATGTCATATTATTATTAAAAGTGATCACATAAGTGCCATTCATGGTTAAAAGTGAATACTTAAGTACCAGGTTTTTTATAATATAATCAATTAAGTGCCAATTTTTGTAGGTTTTCCCTAAAAATTACACCAGTCACCACTACCGGCCACTAGCCACCACTACCGACCACACCAAGCACCATAGCTACCACCTCGAGCCACCACAAGCCACCACTGTACTAGTGGTGTGCTGTTGTAGAATATGCTGGTGCAACTTGAGTCTTGCACCAACTTGTACCAACACCACTTGGTGTAAGATTTGTACACTACACACTTGCACTAGCACCACCTGATGCAAGATGTGCACGCTGCACGCTGCACGCTGCACACTTGCACCGGTTGCTATAGGAGCTCTCAACCACCACCAGCCACCACCAAGCACCCCAATTGCCATACCAGCACCCTAATTGCCGCCACAGACCCACCACCAGTAGCTATTGTGCTGGTGGTGGGTCTACCGAAAAGGTGTTGGTGCAAGCTTACACCAGCTTGCACTAACACCACCTGGTGCAAGATGTACACACTGCATGTCACGCCCCAAACCTCGAGCGCGCGGACATCCCTTGGTGGTCGATAGAATTTTGCGACGTTCCTAGGACTCGTCGCCGACCCTTCCTTTTTATTTCACATGCGGAAGCGAATTACTAATCCCCTGACCTCAACAAACATGGGATAGAAAAGCAGGACAACAATTTCCAAATCAAAATACACAATCAAAAACATCTCAAGCTTATACAAAAGATCTGAGTAATAAAGAACTACTGAGCCACCTATGCTCCTAACCCTTCCGCTTCAAGCTCCTGGCTCTTCACACTAGGGACCTGAAAATGGTTATTCAATAACCAGTGAGATATAAATCTCAGCGAGTTCCACCCCTAAGCCCCGGTTAGTACACCAACTCAACTCAGGGTATCTATCCAAAACTACCCCACCACAAGCAATCACCAACAGTCGATTCACATACAACCTTACCTGGTATGCCATACCCTGCACGTTATAATTTAGCACGATACATGTCACGCCCTGAACCTCGAGCACGCGCACATCCCACTGCGGTTGATAGAAATGCAACTTCCCAGGACACGTCGCCGACCCATTCATTTTTATTACACATGCGGAAGCGAAACAAATCCCCTGACAACATTTAACTTGGGATAGAAAAGCAGGCAATCAATCACAACCAAACAAGCTTTCTTATAAACACATAAGTTTATATACAACACTGGATTGTCTACAAAATAGACCGGCTCAACAAAAGGGAACTATCCTATGACCAACTTGTCAGACACGTTCGCCGATTCTTCGGTCTCCACCTCCACAAATGTCCATGGCTTCAAGTCCTCCACGACCGCCATCTAAGGACCTGAAAATATTTTCCCCAAACCGAGATGAGACTATGTCTTAGCGAGTTCTACCCCCTAAAACTCGATTAGGAAGAAAATAAGCCCCAGGGCGCTCTAGCCACACAAAGAGGATTGAGGACTTACCTCGCCTCAGTCCATTCCTGCACGTCAGTACAATTCAATTCAATCATACTATCTATCTTTCCATTCCAATCCATACTATCTATCAACCGTTACTATCTATCATTCAATACAGTCTATCAATCCATTCGTCAATGACATATGCTTTCCAAAGCTGTAATGTCTAGACGGTAGCTCACCAGAAGCTGTAGCTGATAGATAATATAATAGCTTGCCAGAAGCTGTAACTGATAGATAATATAATAGCTCGCCAGAAGCTGTAACTGATAGATAATATAATAGCTCGCCAGAAGGTGCCGCAATATTCAATATAGTATACTATAGCTCACCAGAAGCTGCCGCAATATTCAATATAGTATACAATAGCTCACCAGAAGCTGCCGCAATATATATATATATATATATAAACCAAAGAACTGGGTATTCAATCCAATAACAATCAACAATTCAACTGGTCATACAAACCAATCACGGTGCTAGAAGCTAACACCGGGTATTTTCAAGTTAAATACCAAAACTTCTCCAATTTCACTCAATTCCAAACTTTTGGAATAATTATCCACAATCATCATTTTCACTTAATTTCTCAATTAAACAAACAATTAGCACAAAAACCGCACTTTGTTGCGATCGGTGCGAAATTTAACGACCAGCCATTCCGCAAAATTTTTGAAATTATTAAATAATTAAATTTAATTCCGAAAATTAAATAATTAAATATTATATTTTAATAATATAATTTAATAAAATAATATTTATAATTTCGAAATAATTAATTAACTAAAAATAATTAATTAGGGCTTAAACAAGATTACACTAATTTAAACATACAATTAGCCCTAATTAATCAACCACTAAACTAATCATACAACTAATCTAATTAACATTTAAATAATCTAATCTAACAACCTAAATATACTTAGACTAATCTAAGCACCCCTTAAGCATAATTAACTTACTAAGCAAGGTTTAGAGGATAAACTCACCGGTTTTGCGTGCCGGTGAGTTCATGGCGACCACAACGCCAAGGCGGTCGATAAACCCCGAAGCGGTGACACCAACGGAGGCCGGGAAGACACCAAAAACGGGCCTCGAAGTCTCCAAGGCTTTGCTGTCTTTCTGCTTCTGATCTGGGCTGAACGGCAGAGAAGAAATCAGCAACTTCAACGGCGAAAACGGGCCGATCGGAGCTCCGGCGAGCGGGTGGTTGGCAACCGGTGGCTCCCGGGGCTCTTGGGGGTCTTGCTGGAGGTTGGGATGGGCAAAGAAAGGGTCGGAAAGGGGCGAAACAGCAAGAAAACGCGAAACAGGCGGAGCAGGGCGGAACCAGGCGGTCCGGCGAGCGGCAGCTTCGGACGGCCGTACGGGACGGCCGGAGAATTTTTCCGTCGAGCGGCGAGGTGCTCCGGAACGGGCTGGATGTCTTCTTCGCGGCGATGGGTGGCTCGTTCGCTGATTCAACCGGGAAGTTAACTTTTTACTTGGATCTTTGGCGAAAGGTCGGCTGGAGCAGAAACTGGAACGAGGGGAAAACGGAGGGGGAAACAGCGGTCGACGGTGGCTGCTCGAGCTCCGGCGGGCGTGCGACGATGGAGAGGGCTGATGGCTCGGTTTCCTCTGGTTCTTGCAAGCTTCCTCTCTTCCTCAACAATGGAGAAAGCCAAGAAAAGAGGAAGAAGATGATCAGCTGAAGAGGGGGCCTCCTTGGTGGCTCACTTGAGCTCAACACTTGTCTAAACCTCATTCCTCTTGCCCCCACCATGACATCACATGACCTCAACCACTCTCTCTCCTCAAGCTTCCTCTACAAGCTTGTTAATAGGTGCAATTTGTCCCTTGGCCCTTGGCATACGAATTTTGATACATTTCCCTCTTCAATCTTGCTCAAATTCATTCAATCCTCTTCCAAATAAATCCAATTGAGCTCAAATTGAAGTCCAAATAAATCCGCCAAGGTGTCCTCGTCCATCTCATGACTTTTCCCCGTCATATGATCCAACTTGCATCCCAAAGATGCGATCAAAACCGGCCCTCTGACTTTCCCGAACAAAAACGGCCTTACTTTGCTTTTCCGCCAAAAAATCTCGGTTTGTAGAAAAATCTTCTGAGGATGAGTCAACATTTCTAAAATGAATTGTGACATGACAGAACTTTCAATTTCTGTAATCGAGTTCAATTTCTCGGTTAATTTCAATCTGGTGCGACTTAGCACGTCCTAATCTACCAGGTAGCTTTTAGGAACTTTTCGTGCAATTGACCTGTGGTCGATTGTTTTCGAGCCACAAAGTGCATCTTCGACACATTGGTGACTCTCGGTTGTCGTAGAAATCTTGATGTTTCGATTACGGACACAGGGTACCCAAAATGACAGAAGAATCGGTCTAGTGCCGGTCGACGAAGATATTGCGATCAGGTGGAATCACCCACACTCTAATTACATATCTCAGTCGAATCGACCTATTACTGATCTCTGTTCGATTCTGATAGTGTCGTAATGATCCTTGCAGATTAATACGGTCGAGTAGCCGATTCCTGGTCGAATTCTCAAGTCTATTGCGTTTAGATTCCTTAATGGCTTCACCTGATAGACTAATTATCTCGTGAGTGGCCAACTTAGAGAAGAGAGCTATAGATGCGAAGATGAAATGCCCGACTTATTCAATTGAAACCAGAATTGGAAAATCGGGATCTCACAATACACGCAATGCACATGGCCACTAGATGATGCATTTCATCAATCACATATGAGTCGCGTCACAAGCGATCTCACCTGGCCATTGCCACACTCTACACGTTATCGATTCATGCATGTGTGCCATAAACGATGTGATTCACTCATGCATATAATTAATGCATATAACAATTTCACACATTAATGCATCAATTCAGATCGAGTCATCAATCAATCGACTCAGTCGATTCCATGTCAAACAGACCATTCCCCGGTCATTCAAGCTATTACTATTCAGTCTTGATTGATAGAACCAATCATCGAGCCACGTGCATTCTCCGAGGTGATATATACATATAGTCACCGAGCCACGTGCATTCTCCAAGGCGACATACTTCGTCACCGAGCCACGTGCATTCTCCGAGGCGACATGTCTAATCATCAAGCCCCATGCATTCTCCAAGGCGACGTACAAATCATCGAGCCACGTGCATTCTCCGATGCGACATACCAAATCACCGAGCCACGTGCATTCTCCGAGATGATGTACTATTCACCGAGCCACGTGACTTTCATGATGATTCATCCCATTTCTAAAGTAATTACTCACAACCTTAATTCGTACTAAATTTACCCAAATAATTAATTTAGGAATAAAATCCTAAAATCACAATTACACAAATCATCACTCAATTCATGCGGATGTCCATACATTTACACATCCATTCACTTCATAAAATCAACACACGTGAAATTAGACCACTTTTCACATTCTGGATGAACAGTGCACGTGAACAGTACTATATGAACAGTACCTCGTAAACAGTGCGCATGAACAGTATTTGTGAATAGTGTCGCGTGAACAGTAATTTCCAGAATTAAATAAATAATAAATTAAACTCAGAAATTAACAAAACATTAATTAAAACAAACAAACAATTAATTAAGCAAAACAAGCTTAATTAAGCACATAAGCATCATTAAGCAAATAAATCAAGATTAAGCTAAACTAATCTAATCCATCCATCTAACCACCTATCTTATGGCTAATACAACTTAATTAAATCTCCTAAACTAGAATTAAATCTAACTAAACCAACCCTAAGCAAGTTTAGGCACTAATCGAAGGATTAGGAGCTAAACTCACCCGTTAAGCGGGCCAGAAACACTGACGCGGCGGCGACGACGGTGGCTACGCACCGGGACTTCTATCATGACGATCCAAGGCGGTCCCAAGCTCAACAAAGCAACCACAGCCTCTGCCTCCCTCTGAAACTCTGAAAAAAAACAGCACTGCAGAGGAGGAAAAGGAGAAGAACGGGCTGGCCGGAGCTCCGGCGAGGGGTTTGGCCGGCAACCAGCGGCTCCCGGAAGTCTTGAGGATCTTGTGGGTGGATGGAACAGGCAAAGGAACGGCTGGAATGGAAGAAAACGGGCCGAAAACGCGAAACAGTGCAGGCTGCAGGCGGACCGACGGACCGGCGACCGGTTCCTTCACGGCGGCGTCCAGGCCTCCCGGAGGCTCCGTTCGGGACGAAATCGATCTCGTTGGAACGATCTGTCTCTCCCGGTCACGGTGATATGTGTCTTGTTGTCTTATTCATCCGGGAAGACCACTTTTGACTCGATTCTTCACCGAAGGGTCAGCTGGAGTAGAACTGGAGAAGAAGAAAATGGGGGAGAGAGATGGTAGACCGGTTTGGGGCTGAAGAGGAGGAGAGAGAGTGATGGGAGAGCTGCCATGAAGGCCTCATTAAGGCCATTCAATGCATGCTTCAAGTCCCCATGCATGACATCATATTCTCTCTCTTCTTTTGCCTTATCCACAAGCTTTTAGGGGCATTTTGGTCATTTCCACCTTGCACAAATTACCAATCTGCCCTTGGGCCGAAATTGATGAGCGGGCCTAGGAAATGGTCTTGCAAATGAATAGTAACGGGCTCGAGAATTGATTGGGCTCAAATGGGCTTAAGGCTTGGTAATGGGCTTGGAAATTTGTTGGGCTTGAAATGGCTAAGATTTGGCCCAATGGGCTTAGAAAATGAATAGTTGTTTTGGTCCAATGGGCTCATTTGTATTTCTTAGGCCCACTTGGTGGCTGTCCAACTTTGGGCCTAGGGCCCACACTGGCTTGGCCCGGCCCACGACCTCACGGGCTTACTTCCTCGGTCTGAAAATCCCTTTTCCAATTGCTCGGCTTAACTGGCTCTGTTGACTGTTGAAGCAGCTTCATCTAAAGTCTGTCCCGGACGTTCCCGATAATTCGAAGCCCAATCGATAGTTCTCATGCCATGTAAATTTCGCCCAATTCCATTTCGGTTACAACTCAGACTGACGAGCGGCTCCGAGGATTCACGCGTAACCGACTCGTGCTAAACCACGTTCAAGACATCTCAACGCATAGACGTCCTTGACTGCATGAAATTACGGAGGATAGATTCTTATTTCAAAGTACATGATCACTAAGGATCGACATAGGGTCGTTCGTGGATTCGATAATGGTAAACGGAATCACCCGTCGTTCCATTACGTTCTGTCCGTGAATCGACTTCTAGTCGTCCTTAGAATCGGCCTGCCAATCTACAGGATCGCCCTCACGTAAGTCTCACGGTCAAGTCGTTTTCCCAGGTTGAGTCCTTTAGTCGTACGAGTTCTGTCCTCATTAGCCTTTCCCCTCAAGGTCAGTATCTCAAGAGTGATCAATTCCGAGTGAGATCAACCAACAACGCATTGACGAAATTCACCTTCACTCGTCCTTTAGAGGGCTCGAATTTCAGGATGTCACACTGCACACTTACACATGATATTGTAAGAGTTTCCAATTGCTACTCGTCACCACCATACACCACCATCGGCGATACTAGCACCCTAGTTGCCATATCAGCACCTTAGCCACCATGACAAACCCACCACTAGTAGCCATTGTGCTAGTGGTAGGTCTACCGAAGAAGGTCTTGATATAAGCTAAGCCTTACATTAGCTTGCACTAGCACTATCTGGTGCAAGATGTGCACACTACACACTTGTATCAGGTACTGCAGAAGCTCCTAACTGCCACCAGCCATCACTAGGCACCACCACCAGCCACACCAGCACCCCAGCCACCACCATAAACTCACCACCAATAGCCACTATGCTGGTAGTAGGTCTGTTACAGAAGGTGCTGGTGCAAGCTGGATCTTGCATCAACTTGCACCAATACCACCTAGTGTAAGATATGCACACTATACACTTACATCAGGTGCTGCACCAGCCACCAACATAACCACCAGTCATCACCATAGCACGAACAACCAAAACCACCATCAGCTACCAACTAATACAAGTAACAAGTAAAAGTAGAATCCAAAAAATGAAAATGGTAAAAAATTTTGATAAGCAATAAGATTGTTCCATTGATTTTGAAATTAAGTCTCACAAACTCAATGATAAACTAAAAAAACCATCCATAGCAAGTTATAACTAAAGCTGACTCTTGAGCCCCATAAACCTCATCCCATCCCATCCCATCACATCTCACCAATCAATATGCACAACCCCCTTGTTCGTGCTCTTTTTAATAGACTTTTCACTTGATTCATAATCCTTGAACTCTTTCTAATTAGACGTGCAACTTTTTCTTCAGCTATCTCAAGATGCACTGATTTAGATAGAACTGCAACTGTCTCAGGCTGAACTGATTCAGATAGAGCTGCAAGTATCATAGGCTGAACTAATCCAAATGGAGTTGTAAGTGGGTTCTTCTTCTTTCTTGTTGGCGTAGTCGATGTCTTCTTATTTGTTGGCACAGTCGTTGATTTTTGAATTGGGCCTTGAGAGATAAAAACTTTCGAACTTTTCCCAAGCTATAAAAAGACTACTAAATTATCAGCAAAAGTTTGTACTATAAATTAAATTAAATGCAGCTAATAAAACTTACATTAAGAATTATTGTTCCAGTATGTTCATCTGTATAAATGCCATAATCATATTGTCTTAATCTCTTCCCAAGAACCCCTATTGTTCAAAGGGGAGCGTCACTTTCAGTAACCTATAATTTGTTGGCCCTTCTTTTTGCCTATGATTTTTTTTAGCCCTTCTTTTGGCCTTTCACTTGGCCGTTTAGCTTCAGCTATACTTGGCCCTTCAGCTATAATATAGGCTTTTTCGGTCAATTCTTCAATTGAATGTCTTCTAGATGACATTCTTATAATTGGCTCTTTAGTTGGCCTTCTTTTACTTGTCCTTCTTCTATATAGCCCTTTAGCTTCAGCTTTAGTGACACCTTCTATTGGCCCTTATGGTGGCCCTTCAATTGGCCCTTTTGTTGGCTGTTGAGCTCTAACTTGCCTTTTTTGAACTTGAGAAAGAGGCAAAAAATACCATAAATATAACATCGGACTATATAATAACATAAAGGAAAACCAAACACAAATTGTTGAATTTACTGAATATTTTTCTCTGTTAAAGAACAGTCGACTGAACTGGCCCTTCAGCTGCTTCAGCTAATCCTTCAGTTGACCATCTTCCACTTTGTCTTCTTTGAACATGCCCCTTAGTTTCAGGTACAACAAGGGCTTCCACCAATCCTTCAGGTGTCCTTCTTGTCACTTGAAAAAAAAAAAAACATTAAATACAAGGCAATTGAGGCTATATATAAATATGTAATAAACCAAAAAGTAACATAAACACAAATATCATGACTTACTGGGTTTCTTGTTGTTGATTGAAGAACAGTCAACAAACTTGGTCCTTCAACTAGCTTTCCAGCTATCCCTTCACTAGGCCCTTTAACTAGCCTCTTATCTAACTGTTCTTGCTACTTCCTCAATCGATAACCTTTAGTATTGTGCCATGTTACGTGGCAATAAGAGCACGCCATATTTGTACATGTTCTACTCATCCTTTGCTAACCCAAGACCTTTGCCTCCGCCATTCTTCGTCTTCATTTTGGCATTCCCATTTTCTTCTTCAATGGCAAAGGTTGAGGTGCTTCACGATCGGTTGGCTCCCATCACTTACTGCTTCTGATTGTCTGTATCATGAATTGGTGCGAAGCAAGATTTTTCGTTTTCTTGTGCCAATCATCAAGGTACTATGTTGTGGCCCTTCAACTGAATAGCACATATGGCATGTGCACAAGGAATTCCACTTAGTTGCCATACTCTACATGAACACTTCCTCATGCCTAGTTGGACAACATACTTATCGTAACCCTTCATTATCTCATATCTTTTATTCTCATTCCAAATGGGATGACAATACCTACTTGCATATAAGTTCTCATCCAATATCTTGGCAATCTTAGGACTACATTGCTTGGTCCACTTTGTAGTCTTCTCTCTTTTTTTGTGCAGTCAACTCATGATCATAACTCTTATATCTTCAAGTATCGACATGATTGGTTTGCATCTGACATTTACGATCCTCCCATTGAATACTTTGCAGATGTTGTTATTGATATTATCGCATTGATTTCCTCAATAAAGAAAGCCCTACACCAATGCTTCAATTCTATTTGGAATAGGGCAGCAGAACCTTCCTTTGTCAACTCAATCAAACCTTCTTTGGCCATCCTAAAGTCAGTTATGTTTGTGCTCTTTACTAGCTACCAAAATTGTAATTGCAGCTTATCCCCTTTATAGGTCCTTGCCTAATTTGTGTATATGTGCCGCGCACACATTCAATGTTCGGCATAGGGTATCAACTCGGCCAATGTTGGAACCAGTCCCTGCAATAATTCAATTAAGAAATGTAAGCAAATAACATGTTGTTAATATCAAAAAGCGAACAATTAACGAGAACATTATCTTTTATTGGTCACTCATGAACGCCCACCCTTCCTAATTTGTTATCTCTAAGTCAATTTTCCTAATTTGTCCTTGTTATCTATTCTCACAATACTCTAAGTCAGTGAAAACATTTGGTTATTTGTATCTCGTCCAATTGTGGCTAACATTTTTCCTTTGCATAAGCCATTCACGAAACAACCATCCAATCTTATAATCTGTCTACAATCAGATAAAAATCCCTATCTGCATGCATCGAAACACACATAGAACTTATCGAACTTGGTCTCACTATCTGGAAGTGGTCTTTCCACGACCTCTACATACATTCTACTTGAAGGGTTTTGCAGCCTATACTTCCAACCATAATCCCACACCTACCCATATTCCTTGTTGTATTGACCAATGAGTATTCTTATCACCTTTTGCTTCGATCCTTTACACTGATTCCTAGACACATTGGTGCCTTGCGACATCCCGAAATTTCGGAAAAAGAAATTATCGGATGAAAAATCGAAGATTGGAAGAAAAAGAAAAATGATAACAATATTATTATTATTATTTTTCTCTCTCATCTTTCTCCTCTCCTTTACGCTCCCTCCTCCTTCAGCTGAAAGTCTTCTTCCTCCCTTTTCTTTTCTCTTTTTTCTCCCTCTCTCTCTCCCACTTTTCCACCCCCTCACTTACGGTAACTTCTTCTGCTCTCTTTTCTTCTTTCTTTCTTTCTTCTTTTTCTCCCTCTCTCTCCCACTTTTCCACCCCCTCACCTATGCCAACCCTTCTGCTACAAATTCCCCGCAACTTCCCCTCTATTATTTTATTGTTTCTCTCTCCCCTTTCCCCCCTTCCTCCTCTCGACAACCCCCACTCCCACGTTCCTCTTCTTCTTCTTCTTCTCTTTTTCTCTTTAGTTTCTTTTCTGCTTTGCTTCCAAAACAGCACCGTGTGCTGCTGTTTTTGCCCCAAGCCAGGCATCACCTTGCGCCATGGCCGTGGGCCATCACTGTCCGCAAGCCACCATCCACCGCTGAAGAGCCGCACCACCCATCCGCGAGCCGTCCGCCCGCCCTTCAAGCCAAATCAGAAACCACCTCTGCCGAGACCCATTTTGCCGAGCGCCTCCGTGACGTTTTGAATGTAACCGAGCGTAGCCCTCGCCACCGCCGTCGCGCTCATGTCGTCGGAATTTTCGTTGGGTGAGTTTAGTTCCTAATCCTTTGATTAGTGCCTAAACTTGCTTAGGAGGTTGATTTGTGCTTAAGGGTTGTTTAGATTAGCTTAAGAATGGATTAGTGATAATCTATAATGGTTAGATTAGCCTTAGAATGGACTAGTGTTAATCTAATTAGTGAGATTAGCACATTTGAGGTGGATCAGTCCAAATCAGTGGATTTCCTGCAATTCGGACTTCTGGACGCTTGCGGTTTGCTAATTTTGTAAACTGAGATGTGTTGCGATTTTGAAGTGATTTCCTTCTGAAGAAATGTTTTAGACACCTTTAATCATAACATATAATTTTCTCAAGATTTTTGGGGATTAAAAAGAAGACGATTTTAGCTCCGTTATCTTTAAACAGAAAGTCAGACTATACTGGGAATCCCGACCTGTTAGGATTCTAGGGGTATTTACTGACCCTTAAGGTTCGAATTTACAAAT
The DNA here is from genome assembly GCA_016097605.1 of Eucalyptus guilfoylei. Classification (NCBI taxonomy): domain Eukaryota; kingdom Viridiplantae; phylum Streptophyta; class Magnoliopsida; order Myrtales; family Myrtaceae; genus Eucalyptus; species Eucalyptus guilfoylei. The sequence goes on from CM027869.1 coordinate 459,610, forward strand.
GGTTTCTTCACAAAAGTTGTTTCTTACATATTCTAGTTTAACATACTCAAATTTCAGATCAAAAGAACCTGTTTTGGGCCCCAAACTAAGCTGATTTCGGAAAACAGACCATCTGGAAACGGACCCGGTTTTGGTGCTGGATTGAGTGAGTTACTGGGCCGAATCCAGAAGGATCTAGGTCTCGGTGTCTTCATGAAAAATGTTTATTTACTTGTCCTTTGTCACATATTTAAATTTGGGAATTTTCCAAACTCGATTGGTTAGGTTTCTGGATTTAAACTTGGAGATGCGCGAAGGCCCAGTTTCTGCCAATTAGGATCAATGTTAGTTTGGTGATGGTTCTTGATGCTTTGCTTGCTTTAATTAGTGTTTTTAATGACTTGTGGATTTAATTTATTAGTTATTTAATTCTGAAATTTCACTGTTCATGATGCACTGTTCACGAGTTTCTGTTCACGCGACATTGTTCACGTGCACTGTTCACCTCGAGAATGAAAAGTGGTCTAATTTCATGTGTATTGATTTTATGAAGTAAATGTATGTGTAAATGTATGGGCATCTGCATGAATTGGGTGATATTTTGTGCAATAGTATGGTGATTGGAAACTGTTGGTATTTAACTAGAAAATACTGAGTGTCAGGTTTTGGACGCCGAAAGTATTTTTAAATACTATATCAAACTGTGGGATTTTAAAAGAGATGAGACAAATTTTCTGGTTCGATCTGACCGTATCCCCACACACGATTATTTTACCATGCATTTCTAATATGAAGAAAATAGGTCGGGATCACTATTTTAATTGAGGTATTTGAGTGCAATGCACGGTGTCCTAGGCCGAAATTGAATAAATGCGTGGATGATATGAGATGCCGTCACGAGCCTTTGGAGCCGGACGATGCTCCTTCGGGAATGCCCTAAGTCAACGGATGCCGGTCGCAGTGGAGGTTGGGACGATGCTCCTAAATGGAATGCCATCTAGATATAGACGTTGCCGTGCTCGATGGTGCGAGACAATGCCCGGTTACGCTGGAAGACCGCTGACTGTTGAGTCGGCTGTGGCCGGTGGGTCGAAATGAATTGGAACGCATGAGTGTTGAGATGGTTGGGCTTTATTATAGGGTAAAATTGTGTAGCGCGGTATGGGACGTGTCACACAATTTTACCTTATAATCGGGACCCGTGTGATTGATCGATATATACTATGTGGCGCACTAATGTGCAAAGGCGTATGAGAATCATGGTATCATTGGTTTTGACTGTGCATGAGTTGAGCACATTGTTTATAGCATGCACGCATGAATCGATAATGCGTTTCACACATGCTTCCGTTGTACTGAGAACAAAGCCTTGAGGGGTGGTCTGACTGGGATGGCGGTTCGTCCACGCCAGTGCGGGGCCCAAAGAGGACAATACTAGGCTGGGATGAGGGATGGCGGTGCGTCCGCGCCTCTACCCCAGATAACACGTTTGTGTGGCAATGGCCAGGTGAGATCGCTTGTAACGCGATTTGTATGTGATTGATGAACTGCATTATTTAATAGCCATGTGCATTGCGTGTATTGTGCTGAGCTATGACGTGCAGGGTATGGCATACTAGGTAAGGATGTATGCGAATCGACTATTGATTGTTGATTATTAATCTTTGGTTTGTTTGTGGGATGGTTCTGAAGAGATACCCCGAGTTGAGTTGGTGTACTAATTGGGGGACTAAGGGAAGAACTCGCTGAGATTTATATCTCACTGGTTATTGAATAACCATTTTCAGGTCCCCAATATGAAGAACTCGGAGCTTGAAGCGGAAGGGTTAGGAGCATAGGCGGCTTAGTAGTCCTTTATGAGATAGACCTTCTGTATAAGCTTGAGGCGTTTATGAAAGTGTAATTGATTTGAAACTGATTGTCCTATTTTTCTATCCCATGTTTGTTGTTGTCAGGGGATTAGTTAATTCGCTTCCGCATGTGCAATAAAATGAAAAGAGTCGACGACGAGTCCTGGGAACGTCGCAAAATTTTATGAACCATCGAGGGATGCGCGCGCGCTCGAGGTTCGGGGCGTGACATGCCTACACGCTCATTCACTAACAACCTAAACTCAAAACTCTTCATCTTGGGCATCACCTTAATCAGATTGAAGAAGTGTTTGGACAATCATGCACTTCTTATCCTTTTATTTTCAAATTTAGTGGAACAAGTATATTCCTCTTGATAGGCCTTAATCTGGAAGGACCCACTCCTCCTAACGAATGGGTCGTAGATCTTCCATGGGTAATTTTGCTCCGAACACCTAACTTTTACAAAGGCCTTAGTGTTTCTAATGAAGTCAATATTTTTTTGTGTAGCAATGGAGTTCTTCAGTATAACTTCCCTAAATTGTTTTGTATCTTAAAATTTCATACCTACTGACAAAGTAAAAGAGGCAATGAACGGATCATAGGAAGGAAACTTACTTTTTTCTTTTATGTACGGCTCATTGATCTTCTTCAAGCTCATCTTGGGAAGTAACATTCTCCATGCTTTCTGCATAATCAATCTCCTTGCCAACAACATCAATAGTTGCAGCTCCTTTGGCCCTTTTTAGAACTTCATCAGTCACTTGCAAAGCTGCAAACCCATCTGATAGAAACTTCATTTGCTTTTTCCTTGACTGTGCAAGCTCCTCATCATTGTCATCACTTAAGAAATTTTTAAAAGGAAACGCTTCATCATCATCATCACTGGATTCAACTACGTCCCAATCTAATCTAATGATGGTGACATCACCTACGTCATTATCATTTTGGTGCACTGCATCTACGCTCCTCTCATCCCCATCCTGTCTATCTTGCTATCCTTCATCCCTACAATCCGTACTAGTTTGAATACCATCTCCCCCTTCTCTTACTTAGGTGCTCTCTCCATCATCATTTTCGTCCTCAGTATCATCATTGTATTCAATGTACACTTTTGCTTCTTCGCCACAAAGATAATGGTACAGAATACCCCTAAAACCATTATGATCTTCAAAGCTTCTCAAATCATCTCTCAAGTCATTCCCAAGTACACAATACAGAATCTTTTGTACTTTGCATAGCAAATAGTTCACTATATCCCTAACAAATCTAATAAAATATGTCTTCTTTATATCGGCAAAAATGATGTCATCATTTCCCCCCTCATACTCCCACAATAATATAATCCTTATCATGAGTCATTTCTGCAATCAAGGTACAAAAAATAATTAACTTTTCGAACCACATCAACAAAGGACAACAGACAATTGCACATGGAAGTTCCCACACTCTCATATACAGTATTAAAGAAAAAGGAAGAGATGCACATGTCAGATCATTTACTAGAAAAATGCCCCTCACAACAAACAAAGGTTCCCACGCTTGCAAGATGCCCCCCACGATAGCCCCTTTGATTACCTTGCCTTCCATTAATATATTAATCAACAAACAGAGGTCTCCACGATAAGCACAGGTCCCTACAACACTCATTTCAACACTTCGATTTAAAAAAATGACTAGAGGTCCCCATGACAACCACTTTGAGCCCTAAAAATCACCCCCGCACATCACATTTCACATGCGACCCCTAAAAATTGCCCCCGCACATTACAATGCCACATCCGAGCCCTAAATCACACATTACAATAGTATATGAGCCCTAATTTCCCCCCGTCGAACCCTACAATTCTAGGTCAAGCCCTAAATTGCCAATCCTAACCATTCAATCGCTCTGGCACCACATTTGAGCCATAAATTGCACATCATAGTACCATTCGAGCCCTACATTTCTCGGCCGATCCGCACATTTTCCAGCCGAGCCCCAAATTTCTTATCGAAGCCCTAATAGACGAGTCCGAGTGTGATATCCTGAAATTTGGCCCTATTTCGAAATATATAAAATGGTTATTTCATCGACGCACTTATGGTTATTTTACTTTGAACTGATCACTCACCAATTAACTAATTTATTGGGTGAGGCCGTAAATGATTAAAATGCGAAAGACCAAAGAATTCGATCAAAAATCGATTAAGAATCGACAATGGTCAATACTACACTGTTATAAGTCAATTATCAAACAGATATAAATCAAGTCGATGGAAGTACGTAGTCAGTTCGCAGGTAATTCCGCACGATTACGATATTCACGTCGAACGACGATAAACCGATTTTCTATTTATCTTATATTCTGGGTACGTAATTGAACTTTCGCGATTACATGATAATTGAGGGTTGTCCACGATTTGAAGAGACGCAAACGTGGATAAAAAATTATCAACCATGGATCAATCACGCGAGAGCCCCTAAAAGCCACCCAACATATTAGGTCGTACTAAAGTCGCGTTCGATCGATTTTTAATCACGAAATTTAATTCGATTTTAAGTATCGAACTTTCGAAGATTTTGAGATTAAATTATTGGACGTCGCCTCATCATCCGTCGAATTATCAGTGAAATCGAATTTTTCGGAAAAGGAATTATCGGACGAAAAATTGGAGATCGGAAATAGGGAAAATTCGGATCCAATGCAAAATGGTGATTTTGGACCAAAAAGCTTGTTTTTAAGAAAAAGAAAAACAAAAGAAAATAAGAGGAGACAAAGCACAAGGCTATGAGGGTTTTGAGGGAAGTGAGTCAGAGAAATCATGGATTTTGTTGAGAAAAATCTAATAAAAATCTCAAGTTCTATCTCTCCCTCTCTCCCCGCACGTCCACCTTCCCTCTCCATTTCCCCTGCTCAGCCAAATCATCCACCTCCCTTTTCTTTTTCTTTTTTTCTCTCTTCTCTCTCTCTCCTTTCCCTCACTCTCCCTCTCCTCTTCCCTCACGCCATCCCCTGCAAACGCCATCCCCACTTTCCTTTCTCTCATCCTCTTTTCCTCCCCCCCCCCCCTTCTTCTCTTCTTCTACACACGTCCATTTCCCCCTCAACTTCTTCTTCTTCCTTTCCCTTTTGCTTGCCGCCGCCCAACTCACCCACCACCACCCACGACTCCAACTCATCCCACGACCGCCATCATCATCCCCAACTCATCACTACCAACACCACCGCACCTCACCTCCACCACCATCATCATTTCTGCAAGCCACCACAGCTCACCGCCGCCGTCCTTAAGCCGTCCGCTCGCCGCCGCAAGCCACCGCCCACGTCCCTCACACCGTTCACTGTGCCGTCACTTTCGTCCTCACCTCAAGCCGCCACCACCACCACCAAGCCAAGCCCCCCTTGGCCATGGGTTTGAGGAGCCGTTGCCACCATCGAGCCTCCATTCGAGCCGCGAGCGTCACGTTCTTGATGCCGTCGCGCTGCCGTCATCGCAAGCTCGCCGTCGCCGGAAACCCATGAGTTAACCTCCTAATCAAACTACTGCAGTTTGCCCCAATGGCCACCCTTCTAACTTGGAAAGGGGAGGTGCGGGGTTCGAATCCACACATTCTCAGGGGAGCTGGAGTGGGGACGATTTAGTTTCAGGAGTGAGTTTCGACTCCCACACCCTGCAAGAAGACAAGGCAAAAGTCTGAGAGTGAGAGTTAGAGTAGGAATAGAGTAGGACTGACCAAAAAAGAAAAAAAAAAACCTCCTAATCATGGATTAGAGTGTTAATTACATTTAGGGGATATATTCGTTTAATATTATTGACGATTAATATTAGTTTATTTTAGTTTAGCCTTAATTACGATTACGGATGGTTTATATTAAATTTAATTGCAATTAGTTTAAGTAATTACGAGTAGATTAATTAATCGACTTTAGTTTAATTAATCGTAATTTATTTAATTAATCATTACTTATTTAATTAACTGTAATTTTTTTAGTTAACATCGATTATTTTTAATTAATTATAGTTAGGCTAATTAATTAAGTTTAGTTTAATTAAGCCTAATTAGCCTAATTAATCGTGATTAGCATAATTATTGACAGATTAGCCGTTAAGTAAAATTTTATGCCTGTTTTTTAGGATGAGTTTGTGCATAATTCCGACCGTTTGCACGTGTGATGCCATGTTATTGATTGTCCAATTATAGATTTTATTTATTATATTAAAAAAGGGTTTTATGGGTAAGAAAATAGAGAATTTTGAGGTGTCAGGTTTGAATGCCAAATTTTATGGGCTAAATAAAATAATGGGGTTTTAAAATTGAAGTGTGCAAAATTTGATGGGTTGATTTCAAATATGTGACCACGTATAAATATTTTACTGGGATTTTTAAATATGAAAAATTGCCAAAGTGATTATTTGAAAACGAACTATTTTGTTTTTGTCTAAGTAATGATAACAAAAATTGGCTTGATTGATGGTGTGCTTGAGTGGTCATTTAATCGATCCCGTCACCCAACAAGAGTTTGGGGGCGATACTCAATTTTTTTATTGGATGCTAAGTGGGAGTCCGGATGCCAAGTAGCGGTTGAGGCCGGATCGATGCTTTTTTTTATAGAATGCCGTCTAGGCGAGGGTTCTAGATGATGTGCCCGATGGGGCAGGACAGGTACCCGGTCATGTCAGAAGACCACCGACTCTTGTGTTGGCCGTAGTCGGAGGGGTCATAATAATTGGAACACGTGTGTTGACAATGCGCATGGAATTTTTAGAATGTGTTCTGATTATTATGTATGCATGTTGCACTATTATTGCCATGTGAGATGTGCTAATATGCAGGAGTGTGCCAAGGCGAGGTAAGTTTGTATGTCGTGCGTGTTTAGGCTATCCCCGAGATGAATTAGCTTCATAATCGAGGTTTATAAAGTTAACTCACTGAGATTTTTCTCACCCTGTTATTGTTAATTATTTTCAGGGCTGTAACGTGGAGAACTGCTAAGTGTAGTTATGGTGGGCGCGAGATGCGACACTTTTTGGTTGGCATTGCCGTTACTGAAGTTTAAGTTAACCATGACCTTTCTGACCATTTTTGCTCATAGGTCGTGTAGGATTTACCTTTTGTTGTAGGTCTATACATGTAAAACTCCTAGGGTTAACAAGTTGATAAATAAATCGCCACTTTTGGAAATTGTCTGTTGTGATGATTGACTAGGTGTTGTTTATATATTATGCTTCCGCTTTCATTTAATTGAAAGATAAAAAGATTGCGTTGGCGACGTGTCATGGGATGTTGCAAAATTTTAATCGACCGTCGTGAGATGTTCTCGCGCTCGGGATTTGGGGCATGACACCGAGCCCTAATTTCACACCATAGGGAAGGGGGAGAAGAGGACAAACTTGGGCAAACGATGATGGCGAGTGGCGATGACGAGTGACGACGGCAAGCAATGATTGACCTGAGTGAGCGTGAACGACGACCGTGAACAGCAATGAAGAGAATATCGTGAGCGTGAGTACGAATGGAGACGGCCATAGCTGGTGCCTAAAAGTAAGCTAAACAACGTTGTTTAGCTTGCCCTAGCCAGCATGGATGGGGCAATGTCATTTTTGTTGTCCAAGTGTGTTTTTAAAAAAAAATATTTGCCACCTTAGTAAAGTATGTCACCGGAAAATGTCACGTATGTAATTTGGCTGGATTTTCTTTCCTTTAGTACTTAACCGATCCATTTTGCTTTGATTTTAACACTTTAAGTATCTGCTCATGCTAAGTTTTGGCATTCCAGGTATCCGGCTGTCGAATAGTTGGGGAAGGGAGGATGAGGAGCGTGCAATGGACATCTAGTTATCTAAGATTTCTCAATGGGCCCCATTACTGAAAATCAGAAGATTTTATATATTATGCCGGATGAAGAATATTATTTCGGTAAAAATTACAATGGAAATATGAAAATATGACACTTCATAGTAAAAAGAAAACATAAGCCATAATATCCCCTCCGGAAAATCTTCCATGAACCTCCTTCTCCTTCTTTTTACCATAGTTAATCTAGTAAATTAATAAAAGATGTTCCTTTTCCTTTCGAACCAATTCAATAAAAGACAATTTTAATTTCCAATTGCTAATTTTATCCATGAAATGATAAGGCCGACACGTTTAAATAATCTTGGATCACTAGAAGAAACACAATGAATTGCCCACATCTCCCCTGAATCAATAAGAAAGTCTGTCTGTGAATATGTAAAAATATTTTTACACTGATTAAAGACCCAACAATAACCATTATTTTTTATGAGGAATTTTTTTTTTCTTTTTTTGTCAAAAGGAATGAATTTCTAATTAATTTGCTAAATTTACTCTGGTTGACAAAAATATTTTAGATAGTGGAGTTAAGTAGTTCTGCTTGGGAATGATGTTCCACCTTTGCATGGAATATCTTAATTATCTCAATTCACTAGCACTTTTCTATAGTACAAGCTTTTCTTAATTTCGTCAATTGGAATCTCTCTTATTTTACAAAAAAAAAAAAAAAATTAAGTCTATGTCCCCTAAGTAGACCCAATTTTTATTTTTTTTTTTAAAAAGGCACATCTATTTCTAAATTTGTAGATTTTATTTTTTCTTTTTTACGGGCAAAGTGTGTGCTCTTTTCCATGAAGAAAGAAAAACAAAATAATTTTCCCATCTTATCTTTATCTTTTTCTTTTTTGGTCTATCATGCCATCTAATCCAACGAACGCGATTTGCTATGTTTTCCCGGGAAAGTAATGACACCTCTGCTTTTCCTTTATTTTTTCTATTTATTTAATGCTAGCATGACTCGTATTTTGCAAATCATTCGCGTCTGATGTCATAATCATGTCATACTTCTAACGATGCTCGACGTCATCCTTTTTGAAAAGTAAATGAAATAGACGATATGTTAATACACCAATAACCACCATGTGCTTAGAAATTTTTAAGATAACTATTTTTGCTTCAAATAAAAATTATACATTGGAATAAAACAGACAAGTGGCTGCCTTTCCATTTCTCTAATTAAAGGCAATAGATATCCTTCTTAGCTTCTCCTAATGATCATATTTATTTTTTTATTTGGAATCACATCGTTCACGTTGTGCGAAAAAAAAGTGACGGGCTTCATGCTTTAATTGCATTAGATTCAAGTTCATCGGCTTGTTCGATCAGAAATACACGATAGCGTGATGAAGTTTGAAGTCACTAATGATTTCTTTAGGATAATACTTATTTGTCTCTCTATTAACAAATAAGAGATGATTGTTATGTTTACACAAAAAAAAATGACCAACTTTTTGCTGTTATAGACATGTGATAAACTTAGTCAATGAGAGAAGATTTTGGTCATTTATGAACAAAAGTATTGACAACTATAAAAATCGACTACTTGATGAATCCATAACTTGAAGGAATTGATAAAAAGTGGAGTCTACAATCTCTGGTACAATCATCAAAGATGTAATCATCAACATAGTGGAGTGAAGTAACCATTCGTAACATCTATTTGTAACTTCCCTTTGTAACTCTCTTAATAATCATTGATTGTATGCTTTAAATAGCCATATCGTACTCTTCGGAGGCCCCCCGCACACAAACAAACAAATCTACTATCTTTGAGTTATCTTTGCTTTCCTATAGTGTGCTTTTAATTTCCAAACTCGCATCGTTGATTAAATTCCGACGTGTATCTTTATCTCATTCCAACTTGTATCTTTATCTCGAGTGTTGTATCATCAATTAAATTCAGTCATAGTTTGTTTATGTTTGGTTTTGTTGAAGTGATTATACTTTCCAAGCTTTGTTGTCGATTAAATTCCAGTGCAATTTGTGTTTGGACAATTCCGTCTCAATCAACAATGATGCTTAAATGAGAAAAGAGATTAAAGATAAAGAAGAAAGGCTAAAGTGTGATTAAAATATAATTTACATTCCTAAAAACAGCCAGAGAGGAAGAAGAAAAGTCTAAAGTGTGACTAAAATATAATTTACATCTCTAACAACAGCCAGAGAGGAAGAAGAAAAGTCTAAAGTGTGACTTAAAATATAATTTACATCCCTAACAACAGGCAAAGATGAAGAAAAAAGGCTAAAGCATGATTAAAAATATAATTTACATCCCTAACAACATCCATACTGGATCTCACAGCTCGAGTCCTGTCGCTTCTCACTCCTTTACAAGTGCGCATTGCTTGACTAGCACTCGGTCACATAAAGCAAGTTGTCTATTCCTATTGGATCATAAACAAATTTCAAGCTCGAGTCCCGTCGCTCCTAATTCCTTTACGGTCTGTTGTTTTGTTCTCCTACTTTGCATATCTCTTCTATAACTGTTGCCTCCCTGTAATAATACTCGTGCTGCTGTCTAAAACATTTCCTTCCAGGATCTGGTGAGAGAGTGAGGATCAAATGGAAATTACGAAAATTCTTGCAGAAGCCCAGGATCTATGGATGAAACTCAATCTCCGAGTGGCGATCCTTGCGAGCCTAGTTCTTCAAGCCTTTCTCATCTTTTTTGCGCCCATTCGAAAGAGGCGGTCAAAATGGTGGATCACGACTCCCTTGTGATCAGCTTACTTGGTTGCCGACTCGGTCGCCCTCTATGCCTTTGGACTCATTTCCAAAGCCCAAATCCATGGGGGTACTTCAGACTCCCCGATTGATGCATCTGGTCACCTTTTGGCTTTTTGGGCTCCATTTCTTCTGCTACACCTCGGAGGACCATACACCATAACAGCTTTCTCTCTCGAGGATAATGAGCTGTGGGGTAGGCACTTGCTTAATTTTTTCATCCATCTATTCTCTGCATGCTATGTGTTTTACCAATCCCTCCCCGGTAACAAGCTAATTGTCCCATCCATCCTCATGTTCATTGGAGGAAGCATTAAATATGGAGCGCGAACACGTGCTCTGTATCTTGCAAGCTTCCGTATACTCCGTGGTTCCTTGCTCCCATCTCCTGATCCTGGGCCGAACTACGCCAAGATCATGGAAAGATGTGTTGCTCAGGAGGAAGCTAATAGCCAACCTTTAATAGCCTCGTTGCCGTCCAGTGATGTAGGAGTGGAAGGTGAAAAAATTTTGGACGACAGAACAGTGATAAAGGAGGCGTTTTCTTACTTCAAAAAGTTCAAAGGCCTCCTTGTGGGTCTCATCTTCAGCTTCCAAGATCGTGACGAGAGCATGCGATTTTTCAGAGGTAGAACTGCAAAGGATGCTTTTCGGGTCATTGAGGTTGAGCTCAACTTCTTTTATGATCTTCTTTTTACCAAGTCTGGCATCGTTCACTGTCCATCAGGGTACATTTACCGAGCTATCTCAGTTAGCTGCATTGTTGCTGCTTTTGCAAGTTTCTATGTCCTGAACAAGCATGGTTTTCACAAATATGATGTACAGATTACATACGCCTTGCTCCTTGGAGCTATTGGCTTGGAATTTGCAATCCTTGGTATGATCATTTGCTCGGACTGGACAATTGCAAAAATAGAGACATCTGAGAAACATCATGGAAGTTTGTTTCAAGGAAGCAACTTCATAGAGTTCCTCCTCAAATTCAAATCTGAAAGTTCGCCATTTGCATTGCATATACTAAGTGCTAGATGGTCTAAATCTGTCTCCCAGTACAATTTGATAGATTCTCGGCTGAGAAGGTGGCCAAAATGGTTTGAGAAACTGATAGATGCTCGGTTGAGAAAGTGGCCAAAATGGATTGAGGAACCCCTTAGTCTCATCCCTCTGAGAGAATTTTTTGATGACTTGAAGTCTGGACGGGAAGAACCATACAACGACAAATTAGGTGAGCTGATTTTTGATGAGCTAAAACGGAAGGCATCAATTGCAAATGATTTGCAAAGCATAAAAGAGATGTGTGCTACTCGAGGTAAATGGGCTCTGGAGCATACTAAAACAGGGGTAGATTGTGAAATCTTGCTTCCATTTATCTGCGATGTTGATTATGATGAGAGCCTTTTACTATGGCACATTGCCACCGAACTCTGTTACATAACGGACACTAACACTGATGAAAGTACAAACCACCACCGAGAAACCAGTAAGGTCTTGTCATATTACATGCTTTATCTTATGATCAAACAACCCGGCATGATGTCTGTAGTGGCTGGGATTGGCCAAATAAGATTCCAAGACACTTGTGCTGAGATGGACAGGTTCTTTGAGGAAAAACTCTCTGATGAGAACAAGACGAACCAATATGCCTGCCAAAGTCTCCTTTCTATTCCTACAGAAGTGAAGCCTGCTGATGTGAAAGGAGACAAAAGCAAATCTGCGCTGTTTGATGCGTGTATTCTCGCAAAAGAGTTGGAAAAATTTGGGGAGACCAGATGGGTGATCCTGAATGAAGTATGGGTGGAATTGTTGGCGTATGCTGCAATCCATTGCCAACCAAACATGCATGCTCAACAACTTAGCAAAGGAGGAGAACTTGTCACCTTGGTTTGGTTATTGATGGTACATCTTGGCTTGAGCAAACAATTCCAAGTAGAAGGGGGCACCATGGATACTTCAGTGGAGTGATGGATGGTTGCCGAGTCGGCAAAAGATGAGCCTCCTACAAGCAAATTCCATTGCAAATCTCATTTTATTTACACCTTTGTTTCGTTTTTTCATGTAATAGATGTGCTTATTTGCTCTGACTGCACATTATTGAGCGTCCTTTCCTGGAAACTTTAATTATTTAATATCTCTAATATCCTGCGATTCTGTGCACTTCTTTGAACCAAATGACAGAAGCTCACGCAAATTACATCCAAATTGCACTAGTTTGATAATTATGTCGCAAGTTTAATGTTGTACCTTTAATAGAAAGTAACATTTTTATGTAAAAATTAGAGAATATCAATTGCTTCGTTTAGTACATATTCTTCGTATGAATGATCATTGCCACTATAAATGCTAAAATGTCTCTGGCTTTTTAACAGTGTTCTGGTTTAATTAGGAAAAGGTCAACCACAACTAATACAAACGAATTGGTTTATTCTTTTTACTGCCCCACCAGAAGCAAACTGATGAACCTTGGTTTGATCTCGTCCAAATTGTGTTTTCCTTGAACACCCCAAGGAAACCATTTTCTTCTTGTACGACTAGCTAAATTTACTATAAGCAAGATGATGCGAAAAGCACGTGATAGAATAATAAAATAAACAGAAAAAGAAAATAAATCAGACACTGAATTTACGATATTCAGTCGTGTAACCTAACCCACTAAGAGAGTAGCACTAGATTTCACCATAAATCAAGTAATACAATGAAAATTATAGCCATACTCGAGTCAATTCAAATACTCTCATTATTTCCTAACCCCCAATTTTATCCAATAACTTGCACGATGTTAAGCCATCACAATTATCGCAAAATAATTTCTCTCAATCTCACAAAGTAGCATACAAAATTTCGGTCACAAAATTTCATCGGCTTCAATGCCCTCAGATTTTTTCGGGGTGTAATTCACAAATAAGCCTTACCTTTGGGGCCCAACTATTGCACAAGCAAAAAAGGTGCACCATAGTGTACCAGCCACAAGAATACCAAAAGCCAAGATTGAACGCTTGTATATATTTCCAACTAAATTAGGAGACCTTGTGGCCAACTTCTAAATCGAACGATGAAAGTGATTTTCTTGTTTTGTTAAGAAAATTTGTCCTGGACTCTTTTTAGCATGTCTCATTCAAGAGTTGCACATCAGATCGCATTTTCCCATGCTATTAGATTAGGTTGTTTTCACGGACTCAAATTCAGGACATATTATTAAAATCTTCACCTTAGCTCAATGTTTGAGTCAAGCCACAATTGTTTTGCTGAACTTGATAACTGTTGCTCTCTCACAACCCCTCATGAGCTCAACTACCATAGAGATCTTTAAAGTCCAAGTTGCACTTGAATTTCACTTTAACCGTAGAACTTATCATGACACCAACTTCACCTACAACATTAACTGTTGCACAAGACTTTGTAGACATAACTATTGTTGCATCAATAGCTGTCAAAAGCTCGAACCCGGACCTTATCAAACTTAGTAGCTATAGCCTCCGTTGGCTCTACAAGCGAAGCCTTGTTTTCTGTGTCAATTATAACGCAAATACCCTCTACCTCAAGAATTCCTTATTGCAACTTCATCTTGAGCTGAAAATTTTTCAAATTTGTATAAACACTGCCACAATCAATTGTGTCCAAAGTATTGGAGATTTGTCAAATGTAACTTCTTTGCTAATAATAGGTATATTTAGTTCCGAGCACTAGAACCAATAACCCCCACTCAACTTGTATGTAGCTTAATTGCTCTTTCTTGTCCTCCTATCGAGTTTATCATTGTTAGGATTCGACTCACAATCACAAGAAAATATATAATAAAATGAGAAAAAAAAATCAAGACACAAGGTCTTTATCCCGATTCACCCTTAAATTAGGACTACGTCCACTAGATGATTCCAATACACTTCTTTGGGGATATCTTTGTCTTCCCATTGATGGGGAATATGAGTCACACCCCAACAATCATAACTCACTTGAACATAACATGGGTACAAAATATTTTAAGAATAGAATAATCAACAACTTTACTTGACTACACTTTTTTGGGGGTTCAACACCCAATGATAGTTGAAGTGGATCTAGCTTGCCATACTAACCATAGCCTACTAGGAATTTCCTACCATACCAACACCAAAGAGGATTTTATGGGATGTGTTTAGTAATATTTTGTTCATCAACTCTGTAACCTCTTGTAGTTCACTAGCACTAGTGTAGTTTACCATGCCCCCTTTCACATAGAATCTACATCGTAACTTCAAACAAAATTCCATACTACTATAAGTCTGCACATGCTTGATTGTCTTACCTGTCACGCCCCGAACCCCGAGCGCGTGCCCATCCCTCTCTGGTCGATAATATTTTGTGATTTCCCAAGACGAGTCGCCGACCCTTTTCATTTTAATGCACATGCAGAAGCGAAAATAAATCCCCTAATAGTAATCATTTGAGGATAGAAAAGCAAGACAATAGATTCACAAACAAACATGCTTTTTATATTCACATAGAATCATGTACAAGGTCTATGACCAAAAGATTACAAAGACTAGCTTTCCAAAAAGAAGCGATCCTAACTGATCTACACTCCAAATCATCTTCTCTCGGCTCCAAGTCCTCCACTCAATGACCCTGAAAATTTAACCCACGACGGGGTGAGATATAAATCTTAGCGAGTTCGCGCTCTAAACCCCAATTAGGAGGGAAATACGCCTAGAAGTGTCCTAATCACACAATCACATAACCATAGAGGCTTATTTCGTCTCAGATCCACCCTGCAGGTCAGTACAGTTTATATCACAGACAGCCATAAAGATATGAGCAACAAATAAGTTCCAGCAACTGGAACGCCACACTCAATTCTCAAACCAACACAGGAGTCCTGATTATAGGGCCAAATCGTTATGATACGTTCCATACCATGCCACACAATTTTGTCCCATAATTCAGCACATTCAACTCAATTAAACATGCGTTACTAGTTTTGATCTCAGCATATAGCACGGTCTACTTTCTGTTCAACGGTCTTCTAGCATTGCCAGGCTTCGTCTCACACCATTGAGCATGGCACGTCTCCATCAGACGGCTTTCCCGAATGAGCATGTGTCTAGAATCTATTGCGACCGACTTCCTGTTGTCTAGGGGGTGTCCCATATAGGGGTTATCGCCCAGCTTAACAGCCCGATACGGGTTCTCTTAATCAACACACGATCACTCAATTATCGCCAGGGCACCGTGCATTGAACTCAGATGCCTCAAATTAAAATGGTGAACCTGGTCTTTTTCTTCGTATTAGAAATATATGGTAAAATATTTATGTGTGGGTACACGGTCAACTCGAACCGAAAAAATTGATATCTTCCAATTTAAAATCACACTGTTTTATATAGTATATAAAACCATTTCCGATGTCAAAATCCGACATCAGGGATTTTTTGAATAAATATTGGAAATTCATAAATTCTGGAATTAAACACTCAAATTTCCAATCAGCACTTAATTGGCATAATTTAACACTCAATTGCAAAAATTAACCACACCATTAATTGCAAAATTTAACCACACCATTGTAATCGGCACAAAATTTCGGTCACCGACTATCCCGATCTAATTTTCGGAAAAATAATTATTAATTAATTAATTTCTAAAATTAATTAAATAAATCAATTTAAATTCTAAAAATACCAACCTAGGCCAAAATCACTAAATTAAATACCGATACGGGCTCGGAAAATTCCCGAATCCTTCTAGATAAATAGCACGATTTATCTAGGCCTCACTTAATCTAATCTAACCACCTAACATGCATAATTGCATAATTAAATCACTAATTTAATCTAACTAACCACATAATTCCTAATTAAATTAAACTAAACACCCCTTAAACGACATTAGCCTACTAAGAAGAGTTTAGTACATAAACCCACCGGTTTATTGCGGAAACCGGTTGGCGGTGCGACGGCAGTGCGACAACGACCGAAATCCGAATTTTCGGCGGCATCGACGGATACTCGAGCTGGGCCTAAAAGCCTCGCAAGCCCACAGCAAAAGCTGGGCTTGACTTCGGGCTCGGGCTGCTTCGCGGGCTCGGGCTTCAAAACTGGGCTGGACTTGCAGGCTTGTTGGACTGAAAATTTCGCTGGGCTGAAATTTGGGCTGAAATCCAATGGGCTGAGCTGGAATGGAAGTTGGGCTGAGCTGAATTCATTTGGGCTGCTGGCACGAGGATGCGTTGGAGCTGGGCCACGAAGATTTGCGTGGGCTGCTGCTGCTCGTGTGGGCTGAAGACTGCTGGATTGGGCTTGCGGCGGAACGGTGCAGAGAACCAGCGAAGGAATTGCTGGCCTTGTAGCTGAGGGCAGTTGCCTCGGGCGAGGAAATAGCAGACAGCGCTGCCCGAGCGTGGAGAGACACGGGAACAAAGCTGGCAGAAGCTGGGACGCTGGCAGCAATGAAGCGGACGAGTGGCAACAAAAGGAAAAGGAATCGGTGGGCTTCGATTGATGCGGGGCTGAAATCGTGAGGCAGCGAGATGGATGAAGCTGACGTTTTCGTGGGCTGAGGAGACGCGTGGACGTTGGACTTCGATGGAGGAACGTGGAGCAGCAAATTCGGCAGAGAAGGCAGCTGGTCTTCTGTTCTATTTTACTTCGTGGGAGCTGATGACGATTTGGGGAAGGGTTTGCTCGGTTATAAAGAGAGAAAAGAAAAGATGGAGTTTCGGATCAATTTAAACCAAAAGCAAAGCAGAAGATCGATGGGTTGGGGGAGGCTACGCACGAAGGTGGGGGTAGAGTGGATGAGTGTGTAGAGGAAGCCAAGGAGGAGGGGCTCCAAAGTCAAACATTCTCATCCCCTCCATTAATTTCATGTTCCCCTTATTACTTTCTTATAATGCAATTCCACCGATTAATCCAATTTAAAGCTAAGAATATGCGGCTCTCCCAAGCTCCGAATTTTACACTCTTGGGACCTCAATTTCTTCACCAATTTTCCAAATCGAGGTCCAATTTCGATGAAGAAAAATCCCACACAATTTTCTATAAGTCCCCAATACTCAAAAGCTCGGCTTAGAAGTCCAAATTTCCTTTAATTTGACCTATCCGAATTTCCGTTAATTTTCCGCAACATCCAAAATGATTTTTTGTAAAAATCCCAGAATTTCCGAAAATTCTTCGGAGGATGAGTCAACGTTCCTAAAATAAATCATGACACCACACAACTTTAAATTTATGAAATTGGATTCAAATTTGCGGTTAATTTCAATCCCGCGCGATTTTAGCGTAACCTAGTCTACTGAGTAACTTTTAGGAATTTTTTAGTGCAATTGACCCGTGATCGATTTATCTCAAGTCACACTGTACATCTTCAACACATTGGCGACTTTCGATTGTTGTGAAAATCTCGAGGTTTCAAATACGGACACCAGATACATAAATGACAGAAAAATCGGTCTAGTGTTAATCGACAAGAATTTTACAATTAGGTGGAATCACCTACCCACTAATCATGTATCTCTATCAAATCGACCTATCTCCGATCTCTGATCGATTTTTGATGGTGTCGTAATGACTCTTGCAGACTAACACGATCGAGCAGTCGATTCATAGTCGAATTTTCAAGTCTATTGCATTAAAATCCCTTAATGGTTTCCCTAGATAGTTTAGTTATCTCGTGAGTGATCAGCTCGGAGAATAGCACTATCGACGTGTCGATTTATTTAATTGAAAACGAAATCTAAAAATTCAGGCTGTCACGTTACTAGTCTCAATTTTTTTTTTTAAAAGCTCTCAATCGTCTAATCTTAAAAACATCTAACTAGTGCCTCGACGTAAACATCCAAGTCCTTCTTGACTAGCCTTGATATCTAATCACATTAAATTAAGCTCTGTCGTTTAATTCAATCAGAAATACATGATAGCATGTTGAAGTTTTTTAAATCACTATTAACTTCTTTAGAATGATACTTCTTTGTTTCTTTAATTAATCAAAAGAGATTATGATTCTTGGGAATGCAGTTGCCCTCACAAAGCTTCTCTGCTGAATATCTGAACAGCTAAACATGATTGTTGCTATTACGTTCACCTCTTTTTGCTACTTGTCTTAAGAACCCCCAAATAACTTTAGAAAACAACAAAAACAATGTGAAATTTGCATATACTAGGTGATTGAGACAAAATAACCATGATCACTTGTTTGATTATACAGTACTTAATCACAAATGGGACATGGGATGACAATGCGGACAGATCATGTGATATCCCGAAATTTAACCCATTTCAAAATATATAAAATGGTTATTTCATCAATCCACTTATGGTTATTTTACTCTGAACTGATCACTTACAAATTAACTAATCTATTGAATGAGGCCGTAAATGGTTAAAAACACATAAAAACAGAGAATTCGATCAGGGATCAACCGCTCAACTATAAGGATTGGCAATAGTCAATACTACACTAGTATAAGTCAATTAGTGAATAGTTACAAATCAATTCGACGGACGTACGTAGTCAGTTCGCGGGTGGTTCCACATGATTACGATATTCGCATCGAATGACAATAAATCGATTTCCTATTGATCTTGTGCTCAGGGTACGTAATTGAATCTTCGTAATTACATGACAACTGAGGGTCATTTATGATTCGAAGAGGCATAAACGTAAATCGAAAATTATCAATCACGGGTCAACCGCGAGAAAACTTCTGAAAGCCGCCTAATAATTTAGATAGTTCTAAAGTCGTATTTGATCGATTTTAATCATAAAATTTAATTCGATTTTGGATATCAAATTTTTGAGGGTTTCAAGACTAATATTTTGGATATCGCCTCATTTGCCCATTAATTTATGGGCAAGCGTAAAATTTTCGGAAAATGAATGATTGGACGAAAATTGGACGTCGGGAAGAGAAGCTGGGCTAGGCGAGGGCCGTTGGGCTCATGGCCATGTGAATCGGCCAAGGAGGCCCAAGTGGGCCAAGCCTAACCCACCAAGCCCAATTCAAGGAAGTAGGCTCAAGGGAAAAATTGAAAAATTTAGACAAAAAGTGTGTAAAATGTCCAAAATGCTCTTGCATTTATGGACTAAAGGACAAATGGAATAAAGGAAAGTAGGAGAGGGTCTTGGGGGGATTTTGTAGATTTCTAATAATGAAAATCTTGAGATATATATATATATATATATAATCCCTCATTCTTTTCCTCATACCCCCCTCCCCTCTGTTTTCTTCTTCTTGTTGTTCTTCTTGTTCTTGTTCTTCTTCTTCATCTCCATTTCCTCCATTTTCGCCCACCTTTGACCGTTCCTCACCGCTGTCCACCTGCGTCGTGTTCGCCATTCCTCGCACCATCTCCACCACGGCAAGCCACCACCACCAAGCCACCCTAAGCCAAGGTGGCTGTGGGCCTCAACTTCACCAAACCGTCGCCATCCGTGTCCCGGTTCAAGTCGGGAACAACATATTCTCGACTCCGTCGCGCCGTCGTCGCCGCAAGTTCGCCAACGTCGAAAACCCTTGAGTTAACTCCTAATCCTTGATTAGGAAGTTAATTAACTGTAGTTACTTTAAGTAACCTTGATTAGGTTAATTAACCGTAGTTAATTTAAGTAATCTTGATTAGATTAACTACGCATGGTTAGTTTAATTAATCATAATTAGCTTAATTAATTGTAATTAGCTTAATTAATTATAGTTAGTCTTAGTTAATCACATATAGACTAATTAATGATGATTAGTCTTAATTAATTGCAGTTATTGTAATCAATCAATGTTAACTTAATTAATCACGTTAACACTAATTGATCACAATTAGTTGGAATTAATGATGGATTAGCCGTTAAGTAGAATTTTATACTTGATTTATTGGGTGAAATTATATATAATTATGATTGTCTGAGTTTGTAATGCCATATTGTTGATTGCCCAAATCATAAGTTTAAATGTTATTTTCAAAAAAGGTTTATTTGAAAAGAAAATGGCAAAGTTTGAGGTATTATGTTGCATTACTCTCGATTATGAAGTAAAACTGTGAGGCATAGTATGGAATGGGCCAAAATACGTTTTTCCTTATAATCGAGATCCGTGTGGATGCTTGGTGCATGAGAATTAAGTGTTCTGATTATTGATTATGCTTGTTGCCTTGATAATGGCATACGTGATGTACTAATATGCATGAATGTGCCAAAGCAAGGTAAGATTTTATGCTATTGCATGTTTAGGCTGCCTCCGAGATAAATTTGTGTCCTAATCAAGGCTTAGGCCGTTAACTCATTGAAATTTATATCTCACTCTGTCGTTGTTTAAATATTTTCAAGCCCATAGTATGGAAAACCATCGCGTGCGGTATGGGGCCTCGTTGGACCAAGACATGAGTGTGATTGGTATCACATTTGGTTGGTCCCTACGTTAGAGAAGTTAGATCAACTTTGACTCTACAAGTTTTTGAGACGGTCGATAAGAAGTGGCCGTAAAAAGGCTTATAATTATTAAACTTCCTAGGGTTAACAGTGTATAAATGAAAATGCTACTTCTAGGAATGTTTGCTTTATACTATCCCCATTTGTTATGATTGACTAGGTGATCTTTATATCAAATGCTTCCGCTTGCGTTTAATTAAAAGATTAAAAAAAAATGGGTCAGCAATGCGTCTTGAGATGTCGCATTTCAATCGATCATTGTGGGATGTTTGCGCGCTCAAGGTTCAGGGCGTAATAGACCACCTCCCAAAATAGTCACAAGTCTCTCTCCTTTTCCTAACTACTTTGGAATTAAAAGATATCTGAGAGAGCTGTTGCACAAACAAAAAGATGATTATGCATATAACACGTCTTTTTATCTTTCCTTGTATGGAGGTGGCAGCACATCTCGTATATTAGCAATAGGTGAGTCCAACACAGTCGGGAATTGCATCGAGTGTCTCCTTAAAGAAAGACTTCATCGTCTACGAGGTCTAAGACCGCATTAAAGTTAATCAAATGGTCAAGGCTGAAAGACACAAAAGTTTAATATAGTCATAATGAATAGCCTAATGTACAAACATACAGTGCAATGCTGGAAAGCTGCATCAGCTTGCCGCTTCCACAAACCATTTCCGGGCTCCGAATGGAAAAGACCAAGCAAAGGCTGCAATATGTTAAAAAATAAAATTATTGAAAAGAAGCTTTATATTGGCCAAATAAGAAACAGATGATCCATCACACCCGGCACCAGTCCAAAAGGCTAATGAATCCTCTCGGTGCTGGACTACTCTCCGCCAACGTCACGCCCAGATAAGTACCCTTACAATGCCCATAGCTGAAACATCAGCTACAAATGGCCTAGACTAATGGATCTTAAATTTTTCCAACAGTCGCATAGTAAAGCAAAGGCCACTAAAATCCACACCTATAACACTACAAAAAAGAAGAGATTATCTAGTTAAACGATTTCCTCCATCCATACCTTCGCCAAATCACGCAGAGTTGGTTTCTTCCATAAATTCCAAGAACAGCATCTCCATAAACTTCATACTCTTTAAGGACCTGAGGATTGGAAAATTGTGAGGAGGGAAATACTCGAAGCAAACCTGAGGCAGTGACTAAGCAGATAGTAATATCCAGCCACATGTACAACTATACCTGACGGTGCGTGACCCTTCTGCTTGGAACACCATAAACGGCACTATCTACATGCGCAAAAGTCTGCCATGGGCTGTTAAAATTTATAATCAATATCAAATCACTGAACAAATTTTGCAACCATTAAGCGAGCACCATTCAAACTGAGCTAAACATCTAATCAAGTATGATCTTTATCTGCATTTTATATCATAAAAAGAAATAATAATACCTTTCTACAATACCATAAAACATTCCCTTGGATTATTCATCCTGTTGCAGTATGGCCCACAAATTTCAAAGATAAATGGCGAAACTTACTGAAGCAATCAATGCAGAACTGGAAGCACCTTTGCGTAAGAATTTGATAAAGCCCTATCTGCTAACCATGTGAAGACACGGATGACCAAGGAAAGTGATTTTCGTTGTGTCATTCGTACTTATTATAGGCGGCACGTCCAACAATTACACCATGAGCTCCTTCCAGCAATGCCGCATTCGCCAGTATTCACAAATATCCATGAAAAATTGATGAGTCACGAATGTCATTTCAAATGATGGTGCTAAAATTTTTTACCGATCAGATGATTACACAAACTCAAAACAAAATGGCAGTTTCCCTAGACCACGTTTTACCAAATGAAGATCTCAATCTATCCATGAGCTAGTCAATGTCAGCTTAATTGGTTTGATCTCGATTAAGTTTGAACTGCTAGATAATTAAGTTGAGTCAGCTTGAGTTCAATTTTTGAACTCAAGTAGCTCCTGAGCCTAATCTCGTAATTAAATTCTTCTTTTGTTTTCGTTGCAAGACATTTAAACATAACAAATTATCAATTATACTGTTGTTATAAAGCTTGAATTAAATCAATAGTCTGTGTCAACTCAACTCAGCTCCACCACGCCTTGGATACGGACATAAATTAAAACACTGTTACAAATCAAACTTTCCATTGAGAATGTGAAGTACATAAACCAATTTCCACATTCATAACAGATTGCTTAAAAAACGTCGCATTGTATACTTAAGCCCCACTTCTCACTTTGACATGCTTGCAGTCAAGCAGAACATATACTGAGTAAACAAGACAAGTAGATCGCTTTGCCTCCTCTCATTGATCAAGGACATCGATCACCATGATATAGAGGGCCAGTCATCCATGTCCGCTTCCGAGCTCAATACTTCAATCTAAAATTAACTTGACTAACTTATAATTTTACCTCATCAATAGAGTTTATGCCTCCATTTATTGTAAACTTTAAGTCTGGAAAGTCACTCAACAGACCGAAAAAGTATCCATATCTGCATATGAGAAGCTGAAATGATAAGCTGAACATGCTGTACTGTTTCCCCAAGCACAACAATTAAACCGTTTAACAAAAATAGGTTTCCCCAACATATTTCTAGGTGCATACTTCAGAGGAGGAACCCGACGATTGTCTGCAGGGCTGATGCCATTGAGTAGTGCCTTACGAGAATGTATAATGAAATGTCTTGTTGGTGAGAGAGAAGAAACCTTACAAATTAGAATCACCTGTAGAGTAATCAAGCACCGTAAAGTTAGATATAGAGGCATCACGACAGCTCATTTAAAGGTTATGGTTTTACTGAAGACTATAGTGCAAAGAATTTTTGGGATGTAATGTGGCCAAACGAGGAAAATTTATACAGTAGTTAAAACCATCTTTGCTAAAGTGGCCTTCATAACCAGTGAACTGAGTCCAAAAAGAGGCAGTTTGTAGGCCAGGAACCGTAAATAATTAAATATTTGTGAGCCTAGCAAAGCAAGTACTTCGCTGTGGCGCTCCCTCTACCTTAACTCCAATCTTACAACGAAGGCTCGATGCAAAGCAGTTGTAATCCAAATTAAACATTGGATTTCCCGTAAGTGACCTATACAATGCCTGTAGCTGCAACATCAGCTATAAATGGCCTAGACTAATAAATGTTAGATTTTTCCAACATTGTTCTGGGAAGCCTCAAATTCTAGGGTCGGCATCACGCGGAAACAGTGTTCATCATGATTTTTCGAATTTCTTTTTGTTGTTGATCAGGATTAGTTTTAAAGGTTAGGGACTGGATTTGCATTCCATCGAGTTTTTGCTTTGGTTTGGTATTCTGGTTGTTTGCCATCTGAAGTTCTGAACTAGTGTCCAATTTGCTTTGATGCGATTGAGTTGCACATTCTCGCAAAGGAATGAAGCTACTACATCGAGCTTGGATGATGTTCTGAACTCTGTTAACTGTGTGATGCCTTAGGATAATTAGTTGTCAATGCCTGAATTGTAGTTGTGCTTGTGAAGTCTCTTGTTTGTTGTAAGTCTTGGGTTTTGTTTTTCTTCTTCTTTGTCAGGACGATGAGAACCTGCAACACAATGAAAAAGAGAGAAATGTGAATGAGGCTAAAGCTAAAATTGGAAACAAACAGTGTTAAGCTCATAAGCAAGAAGCACCAGATGACAAAAGAAGACTCTGTCTTTCTCTCTCGGCTTCAAACTGGTACGTGTTCTCCTGAGGGACCCAGGACAGTGACAGGTGGGATGACCATGCTTTAATGAGAAGAGTGGTTAAAGAGAAATAAAAAAAAGGCTGAAGTAAGATAAAGGATAGAATGTCCATCATGAACAACAGTTAAAAGCGCTCTGCTTTTCATTCTCTTAGTTTAATTTGCACTCCGCCAGCTTCTCTCTGAATCCAGTTCTGCTCTTACTGACCTCAGCCCAAGTCCTGTCACTTCTAACTCCTTTATAGCTACGCATTGCTTGACACTCGGTTGCCTGAAGCAGGATGTCCATTCCTATCTGATCTTAAATAAATTTCAAGGTATGATCGACTCTATGCATTCCATGGTTACCTATTCTGTTATCGTGTTCTCCAGTTTGCATATCTATTATTGTTGCCTTACCGTGACACTCATGCTGTCTAAAAGATTTCCTTCCAGGATCTGGTGAGAGAGTGAGAATAAAGTGGGCAATATGAAAATTCTTGCAGAAGCCAAGAATTTATGGATGAAACTCAATCTGCGGGGGGCGATCCTTACGAGCTTATCTCTGCAAGTCTTTCTCATATTTTTCGCACCCTTTCGCAAGAGGTGTTCAAAAAGGTGGATCGTGAGGCTCACCTGGTCAGCTTACTTGGTTGCTAACTTGGTCGCTGACTATGCCCTTGGACTCATTTCCGAAGCCCAATTCACTGGTGACCCTTCAGAATCCAAGGCTGATGCATATGGTGACCTTATGGCATTTTGGGCTCCATTTCTTCTGCTACACCTCGGAGGACCTGACACCATAACTGCTTTCGCACTCGAGGACAATGAGCTGTGGCGTAGGCACTTGCTTAATCTCTTGTTCCAACTAGTTGCTGCAGGCTATGTATTTTATCAATCGCTGCCCAGTAACAAGTTGATTGTCCCAACCATCCTCATGTTTATTGGTGGAACCACAAAGTACATAGAGAGAATACGCGCTCTGTATATTGCAAGCTTCAGTAAACTCCGTGACTTCTTGCTTACGTCGTTTGATGCTAGGCTGAATATCCGTTCTTCAATGGAGATGATGCCGCAGCCCGATATCGAATCCCAAGATGTTGGCGCGGAAGATAAAACCAAATTGGACGACAGAGAAGTGTTAAAAGCTGCATGTTTTTACTCCATATACTTCATAGGCGTCCTTGTAGATCTCCCCTTCAGCTTCCATGAACGTAACCGAAGCAGGGAATTTTTCAGGTGGAGAACCGCGAAGGATGCTTTTCGGGTCATTGAGGCTGAGCTCAACTACTTTTATGATGTCCTTTATACCAAGGCTCTTGTGGTTTACTATCCAGTAGGATTTCTTTCACGAACTATCTCAATTGGCTCCATCATTACTGCTTTTGCACTTTTCTATGTCCTGAACAAGCATGATTTTGACGAATATGATATACTGATTACATACACCTTGCTCCTCGGAGCTGTTGGCCTGGAATTTGTAGCTCTTATTATGCTCATTTGCTCTGACTGGACTATTGCTCGTTTAGGGATATGTGAGGAACATCGCAGATGTTTGTCTATAGGAAGCAGCTTCATCGAGTTCCTCCTCAAATTCAGATCTGAAGGTTCATCGTTTGCATTGCATATTCTCCATGCTAGATGGTCTAAATCTATCTTCCAGTACAATTTGATAGATTCTCGGCTAAGAAAGTGGCCAAAATGGATTGAGAAACCCCTTGATCTCATCCCTCTGGGAAAATTTCTGAAGGACTCGAAGCCTGGATGGGTGGAACCATACAGCGACAAATTAGGTGAACTGATTTTTAATGAGATGAAACGTAAGTCATCCTATGCAAATGATTTGGAAAGCATAAGGGAGATACGTGCTGCTCGAGGTCAATGGGCTCTGGATCATTCTAAAACACAGCAAATTTGTGAAGAGTTGCTTCCATTCATCCGTGATGTTGATTATGATGAGAGCCTTTTGCTATGGCATGTTGCCACAGAGCTCTGTTACAATACCGACACTGATGAAAGTACCGACCTGGACAATGATGAAACTAGGAATCATCGTGTCAATAGTAAGGTCTTATCGGATTATATGCTTCATCTTATGATCAAACAACCTGTTATGATGTCTGCAGTGGCTGGGTTTGGCAAAATAAGGTTCCGATACACTTGCACTGAGACGGACAAGTATTTCAGTGATAATCGTGAAGATATCTTTGATAAGAGTGAAGCGAACACAAGGACGGAAAATGCCTGCAAAATTCTTCTTTCTGTTAAACCAGAAGCGAGGTCAGCTGATGTGAAAGGAGATGGAATCAAGTCTGTGCTTTTTGATGCGGGTATTCTCGCTAAAGAGTTGAGGAAATATGGGGAGACTAAATGGGTGATCGTGAGCGAAGTGTGGGTGGAATTGCTGGCGTATGCTGCGATCCATTGCCGACCGGACATGCATGCTCAACAACTTAGCAGAGGTGGAGAACTCGTCACCCTGGTTTGGCTATTGATGGTACATTTCGGCTTAAGCGAACATTTCCAAATAGTCCGACCCTAGAAGAAAACCGATCATTACATAACGTGATGGGAGTAAGTCTCCGAGTCAGCAACAGATGAGACTCCTACGTGCGAATTCCATTGCAAATCTCACTTTGCTTATGTTTACACCTTTGTGTGGTGTTTCTTCTTGTAACCGAGTGTTGCTTCTTTGCTCGGACTGTGCATTGTTAATAGTGTTCTTCCCTATGAACTCTAGCTGTTCATTTTCTATAATATCCTGCGATTCTGTGTGCACTTCTTTGAACCAAATGAGAGAGGCTCACACCAATTACATCCGAGTGCTCTGATTCACAATTCGGGTCACAAGTTTAACGTTGTACTGTTAATAGAAAGTTACATTTTTAAGTGAAAAATTAGAGAATATCAGTCACCTCCTCTAATACGTATTCTTCATATTGATGAACCCCATGCAAACGCTGAAATGAAATGGGCAAAACGTAAACCACAACTAAACCAAACCAACTTGTTTATTCTTTTTACTCCCCAACCAAAACCAAACTGATGAACCTTGGTTTGATTTCGTCCGGATTATGTTTTCCATGAACGCCTCAAGGAAAGTTCTTCTTCTTGTACAGCTAGGCTGGATTTACTATAAAAGCAAGGAAGATGTTGCGCAAAATAAACGATCCAATATTAAAATAAGCAGAAAAAAGAAATAAATCCGACATTGCATTTATCTAGTTTGGTCAATGTGACTTAGTCCATGGCAAGAGCAGTATGGGATTCCTTAAGCGAAATGATGGAGATTATAACCATAATCGAGTTAGTTCAAATACTTTCAATATATCTCAGCATCCAATTTTACCTAAAAACTTGCACATTGTTTAGCCGTCTCAATTACTTGGGAAATAATCTCTCTCAAACTCATAAAGTAGAATACAATATCTTAGCCCTTCAACGCCCTCGGATTCCTTCATGATAAAATTCACGAAGAAGCTGAGCTTTAGTGCCCAACTATTGCACGCGCAAGGGACACCATTATGCACCAGCGGTAGGAAGACCCAAACCCACGATTGAATATAAATATATATTTCCAACTAAATTAGGAAATCTTGTGGCTGGCTCTTAAATCGGACGAGGAAGGTGATTTTCTTGTTTTATTAGGAAAATTAGTCCTGGAATCTTTTAGCATGTCACGTTCGAGAGTTGCACATCGGGTTGTATTTTTGCACAACATTAGATTAGGTTTTATTCATGGGCTCAAATTTAATACATACTTTAATAATCTCTACCTTAGCTCAATATTTAAGTTAAGTCACATTCGCTTCGCTGAAACCTGGAAATTGTTACTCTCCCATGGCCCCTCATAGGCTCCACCATCATAGAGATCTTCCAAGTCTAAGCTGCACTTAAATTTTGCCATGATGGTGGACCTTATCAAGATGCCGACTCTACTTACAACATTAACCACTGCATAAGAATTCGCAAACAACCACCCTTGCATCAATAACTATCAAAAGATCAAACTTAGACCTTATCAAATACAACAACTATAGTCTCCATTGACTCTACAAGTGGAGCCTTGCTACAAATTATCATTTATATAGATTACCATACAAGTACCTTCTACCTTAGGATTTCTAATTGCAACTCTATCTTGAACTGAAAAATCATCTAGATTTGATTAAATACCGCCACAATCACTCCTATTTGAAAGTATTGAAGGCTCATCAATTGTAACTATTCTACTCATGATAGGTGAATTTAATTTCAAGCATCATAACCGATAACTCTAATCAACTTGTATAAAGTTTAAAAATATGCACTTTTTTACCTTCCCATCGAGCTTATCATAACTCACACGAACACAAAGGGTATCAAATATTCCAAGAGTATAATAATCGACAACTTTACCTTACCACACTTCTTTAGAAATTTGACATTCAATTGCAGTCAATGAGACTCTTAACTTGTTGCACTAATTGCATCAGCCAGGAATTTCCTACAATACCAGCATTAGAGCGGATTTTGTGGGCGTATTTAGTAACATGTTCATCAACTCTACAACCAGTTGTAGTTCATTGGCACCAACACAACATCTCACCGTTCCCTGCTCAATATAGAGTTCATTTAAATAGCTCCGAGCAAAACTCCACACTACTGTCAATTTGCACATGTGTTGCTGGTCTCTTTTTTTTTCCCCTTTTCTTTCTTTCTTTTTTTAATTAAAACTCTTAACTATTTGACCTTGACAACAGTATCAAAAGTGTACCTCTACGCAAACGCCCAAGATCTTCTCGACTGGCCTTGTTGTCTAATTGCATTAGATTAAGCTCTGGTGCTTTATTCGTTCACAAATAAACAATAGCGTGATAAAATTTTTTCAATCACTATTAACTTATTTAGGATGATCCTTTTTTGTCTTTCTAATCAACCTAAAGAGATTATGGTTCTTGGAAATTCAGTTGCCCTGACAAAGCCTCTACTGAATACCTGAACAGCTAAACATGATTGCAGCAATTACGTTCACCTCTTTTTGGCAAGTGTGGGGAGAAGAAGAGACTATTTGTCTTGAAAACCTCATGATTACTTCAAAAACAACAAAAACAACGTGAAAATTGCATATATCAGGTGATACAGACAAGATAACCATGACCACTTGTTTGATTATACAGTACTTAATCACAATTGGTACATGGGATGACAGTGCAGACAGACCGCCCCCCAAAATAATTGCAACAGATGACCTAACTAGCTAATCTCTTTTTCCAATCTGTCTTTGAAATTGAAGGATATCTGAGAGGCTGTTGCACGAACAAAGAATGATTATGCATATGACACTTCTTGCTCTTTTTCCTTATATGGAGGAGGCAGCAAATCTCGTATATTAGCAAATTGGTTTTCTGAACCGGACGGAACCTCCACAATAGGTGCATCCAACACAGAGTCAGGAATTGCGTCGAGTGTCTCCTCAAAGAAAGACTTCATCGTCTACAAGGTCCAAAGACCGCATTAAAGTAAATCAAATGCTCAGGCTGGAAGACACAAAAGTTTAATATAATCGAAATGAATAGCCTAATGTACAAACATACAGTGCAATGCAGGAAAGCTGCATCAGCTTTCCGCTTCCACAATCCATTTCCAGGCTCCGAATGGAAAAGACCAAGCAAAGGCTGCAACATGTTAAAAAATAAAATTATTGAAAAAGCTTCATATTGGCCAAAAAAGAAACAGATGATCTATCACACCCGGCAACATTCCAACAGCAAAGAAGCAGAAGTCTGCTTCCAAATGCTAATGATGGCCTTGCAGCAATAAATGGTATATGCGAGATTTTAAAGATATCCATTGCAGATCCTGTCGGTGCTGGACTACTCTCCACCAATGTCACGCTCAGATAAGTGACCTTTACAATGCCCCTAGCTGATATATCAGCTATAAATGGCCTAGACTAATGGATCTTAAATTTTTTTCAACAGTCACATTGTAAAGCAAAGGCGACAAAAATCCACTCCTAGAACACTACAAAAGGAGAGATTATCTAGCTAAACCATTTCCTGCATCCATACCTTCGCCACATCGCGAACAGTTGGTTTCTTTCCATACATTCCAAGAACAGCCTCTCCATAAACTTCATACTGTTTAAGGACCTGAGAATTGGATAATTGTGAGGAGGGGAATACTCGTAGCAAACAGGAAGCAGTGACTAAGCAGATAATAATATCCAGCCGCATGTACAACTATACCTGACGGCGCGTGAGACCACTGCTTGGAGCACCATAGACAGCGCTATCTACTTTCGCCAAAGTCTGCCATGGGCTATTAAAAATTTATAATTTTCAAATCACTGAACAAATTTGCAACCACAAGTGAGCACTGCTCGACTTAGCCAAACATCCAATCGAGTATGATCTATATCATTGCATTTTAAATCATAAATCCAAATAATAACTTTCTTCAATACCATAAAAGATTCCCTTGGATTATTCATGCCGTTGCAGTATGGCCCTCAAATTTCAAATATAAATGAATGTGAAGACATAGATGGACCTATGAAAGTTATTTTTGTTGTGTCATACGTACTTATTAAAGGCAGCACGTCCAACCATTACACCATGAGCTCCTTCCAGCAATGCCGCATTCACCTGTATACACAAATATCCATGAACAATTGGTGAATCATGAATATCATTTCAAATGATGGTGCTAAAAAAGTTTTACCAATCAGATGATTACACAAACTCAAAACAAAATGGCAGTTTCCCCAGCCTAAGTATCACCAAATCAAGATCTCACTCTGTCCATGAGCTACTCAAGGTCAGCTTTATTACTTCAATCTCGATTAAGTTTGAATTGCTAGATAATTAAGTTGAGTCAGCTTGAGTTCAATTTTTGAACTCAAGTAGCTCCTGTGCCTAATCTCGTAATTAAATATTTATTTTGTTTTCACTGCAAACATTTAAACATAACAAATTATCAATTATATTTTAGTTATAAAACTTCAGTTTGAGCTCAAGCTCGTATTTGGGCTTAACTGAACCAAGACTCATATTTCATTAGATAATTGATCGAGTCTCTATTATTCAATATGGGTTGAATTACATTAATAGTCTGTGTCAACTCAGCTCAGCTTCACCACGCCTTAAATACAGACATGAATAAAAACACCATTACAAAAGAATTATCCATTGACAATGTGAAGTACACAAACCAATTTCCACATTTATAACAGATTGCTTAAAAAAGTTGCATTATGTACTTAAGCTCCACTTCTCACTTTGACATGCTTGCAGTCAAGCAGAATGTATGCTGAGTAAACAGGGCAAGTAAATCACTTTGCCTCCTCTTATTGATCAAGGACATGGATCACCATTATATACTGGGCCAATCATTCATGTCTGCTTCCAGGCTTGATATATCAAAACTTGACTAAAGTATGATTTTACCTCATCAATAGAGTTAATGCCTCCATTTATTGTAAACTTTAAGTCTGGAAAGTCACGCAATAGACCAAAAAAGTATTCATATCTGCATATGAGAAATTGAAATGATAAGCTGAACATACTGTACTGTTTCCCCAGCACAATAATTAAACGATTTAACAAAATACTCAGAACAAAAAATAACAAAAAACATTAGAAAAGGAAAGAAACGAAAAACCAGAGATAGGTTTTCCTGACATATTTCCAGGTACGTACTTGAGAGGAGGAACCCTACGATTGTCAGCAGGGCTGATGCCATTGAGTAGTGCCTTACGAGAATGTATAATGAAATGTCTTGTTGGTGAGAGAGAAGAAACCTTATAAATAAAATCACCTGTAGAGTAATCGAGCACCATAAAGTTAGATGTAGAGGCATCGCGACAGCTCACTTAAAGGTTATGATTTTACTGAAAACTATAGTGCAAAGAACTTTGGGGATGTAATGTGGCCAAATGAGCAAAATCAGACTTTACCAAACTCATACAGTAGTTAATCATCTTTGCTGAAATGCCCTTGAAAACCAGTGAACCGAGGCCAAAAGGAGGCAAACAATTGTAGTCAAGAAAATTTAAATAATTAAATATCTGTGGAATTAATATTTCTTTTGGTCCATAAAAGCATCCCTTTTGGCTTGTCATCATATATTCCCAATCAAGGCATTGCAATCGTTCACATTTTTATTGGATAGAGCCATAGCCCCAGCCTAGCAAAGCAAGTGCTTCACTGTGGCAGCCCCTCTAACTTAAGTCTAATTTTATAAGGAAGGCTCAATGCAAAGAAGTCATAATCCAAATTAGACATCGAATTTCCTCTAAGAACTATCAATAGCAGGATGACGATCCCATTATAAACCAAATGGTTAATATGTTCTCTCTTTAGTTCTTGAACATCAAGATAAAGAAGAGACAATATTATAGAAAGTATATCCTGCATTTGACTTGCTAAGCTAGAAGAAAATTGAACCTTACAGAGCTCATTGTATGAATCATGGTCATCAACACCAATTCGGCATTTCACACTGACCGGAGAATTTGTTTTGGCAGCAATGACTGACATGGCCTCACCAACGAACTTCCTCGTAGAGATCAATAATTATATCAGAACACACCGACACAGATCCCAAAATAGATAATACCAGTCCAGAACACTAATTAACATGATAAACTCAAACCTTCGGATCAAGCATGAGACGAACACCAAAGCACCCATGTCCAGCTACCCTTGGACTAGGACACCCGCAACTAGTGAATAAAGAAAGTAAGCATCAAAAGACTAATAGCAAAGATAAATAATGGGATCATCAACTAAGAAAAAGAAATTCACTGACTTAAAATTGATCTCATCATAGGAATAGGCATTAGCAAGTTCAGTTGCTTTGGCCAGGTTTTCCAGATTGCTGCCTCCGATTTGTAACACTATTGGATGCTGTTCTGGAGAAAAAGCCAAGAACCTATCCTGGCCATTATCAATAGTAGTGGAACTTAGTTTGTCACGTCATAGGAAATTCACCTACATGATTAACATAAAAGGCCACTGGTAGACTGCTTGTTGCTGCAGTCCATGAATATGAAGAATCTTGTCAACTTACCAGGTTATGCTCTTGATAAACAATTGTTTCAGCTGCAAGCATCTCAGTGTAAAGCCATGCATGTTTTGAGATGATACGGGCTAAGGTCCTGTAGTGATGGTCTGTCCATTCCATCATTGGAGCAACACTGCGAATAGGGAACCTCATGGATCACTACACCAAAATAAGATTCAAAACAATATAAAGGGACAAATAGTGAAGCTACCTAAACAAAGGAGGAAAATAGCGCTCAGCAACCATTGGAGTTTTTGCATTCAGTTGATGTTTCACAGCATCAGCTGATAAGTTCCTCGAATTGGCCAGATTCAAACCAAATCGAAATCTGCGAGGGTTTTTAAGGATAATAGAATGAGTAGGAGTAAATGATGCTATCAAAGTATATCCCGCAAACTTCATCATCTCTGTGATCAGATCAAGGCCCGCTCCTTAAGGTACCTATTCAAGAAAAGAGAAGTACTTACACACGGGGATGTGTGGATGGAGTAAGCTCACTTAAATTCACATACCCCCACTTTCTGCCCTATACAAGCATTTTCCTGAACCCTACATGGATTATTTCAGTTTTGACCTTCAGCAGCTCCAATATTGAGTCCCATCATGCAACAAGATGCATCCTCACTTTTTTTTTTTTACAACTAGAAAGGCCAACCTTCAGTAGAGCAGACCCATTTGAGGCGAAGCAGCTTTCAACTCTCTAATGTTTCCATTTTAGATAAAAAGCATTTCCAAGAATCCAGTCACTGTTTAATATTGGCTACGACCCGAGAGAGAGCTAGACAGAGAACTTTCAGCGAATATAACAAATCAAAATAGCAACTTTATATTGAGCAAAGAGACAATATCAAGGACAACACCCAGCGATAACCCAGAAATCCGCTCAGAAGTTTAACGAACTAAAAATTGGCCCCTTGGAGCACCAAAACACAGTGGCATTCAATCAAACAGCTAGAGAACACTTTCTTCCCCAACACCTGCGCTCCCTCGTACAACGCAAACATTCGTTGCAAGAGTAGAGATGAACAAGACAGAGAATTACATAGTCAGTGATACCCTCTCCCGTAACTCTGGAGGAAGAGCTTCGCAGCTTTATCTCCGCAAAGACGGCGTTTCCCTGTGACTCCAAAAAAGCTTCCGCCTTTACGCTCTCTTCCACACATACAAAAAACGCAGCATCTCCTCTCTCCTGTAGCTTATCTGCGGCCATCAGGCGAGATGCGATGCTTTTGGGCCGGGTCAAGATGGGCCCTTTTCCCCATCGTCCCAACGAAGCCCATCCATCCACTTGCACTCGATTGAGCTGCTCCTGGTCGTACGTGTGGTGGAGAAGTAACTGCCCAAGCAAACTGCCACTTCCCTTCTTCTTATCATCATCACTCTGCGCTACAGAAAACTTTCCATGGCTGGTCTCAGCTTCAATCCCGCCAGAGTCAGGACCCCTCCTCTGCAACCTCACCAACCCATCTCCAATTTCGCCTCTTTCCCGAAATTCATCGACCTCCCTCATCGTACTCCTCGAGGCCTCGCCAGAAACCAGCGGCTCGCGCACCGGTTTCAGCTGAACTCGGTGTCGGAAAGCTCCGTTTCGACGGAGAAGGAGCCCGAACTCGACGAGGAAGAACCAGGTCAAGAAGATGATGACCCGACAGCGGGGCTGAGCTACCTCGACCCAGAAACCGATCCGGAGAGCATTTCGGAGTGGGAACTTGATTTTTGCTCCAGGCCCATTCTTGATATCAGGGGCAAGAAGGTGTGGGAGCTTGTGGTGTGTGACGATTCGCTTTCTCTCCAATACACCAAGTATTTCCCCAACAATGTGATCAATAGCATCACCTTGAAGGATGCTATCGTGTCCATTAGTGATGAACTGGGCGTTGCTCTCCCAGAGAAGATTCGCTACTTCAGGTAATTTTAACTGCATCATGAACGAAAGTCACATGGACATCAGTGGATGCAACCACTCACGTGCCTGTACAACTACATGGCTGTGTTAATTCTTTTGTTCTGAGTAAGAACTTTGACTAAATGCTTTGTGTGCGTGATCTAATAGGTCTCAGATGCAGACAATTATCACAAAGTCATGTAAGGAGCTCAGCATAAAGCCTATTCCGAGTAAGCGGGTATGTACAGTTCGCTAATTGCTATAGTTCCATTTGTATCTTCATGTTATTTTGTTCACTTAGGAATCACTTTAGGTGGGAAGATTCACTGGTAAGATAATAAAAAAGGATTCAGCCTTGTCTCCGTTGAAAATGCAAAATGAAGTTGGATGAGCATATGGAAAGTTCCTAAATTGTCGGACAGATACTAAGGTTCTGACATTTTCTTGACTTGTGCTTTGTATTGGATAGAAAGAATAGCACATCTGTTTGATAGGAGCTTCCTCATTAGCCACGCTAATGTTCTCTTCAGGCCGTCCTGCTGTGTTTCATCTATCTTCGTATGCCCCGTTATTGGATAAGTGAAAAGTACTTCAGGATGTGATGGACATGGATGTGTTAACACGTTGCTGCTCCTCCCCTTTTGCTTAATTTGTAATGGATAATATAGTTTCACTTTCTTCCTTTTTTCTTCCTTTGGGTATTGATTCTGTGGTTTCCTTGGTATCACATTAGGAAGAATATTTTCTACATGCTAACTTTGCATGCTTTATATGTACTCACTTTCATCCAGTAACGTTTGTATTTCAGTGTGTATCACTACTTCTCTGGCTAGAAGAGCGGTATGAGACAGTGTATACACGTCACCCGGGTTTCCAAAAAGGATCCAAGCCCCTTATGGCTCTTGATAACCCTTTCCCAATGGAACTTCCTGAAAATCTGTTTGGGGAGAAGTGGGCATTTGTCCAATTACCATACTCAGGTATGGACCCTTCAGTCGCAAGAGTCCTTGTGAATTAATTTTTTCATGTAAAGGCATTACAATGATCCCTATAGACGCTTGTGGAGATTAGAAACTCAGGTGTCTGCTTAGTCTTTATATCGTGACATCCACTTTTTCCGCATACAAGCATAAACATTTTTGAACTCCTTCAGTTGATGTACTGTTCTCTTTCTTTGTAGCTGTTCGTGAGGAAATTTCAGGCTTGGACACAAGATATGTGTTTGGTTCGGGTCTGGATTTGGATTTATTGGGCATTGAGATAGATGACAATACATTGATACCGGGGTTGGCTGTTGCATCTTCACGTGCAAAACCACTAGCAGGTGCATTCTTTTTCTGTATATCTCTTGCATGACATTAGCATGCTACTGATTCTGTTGTGTCACGCCAGAATCTTCAAGTGATAATCAAGTATCTTGAGCTTCCATACTCACTCGTGACACAGTAAGGCAGGGTGTAGTTATGATTAAAGTTGGGCCCATCTGCTGTCCAATTTGGCATTAGGGAAAGGTTTATGAAGCTTGATAAACAGCAACTCCTCAAGACCATGCATCATAAAATGAGGCTGCTATCCTGGGACTTATAGCCAGCCAGAAAGAGTGACTGCACCTAGTATATTGACATCTATTCCCAGTGGCTTTCATGTTCACTAATTAGCTGCACTAGGAATGAATCCAGATGATGCATTAATTGGAAAACAGGAGTACAACATTAGTACGTGACAGTCCTTGTGAGATTGACAGAATTAAAAGTCACAGTTTGGCATTCTCAGTACCCTATCTAGTAATACTATATTTTGTTTAACGATTCATGGGATCATGAGTACATAACTATTTTCTAGCCATGCTTGCTTGCATAGTTGCAGACTAGCAGTTGAGTTCATCTCTTCTTAACACTTAGTTGTATATTAAGAGCAATCTCTACTCTAATCTTAACACTGGTCATCTAA
The DNA here is from genome assembly GCA_016097605.1 of Eucalyptus guilfoylei. NCBI lineage: Eukaryota > Viridiplantae > Streptophyta > Magnoliopsida > Myrtales > Myrtaceae > Eucalyptus > Eucalyptus guilfoylei. Next base: position 496,939 of record CM027869.1, read on the forward strand.
CTGTAAGGACACTTTGCTTTGTAAAATTTTATATTGCTATATTCGCTACAGCTCTCAAAATTCAATTAAATTATAATCTTTGTTCCACCGCCACAGCTTGGATGAATGGACTGGAAGTCAGTTCAATTGAAGCTGATACTGGTCGAGCCGGCTTGATTCTTTCAGTTGGAATTTCAACACGTTATGTTTACGCAACCTACAAGAAAACTCCTGTGACGACAACTGAAGCCGAAGCTTGGGAATCAGCAAAAAAATCCTGTGGGGGATTACATTTCCTTGCCATCCAAGAGGACCTGGATTCAGATGATTGTGTCGGATTCTGGCTGTTGCTAGACTTGCCACCACCTCCTGTATAACCTTCAGCATCAACAATATCTATAGACGATACATTGGGTCTACTTTTTCCATTGAAGATGTCTGTGTTGATCTCCAGATATAGAAGAAATTATTAGTCCACCTTTTTTGCTTAAATTCACCAACAGTCAAATTGGCAACCAGGGTAGCTATGCTGACTAGTATCTATCAAATTACATATCAGATCCATATTCATGCAAAGAAATAGCAATACACATAGAAAGGACACAAGATGACATCATTGAGGAGCCTATTCTTACATTCGTTGCACTGATTAAGCACTCATTAAATGGTTTGCGCTATTAACGGAAAAAAAAAGGCGATACTGTGAAAGGTAATTGGAACTGATTTGGCAGCAGAGAATTACTTGAGAAATTTTATAATTCTGCTATACAGTTTGAAATGCGTGGTCATTGAGGAACACCATCCCATTTGTGTGGTGAAAAATGCCTACCCAATGTTCTTACAAGGCGATTAGCGATCAACTGGAACCTGCACCCTGTTAGTCCTTGACTGGCGAAATTCTATGTTCAATTCCATGGTAAATTGTAGTAATCACAATCAAACTTCTGATTCTTGTCACTTTTTGTCAAGTCCGCTCCTGTCATGGGGAGGAGAAGATTCGTTTTCGAACGCAATGGTTTGTGACTGTAACTCTCCAGCATATATTGCAAGAGAACAGTCAAAGAGTTACACACCAACACTTTCCGGTAAGAAGGAATGTCAAAAAAGTGAGCCACTTTTATACGACAGAGATCTTAATGAGTTGCAACATATACAATGAAGATGCTTCCCTTCATAATTATTAACAAGATTGGATTCTGGGAAAAACATACACAATCTCTAGCTCTCTTACAACAGAGAAGATGGCTTAACTTCGCTTATTTACGAATTACCAGGGCTGCTTTGGCATGGACACCCAAGCAGAGTAAGCACAAACAATCTTCTGAGATATGTACACATAAACAGCAAATGATAAACTCATCAAAGCCAAATCTTTCCAGTCACCCTTCCTCTGTGGGCTCAAGTTGTGCTTCAATCCCTTCCTTATCTTCCCAAAACCATCTATCATTCCAGCAAAAGTTGGCATCTTGCTCTGCTTTTCTTTCTTCGGCTCCTGCATCGCAGGATCGTCATGCTCTCGGTCCTGGGCCGTGCAAGAAACAGTGACAACGTGCTTAGAACAGTCGCCACGCTTGAGTTCTTGAATTGCAGTGGATCTGTAGCGGAAGTAGTGGTGATGGAAAGAGAAGGAAGCCATGGACAGAAGCCCACAAGGTGAGAACTTGAAGTATCTGTGACTTGTATTGGTTTGCTAATTGGAACAAGGGTGGTCAGAGGAGGTTCGAGGACAAGGTGTGGGCTGGGTCTCTGCAGTGTTGATCAGGATGCAGGACTTGACCTCCCCGTTGTCGTTGAAGAAGAAGATAACCTGCACTCACACCATTTGGAGAGAAGTCGGGAGTGGAACGGGGAACCAAGTGGGAATATCTGTGCCTTGCGAATACGAACAAAAGAGCAAAGAGTCGCCCACAGATATTTCGAAGGCGTAGCAGCCACGATGAGAACGGATAAGCCTAACGTGATGGGCCGGGCCGGGCCGGGCCGGGTCGGGTCCGGGTTCCAAACTCAAAGAGGAACCAATGGATTGGTCCCTCAAGCAAGCTCAGCCTCACCCTTTATTGATCATCCAAATTTCAGGAAAAATTGCCGATCGTGTGGTACACTGGTACGGGCTGAATTCCTCTCTAAATCTACCTACTCCAAATATGCCAATGACCTCACGTTGGCACTCAATTTTCAGATCTATCCTCACTAAACAATTCTTATATTTCTTCATGCATCCTTTTCAGAACTGCTTAAGTACTCAAAAAGATTTGAGTAGTTGGATTTTTTTGTTTTAATAGCTATTTTTTTTTTCTCTTGTTTAATTTGAAGGAGCCCCCGTACTCAATGATTGAATATCACAGAAGGAAATACAAATGTATTGGACTCTTGGAGTTGTCAACACCAACCGCATGCAATTCTGGATATAGCCTACGTGTGTGTATGTAACAAAAATTGGGGGGCGGGTGGGGGTTGACAAATATATTGCGATGATGATTCGGACGCACTAACTTCCGTCCCATCCTCCCAACACATTCTCGCCAAGATCGGACGGGGGCCGAACGCATTCACATCTCCACGACACCGCTGGGCGACGGTAGGATCAAAGTGCATTCCACACGCACGCATCCCGCAGTCCTCCCCACTCCCGATCTCTTTTTCTCTGCCCTTCTTCTCCTTCTTATTATTATTTATTTATATATTATTTATATATTTTATTTGGCAGGGGGAGAAGAGACCAGCAAAGTCAAAAAGGTCCGAATGGGATTCAATGCGGCCCGGGGGGGTGGGGGATGGATGCGCAGTGCGCACCTTGCGTATCCAAGTCGGCTTCCTCCTTCCTTCTCTTTCTTCTACTGGACAGGACAGGGGGCACGACGAACGAGAACAGTGGGTTAAACTGCGTTGACTGATTTTCACACCATCAATGACTTTTCTAATCTTCCATTTCTCTCTCTCTCTCTCCGCAAATTTGACCCTCAACCTTCCGACCCTCCCCAATACCTCCTCAAATCTCGATCCCATCACCTCCACGTGTGCAGCGCACACCCCCCACCTCACGCCCCACCCTTTGCCCTAATCGCTCTGCACTCCCCACCTCCACCACCATCTCCTTCCTTCCTTCCTTCGTCTTTCGTCCTTCTCTGGATCCATCGCCGTCCCTTCTCTTCCTCCTCCTCCTCCTCGGTCTGATTGGTTCTCCGTTTCTCTCTCTTTTGACCGGGGCTTCCCCCCCCTTCGATTCTCTCCGCCCACTTTTGCTTGCGGTGGATTCCCTCCACCCCCGCTCGCCCCTATGTTCCTTGCTTCCTCCGAGGTCTAGCATCCGGCTGGGCCCTTTTAGGGTTTCCCCCGAAATCATCCGCCGCCTCTGCTGCTGCTGCTGCTGCTGCTGCTGCCGCTGCCGCCGCCGCCGAAAGTGAAATCGGACATGATCCCGGTGCTGCGGGTTGCGATTTGGGAGCCCGTCCTTTGAGCCGTTCCCTTCCATTTTCTTCCCACTTTTTTTTTTTTTTTTTCTATTTTTGGGTTTTGGGTTTGGTTTGGCGGGGTTTGAAGCGGTCGGATCATGAAGAGATTGCGGTCGAGCGATGATCTCGACTACTACGGCGACAAGAGCCTGTGCAAAGACTCCGCTTCCAATCGCTCCTCCTCCTCTTCCCACCGAAGCGGCTTCTACTCCCCCAAGCCCGGCGACGCTCCTCCTCGCAAGGTTCTGCTCACCTCCTACTCCTCTCGCTACGACCGGGATCGGCCCCTCGTCGACGACGACGGCCGCGACGCCTTGAGGATCCCGCGCAAGCGCTCCGACCACGATTTGGAGCGCTACGATCGCAGGAAGCTGTTGGGCTCCTCGGGGTTCGGCCCCGATAGGCACGGCGAGAGGAAGGGGCATGGGGCTGATTTCGCCGAGAGAGCGGACGGGTACGGCGGCAATAGTCGCGGAGTTGCTCACCGATCGGATGGCTTCTCCGGCCCCAAGAAGGAGTTCCCTAAGGGATTCCGATCGGAGAGGGACAGATCGAGGCGCGAAGGGAGCACTTCGTCGTCCTCTTGGCAGAGATTCGGGAATGGGAGCAAAGAAGTTGACGAGGGCAGAAGTTTCAGAGCTGGATTTATGGAAGACAGGGAGAGGAAGGCGCTGAGGGATGTGAAATCTCCTACGTGGTCGAGAGATTCCGGGAGTGAGCAATCTCGAAGAGGTTTTAGAGATGGAAAAGTGAGGGAGAAAGAGAAGGAGAAGTCACCTAGCGTGTCGCGAGGTGATTCGGGTAGCGAACAGCAGTCTAGGATGAGGTCGAGGTCGAGGTCGCCGCCGAAACATCTGGAGGCCGGAGAGGTTAAGGAGAAGGAGAAGGAGAAGGAAAAGGAGAAGGAGAAGGAGAAGGAGAAGGAGAAGGAGAAGTCCCCGAGCTGGTCAAGCGAGAGGTCGAGGAGTGTGGAGACCAAGAAACACGAGGAGGAGTCGCTAGCTGAGAGTGGGAGTAGTAGTGAAATGGAGGAAGGAGAACTGGAACCAGAAGCGGCCGGCGAACTTGGATCGGCTCCTGAGGTTGGGAATGGAGGAAGCCCGCAAAAGGCTGTTCAGTTGGAATCTGGTCATAGGGAAGTTGTAGAGAGTGAGGGTAGAGGTGAGGCTGCCGAAGAAGTCGACAAGTCCCCTTGTGAGGAAGGGAAGGATTGCCCTGAAGAAAGTCCAGTTGAGGAGAAGAGGGAACATACAGATGAGGCCTCTCAAGATCATCAAAAGACTTCAAATGACGAGATGAGTGGTAGTAATGATGAGGAAAGTGAAACTGAATCTGATAGTGCAATTGTCAAGGATCGGGAGATTCTGAAAGGGGAGGAAGAGAGCTGGGGAGGTCACTTGGAGTCTGCAGAGGAAGCCGTTCAATATAGGAAGCACTTGCATGATGAAGAACCTCCTAAACAAGACAAGGCTATTGATCTGGAAATCAAGGAAGAAGGTGCAGAATCACAGGAGTTAAAACTGGGAGAACCGGCAGGGTCTTCGCTCGCTGATGATAGTACCGGCTTGGCTGGAGAAAGGCTTGTGCATAGCTTCAAGGACAAAGGCAAGAGCGTTGCTTTTATGCCAATCGAAGTTGCTGGAGTTGCCAAAGAATGCGTATGGATTGAAAGAGAATTTACAGATGTTGTGAGTAGCAGGGCTATGGACATGGAAGGGCCGAGCACTAGAGGTTTTGAGTTGTTCTCGAGCTCTCCAGTTAGGAAAGCGGAAAAATCAGATAATGTGGGCATTACTGGGCAGAAAGATGACAAACTGGGGATGGAGCAACTCGATCTCTCTCTGAGCTTGCCAAATGTGTTGTTACCTATTGGCGCCACGGGTGACAACACAACCACCGCTGCTCCTGCTTCCCCTAGCCAATGCAGAAGTGTGCAGTCCTGGTCTACTTTTCGTACTAACTCAGAAGGCTTTACCCAGTCCTTTTCGGGATCTCAATCCTTTTTCCACAATCCAAGTTGTTCTCTTACTCAGAATTCAGTAGACTTTGAACAATCAGTGAAGAGTCGCCCTCTGTTTCAGGGAGTTGATTGGCAGGCACTAGCTCAGAATGAGGCGAAGCCTGACGAAGCTCCGGTGTATCAAGGATCTCTCAGTAATGGAAACGGCTCTCTTTACCAGTCTCAAGCCGTGCTGGGAAATTCAAATACTGATCTCATCCAAGCCCTGAATCTTAGGGCAGAGGGAAGCGGTAAAATGCTCAGTGGACTGGACGAGCAACTGAGTTTTAAAAAACAGGTGATGGGAGGGCAGACAAAGCGTCATGATAATGTCAAGTCCCCTTCACAGAGTTTTGGATCTCATGATATGGGGACGAGTTACGGCTTTGATAAGAAACAAGTGGCAAGGGAGAAACATGGTGGTAGCTTATACAGGAGTGGTAGCCAAAAGGAGCGCGATCAACAGTTGATGGGTGGAAGTGGAACTGAATTTGTTGAGTCAGTCATTGAGAAGATAGTTTCGGAACCATTGTATGAAATTGCGAGGAAATTCCGCGAGATGAGAGAAGAATCTTTGGCATGTTTCAAAGAGAGTATCCGGGAGTTAATGCTTAATAAAGATAAGCATCGGCAACTATTGGCTTTTCGAGAAGCGCTGCAGAACAGATCAGATATTACTGTTGAGATGCTATTGAAATGCCATCAAACTCAACTGGATATCTTGGTTGCCCTAAAAACTGGTCTACCAGACTATCTTCAACTTCCATCCAGTCTTCCATCCTCCGATTTGGCTGAGATTTTTCTGAATTTAAGATGCAAAAATGTTTCCTGTCGGAGTGCTTTACCCGCTAATGGGTGTGACTGCAAGGTTTGTGTAAAGAGTGGCTTTTGCAGTGATTGTATGTGCCTAGTGTGCTCTAAGTTTGACATGGCATCCGACACGTGTAGTTGGGTTGGTTGTGATGTTTGTCTTCATTGGTGTCATGTGGAGTGTGCCATAAGGGAATCTTATATTAGGAATGGACATAGTGCAACTGGCACCCAAGGAATGACAGAGATGCAGTTTCATTGTGTCGCTTGTAATCATCCTTCTGAGATGTTTGGATTTGTGAAAGAGGTTTTTCAAAGCTTTGCAAGGGGATGGAACGTTGAGAATTTTTACAGAGAGCTCGAATATGTCAAGAGGATTTTCCATGCGAGCAAGGACATGAGAGGGAAACGATTATATGAAGTTGCCGATCAGATGCTGGTGAGATTGGCAAATAATGCTAACCTTCCTGAAGTATACAGTTACATCATGACTTTCCTGAATGGTAATGTTCTGTATCCTCAAGCCTGGTTGTTACTGGTCTGACTATTTGTTACTTCAAAAGAGTTATTTTGATATGCCACACATGCATGTTAGATAGATTTTCAGCATCGACCTTTTTTATTTTCCTTTTTGGAAGTGATGCTTAATTTTGAAAGAGGGATGCAAATTTAAGGGATAAGGACATCTGTGAGTAAACTATGAAGAAAAACATAATTTTTTTCTTTATCTTCATTAAAAAAAAATTATGGTCGGCTTTGATATACTGTTTCTACTTGGGATACTTTCTGATGGTATGATATGCTGTCTCACTATATTTTCTTCTCTGTTTCGAATGCGTAGATTGTAGTTTGAATCAGATAGGTGGACTCATACATTATTAAATCCATCCCAGAAACTTTCAGCTTATTTTGCTCCCCATGTTGCTAGGCTGGTTCTTGCTTTTGTTTCAAAATTCATTAGACTTCTACTTGAATCAGAAGTACTTGTTTTTAGCGTAGGAATGGTTTCAGAAGAACTGCATGCAGAATATAGAAGATACAGTGGATATAAAAAAAAATCAATATTACGTATATGTACTGGGAACTCTATTGGTTTTTGTTTGTGGGATGTTGATTAAGTTAGTATAAAGCTAACATATCTGCACTTTGCTTGACCGTGTTATTAACCGGAATCTGCTATATTGTTCTTCACTGTGATGGCAGAATCCAATTCAGCTAAATATGATAAAACTCTGGACTCTGGCATTGAACGAGGGAAAGGAGTCAACAATGTGGCTGGAGCTAGCCAGGATATGTCGTGGGTCACAGGTGCGGTAGCAGAAAGGGTTCCTTTCCAAGGGGAACGCCTAAGCAGTACAATTCCAAGCCCCAACATTGGACGGAGTGATCAGCATGCTTTGGAGTTGGAATTGCAGAGGAGTGATAAGAAAGAACCATTGTTTGATGAGTTGGAAAGTATTGTCAGAATTAAAAAGGCGGAAGCGAAGATGTTTCAAAAGCGTGCTGATGATGCAAGAAGAGAAGCTGAGGGACTGAAACGTATAGCAGTGGCCAAGAATGAAAAGATCGAAGAGGAGGTCACTGCCCGAATTGCAAAATTGCGCTTGCCAGAGGCTGAGGAATTGCGCAGAAAAAAATTGGAAGAGCTGCAGGCTTTAGAAAGAGCCCATCTAGAATATTTCAACATGAAGATCAGAATGGAAGCCGATATTAAGGATTTATTATTGAAAATGGAAGCAACTCAAAGAAACCTTGCCCTGTAACATGACGTTTGACAGCATGTCTCTTAGAAGTGTCATTTCTTCAGGTAATTTTACCAGCTAATGGCAAAGACAGTTGCTCCCTAGGTTTGTTGGTTTGGAGGCAAACCAGAATCTGTACGGGGAGTGCAACATCTCCTCACATGTAATTGACCAGTTCCCTTAGTCTATGCAAGTAGGACTAGGACATGTTCTAGCTTCCATCGTCCTCTTTTTGTTAGCACGGGCTTACAATCAAATGATTAGTTTAGGATTTCTTGAATGAAGAATTATATATTGATATGTTGTGCATGCAGTTTACGGAACAAGTTGAATTGTGAATTAGGAAATTGGGTTCCTGGTAAAAGCTCTTTATGCGTTCGCCGATTGTTGCTACACTGGCTTGGCAGCGCAGCCAATGAATTTTTTAGATTTCCTAATTGAACTCGATGTTTGTTTCGTGTGTCTTGCTGTAAGTTAGTACTCAAGGTCTTCCTCTGTTGGATTATGAACAATGTAATTCTTTCATGTTATCGTCTCAAAAAAGAACATTTCCCTCGACATGATGGAAAAATTCAACAGTGATAGGAACATTTACCTGTCTCCCGATCGCGTGCTTTCTCCATCGAGGATGTTTTTCAAGCAGTCAAGTAGGCGGGAAAGCTTCTTCCTGAGGTCCTTCATTCTCCCTACGCCAGGCCATGGCACCAGCCCTGCTCCTTGAAAACTAGCTGCTACTTTCATCCGTTGCTTTCCTGCCATGTCTTCTGTCTCGTAGGTTGCCCTTTCAAGCTCCCCTACATCTACCATATCGGCAGGAAAGATGGACGGGAACAGTTGCAGTTCCACAGCGGCATATAACGCAGCGGAGACCCTGAATTCAAGCTCATTCTAAATTATGGGTGCCGCCTTTTCTATTGCCAGGGGATCCAATGCATTATTTATGGCTACTACCACAGAGATCAAGATACATGACGTTTGCTTCTGGCTGTCCGTGCGACATGTGAACAGAACCAAGGAACCCGAGTCCGTGAGGGGTGAACACCGTGAGACTGAGATCAACACCTCCCTCGCTGCTACTTCCTTTCTTAAATTTAGGAGCAATCTTCAGTCAAAATTACAACTAAATAACGGAAATCTAGATTAAATTAACTTGTACTTATGAATTGATCATTAACATATACTATAAGGTCAGTTTATTGATCATGATCTTTGAGCAAAAACTAAGCATGTTAAGCTAATATCATCACTCATTTATTTACCATTTAGTGATGATTTATCATAACAGTATGCATCGCTTATTCGTAGTATTTTTTAGTTGCTAACAATGATTTCAGAATAATCAGATTAAATAAGGAGAGAAATGGATGGGATCCTCTTTCGAAAATCTCTATCCAACTCTGGATGAACATGGGAGGAAGATGATGCAGAACGCGTGCTTGCTTCTGAAGAACCAAGAGCATCATCAACAAAAAACGAAGCAGAAAAGGATCTATACCAATAAAAATAATAGATTCGTATACAAATGTCCACATAACATATGCCACAGAGAAAGTTCCATTTCAAATAACAATCAAGCCTCAAACATTAAAAGCAAAAACAGAAGCTGAAGTATGGCCTCCTCAGTCACACATTTACTGGGATCACACTCCGCTATCATTTATAACAACTCCGAACAAAAAGAGAGGCCGTGACCCCTTCCGAGGGTGCACCTTGGCTTGTGATTAAAGTCATCAAATCCCATGGTAGCATATAAAACATGTCACCAACATTTATAGACCAGAGGAAAACAGGGGTTATGGCTAAAACGTAAGTGAGAAAAGGAATATCGATAAAGTGACACAAATACTCGCTAAATGATGTAAGGTAATTTATGGAACACGCTTCAGAATGGCTCACAAAGCTAACTTATGAAGAATTTCCATTAAACTTTCACGAGCTGCAATTTCCTTCTTCTTTTCACGGAGAAAGTACCTGAACTAACAGCAAAATGACATAAAAATAGCCAACAGTATGTCTGAGCTCCCACTTCAACTCTCTTCATTAGCCTGCTTTGTTGGCCTTCGAATCCAGTTTTTGTCCAGCTTCAATTCCCCCGGATTTGATGTCACCCGAACAACACCCATCCCCATGATGATGATGATGATGATGATGGTGACCATGCCCATGCCCATGCCCATGACGATGATGATGATGGTGATGATGGTTCTGCTTTCCCTTGAGCTGCTTCCTCATGTCATATGCATCCTCTCCATCTGCATAGTACTTCGCCTCCACGTCATGTATCTTGTACCCCAGCGTCTCAGTGTACAAATTGAATGCAGCACGATTGCTTTTACGCACATGCAGCGAAACATACTCAGCCCCATAAACCTGCAAGATCTCTTAAAAGAATAAGCATGACACTTCATGCTTTGACATGTTCAAGCATTTTTATGGGTAACGATCAGGAGTGAATCATATAAAAACTACTCACTTACTCCCTACTTTTAAGAACGAAAATTAGAGCCACCTGTTTTTAAAGGCGGCTTTAAACTAAAAGCTAAATGACTATGTTTCAGACCACAAATATTTCCACCAGTTAAGCTCGAGATAAGAGGTTCTCACCAGCCCAATATGTTGTCCTCTAGCTACAAACACTCACAAACAAGCAGATAACTACCGACATTTCACTGAAAGAAAAGATAACTATCAAAATGGAGACAATTCTCTGCAGCATCTAAAAGAGAGACATACACGCATATGACCATACATGATGTGAAATATCACCTCAAATAAAGTTGCTTATGATGTCTTCATTACTATATTTGCTCTGCTAGCATTGGTATGTTCATTGGGTGTGAAATAACAACCACATCACAAGTGCATATTAAGATATGCTTCAAAAAAATATATCAGAATAGATTCGCATATACAAGTATGCAAGGACTTCATAAATTGTCATGTCTCCATAGAAAAATAAATCCAGGAACAAATCCCTCTACTTGATAAACACTACCATGTGTGTGTGTGTGTATTCATGTCAATACATCACATCACCACACCTAACCTAAACGAACTAAACGACCTGTTTTAAAAGCTTAATTGAACAAGAACACATGTTCTCGCCTGGATTCGCACCTAACCATCAAAAGGGGACACAGAAGAAAGACTAGCGCCCCAAAGTTATCCATAGTGAACTCTTAAGAATTCCCAGTAATTCTCTGCTAAATAAAATCGGAGAAATTCAATTTACCCACACAGATAGACCATATAATCTAGCCAAATTAACCTCTACATTCAATTTCCGATGGCCTCCAATGATCTTCCATCAACATCATTCCTCTATTCTAATTGAAATCTACGGAAGACAAGTATGCTTCAATCACAGAACCAGGTAAGACCAACCCAAATAACAAATCCATCAAAAGCCCAAAACTTTACATCAAAAAACAGCATCCCAATCAAAATTTAAGACATCGGCATACCAGGTAAGACCAACCCAAATGACAAATCCATCAAAAGCCCAAAACTTTACATCAAGAAACAGCATCCCAAGCAAAATTAAGCTATCGGCATACCAAAAAAAAGAAAGGGTGTTAGGGAAAGAGAAACAAAAACCTGTTCCATGGCATTCTGAGCAGCATTCATGAGCTTGGTGGCGAGTCCCAGCTTGCGATGAGTGCGGAGGACGGCGAGAGAGGTGATGTGGCCGTGGCACTCGTTGGTCTCTTCCTCCATCTTCGCCAGGACGTACCCGACGATCCGGCCGTTGTAGTCCTCCGCCACGTAGAGGAGCTGAGGCCAAGAGAGGATGTGGTACAGGTAGTACTTCATCTGGTAGTTCTCGGGCAGGCACATCAGATTGCAAGCTTGCATGGCCAGCAGGTCGTCCACCGTGGCCTTGCGAATGCACACCATCGTTGATCTGGTTCTGCCGGTTTCAAAGCTTCGTGCTCCTTCGAGGGGAGATTTGGGGGTGGAGGGTAGGGTTTGCTTCTCGCTCTTTCGGAGAAGAAAGAAAGAGATGGAAAATGAAAGAGAGAAAATGAAGATATCTACATAGGCTTGGGCTGGCTTGGCCCATGATATCCTTTCTTAGCCCTGCAATTTTTATTTATTATTTATTCAATATCCTAAAAACCCCAAACTATGCACACAAAAATCCCAAACATTTGTTTTTCTTTTTTGTGTTAATAAAAACCCTAAATTCATTCATTTTGATAAACATACTCCAAAATTTTTAAGTCTAAAATTATATTACTGTGATAAATACATAAATCACACATTTATAAGTTTTGATTTTTTCATAACACAAAAAAGGTGAATATTTGTATCGCGGTGGGTATAAATATTAAACGAAGCAGTCCATTTGAAATGAACCAAACTCGAATCAATGCTCTCTTTGAAGTTCTACTTCATTTTATGTCTATTGCCTTCGTTTATGTTTGCCCAATTATGATAAGCACCATGTGAGTGGACCGAGAGGTGTAGTGCGGGGCTTATGCTTCTTGTCCTTAAATAGACATTCGATTTGGAATTTTCACTTTATTAAGGAAAAGGATTGAACTTTTATAATGTTATGCTAATCTTTGGAATGAGAAAATGGGTTTTGAAAATAGTACGGAAGAGGTCTCGAATAAGTGAGTGAAGGAGACAATGTTGGTCCCACTCGCAACTCCATATGACTTCTCCAACATCTCCAGCCCTTGAAATTGGTCAAAGTTCATGTTAATTCCACTTATGACCTGAGGATTTATATGCATTGTTGAAAGCCCTTTCTTGACCTGGGAAAAGGATCTAAAATAACCATTTCACGATTTCTAATAACCCCGTGTCATGACATTGAATTGGAACACATTCTGGTATGGCCTAAAACTGGTAGATACAATGATACTTTTCACTCTCATATCATCTGCTTGTTACATTGAAGCTACTTCACCTGTTTCCTAGTTCCTTTGTCTTGATCTTGAGCACTGAATTGATTCGAACATAGCACTCGTTCGATTAAAGCACTGTTTTTCAGTACTCTTAATCAATGTTAAGTTCCCTTGCAATGTTTCTGCTCGGTTTCATGGTAGCGGGAATGCCCTTCAGGCTTGGAGATTTCTGCTGGTAACCATTTGGCCTGCCACTTTTGTAGAAGCTAGGCACTTCGCTTGCGATTGAAGATACGAGAGAGAGCTTATTCTTGTACGGGGAATAGCTATCGGAGTAAGCATCAAAAGCCCCGGGCCTCAGTTTGGGCGAGCTCAGTGATCTCGCTTTTGCCTTGGCCGATTCGGTCGTGGCCATATAAGTTGGTATGGCAGGCGGACTTTGGAAGTTGTCATCCCCCATCGAGCACTGCTTTTTATGGCGAGGGTACCTTCTTGGAGCACATTGAGGGGAGTCCAGTGGCTCGAACTGTTGTTTTTTCGGACTACTTTTCGGCTTAAATTGTCTTTTATCCTCATCCTTTGGTTTCGGATGAGAAGTCAGAACTGGGTCTAGATCTTCAAATTCTTTGCTTTTAGCAAGTTGCGTATCCACCCATTGCTCCAACCAATACCTCCACCTTCCGCTTGGTTTTCTGTGCTCCGATTCTGCCGACTTCTGCATAATTTTTCCATCTATGAGAAATCAATTGAAGTGATAGGCTCAAAATGAGGCACTAAGGACAGGCCATTCTTACCCGATGGTTGAATGAGTATCCCTTGATGCGCTCTCTCTTCAGTGCAGCCTCTTTCTTGCTTAAGAACAATGCCTCTGCATCTTTTTTAGACAGTAAGCTGTCATCCCACCTTCTTTGGCTGTTTTTATCGACCTAAAGATTTCGAAACAAATTCACCAATGTCTTTCTTACCTTCAGATCAAGAGGAGAGTAGAATAGAAATATGCTGAACCACCTTGAAATGATCAGATTGAAAAAACTAATAACCTAAACTGATTGATGTCACATCCTTTTCAAATATAATGAAAGAACATTTATATTCTTGAGGACAACTCGGTCATCTGAAGTAGTAGGGATAAGGAACAAAAGGGGGAGGGAGAGAGAGAGAGAGACCTGACATTTTTAAAAGAACCCTTACCATGTAACTTATGTATTTGATCTGACAATTCTCGTCGCAATGCAAAGTCCTCTGAACATTGTGTGATCTGGTCGCGCAGACCTGTGAATGTATATCCACAATGGATTGCAAGCGCTTAAGAGTGGTCATTGCTTGGCGCCTGACAGCGCAGCCTCGAATTATGGCTTGAAGCCTCACTATTCCCTTCAGTGCCCTCAGAGCTTTCCTTGCCTGCAGATCTCCCCCCCAAGATAACGTTAATCAGAGGCTATTCATCCTGATAATAAGGGAAAGAAAACGATCAAATCTGAAAATTTTGGTACTTCATCATTCCCATAATCCTTCCACATCGTTCTCTTCAAAATCATGGTTTAACTTGACTAATGCCACCGGCAAGTGTCAACAGCCCACTCAATTACATAAGAGGGAGAATAGATTTTTCCCTAGCTATAAGCATCAGATCCTTCTACATAGGCATTAAAATGAGTCTTCACCCGCAGTTATAACGTCTATAGCCTAACTTGCAACAGTTTCTTAGAAATAGCACAGGGTAAGTACATGAGATTGGCTGGAGAGAGTAAACTCACAAGAAATCCTCGAAAGGCAGCTTGAATTCTAATAGCAGCCAATTCTTGGCTTTTACTTTCATTTTGATGTGTGATGTGGGTAGTGTCCTGGTGTATTATAGCAACGGAAGGTTCATCCACTTCCTTTTTGCATTGATGAGACGAAGGTTGAGGGTTGCTTGTGAGCTTAGCAACCTCAGCAGCCACCTGAGCAGCTGCAGCAGCTGCTTCGGCAGCGGCTGCCGCGGCAAGAGCCACACTAAGGGCGTGCTTGCTCTGCACTTGTTCCTCTGCATCATCAACTGTCTTTGGGGGCGGTGGTGCTGCAATTGGCGGTAAACTTTTAACTTGAAGCCTCTCAAACACCCATTTCCTTCTTCTTTCCTTCTGATCAAACACATTGATGTCAGAGCCACAAACTTAACAACGAAAATTTGGAGGTTTCGCTAAAACAATATTTACAAAATCAACACGTTCAGAACCTTCTCTGGCTTTGTTTGCTTCTCTAGCCTAAAGAATCTCTTCACTAAGGTGAACCAGCTCCTCTTTTTGGCCATTGAAGGGCTTCACATGTGAATGTGACCTGAAAAGGTCCTATTGGTATGAGAGTGGGCTACTTGGTGATAGCATCAGAGATGTGGCTGCACAACAAGCAAACTCAGAAGCAAGCAAGCATGGACGCTGGAGAGAGAGTGATTCATATGAAAGCTGGTAGCTAGTGGCACAATGAGGAAAACCTGTCAACATAAAAAAGCTCATAGAATAATATTTCTTGCGGGACAATTCTACACGAGGACCCAAATTCAGGAGGCACAATGCTAGACTGTGCCGAAACCTATGTAGATCACTAGGCTCACCTTTTCTTGCACAACTAGCAAAATCAATCACAAAGTTCGCCACATGGAAACGCCTTTCCCTTTGGGATCTCGGACCAAAATTTGACAAGTTGGAGAAAGAATTGCCTTAAATTCAGATCAAGATCAACCCTTTCTTATTTTTATCACATAGTCAAAAAGGGGATGACTGTGGAGTGTGGATGAATCGCACACCAGATTTCTTCTCGAGACAATGGAATCACAAATCCCGAAAGAGTGAATTTAACAAATGCTTTAAACTCACCAGATGGGTATGTATGTCATATAAAATACTGATATTCTTTAATAGTATAATTTGCCTTTTCCCCCGATGAGTTGCGTCTGTTGGGCAGGTGGGCCTTGAACAAAGCACTCTGTGGGGAAGGAGAGAAGCCATGTTTGCATTCAGAGGGGGGTGGTGGGTGGGGGGAGAGAGAGAGAGAGAGAGAGAGCGCTCCGTGAGTGCGCTGAATTATTATTTTCGTCAGAGAAAAGTCTTCGGAGTTTGATGGGGGTCCCGTATGCAGTCTATTACACTGTCAAACGCATGTTCAAGTGTTTCGTTTTGGGAAGAATTTAACAAGGCTGACACTGCGCTCATTCAGCTTTATTTTTTCTTTTGTTCTGACAAAGAGCATCATCAATGCACGCAGAAGTGTCCCATCACGCATGATGAGGCTTTGTTTTAGCCCTGATTCTTTTGCATACCCGGCTAAATATCCGGGTGTCATCGCATGTGTCTTGAACAGGCTGCGTCACATCTCAGATGCAACTGCTCCCTCAGAAGTACCTTTCTGCAATTGCAAAAGAGGGCTACCATATTTGGAGAAAGTGGTAAACAGTAAACGCTACATTGGAGACCCCATTTCGCACTCCTCCAAAGTTTCTTTCCTTTTCCTTCTGGACAATGTTGCCCCCAAAAATTTGACCATGAAACACTTGCATAGACCTAATACACGCGTGAGAGAGAGAGAGAGAGAGAGAGAGAGAGAGCTATTATTGGGAGAGATGTGGGGCTGGTTGAATGTGCAAGGGACAGGAGAATGAAAAGAAGACGACAAAGCAAACAGGGGTTATGCAGGAGAGGAATACAGCTGGTGGATGGCCCCTCCAGAGCAGGACAAGCCACGATCCGTTCTCATCTTTGGCAAGGAAACAAAGAGGATTCCATCCCTTTGCTTTTTTCAGAAGCCCTTAGCCGAGTCCCTTTCGGGGTTGCAACCATACAGTGACAGTTGGAGATCCTTCACACTGCGACTGTTGCAACTTTGGTATGATCAAACGAAGGCTCTCGCGACGAGTATCTTTGGATGCGTGCACCTTCCTCGGTAGTTCCACTTTTTGCAGTGACAATTCGTGTTCCTCATTGCCACTGAGAATATTGGTACTTTTTTTTTCTTGTCTTTGGACTAAAAGAATCAGAGCTGGCTTCGTAACGATCAAAAAAGGCCTACGTCTTGGACCCAGTTCATGGGGTCATATGCAAATTGCATATACTATTGGTTCAATTTGCATGCGGAGCTGCTCTTCTTGAAGCTACACGCGGCTCCAAATCCAGGACAACCTTTATATTTTCAGGCTCTTTTAGTTCTTAGGCTAGTGGAATGCATTAAATAACATAGAAAAGGAGTCTTGTCGACATATATTAGAACAAAGAGAGCTATGTAATACACGCAGTGAGCGAGTCGACCTTAAATTTCTACTCTCCAAGCTTACCAGTCATTATGTAATTGTAATAGATGGTCAAGTGTTTAAAATTCATGTTGATAGAAATGTTACTTGCATCTTTAACTGTTGAAGGATAGCTTTGTCTTCTTCTAGTGAAGGGTAGTTTAGTCTTCTTCATTGTTAGTGAACCCTAATACTCACTATATATTGATGTAATCTAATTATGAGAATAACAATTTTTTTCTCTTTCATTTACATGGTCTCAGAGCCACAAAAATATACTTTTTACCCTAGCCACTGACGATCATCATTACATCACCGGAGAAACCACCGGACGGCGAGAAACCACCGTGGTTCAACCTATCCTCACAACTAGATCTGGCATCGCGGATGAGGTCTACTCCTCATTCCTCGCTCAAGGAGCATCTAGTGTGTTGGACTTTTAGAGCACTTTGAAGCGATAGGACATGAAGTTCTTTTAGGTGATATGCACGTAATTACCCATCTATCAAAATATTCATTTCTAGGTGATGTGGCTGAGAACCGCAAGTGTAGCGAATGCAATCGTTTGAGAGTTTGATTGGTTGGTTTTCAATGAAAAGTGACATGGGTTTGTTTGCAATTACGGAATTTTGAAAGGTTTTGTTGTTGACCTAGAATTTTGTGTTGTATGGTTTAGTGTCGCCTCGGATATCTGAACAGTTTAATGCATTAAGGGATGACTTTATATTTAGCTACCATTTAAGTTCTCTATTTATTACTGAGTTATGACTAGAAACTCTGAACCTGGTGTGAGCATGGATACCAATCTTACTAATCTGAAGTTGAGTTTTGTCAAGCTAGATGGGACCAATTACCCTTCTTGGTCTATGACGGTTGAGACATATCTATTGGCCACCGAACAATTGAGTTATCTAATTTCACCTCCACCTTCAGATAAAACAGATAAAACAAAGGTGGATGATTGGCACTCTAGCGATGCGGCCATTCAGTCGTTGTTGTGGAATACCATGGATTCCAATATTAGTCCTCAGTTTATGCGGAGTACATTAGCCAAAGCCATTTGGGACAAGTGTACTCTTATGTTTTCAGGAAGAGATAACATGACCCGGGTTTGTGATGTTTGGGAGGAGTTATTTGATCTACGTGTAGGATACATGTCTATATCTGATTACTATTCTAGATTTACCACTCTTTGCGAAGACTGGACACTTATTTGCCTGTCACTAATGACGTTAAAGAGTTGGCAAGTGTCAGGAAGATACGAGAGTTATGTTATATCTCCAGGGGCTTGGTCATGCTCATTCTTCTCTTCGACAGCAAATTACTTCTCGGAGTATTCTTCCATCGGTTGATGAGGTCTTCTCTTGAGTCTTTCGACACACGCCTACTTCATCATCTGCACTTTGTTTTGCATCTGTAGCAAGTGCTATGATTTCTCAGTCTTCTGGTGGTCGTGGAGGCTGAAAGCATAATTCCTGTGGCCGTAGCAGATCTAATTTCTCTTCGGGCCATGGCCGTGATAGAAATGGGGGTGCTGGAAGTTCATGTTATTGCAACCACTGTCAGTGAGGTGGCCATATTGAAGCCTATTGCTATACTCTACATCCCAAGCTTCGTCGACAGGCTGCTTATCAATGTGGGTGAACCCCCAACGTAGAAGGTTGTTGATCAATCACAAGAATCGCCTAGTACCATTATGTTGTCTTGTGCCAAGTATGAGTCCTTAGTACGTCCCCACCGGGTGGTGGATTCCTCAGCTCCCACTGCTAATTTGGCACAGACTTTTTCAGGTAACTCATCTTATTTACTCTCTTCTGCGCCCACTTCTTAGGTCGTAGACTCGGGTGCCACCAATCATATGACCAGTAATTCTAATTTATTATCTGGTATTACCTCTATATCACCTAGTTTTGTTACACTTGCCGACGGTTTACAGTCCCATATCACTGGTAAAGGGGATGTAACCTTAGGTCCCTCTCTCTCTTTTGTCTATTTACCATTTATCGGTTTTCCCATATAACTTGCTTTCTATTAGTTCCCTTACGAGAGATTTGAAATTTTTTCATTGACATTTACCTCCACTCATTGTGTCTTTCAGAATCTGAAGATGGAATGGATGATTGGTGGAGGGCATGAGTCCAATGGGCTGCACTATCCAAATAAAGACCTTATTGATATTGCCGTTCAGAAGAGCACTGCTTTTGACTTCTTTAGGATGCATTGTTATATGATCCACCGCCTGACATTCTTCTTCATTTTTCTCCTGTTTCATTGTTCACGAGTCCTATCCGGTGGGATGCTTACCAGTTTGGCAAACATCATTGGGTATCTTTTCCTTCCCGTGTCCAAAGTTGTGTGTCAAATCCTTTTAAGTTAGTTCATTCTGATGTTTGGAGACCATGTCATGTCAATGATATGTTTGGTTATATGCACTTTCACATTTGTGGATGATTATTGCCGTGTGACGTGGCTTTCATATGTTTTTCTTTGAGATTCTTAATCAGTATCATGTTTCTATTAAATGTTTGCACTTCGGTAATGCCAAAGGATATATGGCTATATCCTTTGGTTTTCAATCATTTCTTATATCTCATGGGATTTTACATCAGATCTCTTGTCCCTACACTCCCTAGCAAAATGGGGTGACAAAACAAGAAAATCGTCATCTCTTGGATGTTGCTCGTTGTCTCATTTTCCATATAAACCTCCCTAAAACGTTCTAGGGGCATACTATTCTTACAACATGCTATCTCATAAATCGCGTCCCATTCTCTATGCTTCGTGGGGGCATACCTTTTTCTACTCTCCATCCTACAAGTCCACTTTTTTCTTTACCATTATGTGTGTTTGGCTGTGTTTGTTGTGTGCATCGACTTGCCCCTGGTCATGATAAGCTCGATCCATGGGCTGACAAATGTGTATTTCTTGGGTATTCTCAAACTCAAAAAAGGTACAAGTGTCATAGTCCGGTTGGTCGGCAATTGTATGTCTCGGCAAATGTATCCTTTTTCGAGGATCAATCATATTACTCCTCTACTACCCAATCGGTGACTCCTTTCGAAGATACATTGTCCTCAGCCATAGCCTCTCTACCATCTATCCCCTTGCCAAGTATACCTGGAGGGTCACTCAATTTTCAATTCACCGACAGGACTTATCAACAGCGTCATTTGGTTCAACATGAGGTAGTATAGTTGTCACCCACATTGGATATACATGATTCTCCATCAATTAATACCTCAACCTCTAATCCACCAATTTCTTCTGAGCCTGATCCTGCTACTGATATTCCCATTGCATTACGCAAAGGTACACATTCTTGCATCAATCAACCTAATTCCCGGTTTACCCCCTATACTCTTTTATCTTCTTGTACATATACTCGTCACCCTCTTTCTCAGTTTTTATCTTATGATTGTCTCTCTCCTACATATTCCTCCCCTATTGCTTCTTTATCTACTGTGTTTGTGCCAAGTACTGTTGCAGTGGCCCTTGCTCATCCAAGTTGGCGGCGGGCTATAGAGGATGAAATGCAGACACTATAGGATAATGGGACATGGCACCTTTCACTGTTACTTGCTGGCAAACATGTTGTGGGGTGTCATTGGGTATTCACAATGAAGTTTCAACCGGATGGTTCTGTTGAGTGTCTAAAGACGCGTCTGGTTGCAAAAGGTTACACTCAAACTTATGGAATTGATTATGATGATATGTTTTCTCTCTTCGCAAAGATACATTATGTTTATATTTTCATTTCTCTTGATGTTCCATATGGTTGGACTCTCCATCAACTTGATGTCAAGAATGCCTTCCTTCACGGCAACTCAGCAGATGAGGTATATGTGGAGCAAGCCCCAGGGTTTGTTGCTCAAGGGGAGTTTACTAGTGTTTGTCACTTGCGCGAGGCATTATATAGGTTGAAATAGTGTCCTTGTGTCTGGTTTGGTCGTTTCGGTGATGTAGTTATTCGGTTTGGTTTATAGCATTGTACCATGGATCATTCTATGTTTAGTTACACTTCTTCTACGAGATGTATTCTCCTAGTTGTGTATGTGGACAATATTATTATCACTGGTAGTGATTCTGTGGGCATACAAAAGTTAAAATAGTTTTTATAGATAGAGTTCAGTACAAAAGATGTGGGTTGTCTATGGTATTTCTTGGGCATTGAGGTGGCATATTCACGTGATGGTATCTCATTATCACCATAGAAATATGTTCTAGATATCCTTAGTGAGGTTGATTTTCTTGGAGCTAAGCATGTCGATACTCCAATGGATCCTAATGTGAAACTTGATGCAGAACATGGAGACTTACTTCATGATCCGAGCAAGTATCGGAGATTAGTGGGTAAGCTCAACTATTTAATTGTCACCCAACTAGATATTTGTTTTGCTATTAGGGTGGTTAGCCAATTTATGATTGCTCCTCGCACTACACATTGGGAGACGGTGCTATGTGTTGTTAAATACTTGAAGGGAGCATCAGGAGAAGGAATTCTATTTAAGAATCATGGACATCTTAACGTCACTGGCTACCCTAATGCTGATTGGGCTGGTTGCCCTATTGATAGAAGATCAACTTCTGGCTACTATGTGTTCTTGGGAGGCAACCTCGTGAGTTGGTAAAGCAAGAAGTAATAGGTGGTGTCTCGATCAAGTGCAGAAGCGGAATATCAAGCCATGGCTCATGTGACTAGTGAGTTGCTTTTGGTTGAGGATGTTGTTATATGAACTTAGTATGCCACATTCAGCTTCCTCAGTTCTATGTTGTGATAATCAATCTGCTATGTATATTGCTTCAAATCTAGTTTTTCATGAGCACATGAAACATATTGAAGTAAATTGCCATTTTGTGCGAGAAAATATTCAGAATAAGGACATAAAGCTTCAATACACATGGACCGGAGACCAACTTGTTGATCTTTTCACTAAGTTGTTGTGGGATAGTAGAGTGACTACTTTATGTAACAAGTTGGGCTCTTTAATATTTATGTCCCAACATGAGAGAGAGTATTGAAGGGTAATTTAGTCTTCTTCTTCTTCTGTTGAAGGATAGTTTAATCTTCTTCATTATTAGTTAACCCTAATGCTCACTTTATATATTGATGTAATCTCTAATTATGAGAATAACAATTTTCTTCTCTTTTCGTTTACATTAACCATCCCCTTATTTGACCGAGTATCATTTCAATATGTTGAAGGTATTGGCATAATCTTTGCCTCACCTAATCCAACAGCCGCTTTATTTCTTTAACTTAAAAGTTTCAACTATACTACATTTAGTTTGACACGATACCATAGGCCCTTTAACATGAAACTCGGCATCTCTATATCTTTTTTCAAATAATGTTGGGGAATCTTTTGAAAATTTATGTGCTATCTGTAATACCCCATAAATTCACAAACGCTTCATAATACTGCAAAGACAATGTTTTATTAATTATTCAATTTTTACACCCTGAGAAAGCCATGATAAAACTACAAAAGCCAAAAGCATTACAGGAACCTGAAGCTACAAGCATTCGAAACCTCGTCATGTACTGAAGACTAAAGACCAAACAGATTCCACTACTTTACTCGATCATCACTCGTTCAGCGAGGCTGATGAATGCGTCGAGGAGCGCACTTGACTCTCACATTCTGAACTGATTTCTTGCTGAACTTTGGACACCCCATTACTGGTGATTTGGGCCCCCTGTCCCTGGGTGGCTTTGTTATAAACAGGTCCTTCAGCAGAGCTTTAGCATCGATTTGCGCACCTGTTACCCAAAAATAGAAAGATCAAGAAACCAGCTTCAGAACTCAGAAACCCTTTACTCCAACAATAGTTTCCAGAACTATGTCTAAAGGCTTCACTAAAACATACAACCCAGGAAAAATCTCTTCTTTCATCAAACATTGAGAAGCAACAGAGATACAGCTACTGATTTATACAAGGAGCAGCAGACAAGCAAGACCCTACATTTATCAGAGACTACAAGATGTGTTTTCGTCTCTATTTCCTCTTCAATTTCATATCTTACGCAAAACAACGCAAAAATCACAACTTTGGTTCGACGATTTCGCTTCACCAATTAATCGATGCACCACAGAGAATCGTTACCATTGGGCAGTTTCCTCACTCCTTCACCAACACCCACCGGATCCGATCCCCCACCACCCCTCTCATCAACACCATCCATCTCATACACGAACGCGAACCCATCATCGATCATCTCCGGAATCATATCGTCGTCGTCGTCGTCGTCATCATCATCATCATTATCAATATCTCCGAAATCGTCGTCCTCACGTTGGCTCAGCCAGTAATCGCGATACCAAGACGACGCCTTGACGAGCTCCCACCACGCAGGCGAGAAATCCTCCACCTGCCGGTAAAACATCGGGATGAACGGCTGCGCCTTCGGGTTCAAGCTCGACCTCATCCCGGACACCAACGCCATTTCCTCGCTCTACGCCTCGTCGAACGAAGCAAACGAACAAGCGAACAAACCAACCAAGAAACGGTCAGAAGCTGCGAAATCTCGCGAAGTCGTGGAGATCGGTGACGACCCAAGAAGAAAAGATCGGTGCTTTTTGCTCACCTCGATCGAACTGGATCTTCGAACGCTGATCAGGATCAACCCATGCGAGGCTATTCGAATGAGCAGCAAAGGTAGTGACGACTGACGAAGAGAGAGAATGGATAAGGAGAGAGAGAGAGGGTGGATATCCGAGCCTGCTTGGTTCGGGGCTGCTGAACCGGAGGTATGGAGTGATGTGTCGCAGCTTGCCGGTTTTTGAATCGACGGTTGACCGTGGCGGGTATGGATCGGACGGCCGCTTTTCGGATGAGAGCCGGGAGATATTTCGGTCAATTGGGTCAACGACATTAATTTAAAAGATTATGCTTTTGGCCGATCATATATTCATCACCAAGCTCGGTCGAGTGTCATTGCATTGCATTCATGACCAAAATTATTTTTAAAAAATTGTGAATCGAAATCATTGATTATACTTGGATATTTAATGATCTTTAAAAAGAGATTATGATAACTTTTATGAATTTGGGGTTCTAAACTTGCATTGCATTCATGACCAAGTCGAGTGTCATTGCATTGTTTTCATCTGTCACTTTTTCTTTGGACACGTCTTGTTAGGTTGCTCACATGACTACTAAAGTCAAGAAGCTGTAATCTTTCATGACGGATGAAAGCATTTGATCAAGCTTCAAGCCACACAGGCAACCAAGAATTATCTGTAATGTTTGACTCTGTAAAGTACAATGTAGAAGGGCATGATTGTGTAAATATGGCAGCTTATTGCCGGCTGTAG
This sequence comes from Eucalyptus guilfoylei, assembly GCA_016097605.1. Classification (NCBI taxonomy): domain Eukaryota; kingdom Viridiplantae; phylum Streptophyta; class Magnoliopsida; order Myrtales; family Myrtaceae; genus Eucalyptus; species Eucalyptus guilfoylei. The sequence goes on from CM027869.1 coordinate 521,354, forward strand.
CACCTTGCCGCTCACCTGAAAAAAGTCGGGTTATCGTGGGTGCCAAAGATATCTTCCACCTTCCTCGCATCGGCATTCACATACTATAGGCATCGAAGTTAACAAGCACGTACACATGATCGTTGTGAATGCAGTAGCATCTAGCTGCTCTGTGTTCCAAACTCCACTTGCAGTGCAAGACATCAGAAAACGGTACATAGTTTATGATTTCACAGTATCACAAGAGACCAGAACAGTTTCTCAAGGAATGGAGTCATTTATCGTAAAGAGATGGAATCAGCATTTGGAAAGTCGAAAGGAATGATGATCATGGGAAGGGCAACGGACAATTTGAGAGTGCTATGTAGTATGCTAAAGAATCTTCGCAATCTAGATATTTCTAAGCCCACAAATCAGAAAGCTCTTATTGAAATGCCACTGTTTAGGTGACAGGATTCAATTCAACTACTGTAAATGTAGGAACTGGAATCGCAATTTAGCAGCAAGCACTGACGAATACAAGGACAGATTTTCCAAGGAATTGTGCAGATTTAGACAACAAGCTATATTGGTTTACTATCTGCACCGGGTTTGAGGGAGGACACAATCTAACCTGATCCATGAATTTATCCAGACTGAACCTGGCCAGACCAATAACCAGTTGCACGGGTGCACTATAATTTGCTGCGATCATAAGTATCGACCCACTTTGATCTTTCTTTGGCATGGCTTGGCACCGATTTTGGTAAACCAAGCATGTTCTTTCACAGTTATGAACGTGGCCAAAGAGAACTAGATCAACCTGTGATATCGAATGCACGATGAGTAATTTCACAGATCAGCAAATCATTCGACGTCCGAACCAAATTAAGAAATAGGAGGTTGCCTTTTTGTCCGATAGCAACAGCTCTGCAGCATCAAGAAACCGATGGTCAGCACCTCCTCCGGACCCAGAAGTGTACATGGGCTTGTGCCTGCAAGCAGCAACCCTTACACTTGATCCCTGTTGTCTTGAGAATTTTTTTCGTTTGAGAGCATGCAAAATCAAGTGGTGAAACTCGCGATCACCAAGAAGCAAATGTACTTTCCCCGTGAAAACTAACCGAGGAGTTTCAGATCAGTCGACCGAAGCCATGTCCCCTTTCATCCATTGATACTGACAACATGACATTCCCATGATGTAAAAATGTCAGCTTATCAACATGAAAATGTGAAACCAAAAGGGTTCACCTCGATTGCCCTTAACCGCTCTGAATTCTCGGACCAGTCATGTTCGGTTGAAATCACAGTGAAATGAACATTATCTTGTTCTATGGAATACCACGGCTTGTCCTTCACTGCGGTTGGCATTAGAAAGTATGTCTCCTAAGCCATGCCGCATTCCCCTCAGAGTACTGAGTTAAGTACACCGATCCCGAGCCCCCATAATCTCTTCATGTAAATGAAAATTAGAAATCATCTTCGACTCATGCTGCTAATCATGTTGATTCGGCTGTTTACTGAGCCTTCTATTATGGGCAGGAAGGGACGCATATCGACCCGAGATAGTTACCTTTCATGGTTCCCGATTGCAATCATGTAGGAAACTCGGGAAGCGAAAGGGCTGATGAGGTTGGAGGAAGAAATCCCACTCCACTAAGAAGCTGGCGGTGTAGCTATGTCTCTGACATTGAAGATAGCGTCCACATTGCCCAAGTCTGCATCATCCGACGCTGACTTTGCCACCGAGACTAGTCCTGCCTATATAATCATATGCAGTCACATTTTCGCAGACCTTCATAATCGGAAGTTTAAATTCTTACAAAGTATAACAACTCGGTCCGATGAGAACGGAAGTAATTGGCCGGGCTAGGATAGCATGGGGGCAAGAATGGACCGAATCCTACATCGCCTGGGTATGGTTAGGTGAAGTGCTTTATATATTAAGACACTTATCCTAACTTGTAATAAGGCTTTTCTAGGTAAAAAAAGATACTAAACTCGAGGTTTTGGTACGATTGCTTAAGAATTGAGACAGTTAAATTTCACTAAAATAGTTTTATTAGCACCTGAGATATTATAAGATGGGGATAAGTGTTCCAGAAGTCCTAAAACTTGTCACGAAAATGCATTTAAGTCATAAAACTTGCAAAAAGTGTATTTAAGTCCTAAAACTTATCAAATTGTTTCAAACAAGTCCTAAAATTGACGCCGTTAGCCTTTTCCATTAAAAATGCTGACGTGGCATTTTAAATAATTTTTTATTTTTCGCGTGGATTTTTTAATTATTTTTTATTCATTTTTAAAAAAAATTAGATTTAAAATTAAAAAATTTAGATTTATTCATTTTATCTTATTTTCACTAAAAAGAAAAAAAAGTTCAAAAATTAAATTTTTAAAAAATGAATAAAAATTAATTTAAAAAATACACGTGGAAATTAAAAAATTATTTAAAATGCCACGTCAGCATTTTTAACGTAAAAATGCTAGTGGTGTCGATTTTAGGACTCGTTTGAAACAATTTGACAAGTTTTAGGACTTAAATACACTTTTTGCAAGTTTTAGGACTGAAATACATTTTCGTGACAAGTTTTAGAACTTCTGGAACACTTATCCCTATAAGATGAGATCATATGTAATATAGGGGTGTGCAACGGAAACCGCCTGAGCTAGGAACCGGCCGAACCGGACCGGACCGGTTGGTTTCGGGCGATTCTAGAGGGTCTCGGTCCGGTCTCAGGTTCTTATTTTTGGAACCGGTGACCAGTTGGTCCGGTTCCCGGTTTCAGGGTCGGAACCGGACAGGATCAACCATTTATATATATATAGTTTATGAACTAATCTACAATACCCATTATCATCAGATTCATTTTTCCTCTCGTAACTCAAAGCTAATCCCTCCCCTTTTTTGCATTTATGAACTAATCTATAGTAACTATCATATCAGGTTTTCTTTTCCAAATTTTGCAATTTTCACTTTCCCTTTCCCTCTTGAAACCTAAACCCCTCTCTTTTTTTTTCTTTTTTTTAATTTCTACTCTAATTTACTGTAGCCATCACATCAACTTCCATTTTCCCAAATTTTGCAATCCAATTCGGCGGCAATTGCCGCAAGTCTCACTTTGCCTTTCCCTCTCAAAACCATAACTCCTCCCCTCTTGCTCGCTTGACGCCTCGCCCCCAATGCCTCACCTCACACCCCACTCGCTCCAACGCTTGGCTCTCTTCCTCCGAGTGCCTCGTCGCAACGTCCCGCCTCACACCTCGCTCCCTCGGACGCTCAGCTCTCTTCCTCCTCTGAGTGCCTTGCCGCAACATCTCGCCTCACACCTCGCTCCCTCGGACTCGGCTCTCTTCCTCCTCCGAGCACCTTGCCCCGACGCCTCGCTTCACGCCTCACTCTCTTTTTTGTTAAATGAAATGAAAACAAGTGATGGTTCATTGGAACCGGACCGGACCGGTTGGTCCGGTCCGGTTCTCGGTTCCAAGATCAACCGGTCCGATCCATGGTCCAGAAAAGTGGGAATCGGTCCTCCCGATCCAGTTCCCAGTTCTTGGATGGAACCGGACCAAACCAGGAACCGATCACCCCTAATGTAATATAATTATATTATACATAGTTTTTGGATGAAATAGAGTAATTAGTGGATCAAGTTGTATCGGACGCATAACCCTTTATTTAATAAAAAAATATAAATTAAAAAATAAATAAATAATAGAATGTTGATTATATCAAAAAGGGAGGCAACCAAAATTTTAGTTTCTTATGGCTCGGGACACTATTGCTAACATAATAACTTCTAAACAAAATGCTGACATGAATAGAAAATGGACGATTAAATAGCATCCACTAACATCACAGAAAACATTGTTAAAATATTTTTAAGAGAATGTTTTATTAAAAACGTGAGGAAGCATCAAGAAAACAACAAATATTTTTGGTTTTAGGACCATCGAGAGAACTAAGAAGGTTCATGTATGTGCACGTATACTGCACATATATCGCACGTATTTTGCACGTATATGACACATATATGGCACTATAAAACACTTATATTGCCTAGCTTTTCCCTAATTTTTACTCAAAAACGTGTCCCGACCTCTTCACCGCGGTCAAATTCCAGGTGGAATCCGTCGTCAACATGGAACCCCGAATAGGTGCCTCCCTCCTCTACCTGTGTTTCTGCTATTGCTTCGTGAATGTAACCAAACAAGCTACCTTAGATTAACTAATCTTTCTTTCCATTGTCTTCACACGTATCCTGAAAATTCATTTATTGTCTTTCGGCTATAACCACAAGGCTGCGATGGATCAATTCTTCTCGATGATACGTCGACGTTCACCGGAGAAAAGAATGTGGCTCTAAACTAAAACTCCGCCCAAAATTCCAGGTCATAGATGACGTCAAGGCCGCTGTGGGGGAAAGGGTGCCCCGGCTTTAAACTAAAACTCTGCCTAAGATGATACGTCGACGTTCATGTAGGCGCACGTATATTGCACGTATATGGCACATATATGGCACGAATAAAACACTTATATTGCCCAGCTTTTCCCTAATTTCTACTCAAAAACGTGTCCCAACCTCTTCACCGCGGTCAAATCCCAGGTGGAATCTGCCGTCAACATGGAACCTCGAATAGGTGACTCCCTCCTCTGCCTGTGTTTCCGCGATTGCCTCGTGAATATAACTAAACAAGCTACTTTAAATTGACTAATCTTTCTTTCCATTGTCTTCACACGTATCCTGAAAATTCATTTCTTGTCTTTCGACTATAACTACAAGGCTGCGATGGATCGGTTCTTCTCGATGATACGCCGACGTTCACCGGACGAAAGAATGCCGCTCTAAACTAAAACTCCACCCAAAATTCCAAGTCATAGACGACGTCAAGGCCGCTATGGGGAAAGTGTGCCCCGGCTCCAAATTAAAACTCCGCCTAAGATGATACGTCGACATTCATGTACGCGCACGTATATTGCACGTATTTTGTACGTATATGGCACATATATGGCACGTAGAAAATACTTATATTGCCCAGCTTTTCCCTAATTTCTACTCAAAAACGTGTTCCGACCTCTTCACCGCAGTCAAATCCCAGGTGGAATCCGCCGTCAACATTGAACCCCGAATAGGTGCCTCCCTCCTCTACCTGTGTTTCCGCGATTGCTTCGTGAATGTAACCAAACAAGCTACCTTAGATTGACTAATCTTTTTTTCCATTGTCTTCACACATATCCTGAAAATTCATTTCTTGTCCTTCCGCTATAACCACAAGGCTGCGATGGATCGGTTCTTCTCGATGATACGTTGACATTCACTGGAGAAAAGAATGCAGTTCTAAGCTAAAACTCCGCCCAAGATTCCAAGTCATAGACAACGTCAAGGCCGCTGTGGGGAAAGTGTGCCCCGGCTCCAAACTAAAACTCCGCCCAAGATGATACGTTGACGTTCATGTACGCGCACGTATACTGCACGTATATGGCACGTATTTTGCACGTAGATGGCACATATATGGCACGTATAAAACACTTATATTGCCCAGCTTTTCCCTAATTTCTACTCAAAAACGTGTCTCGACCTCTTCACCGCGGTCAAATCCCAGGTGGAATCCGCCGTCAACATGGAACCTCGAATAGGTGCCTCCCTCCTCTGCTTGTGTTTCCGCGATTAACGTACAGTGGTCATTCATTTCAAGCCAACTCAGCAACATCCATTCGTTTGTCTAAATACATATGGGCCACGTAATCCTCCGTACTATGTAAAAAGAGTCATTGAATCATACATGTCATATGTTGATTTTCTATTGAAAACCGACACTGTCTAAATGCACGTCTTGCTACTTTTGGCATCGGTGAAACCGAGCACTTCGAGTTCCTCTGCTATGGCCTATGGGGATGCGAATAGGGTGGTTCCCCTGGGCTTTCGAAGCCTGAAAACCTACTTTACAATTCTTAAGATGCAAAAATTCTCCTTTACTTTCTTTTATGATCATTCAACAAGCAGAATAAATCCAGTCAATCGCGTCGAGTCGCGATGGTATTAGGCAGGACCCGCCTTCGAATAGTGCGTGCCTTGAGCTCAAGTCGAATCGCGAGGGCACATGAGCATGTCACCAAACTTTACTGATAGGAAGATCTATTGGTACCGAAAATTAATTTGCATAGTGCCGTGCCCGCAAGTTCCTGTGGCCAAAGATCATTCTCTCGATGAATGAAGTCAAAATAGAAAGACCAAAGGCAAGCATGTACATGAAAATAGAAAAACCTAATAAACATGCCTTGGATAACAATTTCAATAGAAAGAGATTTTTTTCATTGACCTCATAATTTGCAAAGAAACGGAAAGAGAGGTCCTGACTATCGAGGGCTTCATCCGATCTAGCTCGACATCGACAATGATTGAAAAACTAGCCCATAGTAACTCAATGAAGTCTTCTCACAGGTCAAGGGTGCACATAACACCCATGTAATACAACCGTACGAACAAACACCGACAGAGCAAAGAAAAACCTATGAACAAAGATAATGTTACAGAGTTTGATTAGTCAACCACTGTCATTAACTCGCGATTGTGCTGATTCGGATACGCACGAACTTTATATTCCCTTTGTCTCTCTTCTTTTATATTTTTTCGTTCGTCGTAAAAACAAATGAAATTGTCTTGTCGAGATTACCTTGGCTATTTGAAGAAGTTCATCAATAGTGTACGGGTCTAATTGGGCTAAACATCTGATCCTAATCTTGCCATGTCACTTCATTAGTAGACAAAACTCTTCGACTCCCGTTTTGCGCTTCTTAATCCAATAATGACCATCCGGAGTCGATCATCCATTAATGGGGTTCGCTTGTACAGAGCAACCACCGTTTTTGTCCTCCCCGGAAAGAGACGTAGATGGAAAACCTCTACTTCTTGATGAGGAGGAACTCAATTTTGCCTGCCTGTCCATGGACAATCTCGTGGGTCTCTAGCTCTCTACTATATAAACCCCCGATGCGCACAACCGTCATCCACGCAAAAATCCTTCACACTTCTCTGGCTTGTATTGTGACATTGCCAATGGAACCATCATAATGTTATGTGGCCCTTTTCACTTTGTCTTGCACCTTGCTTCTCCTAATGGGGTGCTCCGATGCCCAGCTTTCCCCCGCTGTGGGGAAAGTGTGCCCCGGCTCCAAACTAAAACTCCGCACAAGATGATACGTTGACGTTCATGTACGCGCACATATATTGCACGTATATTGCACGTATATCGCACGTATTTTGCACGTAGATGGCACATATATGGCACGTATAAAACACTTATATTGCCCAGCTTTTCCCTAATTTCTACTCAAAAACGTGTCTCGACCTCTTCACCGCGGTCAAATCCCAGGTGGAATCCGCCGTCAACATGGAACCCCGAATAGGTGCCTCCCTCCTCTGCTTGTGTTTTCGCGATTAACGTACAGTGGTCATTCATTTCAAGCCAACTCAGCAACATCCATTCGTTTGTCTAAATACATATGGGCCACGTAATCCTCCGCACTATGTAAAAAGAGTCATTGAATCATACATGTCATATGTTGATTTTCTATTGAAAACCGACACTGTCTAAATGCACGTCTTGCTACTTTTGGCATCGGTGAAATCGAGCACTTCGAGTTCCTCTGCTATAGCCTATGGGGATGCGAATAGGGTGGTTCCCCTGGGCTTTCGAAGCCTGAAAACCTACTTTACAATTCTTAAGATGCAAAAATTCTCCTTTACTTTCTTTTATGATCATTCAACAAGCAGAATAAATCCAGTCAATCGCGTCGAGTCGCGATGGTATTAGGCAGGACCCGCCTTCGAATAGTGCGTGCCTTTAGCTCAAGTCGAATCGCGAGGGCACATGAGCATGTCACCAAACTTTTCTGATAGGAAGATCTATTGGTACCGAAAATTAATTTGCATAGTGCCGTGCCCGCAAGTTCCTGTGGCCAAAGATCATTCTCTCGATGAATGAAGTCAAAATATAGAGACCAAAGGCAAGCATGTACATGAAAATAGAAAAACCTAATAAACCTGCCTTGGATAACAATTTCAACAGAAAGAGATTTTTTTCATTGACCTCATAATTTGCAAAGAAACGGAAAGAGAGGTCCTGACTATCGAGGGCTTCGTCCGATCTAGCTTGACATCGACAGTGATTGAAAAACTAGCCCATAGTAACTCAATGAAGTCTTCTCGCAGGTCAAGGGTGCACATAACACCCATGTAATACAACCGCACGAACAAACAACGACAGAGCAAAGAAAAACCTACGGACAAAGATAATGTTACAGAGTTTGATTAGTCAGCCACTGTCATTAACTCGCGATTGTGCTGATTCAGATACGCACGAACTTTATATTCCCTTTGTCTCTCTTCTTTTATATTTTGTCGTTCGTCGTAAAAACAAATGAAATTGTCTTGTCGAGATTACCTTGGCTATTTGAAGAAGTTCATCAATAGTGTACGGATCTAATTGGGCTAAACATCCTACCTAATCTTGCCATGTCGCTTCATTAGTAGACAAAACTCTTCGACTCCCATTTTGCACTTCTTAATCCAGTAATGACCATCCGGAGTCGATCCTCCATTAATGGGGTTCGCTTGTACAGAGCAACCACCGTTTTTGTCCTCCCCGGAAAGAGACGTAGATGGAAAACCTCTACTTCTTGATGAGGAGGAACTCAATTTTGCCTGCCTGTCCATGGACAATCTCATGGGTCTCTAGCTCTCTACTATATAAACCCCCGATGCGCACAACCGTCATCCACGCAAAAATCCTTCACACTTCTCTGGCTTGTATTGTGACATTGCCAATGGCACCATCGTAATGTTCTGTGGCCCTTTTCACTTTGTCTTGCACCTTGCTTCTCCTAATGGGGTGCTCCGATGCCCAGCTTTCCCCCGCTGTGGGGAAAATGTGCCCCGGCTCCAAACTAAAACTCCGCCCAAGATGATACGTTGACATTCATGTACGTGCACGTATATTGCACGTATATCGCACGTATTTTGCACGTAGATGGCACATATATGGCACGTATAAAACACTTATATTGCCCAGCTTTTCCCTAATTTCTACTCAAAAACGTGTCTCGACCTCTTCACCGCGGTCAAATCCCAGGTGGAATCCGCCGTCAACATGGAACCCCGAATAGGTGCCTCCCTCCTCTGCTTGTGTTTCCGCGATTAACGTACAGTGGTCATTCATTTCAAGCCATCATCATGTTCTGTGGCCCTTTTCACTTTGTCTTGCACCTTGCTTCTCCTAATGGGGTGCTCCGATGCCCAGCTTTCCCCTGATTTCTATTCAAAAACATGTCCCGATGTCTTCACCGCGGTCAGATCCCAGTTGGAATTCGCTATCAACAAGGAACCCAGAATGGGAGCCTCCCTCCTCCGCCTGTTTTTCCACGATTGCTTTGTGAATGTAAGCTACCTTAAATCGACTTATCTTTCTTTCATTGTCTTCATACGTATCCTAGAAATTCATTTCTTGTCTTTCGTCTATTGCCACAGGGTTGCGATGGATCGGTTCTTCTCGATGACATGCCGACGTTCACAGGTGAAAAGTACGCAGCTCCAAACCGAAACTCTGCCAAAGGATTTGAGGTCATAGACGATGTCAAGTCTACTGTGGAGAAAGTGTGCCCCAGTGTTGTTTCCTGCGCTTACTTGTTGGCCATCACCGCTCGTGACTCCATCGTCTTGGTAAGCCCTCCGAATCCCTTTAAAAAAATCACTACCCCATACAAGTACTACTCACGAATTTGCTCTAACTAAGATTGTGTCAAAATTTGCAGCTTAGAGGGCCAAGCTGGAACGTGAAACTCAGGAGGAGAGATGCAAGAACCGCGAGCCAAGCAACTGCTAACAGTAGCCTTCCCTCTCCAACCTCAAACCTTACCGACATCATCTCTAGCTTTGAAAATGCTGGCCTCTCCATGACAGATATGGTGGCTTTATCTGGTACGTATACTCATAAACACAATCCCGGACTGTCGCCAGAGTAATAATGCAAAAGGCATTTTCTTTTATTTTTTTTATTGTAAATGGAGAAAAAAAAGAAAAAAAAAAAGAGATACTAACTTATCAAATCTATTTTGACAGGTTCACATTCAATAGGGCAAGCGAAATGTGCAAATTTCAGAGCCCGGATTGTTGTAATTAAACAGTACGTCCATGATAGGGTGTTATTGGAAAGTCACAATTGAAAGGGTATGAAGGGAGATGTATAAAAGCCTCCTGAAGACAACCGTTGGAACGGTTGGCAGTTCATTCGCACCAAAATTTCTCTCCCTTTCCATCGAAGAAGAAGGCATTCCATTTCAGTTTTGCAAGAACAATTGGCATTTACGTAATGGAAATCGAGTGTTTTCCTTGTGATTGCATCCAGACCAACGTGGAGTGATTTCGTTCGTGTTACATCGGCAATTAACGATTGTTCCGGGGTTAATTGTTGTTTGCGTATCGGAATCAGGTAAGTCGTCTTCCGCCGACTTGAATTCTATCATTTGTATCAGAGCCCGGTTGTGATTTCTCCTTTGTTTTTCAATGAATTTTCTCGTTTACCATTTGATATCGAAATCAGAGATTGTATTCTACACTGTTTTGATAAGTTATTGGTCGGAATTACAATCTGAAAACTCGAAATTGAACTAAAGCGAAGAACGGGTTCGGGGTCGCGTGCATCCGCGCGGTTTTGGCCAATTTTCGAAATAATTTTTCGGCCAAAATCAATTTTCAAATATACAGGGTGAAAGTGCTCATCGAGACGAGTTCGGCGATGGGTCGAGCGCCACCGAAGGACGCTGGACGCGCCTACACACGCCGCCAAAAGCTTCTGCGTGTGGGCGTCACACGCCTGAAGCGCTGAGAACGCCAATGCGTGCGCGACACACGCCGGTCGATGAACCGGCACGTGCGCGACGCGCGCCAGCCGGCGAACCGGCGCGTGATGACGTCACCGCCGATGGCAGTTGGCCGGCCAGCGACCCGACCCGAGACCCCGACCTGAGGTTGACCCGACCCAACTGTTGACCTATCAACAAGTCGGATCGGTCAACCGGTTCGGCGGTCAAACCGGTCAGACCGGCCAGGAGCCGTTTGGCTTGCTGGCGTGTGCGCCACACGCGCTGCGCACTTAGGCGGCACGTGTGGGAGCGTGGTTGCTCCGATTGGAGGGTGGTCAGCTGCGTTTGGTTCGTATGAGTGTCCTCTACATTGTGGTATATTTATTTTTAATATTTGAATTTTATAAATATATGAAAATGCTTATGAAATCCTAAGTAAGCATATTTTTGGGGTTTAATGCATAGTTTATTCATTTGTAGCTTGTATTTTCTTGTGTCTTAGGAAATACAGTAGCTAACCTATATGAAAATGATGTTATATATGCTATGTAGAGCTTGATTCGATGGTAGCATGTATGTAGTTTAATATACTTGTAATTTTCTAGTTCAAAGAATATTCGAACAATGGTAGGAAATCCATTACATGTTGAATTGCGTTTTAATTGTAATTATAGCATGATTATTTTTGCACGTTGGTTTATGTTATGCTATACTTTTGTGTTAATGGAAAAATGTAGTAATTACATGAGGTCATGTAGTTATTTTTCCTAGTGGGAGTTCGTAGGTTGGTAGAATTCAAGGGAGTTCTCACCTAGAACTTAAAATTTGTGTAAATTAAACTAATTAATGATAATGGAACAATCGTACATAGAAGTTGATTGGGAACATAGTGAACTTTTGTTTCTGTGTCTTTTGTTGAATTATCATTAATTTAGTTTGTTTTTGCTGCAAATTAAATATGTGTGTTACTCTGAAAAATGTGCTAGTATTGATTCTGCGTTTATTATGTCAATGTGTTATAGCAATTGATTATGGCTTCGGCATCCAAGACCATTGTGGCTGATCTCAATAAGGGTGAGAAGCTGAACGGTGACAATTATGATATTTGGTATCGAAAGGTTCAGTACATCCTTGAGGAGCAAGATGTTTTGGAAACCCTCAACCACACCATGGATCAACCTGAGCATGGAACTTCAGCTCAACACAAGAGAGATCTAGAAGCTTATCAAGCTTGAAAAAAGAAAAATAGCATTGCTCGCATCACGTTGCTGAGTTGTATGCAAAATGATCTCATGTGTGAGTTTGAAAGTTACGAAAAAGCTCAAGCTATGTGGGTTGCCTTGAAAGATAAGTTTGGGGGTACATCTGCTACTAAACTGAGGAGACTCATCATCAAGTTTGACACATTCCGAAAGCACCTAAATGTAACGATGAGGCAGCATCTTCGGGAGATGTCAAACATGATTCGTGAGCTGAGGTCGGCAGGTCACTCCCTTACTGATGAACAACAAGTTCAGGCTGTTATTAGGTCTCTTCCTGACAATTTGGAGCATATGAAGATCAATATGACGCATAATGAGAATATTGTCACTTTCGATGATATTGCCCATCATTTGGAATTAGAGGATGAGCACCTAGAGGCTGCGAGATCCTCTACCCATGCTTAAGTTGCTGAATCGAGTTCGCGCAAAGCTTCGGGCTTCAAGCGCAAAAAGAATTCTCAATTCAACAACAAAGGGAAGAAAACTGATCAGGCACTTAAGAGGGCTAAGATCTTCCAATGCAAGAAGCGTGGTGGGAAGAAGGACAAGGCTAAGATGAAGTGCTAAAATTGTGGCAAGATGGGTCACTTTGCTCGTGAATGCACTGAGCCGAAAGAAGTACCTTATTACTCCATTACTTTAAGTAATGCTTTTGTTTCTAGTACTGTAATGCTTGTTGAATCTCATCCAATGTGGACTGTAGACTCAGGAGCAACAGACCATGTAGCTAGAGATCGAGAAGCATTTGTGGAGTATCATCGAATACAGCCTGAAAGATGATGGATATATGTTGGGAATAACTCAAGAGTTGAAGTGAAGGGTATCGGCACATGTAAATTAATCTTACGTGGTGGTTGAAACATTTTCCTACATGATGTCATTTATGCTCTAGATATTCGACGAAACTTGGTCTCAGTAGTTGTTCTTCTTAGCTTGGGTTATGTATTGAATTTCCATGGTGATTGTGTTGACATTTTGTATTTATTATGGTTCAGGTCATGTATTGAATGGTTTTATAGTGTTAGACATTGATTATGATCAGTACAATATTAATGTCGATGGTTGTTTTTCTTTAATTGCATCTTCTAATAATGTTGGGATTGATGCAAGTACATGTCATGCTAGATTAGGTCACATAGGGTTGCAAAGAATGCAAAGATTAGCTAGAAAATGCATTTTAGGGTCACTCACTAATGTTGATCTACCCGTATGTGAACATTGTTTAGCGGGAAAAGCAACTAGAAAACCATTCGGTAAAGGGACTAGAGTCGAATTTCCATTGCAACTCATACATTCTAACATTTATGGTCCTTTGAATGTGAGGGCGAGGCATAGAGCCTCATATTTCATCACTTTCTTAGATGACTTCACGCGTTTCGGTTATGTCTTTCTAATCTCCCATAAGTCAGAAACATTATGCTGTTTTAGACGATATATAGCGATGGTAGAGAATCAGTTGAACAAAACGATAAAAGCATTGAGAACCGATCGTGGACGTGAGTATCTATCGGAGCAATTCAAGGCTCTTTGTGATGAAAAGGGAATTGTACGTCAATTGACTATTCCTAGTACTCCACAACAAAATGGTGTAGCTGAGAGAAGGAATAGAACCCTATTGGAAATGGTTAGATCTATGATGACTCTAGCAAATTTACCTATCTCCTATTAGGGAGATGCATTATTGACTGCTGCCCATGTACTTAACCGAGTGCCCTCAAAATCGTTCACTTCCACTCCTTATGAATTATGAACTGGTAGGAAACCAAACTTAAGTAGTCTACGTCCATGGGGATGTGCAGCTTATGTTCATGATTCTTCCCATAAATATGGCAAATTAGGTCCTAGAGGGAAGAAATGTATTTTTATAAGATATTCAGAACACTCTAAATGGTACGTCTTCATAAGTGAACAAGCTGATGGAAGTGTGACCGAAATGGAGTCACGAGATGTCACGTTCTTGGAGAACGATTTTCCTAATAGAGGTGATATTGATAAGGATTTCTAATTATATGAGATGGAAGATCCTAATAACACACCCACTAATGTTGTAGAGGGAAATGAAGATTTACCTCAACACACAAGACCTAGTGGGAGTGTTGCATCGCCTGACGAATCGAATTCAAGAGAAATTCAATTATGTAAAAGTAATCGTAAAAGTATTCCCCGTCATCATTTTGAGATTGAAGGGGAAGCATTTATGATTGCTCAAAAGGACGATGCCGAGCCTAAGACTGTTCAAGAGGCTCTCTCATCTTCTGATAAGGAAGAATAGAGAAAAGCTTTGAAAGATGAAATGGAGTCAATGAGGGCAAATCATGTCTGGGACTTGGTTAATCTACCACCCAATCGCAAGGCCATTGGAAACAAATGGGTCTTTAAGATTAAGCGAAGGGCTGATGGATCCATCGAAAAGTATAAGGCTCGTCTTGTGGCAAAATGTTATACTCAACAAGAGGGTATAGACTATGAGGAAACTTTTTCACCAGTTGTAAGGTTTGCCTCAATACGCCTTATCCTAGCTATCGTTGCACATTTGGACCTTGAATTACATCAAATGGATGTAAAGACGGCATTTCTCAATAGAGAACTAGATGGGGAAATCTATATGAAGCAGCCAATAGGTTTCATAGCTAAAGGTCAAGAGGATAAAGTTTGCAAGCTTCATCGCTCAATATATGGTCTTAAGCAATCATCTAGACAGTGGTATCTTCGTTTTCATCAAGCCATAACCACTTTTGGTTTCACGATGATCAAGGAAGATCACTGTGTATATGTCAAGCGGTCCGAAGATAAATTTGTGATTTTATCACTTTATGTGGACAATATTCCGTTGGCTGGAAATGACAAGGTTTTGGTTACCACTATAAAAGAATGGTTGTCCTCCAATTTTGAGATGAAGGACATAGGAGAAGCTACTTATATATTAGGAGTTAAGATCGAAAGAGATTGATCAAGGAAACTCCTTACTTTATCACAAGAGTCTTATATTATGAAGATTCTTGAACGTTTTAATATGCAGCACTGTAATCTCATTGATACCCCTGTCATGCAAGGTGAAGGTCTAAGTACTGAGATGTATCCTAAGACTCCAGAAGAAATTAAAGCAATGGAAACTGTTCCTTACGCTAGTGCGGTCGGAAGTTTGATGTATGCTATGATGTGTACTCGACTCGACATATGTTATGCCGTGGGATTGGTGAGCCGATATCAATCAAATCCTGGTCAAGCACACTGGAAAGTAATGAAGAGGATCCTAAGATACTTGAAGGGCACTATGGACTATCGACTTTGTTACCAAGGGAGTGATTTACGCCTATTAGGCTATTCAGATGCTGATTGGGGTGGAGACTTGGATGAGCGTAAATTGACTTCTAGATATGCGTTCTTGCTCAATGGAGGTGCAATTTCTTGGAATAGCAAGAAAAAGACATGCACGGCCTTGTCTACGATGGAGGCAGAATTTATTGCATGTTCTGCTGCAGTGCAAGAAGTAGTTTGGCTAAAACGTTTCTTGAAAAATTTAGCCACTGTCACTGAGGTTCCAAGACCAGTGATAGTTTATTGTGATAGTCAAACAGCCATTGCCTATGTGAAGGATCCCAAGTATCATGGAAGGACGAAGCACATTAACATAAAGAACAACTTCATCAGAGATATTATAGCACAGAAAGAAGTGATCCTACAATACGTTTCAACCAATAGAATGGTTACTGATCCATTTACGAAGGCTATTGCTAGAGACATATTCTTGACCCACGGGATGTCACTAGGATTGCGTAGAATGTGATATGTGTTATTGTAAAGGATTATTGGTTTATGTATTTGTGAACATATGTATTGTACTTGTTTGTTTATTAGTGAATTGATATTTTATCAATAAGTACAAATACAGTATGAGACTAGCACTACACACATATATTATTGGAAAGTATGTCAGCAGGCAATGATTGGCTCACTCACACGAGCAATCGCCTCAAGTGCTATAGATAGCACGTTGAGATGAGACGTTATGTACAAATAAACGTTAAGGAGCAAGTTTAATACATAAAATGATATGTTGCCTTGATTGGAGTCAAGATGAGGTCTGTGATTTATTTATAATAAGACCGAACATGATAGTCCCATAATCATGCATGCTTGTAAGATGCCGGATGCGAGTACTTAATTGGGCGCTATAGGAAGCGAGCTAATATAGCACTCGAGCTAAACATGAGTACGTGAGAAGTACGTGACTATGTTTAGGCTAAGATTCGTATAGTGAATATAGTTAATAAATGACATATGCTCTTATAGAAAGAGAAATCCACTATAGCATGTAATTCATACTACATGTGCATTGTACAACCGACAAAGGGAAGGTGAGTAAAATTATCCCTATTTACTCATCGTGTGAGTCCTTGAAGTAATTTATAATTTACCTCATTTTGTGACCTATGTTACTTCTGACTATGTTCTCGAAGTGAAAGATCAATGTTACTACTTTAGCATGTTATCGGCGGTCATGAATGGATATGGCCTTATGGGACGTGTTTAGGAAAGCAGTTGTTCTAAAATGGAGAGAGATATGAGTGCGAAGGAAGACTATTGTTGTTTTACATCTATCACATGTATTTATTGGTCGACCAATTATATCGCCCTTATGTGGTTGCGGATATAATCGTAAATACATGGTATTTTGAGAATAGTCAAGTACAGCCTTTAAGAGACAGGTATACTTGCACTGATGTAACAAAATAAGTCTGGGACACTGTGAGACATCGATTGTTTATTTCTTTTCGAGGTTGTAGCCATTATGTCATCCCTAACAGGTGCATAATTTGAGCTCCCAAGTGCAGGTGTACTCACTGGTCGCACGGCTTACTTGCCAGTATGAATTGTTTTGTAAAGTTGATGAATGTTGAATGCCTTATATTCTTGATAGAGCGCTATCAAGCCCATCATGTCCGAGTGGGAGATGTTGTAATTAAACAGTACGTCCATGATGGGGTGTTATTGGAAAGACACAATTGAAAAGGTATGAAGGGAGATGTATAAAAGCCTCCCGAAGACAACCATTGGAACGGTTGGCAGATCATTCGCACCAAAATTTCTCTCCCTTTCCATCGAAGAAGAAGGCATTCCATTTCAGTTTTGCAAGAACAATCGGCATTTACGCCGTGGAAATCGGGTGTTTTCCTTGTAATTGCATCCAGACCAACGTGGAGTAATTTCATTCGTATTACATCGGCAATTCAACGATCGTTCTGGGGTTAATTGTTGTTTGCACATCGGAATCAGGTAAGTCGTCTTCCGCCGACTTAAATTCCATCACAGATCTACAATGAGACCGACCTGGACCGTTCCTTCGGCGCGATAAGGCGGAAGAACTGCCCAAGCTCAGCTGGCCCGGGGGACAACAATCTGGCCCCTCTCGACTTGCAGTCTCCCGTTGCATTTGACAACACTTACTACACCAACCTTCTCCAGTTCAAAGGACTGCTTCACTCCGACCAGCAGCTCTTCAGTGGCGGCTCCACGGACTCACTGGTGAGGACATATGCCAGCAGCCCGAGCACCTTCAGCTCTGACTTCGCAGCGGCCATGATCAAGATGGGGGACATCCTGCCCCTCACCGGATCAGATGGTGAAGTCAGGAAGAATTGTAGGAAGATCAATTAAGACAATAATTGTCTTCACCTAATGGGAATAAAAATTTCTTCCCCGACTCGCTACTTTAAGAACTAAGGCATATAGAAGTATTTGTCAGTGCTCTGTCATCTACCTAATGTTGTGAATTAATGGACAATTATCGTAAGGAACAAGTCCATTACATCTCTATATTGCCCCTCCTGGGGTTCCTTGCCTCCGCTAGCCCGTGTAATTTTCATCTGCAGAATAAAGTGTGTATGATTACCATTCGCAGTCTGCATTGGTTTAGAGTGTTTTATGCAAACAGTTATCACACGCTCAGGCGCAGCGGGTCATGCAGGCATGGTACCACTGACTTCATTGCTAATGATATAATTGACATTTTTCATGACATCCATAGAGCCAAATGTTGGCGACACGACCCACGCGAGCTCGACACACCAGTTGGTAGCCAATTGAGGGCTTACTGAGGTTCCGGTCGAGTCAATGCTGGAGAGATGGCCATAGAGCGGTTGGTTCGGGTCAGCAATTGTCAAAGAGTTCGATCTCTTCGATATGGATGGTGTGGCGAACTCCCCGCGAACAGCACAAACTCAATGTCGGTTCTGATGTTTACAACGTGGAACGTCAAGGTGCCACCGCATGTGGTCACCGCACATTGACCGTCCTTGTATTCCTTGCGCTCCTTCTTGCAGCTCAGATAGTCCGGATCCTTGCTCGCGTATTTTTCCTGAAAATGATGCACATAAGCATGCACCAAAAAGTTGAAGTGGAAACATTTCTCCTAGTCTCAAATTAATAAGACATGTATACTAGAAAATTTACAGAATTTGGGACATTGCCAAAAAAAAAAGAAAAAAAGAAAAGAAAACACGTAGTATGAACCGATGGCCACGATAAATGAAATTCCAAAGCTTTTCGACAAAAAGGGCTTGCTTAAATATTCGAAATAACGGGACTACATGCGGCATTTTATACGTACCAAAACTATTAAAAAAATTTTGCAAACCTTTCTTATTATCTAGCATTACTCATGGAGTTACATATGGAATGTCTCTATTTGACTAATAATATCCATCTCCGAAAAGTAACTTCATTATTTTCCTGTATTCTACTGAGTTTAATATTTTCATGGTCAACGGAAAAAGTACATACTTAAATTCTATTAAATTACAATTCTATAAGTCAATTACTTATTTATTAAATGAAAATAAAAATTGATAAAAGAATTCGATAAACAGCCTCGCAAAATATATCTGACTTTATTGATTGAACCTTTAGCAGATATGACAAAAGACTCATTTGATTATCTTTTGAACCCAAAAAGAGGCACTTTGAGCAGATAAAAATAAATTAAAAATAAAACGGACTCCTACTTTCTCCTCTTCTTTTGAGTGGATGAAGACTTGACAATGAATATTTCAAACCTTAAAAGCAGCTACAACATTAATGCTCGAGGTTGCGTTAGGCATATGACTGCAGCTAAGTTGATTTTATTAATATATAGACTTGACGAGGAATATTTCAAACTTTAAAAGTAGCTACAATCATTAATGCTTGAGGTTGCATTGGGCATATGACTGTAGCTATATATATATAGACAAGTTGATTTTATTAATATATAGACTTAACGAGGAATATTTCAAACCTTAAAAGCAGCTATAGTCATTAATACTTGAGGTTGCATTGGACATGATTGTAGCTATATATATAACGAACGTCTATAGAATATTTCAAGAAGTAACATGAATTTCACATATTTTTAGCATTTTAATCGAATTCTTCCATCACAACAACACAATCATCTCAAACCAAATGAAATTCGACATTGTTGTGTGAACGCTAGGGACTCTATGCCATGACTTTTGTGGGTCGATCATGAGGACTGAACCAACTCTCGGCAAACGGAGTTAGGCAATGCGCCATGTGATTTCTTTTTCAATTGCTTTTCTATTCAGCCCTCGTTGATTCCACTTTTTTATTTAGAGCCCCTCCCTATTTTACATATCTATGACTCATCAAGAAGAAGATAGATAATCATCGACAAGGCACGATTCACTGATAGAGAAAATTACCTTGATAGGATAATGACATAGAAGAGGAAGATCACTGAGATCACCAGTTTACATAGGTGGCCTTATTCAGTGGACAATACGAGACTTTGCAACCCTAAAGAAAACACAAGGAGAAGAAGGAACTTGAATGAGTAACTCGTTCACGTGTACCAAACTCTACTTGCAGCGCAGGACATTAGAAACTCTACATAGTTTCTAATTTCAAAGCATCACAAGAGACCAGAACAATTTCTTAATAAATGGAATATGAAATCGAGTAAGCAGACATAAAGCCAAAAGGAACATGATTCTGGGAGGGCGAGGAAAAATTAGAGAGTGCTGACCTCTAGTTGTAACTCTTTTGGAGTTGCACGCCCTCTGAAATAGCCGAATTTGGAAATCCTTATCAAATTCCAGTCACTTGGCTACGAAAAAATCAACGGGGCTTCACATGTACAGATCTTATTCATGGGAGCAGCAAAATTGATAATCCTCATGTAACCGTATAGATTCGAGCTGAATGATATGAGCAGCACAATCGGCATTTAATTTCTTAATAGCAAGCTAAAAATCTCTGGAATCTCGATATTTCAAGGCCCATAATTCATAAAGGTGTTGCTAAGATGGCATTGTTTGGCTAAGCAACATTCAACAAATGTAAATGAAGGAAATGGAATTGGGATTAAGCACTGATGAATACAAGGATGGATTTTCAGATATTGCCAAAGAATCGTGCAGATTTGGACAAAAAGTTATATTGGCGATATGACCCCAAGAAATTATCCTGCTACCACTGACATATCATAATTTGCGAAGAAACGGAAAGAGGTCCTAACTAGCGAAGGCTTCGTTCAATCTAGCTCGATATCTACAGTAATGCGCATCAAAACTGACTTCACGACGGTCTCCTTCTAACGATGATAACCTTTCATTCGAAATCTAGTCATGTCCTGATACAGGATTTTCAAATCGACGGTTGAGCGTGGTAGGTATGGATTGGACGGCTGCATTTCGGATGAGAGAGAGGCAGACATTTTTGGTCAATTAGGTCAACGACATTAATTTAGAAGATTAGGCTTTGCTGATCATCATATTCGTGACCAAGGTCGGTCGACTGCCATTACTCTTCATGTGATAGCGACTTGAATAAATCAAAAGTTTTTAAGATTACTAAGCAATTTCTGAATTCTATTACATTGCATCACATTCATGATGGAAAATTCTGAAAATTCATTAGTCTATATCACATATTTTTGCACAATTACTTAACAATCTTTTCCAAAGATTATGCTAACTATTAAGAGTTCGTGATTTTGAACTCACTAAAAATGAGAGATCACTTCTCCATTGGACACATGTCGTTAGGTTGCTCACATGAGTACCGAAATCATGAATTTGGATTCCTTCATCACAGCTCAAGAGCACTCGATTAGGCCGTGCAGGCAATCAAGATTTATTACTTGTGTACAAGCACAATTTATCTGTATGTTTTGTCTCTGTATAGTACAATGTAGAAGTGTACCACCATTGTCGCCTCCGCAGCACCTTCCCGCTCACTTGAAAAGTCGGGTTATCGGGTGATGCGGAAGATGTCTTCCACCTTCCTTGTGTCGGCATTCACATACTGCAGGCAACACGTAGATCGAAGTTAAACGAGCATGTACACATGATCACCATGAATGCAGTAACATGTAGCCGCTCAATGTTCCAAACTCTACTTGCAGTGCAGGAAATCGAAAACTGTACGTGGTTTCTGATTTTCACAGCACCACAACAGACCAAAACAGGTTTTCAATCAACGGAGTCATCCATCATAAAAGATAGAATCAGCAGTGACAAAGCGAAAAGGAACGATGACCAAGGGAAGGGCGACCGAGAATTCAAGAGTGCTATGCAGTATGCAACATTCAAAAGCGGGTTACTGCTGACCTCTAGTTGTAACTCTTTTGGAGTCGCATGTCCTCTGAAATAGCCGAATTTAGAAATCCTTATCAAACTCCAGTCACTCGGCTGCAAAAGAAAAATCAATGGGGCTTCACTTGTACAGGTCTTATTCATGGGAGCAACAAAAGGGATAATCCCTGTGTAATCGTATAGATTCGAGCTGAATGATATGAGCAGCAGAACCAGCAAAGAAAGTTATTTCTTAAGAGCAAGTGAAAGAATCTCTGGAATTTTGATATTTCATGGCCCCCAAATCAGAAAGCTGTTGTCAAGATGGCATTGTTTAGCTAAGCAGCATTCAACCAATGTAGATGCAAGAAATGGAAACGCGATTAAGCACTGACGAATAAAAGAGCAGATTTCCGGAAGATGCCAAAAAATTGTCCAGATATAGACAAAAGGCCAATTTTTTTTTCCTATCTACAACTGGTGTGAGGGAGGACAGACTCTAACCTTATCTGTGAATTCATCCAGCCTGAACCCGGCCATACCAATAACCACTTGCACGGGTGCGCTATAATTGCTGTGATCATAAATATCAACCCCGCTCTGATCTTTCTTTGGCATAGCTTTACACTCATTTTGGAAAACCGAGCATGTTCTTTCATAGTTATGAACGTGGCGAAGAGAACTAGATCAGCCTGTGATATCAAATGGTTGATGATTGCACTTTCACAGGTCAAAGAATTGTTTAACATGAAAACCAAATTAAGAAATGGAAGGTTGCCTTGTTGTCCAATAGCAATGGCTCTACAGCATCAAGAAAAATTGGATCAGCACCTAATCCGTGACCAGAAGTGTACATGGGCCTGTGCCTGCAAGAAGCAACTGTTACACTTGATATCTGTTGTCTTGAGAGTTTTTAGTCTGAGAGTCTGTGCATTCAAGTAGTAATACTCACGATCACTTAGAAGCAAATGTACTTACCCCATGAAAACTAACCATGGAGTTTTAGATCGATCGACTGAAGCCATGTCCCCTTTCATCCATTGATACTGACAACATGACATTCCCATGACATAAATGGACAGCTTATCGAGATGCACATATGATCCCAAAAGGGTTCAGCTCAATCGTGCGTACCTGCTCTGAATTCTCGGACCAGTCATGTTCAGTTGAAATCACAGTAAAGTGAACACTGGCTTGTTCAATGGAATACCATGGCTTGTCCTTCGCTGGGGTTGGCATTGGGAAGTATGTCTCATAAGCAATGCCACATTCCCCACCGGAGTCTGGAGTTATATATATGGATCCCGAGTCCACATAATCTCTTCATGTAAAAGAAAATTAGAAATCATCTTCAATTCATGCTGCTGAGTAATGTTCATTCAGCTGTTTACTGAGCCTTCTATTATGCACAGGAAGAGACTCATATTGACCCGAGATAGTTACCTTTCATGGTTCCCAATTGCAGTCATGTAGGAAACTCGGGAAGCGAAAGGGCTGATGAGGTGGAGGAAGAAATCCCACTCCACTAAGAAGCCGGTGGCATAGCTTATGTCTCCGATATGGAAGATGGCATCGACATTGCCGGAGTCTACATCATCCAACACTGCCTTAGCCACCGAGACTGATCCTGGCTATAGAAACATACAAAGTCGCATGTTAGGAGACCTTCATAATCAGGAGTTTGAATTCTTACAAGCAGCTTAGTCTGTGCCACTTCAGTTAATTCAGATGAATGTGACGTGCTAATAATATTTCTTGAAGAGTCGGTTTTCAAGATGATACTCCACTCAAATCGTGCCATGTTTTGTCCCTTCCATCAGCATTTCTCAAAAATTCGAAGGATACACCTTCCTCTTAGAGTATACCCAGCTTGGATAGCATCTTTTCAATGTTGCCTTTAGAAATGCGACTTTTCATTCTATGGAATGCATGTTTACCTGAATGTAGTGCTCGACTGTATCATCCAGAGGGGCTTTTCCCATATCCCCATATGCAAGAAATTTGAGTTCATTTGATCCTCCTGCAGGCGGTGTCCTGAACTGAACTTCTTTGCTCCAACCAACTGAATCACTGGATATTGTAAAAGCATTATCAAAACAACTCTAATGTGCCAGCAAATGGTATAAATTTATTGATCAATTCGATTTCCAATCATCTAAGTGATGCCCAAAAAAGATGGATTATTCCATCTACTTCCAGTTGCCACAACTGCAGTGTCATGCAATATATAAGTCCAATGTCATGATAACAAGATTCTCCTTTTAATTGAAAGCCGTATACCCAATCCTCTCTCAATCAGACATGCAGCTACAATACATCTTTAAGGACTAAGGCATATGGAAGTATTTGCCGGTGCTCCATCATCTACCTAATGCTGTGAATTCATAGAAAATGATTGTAAGGAACAAGTGCATATCAATTCATTCACATTCACTGCAGATTCGATGACCCTGCATCAAGTAGACATGCCAGAGATATTGCAATATGCTCAGCAAGAATACCTCAAGCCAATCTGAAACCGATTGGTCTCATAAACAACATGCTTCAGTCAAAAGATTCTACCTTCCGTATTTGTAAGAATAAGAGGTAGAAGGTTGCAGTCCCGTCATCACCGCTGAATGAATGTAACCAGGGTCATGCCAACCAAAATCTTTGGCAGGACTGGGCACCACTTTACCTGTCGAAAAACAGACCAAAAAAACTAATTTCAGTGAAGGATGAGTCTTTATGGGGCATTTAAATTGTTTTGCGTGCGACAAAGTAAGTCCTAGTGCATTTACAGAATTTTCAAGGAAGGGTTTGAGGTTAACTCACTGCACATATCATCTCGTGAGAATGAACTAACTTCGGAAGTTTGTGATTTCCCATCTCCATATTGTACCTTTTGGGGTTCCTTGCCTCCGCTAACCCATGTAATCCTCATCTGCAGATTAAAGCATGTAAAATTAGCATTTGCAATCTGCATTGCTTCCAAGTGTTTTATGCAAAGAGTTATTCCACACTCAGGCGCAATGTGTCGTGCAGGCATGTACCACTGACTTCATTGGCTAATGATATAATTGACATTTTTCATGACATCCATAAAGCCAAATGTTGGCAACACGACCCATGCGAGCTCTGCACACCAGTTGGTAGCTAATTGAGTGCTTACCGAGGTCCCAGTCGAGTCAATGCTGGAGAGATGGCCATAGAGCGGTTGGTTCGGGTTAGCAAAGGTCAAAGAGTTCGATCTCT
Organism: Eucalyptus guilfoylei; assembly: GCA_016097605.1. Classification (NCBI taxonomy): domain Eukaryota; kingdom Viridiplantae; phylum Streptophyta; class Magnoliopsida; order Myrtales; family Myrtaceae; genus Eucalyptus; species Eucalyptus guilfoylei. The sequence continues at coordinate 546,244 of CM027869.1, forward strand.
TCAACACGCATGGTATGCTGAATCCTCCGGCGAACAGCACAAACTCGATGTTGGTTCTGATGTTCACAACGTGAAACGTCAAGGTGCTGCCGCATGTGGTCAACACGCATTGACCGTCTTTGTATTCCTTGCACTCCTTCTTCTTGCAGCTCAGATAGTCCGGATCCCTGCTCAAGTATTGTGCCTGAAAATGATGCACATAAGCGTACACCAAAAAGTTGAAGTGGAAAAGGTTCTCCTAGTCTCAAACTAATTAGACAAGTAATGGTAGGTATGCTAGAAAATTTACGGAATTTGGCACATTGCCAAAAAGAAAAGAAAATATACAGGTATAATACCACGGGTTGTGATAAATGAAATTTTAAAGCATTTAAATAAAAAGGACTTGCTTAAATATTCCGAATAACAGAGTTTTTTTTTTTCCTTCCAAATAACAGAGTTACACGCAGCATTTTATATGTTTCAAAAATACAAAAAAAGAAAATTGTAAACCTTTCTTATTATCTAGCATTACTAAAATTAGAGTTACATATGGAATGTCTCCATTTGACTAATAAAAATCCAACTCCGAGAAGCATCTTCGTTATTTTCCTGTATTCAACAAAGCTCAGTATTTTCATGGTCAACGGAAAAAATACATACTTAAATTCTGGAAAAAAAGTTATGTAAATTTTTAAAGGACGGTTCAATAAGTCAATTACTTATTTATTGAATGAAAAATACAATCATAAAAGAATTCAATAAAGAGCCTCGCCAAAAAATGTGAACCAGAGCCAAATCTGACTTTATTGCAGATTATAGAATGAAGGACTCTTTTGATTCTCTTTTGAACCCAAAAAGAGACACTTTGACAAAAATAAAAATAGATTAAAAATAAAACTGACTCCTACTTTCTCCTCGTCTTCCAAGAGAATGAAGACATGACGAGGAGTATTTTTAAACCTTAAAAGCAGCTACAATCTTTAATGTTTGAGGTTGTGTTGACCCCGGCGCCTCTAGGGGAGCAGCAAGATGGGTTGTGTCTGACTGTGGACGAAGGTTTGTGTTCTGTTGCTTTCCCGCTTCGCTAAATTCAATATATATATGTGTGTGTATGTATATGTATTCATTAAATTAAGTTAGTCCCACTAAGAAAAAACAAAATGTTTGTTGAATTTTGAAAAGTAATATCAATTTCACATACTTTTCGCATTTTAATCGATTCCATCTACCACCACAACATAATCATATAGTCTGTCAAGTATATTGGTTTTTTTTTTTTTTTTTTTTTTTTTTTTTGTAACTCGATATGCACCTAACCAAATGAAATATGACATTGTTAGGTGAACGCTATGTACTCCATGGCATCACTTTGTTGGTCGATCATATGAGGACTGAACCAGGTCTTAGCAAAAGGTGATCGGCAATGCGCCATGTAATTTATTTTTCAAGTGCCTTTCTGTTCGGCCCATGTGGGTTCCACTATTTTCTCTAAAGCCCCTCACTATTTTATGTTTCTATTACTCGTCAAGAAGAAGATAGATAAGCCATCAACAAGGCACGATTCAATGGTAGATAAAATCACCTTGACAGGATAATGGCATAGAAGAGGAAGATCACTGAGATCACCAGTCTGTACATACATAGCCTTGTTAAGTGGACAATACGAGACGCTGCAACCCAAAAGAAATCACAAGAAGAAGAAGGAACTTGAATGAGTAACCTGCTCACGTGTACCAATACGTTTCAAGGACGAAAGAATTAGACATCAGGATGACTTACTCGGCGTCCGATGGAGAAATCATGGCAATCCAGTCGTTGTCCGCTGGAACCAGGACCCCGGTTACATTAACCGTAAGGTACTCTTCATCTCCCATGGTGGCGTTGCCACTGACATTAAATTGGAGATAAGGGTTCCCATCGCTACACTCGAGAATTCGCCTTCTATTCAGCAACCGGAACTCAGAAATGGCGGTGTAGTTGAGATGCTCAAGCACGGAGTCGACCACCAAAGGGTGCAAGTTTGATGGTGACAACGACGACGACAAAGAAGAAGAAATGCACGTAAAAAGGATGATGGGAATGGAAACGATTGCGATTTGTGTTAGAATGTGGAGTTCCATAATGAAGAAGCAAAATGCCTTGGATGGAAGAAGACAAAGGCCTTCTTCGTATAATTCCAAGAAAGAGAGGTATGGTTTAGTGTGCAGAGAGAGAGAGACAGAACAGACAGAGAGAGAGAGAGGGGGGGGGGGTTGTATGTTTAGGATCCAATACTTATGGAAGTAAATCTAAGATGCATGCTTTTTATGGAGAGGAGGATATTATGTACCTTAAAGAATAGAAAACAATTAAGGCTGCATTTGGTCATCTAAATTTATGATTAAGATAGGGCTAAATAGAATAAGATATTAAATATATGAATTTTGTTATATCATATCCATTATTTCATGATTGCAATAAAAAAGTTAGATTTATTTACATCATATTGTGTATATTATTTGATATAAATGGCATATTAATATAAATGGACAAAAAATTTTACGAATTGAGATGATAAAAATCTCTTGTGACACCGTCATCTACTTCATTTCTATTTGCTTTTTTGTTTTATTTTCCGCTTTTTTTAAATTAATTTCTTTTTTTATTTCTTTCTACCCCTTCAATCATTCTATAATAAGATTCTATTAAATAGTAAACTATACTAAGATACCTAAAATACTAAAATATGCAATAAATTTAAATATATATTTATATATTGAATTTATTTTATAGAATAGAATTAAATTCGTATATATAAATAAAAATAAGATTAAATTAAAATAACAATTTTGTTATTTTGAATTTATTATATTATGATTCAAATATTATTTATATTAAAATTTAATTTTAATTTTGTTAATTTAAGAAAATTGTCATTCGAGGAAAATAAATTTCCTATTATGGATGTTTGTCTTGAGCAGACACCAAACATGGGATATGATCAATTTTATCATATTCTGAATTTTATCTTAACTACTAAATAGCCTAAGAGGATACCATGTTTATTTCTTGCCGATAGTTTATCACTTGTCCGAGAATGTATTAATTAGGAGTGAGTTTTATTAATTCCAAAAGTTTAGTCTAGAGCTCAGATCTGTTCTTTCTATCCAATACCGACTAGATCAGCTTCTTCTAGTACTAGGTACCTATTGATGATTTTGTGTTCATGGTTGATGTCATTTCGAATGGATCAGCCTGTGCAATTTCTTCCACTTTGGCACTTTGCATGTCGAAAGAACCGTAGGAAGGCATCAAAGTCAAGTAATTTGACGAGGGTTGATATGAATGCACGAGCATACAATAAATGCATTTTGTCTAGATATTAAAGAAATGAACATTTCATTTAGATGCTCTTAGGAATATTAGGTGTTGTGGAAGTTAATTGAGGGATTGTTGACACCTAAATTTATACTCACTAAATCATACACTGCATAAAAAATTAGGGATCGAATTAATATTGTGCATTCACATTGTTTACATATTGTCATAAAGAGCATACTATTTTACATATGATTCGGTGGTGATAATGTTAAGTGTGGGGATTGAGATGGGCACAAGATAATGATTTTTTTTTTTTTTGGTCGGGAATGATAGATACTTTCATTCATGAAATGCGAGACTTACAAGAAGATAATAGGTAAGATTCCGAGCATAAAATCTCTGAAAGAGCTGGAGGAGGGAAGGACCTCCAGTTTTGAGGTAGTAAGTTATTTCGGTGCAATTTCACTAGCATATCAACTGCTTTGTTGGCATTCCGTGAGCAATTAACCAGCGTTGTTGATGTTGAGCGAGAGAGTAGGCTTATACATTGCTCGGTTATGGGCTTCACCTGCCATGGAGTCTCGGCCTAGCCCAGGATGCTTTGGTGTGCGGTAAAGCAGTCAGTTTCGCACTCCACTCCTTTTTGTTGTACTTTACCGAGTTCTGTTCCTCCCTCGTGCAGAGTTGCTCTGAACTGCAGAAGCTTCAGCTCGTGCAAAATCGCTAGGGTTTCAACTTGAACCGGGGAGGCAGCTCGAACCTGCTGCACGAAGCCATCGATCACTTGCCCAGTGTGATCCCGCAATATTCCAGCGATTGATCCGGTTTGTTCACCTTGTTTCCATGAGCCGTCAACATTCAACTTCAACTTTCCTTCCTTCGGTGGTCTCCACTGGTTCAGTGAGTGCAGATCTAAAGTCTCTGTAACTTCTTTTTGTTGCCATCTGCTAAAATTTCTAAGATGTGCTTCCGCCAAATCAACAATGGTGTTCGGTTCCAGTTTTTGAGCTCTGAAAATCGAGTTGTTGCGGGCTTTCCAGACAAACCAGAGGATCATCACCAGCAGCTCCTTCTCGGGTAGGTTCCTTTGTTCTTCAAACCTTTCCATTAGCCACTTATCAAAGCGGGATATACTATTAGGTTCACACTTGATTCTAACCCGTGGATCTGTCCATATTTTCTTCGTCCATTTGCAAAGAAGAAACAGGTGCTCGGTAGTCTCCACTTGGTTATTGCAGAGCGTGCAAATGGGATGAGGTAATACCTTTTGCTCGTAAAGATTCTCTCTTGTTGGGATTGCATTATGACAAACACTCCATATAAAGATGCGCATCTTTGGGGGAATAGATAATTTCCAGATCTTTGTCCATAAGGTTCGGGGGGGTTGAAATGAGGTTGATGCTCTATGCTGGTCTGTTGTTGTGTTGTATGCACATGTTTTGTTATATCCGCTTTTCACCGTGTACTTTCCCACCTTGTTGCCTTGCCATACTAGAGTGTCTTCCTCCGGGTTAGGACTTAGCGGGATAGAGAGGATCTCATTTGCTGTTCTATTGTCAAAGAGGTGGTCGACCTCTGCTTCTTTCCATTCCCTGGTTCCAAAAAGATATATTTGAACGGAGAGAATATTGAGGAAAGAATCGTGAATGGGCTGGTGAGATATAGAGAAGATCGGAAACTAAAAGTTTACGGTCAATTCAATTTTCAAGAAAGATTGGTGGTAATCATTCTTCGGTGGAACACCAGAAAAGGGAAAGAAAGAATTTTTGTTTCCAACTTGCAAGGACATATAGTCTCAGTTGATGCAGCAATAGAAGGGGGATATTGAAGGACAAAAACCAAGACGGAAAGTTCACATCGAACGTCCAGGAGGTCCAGCGGGTTCTTGAGCAAGCCTTGGCGCCTCTGGTCCCCAGCGAAGCAGCCCAGTCCCAGCGAGCGATCGTTGATGACATTTGCGGCACCAGGCCAATCCCGGCGAGCCTCGAGCCGCCTCCATCAGAAGACAGGACTACAGTCGTGCCTATGCTGTCAGCGCTCACGGCGACCACTAACCACAGCCCTAACGGGCCTCCCAGCCACGCCCGGTACTTTAGAGCGACCTAAGTTGCCCCTCAAGCAGTGGTAAGCTCGACGAGTGCTGCATTAGACAAGCACCCAGTTCCTCGACACCCATACCATCTTGGCGAGCCACCATAGTTGCTGCTCGTTACTGTCCCGCTTGTTGATTTCCTCCACGCCAATCCCCAGCGTCGCGAGCATCCCGCCCCCTCCTTGGCCAACTCTTGTCCTCGCTGGAATCTCTTACGTTGCCTCCAATCTTGGCGATTAACTCTGGCAAATCCTAATTCGAGGTAAGCTGCGGTGGGTGCAATTTTGATATATGGTTCTCGACGCATGTTATTCAAAAGTTAAGCCTTCGGTTGTTTTAAGTACCTCTTACGTTATTTTGCATTAGTCGAGGCATATTAGGGCGCCGGAACTTTGGGCCTAAAGGTCGGGTCCTTAGTATCGCCTCATTGCATGGCCCATGATCTATAATATATGGGCATAGTTAACCTAAATAAATCTTGTGTGCATTGAGATAATATGTCCTCAAATTCTAGCAATAACCTTTGATTTAAGATGTATGTTCTGATGCCACACGGAGATTAATGACCCTCCTGCATATAAAACATGTCATGTTTAGGGTTTAGAACGCAATCTTAATTTTAGAATTTTCATGTTTAGGACAATGCACGTTCATTTTAGAGCTCATATAGATTTAGAATAATTCATAGCTTTCGTTAAATAAGAATCAAATAAAAAAAATATATATCATTAGGACTACACAAAGATTGCATACAGAATTCATAACATGCATGTCATACATTGCACATCATTTAGTGAGTCGTGATTTAAAGTTAATGCTTTGGAAAAATTATATCATGTTGATTAATCAATAGCCGCATTACATGCAACACCCCTATTGCATAGAGTTCATATAGAACTTCATTAAACAATTAGTAGCAGCTCTAAGAACTAAGTTTAAATGCATATTGAATTGAGTTTCAAGTTGCAATTAGTAGATTTTGGGAAAGCTAGTGTCAAACACGAGCGATTGTCTCATGAGAGCAACATTCGTTCCTATTTAGTAATCTAGCTTTTCTAGTTCACCTCCAAGAAGGTTGCGATACGAGTAAGAGAATGGTGGAAAAGATATATTCCGTTGAAACCACAACTTCAATTGATTGCTTCTTGTATATTCTTCATCCTTGTCAAGAGGATAGTTGCTTTTGTCTTCAATAAAAGGCCTCGAAGTAATTTTGGTAACCTGTCCCCTCTGCAGAGAGCTTTGAGCTTCTTGCCTTCATAATCTCCATGGCCTGCAAAGTACTGGCATCAAAACCATCATATTAGATGCCCTTAAACACACCACAGTAGGATTTGCATTGAACCATCCAGAGATTGACACATGATGAATCCGGGCCCACTTTTCAGATCTTTTCTGTCCTCGGTTACCCCCTTTCTCTCGTTACTCTCTCTTCTCTCACTATTTTCTTCCTTGTCTTTATTTACTTTAGAGGCCATGGACGACGCTCTGTATATTGCAGTGTTACAACCAGCCATGGACAAACCCTGTATTTTCAGATCTATTCGATCATCGAGGTTCCAATTCACCGTCTGCATCTCACGAACCATGGATTTCGCCAAGTGCTTCACAGATCGTAGAGCGTAGTGAATGACTTGGACGAAGTGGGTCGGGCTCAAAGACGAGAGCTTGAAGTTGTCGAACAGAGGCAATATGCCGCTCGCGCTGCTATAAACTTCATCAACACGACTTCACAAAGGAAATGTGATCAATCATTCCCTCTGAAAAGAATTTCGAACATTGCCGACAAGAAAAATGTCTAGCTAGGTTATTGAGTTGTCGCTGCAGCTGCAACTACGTGAAAGGCTGAGACAAGTCAAATGAGAAGTGAATCATTAACCAGAGGTATGGAGTGATATGTCACGACTCGACAATTTTCAAATCGACGATTGAGCATGGTATGAATGGATCGGATGGCTGTTTTTGGGATAAGAGATGGGAGATATTTTGGTCAATTAGTTCAATGGCATTAATTTAGAAGAATATGCTTTGCCAATCATATTCATGCCCAAGGTTGGTCGTGCATCATTACTCATTATTGATAGTGACTTAAATAACTCAAAAAAATTTAGGATGATTAAGCAATTCCTAAATTTTATTACATTGCATCGCATTCTTGACTAAAATTTGTGAATTGAAATCACTGATTTTTACATAAATATATAACAATTTTTGAAAAATTATGTTAACCATCAAGAGGTTGTGGTTTTGAACTCGCTTCAGAGGGAGAGATCACTCTTGCATTGAATGCATCTTGTTAGGTCGCTCACATGAGTACTGAAATTATGAATTTGTATTCCATCATGACAGATCAAGAGCATTTGATTACGTCAGCGGACAATCAGGATTTATTACTTGTATATCAGCACAAGTCATTTGTATTTCTTGTCTGTGTGAAGTAGAATGTCGAAGTGTATGATTATGTAGCTATAGCAGCTTGTTATCACCAGCAGTGCCTTCCTGTTGACTTGAAAAGTCAGGTTATCGGGTGATGCGGAAGATGTCTTCCACCTTCCTCGTGCCGGCATTCACATACTGCAAGCAAGGCGTAGATTGAAGTCAAATGAGCACGTAAGCACAGTCGTCCTGAATGCAGTAACATCTAGCTGCTTAATGTTCCAAACTCTACTTAGAGCACAGGACATTAGAAACTGTATATAGTTTCTGTGACATCCCGAAATTCGACCCTGTTTCGATAAAGTAAAATGGGCCTTTCGTCGACGTGCCTATGGTTCTTTTTCTCTGAGCTGATCACTCACGAGTTAACTAACCTATCGAGTGAAGCCGTTAAGGGATGTATTCGCGGTAAAAATCCCTAAAAGCTACTTAATTGGTTGGATTGTACTAAAATCGCGTCTGATTGATTTTAACCACAAAATTGAATTCAGTTCCGGGAATCGAATATTCGGGCATGTCATAATTCATTTTTGGATATCGTCTCATCGTCCGTCAAATGATTGACGAGTCCGAAATTTCAAGAAATAAATTATCGAAGGAAAAAAATTGAAGACCGGGAGAATTGCTGCTCCGTTTCCTTCTCTATGTATTTTTTTTATTCGGCACCCTCACACTCTCCTTGCCCCCACAGCTAAAGTGTGAGTTACGGTGCCGAATTCTTGTTCATTTGTCCTAAGCTTAATATATATTCTTACCTTTTACCAAAAAAAATAAAATAATAAAATAATAAAATATTTATTTTATTATTTTATTATTTTCTTTTTTCCTCTCTCTCTTTCTTTCTTCTTTTTCTCTCTCTCTTCTCTCTCCTCTCCCTCCCCCCCCCCCCGAACACTTCCCTTGCCAATTTTAAATTGGCTTCTCCCTCTCTCTTTTTCACTTTTTGACTAGTCAAAATTCTATCTCCTCCCTCCTTCTTTATCTCTTTTCTTTCTTCCTTCCCTCTCTCCTCTCTCTTCTCCCCCCACGTGACCGAGCCCTCCTTTCTTCTTCTTCTTCTTCTTCTTTCTTCTTCGAGCAAAACCAGGAGCGGAAGAAGTCGAGCAGCAGCAACTCGCCGAAGCCGTCGCCGCCGCCCGCACCGCCGCCCGCGCGCCCACCGCTCGCCGCCGTTCCGCCGTCCGCGCATGCCCGCGCCTCGCCGTCCCTGCCGTGCGCCGTCCAGCCTTGTTCGGCCATCTCAGGCCGCTGTCCGGCCACCGTTCGGCCTCACCGGAGCGGCCGTGCGCCTTGCCGAGCCGCCGCCCGCTTTCCCGGACCCTTGCCGCCCCCAACCATCTCTTTTTCTCCTCTGTTTTGCAGCAACTCAGCAAGTTGCCGAGTGGGTTTCCAGCCCCTCTTGGCCCGCTTTTGGGCCGTTTCCGGGCCCCGAACCCGAGCCGTGCTTTGGGGTTTATCGTTCATCGCGCCGTCCTCGTCGGATTGATCCGATTTGCGCTCGATTCCGGTGAGTAATCTCACTAATCCTTGCTTAGTGAACTAATTATACTTAATGATTGTTTAGTTTTATTTAATTAGGTTTAGGTGGTTAGATTAGTGTATATTAGTTAATTGTGATGCAATAGACAAATTGAATGTGTATTTAGCAAGTAGACATGGTCTACTATTTATTGAAGGTAGCCCGGGATTTTTCCCGACCCTAATCGGGCTTCAATTTGGCAATTCAGGCCTAAGTGGAATTTTTGGTATTTAAATATTATTTTTCGGAATTAAATTAATTATTTATTTATTTTCCGAAAATTCAACTGGAATAGTAAGTATTAGGAAAATTATCTGATGACCGTGTGGTGAAGTCCGTTTATTTAATCGGGCTTTATTTTAAGCTAAATTGAATTTTTAATATTAATTATTTAATTTTCGAAATTAATTAATTATTTATTTATTTTTCGGAAATTAAGGTTGAGATGGCCAATGACCGAATTTCGTCTTGATTGTCAAAGTGGTGCAGTCCGTTTATTTATTTGAGCAGCACGTGGTGTGGAAATGAATTAATTGTGATTATAATATTATTTTCCTATATTAATTAATTTCGAATAATTCATTGGAAAATAACCGGGCGTCGGTTGACAACGCCAAAAATGTTTTGGTGGACTACAGAAAATGATGGGATTTGTGGAAAGGAAATTATAATATTTTGGCTAAGGCCAATCGTGTATCCACACACAAATATTTTATCGAAAAGAAGAACAGTGGTGATTTGATTGAATGATAATTTTCGGCATACTATGAAAGTATGACTGGTAACTTTTGGTGAGCACATATTATTCTCGGCATACTCTGAAAGTATGGCTGGCAGCTTTTGGTGAACATAATAATCATATCAGATCAGTGGATCTGGCAGCTTCTGGTAAGCATATTATTATATCGGATCAGTGGATTTGGCAGTTTCTGGTGAGCTATGCTATCTATATATCGGCTAGAGTGAACTGTCCTAGACTATGGTTGAACTCATAAATAGTATTGATTGAGTAGATCGGGGAATGATCATGTTGATATGTAATCGACTAGGTCGATTGATCGATGATTCAATCTGATTGAATGATTTGACGTGGTGAATTGATTCGATGAATTTTAAATTGTACTGACCTACAGGAAAGAACTGAGGTCAAGGTAAGTCCCCTGACTCGTGCTGTGCTTAGGCAACCGAGTAGTGTATTGGTTCCCTAATTGAGTCTTAGTGGGGTAGAACTTGCTGAGACGTAGTCTCACCCCGTTGTGAGATAACAATTTCAGGTCCCTAGATGGCGGTCGTAGAAGACCAAGAGCCTTGGAGCTTGGAAGATGGAGGCTGAAGAATCGATGATCAGGTCTGACTAGTGAGTGTTAGGACAGTCCCCTTTTTGTTAAGCCGACACTTTTGTAAATAGCCTGATTTTGTAATGAACCCGTTAGCCTATAAAAGACTTGTCTTGGATTGAAAATTTTAGTCCTGCTCTTCGATCCCAATTGTTTGTTGTTTGGGGATTTTATATCTGCTTCCGCATGCGTATTAAAATAAAAGGGTCGGCGACGCATCTTGGGACGTCGCTATTAATCGACCAAGGAGGGATGGGCATGCACTCGGATGATTGGGGCGTGACAGTTTCTAATTTCAAAGCATCACAACTGACGAGAACAATTTCTTAATAAATGAAGTCATATGTAATCGAGTAAGCAGTCATAAAGCCAAAAGGAATGATGATTGTGGGAAGGGCGACGGAAAATTCAAGAATTCTGACCTCTAATTGTAACTCTTCTGGAGTTGCATGTCCGGTGAAATAGCCGAATTTGGAAATCCTTATCAAACTCTAGTCACTTGGCTGCAAAAAGATCAACGGGGCTTCACTTCTACAGATCTTATCCATGGGAGCAACCAAAATGATAATCCCCATGTGACCGTATCAAGTTGAATGATATGAGCAGCATCCATGGGAGCAACCAAAATGATAATCCCCATGTGACCGTATCAAGTTGAATTGTATGAGCAGCAGAATCAGCATTTAATTTCTTAACGGCAAGCTAAAAATCTCTGGAATCTGGATATTTCAAGGCCCATAAATCAGAAAGGTGTTGTTAAGATGGCATTGTTTGGCTAAGCAACATTTAGCCAATGTAAATGAAGGAAATGGAATTGAGATTAAGCACCGATGAATACAAAGACGGATTTTTAGAAATTGCCAAAGAATTGTGCATGTTTAGACAAAAAGCTATATTGGTTTACTATTTACAACGGTGTGAGGAGAACAGACTCTAATCTCATCTAGGAAGTCATCCAGACCGAACCCGGCCATACCAATAACCACTTGCACAGGTGCACTATTGACCCCGCTTTGATCTTTCTTTGGCACGGCTTTACACTGATTTTGGTAAACTGAGCACGTTCTTTCATAGTTAGGAACGTGGCCGAAGAGAACTAGGTCAGCCTCTGATATCAAATGCTCGATGAGTACAGATCAGCAAATCATTCGACATCCGAATGGAATTAAGAAGCAGAAGGTTGCCTTGTTGTCCAATAGCAAGGGCTCTACAGCATCAAGAAACCTATGGTCAGCACCTCCTCCGGAACCAGAAGTGTACATGGGCTGGGCCTATGCCTACAGGCGCCAACCGCTACACTTGATCTCTGTTGTCTTGAGAATTTTTTAGTTTGAGAGTACGCAAAATCAATTAGTGAAACTCGCGATCACCAAGAAGCAAATGTACTTTCCCCGTGAAAACTAACCAAGGAGTTTTAGATCACAGTCGATTGAAGCCATGTTCCCTCTCATCCATTGATGCTGACAACATGACATTCTTATGACATAAAAATGTCAGCTCATCGACATGAAAATGTGATACCGGAAGTGTTCAGCTTGATTGCCCTTACCTGCTCTAAATTCTCGGACCAGTCGTGTTCGGTGAAATCACGGTAAAATGAACACTGGCTTGTTCTATGGAATACCATGGCTTGTACTTCGCTGGGGTTGGCATTGGGAAGTATGTCTCATAGGCAACGCCACATTCCCCACTGGAGTCCAGAGTTAAGTACATGGATCCGGGGCCCTGTAATCTCTTCATGTGAAAGAAAATTAGAAATCATCTTCGACTCATGCTGCTAATTATGTTGGTTCAGCTGTTTATTGCGCTGGAAGGGACGCATATCAACCCGAGATAGTTACCTTTCATGGCTTCCGATTGCAGACATGTAGGAAACTCGGGGAGCGACAGGGCTGATGAGGTGGAGGAAGAAATTCCACTCCACTAAGAAGCCAGGGGCGTAGCTTATGTCTCCGACATGGAAGATGGCATCCAAATTGCCCGAGTCCACATCACCCGACACTGCCTTTGCCACTGATACTGAGCGAGGCTATAAAATCATATAGTTACATTTTAGGATACCTTCATAATCAGGAGTTTGAATTCTTACAGATAGTTTAGTCTGTGCCACTTCCGTTTATTAAGATGAATTTGGAGTGCCAATAATGTTTCATGGAGAGCCGGTTTCAAGATGATACTCCACCCCAATCGTGGCATATTTGTCCATTCTTTGTATACTTACGAGCGAGAGAGAGAGAGAGAGAGAGAGGATGCGTTTGAAGTGTCGAGGTGTAAGTTGAATGTTTAGGATCTCATATCTATGGAAGTATATTAAGTATATATGCTTTTTATAGAGGAGGATATTATTTACCTTAAAGAATAACAAATAATGAAGAGGGTACCATGTTTCTTGACGTTGACATATGTAGAGTTGCCAATAGTTCATCACTTGTTCGGGAATGTATTAACTAAGAGTGAGTTTTCTTACTTCCAAAAGTTCGGTCCAGAGCTCAGATTTGTTAATTCTATCCAATGCCAACTGGATTAGCTGCTTCTAGTAGCTAGCAACCTATTGATGATTTTGTGTTCATGGTTGATGTGATTTTGAATGGACCAGCTTGTGCATCTTCTTCCGCTGCGGCATTTTGCACGTTGAAAAGAGCCATAGGACGGCACCAAAGTCAAGTAATTTGAATAGGGTTAATATGAATGCATAGAGCATGCAATAAATGCATTTTGGCTAGATAATAAACAAATGAACACATCCTCTAGATGCTCCTACGATTATTTGGTGTTGCTGAAGTTAATTAATAGATTGTAGATACTTAAATTTTGACTCGCCGAATCATTCACTACATAAAAAATTAGGAATCAACCCAATCCCTAAACCGAATATCAATATTGTGCATTTGCATTTTTGTATTCCGTCGCTAGAGCATACTATTTTCAAAAAGTCCTAAACCTTTTGCATTTATGCCAATTTAGTCATAATTTTTTTTAATGCCAATTTAGTTCTAAATCTTTTTAATTATTGCCAATTCAGTCCTTCTTAGTCAATTTCAGTCGGATTTTGCTGATTGGGTGTCGGGCGACTAACCCGGCTCGATCGGCGCGACGTGGACAACTTTTAACAATATTTTAATATTTTAAAAAAAATTATTCTTTTTCTTTTTTTCTTCTCTCCTCCTTCCTCGGTCGACCTCGCCGGCCACCTCATTAGTGGCCGCGAGGTGGGCGGCAAGGCTCGCCCTTGCCGGATCGCGGCCTAGGCGGCACCAGCAAGGGTGAGGTGGTCGGCGAGGCTTGCCAATGGATGGCGAGGTCGACCTCAACGATCGCCGCCTCTAGTCGGTCGCTGAGGTCCAGTGAGCGGTTGGAGGAAGGAGGAGGAGAAGGAAAAAAATAATAAAAAAATAAAATCAAAAATATTAAAATATATTAAAATTTGTCTACTTCGGCGCCGATCAAGCCACATCAACTGGCCGGCATCCAGTCAGCAAAATCTAGCCAAAATTGGCCGAAAATGACTAAATTGACACAAAGTAAAAAAGTTTATGACTAAATTGGTACAAAAAAAAGGTTTATGACTTTTTTAACACTTTTCCCTACTATTTTACACAAAATTCGGTGGTGATAATATCAAGTATGCAAATTAAGATAGGTACAAAATAATGATCAAGTGAGGATCAATAGAAATTCGAGCAATGGACCAACTTGGACAAGCAACTAGTCGGAGGGAAAAGTGTTCAATAAGTTCTAAATTTATTATACTTTTGTCAATTCAATCCTAAATCTTTAATTTTACTATTTAAGTCATAAACCTTTTCAAGTATTGTCAATTTAGTCGATCCGATCAATTTTAGTCGGAAATTGTTAATATGGAAGCTAGACATCTCACATGGCACAATCAACACTAATGTGGGCAATTTGCAATAGTATTTTAATATTTTTTAGAAATTTTATTTCTTTTTCCTTTTCTTCTCTTTTCCTTATTTACTTTCTTTCTTATTGCTTAGAAGCTCATTTGAAGGAAATAATTTATTTAGGATTGCATTATCCGGAGGATATTTTTTCTGGTCTTTGTATAGCATGTTACATCTGCTGCATATTTATATTTCCTTCGATACACTAATCTATCTTAAATTTTTATGGAAGGTGCCCTGTCCTTGAGGATTATAACAGATCTTATATAATTAGGAAATAAAAATCACCACCGATAGCTTTCTTTCTAAGGATAGTTTTCTTCCAAAAGAGAAAAAGTACCAATATTGGCTTCCGGAGGGTCATGAGAACAATGCATTTCTTCATTTTGCTTCTCCTATATATTTATGCACTACAAGTTCAACTATCAACACAGAACTCAGAAACAAAAGGTACTGTTTCTTCTTCAAATTCGAGATGGAAGATCAGAAATGCAAATTGTCTCCGACCACCTTGATAGTTTTAATTATCGGTATCATTTACATTCTAAGCATTTCCCCAGCTAATGCTGCTATGGCAGTAGCTGATACAAGGAGTTCATTGTCAACTTACATTATCCAAGTACGAAAGCCGACGGACAAACATTTCGCTACCGTAGAGGATCTCGATTCTTTGTATCGGTCCTTTTTACCCACCACAGCAGCCAGCTCTAACCAAGGGCAAAGAATGGTTCACTCGTACCAGCATGTGCTATCCGGGTTCGCAGCCAAATTGACAGCCGAGGAAGCTAAAGCCGTTCAGGAGAAGGACGGTGTTTTGCAGGTACATCCGGAGGAGGTGCTTTCTCTACACACAACTCACACCCCCGACTTCTTGGGATTGCACCAAGGAGTCGGGCTCTGGAAGGACTCGAACTTTGGTAAGGGCGTGATCATCGGACTATTGGACTCAGGGGTTTTCCCGGACCACCCTTCCTTCAACGACGAGGGGGTGCCTCCACCCCCAGCCAAATGGAAGGGGAGGTGTGACTTCAACGGCACGTCCTGCAACAACAAGCTCATCGGTGCGAGGTCTTTCATCAACCTGATCAACGCCACGCAGGCCGTTCCACCATATGATGATACTGGGCATGGCACGCACACTTCCAGCACAGCTGCCGGTGCTTTTGTGAGGGATGCCAGCGCGCTCGGTAATGCAAAAGGCACGGCCGTAGGCATGGCGCCTCTTGCACATTTGGCAATGTACAAGGTTTGCGTAGATGATGGTTGCCCTGCAAGCAGCATATTGGCTGGGATCGACGCGGCCATCGAGGATGGCGTCGATGTGCTTTCCATCTCTTTAGGAGGAAATTCCAAACCGTTCTTCGACGACTGGATTGCGAAGGGTGCATTTGCCGCCACCCAAAAGGGCATCTTCGTCAGCTGCTCCGCGGGGAATTCAGGGCCATACAACACCTCATTGTCAAACGAGGCTCCGTGGATTCTCACTGTGGGTGCGAGCAGCATCGACCGTAGCATAGAGGCCACAGCGCGGCTGGGGAATGGGCTAGAGTTCGATGGGGAGACCTTGTACCAACCGCACAACTTCCATCCGGCACTACTTCCCCTAATTTATCCAGAAATAGATGATCGCATCCAGGACTGCGGTAAAGGATCACTAAGTCTTCGCTCGGACATTCGAGGGAAAGTGGTTGTGTGCGACTTAGGAAGTACTGAGCCAGTCGCAGCAGGTCAAGAGGTCAAGGATAGCGGCGGTGTGGCCATGATCCTCGTGAACGGTCCCACTGACGGATACACCACACTGGCTGATGCGCATGTCCTACCCGCCGTGGAAGTGAGCTATGTCGCGGGGAGAGAGATCAAGAGATACTTTAACACAACGTCAACACCAATGGCCACGATCCTATTCAAAGGCACGCACATCATCAGGAGATCGATCGCCCCGGCTGTAGCATCATTCTCTTCCCGCGGCCCCAACCGCCAAAGCCCAGGCATCCTCAAACCTGACATCATCGGTCCGGGTTTGAACATTCTCGCTGGTTGGCCATTTCCTTTAGACAATTCTACGAACTTGAAGAACGCATTCAACGTGATCTCCGGGACCTCCATGTCCTGCCCCCACCTCAGTGGTGTGGCGGCGCTGCTCAAGAGCGCGCACCCCAATTGGTCGCCAGCAGCCATCAAGTCCGCCATCATGACCACTGCCACCACCTTCAACATGGAGGGCCGACCCATCGTGGACGAGACACTCCATCCAGCGGACATTTTTGCCACCGGCGCAGGACACGTCAACCCATCGAAGGCAGTCGACCCGGGTCTCATTTACGACATTGGACCGCAAGATTACATCCCTTACCTTTGTGGGCTCACCTCCAACGAGTCCCAAATCGAGCTTATAGTTAAAAAAAAAGTCAACTGCTCGAGCATAGGGAGCATACCTGATTACCACCTCAACTATCCATCGATCACCGTGAGCTTCAAGCCTTCGGTGACGAACGTGAGTGTGACGAGGACGGTGAAAAACGTCGGACCCGCAAAGTCGCGTTACCAATTAGTCGTCGACCAGATCAAGGGTCCGGTCTCAATTGGCGTGTACCCGCGTGAACTCGTGTTCTCAGAGGCGAACCAGACAGCGAGTTACCGGGTCGACTTTACGAGGGAAGTTGACTCGAAAGCGCCGTCGCCGTATGCTCAGGGGGCAATCACGTGGGTCTCTGCTCGGCATTCGGTTCGAACCCCTGTCACTGTTGTGTTTGAGTGATCGCAGGGAGAGTCTGCGGTTTTTGTGGTTCAAAAAATGAAGTCGATAAAGATGGTGATTATTTCGACTTTTCTCCCTATGTTTGCGTCTTGAATAATCTACAGGGCAATCACCCATTTCAAACTTGAATTTGCCGTTGAGAACTTTGTCACTGTTCACCTCTTATTTATTTTGATCCGTGATTTAAGGGAAATTGACGCAAATGATCCCTAAATTTACGTTTAATGTGCAATGTGCTCCCTAAAATTTTAATTTGTTTAATGTGATCCCTAAATTTTAACCCAATGTTCAATATGATCTCTCAACTTTTGGTACATGTTCAATTTAATCCATAAACTATATGAAAATATTCAATATTATCCCTAATTTGAATTAACAAAAAGACTACATTTAATATTTTGATATAGTTCAAGGATTACATTAAATATGTACCAAAAGTTTAGGACTACATTGAACAAATTAAAAGTTAAGGGACCATATTAAAAAAAAAAAAAACTAAAAGTTCAAGGACTACATTGCACATTTGGCGAACATTTAGAGACTATTTGTGTCATCATCCCATGGTTTAACTATTCCTTCATGAGGATTAACCTAGTTTTTCTTTCTATCATGGGAAATTGGATCAAACTTTAATTTTTGGACACTACTACGGAGGACTACAAAACTTTGGATGGTTATCCTCGTCATATGAAAAATTTAGCACAATTCTTCCTAAGTAGATTTGATAAATTTTAGTACAACCACCTAATTAAATGTGTTCATTATAAGATTCAATGTGTTTGTATTATAATTGGATCAACTTGTCTCCGCATGAATAATAAATGTGTCACGTACATTGTATTTTTTAAATCCATCTATGACACTTTTAGACATAGTTAAGTAAACAAATTGAAAACCACTCGGGGTTCGCTCATGTAATACAACCGCACGAACAAACACCGACAGAGCAAAGAAAAATCTACGGACAAAAATAATGTTATAGAGTTTGATTAGTCAGCCACCGTCATCAACTCACGATTGTGCTGATTCGGATACGCATGAACTTTATATTCCCTTTGTCTCTCTTCTTCTATATTTTGTCGTTCGTCATAAAAACAAATGAAATTGTCTTGTCGAGATTACCTCGGCTAGATGTTAAAAATGCTTTCTTACATGGTAACTTGAGTGAAACAGTTTATATGGAACAGCCACCAGGTTTTAAAGAATCACAGAGGCCTCATCATGTTTGTCTTCTCAGAAAAACTCTCCATGGACTTCGACAAGCTCCTCGAGCTTGGTTTGATAAGTTCAGCAGTTTCTTACTAGAATATGGATTCTTCTGTAGCTCAACTGATCCCTCATTATTCATCCTACACACTGGTACAGAAACAATCCTCTTACTACTGTACGTTGATGATATCATCCTAACTGGAAGCTCATCTCAAATACTTTCGAGTCTCATTACTTCTCTAAGTCTTTAGTTTCATATGAAGGATCTTGGTTCACTACACTATTTCCTTGGCATTGAAGTTAAGCGTACACCAGAACATTTGTTCCTTTGTCAAGCTAAATATGCTATTGATCTTCTCACCCGAGCCCATATGCTTGAGTCTAAACCAATTTCAACTCCTCTTTCATTAAGACCAACTATCTTGATCAATGATTCTATAGCTTTGTCCAATCCTGCTGAGTATAGAAGCCTAGTTGGTGGTCTCCAATACCTCACATTAACTAGACCAGACATTGCCTTTGCCACAAATCTACTCTGCCAGAAAATGCAGAAACCTACCATCGCAGACCTCCATAGACTGAAAAGAGTAATGAGATATGTTAAAGGTACACTCAGATTCGGCTTGTTCATTCATTCACAAAGCACTATGCATCTCTATGGCTTCTCGGATGCAGACTGGGCTGGATGTGCTGAAACCAGAAGATCAACAACTGGATTTTGCACATATCTTGGCTCCAATCTTATCTCCTGGGCAACAAAGAAACAGCCAACAGTTAGTAGATCCTCTACAGAGGCTGAGTATCGTGCTCTTGCATCAACCACCGCGATCTCACACGGATCAGCTTTGTCTTACGAGACATAGGTTGTTCTCTTACTCCTCCTATTTATCTATACTGTGACAATAAATCAGCTATCTCACTCACTGTTAATCCTATCTTACATGCTCGAACAAAACATATTGAAGTAGATTTTCATTTTGTTCGAGAAAAGGTATCTTCTGGGTCATTACATGTAAGATATATTCCGAGTCATTGTCAACTTGCTGATATCTTTACAAAACCTTTGTCACGAGTCGCACATGTTCATCTGCGAGTCAAATTGGGAATCTGTGCACTCCCCATTCCCAATTTGAGGGGGGATGTTAAAGAGACAAAACAAAGATTAAAAACACAGAATAAAGAAGCTGATAGAAGCATAGGAGCTGAGCAAAGTAAAGATGATAAAAGAAGGGAAAGATGAGTTGCAGAAGGGAAAGATGAGTTGCAACTACAAGCTGAATAAATCAAAGCAGAGCAAGATCGAAGTGAAGCTGAAAGCTGAGCTGGTGATCCGGAGAAAAGCTGAGCTGGCAATCCCTGTGAAGAATCCAACTATACAAAAGATTATAACCAGGAAAAGAAGTTGATCAAGCAACTGAAGAAGCTGCAACTGAAGGAGCTACACGTGTGCCAAGATTAATCATTCTGTTACAAAAGTTGTTAATTCTGTTTTTAGAAAGACTAAGTAGTTAAGCTTTAGTATAAAGGGATTGAGAGAAACTGATGAACCAAGGAGTTTTATTCTGGAAAACTCGAATCCCTCTGTTCTCTAAATTCTCTCTGTTCATCTCAAGTTCTCTATCTCTCTGTATTCGTTTGTTCTTCTTCATATAGTAAAGCTTTGTAATGATGAACAAGAAGAAAGGGGAATAGAAATGTTCGACTGATGCATTGCAATTGATTGTTCAGCAACTACAGAATACAGAATTCTCTCATATACAGGTTATCTTCTAGATTCTATTTCTTCTCACGCATGTGGTCACCGCACATTGACCGTCCTTGTATTCCTTGCGCTCCTTCTTGCAGCTCAGATAGTCCGGATCCTTGCTCACGTATTTTTCCTGAAAATGATGCACATAGGCATGCACCAAAAAGTTGAAGTGGAAACATTTCTCCTAGTCTCAAATTAATTAGACATGTATACTAGAAAATTTACAGAATTTGGGACATTGCCAAAGAAAAAGAAAAAGAGAAAAGAAAACACGTAGTATGAACCGATGGCCACGATAAATGAAATTCCAAAGCTTTTCGACAAAAAGCGCTTGCTTAAATATTCGAAATAATGGGACTACATGCGGCATTTTATACGTACCAAAAAATATTTAAAAAATTTGTAAACCTTTCTTATTATCTAGCATTACTCATGGAGTTACATATGGAATGTCTCTATTTGACTAATAATATCCATCTCCGAAAAGTAAATTCATTATTTTCCTGTATTCTACTGAGTTTAATATTTTCATGGTCAACGGAAAAAGTACATACTTAAATTCTATTAAATTACAATTCTATAAGTCAATTACTTATTTATTAAATGAAAATAAAAATTGATAAAAGAATTCGATAAACAGCCTCGCAAAATATCTGAACCAGAACCGAATCTGACTTTATTGATTGAACCTTTAGCAGATATAACAAAAGACTCCTTTGATTATCTTTTGAACCCAAAAAGAGGCACTTTGACCAGATAAAAATAAATTAAAAATAAAATGGACTCCTACTTTCTCCTCCTCTTTCGAGTGGATGAAGACTTGACAAAGAATATTTCAAACCTTAAAAGAAGGTACAGTATTAATGCTTGAGGTTGCGTTAGGCATATGACTGTAGCTAAGTTGATTTTATTAATATATAGACTTGACGAGGAATATTTCAAACTTTAAAAGCAGCTACAATCATTAATGCTTGAGGTTGCATTGGGCATATGACTGTAGCTATATCTATATATAGCCAAGGTACAGTATTAGTGCTTGAGGTTGCGTTAGGCATATGACTGCAGCTAAGTTGATTTTATTAATATATAGACTTGACGAGGAATATTTCAAACTTTAAAAGCAGCTACAATCATTAATGCTTGAGGTTGCATTGGGCATATGACTGTAGCTATATCTATATATAGCCAAGGTACAGTATTAATGCTTGAGGTTGCGTTAGGCATATGACTGCAGCTAAGTTGATTTTATTAATATATAGACTTGACGAGGAATATTTCAAACTTTAAAAGTAGCTACAATCATTAATGCTTGAGGTTGCATTTGGCATATGACTGTAGCTATATCTATATATAGCCAAGGTACAGTATTAATGCTTGAGGTTGCGTTAGGCATATGACTGCAGTTAAGTTGATTTTATTAATATATAGACTTGACGATGAATATTTCAAACTTTAAAAGCAAACTTTAAAAGCAGCTACAATCATTAATGCTTGAGGTTGCATTGGGCATATGACTGTAGCTATATCTATATATAGCCAAGGTACAGTATTAATGCTTGAGGTTGGGTTAGGCATATGACTGCAGCTAAGTTGATTTTATTAATATATGGACTTGACAAGGAATATTTCAAACTTTAAAAGCAGCTACAATCATTAATGCTTGAGGTTGCATTTGGCATATGACTGTAGCTATATCTATATATAGCCAAGGTACAGTATTAATGCTTGAGGTTGCATTAGGCATATGACTGCAGCTAAGTTGATTTTATTAAGTCCATGGACTATCTCGTGGGTCTCTCTAGCTCTCTACTATATAAACCCCCAATGCGCACAACCGTCATCCACGCAAAAATCCTTCACACTTCTCTGGCTTGTATTGTGACATTGCCAATGGCACCATCTGTGGCCCTTTTCACTTTGTCTTGCACCTTGTTTCTCCTAATGGGGTGCTCCGATGCCCAGCTTTCCCCTGATTTCTATTCAAAAACATGTCCCGACGTCTTCTCCGCAGTCAAATCCCAGGTGGGATCCGCTGTCGACAAGGAACCTGGAATGGGAGCCTCCCTCCTCCGCCTGTTTTTCCACGATTGCTTTGTGAATGTAAGCTACCTTAAATTGACTTATCTTTCTTTCATTGTCTTCACTATCCTAGAAATTCATTTCTTGTCTTTCGTCTATTGTCACAGGGCTGCGATGGATCAGTTCTTCTGGACGACACGCCAACGTTCACTGGTGAAAAGAACGCAGCTCCAAACCGAAACTCTGCCAGAGGTTTCGAGGTCATAGACGATGTCAAGTCTGCTGTGGAGAAAGTGTGCCCCGGTGTTGTTTCCTGCGCTGACTTGTTGGCCATCACCGCTCGCGACTCTGTCGTCTTGGTAAGCCCTCCCAATCCCTTTAAAAAAATCACTACCCCATACAAGTACTACTCACGAATTTGCTCTAACTAAGATTGTGTCAAAATTTGCAGCTTCGAGGGCCAAGCTGGAACGTGAAACTCGGGAGGAGAGATGCAAGAACCGCGAGCCAAGCAGCTGCTAACAGTAGCCTTCCCTCTCCAGCCTCAAACCTTACCGACCTCATCTCTAGCTTTGAAAATGCTGGCCTCTCCACGACAGATATGGTGGCTTTATCTGGTACGTATACTCATAAACACAATCCCGGACTGTCGCCAGAGTAATAATGCAAAAGGCATTTTCTTTTATTTTTTTATTGTAAATGGAGAAAAAAAGAAAAAGAGAAAAAAGAGATACTTCTTTATCAAATCTGTTTTGACAGGTTCACATTCAATAGGGCAAGCGAAATGTGCAAATTTCAGAGCCCGGATCTACAATGAGACCAACCTGGACCGTTCCTTCGTCAGGATAAGGCGGAAGAACTGCCCAAGCTCAGCTGGCCCGGGGGACAACAATCTGGCCCCTCTCGACTTGCAGTCTCCCGTTGCATTTGACAACACTTACTACACCAACCTTCTCCAGTTCAAAGGACTGCTTCACTCCGACCAGCAGCTCTTCAGTGGCGGCTCCACAGACTCACTGGTGAGGACATATGCCAGCAGCCCGAGCACCTTCAGCTCCGACTTCGCAGCGGCCATGATCAAGATGGGGGACATCCTGCCCCTCACCGGATCAGATGGTGAAGTCAGGAAGAACTGTAGGAAGATCAATTAAGACAATAATTGTCTTCACCTAATGGGAATAAAAATTTCTTCCCCGACTCGCTACTTTAAGAACTAAGGCATATAGAAGTATTTGTCAGTGCTCTGTCATCTACCTAATGTTGTGAATTCATGGACAATTATCGTAAGGAACAAGTCCATTACATCTCCATATTGCCCCTCCTGGGGTTCCTTGCCTCCGCTAGCCCATGTAATTTTCATCTGCAGAATAAAGCGTGTATGATTACCATTCGCAGTCTGCATTGATTTCGAGTGTTTTATGCAAACAGTTATCCCACGCTCAGGCGCAGCGGGTCATGCAGGCATGGTACCACTGACTTCATTGGCTAATGATATAATTGACATTTTTCATGACATCCAAAGTGAAGAAGTTTATGAGCAGGAAGTGATGGAGAGAAAATGAGAGAAAACAGAGATGAAAATGCTTCTTCTGTTATTTCAACTTCACGAAATCTACATCACGAGAGCTTTCCTTTTATATCTACATTAGCTCTCTCTCAAGAATCTGTTTTACAGGTATTGAACAGTTGAAGAAGTTACAACTACCTAACTGAAGAGAAAAACTAACTGATTACCGGAAAAACAAAGAAGAAACAGAGTAAAAGAACAGAGTGCTAAACAGAGAGCTCTAGCGCAGAGAGAGAGAGAGAGATCTCTTGGCCTTACAAGTCTTCGCGGATTATTCATATGCAACAGTACAATCCGTAGCATCACCCTTATCTTTATCTTCTTTTCTTTCTCTGTTTTTGACAGTGGTTCTTCTTTCTGTACACTTCTCGGCAGCATTTATATATTCTGCTTCTTCCTCATATGCTTTCCTCCTCCTCCTGTTCTTGATGGTATTATTAGTGGCTGAGCTGCTGCTATTTACTGTAGTCTTAACACATAGAGCCAAATGTTGGCGACACGACCCACGCGAGCTCGACACACCAGTTGGTAGCCAATTGAGGGCTTACTGAGGTTCCGGTCGAGTCAATGCTGGAGAGATGGCCATAGAGCGGTTGGTTCGGGTCAGCAATTGTCAAAGAGTTCGATCTCTTCGATATGGATGGTGTGGCGAACTCCCCCGCGAACAGCACAAACTCAATGTCGGTTCTGATGTTTACAACGTGGAACGTCAAGGTGCCGCCGCATGTGGTCACCGCACATTGACCGTCCTTGTATTCCTTGCGCTCCTTCTTGCAGCTCAGATAGTCCGGATCCTTGCTCACGTATTTTTCCTGAAAATGATGCACATAGGCATGCACCAAAAAGTTGAAGTGGAAACATTTCTCCTAGTCTCAAATTAATTAGACATGTATACTAGAAAATTTACAGAATTTGGGACATTGCCAAAAAAAAGAAAAAAAGAAAAGAAAACACGTAGTATGAACCGATGGCCAGGATAAATGAAATTCCAAAGCTTTTCGACAAAAAGGGCTTGCTTAAATATTCGAAATAACGGGACTACATGCGGCATTTTATACGTACCAAAAATATTAAAAAAATTTGTAAACCTTTCTTATTATCTAGCATTACTCATGGAGTTACATATGGAATGTCTCTATTTGACTAATAATATCCATCTCCGAAAAGTAACTTCATTATTTTCCTGTATTCTACTGAGTTTAATATTTTCATGGTCAACGGAAAAAGTACATACTTAAATTCTATTAAATTACAATTCTATAAGTCAATTACTTATTTATTAAATGAAAATAAAAATTGATAAAAGAATTCGATAAACAGCCTCGCAAAATATATCTGACTTTATTGATTGAACCTTTAGCAGATATGACAAAAGACTCCTTTGATTATCTTTTGAACCCAAAAAGAGGCACTTTGAGCAAATAAAAATAAATTAAAAATAAAACGGACTCCTACTTTCTCCTCTTCTTTCGAGTGGATGAAGACTTGACAATGAATATTTCAAACCTTAAAAGCAGCTACAGTATTAATGCTTGAGGTTGCGTTAGGCATATGATTGCAGCTAAGTTGATTTTATTAATATATAGACTTGACGAGGAATATTTCAAACTTTAAAAGCAGCTACAATCATTAATGCTTGAAGTTGCATTGGGCATATGACTGTAGCTATATATATAGACAAGTTGATTTTATTAATATATAGACTTAACGAGGAATATTTCAAACCTTAAAAGCAGCTATAGTCATTAATACTTGAGGTTGCATTGGACATGATTGTAGCTATATATATAACGAACGTCTATAGAATATTTCAAGAAGTAACATGAATTTCACATATTTTTAGCATTTTAATCGAATTCTTCCATCACAACAACACAATCATCTCAAACCAAATGAAATTCGACATTGTTGCGTGAACGCTAGGGACTCTATGCCATGACTTTTGTGGGTCGATCATGAGGACTGAACCAACTCTCGGCAAAAGGAGTTAGGCAATGCGCCATGTGATTTCTTTTTCAATTGCTTTTCTATTCAGCCCTCGTTGATTCCACTTTTTTCTCTAGAGCCCCTCCCTATTTTACATATCTATGACTCATCAAGAAGAAGGTAGATAATCATCGACAAGGCACGATTCACTGATAGAGAAAATTACCTTGATAGGATAATGACATAGAAGAGGAAGATCACTGAGGTCACCAGTTTACATACGTGGCCTTATTCAGTGGACAATACGAGACGCTGCAACCCTAAAGAAAACACAAGGAGAAGAAGGAACTCGAATGAGTAACTCCTTCACGTGTACCAAACTCTACTTGCATCGCAGGACATCAGAAACTCTACATAGTTTCTAATTTCAAAGCATCACTAGAGACCAGAAGAATTTCTTAATAAATGGAATATGAAATCGAGTAAGCAGACATAAAGCCAAAAGGAACATGATTCTGGGAGGGCGAGGAAAAATTAGAGAGTGCTGACCTCTAGTTGTAACTCTTTTGGAGTTGCACGCCCTCTGAAATAGCCGAATTTGGAAATCCTTATCAAATTCCAGTCACTTGGCTACGAAAAAATCAACGGGGCTTCACATGTACAGATCTTATTCATGGGAGCAGCAAAATTGATATTCCTCATGTAACCGTATAGATTCGAGCTGAATGATATGAGCAGCACAATCGGCATTTAATTTCTTAATAGCAAGCTAAAAATCTCTGGAATCTGGATATTTCAAGGCCCATAATTCATAAAGGTGTTGCTAAGATGGCATTGTTTGGCTAAGCAACATTCAACAAATGTAAATGAAGGGAATGGAATTGGGATTAAGCACTGATGAATACAAGGATGGATTTTCAGATATTGCCAAAGAATCGTGCAGATTTGGACAAAAAGTTATATTGGCGATACGATCCCAAGAAATTATCCTGCTACCACTCACATATCATAATTTGCGAAGAAACGGAAAGAGGTCCTGACTAGCGAAGGCTTTGTTCAATCTAGCTCGATATCTACAGTAATGCGCATCAAAACTGACTTAACGACGGTCTCCTTCTAACGATGATAACCTTTCATTCCAAATCTAGTCATGTCCTGATACAGGATTTTCAAATCGACGGTTGAGCGTGGTAGGTATGGATCGGACGGCTGCATTTCGGATGAGAGAGAGGCAGACATTTTTGGTCAATTAGGTCGACGACATTAATTTAGAAGATTAGGCTTTGCTGATCATCATATTCGTGACCAAGGTCGGTCGACTGCCATTACTCTTCATGTGATAGCGACTTGAATAAATCAAAATTTTTTAAGATTGCTAAGCAATTTCTGAATTCTATTACATTGCATCACATTCATGATGGAAAATTCTGAAAATTCATTAGTCTATATCACATATTTTTGCACAATTACTTAACAATCTTTTCGAAAGATTATGCTAACTATTAAGAGTTCGTGATTTTGAACTCACTCAAAATGAGAGATCACTTCTCCATTGGACACATGTCGTGAGGTTGCTCACATGAGTACCGAAATCATGAATTTGGATTCCTTCGTCACAGCTCAAGAGCACTCGATTAGGCTGTGCAGGCAATCAAGATTTATTACTCGTGTACAAGCACAATTTATGTGTATGTTTTGTCTCTGTATAGTACAATGTAGAAGTGTACCACCATTCTCGCCTCCGCAGCACCTTCCCGCTCACTTGAAAAGTCGGGTTATCGGGTGATGCGGAAGATGTCTGCCACCTTCCTTGTGTCGGCATTCACATACTGCAGGCAACACGTAGATCGAAGTTAAACGAGCATGTACACATGATCACCATGAATGCAGTAACATGTAGCCGCTCAATGTTCCAAACTCTACTTGCAGTGCAGGAAATCGAAAACTGTACGTGGTTTCTGATTTTCACAGCACCACAACAGACCAAAACAGGTTATCAATCAACGGAGTCATCCATCATAAAAGATAGAATCAGCAGTGACAAAGCGAAAAGGAACGATGACCAAGGGAAGGGCGACCGAGAATTCAAGAGTGCTATGCAGTATGCAACATTCAAAAGCGGGTTACTGCTGACCTCTAGTTGTAACTCTTTTGGAGTCGCATGTCCTCTGAAATAGCCGAATTTAGAAATCCTTATCAAACTCCAGTCACTCGGCTGCAAAAGAAAAATCAATGGGGCTTCACTTGTACAGGTCTTATTCATGGGAGCAACAAAAGGGATAATCCCTGTGTAATCGTATAGATTCGAGCTGAATGATATGAGCAGCAGAACCAGCAAAGAAAGTTATTTCTTAAGAGCAAGTGAAAGAATCTCTGGAATTTTGATATTTCATGGCCCCCAAATCAGAAAGCTGTTGTCAAGATGGCATTGTTTAGCTAAGCAGCATTCAACCAATGTAGATGCAAGAAATGGAAACGCGATTAAGCACTGACGAATAAAAGAGCAGATTTCCGGAAGATGCCAAAAAATTGTCCAGATATAGACAAAAGGCCAATTTTTTTCCTATCTACAACTGGTGTGAGGGAGGACAGACTCTAACCTTATCTGTGAATTCATCCAGCCTGAACCCGGCCATACCAATAACCACTTGCACGGGTGCGCTATAATTGCTGTGATCATAAATATCAACCCCGCTCTGATCTTTCTTTGGCATAGCTTTACACTCATTTTGGAAAACCGAGCACGTTCTTTCATAGTTATGAACGTGGCCGAAGAGAACTAGATCAGCCTGTGATATCAAATGGTTGATGATTGCACTTTCACAGGTCAAAGAATTGTTTAACATGAAAACCAAATTAAGAAATGGAAGGTTGCCTTGTTGTCCAATAGCAATGGCTCTACAGCATCAAGAAAAATTGGATCAGCACCTAATCCGTGACCAGAAGTGTACATGGGCCTGTGCCTGCAAGAAGCAACTGTTACACACTTGATATCTGTTGTCTTGAGAGTTTTTAGTCTGAGAGTCTGCACATTCAAGTAGTAATACTCACGATCACTTAGAAGCAAATGTACTTACCCCATGAAACTAACCATGGAGTTTTAGATCGGTCGACTGAAGCCATGTCCCCTTTCATCCATTGATACTGACAACATGACATTCCCATGACATAAATGGACAGTTTATCGAGATGCAGATATGATCCCAAAAGGGTTCAGCTCGATCGAACGTACCTGCTCTGAATTCTCGGACCAGTCATGTTCAGTTGAAATCACAGTAAAGTGAACACTGGCTTGTTCAATGGAATACCATGGCTTGTCCTTCGCTGGGGTTGGCATCGGGAAGTATGTCTCGTAAGGAATGCCACATTCCCCACCGGAGTCTGGAGTTATATATATGGCACCCGAGTCCACATAATCTCTTCATGTAAAAGAAAATTAGAAATCATCTTCAATTCATGCTGCTGAGTAATGTTCGTTCAGCTGTTTACTGAGCCTTCTATTATGCACAGGAAGAGACTCATATTGACCCGAGATAGTTACCTTTCGTGGTTCCCAATCGCAGTCATATAGGAAACTCGGGAAGCGAAAGGGCTGATGTGGTGGAGGAAGAAATCCCACTCCACTAAGAAGCCGGTGGCGTAGCTTATGTCTCCAATATGGAAGATGGCATCGACAATGCCGGAGTCTACATCATCCAACACTGCCTTAGCCACCGAGACTGATCCTGGCTATAGAAACATACAAAGTCGCATGTTAGGAGACCTTCATAATCAGGAGTTTGAATTCTCACAAGCAGCTTAGTCTGTGCCACTTCAGTTAATTCAGATGAATGTGACGTGATAATAATATTTCTTGAAGAGCAGGTTTTCAAGATGATACTCCACTCAAATCGTGTCATGTTTTGTCCCTTCCATCAGCATTTCTCAAAAATTTGAAGGATACACCTTCCTCTTAGAGTATACCCAGCTTGGATAGCATCTTTTCAATGTTGCCTTTAGAAATGCGACTTTTCATTCTATGGAATGCATGTTTACCTGAATGTAGTGCTCGACTGTATCATCCAGAGGGGCTTTTCCCATATCCCCATATGCAAGAAATTTTAGTTCATTTGATCCTCCTGCAGGCGGTGTCCTGAACTGAACTTGTTTGCTCCAACCAACTGAATCACTGGATACTGTAAAAGCATTATCAAAACAACTCTAATGTGCCAGCAAATGGTATAAATTTATTGATCAATTCGATTTCCAATCATCTAAGTGATGCCCAAAACAGATGGATTATTCCATCTACTTCCAGTTGCCACAACTGCAGTGTCATGCAATAAATAAGTCCAATGTCATGATAACAAGATTCTCCTTTTAATTGAAAGCCGTATACCCAATCCTCTCTCAATCAGACATGCAGCTACAATACATCTTTAAGGACTAAGGCATATGGAAGTATTTGCCGGTGCTCCATCATCTACCTAATGCTGTGAATTCATAGAAAATGATTGTAAGGAACAAGTGCATATCAATTCATTCACATTCACTGCGGATTCGATGACCCTGCATCAAGTAGACATGCCAGAGATATTGCAATATGCTCAGCAAGAATACCTCAAGCCAATCTGAAACCGATTGGCCTCATAAACAACATGCTTCAGTCAAAGGATTCCACCTTCCGTATTTGTAAGAATAAGAGGTAGAAGGTTGCAGTCCCGTCATCACGGCTGAATGAATGTAACCAGGGTCATGCCAACCAAAATCTTTGGCAGGACTGGGCACCACTTTACCTGTCGAAAAACAGACCAAAAAAACTAATTTCAGTGAAGGATGAGTCTTTATGGGGCATTTAAATTGTTTTGCGTGCGACAAAGTAAGTCCTAGTGCATTTACAGAATTTTCAAGGAAGGGTTTGAGGTTAACTCACTGCACATATCATCTCGTGAGAATGAACTAACTTCGGAAGTTTGTGATTTCCCATCTCCATATTGTACCTTTTGGGGTTCCTTGCCTCCGCTAACCCATGTAATCCTCATCTGCAGATTAAAGCATGTAAAATTAGCATTTGCAATCTGCATTGCTTTCAAGTGTTTTATGCAAAGAGTTATTCCACACTCAGGCGCAATGTGTCGTG
Organism: Eucalyptus guilfoylei; assembly: GCA_016097605.1. Classification (NCBI taxonomy): domain Eukaryota; kingdom Viridiplantae; phylum Streptophyta; class Magnoliopsida; order Myrtales; family Myrtaceae; genus Eucalyptus; species Eucalyptus guilfoylei. The sequence goes on from CM027869.1 coordinate 577,160, forward strand.
CAGGCATGGTACCACTGACTTCATTGGCTAATGATATAATTGACATTTTTCATGACATCCATAAAGCCAAATGTTGGCAACACGACCCATGCGAGCTCTGCACACCAGTTGGGAGCTAATTGAGTGCTTACCGAGGTCCCAGTCGAGTCAATGCTGGAGAGATGGCCATAGAGCGGTTGGTTCGGGTTAGCAAAGGTCAAAGAGTTCGATCTCTTCAACACGCATGGTATGGTGAATCCTCCGGCGAACAGCACAAACTCGATGTCGGTTCTGATGTTCACAACGTGAAACGTCAAGGTGCTGCCGCATGTGGTCAACACGCATTGACCGTCTTTGTATTCCTTGCACTCCTTCTTGCAGCTCAGATAGTCCGGATCCCTGCTCAAGTATTGTGCCTGAAAATGATGCACATAAGCGTACACCAAAAAGTTGAAGTGGAAAAGGTTCTCCTAGTCTCAAACTAATTAGACAAGTAATGGTAGGTATGCTACAAAATTTACGGAATTTGGCACATTGCCAAAAAGAAAAGAAAAGATACAGGTATAATACCACGGGTTGTGATAAATGAAATTCTAAAGCATTTTAATAAAAAGGACTTGCTTAAATATTCCAAATAACAGAGTTTTTTTTTTTTCCTTCCAAATAACAGAGTTACACGGAGCATTTTATATATTTCAAAAATACAAAAAAAGAAACTTGTAAACCTTTCTTATTATCTAGCATTACTAAAATTAGAGTTACATATGGAATGTCTCCATTTGACTAATAAGAATCCAACTCCGAGAAGTATCTTCGTTATTTTCCTGTATTCAACAAAGCTCAGTATTTTCATGGTCAACGGAAAAAATACGTACTTAAATTCTGGAAAAAAAGTAAAAGTAATTTGTTAAAGGACGGCTCAATAAGTCAATTACTTGTTTATTGAATGAAAAATACAATCATAAAAGAATTTAATAAAGAGCCTCGCCAAAAACTGTGAACCAGAGCCAAATCTGACTGTATTGATTGAACCTTTAGCAGATTATAGAATGAAGGACTCTTTTGATTCTCTTTTGAACCCAAAAAGAGACACTTTGACAAAAATAAAAATAGATTAAAAATAAAACTGACTCCTATTTTCTCCTCGTCTTCCGAGAGAATGAAGACATGACGAGGAGTATTTTTAAACCTTAAAGGCAGCTACAATCTTTAATGTTTGAGGTTGTGTTGACCCCGGCGCCTCTAGGGGAGCAGCAAGATGGGTTGTGTCTGACTGTGTGGACGAAGGTTTGTATTCTGTTGCTTTCCCGCTTCGCTAAAGTATTTCAATATATATATGTGTGTGTATTCATTAAATTAAGTTGGTCCCACTAAGGAAAAACGAAATGTTTGTTTAATTTTGAAAAGTAATATCAATTTCACATACTTTTCGCATTTTAATCGATTCCATCTACCACCACAACATAATCATATAGTCTGTCAAGTATATTGGTTCTTTTTTTTTTTTTTGTAACTCGATATGCACCTAACCAAATGAAATATGACATTGTTAGGTGAACGCTATGTACTCCATGGCGTCACTTTGTTGGTCGATCATATGAGGACTGAACCAGGTCTTAGCAAAAGGTGATCGGCAATGCGCCATGTGATTTATTTTTCAAGTGCCTTTCTGTTCGGCCCATATGGGTTCCACTATTTTTTCTAAAGCCCCTCACTATTTTATGTTTCTATTACTCATCAAGAAGAAGATAGATAAGCCATCAACAGGCACGATTCAATGGTAGATAAAATCACCTTGACAGGATAATGGCATAGAAGAGGAAGATCACTGAGATCACCAGTCTGTACATACATAGCCTTGTTCAGTGGACAATACGAGACGCTGCAACCCAAAAGAAATCACAAGAAGAAGAAGGAACTTGAATGAGTAACCTGCTCACGTGTACCAATACGTTTCAAGGACGAAAGAGTTAGACATCAGGATGACTTACTCGGCGTCCGATGGAGAAATCATGGCAATCCAGTCGTTGTCCGCTGGAACCAGGACCCCGGTTACATTAACCGTAAGGTACTCTTCATCTCCCATGGTGGCGTTGCCACTGACATTAATTTGGAGATAAGGGTTCCCATCGCTACACTCGAGAATTCGCCTTCTATTCAGCAACCGGAACTCAGAAATGGCGGTGTAGTTGAGATGCTCAAGCACGGAGTCGACCACCAAAGGGTGCAAGTTTGATGGTGACAACGACGACGACAAAGAAGAAGAAATGCACGTAAAAAGGATGATGGGAATGGAAACGATTGCGATTTGTGTTAGAATGTGGAGTTCCATAATGAAGAAGCAAAATGCCTTGGATGGATGAAGACAAAGGCCTTCTTCGTATAATTCCGAGAGAGAGAGAGAGAGAGAGAGAGAGAGAGAGAGAGAGAGAGAGAGATGTTGTATGTTTAGGATCCAATACCTATGGAAGTAAATCAGAGATGCATGCTTTTTATGGAGAGGAGGATATTATATACCTTAAAGAATAGAAAACAATTGAGGCTGCATTTGGTCATGTGAATTTATGATCAAGATAGGGCTAAATAGAATAAGATATTAAATCTATGAATTTTGTTATATCATATCTATTATTTCGTGATTGCATTAAAAAAGTTAGATTTATTTACATCATATTGTGTATATTATTTGATATAAACGGCATAATAATATAAATGAACAAAAAATTTTACAAATAGAGATGATAAAAATCTCCCGTGACACCGTCATCTACTTTATTTCTATTTGCTTTTTTGTTTTATTTTCCGCTTTTTTAAATTAATTTCTTTTTTTATTTCTTTCTGCCCCTTCAATCATTCTACAATAAAATTCTATTAAATAGTAAACTATACTAAGATACCTAAAATACTAAAATATGCAATAAATTTAAATATATATTTATATATTGAATTTATTTTATAGAATAGAATTAAATTCGTATATATAAATAAAAATAAGATTAAATTAAATTAACAATTTTGTTATTTTGAATTTATTATATTAGGATTCAAATATTATTTATATTAAAATTTAATTTTAATTTTGTTAATTTAAGAAAATTGTCATTTGAGGAAAATAAATTTCCTATTATGGATGTTTGTCTTGAGCAGACACCAAACATGGGATATGATAAATTTTATCATATTCTGAATTTTATCTTAACTACTAAATAGCCTAAGAGGATACCATGTTTATTTCTTGCCGATAGTTTATCACTTGTCCGAGAATGTATTAATTAGGAGTGAGTTTTATTAATTCCAAAAGTTTAGTCTAGAGCTCAGATCTGTTATTTCTATCCAATGCCGACTAGATCAGCTTCTTCTAGTACTACTTGGTACCTATTGATGATTCTGTGTTCATGGTTGATGTCATTTCGAATGGATCAGCCTGTGCAATTTCTTCCGCTTTGGCATTTTGCACGTCGAAAGAACCATAGGAAGGCATCAAAGTCAAGTAATTTGACGAGGGTTGATATGAATGCACGAGCATACAATAAATGAATTTTGTCTAGATATTAAAGAAATGAACATTTCCTTTAGATGCTCTTAGGAATATTAGGTGTCGTGGAAGTTAATTGAGAAATTGTTGACACCTAAATTTATACTCACTAAATCATACACTGCATAAAAAATTATAGGGATCGAATTAATATTGTGCATTCACATTGTTTACATTTTGTCATAAAGAGCATACTATTTTACATATGATTCGGTGGTGATAATGTTAAGTGTGGGAATTGAGATGGGCACAAGATAATGATTGACTGAGGATCATTAAATTCAAGCGATGGACAAAATAGGACAAGCAATGAGTCCCGCTAAGGGCTGAAGATTTGATTGCAGTCGATAAAGCAACAAATATGGTTCAAAAAGATATATTTGAACGGAGAGAATATTGAGGAAAGAATCGTGAATGGGCTGGTGAGATATAGAGAAGATCGGAAACTAAAAGTTTACGGTCAATTCAATTTTCAAGAAAGATTGGTGGCAATCATTCTTCGGTCAAACACCAGAAAAGGGAAAGAAAGAATTTTTGTTTCCAACTTGCAAGGACATATAGTCTCAGTTGATGCAGCAATAGAAGGGGGATGTTGAAGGACAAAAACCAAGACGGAAAGTTCACATCGAACGTCCAGGAGGTCCAGCGGGTTCTTGAGCAAGCCTTGGCGCCTCTGGTCCCCAGCGAAGCAGCCCAGTCCCAGCGAGCGATCGTTGACGACATTTGCGGCACCAGGCCAATCCCGGCGAGCCTCGAGCCGCCTCCATCAGAAGACAGGACTACAGTCGTGCCTATGCTGTCAGCGCTCACGGCGACCACTAACCACAGCCCTAACGGGCCTCCCAGCCACGCCCGGTACTTTAGAGCGACCTAAGTTGCCCCTCAAGCAGTGGTAAGCTCGACGAGTGCTGCATTAGACAAGCACCCAGTTCCTCGACACCCATACCATCTTGGCGAGCCACCATAGTTGCTGCTCGTTACTGTCCCGCTTGTTGATTTCCTCCACGCCAATCCCCAGCGTCGCGAGCATCCCGCCCCCTCCTTGGCCAACTCTTGTCCTCGCTGGAATCTCTTACGTTGCCTCCAATCTTGGCGATTAACTCTGGCAAATCCTAATTCGAGGTAAGCTGCGGTGGGTGCAATTTTGATATATGGTTCTCGACGCATGTTATTCAAAAGTTAAGCCTTCGGTTGTTTTAAGTACCTCTTACGTTATTTTGCATTAGTCAAGGCATATTAGGGCGCCAGAACTTTGGGCCTAAAGGTTGGGTCCTTAGTATCGCCTCATTGCATGGCCCGTGATCTATAATATACGGGCATGGTTAACCTAAATAAATCTTGTGTGCATTGAGATAATATGTCCTCAAATTCTAGCAATAACCTTTGATTTAAGATGTATGTTCTGATGTGACACGGAGATTAATGACCCTCCCGCATATAAAACATGTCATGTTTAGGGTTTAGAACGCAATCTTAATTTTAGAATTTTCATGTTTAGGACAATGCACGTTCATTTTAGAGCTCATATAGATTTAGAATAATTCATAGCTTTCGTTAAATAAGAATCAAATAAATAAAAATATATCATTAGGACTACACAAGGATTGCATACAGAATTCATAACATGCATGTCATACATTGCACATCATTTAGTGAGTCGTGATTTAAAGTTAATGCTTTGGAAAAATTATATCATGTTGATTAATCAATAGCTGCATTACATGCAACACCCCTATTGCATAGAGTTCATATAGAACTTCATTAAACAATTAGTAGCAGCTCTAAGAACTAAGTTTAAATGCATATTGAATTGAGTTTCAAGTTGCAATTAGTAGATTTTGGGAAAGCTAGTGTCAAACACGAGCGATTGTCTCATGAGAGCAACATTCGTTCCTATTTAGTACTCTAGCTTTTCTAGTTCACCTCCGAGAAGGTTGCCATACGAGTAAGAGAATGGTGGAAAAGATATATTCCGTTGAAACCACAACTTCAATTGATTGCTTCTTGTATATTCTTCATCCTTGTCAAGAGGATAGTTGCTTTTGTCTTCAATAAAAGGCCTCGAAGTAATTTTGGTAACCTGTCCCCTCTGCAGAGAGCTTTGAGCTTCTTGCCTTCATAATCTCCATGGCCTGCAAAGTACTGGCATCAAAACCATCATATTAGATGCCCTTAAACACACCACAGTAGGATTTGCATTGAACCATCCAGAGATTGACACATGGTGAATCTGGGCCCACTTTTCAGATCTTTTCTCTGTCCTCGGTTACCCCCTTTCTCTCGTTACTCTCTCTTCTCTCACTATTTTCTTCCTTGTCTTTATTTACTTTAGAGGCCATGGACGACGCTCTGTATATTGCAGTGTTACAACCAGCCATGGACAAACCCTGTATTTTCAGATCTATTTGATCATCGAGGTTCCAATTCACCGTCTGCATCTCACGAACCATGGATTTCGCCAAGTGCTTCACAGATCGTAGAGCGTAGTGAATGACTTGGACGAAGTGGGTCGGGCTCAAAGACGAGAGCTTGAAGTTGTCGAACAGAGGCAATATGCCGCTCGCGCTGCTATAAACTTCATCAACACGACTTCACAAAGGAAATGTGATCAATCATTCCCTCTGAAAAGAATTTCGAACATTGCCGACAAGAAAAATGTCTAGCTAGGTTATTGAGTTGTCGCTGCAGCTGCAACTACGTGAAAGGCTGAGACAAGTCAAATGAGAAGTGAATCATTAACCAGAGGTATGGAGTGATATGTCGCGACTCGACAATTTTCAAATCGACGATTGAGCATGGTATGAATTGATCGGATGGCTGTTTTTGGGATAAGAGATGGGAGATATTTTGGTCAATTAGTTCAACGGCATTAATTTAGAAGAATATGCTTTGCCAATCATATTCATGCCCAAGGTTGGTCGTGCATCATTACTCATTATTGATAGTGACTTAAATAACTCAAAAAAATTTAGGATGATTAAGCAATTCCTAAATTTTATTACATTGCATCACATTCTTGACTAAAATTTGTGAATTGAAATCACTGATTTTTACATAAATATATAACAATTTTTGGAAAATTATGTTAACCATCAAGAGGTTGTGGTTTTGAACTCGCTTCAGAGGGAGAGATCACTCTTGCATTGAATGCATCTTGTTAGGTCGCTCACATGACTACTGAAATTATGAATTTGTATTCCATCATGACAGATCAAGAGCATTTGATTAGGTCAGCGGACAATCAGGATTTATTACTTGTATATCAGCACAAGTCATTTGTATTTCTTGTCTGTGTGAAGTAGAATGTTGAAGTGTATGATTATGTAGCTATAGCAGCTTGTTATCACCAGCAGTGCCTTCCTGTTGACTTGAAAAGTCAGGTTATCGGGTGATGCGGAAGATGTCTTCCACCTTCCTCGTGCCGGCATTCACATACTGCAAGCAAGGCGTAGATTGAAGTCAAATGAGCACGTAAGCACAGTCGTCCTGAATGCAGTAACATCTAGCTGCTTAATGTTCCAAACTCTACTTAGAGCACAGGACATTAGAAACTGTACATAGTTTCTAATTTCAAAGCATCACAACTGACGAGAACAATTTCTTAATAAATGAAGTCATATGTAATCGAGTAAGCAGTCATAAAGCCAAAAGGAATGATGATTGTGGGAAGGGCGACGGAAAATTCAAGAATTCTGACCTCTAATTGTAACTCTTCTGGAGTTGCATGTCCGGTGAAATAGCCGAATTTGGAAATCCTTATCAAACTCCAGTCACTTGGCTGCAAAAAAATCAACGGGGCTTCACTTCTACAGATCTTATCCATGGGAGCAACCAAAATGATAATCCCGATGTGACCGTATCAAGTTGAATGATATGAGCAGCAGAATCAGCATTTAATTTCTTAACGGCAAGTTAAAAATCTCTGGAATCTGGATATTTCAAGGCCCATAAATCAGAAAGGTGTTGTTAAGATGGCATTGTTTGGCTAAGCAACATTTAGCCAATGTAAATGAAGGAAATGGAATTGAGATTAAGCACCGATGAATACAAAGACGGATTTTTAGAAATTGCCAAAGAATTGTGCAGGTTTAGACAAAAAGCTATATTGGTTTACTATTTACAACGGTGTGAGGAGAACAGACTCTAATCTCATCTACGAAGTCATCCAGACCGAACCCGGCCATACCAATAACCACTTGCACAGGTGCACTATTGACCCCGCTTTGATCTTTCTTTGGCACGGCTTTACACTGATTTTGGTAAACTGAGCACGTTCTTTCATAGTTAGGAACGTGGCCGAAGAGAACTAGGTCAGCCTCTGATATCAAATGCTCGATGAGTACAGATCAGCAAATCATTCGACATCCGAATGGAATTAAGAAGCAGAAGGTTGCCTTGTTGTCCAATAGCAAGGGCTCTACAGCATCAAGAAACCTATGGTCAGCACCTCCTCCGGAACCAGAAGTGTACATGGGCTGGGCCTGTGCCTACAGGCGCTAACCGCTACACTTGATCTCTGTTGTCTTGAGAATTTTTTAGTTTGAGAGTACGCAAAATCAATTAGTGAAACTCGCGATCACCGAGAAGCAAATGTACTTTCCCCGTGAAAACTAACCAAGGAGTTTTAGATCACAGTCGATTGAAGCCATGTTCCCTCTCATCCATTGATGCTGACAACATGACATTCTTATGACATAAAAATGTCAGCTCATCGACATGAAAATGTGATACCAGAAGTGTTCAGCTTGATTGCCCTTACCTGCTCTAAATTCTCGGACCAGTCGTGTTCGGTTGAAATCACGGTAAAATGAACACTGGCTTGTTCTATGGAATACCATGGCTTGTACTTCGCTGGGGTTGGCATTGGGAAGTATGTCTCATAGGCAACGCCACATTCCCCACTGGAGTCCAGAGTTATGTACATGGATCCGGGGCCCTGTAATCTCTTCATGTGAAAGAAAATTAGAAATCATCTTCGACTCATGCTGCTAATTATGTTGGTTCAGCTGTTTATTGCGCTGGAAGGGACGCATATCAACCCGAGATAGTTACCTTTCATGGCTTCCGATTGCAGACATGTAGGAAACTCGGGGAGCGACAGGGCTGATGAGGTGGAGGAAGAAATTCCTCTCCACTAAGAAGCCGGGGGCGTAGCTTATGTCTCCGACATAGAAGATGGCATCCAAATTGCCCGAGTCCACATCAACCGACACTGCCTTTGCCACTGATACTGAGCGAGGCTATAAAATCATATAGTTACATTTTAGGATACCTTCATAATCAGGAGTTTGAATTCTTACAGATAGTTTAGTCTGTGCCACTTCCGTTTATTAAGATGAATTTGGAGTGCCAATAATGTTTCATGGAGAGCCGGTTTCAAGATGATACTCCACCCCAATCGTGGCATATTTGTCCATTCTTTGTATACTTACAAGAAAGAGAGGTATGATTCAGTAGAGAGAGAGAGAGAGAGAGAGAGAGGGGATGCGTTTGAAGTGTCGAGGTGTAAGTTGAATGTTTAGGATCTTATATCTATGGAAGTATATTAAGTATATATGCTTTTTATAGAGGAGGATATTATTTACCTTAAAGAATAACAAATAATGAAGAGGGTACCATGTTTCTTGACGTTGACATATGTAGAGTTGCCAATAGTTCATCACTTGTTCGGGAATGTATTAACTAAGAGTGAGTTTTCTTACTTCCAAAAGTTCGGTCCAGAGCTCAGATTTGTTAATTCTATCCAATGCCAACTGGATTAGCTGCTTCTAGTAGCTAGCAACCTATTGATGATTTTGTGTTCATGGTTGATGTGATTTTGAATGGACCAGCTTGTGCATCTTCTTCCGCTGCGGCATTTTGCACGTTGAAAAGAGCCATAGGACGGCACCAAAGTCAAGTAATTTGAATAGGGTTAATATGAATGCATAGAGCATGCAATAAATGCATTTTGGCTAGATAATAAACAAATGAACACATCCTCTAGATGCTCCTACGATTATTTGGTGTTGCTGAAGTTAATTAATAGATTGTAGATACTTAAATTTTGACTCGCCGAATCATTCACTACATAAAAAATTAGGAATCGACCCAATCCCTAAACCGAATATCAATATTGTGCATTTGCATTTTTGTATTTCGTTGCTAGAGCATACTATTTTCAAAAAGTCCTAAACCTTTTGCATTTATGCCAATTTAGTCATAATTTTTTTTAATGCCAATTTAGTTCTAAATCTTTTTACTTATTGCCGATTCAGTCCTTCTCAGTCAATTTCAGTCGGATTTTGCTGATTGGGTGTCGGGCGACTAACTTGGCTCGATCGGCGCTAACGTGAACAACTTTTAACAATATTTTAATATTTTAAAAAAAATTATTCTTTTAAAAAAATTATTCTTTTTCTTTTTTTTCTTCTCTCCTCCTTCCTATGGTCGACGAGGTCGAGGTCGACCTCGCCGGCCACCTCATTAGTGGCCGTGAGGTGGGCGGCAAGGCTCGCCCTTGCCGGATCGCGGCCTAGGCAACACCGGCAAGGGTGAGGCTCGCTGGCCAATGCGAGGCCACCCTCGAGGCCATTGGTGAGGTGGCCGGCGAGGCTTGCCAATGGATGGCGAGGTCAACCTCAACGATCGCCGCCTCTAGTCGGTCGCTGAGGTCTAGTGAGCGGCTGGAGGAAGGAGGAGGAGAAGGAAAAAACTAATAAAAAAATAAAATCAAAAATATTAAAATATTATTAAAATTTGTCCACTTCAGCACCAATCAAGCCACATCAACTGGCCGGCATCCAGTCAGCAAAATCTAGCCAAAATTGGCCGAAAATGACTAAATTGACACAAAGTAAAAAAGTTTATGATTAAATTGGTACAAAAAAAAGGTTTATGACTTTTTTAACACTTTTCCCTACTATTTTACACTAAATTCGGTGGTGATAATATCAAGTATGCAAATTAAGATAGGTACAAAATAATGATCAAGTGAGAATCAATAGAAATTCGAGCAATGGACCAACTTGGACAAGCAACTAGTTGGAGGGAAAAGTGTTCAATAAGTTCTAAATTTATTATACTTTTGTCAATTCAATCATAAATCTTTAATTTTACTAATTAAGTCATAAACCTTTTCAAGTATTGTCAATTTAATCGATCCGATCAATTTTAGTCGGAAATTGTTAATATGGAAGCTAGACATCTCACATGGCACAATCAACACTAATGTGGGCAATTTGCAATAGTATATTAATATTTTTTAGAAATTTTATTTCTTTTTCCTTTTCTTCTCTTTTCCTTATTTACTTTCTTTCTTATTGCTTAGAAGCTCATTTGAGGGAAATAATTTATTTAGGATTGCATTATCCGGAGGATATTTTTTCTGGTCTTTGTATAGCATGTTACATCTGCTGCATATTTATATTTTCTTCGATACACTAATCTATCTTAAATTTTTATGGAAGGTGCCCTGTCCTTGAGGATTATAACAGATCTTATATAATTAGGAAATAAAAATCACCACCGATAGTTTTCTTTCTAAGGATAGTTTTCTTCCAAAAGAGAAAAAGTACCAATATTGGCTTCCGGAGGGTCATGAGAACAATGCATTTCTTCATTTTGCTTCTCCTATATATTTATGCGCTACAAGTTCAACTATCAACACAGAACTCAGAAACAAAAGGTACTGTTTCTTCTTCAAATTCGAGATGGAAGATCAGAAATGCAAATTGTCTCCGACCACCTTGATAGTTTTAATTCTCGGTATCATTTACATTCTAAGCATTTCCCCAGCTAATGCTGCTATGGCAGTAGCTGATACAAGGAGTTCATTGTCAACTTACATTATCCAAGTACGAAAGCCGACGGACAAACATTTCGCTACCGTAGAGGATCTCGATTCTTTGTATCGGTCCTTTTTACCCACCACAGCAGCCAGCTCTAACCAAGGGCAAAGAATGGTTCACTCGTACCAGCATGTGCTATCCGGGTTCGCAGCCAAATTGACCGCCGAGGAAGCTAAAGCCGTTCAGGAGAAGGACGGTGTTTTGCAGGTACATCCGGAGGAGGTGCTTTCTCTACACACAACTCACACCCCCGACTTCCTGGGATTGCACCAAGGAGTCGGGCTCTGGAAGGACTCGAACTTTGGTAAGGGCGTGATCATCGGACTACTGGACTCAGGGGTTTTCCCGGACCACCCTTCCTTCAACGACGAGGGGGTGCCTCCACCCCCAGCCAAATGGAAGGGGAGGTGTGACTTCAACGGCACGTCCTGCAACAACAAGCTCATCGGTGCGAGGTCTTTCATCGACCCGATCAACGCCACGCAGGCCGTTCCACCATATGATGATACTGGGCATGGCACGCACACTTCCAGCACAGCTGCCGGTGCTTTTGTGAGGGATGCCAGCGCGCTCGGTAATGCAAAAGGCACGGCCGTAGGCATGGCGCCTCTTGCACATTTGGCAATGTACAAGGTTTGCGTAGATGACCGTTGCCCTGCAAGCAGTATATTGGCTGCGTTCGACGCCGCCATCGAGGACGGTGTCGATGTGCTTTCCCTCTCTTTAGGAGGAAATTCCAGACCGTTTTTCAACGACTGGATTGCGCAGGGTGCATTTGCCGCCATCCAAAAGGGCATCTTCGTCAGCTGCTCCGCGGGGAACTCAGGGCCATACAACACCTCATTGTCAAACGAGGCTCCGTGGATTCTCACTGTGGGTGCGAGCAGCATCGACCGTAGCATAGAGGCCACAGCGCGGCTGGGGAATGGGCTAGAGTTCGATGGGGAGACCTTGTACCAACCGCACAACTTCCATCCGGCACCATTTCCCCTATTTTATCCAGAAATAAGTGATGGCATCCAGGAGTGCAGTCCCGGATCACTAAGGTTTCGCTCGGACCTTCGAGGGAAAGTGGTTGTGTGCGACTTAGGAAGTACTGAGCCAGTCGCAGCAGGTCAAGAGATCAAGGATAGAGGTGGTGTGGCCATGATCCTCGCGAACGGTCCCACTGACGGATACACCACAATGGTTGATGCGCATGTCCTACCCGCCGTGGAAGTGAGCTATGTCGCGGGGAAAGAGATCAAGAGATACTTTAACACAACGTCAACACCAATGGCCACGATCCTATTCAAAGGCACGCACATCATCAGGAGATCGATCGCCCCGGCTGTAGCATCATTCTCTTCCCGCGGCCCCAACCGCCAAAGCCCAGGCATCCTCAAACCTGACATCATCGGCCCGGGCTTGAACATTCTCGCCGGTTGGCCATACCCTTTAGACAATTCTACGAACTTGAAGCACGCATTCAACGTGATCTCCGGGACCTCCATGTCCTGCCCCCACCTCGGTGGTGTGGCGGCGCTGCTCAAGAGCGCGCACCCCAATTGGTCGCCAGCAGCCATCAAGTCCGCCATCATGACCACTGCCACCACCTTCAACATGGAGGGCCGACCCATCGTGGACGAGACACTCCATCCAGCGGACATTTTCGCCACCGGCGCAGGACACGTCAACCCATCGAAGGCAGTCGACCCGGGTCTCATTTACGACATTGGACTGCAAGATTACATCCCTTACCTTTGTGGGCTCACCTCCAACGAGTCCCAAATCGAGCTTATAGTTAAAAAAAAAGTCAACTGCTCGAGCATAGGGAGCATACCTGATTACCAGCTCAACTATCCATCGATCACCGTGAGCTTCAAGCCTTCGGTGACGAACGTGAGTGTGACGAGGACGGTGAAAAACGTCGGACCCGCAAAGTCGCGTTACCAGTTAGTCGTCGACCCGATCAAGGGTCCGGTCTCAATTGGCGTGTACCCGCGTGAACTCGTGTTCTCAGAGGCGAACCAGACAGCGAGTTACCGGGTCGACTTTACGAGGGAAGTTGACTCGAAAGCGCCGTTGCCGTATGCTCAGGGGGCAATCACGTGGGTCTCTGCTCGGCATTCGGTTCGAACCCCTGCCACTGTTGTGTTTGAGTGATCGCAGGGAGAGTCTGCGGTTTTTGTGGTTCAAAAAATGAAGTCGATAAAGATGGTGATTATTTCGACTTTTCTCCCTATGTTTGCGTCTTGAATAATCTACAGGGCAATCACCCATTTCAAACTTGAATTTGCCGTTGAGAACTTTGTCACTGTTCACCTCTTATTTATTTTGATCCGTGATTTAAGGGAAATTGACGCAAATGATCCCTAAATTTACGTTTAATGTGCAATGTGCTCCCTAAAATTTTAATTTGTTTAATGTGATCCCTAAATTTTAACCCAATGTTCAATATGATCTCTCAACTTTTGGTACATGTTCAATTTAATCCATAAACTATATGAAAATATTCAATATTTTCCCTAATTTGAATTAACAAAAAGACTACATTTAATATTTTGATATAGTTCAAGGATTACATTAAATATGTACCAAAATTTTAGGACTTTATTGAACAAATTAAAAATTAAGGGACCATATTTAAAGTTAGGCTAAAGTTTAGGGACCATATTAAAAAAAAAAAAAACTAAAAGTTCAAGGACTACATTGCACATTTGGCGAACATTTAGAGACTATTTGTGTCATCATCCCATGGTTTAACTATTCCTTCATGAGAATTAACCTAGTTTTTCTTTCTATAATGGGAAATTGGATCAAACTTTAATTTTGGACACTACTACGGAGGACTACAAAACTTTGGATGGTTATCCTCGTCATATGAAAAATTTAGCACAATTCTTCCTAAGTAGATTTGATAAATTTCAGTACAACCACCTAATTAAATGTGTTCATTATAAGATTCAATGTGTTTGTATTATAATTGGATCAACTTGTCTCCGCGTGAATGATAAATGTGTCACGTACATTGTATTTTTTATATCCATCTATGACACTTTTAGACATATTTAAGTAAACAAATTGAAAACCATTGGGGGTTTGCCCCAGTGGCCACCCTTCCAACTTGGAAAAGGAAGGTAGGGGGTTCAAATCTCCACTTTCTCAGGGGGAATTGGGGTGGGAACGATTTCATTTCAGGAGTGGGTTTCGACTCCCACGCCTTGCAAGGAGGCAGGGCAAAAGTCTGAGAGTGAGTGTTAGAGTAAGATTATAGTAAGACCAACAAACAAAAAAAAGTAAACAAATTGACTCAATACAATTTGATAAATTTAGAGCCAATTTTATGTATCCGCAGTTCAAATACACTGAAAAGATATGTAACTTGTGGCTTTAGTAATTGGTAAATTTTAATATTGAGTATGGGTGAGGCAACTTCTTAGCTACAACTTTGGAGGTATTTGACAAGATATAATAAACACCACAGCACCCATTTTCACAATAAAATTTATTATGTAAAGTATTATCGAATATGTTTAATTTATTTCTACATATTTATAAATAAGAGCTCTTTTTGTGAAATGTCTTCTCGTACAATAAGCAGTTCATGTTTGAGCTCCAAAGTCATGATAATTTAAGAATGTGTCAAGTTCAATTAACCAGAGGAAATGGACAAGAGGATAAGGTTTAATAAATAAGAACTCCTCTTTCATTTATATTAGTTCTAAGCTCGTGCTACATACCAACGCATTTGCCTCAGTCTGGCTTCTACAGTAATCTTAAATCATGTTAACCAACGACTAACTCCTTGGATAAATGGTAAAACAATTGGGGCGCACGTTAAGAAGCGTGAAGCTTCAAATGCGACCACTCGGAGCTAGGCAATAAAAAGAAAAAGTATTATTATGAATCTTTGTTCTCACAGGAGGTTGTGTACCTTTCTTCAATTTGGGAAGGTGGATTTAGTCTTGCCTATAAAGGCTGGATAAAGGAAAGGTTAGGCTCAAACCCAACAAGTCGTGCAAGAGTCTTCATATGATTGTGTAAGCAACCCTATTAGTCTTCCGTGAAAATATTCACCTCTTGCGTAGAAAGGTGCATGCAGTCAATATCATAATCTTCCTGTGGACCA
Source organism: Eucalyptus guilfoylei (assembly GCA_016097605.1). Taxonomy (NCBI): domain Eukaryota; kingdom Viridiplantae; phylum Streptophyta; class Magnoliopsida; order Myrtales; family Myrtaceae; genus Eucalyptus; species Eucalyptus guilfoylei. The sequence goes on from CM027869.1 coordinate 592,614, forward strand.
AGCTCAAAGAATGTAAAAGAACAAGATAGAGAAATTTAAGAATGCATCACTCCTTTCTATCTGTAATGAAGTTGAAGCAATGTATACCGCTCCCTCTTGACCTGTAATCGATCGTGGTTAGACAACCAATGTCGAGTAAAAATTCCAATAATAGAAGATCATATAATATTCTCTTGTATGTTAACAAATAAACACTAAGTACCAAATACTAGAAGACATTCTCGAAGTAATCAAAAAAAAAAAAAAATCTCTCTCTCTCTCCATAAAGACACATCGAATTTTTGACACATTATATACACTATCCGCATAATAGGTTTTTGCACTGATTGATTCAATATCCCCACTAGCCTCTCTCTATCCGGGTGCAAACACATGATTTAAAATTTGATATGATTTTTTAATAGTCAATATACATATATATATATATTCTTTTGCAAACACATGATCAAAGAATTGATTTTTCTCTTTTCTTTTTTAATGCTCAACGTGATTGTGAATATAAACTCGATCATTTTGACTTAATAACTGCGATGGAGTGGCGTCCATTAGACATATCCTCAAGGGCCGTAGCAATTGTCCAATATACAAAATAAGCCTGTAGTAAATTTCACTCCCAAAAGCGTAGACTGTTTTTAGGAGAGAAGCAGAGTCGGAAGCCGCTGTTCGGACTTAAGAATAACACCAAGTCAAGCTGCTGCAGGGTCGAGCAAGCTGAAACCTGCCGACAGATTAACGTACAGTGGTCATTCATTTCAAGCCAACTCAGCAACATCCATTCGTTTGTCTAAATACATATAGGCCATGTAATCCTCTGTAAAAAGAGTCATTGAATCATACATGTCATATGTTGTTTTTCTATTGAAAACTGACACTGTCTAAATGCACGTCTTGCTACTTTTGGCATCGGTGAAATCGAGCACTTCGAGTTCCTCTACTAAGGTCTATGGGGATGCGAACAGGGTGGTTCCCCTGGGCTTTCGAAGCCTGAAAACCTACTTTACAATTCTTAAGATGCAAAAATTCTCCTTTACTTTCTTTTATGACCATTCAACAAGCAGAATAAATCCAGTCAATTGCGTCGAGTCGCGATGGTATTAGGCAGGACCAGCCTTCGAATAGTGCGTGCCTTGAGCTCAAGTCGAATCACGAGGGCACATGAGCATGTCACCAAACTTTACTAGCAGGAAGATCTATTGCTACCGAAAACCAATTTGCATAGTGCCGTGCCCGCAAGTTCCTATGGCCAAAGATCATTCTCTCGGTGAATGAAGTCAAAATATAGAGACCAAAGGCAAACATGTACATGAAAATAGAAAAACCTAATAAACCTGCCTTGGATAACAATTTCAATAGAAAGAGATTTTTTTCATTGACCTCATAATTTGCAAAGAAACGGAAAGAGATGTACTGACTATCGAGGACTTCGTCCGATCTAGCTCGACATCGACAGTGATTGAAAAACTAGCCCATAATAACTCAATGAAGTCTTCTCGCAGGTCAAGGGTGCACATAACACCCATGTAATACAACCGCACGAACAAACACCGACAGAGCAAAGAAAAATCTACGGACAAAGATAATGTTACAGAGTTTGATTAGTCAGCCACCATCATCAACTCACGATTGTGCTGATTCGGATACGCACGAACTTTATATTCCCTTTGTCTCTCTTCTTCTATATTTTGTCGTTCGTCGTAAAAACAAATGAAATTGTCTTGTCGAGATTACCTTGGCTATTTGAAGAAGTTCATCAATAGTGTACGGCTCTAATTGGGCTAAACATCCGATCCTAATCTTGCCATGTCGCTTCATTAGTAGACAAAACTCTTTGACTCCCGTTTTGCGCTTCTTAATCCAGTAATGACCATCCGGAGTCGATCATCCATTAATGGGGTTCGCTTGTACAGAGCAACCACCGTTTTTGTCCTCCCCGGAAAGAGAGGTAGATGGAAAACCTCTACTTCTTGATGAGGAGGAACTCAATTTTGCTTGCCTGTTCATGGACTATCTCGTGGGTCTCTCTAGCTCTCTACTATATAAACCCCCGATGCGCACAACCGTCATCCACGCAAAAATCCTTCACACTTCTCTGGCTTGTATTGTGAATTGTCAATGGCACCATCATCATGTTCTGTGGCCCTTTTCACTTTGTCTTGCACCTTGCTTCTCCTAATGGGGTGCTCCAATGCCCAGCTTTCCCCCGATTTCTATTCAAAAACATGTCCCAACGTCTTCACCGCGGTCAAATCCCGGGTGGAATCCGCTGTCAAGAAGGAACCCAGAATGGGAGCCTCCCTCCTCCGCCTGTTTTTCCATGATTGCTTTGTGAATGTAAGCTACCATAAATTGACTTATCTTCCTTTCATTGTATCCTAGAAATTCATTTCGTCTTTCGTCTATTGCCAGGGCTGCGATGGATCGGTTCTTCTCGACGACACGCCAACTTTCACTGGTGAAAAGAACGCAGCTCCAAACCGAAACTCTGCCAGAGGATTCGAGGTCATAGACGATGTCAAGTCTGCTGTGGAGAAAGTGTGCCCTGGTGTTGTTTCCTGCGCTGACTTGTTGGCCATCACCGCTCGCGACTCCATCGTCTTGGTAAGCCCTCCCAATCCCTCCAAAAAAATCACTACCCCATACAAGTACTACTCACAAATTTGCTCTAACTAAGATTGTGTTGAAATTTGCAGCTTGGAGGGCCAAGCTGGAACGTGAAACTCGGAAGGAGAGATGCAAGAACCGCGAGCCAAGCAGATGCTAACAGTAGCCTTCCCTCTCCAGCCTCAAACCTTACCGACCTCATCTCTAGCTTTGAAAATGCCGGCCTCTCCACGACAGATATGGTGGCTTTATCTGGTACGTATACTCATAAACACAATCCTGGACTGTCGCCAGAGTAATAATGCAAAAGGCATTTTCTTTTATTTTTTTATTGTAAATGGAGAAGAAAAGAAAAAGAAAAAAAAAGAGATACTAACTTATCAAATCTGTTTTGACAGGTTCACATTCAATAGGGCAAGCGAAATGTGCAAATTTCAGAGCCCGGATCTACAATGAGACCAACCTGGACCGTTCCTTCGGCGGGATAAGGAGGAAGAACTGCCTAAGCTCAGCTGGCCCGGGGGACAACAATCTGGCCCCTCTCGACTTGCAGTCTCCCGTTGCATTTGACAACACTTACTACACCAACCTTCTCCAGTTCAAAGGACTGCTTCACTCCGACCAGCAGCTCTTCAGTGGCGGCTCCACAGACTCACTGGTGAGGACATATGCCAGCAGCCCGAGCACCTTCAGCTCCGACTTCGCAGCGGCCATGATCAAGATGGGGACATCCTGCCCCTCACCGGATCAGATGGTGAAGTCAGGAAGAACTGTAGGAAGATCAATTAAGACAATAATTGTCTTCACCTAATGGGAATAAAAATTTCTTCCCCGACTCGCTACTTTAAGAACTAAGGCATATAGAAGTATTTGTCAGTTCTCTGTCATCTACCTAATGTTGTGAATTCATGGACAATTATCGTAAGGAACAAGTCCATTACATCTCCATATTGCCCCTCCTGGGGTTCCTTGCCTCCGCTAGCCCATGTAATTTTCATCTGCAGAATAAAGCGTGTAAGATTACCATTCGCAGTCTGCATTGATTTCGAGTGTTTTATGCAAACAGTTATCCCACGCTCAGGCGCAGCGGGTCATGCAGGCATGGTACCACTGACTTCATTGGCTAATGATATAATTGACATTTTTCATGACATCCATAGAGCCAAATGTTGGCGACACGACCCACGCGAGCTCGACACACCAGTTGGTAGCCAATTGAGGGCTTACTGAGGTTCCGGTCGAGTCAATGCTGGAGAGATGGCCATAGAGCGGTTGGTTCGGGTCAGCAATTGTCAAAGAGTTCGATCTCTTCGATATGGATGGTGTGGCGAACTCCCCCGCGAACAGCACAAACTCAATGTCGGTTCTGATGTTTACAACGTGGAACGTCAAGGTGCCGCCGCATGTGGTCACCGCACATTGACCGTCCTTGTATTCCTTGCGCTCCTTCTTGCAGCTCAGATAGTCCGGATCCTTGCTCACGTATTTTTCCTGAAAATGATGCACATAGGCATGCACCAAAAAGTTGAAGTGGAAACATTTCTCCTAGTCTCAAATTAATTAGACATGTATACTAGAAAATTTACAGAATTTGGGACATTGCCAAAAAAAAGAAAAAAAAGAAAAGAAAACACGTAGTATGAACCGATGGCCAGGATAAATGAAATTCCAAAGCTTTTCGACAAAAAGGGCTTGCTTAAATAGTCGAAATAACGGGACTACATGCGGCATTTTATACGTACCAAAAATATTAAAAAAATTTGTAAACCTTTCTTATTATCTAGCATTACTCATGGAGTTACATATGGAATGTCTCTATTTGACTAATAATATCCATCTCCGAAAAGTAACTTCATTATTTTCCTGTATTCTACTGAGTTTAATATTTTCATGGTCAACGGAAAAAGTACATACTTAAATTCTATTAAATTACAATTCTATAAGTCAATTACTTATTTATTAAATGAAAATAAAAATTGATAAAAGAATTCGATAAACAGCCTCGCAAAATATATCTGACTTTATTGATTGAACCTTTAGCAGATATGACAAAAGACTCCTTTGATTATCTTTTGAACCCAAAAAGAGGCACTTTGAGCAGATAAAAATAAATTAACAATAAAACGGACTCCTACTTTCTCCTCTTCTTTCGAGTGGATGAAGACTTGACAATGAATATTTCAAACCTTAAAAGCAGCTACAGTATTAATGCTTGAGGTTGTGTTAGGCATATGACCGCAGCTAAGTTGATTTTATTAATATATAGACTTGACGAGAAATATTTCAAACTTTAAAAGCAGCTACAATCATTAATGCTTGAAGTTGCATTGGGCATATGACTGTAGCTATATATATAGACAAGTTGATTTTATTAATATATAGACTTAACGAGGAATATTTCAAACCTTAAAAGCAGCTATAGTCATTAATACTTGAGGTTGCATTGGACATGATTGTAGCTATATATATAACGAACGTCTATAGAATATTTCAAGAAGTAACATGAATTTCACATATTTTTAGCATTTTAATTGAATTCTTCCATCACAACAACACAATCATCTCAAACCAAATGAAATTCGACATTGTTGTGTGAACGCTAGGGACTCTATGCCATGACTTTTGTGGGTCGATCATGAGGACTGAACCAACTCTCGGCAAACGGAGTTAGGCAATGCGCCATGTGATTTCTTTTTCAATTGCTTTTCTATTCAGCCCTCGTTGATTCCACTTTTTTCTTTAGAGGCCCTCCCTATTTTACATATCTATGACTCATCAAGAAGAAGGTAGATAATCATCAACAAGGCACGATTCACTGATAGAGAAAATTACCTTGATAGGATAATGACATAGAAGAGGAAGATCACTGAGATCACCAGTTTACATACGTGGCCTTATTCACTGGACAATACGAGACGCTGCAACCCTAAAGAAAACACAAGGAGAAGAAGGAACTTGAATGAGTAACTCTTTCACGTGTACCAAACTCTACTTGCAGCGCAGGACATTAGAAACTCTACATAGTTTCTAATTTCAAAGCATCACAAGAGACCAGAACAATTTCTTAATAAATGGAATATGAAATCGAGTAAGCAGACATAAAGCCAAAAGGAACATGATTCTGGGAGGGCGAGGAAAAATTAGAGAGTGCTGACCTCTAGTTGTAACTCTTTTGGAGTTGCACGCCCTCTGAAATAGCCGAATTTGGAAATCCTTATCAAATTCCAGTCACTTGGCTACGAAAAAATCAACGGGGCTTCACATGTACAGATCTTATTCATGGGAGCAGCAAAATTGATAATCCTCATGTAACCGTATAGATTCGAGCTGAATGATATGAGCAGCACAATCGGCATTTAATTTCTTAATAGCAAGCTAAAAATCTCTGGAATCTCGATATTTCAAGGCCCATAATTCATAAAGGTGTTGCTAAGATGGCATTGTTTGGCTAAGCAACATTCAACAAATGTAAATGAAGGAAATGGAATTGGGATTAAGCACTGATGAATACAAGGATGGATTTTCAGATATTGCCAAAGAATCGTGCAGATTTGGACAAAAAGTTCTATTGGCGATACGACCCCAAGAAATTATCCTGCTACCACTGACATATCATAATTTGCGAAAAAAACGGAAAGAGGTCCTGACTAGCAAAGGCTTCGTTCAATCTAGCTCGATATCTACAGTAATGCGCATCAAAACTGACTTCACGGCGGTCTCCTTCTAACGATGATAACCTTTCATTCCAAATCTAGTCATCTCTTGATACAGGATTTTCAAATCGACGGTTGAGCGTGGTAGGTATGGATCGAATGGCTGCATTTCGGATGAGAGAGAGGCAGACATTTTTGGTCAATTAGGTCAACGACATTAATTTAGAAGATTAGGCTTTGCTGATCATCATATTCGTGACCAAGGTCGGTCGACTGCCATTACTCTTCATGTGATAGCGACTTGAATAAATCAAAAGTTTTTAAGATTACTAAGCAATTTCTGAATTCTATTACATTGCATCACATTCATGATGGAAAATTCTGAAAATTCATTAGTCTATATCACATATTTTTGCACAATTACTTAACAATCTTTTCCAAAGATTATGCTAACTATTAAGAGTTCGTGATTTTGAACTCACTAAAAATGAGAGATCACTTCTCCATTGGACACATGTCGTTAGGTTGCTCACATGAGTACCGAAATCATGAATTTGGATTCCTTCATCACAGCTCAAGAGCACTCGATTAGGCCGTGCAGGCAATCAAGATTTATTACTTGTGTACAAGCACAATTTATCTGTATGTTTTGTCTCTGTATAGTACAATGATTTTGTTCTTAGTAAGAGATCTCATAATATATTCTTCATTACCAGCAGCCTGAAATTAGTAAATTATTGATTGTCGGCCTTTTTCTTGTAAACAAGCGTAAGCCTGGAAGGGATGGACCATTAGTATATCGGTATACTTTTTTCTCTTCTCGTCCTTATGACTGTAATAAATGTGCCTCCTGGGAACATTATCCTCGGTATATAACTTGAGATATCAGCCACAACTTTCAGAGTACTCATCACGGGTTTGCACTAGCTCAGAATCTTCATATAGCTTTAAGCATCCATGGAAACAGTACCACTGTCTATCATCTTAAATTCTACTGTGACAAAAAACGAAAATCTCAGCAAAAAGTGCTTACCAATTCTCTATATAGAACTCCAAAGAGGTTGGGCAGAACAATAACCTGGCTAGAAATAACAACTTGGATAATTAATCTACGTTGGAACTCCAAAACAAGAAAAGGGGAAAAGACAAACAAAAAGGTAATCCTATAATCTTCATGGACTATATTCCTCTTTAGACAGCAATAAATAGCACAACCACCCACCTGGGTGGCGTTGCTGGCTTCGGGCCTTCTCCCCCTCACGAAGGGGAGGGGTTCGAATCTCCAGCGCGTCGCAGGGTGACTTAACCATTGGCGTGAGTGTAGTGGCCAGCTTGCGTCAGCCCCAAGTTCTTCCCGCCAGCTGTTGGCTTTCGGAGTTTCCTTGGTCATCAAAAAAATAAATAAATAAATAAATAGCACAACAAATATGGGTGAAAGAAGAAAGACTATGTACGGAAAGGCTTAAGAGAGTGCACCTTCTTCGAGCTCTTCATCCTTGTCAAGAGAATAGTTGCTTTTTTGTCAATGAAGGCCTCGAAGTAGTTTTGGTAGCCTGTGCTCTTTGCCGAAAGCTTTGAGCTTCTTACCTTCATCATCTCCATGGCCTGTAGAGTATTTGCACCATAACCATCATTTTAGATGCTCTTCAACTAGAAATAGCCTACAAATTCACAGTGATGTACTTTACACCTTCTTTGGCATCCCATTAACAATTACTTGGAAGCTAAACATGAATTGCATAGCTCTCTTGCCGACTTTAGCATTTGGATGAGATTGAAGCTTCTCGTACATTATACGAGCCTCATTTGGTCTGCCAATCACGTTGAGCATGTCATTATTTTCAAGCATGGGACAGAAAAGAATGCAAAGCCTCTAGCCCACTGTGGCGGTCGAGAGGGGATGCAAGAAGGGAGTCACAGAAGCAACTCTAATTCCCCGAGATCATAAAATTACCCTGCCTGAGCTTCATTAAGATTGGTATTGTTAGGAATTCCTTCCCATAAGAAAAAATGTAATTACCTGGTAAGTGAATCCTGGCAGATGGACCACTGCAATGCAGCTAATCCATGAAGTTCACTCTGCATATACAAATTATTAGGGGATCAAACCATCAAACAAAATATCACAATCAAACAACCATCGCACCAGAGCACATGTAAAACTTGGCCCTCAAAAACCTTGCTGAAATTTAGCATATGATAGGAACTTGATTGATTGAGTGGATGAAGCGTTTCAATTGTTGTGTGCATTAATTATATGCATTTGGGATATGAATTGTGCTGATGTGCAGGAAGAAACTGAGGCGAGGTAAGACCCCAGCTCTAATTGTGTGATTGTATGGTTAGGCGTCATGAGGCATATTTCCTTCATAATAAGAGTTTGGATGGTGGACTTGCTGAGACATTGTCACATTGGTTATTGTATAACCATTTTCAGATCCTTAGATGGTGGTCGTGGGGGACCAAAGCCCCGAAGTCTGTAGATGTGGAGTTTGAAGGATCAGCGTATTTTTTAGAGTCGATCATTTTGTAGGCTTTTACTTAGACTCGTTTTGTATCTAAACCCAATTGTTTATAAAAGTGTGCTTTTGTGAAATGTTGTCCTACTTTCCTATCCCGTGTTGTTTGTTGTCAGGATTATTGTTCGCTTTCGCATGTGCATTAAAAATGAAAGGGTCGGTAGCTTATCTTGGGAATCCGCAATTGTATCGACCGCAGTGGGATGTGCGCGCGCTTAAGAATCAGGGCGTGACAAACTCAGCAACAACCATTCGTTTGTCTAAATACATTTGGGCCATGTAATCCTCTGCACTATGTAAGAAGAGTCATTGAATCATGCATGTCATATGTAGTTTTTCTATTGAAAATTGACACTGTCTAAATGAAGATCTTGCTACTTATGGCATCGGTGAAATAGAGCACTTCGAGTTCCTCTGCTAAGGTCTATGGGGATACGAACAGGGTGGTTCTCGTGGGCTTTGGAAGCCTAAAAACCTACTTAACAATTCTTAAGATGCACAACTTCTCCTTTATTTTCTTTTATGACCATTCAACAAGCAGAATAAACACGGTCAATCGTGTCGAGTCGCGATGGTATCGGTCAGGACACGCATTTGAATAGTGCGTGCCTTCAGCTCAAGTCGAATTGCGAGGGCACATGAGCATGTCACTAAACTTTACTGGCAGGCAGATCTATTGGTACCAAAAAACCAATTTGCATAATGCCGCGCCCGCAAGTTGCCGTGGCCAAAGATCATTCTCTTGGTGAATGAAGTCAAAATACAAAGACCAAAGGTAAACATGTACATGAACATAGAAAAACCTAATAAACCTGCCTTGGATGCCAATTTCAACGGAAAGAGATTTTTTTCATTGACCTCATAATTTGCAAAGAAACGGAAAGAGAGGTCCTGGCTATCAAGGGCTTCGTCCGATCTAGCTCGATATTGAGAGTGATTGAAAAACTAGCGCATAGTAGCTCAATGAAGTCTTCTCGCTGGTCAAGGGGTGCACATAATTGTCATGACCTACCCCTCGGGGAGGGAATAGATTTAGGGGTATTGCCTAAAGACGGGCCTACTGCCTATGATCAAGCACGGGCTCTCCCAAATCTATACATCACGCGACATTAGGATGTTTATAAGAATTTTATAATAAAGAGTCGTCACTAGCCTATTAAGGTCAACTCGAAACCAAGTGAGGTATAATAGTGTACCCCACTTCCTACGCAACTAAGAATCTAAGGTCAAAAACTTAATTACATTAATTAACTAATTAGTGCCATTTCGGTACATAATCTTGTTCATTAAAAAAAAAAAAATTCAGGCAGTCTAGATTAATTTTATACCTATCTAATAACATGTGAGATGATTATGCAGGTGCGTAATCATCAAAATAATAATTAGTCACCAAAGAAGGCATTAAATACATTTCATGGGATAGCAAGAACTTAATGTTAAGGAAAAGATAAATGTTGATTGTAACTAAAGGGAGCCACAAATAGCAAAAGCATGCAAACAAGAGTAATTGTCTTTGGGGACAATTAAAACCCTAAAGTAAAACTTTAAGAGTTTACTTAATTTTTTAGCACAACTTTAGAGTTAAGGAGCTTCTATTTTTGTAAAAAAAAAATAGCTCAAAAAGTCCTTTTCTTTTTTTTTTAAGGAATGGGATTTTGTAATTTTTAATGAAATTTCGAATTTTCTGACATTTTTGAATTTTTTTTTAATTTTCTAATTTTTTTAAATTTTTTTAAAAAAAATCGAATTTTTTAAATATTTTCTGAATTTTTTTTTTTTGAATTTTTTAATGTTCTCAGAGAGTTTTTGAATTTTCGGCAAATTTTTGAAATTTTTTAATATATTTTTAATATTTAACATTATTATGTTCGGAAAAACGAGTTCGGACCAGATAAACCCAATCCGATCCGCAAGCCCGGTCCGACAACCCGAACATAACCTAAGACGGACAAAACCTATTTCATAAAACCCTTTTTTTGGTTTTCTTTTTCGTTTTTATATCAATATTAATTTTTAATTCTTCTTTTCATTTTTCTTTTTCCTTTAATCTTTTCTTTTCTTCTTCTGGCCTTCTCCTTCTTCGTGGGTTCTCTGCACGCTCGAAACCCCTTCTTTCACCGAGATCTTGTTCCTCACCGAAGCCCGTCCAAACGGCAACACCGACCGGAGCAACCGGCGTTCCATCGCCGAACCACCACCATCTACCGGTCGTCCATTCCAACCGGCACCGACCACCGTTGGCCACGAACTCCGGCGACCATTAACCCATTTGCCGGAACAAAGAAACACGACCACTCGACGATACATGATTCTTTCACGATAAACGTACAAAGACTCAATGGAAACGAGCAAAACAAATATAATTTTGCGGATATAGGAGCAAGAACGAACCGATCCCATGTCAAAACGTGAAATATTCTTTCCGTTCTCTTTCGAGCATTTTATCAAACACTTGGGATGCAGCGGCCAACAAGAAGAACATCAACACGACATGCGCGAGCAACGTTCAAGATCAACTCAGAGGCTAGTTGGTCGCATTTGGAACAGATACGAAGGAAGGACAAACAGCTTCGGCCACAACCCGAGGACCGACGAAACCGGAGCTCGCGCGAACCGGTTGGACGCGAGCTCCGGCCCGACGCCTCAAAAATGAACAGATGTAGCTCGGGAAGGCCAACCTGGTTCGGATGAGACACGTAGCGACGGACGGCGACTGACGGCCGGGCCTCTGGCAACGGCCAGGGACTTTCCCGATCTCACACTATCTCTAGCTCGCTCTGGACTCTCTCGAACACTCAGATCTCGCCCCCTTTTCCTTCTTCGTGCGAGTGGACCAGCCTGCTTGCTCTCTCTTCCTGCTCACTCTCTCGGTCTGCCTCTCTAAATAGAGCTCTCTCAGAGCCAAAATCTGCAGAAAAAACCAGAACCCAAAAAAAAAAAAAAATACCCTCTCTCTCACGGCCGGGGTGCTTGGCTTCTGCCACCGCCAGCTTGCCGGTCGGATTGATGCCGACCCGTAGATCACGCCGCCATCTGCCCCCTCGCGATTCCTTGCCTCCTCTGGTTTGTACGTTTCTTTCCTGCCAAAAGCAAGACCGGCGTGAGGGCGTGAAGGAGAGAGGAAAGAGAGAAGGGGCCGGGCTTGGGGAAAAGAAAATGAGGCTGGGCTTGGGCCCAGGCGGAATAAGATTCAGAGGAGAACGGAAAAGGACCGGGCCTAGCCCGGTCTCCCTTTTTTTAAAATAAATAAATAAAATTGAAATTTTTTGGATTTTTTTCGATATATTTTTTTTAACATTTTAATAATTAGTGATATTAATGTAAATGCTCCTAATATCTCTATGTCATGCAATTTGACGAAAATTAATTTTTATTTAGGGGTTAAAGACTAATCCCTAATTTTCTATAACATTAAGTCTTAAATAAAATGACAAAATTTAAGTGTCGACAACAATAACACCCATGTAATATATAACACCCATGAAAAACTCGTAATCTAGTTAGTGCGTGTAAGTCAATTCCTGTCGCATAGAATTTTAGGATGCAGTTGCGGGCTCTCTAAGTCCTACATGTTAATTAAGTTATAATATATACAAAAAATTAGTGTAGGTTGCATATTAGTAAGCCCTTTATTATAACATTCGTCCATTCTATTTACATATTTTTTATAGTAATAATTTGCGGAATCTTTGGTGATGAATAGGGATACGCTTCGCTTTCTTAGGGCATCTAGTTTTTTTTTAATTTTTTTTGCAATCTATTTACTATTTTGATTATTGAGTATTACGTTCTTGATTACGCACCCACATGATCATCCTTCATATGTTAATAGCATCAGATAAAATTAATTAAGATTGCCTGTAGAAACATCTCCGAAATAAAAAGAAAATGTATCGAAAAAGCGTTAAATTAATCTAACAAAACCAAGTCCACGAATCTATTGAATCTCTAGTTCGTAAAAATAAAATGCATTCCTACATTTTGCTTGGGTGTCCAATTGGCTAATAACCAATTAGTAGCAGATCTAAGAGATAAGTTTAAATGCATGTTGAATTGGGTTCAAGTGACTAGTAAAGTTTGAAACAGTCCGTGCTAAACAAGAGTGATTGTCTCGTGAGACCAACCTTCGTTTCTATTTAGTAGTTCATTAGCTTTCCTAGCTCAACTCCGGGAAAGTCACCACAAGGATAAGAGAATGATGGAAAAAGATATCTTCCCTTGAGACCACAGCTTCAATTGACTGCTTGTTGTATATTCTTCATCCTTGTCAAGAGGATAGTTACTTTTGTCGTCGATAAAAGGCCTCAATGCAGTTTCGGTAGCCTGTCCCCTCTGCAGAGAGCTTCGAGCTTCTTACCTCCATCAGCTCCATGGCCTATAGAGTAGTGACGTCACAACCATCATTTTAGATGCTCTTCGGCCAGAAATTGTAAGAGTTTTCCTAATTGTGGACTACATTAATTGATATTGTAATTTACCATTTAACGTTTATCGTTTTACGGGGTTTGGTCTAAGGTGAGATAGAAGGTTTCTTAATTAGTCTAATATGGGCTGGCTAGTGTGGGCCGAGTTGAGTCTGACCCGTAATGAGAGGAACTGGTTGGAAACTCTATAAATAGTGCTCAAGTCTCTCCTCTAACCCTAATTCTCACATGTATCATCACCTAAGGAGTGTTTACCTAACACTAAATGTGAGGGGGGTTGCCTCATTGAGCCAGTGATACGGAGGGCAATAGAGGAGAAAGACTTGCGTGTGGAACATTGTGTTTCCGCTTCCGCTTCAAGTACAATGGATCCTAAAACAGGTGCGTAAATCTTTCTGATCTATTATGCATGTTTTTGTTCTAGTTATGGAGATCTTGGAGTTACGTAATTTGCATCCAACATGTGGTATCAGAGCAACCATAACCCTAGAACTCGAACGCATAGAATTTTGTCCTAATTTGTGATTTTCGAGATTTTTTGTTTAATAAAAATAAAATTAAATCACAAATTCGGATTGGGCTCGACGAGACGAGCAAGATGATCGGCGGCGCGTTGCCGGGGGAGGTCTCACGCGCCCCCACGCGCGGCCACGCGCGGCCACGCGCCGCGCGTGAGCTCCACGCGCCGCGCACTCTGGCGACGCGTGTGGGCGCGTGGAGCCTCCGTTCGGTGCGTGGGTGGCAGCATTGGATTCGTATGATCTTCTTCTACGTCGTGATGTATTTATTTTATATTTTTTGTTATTTTATGGATGTGAAAATACATACAAAACCCTAAAACGTGTATTTTTAGTGTATTTTTGTGTATTTTTCTTGTATTTTCTGTGATTTTGGAAATACAAGTGTTGGGTTACTGGTATGTTATCACATAAACATTATAATGGTGTGATTCATTAATAAAAATTAAATTTTATTGTGAACTAAAGCTGGCTTAATGAGATACAACCATTATGGGATAGTATTTGAACTATGTATTGAGGTCATGAGAAACAGTAAAAGTTATGGAACTTTTGTTGCTCAAGCATAGTTATTTATACGCATCTTGATGTATTTTTGTTTCTTCTAATAACCTTTGAATGATGGACATCTTAAGAACTCGTGACCAAATTGATTATATTAATTATCACATCTGCTGAATGTGAGTAATGTATGTCAGTTAAGTTATTACATATTTTACCTAAATTCATCTAGTCACTTGTTAAGGTCTATCAAGTTGAGCATTGGTTTATGGTTAAGAAGCATGACAACATTTACGCAGAGCAATAATATCTATTGTTATAAGATTAGATATTTGGTTCTGTGTTTTGACTCAATTTATAGGCCACTAGTTGATGTAATGATAATTTGTTACTTAAAAATTGGCTAATAAATCAGTTGTTGGCCTTGGAGTTATTTTTTGCCTTATGAACTCATGAGTGATAATGGATAAACTGTCAAGCTTGTCGATTTGGTGTACCATGTATTACTATTGATGTTATTTTGTGAGAGATATTCTAGATCAGCATTCTTTTAATGTTGTTCTAGTAATCAGTAATCAGGGTGCACAAGAGATGCTTACTTCTATGTTATGAGAAATTTCTTGTGTTGTTGTAATCGTTGATCTCATTGGAATCTGTCTTTCAGGTTCGTTATATATAGATATATGATTATTTTTATAAAGCAATATAATTAGCATGATATGTGATTTTTGTGATTTGATGCCCCTATCACTGAAGTTAAAATCACATGTATATGGTGTATGTGAGAAGTAAAGTTTATATCCCTGGTATGAGAAAATTTCAAGGATTCAATTAAGTAGTGACCGCCAAAGTGGCACGCTTGATTGGGTTTGAGAAATTTCGGTCTCGTATGATTATTGTGATGTCTCCTGGTCTAATGCGTAGTCATACTCCCAAAGGAGGTGATTGTGTATTAGTTCATGGAGGGATACATGATGGTGTGGTGGAGGAGTGACTAATTCTAGTGATTCATATGCCCAAAGGTGATGAATTCACGAAGAATTGGAATATATTCTCATAACCGCTATTATGTGAGGAGTGTACAACTGCATATCATGTATTCTGCCCAAAGGTGATTATATGATTATGCGTGTAACTCTCTAGATGTGTACTTGTACATCAAGTTACACGATGCTCACATGATGCTAATTATAAACATTGCTTGTTTTTCAGTCACCTTTTCTGTAATTTATAACTCCACTATTATTGAGGTTTTTACTGCTTCAAATTTAAGTTGTGGACATATGATTTGTTACTTGAGAAAAGAGCAATTGAATTTGCTTACTGTCCATGAAGCGTTCCATTCTAGAACACTTGAAAAGAGGTTTGCCTGCAGACTGCACTGCTATAAGATGATGGAAGCCTTAGTTACTTGTAATTATGTCTTGTTTGATATCGAAATTAGGACACATCTGCAAATGTTGTGTTTAAATCATAATGACATATACATCTCGTATATGGTTAAAAGGTTGTTTCCAAAAGTTTTCTATTTAAGGAAAATGGCCATAATAAAGAATAAACTGATTAAAAATTAATCTTGAAGGTTGTCAGACCTAATAGTAGCGGTAAGTGCAGTGGGCGAACAACTCCCGTTCAAGCCCTTCAGGGATAGCCTGTTAGCAGAAAACCACTCAGCCCTTTAGTTCAGAGCCTAGAGACACTCAGAGATGCCAGGATGGAGTCGTTTCTAATCTATCAGAGCTGCATTTCTCAGAGGATCTTACAAGGCTGGAGAAGAAGGAGAATTTAGAAAGCCATAGAGGTTTTGCACGAAACACTCACTTTACTTCAGGGGACTTTGCCCAACACACTACACCCTCCTTGCCTTATATAGACAATAAGAGGTCACATACACAAGCAAGGACCAAGCTCACGGGTCCGAATACAAACAGAGGCACCGGAAACTTCCGGGAGGGAATTATTCGCACACTATGAACAGTGACTGTACTGTGAACAGTACTTTCCCTAGCCTAGTGCTATAGTAAAAATGAACAGTGATTTGCTACAGTGAATTTGTACGGACATCAGCGGATTCAGCGGTCTCGTCCGTCACAAGCATTGTAGTCATAGTCGGATTCATCCGAGCTGTGTACTGTTGCTAGGCAATGTTCATCATATTTTTGTTCAAGTGCTTCAAGGTCTTCTAGTGAGAGGATTTGGTTCAGCTGATGTGATGAGGATGCTTCTTCGTGTGCCCAGTGTGATGCTTCTTCTTGTGCCCAGTCTGTATTGTTATTTCCTGTAGTGTCGGTAGGAATACTTGGCTGGGGCCAGTTTGAAGGTTGAGCATAAAAGGATGTGTTCATGCTTTGAGATAGGGATAAAGTTCCTTGGTCATAGGGATCCTGGGAAAGAGGACCTCCCCACCTAGCATAGGGGTCCTGGGTTGATTGGACAATATCATCTCGCACGTCATATCATGCTCCGTGATGACGCGGCTTGTCTAAACTCTTCGAGTGCTTCCTTAGATTCTGGGGCTAGGTCATAATGATCCCATGCAGCAGGTTCATTATAATTTCAGGTTTCTTCAGGGATGGTCTTGTTTTCCTGGCAGAGGATTCTTTGGAGCTCTCGGTATTGGTGTCCACAAAATTTGACAGATCTTGGATAAGACTTGTGGATCCGAGCTTCTCTGCTGTCTAAGTGAGGTTTATAGGATGTAGTTCCTATCTCCTGTGGGGCATGGATGATGCTGCCATTATTTCTGGAGAAATACCATGGACGTCGAAAAAACAAGATGGTGTGGACTTCGGGATTTGGTGTCATGGCTCTTAGTTCTTTCTCTAAAATTTGTTTCCAATAAGTAGGAGAATAGAACCAGCTGAGAAAGTCTAAGAGATTTTTATCACTTTCTCTTTCAACATTTTTTCCGAGTAAGAATATTCTTGTGAGGTTGGCAATGAATCTTCTGGTTGGAATTTCAATGGCTATTAGGTACTTATTGGTTAAGTACCATAATAACGTTTTGAGTTGGTCAGGGAAATCATCTTCCTTCCAGATGAGAGGATGTATGAATGGAAAATCCGAATTTAACCCAAAAGGATAAAGAATCGAACCTCCATTGAATCTAAACAGGTCTGCATGACATTGCCACATGAGGTTTCCAAGATTCTCAGAAAGACTGTCATTTTGGATTTGTTCGATAATCTCTTGTGGATACTTCCAACTTGGCAAGTCTTTGATCTTCTCTATCTTGTATTTCACACCATGATTGAGCATATGGAAAGCAGGTCTTTTGATGTACATGTTGATTTCTGCTGGTGCTTTCGGCCTTGACAAGAAGTCAGCAAGTACATTTTTCTTTCCAGGAATATGTTTGGTTTCAAAAGAATATTTTGAAAACCATTCGGCCCATCGAAGCAATTGAGAGTTTGGGATTTGCTTCTGTTTGAACTTGGTCATCTGTGGGAAAGATGCCATGTCTAATTCCACTAGGAAATGGTGGCCGATGAGATGGAATTCGAACTTTTTGATTCCATTTTTTACTGCTAAGATTTCTTTGAAAGTGGAATGATAGTGCATTTCAGCTTGAGAAAACTTTCCACTTTTATGAGCACAAAGATGCCTCTTACCATCAATTTCTTCGAGCAGGATGGCTGCCCAGTATTCGTCACTAGCGTCAGTTTGGAGAATTCTCTTTCCTGTTGATGGTATTTGCAGTGGTGGGAGATTTTGCATGATCTCCTTGAGTTCAGCGACTGCTTTAGTCTGAGCTTTTCCCCAAGGTAGGGGATGTTTCTTCAGCATTGACTGGAGTGGGATCAGCAGCTTTGCAATATTTGGAACGAAATCCCTGAGATAATTAATTATCCCAAGAAATTGCTGGACTTGCTTTGTCGTGAAGTTCTCTTCTGGAAACTTTAATAATTCTTGAGCAATATGTGGCCCTGGATAGTATGTACCTTTGTTGAGGTGCATACCAAGAAATTCAATTTCTGTCTGGGCAATATTCATTTTTCTTTGAGAGAGCATAATGCCATGCTTCCTCACAATTTCTGCGAACTGCTCAAGGAGTTGACAGTGCGTCTGCTCATCAGGGCTGTAGAGCAGAATGTCGTCAATGTAGATTGCTGCACTTGACAAAATTAGTTGGAAGATTCGACACATGGCCTTTTGGAATAGGGATGGTGCTACCTTTAGGCCAAAAGGAAGAACTTTCCACTGGAAATGTTGGTTTGGAATACAGAATCCTGTTTTGGATCTGTCTTTAGGATGGATGCCCAATTGCCAAAATCCAGCTTTAAGGTCGAATTTGGAATAGATGTGGGCCTTGGTTAGGCCAGTAAAGAGAGAGTCTCTAGAGGGTAAAGGGAACTTATCATCTTGGAGAAAGCAGTTGAGAGGTTGGTAGTTGATTATCAATCTCATTTTTCCTCTGTTTTGCTCTGCACGCTTATTGACATAAAAGGCTTCACAAGCCCATTGAGAGTTGGAGATTTCAATAAGGCCTTGTTGCAATAGTTCTGAGCATTCTTTTTGAGCCAAAGCCTGGTGTTCTGGCTTCATTCCCATGTGACTCGCCTTGGTTGGGTTAATATCTTCATTTTTCTTAAAAGAAAGTCGAACAAAGAACTGTGGGTTTTCCCATAAGGGATGAGAACATTTCTGGGCAAATTCAGAATGAGATTCTGAACAAGATCCTAACAACTTTTGCATAATCGGATCTAATAGACTCATCTAGATGGAAAAGAGTCTCTGAATATTGACAAACTCAGAGAATTGGTCTTTATACCTAAGACCTTTTCCAGGAATGATGCGAAGTTGAGAAATCTGAGTCATAATGTCCCATCCGATTATCAAATCTTTATTGGGGAGATTGGATCCAAATATCTTTGTGGTTATGGAACACTGAGGGAAGAACTGAACAGTCACAGGAGTGGTTCTGACATTTGTGGAGAAAGTATCTCCAGAAGCAGAGTTGAAATATCGGACATAAGGAGTCCAATATTCTTCAGGCAGAACTTTTATGTCTAAAATGGAACAACTTGCTCCGGTATCAATGAGTGCAATAACAGTGATTGGCTTGGCAAATTTCGAAGTGAGAATTTTCACAGGGAAATGGGGACAATGGTTTTGACTTGAAAATATGTCGTGGGTTTGTTCGAAGATGTGGGGGATATATGGAAAATATCTTCGGATTTCCGAGTCGAATCAATTTCACTAGTAGTCCGGTAAGAAGGAATAACACAAAGAGTTTGTTCGGATGGTTCTTCATCGCAGAGAATAAGGATTCGATATCGTCATTTTCAAGAGAGATTCTAGTTTCACTTTCAATATGATGAATGAGACGATTCTCGACCTTTTCTTGCTTGAGGACAATTTTTGGCAAAGTGTCCTTTCGATTGCGCAGATGTAGCAACGATTTGATTTCTTGTGGCCTTTGCGATCTTTACTTTTACGAAGGTATCGCCATTTCTTCTTTCTCCGGAAGTTCTTGGAGCTATGCTTGGATTTGTTCTGCCAGAGCCTTTTGAAATGTTTCTTTTTCTTGGAAAACTTTCCACAAGTTCCATCACGTCTTGCTTGGAACATTTGATCTTCAATTTACGCGAGAGCAGTCGCTTCAAGGCCTTTGTCGTCAGTGATGTATGTGCGTACCATTTGACGCGTTAGGCACAATTCTTCAAGGCATAGATGGATTTCCTGTTGTATTTCTCCCAAGGGAACATCCTGTATGCGTGTCTGTCTTCTGAAAAAAACTCTTTCAACCATTTGGGATAGTTCTTTAGGAATGGAAGATAGGAAAACATACTTCAAGTTTGAATCAGCTCCAACTCGGTAAAAAGCTTAAGCATTTCTCGATAATGCTTATCAAGATACTTTTCTCGGAGAGAGCAACATTTTCTTTCAAAGAATTCTCTTCTTTTCATTTCTACAAGGTCACCGGGCTTTCCTACGAAGAAATGATATAGGAGAGTAATGGCATGGCTAAAATCAGGTGACATCAAGAAATGAATTTGGTCTTGTTCTGATACTGATTTCCACCAGAATTTGAGGCTTCCTGTGAACCTCGTGACAAAATTATAAAGGACATCATTCATGTCATGATTGGTGATGGACTGGGTGGTTAGCCAAGCATGGAATTCTTCTAGTCTTTCTGGCCATTTATGATAAGGAATGTCATCGATGGTAAAAAAACTGTTTTGATGCCATGGACACATTCTGCCCAGGATTGTTTATGTTAACAACCTCTGGTTCAGAATAGTTTGATTCCATATCCTCATCAGCCATGAATATTGATGAAACTACTGGGTCAATAGGAGGGGGATCAATAGCAGAAATAGAGAAAGATGAAGATGAAGATGAAGATGAAGATGAAGATGATGACAGAGATACTGATTCTGATTCAGTATTAGAGGTTTTAGGAGAAGTTTGTTCTGCTGGGAAAATAATCTGACCATCTGTGATGGCAGGAATGGCAGGATCATGTTTGTTTTCGAGTACTTAAATCCTTTAGAAAAGATTCTAATGGATTTGATAGCATCATCTCGTTTCGGCTTTTCTTTTATCACTAGCGAGCATGATTCTGCCGGTACTTGTTCTTTTCCTTTGTCCTTTCGTAGATTTTTGAGACGATTTCGCATTTCTGCTACATCTGGTTCTTTTCTGAAGGGATCTTCTGGGATGTTGGCGAAAATAGACTTCTGGGGTGGTGGAGGCAAATATCCAGTTCTTACTGGGGATGCAAGTGGATCAAAAGGTCTGAACCTTCCTTCTTCAAGGAGTTGGATTTGTCTTTTGAGCTTTTCTATCTCTGGCTTTGGGCTCTCTAGATGATGATACCCGAAATGTTGTCCTGATTCCAGGGCGTGCAGCCTCTTTTGGAAATCAGAAATCATTTTCTTGGTGCTTTCATTATACTTTCGGAGATCTTGTTGCACATTCCCAATCTTGGAATCAATGGCTTTGAAAGAATTGTTTTGTGCTAACAGGGTCTCTGATTGCCAATTTAGAACAGCTTCAGCAGCAGGAATTTTTCTGTGCCTTCCTTGTTCATCCACATCAGTTCGTCTCATTCATCATATTGAAAGTGAAACTGGAATCTCTCTTGAAAATGACGATATCGAATCCTTATTCTCTGCTGATGAAGAACCATCCGAACAAACTCTTTGTGTTATTCCTTCTTACCAGACTACTAGTGAAATTGATTCTGACTCAGAATCCGAAGATATTTTCCATATATCCCCCACATCTTCAGAACAAACCCCTGACATATTTTCAAGTCAAAACCATTGTCCCCATTTCCCTGTGAAAATTCTCACTTCGAAATTTGCCAAGCCAATCACTGTTATTGCACTTATTGATACCGGAGCAAGTTGTTCCATTTTAGACACAAAAGTTCTGCCAGAAGAATATTTGACTCCTTATGTCCGATATTTCAACTCTGCTTCTGGAGATACTTTCTCCACAAATGTCAGAACCACTCCTGTGACTGTTCAGTTCTTCCTTCAGTGTTCCATAACCACAAAGATATTTGGATCCAATCTCCCCAATAAAGATTTGATAATCGGATGGGACATTATGACTCAGATTTCTCAACTTCACATCATTCCTGAAAAAGGTCTTAGGTATAAAGACCAATTCTCTAAGTTTGTCAATATTCAGAGACTCTTTTCCATCCAGATGAGTCTATTAGATCCGATTATGCAAAAGTTGTTAGGATCTTGTTCAGAATCTCATTCTGAATTTGCCCAGAAATGTTCTCATCCCTTATGGGAAAACCCACAGTTCTTTGTTCGACTTCCTTTTAAGAAAAATGAAGTTATTAACCCAACCAAGGCGAGTCACATGGGAATGAAGCCAGAACACCAGGCTTTGGCTCAAAGAGAATGCTCAGAACTATTGCAACAAGGCCTTATTGAAATCTCCAACTCTCAATGGGCTTGTGAAGCCTTTTATGTCAATAAGCGTGCAGAGCAAAACAGAGGAAAAATGAGATTGGTAATCAACTACCAACCTCTCAACTGCTTTCTCCAAGATGATAAGTTCCATTTACCCTCCAGAGACTCTCTCTTTAATGGCCTAACCAAGGCCCACATCTATTCCAAATTCGACCTTAAAGCTGGATTTTGGCAATTGGGCATCCATCCTAAAGACAAATCCAAAACAGGATTCTGTATTCCAAACCAACATTTCCAGTGGAAAGTTCTTCCTTTTGGCCTAAAGGTAGCACCATCCCTATTCCAAAAGGCCATGTGTCGAATCTTCCAACCAATTTTGTCAAGTGCAGCAATCTACATTGACGACATTCTGCTCTACAGCCCTGATGAGCAGACGCACTGTCAACTCCTTGAGCAGTTCGCAGAAATCGTGATGAAGCATGGCATTATGCTCTCTCAAAGAAAAATGAATATTGCCCAGACAGAAATTGAATTTCTTGGTATGCACCTCAACAAAGGTACATACTATCCAGGGCCACATATTGCTCAAGAATTATTAAAGTTTCCAGAAGAGAACTTCACGACAAAGCAAGTCCAAGCAATTTCTTGGGATAATTAATTATCTCGTGGATTTCGTTCCAAATATTGCAAAGTCGCTCGATCCCACTCCACCAATGCTGAAGAAACATCCCCTACCTTGGGGAAAAGCTCAGACTAAAGTAGTCGCTGAACTCAAGGAGATCATGCAAAATCTCCCACCACTGCAAATACCATCAACAGGAAAGAGAATTCTCCAAACTGACGCCAGTGACGAATACTGGGCAGCCATCCTGCTCGAAGAAATTGATGGTAAGAGGCATCTTTGTGCTCATAAAAGTGGAAAGTTTTCTCAAGCTGAAATGCACTATCATTCAACTTTCAAAGAAATCTTAGCAGTAAAAAATGGAATCAAAAAGTTCGAATTCCATCTCATCGGCCACCATTTCCTAGTGGAATTAGACATGTCATCTTTTCCACAGATGACCAAGTTCAAACAGAAGCAAATCCCAAACTCTCAATTGCTTCGATGGGCCGAATGGTTTTCAAAATATTCTTTTGAAACCAAACATATTCCTGGAAAGAAAAATGTACTTGCCGACTTCTTGTCAAGGCCGAAAGCACAAAGAGAAATCAACATGTACATCAAAAGACCTGCTTTCCATATGCTCAATCATGGTGTGAAATACAAGATAGAGAAGATCAAAGACTTGCCAAGTTGGAAGTATCCACAAGAGATTATCGAACAAATCCAAAATGACAGTCTTTCTGAGAATCTTGGAAACCTCATGTGGCAATGTCATGCAAACCTGTTCAGATTCAATGGAGGTTCGATTCTTTATCCTTTTGGGTTAAATTCGGATTTTCCATTCATACATCCTCTCATCTGGAAGGAAGATGATTTCCCTGACCAACTCAAAACATTATTATGGTACTTAACCAATAAGTACCTAATAGCCATTGAAATTCCAACCAGAAGATTCATTGCCAACCTCACCAGAATATTCTTACTCGGAAAAAATGTTGAAAGAGAAAGTGATAAAAATCTCTTAGACTTTCTCAGCTGGTTCTATTCTCCTACTTATTGGAAACAAATTTTAGAGAAAGAACTAAGAGCCATGACACCAAATCCCGAAGTCCACACCATCTTGTTTTTTCGACGTCCATGGTATTTCTCCAGAAATAATGGCAGCATCATCCATGCCCCACAGGAGATAGGAACTACATCCTATAAACCTCACTTAGACAGCAGAGAAGCTCGGATCCACAAGTCTTATCCAAGATCTGTCAAATTTTGTGGACACCAATACCGAGAGCTCCAAAGAATCCTCTGTCGGGAAAACAAGACCATCCCTGAAGAAACCTGGAATTATAATGAACCTGCTGCATGGGATCATTATGACCTAGCCCCAAAATCTAAGGAAGCACTCGAAGAGTTTAGACAAGCCGCGTCATCACAGGAGCATGATATGACAGAAGCAGATGATATTGTCCAATCAACCCAGGACCCCTATGCTAGGTGGGGAGGTCCTCTTTCCCAGGATCCCTATGACCAAGGAACTTTATCCCTATCTCAAAGCATGAACACATCCTTTTATGCTCAACCTTCAAACTGGCCCCAGCCAAGTATTCCTACCGACACTACAGGAAATAACAATACAGACTGGGCACAAGAAGAAGCATCACACTGGGCACACGAAGAAGCATCCTCATCACATCAGCTAAACCAAATCCTCTCACCAGAAGACCTTGAAAAGCACTTGAACAAAAATATGATGAACATTGCCTAGCAACAGTACACAGCTCGGATGAATCCGACTATGACTACAATGCTCGTGACGGACGAGACCGCTGAATCCGCTGATGTCCGTACAAATTCACTGTAGCAAATCACTGTTCATTTTTACTATAGCACTAGGCTAGGGAAAGTACTGTTCACAGTATAGTCACTGTTCATAGTGTGCGCGAATAATTCCCTCTCGGAAGTTTCCGGTGCCTCTGTTTGTATTCGGACCCGTGAGCTTGGTCCTTGCTTGTGTATGTGACCTCTTATTGTCTATATAAGGCAAGGATGGTGTAGTGTGTTGGGCAGAGTACCCTGAAGTAAAGTGAGTGTTTTGTGCAAAACCTCTATGGCTTTCTAAATTCTCCTTCTTCTCCAGCCTGGTAAGATCCTCTGAGAAATGCAGCTCTGATAGATTAGAAACGACTCCATCCTGGCATCTCTGAGTGTCTCTAGGCTCTGAACTAAAGGGCTGAGTGGTTTTCTGCTAAAAGGCTATCCCTGAAAGGCTTGAACGGGCGTGCAATTCCCAATATTGGAATCAATGGCTTTGAAAGCATTGTTTTGTGCTAACAGGGTCTCTGATTGCCAATTTAGAACAGCTTCAGCAGCAGGAATTTTTATGTGCCTTCCTTGTTCATCCACATCAGTGGGAGTGGGAATTTTAGGAGTATGGCGGAATCTTCCTTGTGGGTCAATGAATTCTTCCGGAGCCGGGAATGAGAGTTTCGAACTTTCTCGGACAAGGGGAGGAAATTCTGCCTCATGGAACATGGCTATGGAAGAAGTGGGAGGTATATCTGCTGGAGT
Organism: Eucalyptus guilfoylei; assembly: GCA_016097605.1. Classification (NCBI taxonomy): domain Eukaryota; kingdom Viridiplantae; phylum Streptophyta; class Magnoliopsida; order Myrtales; family Myrtaceae; genus Eucalyptus; species Eucalyptus guilfoylei. Next base: position 617,879 of record CM027869.1, read on the forward strand.
TTCAAGTGAGTAAGAATGTTTCTTAGCCCATTTTAGGATTGGCTTATAAAACGGGGAGAGAGCTGGCTTTTTTCTCGAGGAGGAGATGGTGGGGATGACGGTGGGTGAGTTGGTAAGATGGAGGTGAACAGAAACTCTGGTGGTGGAGGTGGTGCATAAGAGACCATGAATTGGTATTTATCACTTTCACCAAGAGTATCAACGGATGAGTCTCCATTTAAGTATATTTGGTATATGGGATCTTTTCTTTTCTTCCTTCGAGGTGAAGGCTTGTCATATGGGTTTACCTCGTCGGGTGAGTTTATGCAGTAGGAGCATTGACAAAAGGGATCCCAAAAACAATGACCGTGTTGGTCTTTGTAATAATGGACAGGATGCCCATCATTGTTGAAGTGGCGAACAAGCTTTTTTGGATCTGGCTCGGAAATTGACTGTGGAACACAAGGTTCAACCATGAAAAGGGTTTGGAAGATAGAAGGACTCTCTTCCTTTTCCTTGCCAAATTTGATGGAAACAGTTCCGTCTTTCTTTCTGATGAATTCAGAGTCCGAAGACTGGAAAGGCTTGTTACTTTGGTGCAGCTTTTCGTAGTTCGTGATCCAAGTTTCTGGAAGGAGAGTGGCTAATTTCTCTTTTGGAATTTGTCTTGGAACATGGATACAGGAGGCTTGATCATTTTGCATGGAGATGAACAGGGCGTCTTCATTTCCATTGTTGAAATTTAGATCAAGACCATGATTCTGCACTCTATAAACCATTTGATAATGAAGTGTTGCAGCGACAGAATCGGCAGTTTGAATCAGCTCCAATCTAGTAAAAAAGCTTAAGCATTTCTCGATAATGCTTATCAAGATACTTTTTCTGGAGAGAGCAACATTTTCTTTCAAAGAATTCTCTTCTTTTCATTTCTACAAGGTCACCGGGCTTTCCTACGAAGAAATGATATAGGAGAGTAATGGCATGGCTAAAATCAGGTGACATCAAGAAATGAATTTGGTCTTGTTCTGATACTGATTTCCACCAGAATTTGAGGCTTCCTGTGAACCTCGTGACAAAATTATAAAGGACATCATTCATGTCATGATTGGTGATGGACTGGGTGGTTAGCCAAGCATGGAATTCTTCTAGTCTTTCTGGCCATTTATGATAAGGAATGTCATCGATGGTAAAAAACTGTTTCGATGCCATAGACACATTCTGCCCAGGATTGTTTATGTTAACAATCTCTGGTTCATAATAGTTTGATTCCATATCCTCATCAGCCATGAATATTGATGAAACTACTGGGTCAATAGGAGGGGGATCAATAGCAGAAATAGAGAAAGACGAAGATGAAGATGAAGATGAAGATGATGACAGAGATACTGATTCTGATTCAGTATCAGAGGTTTTAGGAGAAGTTTGTTCTGCTGGGAAAATAATCTGACCATCTGTGATGGTAGGAATGGCAGGATTAGGCTATTTCTGAGTACTTAAATCCTTTAGAAAAGATTCTAATGGATTTGATAGCATCATCTGTTCTGGCTTTTCTTTTATCACTAGCGAGCATGATTCTGCCGGTACTTGTTCTTTTCCTTTGTCCTTTCGTAGATTTTTGAGACGATTTCGCATTTCTGCTACATCTGGTTCTTTTCTGAAGGGATCTTCTGGGATGTTGGCGAAAATAGACTTCTGGGGTGGTGGAGGCAAATGTCCAGTTCTTACTGGGGATGCAAGTGGATCAAAAGGTCTGAACCTTCCTTCTTCAAGGAGTTGGATTTGTCTTCTGACCTTTTCTTGCTTGAGGACAATTTTTGGCAAAGTGTCAAGAAGATTTGGCTAAAAGGCATGAAGCACCATAATGAACATGGTGATGAGTATGGTAAGTAAGACTAATCTATTCGGTCTTCTGTGGACTAATATTATGAAAGCAACTTTTTTCAAATACAAAAGGTGTCTCTTATCAAAGTTGTTTCATAAACTTCTTTTGAGTTATAGACTGGACATAGACTACTTGAATCATATTAAATTTAAAGGTGTTATGGAAGTGAGATTATCTAATCCAATTTTAAGTGCGTTGCAATTCGAATCCACTCGGAATTATTTTGTATCTTATCTAGATTGTTAAAGGGGTATTGATTTTATGACCCTAAAGAAGATACAAAAATTATAGAATCACATACTCTAAAGTTTCTAAAGATCGACGTATTTGTAGAGGATATCTGCTTTCAGACTATTAAAGATAATAGAATGATGGAGGTTACTATGTTTTTGTCTTTATCTATATAGATAATTATGGAATCTCATATACCATAGACTAAACTTGTTGAGGTTTAAGGTACCATTCTTGATATAATTTATAATGAAATTTCTTAAACATCTCAAGTACAGAATGAAGTAGTTGCAGCTTTATTAAAGAGATTTGTTAGGGAAAGATGATCAGTTATACCATCATACTATATAGTCTATTTGTGAGAGCATGATTATAATATCTACTAAATGGTTGTTTTAGCAACTTATATAAATGTCGTTTCTTGTTCTTGATTAAGTATGTGATTAGATGCCATAAAAAATAATAATAATGTTTTTACTCTGAAAGAGAGGTGGATAGTTTATAGTGAAGAAATAAATAGTTCTTTCTATTATTTCTTTAAAAGATTCTTTCAGAGTGAACATGGCATTAATAATTTATTTTGATATGAAGTTACGTCAAATAGATACAAAATCTATGTAGTGCAACTTGATGATTTTGCAGCAGATTCAAGTAAACTTGTGTGTAGACTGAAAAGTCTTAATTCATGGTCTTAAACAAGTTTCTAGACAATATTATTAAAGTTTCGTAGTGTTGTTATTTTGTTCAATTGTGAACAAAGTAATTCAATATACTGTAAGGTCAGTGGGAGGAAATTTATTTTTTCTCATACTTTATGTACATAATTTTTTTGCTTAAAATTTTGTGACCTTGAGACATTTTATATCCTTTTGTACTGAGGTCTGTAAGGATTGTTTTTGCCATATTATATTAGATTTTCTCGGAGGACATTTGCTGATTGTATATTGGAAATATTTAATATACATCATTGCAAGCCAGGAAATGCTCCTGTTGTTAAGGGTGATGGACTGAATCTATCACATTATCCTTATTTAGATATTGAGAAAATCTAATTAAATGGTGTACCTTGTATCAGTGCACTTAAAAGTATAATATATGCTAGAATTTGCACTAGACTAAATATCGTCTTTGTGACGAGACTTTTAGGCAGATATCAATCAAATCCAGGATGTGATCACTGGGTTGCTGCCAAGAAGGTTTTGAGGTATTTAAAAGAACAAGAGATTATATGCTAATTTACAGACATGTTTAATTTTTACAGTTAGTAGGGTATTTAGATGTAAATTTTGTTATTTGTTATGATGACAAGAGTTGACCGTTTTTAATTTTATGGATTGACCCATACGGTTGTATTGAGATAATAAATTTGTAGTATTAACAACAAAGGTCTCAATGGGTCTAAATATATGGTGGTCAAAATTTTTTACTATAAAAAAACGGTACAGAAAAGTGACGTTATAATGTAACATATTTCCATAGATGATGTGATTATAGATCCACTAACTAAAGGCCTACATCCATGTGTATCTGAACGACATGTCATTAGCATGGGCCTAAGAGCATCATGAGATGCTGTTGTTTAGTGGGAGCTATTTTGGCTTTACTCTAATAAAGTTCACATTTGTGTTCGTTACACTTTGTAACGGTTTGATATGTATCAACTTTTGCATTCAATAAAATATTTTTGAATGTGTTGTTATGTTGAATACATATTGATAAAGTCTCAAAGTACTGTATAAACCTTGAGTGAAGGCTAGGGGCATCCAGTTATTAGCCTTGTGCATATGTCTTATTATACATAAAGAAAGGTTAACCGTAAAGACAAGACATATGTGGGTTCATTGGAACCATAAGACATTCTCTAGTGGCACAAGTTTTTTGTGACGCTTAAGGTAAGAGAATGGACATTCTCTAGTGGCACAAGTTTTTGTGACGCTTAAGGTAAGAAAATGGTGACTAACAAATGAAATCTCTCTATGAGAGATGTTATCCATTTGACACACTACCATATTGAATTTATATCAATAAAGTTGAGAACATTCATGACCATGGAAGGCTCTGTGTGTATACATGCAGTTACCGCCATGATTCGGTGTTTAAGACTTTATGGGATAGGATTGACTATTAAGAATTATCTCTGGACCAATGTGCGCACATACAGTACGATTTCAATTAATATAGTCCAAGTGGGAGAATGTAAGAGTTTTCCTAATTGTGGACTACATTAATTGATATTATAATTTACCGTTTAACGTTTATCGTTTTACGGGGTTTGGTCTAAGGTGAGATAGAAGGTTTCTTAATTAGTTTAATATGGGCTGGCTAGTGTGGGCCGAGTTGAGCCTAGCCCGTAATGAGAGGGACTGGTTGGAACTCTATAAATAGTGCTCAAGTCTCTCCTCTAACCCTAATTCTCACATGTATCCTCACCTAAGGAGTGTTTACCTAACACTAAACGTGATGGGGGTTGCCTCATTGAGCCAGTGATACGGAGGGCAATAGAGGAGAAGGACTTGCGCGTGGAACATTGTGTTTCCGCTTCCGCTTCAAGTACAATGGATCCTAAAACAGGTGCGTAAATCTTTCTGATCTATTATGCATGTTTTTGTTCTAGTTATGGAGATCTTGGGGTTGCGTAATTTGCATCCAACAGAAATGGCCTACAAATTTACTATGACGTACTTCCACCTTCTTTGACATCCCATTCACAATTACCTGGAAGCTGTACATGAATTGCATAGCTCTCTCGCTGACTTTAGTATATGGATGAGCTTGAAGCTTCTCGCACATCATACGAGCCTCATTTGGCCTGCCAATCATGTCGAGCACATCATTATTTTCATGCATAGGACGGAAAATAATGCAAAGCCTCTAGGCCTACTCTGGCAGCGGAGGGGGGACGCAAGAAGGGAGTCACGGAAGCATCTCTCATTCCCAGATATCCTAAAATTACCCTGCCCGAGCTTCTTTAAGCTTGATATTGCCAGGAGATCCTTCGCATATGAAAATAAGTAATCACCTGGAAAGTGAAATCCTGGCAGATGGACCCCTGCAACGCGAGAAAATGTTATGTGCATTAAACACACCACAGTAGGATTTGCGTTGAACCATCCAGAGATTGACACATGGTGAATCCGAGCCCACTTTTCAGATCTTTTCTGTGTCCTCGGTCACCCCCTTTCTCTCGTTACTCTCTCTTCTCTCACTATTTTCTTCCTTCACTTTTTTCACTTTTGAGGCCATGGACAGCGCCCCGTGAATTGCAGCGTTACTGACCAGCCATGGACAAAGCCGGTATTTTCAGATCTGTTCGATCGTCGAGTTTCCAATTCGCCGTCTCCATCTTGCGAACCATGGATTTCGCGAAGTGCTTCACAGATCGTAGAGCGTAGTGAAGGACTTGGATGAAGTGGGTCGGGCTCGAACACGAGAGCTTGAAGTTGTCAAACAAAGGTACTATGCCGCTAGCGTTGCAATAAACTTCATCAATACGACTTCACAAAGGAAATTGTGATCAATCATTCCCTCTGGAAAGAATTTCAAAAATTACCTATAAGAAAAATGTCTAGCTAGGTAATTGAGTTGTCGCTGCAGCTGCAACTACATGAAATGGTGAGACAAGTCAAATGAGAAGTAAATCCTTAAGCAGAGGTATGGAATGATATGTCACGACTCGACGATTTCCAAATTGACGGTTGAGCGTGGTATGTATGGATCGGACGGCTGTTTTTCGGATGAGAGAGGGGAGATATTTTCGTCAATTAGGTCGGCGACATTAATTTAGAAGATTATGCTTTTGCTGGTCATATTCATGACCAAGTTTGGTTGGTCGAGTGTCATTACTCATTATTGATAGTGACTTAAATAATTCAAATTTTTTTAGGATTCCTAAGCAATTCCTGAATTTTAATTACATTGCATCACATTCATGACAAAAATTCTGAAAAATCATGAGTTGAAATAACTGATTTTTACATAAATATATAACAATTTTCGAAAGATTATGATAACTATCAAGAGTCCATGGTTCTAAACTCACTCGGAAGGAGAGACCAGTCCTGCATCGAACACATCTTGTTAGATTGCTCACAAGAGTATTGAAATCGTGAATTTGTATTCCTTCTTGACAAATCAAGAGCATTCAATTAGGTCGCACGGACAATCAAGATTTATTGCTTGTGTATCAGCACAAGTTATCTGTATGTTTTGTATGTGTAAAGTACAATGTGGAAGTGTATAACTATGTAGCTATGGCAGCTTGTTATTGCCTGCAGTGCCTTCCTGTTGACTTGAAAAGTCGGTTATCGGGTGATGCGGAAGATGTCTTCCACCTTCCTCGTGCCGGCATTCACATACTGCAGGCAAGATGTAGATTGAAGTTAAATGAGCTTGTAAGCATGGTCGTCATGATTGCAGTAACATGTAGCTGCTTAATGTTCCAAACTCTACTTAGAGCACAGGACATCAGAAACTGTACATAGTTTCTAATTTCAAAGCATCACAAAGCATCACAACAGACTAGCACAATTTCTCAATAAATGAAGTCATATGTAATCAAGTAAGCAGCCATAAAGCCAAACCGAATGATGATTGTGGGAAGGGCGACGGAAAATTCGAGAGTGCTGACCTCTAGTTGTAACTCTTCTGGAGTTGCATGTCCTCTGAAATAGCCGAATTTGGAAATCCTTATCAAACTCCAGTCACTTGGCTGCAAAAAAATCAACGGGCCTTCACTTCTACAGATCTTATTCATGGGAGCAACATAAATGATAATCCCCATGTAACCGTATCAAGTTGAATGATATGAGCAGCAGAATCAGCATTTAATTTCTTAACAGCGAACTAAAAATCTCTGGAATCTGGATATTTCAGGGCCCATAAATTGGAAAGGTGTTGTTAAGACGGCATTGTTTGACTAAGCAACATTCAGCCAATGTAAATGCAAGAAATGGAATTGGGATTAAGCACTGATGAATACAAGGACGGATTTTCAGAAATTGCCAAAGAATTGTGCAGGTTTAGACAAAAAGCTATATTGGTTTACAATTTTCAACGGTGAGAGGGAGAACAGACTCTAACCTCATCTAGGAAGTCATCCAGACTAAACCCGGCCATACCAATAACCACTTGCACAGGTGCACTATAATTGCTGTGATCATAAGTATCAACCCCGCTTTGATCTTTCTTTGGCATGGCTTTACACTCATTTTGGTAAACCGAGCATGTTCTTTCATAGTTATGAACGTGGCCGAAGAGAACTAGATCAACCTGTGATATCAAATGCTTGATGAGTACAATCTCACAAATAAACGGATTATTCTACATGAGAACCGGAGTGAGAAACAGAATGTTGCCTTGTTGTCCAATAGCAGCGGCTCTACAGCATCAAGAAACCCTTGGTCAGCACCTCCTCCAGAACCAGAAGTGTACATGGGCCTGTGCCTGCAAGAGGCAACCGATACACTTGATCTCTGTTTTCTTGAGAATCTTTTTTTCTTTTTTTTTGGTTTGAGAGTACGCAAAATCAACTGGTGAAACTCACAATTACCCAGAAGCAAATGCACTTACCCCGTGAAAACTAACCAAGGAGTTTTAGATCGGTCGACTGAAGCCATGTCCCCTTTCATCCATTGATACTGACAACATGACATTCCCATGACATAAAATGACAGCTCATCGACATGCAAATGTGAGAACAAAAGGGTTCAGCTCGATCACCCTTACCTGCTCTGAATTCTCGGACCAGTCATGTTCGGTTGAAATCACGGTAAAATGAACACTGGCTTGTTCTATGGAATACCAGGGCTTGTCCTTCGCTGGGGTTGGCATTGGGAAGTATGTCTCATAAGCAACACCGCATTCCCCACCGGAGTCCGGAGTTGAGTACACGGATCCAGAGCCCCCATAATCTCTTCACGTAAAGAAACTTAGAAATCATCTTCGATTCATTCTGCTAAGTATGTTGGTTCAGCCGTTTACTGAGTCTTCCATAATGTGCAGGAAGAGACGCATATCGACTGGAGGTAGTTAGTTACCTTTCATGGTTCCCAATTGCAGTCATGTACGAAACTCGGGAAGCAAAAGGGCTGATGAGGTTGAGGAAGAAATCCCACTCCACTAAGAAGCCGGTGGCGTAGCTTATGTCTCCAATATGGAAGATGGCATCCACATTACCAGAGTCTACATAATCCAACACTGCCTTTGCCACCGAGATTGATCCTGGCTGTAGAATTATATGAAGTCGCATATTAGGATACCATCATAATCAGGAGTTTGAATTCTTGCAAACAGCTTAGTCTGTGCCTTTACAGTTAATTCAGATGAATGAGACGTGCTAATAATGTTTCATGGAGAGCCGGTTTTCAATATGATACTCCCCCTAAATCGTGGCATATTTTGTCCCTTCCATCAGCATTCTTAAAATTTTGAAGGATACACATTCCTCCTAGTGTATGTCCAGTATGGATAGCATCTTTTCAATGTTGCAATCAGAAATGCGATTTTTCATTCTATGGAATGCATGTTTACCTGAATGTAGTGCTCAACTGAATCATCCAGAGGGGCTTTTCCCATATCCCCAAATGCAAGAAACTTGAGTTCATTTGATCCTCCTGCCGGCGGTGTCCTGAACTGAACTTGTTGACTCCAACCAGCTGAATCACTAGATATCATAAAACCATCACCAAAAATAAATCGGATATGCCAACAAATGAAATAGAAGTTTCTCATCAATTCAATTTCCAACCATCTAATTCAAGTCAGTGAAAAATAGATCATTCCATCTACTTCCACTTGCGGAAACTCATTTGCAGTGTCATGCGATGTATTACTCTAATGTCATGATAACAAGATGCTCCTTTTTATTGAAAGCCGTGTACCCGATCCTCTCTCGATCAGACATGCAGCTACAATTCATCTTTAAGAACTAAGGCATATAGAAGCATTTGCCGGTGCTCTGTCATCCACCTAATGTCGTGAATTCATAGTCAAATATTGTAAGGAACAAGTCCGTTGCATATCAATTCATTCACATTTACTGCAGATTCGATGACCCTGCATCAAATAGACATGCCAGAGATATTGCAATATGCTCAGCAAGAATACCTCAAGCTGCTCTGAAACCGATCAGTCTCATAAGCAACACAGCTTCAGTCAGGAGATTCTACCTTCCATATTTGTAAGGATAAGAGGTAGAAGGCTGCAGTCCTGTCATCACGGCTGAATGAATGTAACCAGGGTCATGCCAACCGAAATCTTTGGCAGGACTAGGTAGCACATTACCTGCCGAAAATTAGACCAACAAAACTAAATTTAGCGAAGAATTAGTCTTCATAAGGCATTTCAATTGTTATGCATGTGACAAGGAAGTCCCAGTGCATTTACAGAGTTTTCAAGTAAGGGTTTGAGGTTAACTCACTGCACATATCATCTTGTGAGAATGTACTAACTTCGGAAGTTTGTGATTTCCCATCTCCGTATTGCACCTCTTGGGGCTCTTTGTCTCCACTAACCCATGTAATTCTCATCTGCAGATTAAAGCATGTATGATTACCAGTCGCAGTCTGCATTGCTTTCGAGTGTTTTATGTAGTGTTATTCCACGCTAAGGCGCAGTGTGTCCTGCAGGCATGTTACCGCGACTTCATAGGCTAATGATATAATTGACATTTGTCTTGACATTCATAGAGCCAAATGTTGGCGACACGACCCGCGCAAGCTCAACACACCAATTGTTAGCCAATTCAGTGCTTACCGAGGTCCCAGTCGAGTCAATGCTGGAGAGATGGCCATAGAGCGGTTGGTTCGGGTTAGCAAAAGTCAAAGAGTTCGATTTCTTCAATACACATGGAGTTGCAAAACCCCCGGCGAACAGCACAAACTCAATGTCGGTTCTGATGTTTACAACGTGAAAAGTCAAGGTGCCACCGCATGTGGTCACCACACATTGACCGTCCTTGTATTCCTTGCACTCCTTCTTCTTGCAGCTCAGATAGTCCGGATCCTTGTTCAAGTATTGTGCCTGAAAATGATGCACATAAGCGTGCACCAAAAAGTTGAAGTGGAAACATTTCTCCTAGTCTAAAACTAAATAGACAAGTCATGGTAGGTATACTTAGAAAATTTAGGGAATTTGGGACGTTGCAAAAAAAGAAAAAAAAAAAAGATGTAGGTATAATACCAGTGGTCGCAATAAATGAAATTTTAAAGCATTTTTGATAAAAAGGACCTACTTAAATATTCAATGTAACTGGAGTACATGCAGCATCTTATATGTACCAAAAAATACCCAAAAAAAAAAACAATTATAAACCTTCGTTAATATCTGGCATTACTCAAATTTAAGTTACATATGGAATGTCTTCATTTGACTAATAAAAAACCAACTCTGAGAAGTATTTTCATTATTTTCTGTATTCATCAAAGTTTGGTGTTTTCATGGTCAATGAAGAAAGTACATAAATTTCGTTAAAAAAGTTACGTAAATTATTGAAGGATGGTTCTATAAGTCAATTACTTATTTATTAAATGAAAATATCAATGATAAAAGAATTCGATAAAGAACATCGCAAAATATTTCAACCAGAACCAAATCTGACTTTATTGATTGAAACTTTAGCAGATTATTGAACAAAAGACTCTTTTGATTCTCTTTTGAACCCAAAAAGAGACACTTTGACAAAAATAAAAGTAAAAAGGACTCCTATTTTGTCCGCTTCTTTCGGCAGATGAAGACTTGACGAGGAATACTTTAAACCTTAAAAGCAGCTACGACCATTAAAGCTTGAGGTTTTTCTTTTTTTGGTCGGTAAGCTTGAGGTTGGATTGGTATAAATATATATAGTTGAATTTATTAAATTAGGTTAATGGTACCTAGAGAAAATGCAACATCAATAGAATATTTCGAAAAGTAAAGTGAATTTCACATATTTTTCGCATTTTAATCCAATTTTATCTACCACCACAACACAATCATGGAAGAATCTTATCAAATATATTAATTTTTTGGTTATGTTGCAACTCGACGTGTCCCTAACCAAATGAAATATGATATTGTGTCGTGAACGCTATGAACTCCATGACATGACTTTGGGGGTCACTTGTGAGGACCGAACCAAAGTCTTGGCAAAAGGAGCAAGGCATGTGCCGTGTGAGTTCTTTTTCAGTTGCTTTTCTCTTCGGCCCCTGTGGATTCCAGTATTTTTTCTTTAGCCCCTCACTACTTTATGTTTCCATTACTAATCAAGAAGAAGGAAGATAAGTCATCAACAAGGCATGACTCAAGGTTAGATAAGGTTACCTTGACAGGATAATGGCATAGAAGAGGAAGATCACTAAGATCACCGGTCTCTGCATATAGAGCCTTATTCAATGGACAATCTGAGACACTGCACCCCACAAGAACAAAACGAAAGGAAAAGAAGGAACGTGAATGAGTAACCGCTAACATGTACAAATACAGTTCAAAACTAGATATTAGGATGATTCATACTCGGCGTTCGATGGAGAAATCATGGCAACCCAGTCGGAGTCCGCTGGAACCAAGACCCCGGTCACGTTAACCGTGAGATACTCTTCATCCCCAAGGGCGGTGGCGCCGCTGACATTGATTTGGAGATACGGGTTTGGGTCGCGGCACTGGAGAATTTGCCTTCTGTTTAGTAACCGGAACTCAGATATGGCGGTATAGTTGAGATGCTCAAGCGTGGAGTCAACTACCAGCGGGTGCAAATTCGACAGTGACGACCACGACAAACAAGAAGAACAACAACAACAAAAGCGAGTCAAAAGTACGATGGAAATGGAAAAGATTGTGAGTTGTGTTGGAATGTGGAGCTCCATACTGGAGAAGCAAAATGGTTTGGGTGGATGAAAAGGAAGGCTTTCTTTCTATAATTACAAGAAAGAGAGGCGGGATTTAGTATAGAGAGAGGGGGGGAGAGAGAGGGACTGTTTGAAGCATCGAGGTGTGAGATGGATGTGTGGGATCTAATACCTACGGATAGACATTAAATATATGTGGTTTTTATAGAAGAGGAGGGTGCTATTTACCTTGAAGAATAAATAAAAAAACATGAAGAGGGTACTATGTTTCTTGACGTTCACATACGCAAAGTTGCTGATGCTCCAGATGCCGCTAGCTGTCCCTTTCCCTTTTCATGTTTCTCGTCCTTCTTGTGTTGCACATTTTAATGTGTACAGAATAAACATCTACGCAAAAACAGATAACGCCTGACGGGCTTTGCAAAAAGCTCATCACTTGTTCGAGATTGTTATCAACTAAGAGCGAGTTTAGTTGCTTCGAAAAGCTCAGTTCAGAGGTCGGATTTTGTTAGCTTTGCCCAATGGCAACTTCATCTGCTTCCAGCAGCTACCTATAGAGATGACAAGTTTGAGTTTCTGGTTGATGTTACTTTGAATGGACGAGCTCGTCGAGCTTCCTCCACCTGGCTGTTTTGCACCCTAGCGTGGTGTCAAAGTCAAATGATGGGATTGGGGTTAATATGAATGCACGAGCAGCGTGCAATAAAATGCAGCTGGCTACCTTATAAGAAACGAATGTCTCCCTTTAGATGCTCTTGGAAATATAGGCGCTGATGACGCTGATTCCGGAATAATGGAATGATGGAAAGAGGATATTCTCTTGAAAGTTTCATGTCCATTTTATTATTTGCTGGTCCAAGCGTGCCATCAATTTATTACGTGTTCGACTAGGCGACTTCGGCTGTCGCTAATACCGCCGATTCACGCGGGCCTGCTTTCACATTCCTCATCACCGATAGGTCCTCATCACTGTGGGGCTTGCTCTAATAGACTATTTTGTGACATGCTACTTATAATTATGGGTAAATTTCGGCTTGCGATATTTCAATCTGCCACATTTTATATAGCAAGATTCATGAGTTGAATTGGGATGAAATTATAATAATTTCTCGATTAGCAAAACTTTACATTTTTGGTCATTGTCTCAGCTTTCATTTGCTTCTCCCTACGGATACTTGCAAAACGCTCCATTAAAGCAGAAGTACTTTTCTATAGGATTGATCATTTTGTCGCGGCACTTTAAGAAATCGGCTTTCTAACTTGGGAGGGGGATGCACGTCCATGCCTGAAAATATTGGGAATGAGCAGAAGTGCGTGTAGGTTGAGCTTCTGATCGATTTTGATCAGATTAAAAAAAAACAAGCAGTTTTGTTCTTAGTAAAGAGGTCTTATAATATATTCTTCATTACCAGCAACCTGAAATTAGTAAATTATTGATTGTCGGCCTTTTTCTTGGAAAAAAGCGTAAGCCTTGAAGGGATGGACCATTAGTCTATCGGTATACTTCTTTCTCTTCTCGTCCTTATGATTGTAATAAATGTGCCTCCTGGGAACATTATCCTCGGTATATAACTTGAGAAATCAGCCACAACTTTCAGAGTACTCGTCACGGGTTTGCACTGGCTCAGAATCTTCATATAGCTTTAAGCATCCATGGAAACAGTACCACTGTCTATCATCTTAAATTCTACTGTGACAAAAAACGAAAATCTCAGCAAAAAGTGCTTGCCGATTCTCTATATAGAACTCCAAAGAGGTTGGGCAGAACAATAACCCAGCTAGAAATAACAAGTTGGATAATTAATCTACATTGGAACTCCAAAACAAGAAAAGGGGAAAAGACAAACAAAAAGGTAATCCTATTATCTTCATGGACTATATTCCTCTTTGGACAGCAAAAAATAGCACAACAAATATGGGTGAAAGAAGAAAGACTATGTACGGAAAGGCTTCAGAGAGTGCACCTTCTTCGAGCTCCTCATCCTTGTCAAGAGAATAGTTGCTTTTTTTGTCAATGAAGGCCTCGAAGTAGTTTTGGTAGCCTGTGCTCTTTGCCGAAAGCTTTGAGCTTCTTACCTTCATCATCTCCATGGCCTGTAGAGTATTTACACCATAACCATCATTTTAGATGCTCTTCAGCTAGAAATAGCCTACAAATTCACAGTGATGTACTTTACACCTTCTTTGACATCCCATTAACAATTACCTGGAAGCTAAACATGAATTGCATAGCTCTCTTGCAGACTTTAGCATTTGGATGCGATTGAAGCTTCTCGTACATTATACGAGCCTCATTTGGTCTGCCAATCATGTTGAGCATGTCATTATTTTCAAGCATGGGACAGAAAAGAATGCAAAGCCTCTAGCCTACTGTGGCGGTCGAGAGGGGATGCAAGAAGGGAGTCACAGAAGCAACTCTAATTCCCAGAGATCCTAAAATTACCCTGCCTGAGCTTCCTTAAGATTGGTATTGTTAGGAATTCCTTCCCATATGAAAAAATGTAATTACCTGGCAAGTGAATCCTGGCAGATGGACCACTGCAATGCAGCTAATCCATGAAGTTCACTCTGCACATACAAATTATTAGGGGATCAAACGATCAAACAAAATATCACAATCAAACAACCATCGCACCAGAGCACATGTAACACTTGGCCCTCAAATGAAAAAAACTCTTACACTTTTGGCAGGGTTACCTGAAATGGCAGCTTATTCATGATCTCTTCATAAAATGGTAAAGCTTCCTTAAGTTTTCCACCATCCATCAGAGAGTCACCATCCCTCAGAGCCTTCAACAGCGAACAATTCAATGACTTTAAATCTACAGTAAAAATAATGTCGTAAATCTCTACAGAAAGGCAGAGAAAGAAAAACACTAAGACAAAGGGCTAGGTCTAAAAGTATTAGTTATACCCCATATCGCACATAATTTACTAGGAAGGTACCTTCTCACACTCAGATTTCAACTTTGCATCTATGTTTAAGCCCATGTTTTTCTTGTAAGCAGCAACAAGTTCTCTAGTACGTGCATCTTTAGCAGCCCTATCTTCAGCTGTTTCCAGCACGTCCCCCGGGCGAATGGTCCTTCCACCTCCAAACTGAACGATAAAAATAAAAATGAAAAAAAAAAGCTTAGCCTGACATTTGATTCATTGGAAGACACCAGAGAGATAGAACAGAAAATAACAGCTGCATAATATATATGTTTTCTGATCTGTCTGTAGATCTGTATGTAACGACCAACCAACTAGATAATAAGTCCAGTCAGAGCATATGAAAATTTCAGAGGGCCAATTATCCTAACAGAAGACGCAACGTTTGATATAACAAAAAGATAAAAGATCGTCTTCATGGGGAAAATTGAAAATATCCCAGTAGAACTTATGTTGTATTTGTTTCTCCCCAAACTGGCAAAGTCTGTCACCTCAGTATGGTCTGTGATTCAACTTAGCATGAAAGAGTAATAACATTTGTTTTGTAAAAAAATTATGGAATTTCAAAAACTATGCTGAAATTTATCATATGATATGAACCTCGTGTCCTATTGCTATGATAATACCCAGATCCAAGACAAGATAGGTAGGTGTGCCATCCCATTAGCATGCTAAAGCAGGAACAAAACCATTTTTCATTTCCTGTTCTATTAAACTTCATGCAAAATGTCTAGGGACAATTGGAATGTAAACCGCTGCTGCCTTTGAGGAATAACTACCTTGGGTGGAAATTACTAAGCATGTATAGCGATATTTGTTCTGCTATTAAATTGCTCAAAAGCTTTATAAGAACAAACTGCACCAGCAGAAGCCAGAAAAAGAATCAACTTTCATATCATATGATCTCTCAGTAACCAGCTCACCTTCTCAGATATGTTGTTCGGTCTTGGGAAGACACCCCAAGATGAAACTTTGGGTTTGTAAAGATCCGAATTCTCTTCTTGGGGTGGTGCGATGGCAGGCTCCATCGCCGTCACATCATCAAATTTGGTGGTGTCCCCAAGAATGATTTCCACCTCAGGAACGTCTCCTTCTGGAAAAGAGTCACTCACCGGAATTAAACCCGGCGGAAGTCCCCTGGTCCTTTTCTTGTCCGCAAAGTCGAGCCCCACAAAATCAATGCTCGAAACCACCAGCTGCTGTTCCTTATCCGTTGTTTCCTCCGAATTTACTTTACCAATTTTCCCTCCATTTTTACCTGTCAAGCCTAATTTAAGAAAACAACAGTCAGCTCTTTCAGCTCCATAAAAACTGCAAAAGCAAGAACTTTATATACATGGCAATAGACATCATCCCTCTACAACATCAAGCGTTCAGCAAATGCAAGAAGATCGATCAGAATCGGCCAGTTTCGGCCAAATGCTCAACAATCTTTTAAATTCACATTCTTTGCTAATCTATCACAAGAAGAGGAACAAAAATCACCCTCCCTTTTCCATTTCGCACAATCATCTCATCATCCACAATCAGAATCAGCTAAAATCAAACCACCGAAACAGAAAAGACAAGAAGAACTCCCCCCCCCCCCCATGACACATCTCTCACCCGAATCAGCGTCGCTTTCCGAGACGTACTCTTTTGCCGCCTCGGCCGTCGCGATTTGACCGGCGCCGGCCGAATCGCCGCGGCCACTCGCGTCGCCGGGGCTCCCGACCACGCTCGCCTCGGATCCACCCTCCGGCTTGGGCTGCAGCGACTTCTTGTACGCCCGAGCTTTATCGAAGGCGAGCTTGACGGGGTCCGCGGGAGCCGCGGGTTCGGGGGCAGATTCGGAATCGGGCGGGTTCGGGGAGGAAGAGGAGGCGACTCTGAGGAGGAAGGGCTTGGGAAGATGACATCTTTTTGGGGATTTGGAGAGGAGGAATGTGGCAGGAGGGAGGAATGAAGGGTGAGGAGAAGCCATGGCCATTTCAGGAAGAGGAGGAGGAATGGCGGATTGACGGTTTTTAGTGGCGGGAGTGAGGCCGTTAAACTGGATAGTGGATGGTTTGGCATCGATCCTTTAGCCGCTTCTCCCACGGGTTGACAAATGGCCGACCGACCCGGATCGGTCCGGCCCGTTGTGGGAATTGAACCGGAAATAGCTCCAGTTTGTAAAATGATGCCCCCTCCCCCTCGAGAGTTCTGACTAGGGGGTTGAGGATGATTTTACGATAGAAGCGGGAATCAAGAACTGGATCAGAAGGAATGGGTTTAGGTCCAAGTTTTAAGATACGCAAGGTATGTCCTTACTTCCAAAAATTAAGGAATCGATTTAGATGATAAGTGGAACTTAGAATCTAAAACAAATTATTTATTCATCGAAATCGTGCAATTATCAATATAGGTGAAATTTGAGTAGACGTTGAACTTGTGATAGAGTAGTTTCCAAAAATTTAGAAACCAGTCTCCACCGATAGTAGGCTTTAAATTCCAAGTGGAATCTGGACCAACCTCAAAATCATTTATCTCTTCCTATGACTAATTTTTATGGTCAATGACAATTGACATGGGAAAATTCCGTTAAAAAAAAAATCTTAGTCATTGGAAATCATGTTTTCTCTAGATGATGACTTTTTTGGCGAGTAAATAAATGAAACGTGAAATTTAGAATATTATCAATTTCTTGAAATAGAAATGAAACCTATTTAACTCAAGATGCAATTTAAAAATTTTAAAAAAATTTAAAAAATCTCTAATAATGATTATGCAATACGAGAGAGCAATTCTAAGGATCATCATCACCTCCTGGCTTTACCATCACCAGATCGACCAAGCTCATTGGATAGCTACTTCAAGTCAATGTTAAAGCACTTTGCAGCTGCACGATTATATGGTCAGACATTGATCGGAAGCTAACCAAAATTGTCGACTATGCAGCTGCTACTATCTGTCCTGTCGACGGTTGTCCTAATGTTTGTGCAGAAGAAGGCGAAAGCCATCAATAAAAAACAGGCTGTTGCCGAGCCAAACTCCGCGGATTTCACTTTTTAGCGATTAAACTGCGACAAAAATCATGAATCTTATGGTGTTCGATACTTTTTGTGTACTATCTATATTTCGCTTGATGCTGTTCCATGTGACTGATCAAATTATGGAGTGCTTTCCATGGAAGAAGTGCTTGTGCAAAGACAAACCTCACATAAATAGATAGTTGAGACCCGCCAACCATAAAGTAACAAGCATTGTCCACAAAAAAAAAGTCTCGACCGAAATCGCACAAAGCTCATACTGATTAATAAGTTCATAGTACGCAAAATATCAAATATGGGGAAATAGTTGGTTGATCACTCTTCATTGCCCAGGAGAGTGAGCAAGAAGGCCTTGTACTCCCCTGTAGTGTCCTTGGCCACTGCTTGGTCAAGCGACACACTGTTCTTCTTGTAATACTCCTCCTTGATCTCCTTCAGGTCCTTCTCCGCCCTAGTCACGATCACGCGAGTGAGATCGGCCTCATCTGTCCCGGCCCTCTTGATTGCGTTGCTCAAGGCCTGTGGTTAACACGGTTATACTAGCCAAGTGATACTGAAGTGTGTATATTGCACGGTAACACGATCTGCTCTAACCTTTACAAAGTACTTGTTGGGATCATTGAGGCCCTGAATGGTCATGCGCAGCGCCACCAAGATTTCATCAGGGTCCTCGACCAGCAAATTCTGAAACCACACAGTGTGAGAAAAATTGAATTCAAAACTCACCAGAAACACAAACATAATCGACAGTAATTTAAGTAGCAACGTGAATTTTACTAATTTGGGCAAGTCTTTTTGCAAAAGGATTATTAGGAAAGTTGCTGCTACATAAGTCGAATATGAACATATCCGGTACCTTAGTGATGGAAGTGCCCTGGTCCTCTTGGTAGCGGTTGAATGTGGCCCTGAGCTGAGCCTTGCTCCTGGTGGTCAAGATTCTTATGACCTCGTCATGGTTGAAGGCCTTATCTTTTATGGCATCGTGAATAAGATCAGCCTCCGAGTTCGCCAACCTCGCATTGATCTCTTCTCCTTGGTACCTGTACGCACTCACTAAACCAACCAAGAGCTGCGTAACGAGAGCCAGCATTAGATAATCTCTTAATTCACATTCCAAATCGCAAGCAAAAGTATAAAAGTATTAGGTAAATTCTCAGTGGTACCTACCTCGTCATTTTTTCATCTAGACCTAGTAAAGGCGAATTCAAATACCACAATGCGTAGCCTATTAGTACTAAATCTTATGGTACCTTTAAAACGTACCTTGCGGATGTCACCGGTGGTATGTGCAGCGACATCTTCTTCCAAGGAGCGCTTGTAGCGAAGCTGGTAGGCCTTTCTCACCTCCAGGAGCTCATCAGGGGTACGAATGCAAGAAATCTCTATGATCACAGGGTAATCGGGATTTGATTTCTTCAGAGCCACATTGGCTAACACAGCGTCCCGGTCAGCCGGATCCAGTATCCAACGGTACACCGCTTTCTTAAAAAAAAAAAAAAAGGATGTCATGGAAACATATATAAAGCTCAAAGATCATTTTCTTTAATAAAGAAACGATCAAGATTGCATGGTTCATTTTCTTTCTCAAAAGATTTTATCTAACTTTTTACAGCCGACCTTAACTTAATTTCGACGAGATCAAGACCATCCAGTTTCTTTTTCCGCCTTACATTTGTTAATACAGATTTGGTGCTCTCAGGAGAGAGTCCTACGCAACATTCAGTGTTCTCGGTTGAGCTTTGGTTAGGTCCCCTGAAACATTTAATAGATGAAGTCTTTGAGCCAAGCTCTTAGCCTTTTCCATTGGTAACGTTCGGACGTATCTTTGCATGCGACATTCCACGACCGTCGATGAAGATGACGACCACGCTATAAACAATCTATGATTTCAAAACACTTCTAACAAGACAATTATATCTCAAAGGAAATGAAAAAGGTAAAAGAAAAGAACCTCGAAGTCTCTGGTGAGCTCAGACTCGAGGCGTTTGACGAGATCTTCCTCGTAGAGTTGCTCATAAGCCTGCCTGATCTGCTTCCTCTGTGCTGCGTTTCTGTGTCCGAGCACCTCTATGATCGCCTTCTCATTCGTTCCCCATCCTAATGTCATTGCACAAAAATGGAAAAGGAATGATTTATAACCCTTTCGACAGCTTAAAATCATAGCAAATCTCGACAAATACATAGAGTTTCTGCATCTTCAGTAGCAATAGATAGATAGAGAGAGAAATTAAAACCTTCAAAAGCCTTTCTTAGAGTTTCTGCATCTTCAGTAGCAGAGAAGTGGTCAGCAACAACAAGGCTAGCCATTACTATCACTCTCTCTCTTTCTAGTCTCTCTGCAGTTTGATGTGAAGGAAAACTTTGCATCCACCATCCCCATTTTATACAGTATTATTCTCTTGCCCACATGGAGATGATCAACCCATAGAGAATCCATTATTTCCCCAAAAGCTCCATGTCATAAATGAATAGCCAGATCCTATACTTAATTAGCATATCTGCCATCTGGGCTGGCAATCCCGCTTTTAGACTTAGCGATTAAGCAAATGGGTTCCGGTGGGGCTTTTGAAGCAGTTTAGGTTTGCTTAGGTTTTATGTCATTCACTATACTACTTAATATCCTATTTTCATTCAACCTAAGACATAATTGACACCGAAAGAAGTGAGAAAATATTGCATACAATTCTGATTCCACATCACCCGTACAAGAGTCCATTAATTGAACGACATGTGTTATTAGAGAGCCGCCGTCAAAAATTTTGAAAGCCCTTTCTCTCCCCTACTTCATGGCTCCACTTGCTCTCTATTATTTTTTTCCTTTCTTTCCCTTTGGCATGTGGTCGGCGACTAGCCACGGGCCAAGGTGTCACAACACTCACCGGTCCCACAGTCGACGAGGGGTTGCCAGATCTAGAAGTTGTGGAGGGAGGCGGCAACATAGATGCCACAAGGGACCTCAAGGATGCAATGGCTAAGAGAGGGCTCAGGTCACGGGTGATGACGACGGGGGCTTGGGCTTGTTCTTGGACCCGAGGGGGGTGGCAAATGAGGTGGAGGCAGCACACAAGGCAAAGGCGTAGGCGTTGGTGGCGGTAAGAGAGATCAGAGCTAGGTAATGAGTCGGGAGGGAGAGAGCTAGAGCAGAGTGTCGTCACGGAGGGAGAGAGCAAAGCGTCATTGTGTGAGAGAGGGAAGAGAGGGGTTTCAAAATTTCTAATGATAGGCCCGTTGATGAAATATGTCGTTCAGTCAATGGACTCTTTCAAAGGTGACATAGAATCAAAGCTATATGTAATATTTTCTCGAAAAACATGGTGTCTGAGTCATTTACGTCTCATCAATAATGCACGATTTTGGCCTCTTTATTCAGAATCTCTTTCCCCTTACTCTTTTCTTGTAGGGTTCATGTGATCTCTAAATTGATTTCATAGTTATTCCACCCAAAATTAATGACACTGTCTTCTTTAGTTAAAGACCGAATATTCGCATCAAAGCGTACGAGATCATGGAAAAATTACTTCCTCAAAATCGAATTCCAAAAGATCGAGTGAAGTTCGAGCTGTGGTATTTCAAACTCTTTAAGATACAGTCATTTTATTTCTCTTCAAAGTCCACAAATCCATCCAAATCCTAATAATAGATATTAGCTCAATGCTTATGAATTACCTTTGGTGCATAACAAACACTAATTAAGGTTAGAAACACTAGTAAATCGTGCAGTCAGCATAATCATATGGATTGACGAAGACTCACCCTTGCGCTCTGGACTCAACACCGATCTTAGTTGTTACTTACTCTCCTTTTTTATCCAGCCTCTCTAATCTAATGAAGAGAGAGCACGTTGTTATGTACCTTCGCACGCCTTTTGGAGAGCTGCAGCATCTTCAGTGGGAGAGAAGTGATCAGGAGCAACTAGAGAAGCCATTTCTTTCTGTCTATTGAGGATAAAATGCAGTTTTATCAGCTGAAGGTGAAAATTTTGGTCACACAAGCCTCCAATTTATAGAGCAATCTCTCACATGCAAAACCCATCATGGGTATCAGTGCCGCTTCACGGTGATCACGTTCCTGAGCAAGCAAACGTTACTTTTACTCCATAACGTATGTTACTGTTTTCTCCCATAAATCCCGTTGAAACTTTTTGAAAGAGAACAGACATGACTTTCGAGTACCCTTTTCGTGCTCTCTAGGCCAAGAAAGGACGAGATCAAAAGGACCGAATTGAAAAAAAAAAACAAAAACAAAAAGAAGAAGAAGAAGACTGCTATCAATATTTATATATCATACCGGAAACCAGTAGCTCTAAAGCCAATTCTATGTAGAGCCCCTTTTTTTTTCCTGCTTCGTTTGAAAACATGTAGACATGTTGATGGGCCAGGAACATAGAAAGTCAATATTTATATTAGATAAAGTCAGGCTTTTAGGTTTTAGGCCGGTTCTTAAGGAAACCAACTCTAAAAGGATAGATTCAAGTTATTGATGTATAACTTATTCACCTTGAAATTAATCACCATTAATATGTGTAATAACGGGTGGATTACGTACGATGAGAAAACGATCACTAAGTGAACTCTTTTTCATGTTTGGAAGACTCTTTTGACAAGAGAGAGCATTAGACGAGAAGACAAGGTGGAGAACAGGGAGGAAAAAGACGAAAGACGAAGGTGCGGGTAAGAACAAAACAAAGAATGTTTGGATGTTTGGAGTGTAACATTATTCGTTAAACTCAAAGATATGTGTATGTTAACTCAAGAGCTTTGCTAGTATAATAGTTCTTGAAGTACTGTAAAAATAAACTCACAAATTTTTGAAAAAATTGGTTCTACAATAACTTATAATTATTTATAATTTAATTTTTTGTAATCTAGAATAAACTATTATTCTCATGATGCATACATTAAAGACTATGATCCAATCATTTTTCTAAATTCAATAATACATGAATTTGACCGTTACTTTATTGAAAAAATAAAAAGTAACGGATAAAAGGCCGGCCATTGAATCGTGCCAAGCATGAGAATTTCCTATGCCGGGCCCGCATGTCATGCTCAGGCACAGTTGGCTTAGGCGCCTTTTAATTTTTTAATTAAAAATTAAAAAAATTCACAAAAGAAAGATTCACATTTTGCAATCATATGCAACGAAAGAAAAAAAAGATGCGGTTCCTATTTTATTAAAAGGCAATTTACAAATGCATGAGTGGCGACGGGGACGCCCTACTGGCGAGGCTCATTCTGCTTTTTTTCGTTTTTTTGTTTAAATTATCCTTTTTTAATTAATTTAAATAAGATTTGAATAAGAAAATTTAAAAAAAAATACCTTGTGGTAGAGAGAAATTAATTTTAAAATACCACATCCGCATTTTTCACTAGATAAATTAATGATGTTAACGGAAAAATTTAATTACACCAATTTGATAAGTTTTAAGATTTAATTGTACTTTTTGAAAATCTTAATATTCAATTGCATTTTCACGGTAAATTTTAGGAATTCTAGTGAACACATCTCAAAATATATCTATATACACATATATAATCCAGTTGGAGGCCGCTATGGCAACAACGTGCTTGTCATCTCAACAACGTGCCTGTTTGAGAGACGCAAGTGGGCATGAGGGTGAAAAGGAGGAAGAGAAAGAGATGGGTTATTTGGAGTGAAAGTCTTGAACTTATTGGGAGAAACAGAGGAGGATTGAAGCCAAAACTAAATGTCTCTATGAGTAGGATTCAAAGTGTTACTTAGAAATGAAGCAGAGAGAGAATGTTGTTTTGAGCGGAGAGTGTTGGTTTTGGTTAGATTGGCAATGACGATTTTATCAAGCCGATAAAGATAAAGTTGAGAGGTGTTTATGGAAATGAGCAAGTAACTGAGAAAGGGCATTCTAAAAGATCTAAAACGTGAGTCTCATCAGACATGTGATAATCAACAAGTAAAGAGAATTTTATTTGAAGTGGAGGGTCGGGTCTATGGACTCCATAGCCCCAAATGGTACCGGTGATAAAAAGTAGCTTCATCGCAATTCCGTTCATGATAGCCATTAAAGTTCCAACATAGCAACACATTCGAATAGGGAAAAGCCTAATGGAAATTACTTTTAAATTGTTGGCATTTTGAATATTTGTGAGGAAAAAAAAAGGCCTCGTATGGAAAAGTTTAAGATTTTTTGTGGGATTATCATAAAAGCAATAATACCAAGCTTCTCTTAGCTCAATGAATCCAATTGTTGTTGTTTGCGAAAAAAATAACTAGAATTCTTCTTAATTTGGAAAGCTTGGTGTTGGTCATAAAAGTGAAAACAGAGTCATCCGATCGAGGTTTGTGCAAGACTAGTCCGAGACATCATCTGACCATAAGACAAAAAGAATAGTTTTTAAATATTTTTTCTCAAGAGGACAACTTTTTCGGAGAGAAAATTAATGAGACGTGAAATTATAGATTTTATCAATTCTCAATAAAAAAAAATATATTAAACTTAAGATACTTTTTAATAATAAAAAATTGAAAAAAGAATAATCTCAAACAATTGACTGTGTTCTTTTTTAAGGGTCATCATCACTGCCTGGATTCACCATCAAATAGAAGATCTGTCTTCTTTTTTCTTTTCTTTTTTCCTGTTTGTGGTTTTGGCTTGTATGACTTTATTGGAGATTCCCAATCCATATTGCTTAAGAATGTTCATCACAGCCAGCACCAACAAAATCCCTCTTGTTCGCAATGCATAAGCAAGGGATCCATTCACGTTATAGCTCGAACCAGGTATCCAAACCTCAAGAACCAATCTCTGTGCCTGTGTCTCCGCAATGCTTGTCGACAACAATCTTGCAAGTCCCCTTTCCTTTGCCGCCTGCCTCTCTCTCTCTCTCTCTCTCTCTCTCTCTCTCTCTCTCTCTCTAGCCAGATCGACCAAGTTCAATGGGTGGCTACTTCAAGGCAATGTAGCTCATCCGCTATCTTCTGCTCTCTGCAGAACTATATAGTGAGGCATTGATCGAAAGCTAACCAAAGTTGTTGACTTGGCAGCTACTGCTATCTGTTCTGTGCATGGCTGTTCTAATGTTTTTGCAAAAGAAGATGAAAGCCGTCAATAAAAGGGAAATAATCGACAGGCTGTTGCAGTACCGAACTCTACGGATTCCATTTTTTAGCGAAAGCGGCAACCAAAACCATGATTCTCATGGTGTTCAATCCTTTTGGTGTTCTTCATATTTAATTTGATGCAGTTTCATGTGATTGATCAACGAAGGAGTGCTTTCTATGGAAGAAGTGCTTGAGCAAAGACAAATATCACATAAATAGATAGTTGAGACACACCAATTATAAAGTAACAAGCATTGTCCACATAAAAAGTCCGACCGAAATCGCACAAAGCTCAAACTGATTAATAAGTTCATAGTACGAAAACATCCATATGGGAAAATAATCGGTTGATCACTCTTCCTTGCCCAGGAGAGCGAGCAAGAAGGCCTTGTAATCCCCTGAGGTGTCCTTGGCCACTGCTTGGTCAAGCGACACACTGTTCCTCTTGTAATACTCCTCCTTGATCTCCTTCAGGTCCTTCTCCGCCCTAGTCACGATCACACGAGTCAGTCCATCCTCATCAGTCCCGGCCCTCTTGATTGCATTGCGCAAGACCTGTGCTCGACACGGTTGGTTAATCAACCTACTTATTGCATATATTGCAATGTAACACAATTTGCTCTAACCTTTTCAAAGTACTTTTGTTGATCATTGAGGCACCGAATTGTCGTGCGCAGTGCCACCGAGAAGTCATCAGGATGTTCGACCAGTATATTCTGAGCCCGACAATGTGAGGAAAATTGAATTCGACGTGAATTTTATTATTTTGGGCAGGTCTTTTGCAAAAGATTTATTAGGGAATTGGCTACATAAGTCGTATATGAACATATTCGGTACCTTAGTGATGGAAGTGCCCTGGTCATCACGGTAGCGGTTGAAAGTGGCCCTGAGCTGAGCCTTGCTCCTGGTGGTCAAGATTCTTATGACCTCGTCATGGTTGAAGGCCTTATCTTTTATGGCATTGTGAAGAACATCGGCCTCCGAGTTTGCCAACCTCGCGTTGATCTCTTCTCCTTCGTACCTGTACGCACTCACTAGACTAACCAGAAGCTGCATAACAAGAGCCAGCCATGAAATAATCTCCAAATTTGCATTCCAGATCACAAGCAAAAGCTTAGACATATTAAACAAATTCTCGGCGGTACCTTGCGGATGTCGCCAATAGTATGTGCAGCAACATCTTCTTCCAGGGAGCGCTTGTAGCGAAGCTTGTAGGCTTTTCTGACCTCCAGGAGCTCATCAGGGGAATGAACGCAAGAAATCTCTATGATCACGGGGAAATCAGGATTCGATTTCTTCAGAGCCACATTGGCTAACTCAGCATCCCGGTCAGCCGGGTCCAGTATCCAACGGTACACCGCTTTCTTCAAAAAAGAAGTTATCGAAACATATGTCAAACTCTCAGATCATTTTCTCTGGTAAAAAGAACGTCAAGATTGCATCGTTTATTTCCTTTCTCAAATGATTTCATCTAATCTTTTACAGCCGAGCTTGATCTTGACAAGATCAAGACCATCAAATTTCTTTTTCCGCCTTACGTTTGTCAGGGCAGATTGGGTGCTATCCCCAAAGAGCCTACGCAACATTCAGGGTTTTGGTTGAGCTTGGTTAGGTCACCTAAGACATTTCATAGATGAGTTATCGAGTCAAAAGCTGGTCATTTTCTGAGACTAGCTGCTACCCTTTTCCGTTGGTAACGTTTGGATGCATTATGCGAGTCCAAACCATGCAACATCAATCGCCAAGTGTAATCAATCTACGCAAAGTTGACAACTGTTTCGATGAAACTGACGACCACTTTATAAACAAATATATAATATTCAAAGCGCTTCTACCAAGAAGATTATATCTTAAAAAAGAAAATGAAAAGAACCTCGAAGTCTCCGGAGAGCTCAGACTCAAGGCGCTTGAGGAGATCTTCCTCGTAGAGTTGCTCGTAGGCTTGCCTGATCTGCTTCCTCTGCGCTGCATTTCTGTGTCCCAGCACTTTGATGATCAGCTTCTCATTCGTTCCCCATCCTAAAAATAGGAAAAGAACGATTGACAAGCCTTTCAACAGCATAAAAATCATAGCAAATCTCGACAAATATACGAACACGTCGGTAGAAGTTGAAAGAATGCATCAATAGAGAGAGCGAGATTTAGACCTTGACAGGCCTTTCTTAGAGTTTCTGCGTCTTCAGTAGCAGAGAAATGGTCAGGAACAACAAGGCTAGCCATTACTATCACTCTCTCTCTCTCTAGTCTCTCTGCAGTGTGACGTAGATAAAACCATTGCGTCCACCATCCCCGTTTTATACAGCGTTACGCTCTTCGCACCAAAGCCAAGAACCACATCGAAAACATCGACCCCTAAAAGAATCAATTATTTCCCCCCAAAGCCCAGTGTCATAAATAAATAGCCAGATCCTATTCTTAATTAGCATATTGGGACACGCAATACCAGGTGTAGACAACTTAGTCATTAAGCAAATGTTGTCTCGGTTGGGTTTAGCGGCAGTTTAACCTACTCAAGCGTTTGCGTAGTTGTTATGGCGTTCCCTAGCTAGTCACGTATACAACATGCGGTGTGAACATGAAGAAAACAATTGCCTAACCGTACTACTGGATATCCTATTTTAATTCGACCTCAGACATAATTGACACCGAAAGACGTGACTTCTGAGTCATGTACATCTCACGAAAACAAATGCATTACGTTGGCCTCTTTATTCACACTCTTTTCTCTTCCTTTTTTTCTTTTTAAAGGTTTTAGGCGGCACTAAATCAATTTAATAACTCTCTCGTATAAAATTAGTTCACCGACTTGCTTTGCTAAAGACAGGACATTTGCATCGAGAACAGAAAACCAGGTACTTCCTCGTAATCGGATTTCCAAAAGTCGAGTTAAATTCAAGTATGAAACATTGTACTCTTTAAAATATTGAGTCTTTTTTTTATCATAACTCATCCAAAATCTTAATGGTGAGTATCTGCTTAATACCTATGAATTACCTTTCGGTGCGTGGCGAACACTAATTAAGGTTGAAAACACCTGTGACTATGAGGCGTGCGGACAATATAATCATATGGATTGACAAAGACTCCCCTTACACTCAAGACCCAACACTTATCTTAGTCGGTGCCTGCTCTCCTTTTTGATACACCCTCTAATCTAATGAAGAGGGAGCACGTTGTTGTTGTACCTTTGCACGCCTTTTGGAGAGCCTCAGCATCTTCAGTGGGAGAGAAGTGACCAGGGGCAACTAGAGAAGCCATTTCTTTCTGTCTATTGAGGATAAAATTGCAGTTTCGTCAGCTGATCTTGTGAAATTTGGTCACACAAGCCTCCCATTTACAGAGCAGTCTCTCACATGCAAAACCCACCATTCTCTCACATGCAAAACCCACCGTTCGTATCAGTGCCGCTTACAGAGATCACGTTTCTAATCAAGCAAACGTTACTTGTTTTTGAATAACGTATGTTAACGTTTACTCCCACAAGTCCCGTTGAAACTTTTTGAAAGAGAACTGACAAATCTTTCTGAGTGCCCTTTTCGTGCTCTCTTGGACTAGGAAAAAGGAGATGAATCAAGGACTGAATTGAAACGAAAAATAAAAAAAAGAGGCGGCGTTGAACAAGTAAATAGAAGTTCAAAGTTGACTGCTATCATTACTTCTATTGAGTAAACTAGGGTCGAGGCACGCTGTACATGTGCATCAAAGGTGCACAATTAGTTCGATTTCAACGGGCTTTATCCAATTAGGCTACGTTTAGTTATCTGGATTTTCAACTATAATAGAACTGAATAAAATAAAATATGAAATCCATTAAATTTTTCAGTTTACTATATTCTACCCACTGTTTGATAATTTCAATAATAAAGTGGGATATATTTACATCATATCATATATATTGTTTTGCATAAATAACATATCAATATAAACGAACTACAAATTTTACAAACGAAGATGCTAGAAATCTCTTGTAACACTCTTATCTACTTTATTTTTATTTTCTTTTTTATTTTATTATCCTCTCTTTTTGTAATTAATTTCTTTTTTATTTCTTTCTTTCCCTACCACCATTCTTAAAAAAAAATTATTAAATAGAAAACTATATTAATATATCTAAAATACTAAAACGCCTAAAATATGTTATAGATATATATTTATATATTGGATTTATATTATAGGATAAAATAAAATTCAAATATATAGATAAAAATAAGATTGAATTAAAAAACTAAATTGTTATTTTTTTATTTTGAATAGCTAATATTAGAATTTAAATATTATTTAGATTGAAATAAAATTTTAAATTTTTTAATTTAAGAAGTTTTTGATTTGAGAAAAAATAACTTTCCTATTATAGATATTAGAAATCTTAGTTACTTTTATCCCACCTCCCTCATAAAATAATTTCTTTCGACTTATATCTCCTATATTTATGATTTTATCCTATCTTGAGTAGACACCAAATGCAGGATATAATAAATTTTATTATATCCTAAATTTTATCCTAACCACAAAACGTAGCCTTAATTCATGAGGATTAGGTAGCGTTTTGGTAAAAAAATTGGGAAATTGCCATTAGCGAGTTCAGTTCCTTCTTTTATATCATAAACCGACGATCCTAAGGCTGATTCTTCATAAAACCATTTTTTTAGTTTTTTTTATATGTTGAATATGGGGTTTTTTTTTAATTGAGGATGTTGAATATGTGTTAAGAACCTATCAAGTGGGAAAATTACCACCAAAAAAAAAAGTTTAAACCTATTCTAGTTATACTAATTTAGTCATAAACATTTTAATTTTATCAATATAATACATCCGACTAATTTTAACAGGAAATTATTGACATAGACAATATGCATCTTATGGTACCACCGATACTGACATAGATAATTTTTACAATTTGTATTTATTCTTTTCTTTTCTTTTCTTTTTTTCTCCCTTTAATTAATTTATTGCGTCAAGCAAAGGCCAAGCAACCCTCATCGGCCATTGGCAAGGGTCACAGCCCTTGCCAGCCATGGGCAAAAAAAAAAAAAAATACAAAAAAGAAAAAAAAGGAAAAAGAAGAAAAAAATTCAAAAAAATTCAAAAAATTGTCAACACTAATGCCGATTATGCCACATAAGACAACCCATATAACTAACGCTGGTTAAACCATCACGTCAACATTATTCGATCAAAATTGACCAAAAAAAAAAACTATACTTGGAAAACCTCAAAAATTTTAAAACCGAATTAACATATTTAAACAGTTTATAATTGAATTGACATAATTGTAATAGATTTTTTTTTTTGGTAATTTCTCCCGCTTAGATAGCTAATATTTATATTACTTAAAGTTAGAAAACAACTCTGATAAGATAGATTCCACTTCTTGATCTAGAACGCATGTATCTTGAAAACGATTACCATGTTTGTAAGACTCATTAGAAGAGGAGAAGACAAGGTGGAGGATACGAGGAAGAAAACGAAAGACGAAGGTGCGGGCAAGAACAAAACAGAGAACGGACATACATATGTTTGTATGAGAAGCCATGTTAGTCGGGTCATCCTTCGGCATTTACATTCAAAGAGCATAATATTACTCGTCAAACTGAAAGATATGTGAATTTGGCAGTTACTTGATGAAAAGAAAGTAGTGGATGAAAGGCCGGCCATCGAATCGTGCCAAGCAGAGGAATTTCCTGTGCCAAGCCCTTATGTCGGGTCCGAGCACGGTTGGCTTGAGCCCCTTTCAATTCCTTAATTAAATGTTAAAAACAATACTAAAAAGAAAGTTTCGAAAATTAATAGAAAAAAGTTACAATTCACAATAATTTCTTATTTTGAATTTAATTTTCAATTGACGTTATGAATCTAAGATATAATAATATCGAGCTTCAAATCAAGCAGATTTTCAATTAAAATGGTTTAATTTGCTGAATCACCGCCTTAATTATAAGAATTCCGCTATTTAATATTTTTCCAATCCCAAATTCTTGAACAGAAAAAAGAATCCCAGATTCGACGTCGCATTCGAAAGTGGGCTGGTCGGGTCGGGGACTGACCCGAGAACCTCGTTGAAAACCTCGTAATGAATGACGTCATCCTGATCCAAGAGTCCAGATAATAAGGAGGACGCCACAGCAACCTTGGGGGGGGGGGGGGGGCCCACCTCGGCCAGCCGGACAGGAAAGCGATGTCCGAAGCAACTCCCGCCACAAATCTCAGTGGCGCCCCAACTTGCGAGCTGCACACGTCACCCCGGCCGATGACAGAGCGGCAATCGTTCAGACGCTCGCAGCCACTACTTTGGATACGCCGGTTTCCCACGTGTCAAACACCCTCTCTCTCTCTCTCTCCCTCCCTCTCTCTCTTTCTCTGCGTCTCTTGCTAGCTGCGAGTTCCGTTCCATTTCGGGCGATGCAGAATCGGTGCTCTCTTTGATCGCGCATCATCTGCTTTCTCCTTGCTGTTTTCGGTTCAAGCTCGGAGGATGTGGCCAGGAGCGACCCGTGCCTGCGTCGTTGATTTGCGCTGTCGCCTGAAGATCCGCTCCGACTCCTTCAGATATGTTTGATTGGAACGACGAGGAGGTAAGGCAGGGAGCCCGGCGTTCCTTCCACGCTTGTTTGACTGCTCGTCGTTTTCTTCGGTTTGTTTGAGCGATTGTATGCGGCGGTTTGATGGCTAGGATTAGCTTGAACATGACGGGATGTGCTCATCAGGGCTCTGTCCAGTGTTTGCTGAATGTTTTCGACTTTTACGAGGTCTCTCTTCTTTTTGAGTTGCTTGTAGTTCCTGGGAGGCTCTATTTAAGTTGTTAGAGTTGTGTCCTACTAGTAGAATGATGCCTTTCCGGACCGAGTTTATTTGAAGATGCTTAAAAAGTGCGCCGGTCTCGAGACTCTTGAGCTAGTTGGTTATTGTAGCGATCTCAACTCGGGGTATCATGCTCTCCGCAGAGAGGAAATGTTGGTTTTTCGAGGTGACACTTCAAGGGTGAAGTGGGTATGTCACGGGGAAGATATATCTTGGACATTGAGTTGACGTTCGATCCAAATTGGGGGTACATATATAATCGCTCTTTCTGGGGTCCAAGGGTAGCGTTGTCGATTTTCGAGGTGCTTAAATGGTTGTGATAATGGAAAGTGTAGGAGCAAGGAGAAGAAACTCTGATATCTTGTTACTGGGGGGATTTGAGATGGAAATCCAATATCCCACGATGACATATTACCAAGTGGTCTAAACAACAGGTGTGCAACCAATGATGCAAAGAGCAGGACATGTCAGACCTGAAGTCTGAACTCGTTAACATACCCTTCCATCAAATGTAATTCCACCGAGAAGCTTGTAAAGTATAATACTGGTTTGCAGTAGGCCGATAAAGTAATTTGCAACATAGCTCTGATAACATGATTTCATCTCATACCTTACATTGCGCTGGAATTTGCTTTGCACTATGCAGTCATCCGAGCCAAAGGCATATATACGAGAATATTTTTACAAAACTCAAAGTTTTTGGCTGTCTTGTGGACACAAGTAGGTAATTATCTAGTTGCTTAAGGGTGATGCTGGCTTGGAGCTCATCTGTTTACCGGCAACTTGACTAGCTATCTTTTTACTATCTTTGGCATGGAATGCTGTTGTTCTTCTGCAATCTATGATCATCACAATGTCTTTTGTAGTTTAGTTGTCTCAATATTCATCACAGTTCTTAAAATGATGTTCACAGCTTGCTAGCATAATATGGGGCGAGTCCAAGGAGACCGATGACCATATAGTTCCCCATCCTGAAGGAAATGAAGATCATCAGAAGAAGAAAGAATGGAACCAAGAAAATGCTCCAATCAAGCCCACAGATGAAAAGATCCTTGGGCTGAAAATTGACTTTAATGACTCAAAAAGGGGCAGTAGTGCTAATATCAATAAAAAAAGATGTTCAGATGTATCTGCATTTGACTTAGATTCCTGGCCTAACATATCTCCATCAAATGCTGTTACAAATGATACACAAACCATTGATCCAAGATATGGCTCTTTTAAAGGTGGTGAAAGCATCCTATCGCTATACTTAGAAGATAATGATTTTATCAGTATTTGTTAAATTATCTAATTATTCCTGACATAATCAGCAGGGCTAGGTGAACCTGACAAGGCTTCTGAATGTTCCAAAAATACCCATGAAGATAAAGAACAGGGTGAATTTGTTGACTATGGCTGGGCAACCATTGGAAGCTTTGAAGATCTTGATCGGATTTTTAGGTAATATATTTTGTTTTAATGTTTGATTGGCTTATCCCTGATTACCCAGTTAGGCTACATCATCATTCTTTCTTTCTTTCTTTCTTTCTTTCTTTTCTCAATTAGATGACTGATCATATCAATAGCAATGTTATTGCACCAATTCCTCACCAGACTTTTGGATGAAGCATGAAAAATGGCAATGGAGCAAGAGGCAAACAGGATTAATTAGGGCCATTCTGTCTGCCAGAATTTTATCCAATGAATTACCTTTCCTATAATGCACATATTGAACTTATTGGCATGACCATCGCTTTTTTTTTTCTTTTTCTTTTTTTAATCTATGTTGTTTTGTGATTCCATTATTGTGCTTGTAGCATTGCCCCAATCTACAGAAGATTTTGCTACTAGAATATCCGTATTACAACCTGTCAACAAGTTTGATTAGAATAAGTGTCACTGTTCTTCTTTTTGAGTGAGTTTTGCCTCTGTCCCCTGTTTCTGTTAGCTGACAAATGTAATGTCCAAAGGCACTTTTTTGACTAAATATCCCCAGTGGCAATTTTGCAGCAATGATGAGTCACTATATGGCAGTGCGAATCTTGACAGTGCTGATGAGCTATGGTCTTCTAGCAAAAATGTAACTTTTAGCCCCATAAAGTCAGTCTCTGGACATGTGGATTCTCCTACTCTGCGGTCAAAACCATTAATAGGTGCATCAGAGGGTGTGGAAGTAAAAGCAGAATATGTTCAACCAGATCACTCTGTTAGACTTGCTTACAAGGAAATGAATGACCATGCATCCCCCCTCTTGCAGCACTCACAGATTCTGAAGAAAGTGGAAGATCCTGTAGGTATGAGTAAGGCTGGGCAAGATAATCAGGTATCAACTATCAACTTGGAAACTATATATGAATGAATATGTTTATCAGCTAAAATTATGTTCCTCATTAGTCCTGTGTAACAGACAAATGTGGGCATGGAGGAAAAGGCCGCAGCAGTGAACTCTGGCTTTGTTGTCAATATTTCAACTCCCGCTCAATCTTCAGAGAAGGTAGTCATTTGGGACTATTCAAAATGCACCTGTAACCGCTATACTGTATTGGATTAGTAATGCTTGGTTCCAGCTTGTGGTCACAGGCTTTGCTAGATGATCAGGAGTCAGAACAATAGAAAACCCCAACCTCTGGCGCAAAGCATCATTATTCCCGTAGAAGTTGCTAAATATTACATAAAATAATTTTACACAAATTGACTGATGAAATATGTTATCAATAGTCCCTCCATCAAGACTATGAAAATCCTCTACTAGAAACTTGAACAGATGTAGGACAAAGGAACATTCTGGTGCCTGATATAACTTCCTTTTCATAATGGGCTCTACTTTTTCTTCATCCACAGAGCCAAACGATTATTAAAAGGATTACTTAGCTCCTCCAACATTTCATTGGTTTCCTAAAAGAATATGCATGTGTAGGCCAGGACTTTATCAACCTAGAAGTTACCTTGTCAATATTGCAGTGATGAAAATAATGCCTAGCACACGCTCTTCCTAGACTGAGCTGCATGCCTTGTTTTATTGTAGCATGAGCGACCCTCCTTGTCTTAATGTTGACCCATTGTATGACCATCTTGCTGTAGTCTCAAAAGAGGCTGTTAAGCAACCAGGATGATGCCGTGGAGGGAAGAAGCCAAATAAGACCATTAGAAGACGTCAGTGGGGCCTGGTATTCTACTGGAGATGTAACTGGACCATATGAACACCAATTGGCGCCCAGCATAATGCCATATGACAGAACAGATTCAAGTTGGTCAAGACAGTTTCAGAATCCTGACTCTTTGCATAACATTCCCATATCAAATGCTTACATGGCTCTTGCAGTTGGGAATAGTGTGAATCCTTGTCCACTAATGCCCCTGGTGTCCCCATCCGGAGAATGCAAGAAGAAAACTCTGATGTCTGGCTATGAAGAATCCTCTGGAAGTGCAAGCCATGTAAACAATGTTGTTGATATACCTGAGAAAAGTCTAAGGATGACGCCCCAAGAAAAGATTGAAAAATTAAGACGACGGCAACAGATACAAGCAATGTTTGCTATTCAGAAACGGCAACAGCAGTTAACTCAACATGTCTCTGGTCATTCAGTTGCTGAGAAATGCACCCAGAAGAATCAAGTGCTACCTCTTGAGAAACCTAATGGTGAAGTTGCTGACATGGCCCCTGTTGCATCTCTCGATCCAAGCTCACCTCTGGAATATGATTATTCTGACTCAATGTCTATGGCAGTTGATGACTATTCAGAGGAGGATACCATACTTCAGCGACTTCAAGACGTAATCACCGAGGTATACTAGACTTTCAGTTGGCTCGTTTTCTGGTCAATGTTGTATATTTCTTGTGATGGTACTAATGCCTTGCTGCAGTTGGATAGCAGGATTATACTTTGCATGAGAGATAGCTTGTTTCGATTAGCTCAAAGTGTGATGCAAAGACAACAGACCAGTGAGACTGGCAGAACCAAAACAAATACCAGGCAACAGCACGAAATGGTTGTCAAAGAAGTGAATGCTAGTGACAGGTAAGTGGTGGTCGTGGTCTGCTTTTCAAATGGTCTAATGAAGACTACTTATGCCTTGTGTATCCTTATGATTGAGCAATCCATGGTTTAGATTTTATTGAGTCCCGATTATGCTGGGAAATTTTTTTCTTGGTCTACCTTCCCATAGTTAACACCCCCCCCCCCCCCCCCAAAAAAAAAAATTAAATAAATAAATAAATAAAATTGCAGTGTGATCTCAAGCAATGCACTAATCGCGATCTGCACTGTGGCCTGCAGGCAGGCTAAAATGGGTACTGCTGAGACAGAAACAAATCCAATAGACCGCGCCGTTTCTCATCTTCTTTTCCACAGACCCCTGGAAACTGCATCAAAGCATTCAGGGCTGGCTGAATCATCTATTTCGACTAATGGTTCTTCTGAGCGAAAAGCTGGGGGGTTGGGCAACTTGCAGGGAGTAGACTTGCCAGATGGTCCCAACACCAGACAAATTATTCCTTGTCATGGTCCAAAGACTCCTACAAGCACGCATACTGGGCCCCGGAAATCTGGTCAGTTTGAAGCTTCAGATAACACCTCCAGCTATGTACATAATGATGATGCAACTATGGAAGTTGAAGCTTCTTACTGATGAAAAGGCCAACATCATGAGGGGTAATTCCTTCCTTTATCTCTTCCATGCCTACATGTACATTTATCGTGCTAGTTAGACAGATCTACTGGTAATTTGGAGGTTTCTCTTATTGTCAGCCGAGTAAATCTCATCGAGTGACAATGAGAATCCTCGACGTGGGAAGCAACTAGAAGAAAAATCGTCAGCACGTCAGCGAGAAGTGTCATTTATCTATCATGACTAAACATCCTTTCTGTTTCATCTTGACAACCGAGGGCGGTGTCTCCAACCATAACATAGATGATCTGTATAGTTCGACTCTGTGTTTGATTGCCAAGCTAGTCAATGTCACTGGTTATGGGCAAATGGGTGTATTCGTGGTCTCTGAATTGCATTTGACCTCATGAGCTTGAAATAAACCTGAATAAGATAGTTCAGGATAGTCGGCTTGTTAGCACCATCTTCACCAAGGCAGCGGTGGACGATGTGTCGATCTTCAGAAGGGTACTCTTTATCGTGTAGTATAGAAAGTGGTAGTGTCGGAGGGTTCCAAACTTTTTAACAGATTAGAATCTATCTCTCCTGAAGTACTTAGATCTTTTGATCCTCTGTTTCTTGCCTGCGGACTTCTATGCTGACTCAATGTGTTGTCAGCTTGGTATGCGCTGACTCAATGTGTTGTCAGCTTGGTATGCTCTGCTTGCTTTGGATGAGCCAGAGAACAAATGACTTTGGCAATGTTGAATCGGTTTCATTCGGACTTCAACTTATTTCTTTTTGGGTATTTTGGGACAGGAAAATGAGAAAATATGGAGTTTTGTACGGACATGCCGACAAGGGTGTCTTTAGTTTTGGGTCCACTCCACTCAGTTGGAAAACG
The DNA here is from genome assembly GCA_016097605.1 of Eucalyptus guilfoylei. Taxonomy (NCBI): domain Eukaryota; kingdom Viridiplantae; phylum Streptophyta; class Magnoliopsida; order Myrtales; family Myrtaceae; genus Eucalyptus; species Eucalyptus guilfoylei. The sequence goes on from CM027869.1 coordinate 655,085, forward strand.
ACATAACAACGTGCGTAGCTCTATCTACCTACAATCTGACTTCGTCAGAAAATGGAGCTTCCTAAGGGGGACAAGGATATTCCGGTATTTTTATCGTGAGCTAACTATTTTTGGACTTTTGGCGAGTGAAACTAACGTGCACCCTACTTTCCTTTTGAAATGTCTTTGATATATGCAGTTTATAATCATTTTGAATAAAGAAGAGGGCGTGAAAAATTGATCGCATTTATTATTTTAGGGCAATTAATTTACCGGGGTAAATGCATGATGCCACTTATTAAGCAAATTTGTCTCATCTCATTTTTCTAGCCCATTATCAAGCTTAAAACTTTCAAAATAAGATGAACATACAAGGAGGATGGATTACCTCTTAACCTTGTTACGACAAATCTCTTTATGAATCTAAATTGCTCGAATGCTTTCACTTCGCCAAGATCAATCAATGAAGTTGAATAACATCATAATAGCTCGAAGGTAATGTCCATAATTTTGCAAGTCAAAGAAGGACTTGGGGTCGTCATTCCTATATTATTGATCCTTTATCTTCAAAATATATTCCTAAAAGTTTAAACTTGCACGAGAAAATTATCTTTATTATATATGTAAGCAAGAAAAATAGAAAAATAGACATACCTAAGAATATTTTACATATATGTGTGTGTGTACATACAAGCACTCGTGTGGATTACACGCGTGACAAGAAGCGAGTGGGAGTGAATTTCCCTCCAAAGGTATTGAGGATGAACTAACTACACCAACCCACAAGTCTCTCATCCCTTCCCCCCCTCCCCAAAACCGAACTTTCCCTCCTTTGGCCTTTTTTATGCCCGTCTGCATCATCATTCATTGCTCTCGCTCAAAAAAATAAAAAAAATTCAAATATTAAATCAGAAACAGACATTGAATAAGGAAAAAGAAAAAAAGAGAGAGAAGAAAAACAAGGAAAAAGCCACCACTTTTATTCGGCTATCGTATCCCTCATCATTGCCCTGAGTTGTTTCTTCTGCTCGCTTGATTCTAATAATTCCAGCCCAAACATATAAAGGGTCAATGCTCTATCCGCACCCAATTGGTTCTTGATGATATCATTATTAGCTCCTAAGAATTTTCAGATTTCTTTCCTCCCCATTTTTTAACTCCAGCCGGCTTCTGGGTTTCTTTCTCTTTTTGCGTGGACATATTTGGGTTCTCTTTTGCCTTCTTTCCCGGTCCAATTGTTCTTGAGCATCAATGAAGATGATGAATTTCCAACGAGATTGCATCAGTCTCGACGGGTTCTGAGACGATCATCTATATTTCTGAGGACCCTTTTTAAAAGGTTAGTTTTTTCTTCCTCTTTTTCTTGTGCAGGTTCGTTTTGCGTGGGATGGTCTGTTCAATTTTGCTTAGTTTCCACTTCATTACATGGATATGGATTTCATTTCGAACCCATGTTTCTTGATGCAGAGAAGAAGCTGATTGTATGGAGATATTCAGATTATAGCAAATATTGTTTCGTATGTTGGATTCTATGTATGGAAGCTGACATGTCTATTCAGCAAGATAATTCCGGTTCCGGCGATGTCTCAGGTAATGGCTTGATAATATGTTGAAACTACTTGCGCAATAACATAATCGAAGCTAGTGCATTATGTAGATACTGCTTCTCTCTCTCTCTTTCTTTTTTTGTGTTGTGGGGGGGGGGGGGGGGGGGGGAACAAGAAGCCGATGAAGGCAGCGATTTTGAGATTGCCACTGAGGATCGGAAGAAGCTCTAAGATTTGGCTGATGTAGCATTTATTGAAAAGCAAAAAAAAAAAAAAATTATTCTTTGCCTGGTTAAAATTGAGATTGCTCAAGTGAAGTTAGAAACTTAATCTGAAATTTGATGGTGTGCCTTTTTGTTATTGCAAGTACCAAGTCGGCAAATGTGTGATAAGAGGATTTTGGTTCTTTATAATGAAGCATGGAACCCTTCATCCTTACAACTTACTATGTTGAGCATCTGAAAAGCAGATCAATTAGGTAATTGTCATGGTAGAGTAAGTTCCATTGGCAAGGTTGGTCTTTCCATATGATGCTGGTGATGAGGAAGAGAATGCAAGGAAGAATACATAATGTTGTGTTTCCAAGTGATGGAAAGATTTGACTCAATTTGAAGGATTGGAAATATGAATCTCTTTTTAGCTATTGCGAAGTTATTGAAATAAAAATTGGGATTGTGATGATGGTGCTCAATGTACTTGGCACTAATTTAACTGTAATGATACTGCACAAAACTGATAGCTGTCTTAAGAATTCTTGGTTTTTTCAATAAACAGTTTGTAGCCATAACCTTGACTCTGGAGATCGTGTCATGGCATTGATTGTCTTGATCTGCAAAGAGAAGCAGCCTTGTTTATTTTGATCTGCTTAGTCTATGAGGTCTGTAACCTTGAATAGGTTGTATATGTTTGACAGTGAGGCACTGAGGTATGAACGCTGTGTTTCCTCATTCATGTTGCCGAGGAGATACAGAGCTCTCACTTTTGCTCTTTAGCATTTCTATCTCAAACCTATCACCTTTGTTAATCTTTTATCTTTAGTTGCTGAAAAAGTCCTGTCAATTGTAGATGAATTTCTGATAGTTCATTACCACTCTATTGATCAATGACATTGGTGGCCCATGCATTCTTTCTAACTAATTTGACTTTAGATCCTCTGACAACATGATAATGATTATATTTTATAGTCCTATTCCTTGGTAAATACCTGAATGCTTTTACAGGGACGGCGTCTTGCCTCTTTGATCTCTTGCGTGCGGAAAACCCTGGTTGGGGAAGCACAAGTGACAAAAAGACATCTTATTCCGGTATCTTCAGCTTAAGTGATATCTTTTCCTTATTCTGTTTTACTGGTTAAATGGCACTATATTTGTCTCTTTCTCCACAAGTCTTACATGTCAATTACTGAACTTCAGCAAATGCCAAACATAATGTAGTTTAGTTTCAGAATGTAGTCTTTTTTCATTTGCCAACATGATGTTATTTAATAAGATACCACAGTAGGAGATAGTAGTTTCCCATTTCATATTATCCTGACTAATTATTTCACTTGTGAACTTCTTTTACGTCTTCCTTGAGTTTTATTTTGTAATTGTCTCTTTGATGAAAGCATCCATGCGGAATGTCATCTGTAGTGCTCAAAGCAATAGTTCTCTGCCGTCTCAAAATTGTCATCATGGGTTTGAATTAGAAAATTTCTCTTGTATGTTTATGTACCCATTAACAGGAGCACAGCAAAGGCTGGAGAAACTAATGTCACAGCCTGGTAATGAGTTCTGTGCAGATTGTGGCTCCCCAGATCCAAAATGGGTGTGAGTACTATAGACTCAGAAATTCATTCTTTTTATCTTTCATTTTTTTCTTCAATAGCAGGAGGACTTGTGTGGCACAAGAAATCAGACTCTCTGGAAAAGCAACTATTTAACATAACCACAAATGGGCATAATACTCCCATCTATTAACCCATGAAATATCTGCACATCAATATAAATTCTCACTCCTAAATCCAATGGATCTGACTGGATAAGAGGAGTTCTGGAAGTTATCTGCACCATATTTTCCACATTACTGCACAAACTTCTAAACATACTTTATTTTTATCATTTTATACATAGACTGCATAGAGGTGGTTCTTTCCTTCAATGTTTCCGAAGATATATTATGATTGAACATTTCCTTCGTGCATCTCAGATCTTTGACTCTAGGAGCATTTATATGTATTAAGTGCTCCGGTGTTCACAGAGGCCTTGGAGTGCACATTTCAAAGGTATGACATCTCTTGGAGCTAAAGTTTTGAGGACTAATCTTACTGACAATATTGATAATAGATAACAGTAGTATCTCCTGGGTGTCACGACTTAAAGAGGAGCCCCTAATTATGTTTTCAAGTGCAACAGGTTCTATCAGTAAAACTAGATGAGTGGACAGATGAGCAAGTCGAAGCATTAGTCGAGAGGGGTGGAAACACTGCAGTAAACCTGAAGTATGAAGCTTTCATTCCGGATAACCTCAGAAAACCAAAAGCGGATTCCTCGATAGAGGAGCGGTCTGATTTTATTAGGTAATGCTAGTGCACAAAATTTACAGTAAGTTTCAACATGAACTTTGCAGCAACCTAAAGCAAAATGTACTTCTTGTAATACTCAGGAGGAAATATGAGCTGCTCCAATTTTTAGACTCTCCTGAACAGATGAGCTGCCCCTTCCCATCATCTAATAATCGATACCCATCGTCGTCCCAAAGTAGCTCTTCTAGCAGTAGCGCTAATCAAGAGAAGAGACAGTTTGAAAAACAACCAACGAAGCATCGGATTGGGCAGGCATTTCGTAACAGCTGGGGAAGGAGGGAGACCGACCATAAGGCCTACAAGAAGAAATGCTCATCGGTATGATTTGTCTGTCTTTCCTCCTTTTATTTGCTGGCTAATTCAACTGCTTTTGATTTGTTATCTGGATTATTTGTTGGAGCAACTCCACCAAAACAAGTTCCGTTTGCACTTAATGGAATTGAAAGTGGAAAGAATGATAATAATTAGTGGAGGTTTTACTTGGAAAGAAATTATTTCCCAATGATTGATTGGGTAGAACCAAGGTTGCAATGAACCAGATCAGGCAACGTTACATATTGTGAATCCAGCAGCAAAAACCTTATAGCTTGCACTTCTACTTTTCTATAGGCGGGAATGGTTGAATTTGTTGGTCTAATAAAGGTCAACGTGGTAAGAGGCACCAACCTAGCTATTCGGGATGTGATGACCAGTGACCCTTATGTGATCCTTGCTTTGGGGCACCAGGTGAGCCTCCTAATTGGAACTGGTTGATAATGGTCTTGTGGTTTAGTGTATGAAGCTATAAAATTGTTAGTCCATTGAGTTATTTAATTTCCTCTTGTTAATGGTTTGTTGCAGTCAGTGAAAACGCGTGTTATAAAGAACAACCTGAATCCAGTGTGGAATGAGAAGCTGATGCTGTCTATTCCGGAAAGTGTCCCTCCTTTAAAAGTGGTATGGAGCTTATTTCCTATATGATCTATTGCGGTTTGATTGAATGGAGAGGCATTGGAAGTAAATAATTTGAACATGTGTTCTCTGGAGTCGTTTGACAGTTGTTGGCACTGATACTCTATTGACACCATATGTGTGCAGATTGACCACTTAGAAAAGTCATTCAATAATATTAGAACAGTAAGACAAGTTAGTTCATTGTATACTATGTGCTTGGACCTCCTTGAACACTTTAAGCTCTTTCATGATGACCCTGAAATGGAACTGGGACTTTCTGTTGCTTTATGATTAGGACAATGTCAGCATTCTCCGCCTTGCACGGATCTCTTTTCAGCTTCTATATGGTTGTCAAGTTGAATATAATTTTGTGGACAGAGGTTTTCTTGGCAACACAAGTCTTAACATTGCAAAACTCGTGACTGTTCATGGCATTGACAGAGTTTGGTGAAGTGTTCTGTTTCTATCAGGCTTTTACCATGAGATACAGATAGTTATAAATTAGCCAGAATTCGTAAACTGTCTGTCAATATGTAGCAAAATCCAGCCTTAGCCTTGAAAGTCATGAATAACATATTTTGGCAAATGCAGCTCGTGTATGACAAGGACACATTCAAGCCGGATGATTTTATGGGAGAGGCCGAGATAGATATTCAGCCCCTACTGTCTGCCGCCAAAGCATATGAAAGCTCCACCATTGACGAATCAATGCAGCTGGGGAAATGGGTCGCAAGCAGAGATAATACCCTAGTGAAAGATGGTGTCATCAGCTTAATGGATGGTAAAGTAAAACAGGATATAACTTTGAGATTGAAGAATGTGGAGCGGGGAGAGCTTGATATTGAGCTTGAATGTGTTCCCCTCACTCAGTAGCTTGAAATTAGTCCGACTGGATTATAGTGATACAAGTGTAATAGAGTTTCACATTGTTTGGTACATATACTACTAGGGTTTTTTTGTTCATTGCTTGGAAAAATTCGTTTGAATGTTTGTTGGTGATTGAGATTAGAAGCCACAAATTGAGTTGGTTTTCCAAATCACACTAAATAGAATAATAAATATACAAAGGAAAAGTCAGTGTCCGGTCACTAGAAATGACATTATTGTTACATGAATCTCCCCTTGATTGTAATGTACTTCTCTTTTCTAAACTTTGCGCAGTGAGAATTTGTGTGTTTTCCTATAATTAGTCTTATTGCATTTCGTGAGAAAGAACCAAGAACCGTCCAAATCGGACCAAAGTAGCCTATTCTAGGTAGTTTCTATAGAAATCAGTCCAATTCCCAATTTCAATAAATCGGTACTTGAGTATCATTCATGTTCCTAGTTTCTCGTTCTGAGTGTGGAACCGCTAACTTAAATCGATACACATAATATATATATATATATATTTTAACTTTTATGTTTACTCCGTTTTCATGTACTCAAAAAGATTACATTTTTTTTTTCCAAAATAACGTAATTAACAAAGAAAGTATGCACCGTAGAAGTGCACAAGAGGCAAAATAAGCTGGAGAATCGTGAAGGTCCATTCAAACTCCTGTGTGACATCCGGGTCAACCACCCCCCCCCGGGCGACACCTCAATCCACGCCACCACCCGCCACCTAGCCCACCACCGTGTCACTGCCACGTCGCGTCACCTAATCGCACCATCTAGCGATGCTGTGCCACCGCCACCTCGCCATGCTGAGTCAGCATCCCCACCGCCTCAACCGGGCCACCCAACTCACTGAACGACGCCTCTCTCTCTAGCTGGCGTTCTTCCTTTGCTGCTGAGTCCAAGCAGCGCCACCTTCAACTCATTTGGCGCACCATGCTGCTGCCAAGTCAACCACCAGGCAGCAGAGAGAGAGAAGAACCGGCAAACATAAATCAGCAAGCCATTCCTCACCTTCCTCAGTTTAGCAGCACCGTGACCCTCTACACTCTTTTTTCCTTTCCTGTTTCACGCAAGACCACGGCCTCACGCCATTCAACCACTGACGGCGCCCTTGACTCAGCTAATGCTGGCGCGGTCCTAGCTGTTTTGCATCGTTTTGTTCGGGCTTCCTCAGTTTGTTTTAGACCACCAAAGAACCGGGCACAACCTCGGGACTTTCGACCCTACCAAGCCACAACAATGTCTTTGGGACTTGAGGCAAGTGAATATCTTCCGTTCTATCCTACGTTGACCAATTATGTTTGACCAGGATGGTTTCCTAGGAATTTCCATGAAAGTTGTTTAAATTCTCATCTAATCCGAAGTTTTCACCAAGTTACTTAGCTAAAATGTCGAGTTCGTAATAGTTGACTTCACAGTTGGATCATAGGTGTACGGTCTGTTGATATCTAACGTGTGCTAGGACTGGAAATGCTAAAAACCTGAGCTAAACTAGTGAAGGGATTAAGTCAGGATCAGTTTTAGTCTGACCTCAGTTGTGTTAATTTTGTACTGATTTATGTGATGTAAATTCCATGGGGCATCCTTCACCAAAGTTGTTCCTCATTGGCTGTTCTACGACATATTTTAAATTCAGATTTTTCGGGCTTCGAATGACAAAAATATATTTGAAAAACTATCGAGTGTGCAATCAGTTTTTACTGTTACTGAACCAACCTTCCTCTGCTTTCCATTTTCCACAGAATCTTCGGGCAAGAATTTTTACGAGCATCCCCATGAAGAGAACATCCTAATCATGTATAAAAATTTCATAATTTTTCGAAATCGTTTAGTTGGCGAAACAATGTTCTTTTGAGTCCCATTAGCTATCCGAAGGCCTACTGTTTTAGTTCGGTTTTCCAAAAATTTATATAGTATTATATAAAATGAATTAGATTTCGATTCCTCCATGGAAAATGTCCCTCTAGATCTTGTCTACCTTATGTTAGAATTTTATAATTTTTGAAACCTATTTAACTAGATAACTGTTGCAGTTTCTAAAGATATGTGGAACGCTTCTTTAAGGCGAGCTGGGGACTTTGACGTGGAATCCTCCTTACTATTCGTTTGATATAGGTATTAGTGAGTTTATGTCAGCTTAGGGGAGTATAATTAATTGAGGATTCGTTAGATTCATTCTTGAGTTCCCTTGGTAATAATAACGTCAATGTCATTTTTAAATTGAATTATCAAATTGTTGCATTATGATATGGATGTGTGACTAGGAATTATGTTAGTCCTTAAAATGATGATTTCCGGAGTTGTAGTAGAAATGTCTGGAAGGGGTTCTTCCAAATGCCTAGGGGGCGTAACACAACTCCCCCCAATGGCCTCGCGATGCCGAATGGGTGCGAGATAGCCGAGAATTAACGGGTTTCTCATATGATGATAGCAGCATGAATTTATATTGAATATAGCTTTAGCACTTTTAAATAGAGCTACTGATTACCTGCCGGGAAAAGTTATTGCCTTTATTGATCTATTATATATTTTGAAAATGTTATGAGGTAAGTTGATGTAAAAAGTGATTTACTAAACTTTTTATTAAGGCTTTTCCTATCAGTACAATGATTAATTTATGTAGTATAAACCGGTGAATCTTCTACTTGCTAAGTTTAGGCTCACCGATTGTTAACTTTATCTTTTTATATCAAAAGAAATGCCGGCCCCACCTACCTGGCATATGATCCATTATGGCATTCCTGTTAACTTTACTTGGCATAAGGACAAATTCACAGACCCTAGTTTCCCGAATACAATTTTTATAAGAATCGTGTCTTGTATGACGGTGGACATAAGGGCTTCGACGGGGCATGTATTCCTCGGGTTCATTGGCTTGTACGCCAGCATCAATAGGCGCACAGTGGGTCCCCTCCCACTATACAACGACAACGACAGACTAGGGAATTGAGGCAGCCCCACTAAATAGGAAAGAGGCAGGTGAATAGTAGGATTTTTGGGATGTGGATGATTTTTGGATGGAGTCAGGGCAGGGTTAGGTGACCATGTGTACAGCTAAGTTGGGACAGGATGACCGACGTATAGCCGAGTATAGTTGGTAGTAATAACCCTTTTGATTACCCATGTGCCCAACCCGTCACTTGACATATAAATGAATAAGAAATGAAATTGCCTCGTTCGTAGAAGTTTGAGCGCATTCCTGGGTTGTTTAAGCTAATTATGCTTCCGCATGCTTAAGAAAAAGATTCTCCCAGCACATCACAACTAATGTAGAACCACTAGTGCGGGTATCTTTTTCGTTTCATTTTTTCTTAAGCAGGCAGAAGCGTAATTAGCTTAAACATCCAAGAATGCACTCAAACTTCTACAAATGGGGCAATTTCATTTCTTATTTATTTTATATGTCAAGTGACGGGTTGGGTACATGGGGCAATCAAAAAGGTCGGTACTACTGACTATATCCGACTGTACGTCGATCATCCTGTCCCAACCTAACTATACACTTAGTCACCAAATCCTGCCTTGACTCTATCCAAAAATTGTCCACGTCCCAAAAATCCTACTATCCACTTACCTCCTTCCTATTCGATGGGGCTGCCTCCATCCCTTGGTTGGTCATCGTTGTCGCATAGCGGGAGGGGATCCACCATGTGCCCGTTCATGCGAGCATACAAGCCAACAAACCTAGGGAATATAGGCCCATCAAAGCCCTTATGTCCACTGTCACACGAGACACGATTCGTATAAAAACTGTATCCGAGAAATTAGAGTATGTGAATTGATCCTCATGCCAAGTAAAGTCAACTGGAACGCCATAACGAATCATATGGAAGGCAGATGGGGTTGACATTTCTATTGACATGAAAAGATGAAGTCAACAACCAGTGAGCCTAAACTCAGCAAGTAGACAGTCCACCGGTCTATACTATATAAATCAATCATTGTACGGACAGGAAAAGCCTTGATATAAAGTTTAGTAAATCACTTTCACATCAATTTACCTGAAAACATTTTTGAAAACATTTTCAAAATATATAACAGATCAATAAAAGCAAGAACTTTCCCCAAAAGGTAATCAGTAGCTCGATTAAAAAGTACTAAAGCTATATTCAATATAAATTAATGCTACCATCATCATCTGAGGAACCGCATTATCTCCTGGACATCTTGCACCCAACTTGCATTGCAAGAACATGTGGGGGAACCATGTTACACCTTTTAGACATTTGGAGGAACCCAGTTACCTCTATAGGCATCCCTACTATAACCTAAGGCATTGTTGTCCTAAGGACCAACAACATTCCCAATCACACATCCATACTATAATGTGGTAATTCCATAATTCAATTTAAAAAGGACATTGACATTATTATTACCAGGGGAACTCAAGAATGAATCTAACGAATCCTTAGTCAATTATACTCCCCTAAGCTAACATAAACTCACTCATATCTATATTAATTGAATCGTAAGGAGGATTCCACATCAAAAGTCCCCAACTCACCTTGTAATAGAGTTCCACGTAGCTTTAGAAACTACAATAATTATCTAGGTAAATTGGTTTCAATAATTATGAAATTTTAATATAAGGTAGACAAGTCTAGAGGGACATTTACCATGAGGAATTGAAGTCTACTTCGTTTTATATAACACTATATAAATTTTTGAAAAACCAAACTAAACTAGTAGACCTTTGGATAGCTAACAAGACTCAAAAGAACATTGTTTCGCCAACTAAATTACATCGAAAAATTTCGAAATTTTTATAGTGGTAGGTTAGGATGTACTCTACAACTTTCATGAAGGATGTTAGTTAAAATACTTGCCCAAAAATTCTATGGAAAATGGAAAGCAGAGGAAGGTCAGTTTAGTAGCAGTAAAAATAGATTGCACACTCGATAGTTTTTCAAATATATTTTTTGTCATGCAGAGCCCGAAAAATCTAAATTTAAAGTATGTCATAGAATAGCTAATGAAGGACAATTTACTGAAGGACGCCCTATGGAATTCTCATCACACAAGTCATAACAAAATTAACAAAACTAAGGTCGGACTAAAATCGATCCTAACTTAGATCCCTTCACTAGTTTAGTTCAGGTTTTCAGCATTTCTAGTCCTAGCATACACTAGATATCAACGGATCGTACTCCTACGATCCAACCACGAACTCAACTATTACGAACGCGACATTTTAGCTGGGTCACTTGGTGAAAACTTCCGATTAGACATGAATCTAAATAATGTTCATGGAAATTTCTTGGAAACTATCCTTATCAAACATAATCGGTCAATATAGGATAGAACGGGGGATATCCACTTGCCTCAAGTCCCCAAGACATTGTCACGACTTGGCAGGTTCAGAAGTCCCAAGGTTGCGCTTGGTTCTTTGGCGGTCCAAAACAAACCGAGAAAGCCCGCACAGAACGATGCAAGACAGCTAGGACAGCACTGGCGTTAGCTAAGCCAAGAGCGTCGCCAATGGTTGAACGGCGTGAGGCCATGGTCTTGTGCGAAACAGGAAAGGAAAAAAGGGAGTGTAGAGAGTCACGGTACTGCTAAAGTGAGGAAGGAGAGGAATGGCTTGCTGATTTATGTTTGCCGGTTCTTCTCTCTCTCTCTCTCTCTCTCTCTATCTCTCTGCTGCCTGGTGGTTGACTTGGCAGCAGCATGGTGCGCCAAAGGAGTTGAAGGTGGCGCTGCTTGGACTCAGCAGCAAAGGAGGGACGCCAGCTAGAGAGAGAGGCGTCGTTCGGTGAGTTGGGTGGCACGGTTGAGGCGGTGCGGGTGGTGACTCAGTGTGGAGAGGTGGCGGTGGCGCGGGGTCACTAGATGGCATGGCGATTAGGTGATGCGACGTGGCGGTGACACGGTGGCAGGCTAGGTGGCGGGTGGTGGCGTGGGTTGAGGTATCGCGGGGGGTCACCCGGATGACACATCCTATGCATGAAATCCTGCACTTTTCTCCTATTTCTTCCGAGCATATTTCCACATAATGCAGTTTGGTGCAGGCTCCCAAACATTCACTAAACAATCTCATGCCAACATTTGTCATTGAGATTCAAACTACAGTTAAGTCCTTGCTCACTCATCTTCATTTTAGATCAATCTCATCTTATTTTGCTTATCTATAAGCCAACATCAAACCACGGGAACAAGCGAGAATTCCCTTAAACTTAAATGCGAATCAAAAGTGCACATTCGCCACAATCGAGGACATGATAGGTTTCGTGGATTCACCATAGGTTTCGTAGATTCACCTGAAAATCAAACTAGACTAGTGGTCCAATTTTCAGGCGGATCTAGGAAGTAGTGGGCAGTTACGATTCTTATTTTGTGGAAGCCCTTACTGGGCACTTCCCTAGAACCGATCATCCTTAGAAGAAAGCCAGCTTTATCTCCAAATCTAATGAAAAGATGTTGATTCTCTTTTCCTTTACTTTTGTTTAAGCTATTATGTAGAGAGCATACACTGAATAGCTCGGTAATATACGCAAGGCACAGTGACAGTTCCAACAGCTAATATGAATTAGTGAGCGTGTGAGAGGAGCACGTAGACTACAAGATGGTTGGTGATGAGTGAAGAGCATCGGGTTGATTTGCCATCGAACATAAAAAAACGAAGAGTTGCATAGGGAGCAACAAGCTACCACACCCTTTGATTGGAGGTCATGAATCTTTGGTAATATAAAAACTGAAGGAGAGAATTTTCTTTTAACTTGAACCAACGTGCACTTCCCCAAATCTTTGGTAATACATAACTGAATGAGAGAATTTTCTTTAACCAGTGTGCACTTCACCACTAACTCGTCCGAACAAAGCGACTAACAACTGAACGCCTTTGACACAGTTTATTCACATGGAGACCAACTAATTATCTTTAGAAATCTAAGCAATTTTAATTTCCTTCGAATACAGCGTGATCCTCCTCCTCCCCTACACATCATTATTTAAGCAAGCACCATAGCCACCATTAGGCAAGTAGAATTCATCCGAGACATTGTTCGTGAATGGTAACTAGTTGGCCTTCACTCGTTCCCCACGTTGTGTACAAGATACTTAAAATGCATAGCCTGCATTATCTCCCAGATTCAGTTAATGTTCACAACCTTTTAACCGAACTTGCTAGTCAATGAGAAATCGCCATTATCTTTGGCAAAATTATGCTCAATGACCTATAATGTTCTACCAACTCTGTCTTCCTTATGATGTTTATTTCCCTCACATCTAAGAACAGTTCGCACGATTACCTGCTACATCCAAACGAAGCATAACTCACTATCTCAACCTTCTGCCACCAACAATGGCTACAATGAACTTGAGTATATAGATCTGCAGGGATCACAATGAACTAATCATTAAGCCATACACCATCATTCTATCAGATCTTGATCACCTAAGTCTCGTTATAATAAAATGAGGAGACCATCACTGCGAACATTATCGACTTAGCTCAGCAAATTGCTGAAACACTTCCATATTGAAGCATAAAATACAAGCCAAGATCGATTCAGTCCTGAATCATCAGATAATGCATACAGAGGAGTAACTCCCATGACTTTCATGTAGCAGTAGTAGAAGGCATATCCCCATCAGCAAACTCTTATCAAACGTACTGATTCAAAAAAGAACCCAAATAAGAGCAATTCCCAGTGCCCCTCCATGTGAAGCAAAATTTCCAGGTTGCTAACAGCATGCATTAGCATGATCATGATACCCAACCCTTCCAATTTCAAGAGTTGTGTAACTTGAATCAATTAACAAATCTTCGAATTAGATGACGAAAAAGGTCCTAAATTTGAAACTTCAGGCATACTCCCAGTTACCATTGGAGAATTTAGCATGAAGAACCAAGAAAGCAACTTAATAGCATCACTACTCTCCTAATAGCATCATTTACACCTATATATGATACAAAGGTCAAGGTAATTTTTTGAAAATAAACGGATGCATACCACAAATTCAATTCATGTAGACTAAACATACCATCTCTCTGCATCAATCAGCATAAGTAGTTATGCAAAATCCAGAACAGTTGCAGGAGCTACTGCATTTATTGTAGCTAAGTGATGGTAACTGTAACATGAAAAAGACTGATCCTAGGAAGCAGAGCAATACTTCCAATTAACATTTCGAAAATCTAGTGAACATCCTACTGAAAATTATCCTTTGTAATACAGATGTAAAGCTGTTCATGATATCACTTAGCAGAAAAATGGTTGGCCATGAGCTTCATCCTACTTTGACCTGGAGTTCAAAGTCACAAAAAGCATCAAGTATAGGACATCCATCTGAGTAACATAGACATTAGCATGTCATTGACCGACATTCTTCTTCAGAATTTGCCCCAAATAACTCAGAACGGTAATCACTGAGAATAGACAATATCGAGCACAAAAGGTATATCAATTTCCCCTCTCCTCTTATCATAATTTATGAAAAACAACCACAAACATTCTCAAGTCATATTATTTATTTACATTCCAAGGAGGGTAAATCTCTCCTGCATAAATACAAAAACAACAGTGAAATTGTCACTTAGACTTTACATACAATAACTTACTAACCCTGTTCATGGAGTTGATGAACCATTCCTTCCCTGCTAAAAGAGTCCAGAAAATCCTGGAAAAATTCAACCTTGGAACCATTAAGGGGATGCATCATTGCCGGCTCCAGCCTCCTGCAGATTATCATTCACGTCAAGAAATAACCTCCCCGGCAACACGTAGTTTTGAGCATGACCAAAATTATATGCCCAAATTCAAGAACCACATTCTGGACACCGCATCAGCCCATTCTCATTACACTCCAAGCACCTCTTGAGCACCCCTTCATCTTCATCAAACACCTTCCTGCTCCCATCACAATTCGTGCACGGCACAAACCTCTCATCCCCACAGCCCTCGCACACAAATCCCGGCGCTTTCTTAGGAAAACGTTCGAGGATTTTCGCCAACTCACCCGTTTCATACATCTGTCTGATCGCATCGGCTCCACCTACGTACGTGCCCCCAATAAACACCTGCGGCAAGCTCACTCTTTTCTCACCCAACACACTCTGCAGCTCCTTCTTATATGCCATATCCATCGAAACGTCTCGCTCGTCGACCCACACTCTAAACCCTCTAAATATCGTCCTCACCGCATAACAGTCCTCATAAGTCCTCCGAATGCCATGCAAGCTAGTGAAGTACACTACGATCCTATCCCCCGTACCGGGCAGCCGAATCGACGAGTTGCTGCTAAAGCTCGAGCCGAGCGATCTCGTGGGCTTTAACCTGGAAAGGAGCTGCGATTGGAGCTGGGATTGCGCTTGCAAATGGAAAATGTCGACGGCGGCGGCGGCGGCGGCGGCGGCGGGGGGACGGCCGGGGGTTTCGGGGACTCGAACAAATTGCGGAGCTTGAGGACCTTACCTTTGAAGGACTCGATCGAACTGTACAACTTCCTGATGGAACCGGCCCGCTCGAGGGAGGGATGGTGATCGACGACAGCCTTGGGCTGCTGCATGGTGAAAGACCGACTGAAGAACGAGCTCTTCTGCTTGCTGCTCAATTCGTCGTCCCTCCCCGCCTCCGCCATTGCCCGGATCCCCACCGCCAATCGGCCAAAAAATCCGGGCTGTGCTCCGCCGGTACCGATGCTCGACCCGACCCGACGCGACCCGACTCCCTGAAATTTACGGCAAGCAGGGTGATCGGGGACGGCGCAAAGTGAGAGACGGTGGCCACAACTGATCGGCGAAGAAGATGGAGATGGAGATGGAGATGGCGATAGCTTCTTGCGGAAATGGCGTGATTGAAGGAGCGAAGCTGTGCCGTGAGAAAGCACGAAGCTTTCGAATGACTTTCAGAAGAGAGAGAAAGAGGAGAGAGAAAGAGGAGGAAGAAGACTTTTGTAGTGGCGTGGGGGTGGTGGAGGAGAGATGATGAATGATGATGATGATGAGGTTTGAGGAGGCACCGCCTAACTTTTGAATTCTTCTCCAACATAAAACAAAGAAGACAAAATATAAGATGGCTTCTTTGAATTTTCCTTGCCTTTGAGTCTTTTGCAATGCGCGTGAGATACAGTGAAGATTTTTTTTACCATTTCTCGCCATAGAATTTATACTACTTTCGTTGATACTCGAGAAATATTTTCTACTTCTTCTCAATTAGGGCAAAAATTGATGCACGAATGGAGATGGCAAGATGACTGTTGATGCATCTAGCGATTCGTTAATTACATGGTGGATTCACAAACATTTGCTTTTATAGATGCTAATGCTCTTATTAGTATAAGCATTATGGTAATTACAAACATGAAAAATGGTAGGCACATTAAGACTATCATATAAATTTGGTTTACTAAGTTTACAACCATATTTGAGAAATAGCTAATATTATGGAAAATATTCGAATCACTTTTGTAGAAATTGTTATTCAAAGTAGGAAACCAAAATTTATTGACTCGTTTCGAAATTCTAACTAATAGTCAAAAGACATTTTCTCATCATTTTTATATAGATATATATTATACCTTGCCGAATGTTATTCCAAGAAGTCACGGCCGTTAAATAAGACGTGAAAGAAACAAACTAATCAAACATAAGATTTTTCCTTAGAGATGGGTTTTCCAAGAGAAACGGTAAAAGCATTATTTGACTTGCTGGAGAAGGATAAGTAAAATGTGACGTTGTCTTTAGTAAAAAGGATAGTTTTCCAAAAATGATATCATAGCCGCATTCCCTTCCCTATCCTCAGTTTTGACAAAGTTCTTTGCATACAAATGTATGACTTGTATCTCTCCCATATGCTGCAACCGGCCAGAAACGGTTCTCCAACTGATGTTATTGTGACCCCCACACTATCTCATAGCCATCTATTTCGTTAGATAGAAAAAGGGACAGTTGAGAAATTCAATTGTCCCTATCCACGAATTACATAAACCATCTACATCTTTTCTTCATAAAAAATTGTAGTCTAGTCGAAGAATCTATAATAATTTTAAAAAATAGCACGAGAAGAATATCTCAAAATAATAATAGGAGACTCATTTGATAATTGCCGCACAGAATCATATTGCAACATATAAATAATAGGGGGGTCCTCATCATGTATTATGGAATTTAATTTAGATTCCGACTCCTTGATATTATCTATATACAAGAGCATGTCTAGACGATATGGTGAGTTTCGTGACTTTACACAAATATAGTCGAGTCCTTTTTTTTTATGGAGTGTAGGATAAATTACATGTTTCTCTTGCCATTTATATGTTTAGGGAGGATTGATTTTATGATCGGCAATTTATTGGCGCATTGAGAAAGTTGGTAACCTAAAGATGGAAGTTATTAATATGAAACTACTAACGTATATGTAAGATCACCCTCATTTATTAAAAAGTATCGATTATTGGTGAAGAATCATAAGTTCAATAGGATTTGTATCTGACCCAAAAAAAAAAAAAGATTCATAGAATCTTCTTTCTAGGAAAAGAAGTTGTGCACACTTGGTATGTGCATCTGCTATTGTTTAAACCATATAATTTGATCAATGCAATAGTCAAATTGGGTGGCACCAATGAGATCTGATGACCTAGACATATGTTGGGAGGCATGCAGTTGAGCGTCTCTCTTCTCAAATCTGTCTGAATTTTTCATATCTTTAGGTCGTCTACAAAGAACATCAAATAACAGAGAATCCGTCGAACAAGGGACAAACGTAACAGTCATCAATTATTTCATGAAAGATGGGAGATATCAATCAAGGCTGACATCCAACCACTAATTATTGCAAGAATATTTATCATCGGCCAGAGTAATGAATCACTAATTAGAGATATTTGACAAAAACAGGGGAAAATCATATGATTTCTCACGGAGGTTGTCTTCTCAATCACTTGTTGCTAAGCCAAGAAATGGGTGATGCAAGAAATTGTCTGTTGCTGAGAGAATAATGTCAAAACATATACACACAAACAAGATAATGAAAAACCTGTTCTTTTGCCTCTGATCCAGTAAATTCAACTCAAACTCGTGCAGGATTGATCGAGCAACTGGACTTTCTAATGATTTATCAGACTACAACAACATGGTATTCTTGAGTCTCCAGAGAACGAGCAATCTCATCAGCAAGCAAAACGCAAGTGGAGAACCATCCACTAAAAGCTCCCCATACCTGCATCGCCATCCAAATTATCATGCTGCTTCTCACGGCCATTCCTCCCTTCATTTATTGATAAACCACTTCTTCTGCAAATTGTCAACTGAGGATGAGAGAGAGAGAGAGAGAGAGAGAGGATCCTCTAGCAAAGGTAGGTTTTAGAGGAAACCCACTTACAATTTGGGTTCTTACTGATGATGGAGAAGTTTCCACGAGATGAAAAAGAAGAGAGGAGAATTTCGTGTTCTGAGCCTGGACAAAGCCTTCACTAATGTGACGTCCTATCTGCTCTTGTAGAGGTGGATATATACCTTCAAAAATGCTGCTTCTTACGCTCTCAAATACATTATTATAATAAGCAGTCACATTTATCGGGGTGCTGCCACAGTGGCCAGAAAACAAGGACAAATACTTCCAAAAATCGTTGGCTATTCGTGCTCCTACCTGGAAAGGCAATATTTTATCTAATGGAATGTATCAGCTGGTCCTGCTCTCTCTCTCTCTCTCTCTCTCTCTCTCTCTCATGTGGCTAGGATTTAGCACTCAAAGATACACTGCCTGAGCTAGAAAGAGGGGGGCATGCATTTAAATTTTTGGAGCACCCAAAACGAGACAGGCCTTAGCCAAAATATGTTGCGAAGCTATTGCTCGTAAGCCGTAAGAGACTGACTTCCACTTGCAATGGAATGATAGTTATATGCCTGATTTCACCAGCTCCATCAGTCTCACGCGTCATGTCCAAGAAAATAACATGGTCCAATCCGACTGTCTTGCCAAATTCGGAGCCTAACGACGGGAGTTGGATACGCTGAGGACTAGGGTTCATGTACACGCACAAACCCCACCCGACGACACACACATATACACGCAAACACCCGCTGTGAGAGAGAGAGAGAGAGAGAGAGAGAGAGAGAGAGAGAGAGAGAGAGAGCCAAAAAAGAAAAATCTGCCTCGAGATAATTAAAGTTATTATTACATCGGTCCCTCGAAACAACAGGAACAATTAGTATGACTTCCCACAATGTATCAAGCTCCCAGCACCCAAGAAAAGACCAAAAATGGCTGCACTCCCAAGTGTAGTTTGCCCCACATACCTAATCTTCATCATTCCCGGGACCTGCAAAATAACAAGGGCAATCTTTCAGGGACAATCTATTTGCAATGAAATGGAAGAAAATTTATGCCAAATACTTGATTTTTCCGACACGCTAACCTCAACTCTTAAGACCACCCTTAGTTAACAATGATAAAACACTGTCTGCCTACCTAATAACTTTTAGTTAAATCATAAACTTTCCGCAACCAATGCCTCCTGGTATACATTCTCACAGGCAGATTAAAACAATGGGTACAAACATAAATCCACCTACATCTGTAATGTGCATCAGTATGACCTCACGGTGGCCTCCTAGTAGAAAGGGGAACGAAGCAACTAAAAATTTCCCTGGGAGATGATAGCTTTTCATTCCAAATCTAGTCATATCATGATATATGATTTGTAAACCAAGCCTCCTGGTATACATTCTCACAGGCAGCGTAATCAATGGGAACAGACATAAACCCACCTACATCCGTAATGTGCATCAATACGAATTCGCAATGGCCTCCTAGTAGAAGGGGATCCGAAGCAAATCAAAATTTGCCCCAGGAGATGATAGCTTTTCATTCCCAATATAGTCATATCATGATATATGATTTGTTACCATGCCCAAAAATAAATAATATAAAATAAACTTGGAAAGAAAGTTGTGATTAATTATTCCCTCTGGAAAGAATTTCATAATCACCAATAAGACACTAGCTAGGTGACTGAGTTGTTGCTTCAGCTACAACCACTTTGTTTGACACACTAACAGGAATGGCTATAGAAAGAAGAATCAAATTAACCCTTTCATAATTCTCATCTGAAAGACATTGACTTATGTAACAAGTGGAGGAAAAAGCATCCAGAAATTGACTTCAGAGGGAGGAGAAAACCAAGTAGTTGATAGTCCTATGAAAAAAAAGGGCTAAAGGTTTGTATAATTTTCCTTTTCTTCAGGGTAAATTTCTTGTCTCTTTATATTCTCTTCTCATCCTTCTTCAGTGGCAGGCTGAGGTTGACGTTGGGGCAAAAGGAGCATAAAACTATTAGATGCAGATTTCCACATCACTCAATTAAAAAGGCCAACATAAACAAAGCATAGCAACTATGACATTCTATGTAGATGATTATTTCAAAGACGCCCACAAGTTAATAGCTCTATCAGACTAAGGAAACCGGATATCATTGTTCCTCAGGTATCAATATTTCAGAACAAGTGAACTGAATTTATGGAATGCGAAGCAAGGAAGAAAAAAAAAAGAGTGTATACATAAAAACAGATCCCTCTCATATGAAGAGTGAGCTTTTTTTAAACATTTTCGTAGATGGTGAAAATATATTTTCGTTCATTCATTCTTGTATGCAAACAATTATTTTTAGGAAAATGTTTTCCAAATCAATCATTATTTGCAAAACAAACAAAGCCGAAAAGAAGAGTGCTTTTTCTTAGTATAGAAGAGTAATTGTCATTATTGCTAATACAAAAGGCCAAAAAATGCATTGCCACCTTCTTCCAAATCCCAAGTACAAAGTTAAGCCAAAAAGGCACGGTAAAACAAATAACAGTTGCTTTCTCCCATTTATGACATTCAATGGAAGTCTGAAATTTGTCTAAGGCACAAAAAAGTTTAATCTTCTGAGTTCCAAATAGAGGAAAAGACTACAAGGAGAGATTGGCCATTCAGCAATTATATTATTATGTGAAAAATAGAGGATGGAACACCATACCTTGTATCGGATAGCCTCATATGTCCCATAAACAGCACCTGCATCAGCCATGCGCGTGTTGTAAGCACATCAAATCTTTACCATAATGATAGAAACAAATTTAGAGAGCACGAAACATAATAAAGACACAGCTGCACAAACTTCCCATGCAATAAAATGAACAAAAGTTCAAATCATAGAACTAACAAATGGTTGTCCAATGCCAAAACTCATGGAAGCCAAGTCAGAAGCAAGAAAGACTGCTTAATATCTCTAAGCATTGCTCGCTAAGGCTACCTCGAGATTATCTCAATAAAATTGGGTAAAACGTAGGCAGCATCATTTTGTCCTCCTACCCAACAAACCCATCTTCTCTTTCTACCATACCGACCATGAAACACAATATCCATAAAACATAAGCACAAATATTCTGACGAAAAAAACAAAATCTTCACACAGATAACTGTCCTGTCAGACTGTCAGCTTTACTAATACAAATTCATTGCATTTTTCCAGCATTGACAATTTTTAAATCATCCCGGAAGCAATATCTGACTAACAATTCCAATACGGAAGTGGTTCCTACGAACAAATGTTAATCCCTTTTGTAGTAAAGGTACAAGCTTTGCAGATGGAGAAATTCAGTAAACTCTGAAGTACCAAACACTTCAACTCCTTCAGATTGGAAGAGATGCTACAAAAGATTAAGACTTCCTCCCCCCAAGAAAAGAAAAGGGCACAGAAAGACTGGCGTTGCATCGTCAGTACCAGCAAACGTATTCCCCGTGGCAATAACACTAGAAAAAGCTGCGCCTTATCTAGCTCCAAGGTTAGCTAATCAGCAATGCTCTTAAACCGTGCTCTGTTCCAAATCCAGATTCCCGCAAAACCCAAACATCATTCCAGTAAACCGCTCCCTAGTCATAAACCCACGAGGCAGACCGCGATCAAGAACATCTATACACCCGCACACCCTCTTCAACAACGACAATTCAACGCCGATTCCAAAGGCTATCTTAGCCCAAGCGCCCTCGACAGCGCACCGCAACAATGAGGCGATCGAGAGACGGTTCGTCGAGTCGAAAGAGATTAGGGTTAGGAGGGGGGAAGGGGAAAGTACCGACGGCGCCGCCGATCGCGCCGCCGACCGCGACGCCGGCTCCGACGCGCGCCAAGCAGCTGTCCCTCGCCATCGGTCGCTACCCTCGCCGGCGTCCCTGCCTTCTCCTCGCGAGCGTGGTCGGCGGCTCCTCGCTTCGTCCTTTATAGCTCGGCTTCGACGTCGATGCGATGCGCGACTTGACCTGAATGCTGTGCAGTGCCTGTACTCTTTATACTTATCCGGAAAAAAGGGTCTTTGGCTCGACAAAAACCTACGACTGTTATTGGAGTTTTTAGTCATGGTAACGAAACGAGAATTTCTAACTTTTTTTCCGATATTTCTTTTGTTTTTCTCGTGTGTATATGCTTGTTGAGGATTTACTTTGAAATTTTGATTTTCTCAGTTCCAGTTTTCATAACGGAAAATTCATTGATTTTGCTTGTTGTTAGTTGTTTGTTAGAATCAAAGTCCCGTCATTATCTTTCACTTCTTATTGTTGATTCTCCTTAATAAGATAACATAATTGAATGTGCGATGCATTATTATAAATCCATAAAGTAATTGGTAACATGGGTTATATCACATTGTTTTTAAACATTATTGATTCTCCTCTATTAAATAATATAATTAAATATGTAATGCATTATTATAGATACAAATGGTAATCTTTTGGCGGTTTTTAAATAGGAAAAAGTCACAAAAATTTCAAATTTTACTAACTGTGATAGATTTATTCAACTCTTTTTTTGTGATATCAAAAACCCAAAATTTTGCAAAGTGTGATATTTTGACCTTAAACTTTTTTATGATATTAAAAATTCCAAACTTTTTCTATAATACCAAAAACTTCAAATTTCTTTGGTCATACTGAATTATGTGTCGCGTGAATATAAGTTTGGAATTTTTATGTCATAAAAAAAAAAAGTTTGGGACAAATATATAAAAAAATATACAAATTTAAGGTAAATGTTTCATACTTAGTAAAGGTTTTTAGTGGTTTTTACCCTTTTCCAATTTTCAACGATGATCGAATTAAAATTAATTTTCTTACATAATTGAAGTTAACAGATTTTGATTAATTTATGAAAAATTTTAGCATTACTGATTTGGAACGAGAAAAACTCCTCTCTTTAATCTTTATACATTAATCGACATTGCAAAGCAAAGGATAAAATATCAAGTTTCGCAAAAACCCAAAAAAGGAAATAAGAAAAAGAGGAAACAAGAGCAATTAAAAAGAAAAGTTTAATGTCGAGAGTTTTGACCATAAGGGAAGTTACGAAATTGGAAAGTCTTATGAAAACCAAATTTCCAAAAAAGATATCGCAGTCAACACGATCAAATTCTAGTAGCACATGAACGCCGCCGTTTCGCACGGCCCCATCCCGTGGCCTGTAAAACAAGCAACTCTCTCTCTCTCTCTCTCTTTCTCTCTCCTCTTTCCATGTTATCCCCCTGAAATCGCACGCGGCTTTCACCTTCAATTTCCAAAGCGAGAGCCGAGCCGCCTTCCTATAAAATTCACCGGCGGCGCCACCGTCCGCCGCCGCCTCACCTTCGATCTCCGGCGTCGATCGAGCGCATGGCGGACCGACTTCTCTCCGACGAGTGAGCCCCGCTCTCTGATTCCGTCCGTCTGAAGTTCTCCCCGATGGACGATTGGTTGTGCGACCACAAGCTCTGCGGCTTCTTCTGCGCCGTCCTCCGAGCCGAACCCCCGCCCAGCGCCGGCGCCGGCGCCGACCCCGCCGTAGCCCTGCCTCGCGGCGCCCGCTGCTTCCTCTTCGGGGAGGACGACGAGGTCGGCTTCCTGACCGAGGGCGACGTCGTGCTGTGGGGGATCGATTCGAAGCGGCAGGGGCTGGAGTGGTTCAGTCGCGACGTGCCCGGCGAGGAGCCGGGCGAGTGTCGCCGGCCGGGGCAATGCGAGGGGAATGTGACTGGGGAAGCGTCGGTCGGCGGTGAGATTTCCACTCCGCGGAGCGAGAGCGCCGACGCGCCGCGCGAAGATTGCGGCGGCAGTGTGCCTCCCGAGCGGGGGAGGAGTTGTAATTCGAATGCGGAGGCGTGGATGGACGTGGAACGGATGGCTGGAGGATCAGTGAAACTCGAGGCTTTCGAGATGAGGGAGAGCGGGGGTTTAAGGAGCAGGAGAGCGAGTAGAGTCGGATTGGTACATGGGAGCATGAGCGTAATCCGCCAGATTCACGCGCTGTCAAATGGTAAGTGCTTGAATGTAATGGCACGGGTGGTCCGGGCTGTGGTGGATGGCCACGGGGAGACGAGAGTCGTAGTCTTGGTCGATGTTTACCTACCATTGGCAGTTCTGTCCGGATGGCAGTTCCCACGTTCGAGATCCATAGCGGGTGCTCTTTTCCGACATTTGAGGTTTCTACCTGGATACTTTATGTTTCTTAGAGAACTCATAGGTCCCTCGGAAACGAGTAGACTCAGTCAAGAGAAAAGCTGCTAAAGCTGCTAGTTTCTTTTTCTTGGCATTGCATTTTGATTCATTCATGCATACGCTTGTGTATCTTTTAATCAATAATTTAGCTTTTGTCGATCTCGTTAGCAAAAGTTAAAGATGCCTTTGCGCAGGTGTGACTGGGGAGAGAGGAGTACCTTGCTTTGTAATGGAGATTACTCTGACGGGGCTTGTTCACACGACAAGAGCATCTGGAATCTCCCCGATTGTCATGTTCTTGGATGCAACCTGCATACTCTTATCCCTGAATCTTCAAAGAAAAGGCTATTTGATCTTCATGAAATTTTCAAGAGTTTGCCTAGTCTGGCCAAAAGAGGGGATCTTGATTCTTCAAGGATACAACCAGAAAATTATTCTCGTGGATCTGGGATTTGGGAATTGCCTGATGACGTTATTGTTGGTATATTGACGGTATTAGCCCCGTTAGACCTTATTAGGGCCGCTGCAACTTGCCGACGTTTGAGGTCCTTGGCCATGTCTATCATGCCATGTGCAAAACTTAAACTCTTTCCCCATCAGCAGGCTGCAGTTGAGTGGATGTTACAGCGTGAACGGAATGCAGAGTCCCTGCCGCATCCTCTGTACAAAGAATTTTCAACAGAAGATGGATTTACTTTCTCTGTGAATACCGCTTCTGGTGAAGTCATAACTGAGAAAGCTCCCACAATTAAGGATTTCCGAGGGGGAATGTTCTGCGATGAACCAGGTCTGGGCAAGACCGTAACATCACTTTCCCTTATTCTGAAAACACAGGGAACACTAGCAGATCCACCTGATGGGGAGCAGGTGATTTGGTGTAAGCATAATGGAGATCAGAGATGCGGTTATTATGAACTTCGTGGTAGTTATGTGGGTGGTCCTTCACCTAAAAGAGCCTGGTCAATCGCTTTTGACAAGCTAAGGTCGACACCTCCGGTTGTGTATTCGGAGCATGCTGATGGTGTGAACAGCTGCACCAGGAACTTGAATCGCATTCGGAAAAATCTAATTTCAAGATATGAAGAACAATTTGAAGAGAGAAATCATTGCCAATACTCAAGTCAAATGGACTGTGCTGCCAAAGATGGTGGTAGTTGTAGTTCTGATGAAAAGCTAGACAGTACTCCATTAGTGCCGCCACGTGGTCGCAAGAGGCCAGCTGATGTTATGATGGATTCTCCAATATTTACTGACACATGGATCCAGTGCGATTCTTGTCACAAGTGGCGCAAGGTTGCAGAGAAATTTGTAGCTGAAGCAGGTACGGCATGGTTTTGCAGTATGAATGTTGACCCAATGTATCAGGGTTGTAGCATTCCAGAAGAAACTTGGGATAATTCCCAACCGATTACTGACTTAAGAGGTTTTTGTTCGAAAGGGACAACAGTGGGCAAGGATGAAAATATATGTTTCTTCAAAAGCGTGCTTAAGGATCACTATACATTGATAGATTCCCACACTAGAAAAGCTCTCCATTGGTTGGCTAATCTATCTCAGGACAAGCTATCTCAAATGGAGACTATCGGTCTAAGAAGCCCTTGTACAGTATCTATTCAATTTGCTTCTGGTTACCACCAAATATTCCAATCATTTGGCCTTTTGAGGAGGGTGGAAAAGGGTGTTTGCAGGTGGCACTATCCAAAGGGTCTCGAGCATTTGGAATTTGATGTGCATGCTCTAAAAACTGCTCTCTCTGAACCATTGAATTCTGTCAGGTTATATTTGTCCAGAGCTACACTCATAGTTGTTCCGCGGAATCTGGTTGACCACTGGAAAACTCAAATCCAGAAGCATGTTAGACCTACCCAACTAAGGGTCTATGTCTTGACCGACCGAAGAAGGATTTCTCCACATAACCTTGCGTGGGACTATGATGTTGTTATAACTACCTTCAACCGTTTAAGTGCAGAATGGGCTCCTCATAAGAGAAGTGCACTGAAGGAAGTGCATTGGCTTAGGATCATGTTGGACGAGGGACACACTCTGGGGTCAAGTCTTAATTTAACAAATAAACTGCAAATGGCTATATCATTGATGGCTTGCAGTCGTTGGATACTGACTGGAACTCCCACCCCGAACACACCCAGCAGTCAGTTGTCACATCTTCAAATAATGTTGAGGTTCCTTCATGAGGAAGCATATGGGCAAAATCAGAAAACATGGGAAATAGGCATCCTCAGGCCATTTGAAGCAGAGATGGAGGAGGGTCGATCACGCTTGGTGGAAATACTTCATCGATGCATGATAAGTGCAAGAAAGAAAGATTTGCTGGCCATTCCACCTTGCGTAAAGAAAGTTACATTTCTTAACTTCACTGAGCAACACGCTAAAAGTTACAATGAATTGGTAGTTACTGTCCGTCGCAATATACTAATGGCTGACTGGAATGATCCGTCACATGTTGAGAGCTTGTTGAATCCAAAGCAATGGAAGCTCCGTATTAACACCATTAGGAATGTGAGGCTGTCTTGCTGTGTTGCTGGACATGTTAAGGTAATGGATGCCGGCCAGGATATTCGAGAGACAATGGATCTCCTAGTGGAATATGGTCTGGATCCTCTCTCCGAAGAGTACGCTCTGCTAAAATATTATCTCATCCATGGTGGTGATTGCCTCAGGTAAATTTCTGCTTTTGCCTTTTCACATGGCTTTGTGAATTGTGTAATTGCAATATAGATTACTGACCTGGACTCCTCTGTTTTCTCCCCCATTAGGTGCAAGGAGTGGTGTAGACTACCTATTATTACCCCATGTAAGCATCTCCTTTGCCTTGATTGTGTTGCTTTGAGCAGTGAAAGATGTACTGCTCCTGGGTGTGGTTACTCATATGAGATGCAGACTCCTGAAGCCCGGCGAGAAAATCCAAACCCGAAGTGGCCTGTGCCCAAAGATCTTATTGAGTTACAACCTTCTTACAACCAGGCAGGCTGTCTTTTTTTTAAAAAGTAGTTTTGCATGTGCTTATTTATTTGTTCCATGAATGATATCTGCTGATACATCGTATGTGTTGGTATCCAGGATGACTGGGATTCGGATTGGCAGTCAACATCAAGCAGTAAAGTTGCTTATCTGCTGGAGAAATTGAGAAGGTTGCAAGGTGCCACTGGAAGTTGTCAATTAACAAGTGACAACTTTAGTGCTGTGAACATTCAGGAGCAAGCAACCCCTTCAATTTCGAATAGCTCAAAGGTATCATTAACGCAGGATGATCAATCCAGTTCTATGACAGATTCTCACAGGATAACCAAGGAGAAGGTTATAATTTTCTCTCAGTTTCTGGAGCATATACATGTAATTGAGCAGCAGGTATTTATCATTTGCACGGTCATACATTAATGACTATGATTTTCCACATATTAGTGATTACCGTGTGCTTTATTTCTTTGACCAGTTGATGCTTGCTGGTATTAGCTTTGCCGGCATGTATAGTCCAATGCACACGAGCAACAAGGTAAGCTCTTCATTCAGTAATTGTTGGAGTATTCAAAGTTTAAATAATACTTTCATCTGATGGCATAAGCTTTAAAAACAGATTTCAGTAATTCCACAAAATTTTAGATGGTGTCAAAGGTGTGAAATTTTGAGTTCAAATCTTTTCAGGCTTCTTGTTTTCCTCCCCATTGTATATTTTCATGCTTTAGTCTTAGGCGAAAATCCAACCTACATGTGGGGGACAATGTTATAGTATTTATATATTACGTCATGCCTACACACGAGGGGCAATGTTAAGCTTTTAGAGTAATTTGTTGTGGTCTATACAGAATAGCACTATTGTAATTACTTCTTCAGGAGTGTTTGTTTTGGCTAAAAGAAAAGCTAAAAGCAAAATTTTCACTTTGCTAACAGAAGCATTGAAATTTTTTAGAAATTATAAAATATATATATATGCAAATTTACGTCAGTTTTAAGTATTTTTTATTTTCAAGCATCTTGTGTTGCCAAAAATTCATGTGCGGGCTCCTCGTGATATACTGAAAGTAAAAAATGCCACTTCAAACGGACAAAAATATCTGATGCGGTTAAACTGTATTTGATGCAGTGAAACTAATGTACTCTTTACTTATTCAGATGAAGGCGCTAGCAAAATTCCAGCATGATGCGAGCTGCATGGCCCTCTTAATGGATGGAAGTGCTGCACTGGGTCTAGACTTGAGTTTCGTGACACATGTATTTTTAATGGAACCTATCTGGGACAAGAGGTACATCATGTGAATTATCTTGCCCTTGTCAGTTGGCACTCATCTGTTATTCTTTTATTGCTTATCACCTATTCCATTCTTGAACACTCCATGCATCGAGTATTGTCTTTCAAGTGAAACAAGATGTCGATGCACTTCAACTGCTGCTGAAATTTTTATTTTTTTTTTTGGTAAGGAACTGCTGCTGAAATTTGGTGGTTCAAAAAGTTAAAATTTCTTTTCCTGAGCATGGGGAAGAAAAAACACACACTGGCCTTATGCCACGAGCTTGATATAAGCATGACTCCATTTTTTTACTCTGGATACAAATATTCACTTACCACTTTGACAGACACTTAAAACATCGGTTTCTCTAATCATTGTGCAAGAAGTAAACCTATTAAAATAGGTCATAGACCCATTTCTTAACCTATATATGATTGGTTGAGTTGTTATACGGGTTAGTTAGCTTCGGTAAATGGGTTATAAATGAGTTTAAAATGGTAAAGCCCAACATAATATGGGTTTTAATATGGGTTTACAACTTACTTAGAGCCAATCCACTTCTATGACTCTTTTCATTATCTTTTGCCCTCACTTGATCTCACGCTTGCTCACCCCGCACTCTCACCCTAGTTTGGGTATAAATTTTTCTAGATTGGATTAAATACGAAAGTGTTTTAATAATGTAGGACCAGTCAAATATGAGTTTGGTACGGGTTGGGTCGGATATGGATCATCATATTTGCATTGCATGTAAATGGGTCAAAACAGATAAGATAGGTCTATTTGGGTTGGATCATTTTTGTCCCGACCCGATCCGACCCACCCATTTGACAGATCCTAGCAAGAAGTGCGTGAGAATTCTGAATGGTAGCGAACTGTTTGTCAGCTCTATTTTTTGTCTTTTGTATGTCTCTTTAAACTCATCAAGTTTCACTTGACTTTGGTAATCAATTATTTAGGCAGAATCCAAACACTATTGAATATGCCAAGATGCAACATATCCATAGACCAATCTCTACTGATATTGCATTTATACGAGTTCTGGCTGTGCCCTTCAAGTTGCCTCTGTAGTTCTGATTACGTTTTTACCTTCATAATCCAAATAGACAAATGATTACCCTCATTTATTCCAGTCTCTTATAACTAAATTTTACTGGTGGAAATGGGACTTATCCTCTCTTTGAACTCTCCCAGCATGGAAGAGCAAGTTATCAGTCGTGCTCATCGAATGGGTGCTACTCGTCCGATTTACGTGGAAACTTTGGCAATGTGTGGCACTATCGAACAACAAATGTTGGAATTTTTACAGGTATTCTATTGTTTGACTTGACCGGAAATGGTGGTCTACTTTATTTGGATGAGATGTAGTTATTCCTTTGGGAAGAATCTCTGCTTGATCTTTGGAAGTAGTGGTGGCTGACAGGATGATGTAAGAGGAGAGAGGGAGGGATGAGCCTGGGGACATGAAGTTTATGTTATTACCATTGGAAGAGATCTACTCTATTGGATTTTTCATGAGCCAATTGTGTCGAATCATTTTGTCTTCACATTTGAAAGTGTGCGTCTGAATAGTTCAGTGTATGATTTGTTCACGACATATATTTTGCATGGAATGCGTGCGTATTTGTACGTGAGACTACTCTGGCAGAGATGTTGACCACACACGTACCTTCTATGTTTCCACGTAGGTCTATGAATCTTCTTCATTGCCATTCATCAGGAACCAGGGCCATATACCGCATCTTAGTTTCTTATATTCTACTTCCATTTCGATATCTTCTTTTGAGCGGTGTTTCATGTAGAATAGTTCGCCTGTCTGCTTGTTTCCACTTTAATTATCAGACACTTTTCTCCAATTATGCACTGATTTGTCACCCGTTTCTTGTGGTCGCTCATGATCCTTCAGGATGCAGATTCATGTGGAAGATTCTTGAAAGAGCAAGCATGTAACTCTGATCAAGAGGGACCACGAGCTCATCGTACCTTGCACGACTTTGCCGGAAGCAATTATTTATTGCGTCTTAAATGTGTTCGGACAAAGCCTGACTTATGAACTAACTTAGAGAGTTTTAATTGGTTCACCTCATTCAAAGCAACCCTTGTGTTTTAGCTTCTAGCATTGGGTAGATCATTATCATTCTTTTCTCTAGGAATCATAGGCAATTATTTTGGCTTCAAGCTGTTGATACTTTTGTTGATATTCTTTGTGCTTATCTGCTTCGAAACACAAAGGGTTGATTTAATATTCTAGTTTCTTTTACGAATTCTTACTGTACCTCGCCAAGTCACTGTTGAGACTTCTCAAACAGGTCTCCCGTCTACTATTGCTTAGCGGAAGAAATAACCCCGAAGTTGCTATTTTAGATGTTATTAAGTTCACTGTTATCAGAAGATGTTACGTCAGCGTGGTTCCATTCGATGCATGAATTCGTGGCCACTTAGGGAAATCGAGGAGAAAAGATTAATGTACCGAATGAAGAAAAACAGAAATCCAATTAAATCTACGAAATCTGACCAGTGGAAACTTAGAACATATAATCCACAACAAAATCACCTGAAGTTCATCCGACCGACCAAGAGCTTCTTCAGGCACAACCAACATCCAAACGAGGAATTAGATCAAAAAGATTGGGATTCATGTGACGAATTTACAATTAAGCGTTCTGAGTTAAGTGCACAGGCCTACTTACAAAGAATTTACAAATTCCAATTTCCTATAGCAAAGGGGTCAATTTCGTGGCAGAGAGGATGGGCAAATGGACGGAACGGGCACAAGGCGGATGGGGGGAGGAAAAAACAAGGACGCCATCACTCGCTCAAGAAACAAAAATTGAAGAGATTAATTCTTTTTCCTCGAGATGAAACGACCCTGGAGGATCATTTAACTTCGGGTTTCTTCCGAAGCCTCCATCCACCTCATATCAGTGAGCAAGCATTTCCTTCCCAAAAACAGTGGACGACTTGTCTGCCATCGGAACATTGTATTGCTGATAAACTCTACTCCTGTTAGCTGCCCACCATTGTTCTGCTTGTTTCTCAGTAAAGCGCTTCCGGCTAGAGCAGGAAGAAGAAAATTGGAAAAGATTAGCAATTGCCAGCACAAACGAGCGGTGTAATCCTAGGTAAAGACAGTAAAAGATCAAACATACAGTGCTCTCCAGTTGATACGAGAAAATCCAGTCAATTGTGACCTAGAAGCTCTGTTTCCAGTTTGCAAACGTGATCCTAAGAGTGTGTGTGTGTGTGTGTGTGTGTGTGAGAGAGAGAGAGAGAGAGAGAGGTTTGCAGGGTAGTGTTGGTTTATCAGTTCAATATACCTGAAACGGACACGCTTAAGATCCTTGATGCCTCCGGGTAGCAACACAAAGGTGATGTAAACACCTGGCTCGTCTTGCTCAACCCAATCTCCATTCCCAGGTTCAGCTTTTAACCCTCTAGTTTTGTTCCTTGCCGTTGCTTCTAATGTCTGGTCAGTGTGCTTTGAAATGGAGTTACCATTGTCACTTGAGGGGTCAGGCATCACAAGCCCATTTGATCCATTCTCATCTGGTTCATGGCAACTAACAGTATAGCTCGCGTGCTCACTAGCTCCACTGAACTTGTCATCATTGGGAAGAATGACACTAGACAAACCGGAGGGAGGTGAATTTCTTGCAGTTCCCATAGGTAACCTTTCAGCCATGTCCTTCAACTGCATAAGAAAAGGAGTAAATTTGCATTTAGTTTGTGTCACTTACCCACCAGAGGTCGGTGACAACAGCAACTGGAGTTATTGTAGTCAGTGATGTTTGTCAAGGACAGCTGTTTTCTAAGCTTTCAGTAATACCCAGGAAAAACCATGGAGATGTTGCTGCATGATCTCAAAAGTTGACGGCAATTGCAAAAAACGTGGGAAAAGTGGAGCTGCACCGATACCTTAGGGACAGTACATTGCTAACATCATAATATCTCACTAAGCTTATCAACATTTCAACATCATTGAATAAAAAAGCTTATCAATATTTTAACATTCAATAATGTTGAAGAGATATTTGATTTGAAAAAGAAATATATATATATATATATGAAAAAAAAAAAGGCACACAAGGCTCTGCCTGCCTGATTTATCTGTATTCAATCTAGTAATACCTCCACAATAATTGATGTCCAAAAAAGTCAAAAGAAAAATTTTATGTTTCCTTATTTTAGATTCAAACTTGCTCGTTTTAACCTTCCAGAGTTGTCAAGAGAACTGAGGGAAAAAGTATTCTGAGTTGCTATAACAAAAAGATGGTAGAGAACTAAAGTCATGAAAATCATCCTGCTTGAGTTTCCTACTTTAACCAAAACCCAAATTGATTCTAACAAAAGATGCTGCACCCTCTGAAATGTCATAAACTGATCAAAGACTTCAACGCATTTGCTTACTTGGGCCGTCAGGGACTTAATTACTTCCTTAGCTGCCTTACACTTTGCACTTTCTTCCCCAGCTATCCTCATAGCCTCTTGCAGCTCTTTTCTAGTTTGTTCCAGCTCAACTTCTTGAAGTTGTGCTTTCCGATTGAGATCTTCAACCTGCATCACAATCAAAGGCAAATTATAAAAGGATATCTCTCAAAGCTAAAGTACAGTGCGCTTTTAAACACTAATCTCATAAACTCTGTCTCTATCTTACACTAGCATATATATATGGAGAAAAAGAGTTATGCTCACAACAAAACAAAGAAGGGCAACTGCAAAAGCCAATGTTATCCCGTAATGCAAGTGCCTTCCATGTCATATTGAGCTAGCGAATTCCCAGGTCCTAATAATTATGACCTTTCTTGTCTTTGGCTCCTGTCCCATCACTACAGGGTCATAGATCCATTGATAAAACAAGCCAGACAACCCAGGTGAGAAATTGCATTGAAAGAAATCTCCAATCTCACAGAACCTTAGGTGTCATCAGTAGAAAACACGATACTTGCAAGTACAAGTTAGTTGTTTCTGCCAATGCACCCTTTCTCCTATTTCGCTGAAGACTCTAATATGAGTAACATGGCAAGGTATAACCAAACCATGTCCATAAAAATGGCAAGCTCTTGCTTTCAAGCTAAAATGAAGTCCATATAACTAAGAACAGTTGGAAAGGTTCCCCACACAGATTGAAGTTAAAAAAGATTTCCATACCTGAGACCTTAGCTTAAGAACTTCTTCACTCAGGCTACTATTTGTCTTTTTGGCATCATCATCAACAGCCTTTGATGGCGTAAGAACTGAATGAGTTGGTGTTGCAGCACGGGGTGGGCTTGAACGTCGGGATGTTGGTGATGTTGCTCGAGAAACAATTCTTGATCCAGGAAGAGAAACAGAGAAAAACTTCTTGGACGTTCCAAACACTGGATTCCAAGACCTTGAGCTGTTCAATAATCCATTGTTCATAACCCCATTTGGAACGGGTGAGACACGACCTACATTAACATCCAGCTTCTTGTACCTACTGGAAGGTTCTGTCTCCACTTTCTTACTCAAATCTACAGAAAAATTACTTCCAACCATAATATGAGATTTATCATTCCTTTCAATAAGTCCATTTAGCCCCTGATTCATACTTCCTCTCCTACTCAGAGATGAATGAGACGATGAGTCAGTGTCAGGGGATCTAGTAAGTTTTCCAAAACAACTATCACACACACGATATGCTTTGTTAGGATTTGGTGCCATGGAAGCTTTGAGCGACTTTTTACCACTGCATGAGTGACAAAAGACAAGTCCACAATTGTAACAATTGTGACGTTTTCTTTTGAAATTAAATGGAAGACGGCAACCCGAGCACATTGATTGATCAACACCTGAGACCCATTTGTGAAGACATATAGCTGCAGTGAAATTAGCACCACAGACTACACTTTTCACTTGTTTATCTTTTAAAGCCTCTACAAGAGTCGGCGTATTTCTGTCATCTGTATCCCCGTGACCTAATCGACCATTCAAGCCCTTTCCCCAAGTATAAACCTCCGTTCTTGAAGTTAAAACTACAACATGATGAGCACCACATGCTATTTCTTCAACAAAGTTCTTTAAAAGTTTTCCATCAACTCGGGTAGGAAGCTTTCCGTCAGCTTGTGGATTTCCTAGCTGACCATAAACAGGGCTTCCCATAGTGTAAACATGGCCAGTCGTGGTTAGTGCAACAGTTAGGCTGTGACCACAAGCCACCTGACAGAAGTTTGGATCAACGAGTGCTGCAACACAAGTGGGCACTAGTTTTGTCTCCTTATCGCCATGTCCAAGTCGACCTTTATCCCCATCACCCCAGGTAAAAAGCTTCCCAGAAGAGCAGTTACTGGAACTTGAAGACCCAACCATAACTTCAACAACAGCAGCCGTGTGCCAAGCACCACATGCTGCACGGACAGTGCGAAGACCCTTGAGGGACTCCAATTCCCTGGGTACTGACACGCTAGTCCGATCTCCATGTCCCAATACACCAAAAGTTCCATCACCAAAAGTAAACAATTGGCCTGCAGAAGTTACAACCGCTGTATGCCATGGTCCACATGAAACAGATGAGACATGTATTCCTTCCAAGGGTCCATTTAACTTTTTGGGAATCCACTGACTTGATTTGCTTCCATGTCCAAGGACCCCAAAATTGCTAGAATTTCCACCCCATGTGTATAGATCACCGCCAAGGGTAACGGCACAAGAATGGTACTCTCCACAGGCAACAAGCTCGACATTCACATTCTTCAGTCCCTCTATAAGCTTTGGATGTGCAACGTCAGAATCTACGCCATGTCCAAGTCCGCCTCCTATTTCCTTCCCCCAGGAGAAAACCTCTCCTTGCTTGGTAACTAAAGCAGCGTGCTGTCTACCACAAGCTATATTCTGAACATCGAGGACTACAGCAGATTCCAAGGCTTTGGGAAACAAGGAATCCACCTTAGTCCCAGAAGAACTACCAATCCTATGGATGCCGCCCCCCATAATGCCATCTCCAGTGCCTTCCCCCCAGAGAAAAACATCCCCCAAAGCATCACCCTCATCATGACCAGATCCATGGCTTGATGAACTGACAGCACTTGATAAGCTCACTCTAAATGCATCCACATTGGTTCCATTTATGCGTCCAGTCATTCCATCTGATCCCCCTGATGAGCGAGAGTGAATAGAGCTAGATGCAGTTTCTGAAGGATAGAAAATCTTGGGAGGAAGAGCACATAAGGACACATCTGACAATCCATTTGATAAACCAATTTTTGTTGGACTTTCAACTGGTGTATGTAGGCAAGAATTGTCGGTCTGATCCTAGAACCAAAAAATAAAGTTTTATCACCATGCAAAACTGTCTAGATATGCACAAAACTTGCAGAAAGTAATGCACCTTCTGCGAACTATCACCACTAGCAAATGGTGAGCTAAATGCTGAACTACTTTGCCCCTGTGCTCTTGGACTAGTTGCTTCAGATGAAACTCCACTTCTTGATCCTCCTCTCACCTTCTGATGATTGCGACGTGTTATTAGCGCTTTCAGACCAGTGAACCAAACTTCAGCTTCATCTTTATCCTTGCAAATCTGATGGAGATTATCAAGAAAACGTTAAAAGACGAACAAATGTCAGCCTTAAAGTCAAATGATTAATTCAATGGATGGAAGGATGGAATTAAAGATTCAAAAAGTGACACATGAGAACAAAGATTAACATAATAAATAAAATTACCAAATCTAAAGATCTGTCATCATATATGAGTGAAAATGATTGATATTCCTTCTCAGGTTGCGGATATCTCTGAAATATTGGCTGTCAGAACAAGATGATGAGTAATTAGTATGTATATCACGAAGTAGAGAAGAGCATTCTTTCAATGTGAAGGTGGCACCGAGATCCTACATCAGCTTTTTGTTCAACCAGTAAAGGCAATTAGTGAAACCGCATCAAGGGGATGCCAATTAATTAACAAATGAACATTCTTTATTAGTTAAACACTTGGTACATGGAGAAACGCGATCCAATAGGACCGAAAGCATGATATGGCTTTCTCATGAAAACACATACACGAAACTATGAGCATCTGGCTAATCTATTAAAAACATCTAAGAACTTCAGCAAAATATGTTTGCCAACTCACAAGCAAAAAATGGTGGAAAAGACCTTGAGAAAGAGAATCACAAGAAAAACATACATGGATAAATCTAAAGAACTACTCAAAAAAAAAAAAAAACAAAACAAAACAAAAACTACAAAGGACTTTTCTGGGGTGCTGGAAGATTCTGCATGATGCAAGGAAGCATTGAGAACCTCGGTCGATTTGACAAAAAGATTATTTTACTTGGAGAAATTTATGCAAATCGCATATTTGTCCTAGTTGTATCAAACTTATCTAAGGTATTGGGCTGAACTGAAGCTCCAAATTTTAACATAACATTCATTGCCCAGGCTAAATTTTGGAGTGATAGATGAAATATTCGACCTTGAATTTTATTCCCCTTATTCTTCTCCTCATTGCTGACAAGATATATCATCAACATTGATTGTGCAAATATTCAGAGAACCTAAAAAGAAACTTACAGTGCGCTGCCCTGGTATTATTTTGGAGATGTGATTTATCTTTAGATGCTTCTCTTCTTTGCCTGAGAGCCATATTAAAACAGATTCATCCTGCAAAGATTTATGAATGTAGACAGTTTCAGAAGCCACAAAAGAGTACAACCTAGATATAACTCATCTGTGGAGAATGTTATAATTGGCTGGATAATTTGGAAGGAATGGCATGATTCCAGTGATTGTACATCAAGAGACTACATGTGTATGTATACGTAGAGATGTGATGTCAACAATACTTAATTATATGCATTCCAATGTAAATATAGATTAGAAGCACCCCTTTTTGATATGAATTATGGCAAATGGAGAAGCCCAGAAGAAGTCCCATGGAGGTGCGGGTCTAATTCCAGTGAATCAATCAGAGGTAACAGGTGTAGAAGTTTCATCACTGAACATAGGATTTCTGAATGGATCTAAATTCAGTGTGATGCAGAGATGTACCCAGCATGCATACAACTTTTCTGCATATAGGAGCCACCATCTAAGTCCTAGCTATTCTACAGTGTGTGGTCAATGGATCAGATATACCTTAAAAGTCTACATAGTTTCCACCCACCTGCATTTCACCCCAGGCTGTGAAAACTTGAATTGCGATACATAACAGGATCCAAGATAAATCACCATGTACTAGCATGGGAACATCTAAGAATAATGCAAAAAAAGAAGTCGGTAATATGCACATAATTTCCTGAGGCAACTTTGCAGAGGGAGGTCTGCAATACTCCTATAGATAGCCTGATTCATGTTCAGAAGTTCCATTGAGAAACATACATGGAACACCAGCTAATTTTTTTTTTTTTTTATGAGCAGAGCAAGGTCAATGTCAGATATCAAGGAAGAAAAGGGAAAGGCGTAATCTTACATTGGCCAGCCTGAAGGGACAAAATTTGGGCTTCCCTCTGCGTCCATACTTGAGCAGACATGCACCTTTTTTCAATGCGGTAATTGCCTGTCGTATGGCAAACAAGTATTCCTAATCAAGTTCATAGAAATCTCTGAAATTCTAAAATAGCACCGAAACAAAACTGCATAGAGCTTTGTTCGATATAGGAGAATACGGCACAAGAAATCTCGGTTGGATGCAGAACCAAAATATCGTTACTAATTTCATGCTAGAACAAGCCAATGCCATCCTATGTTCATTTTGGAGATGTAGAGCAGTAGGTGATGTTCACAAATTCGAAACAATCAATTCCGTTAGGCACAAGCAGTAAAGTCAGAGCTCCTCAATCGCGCTTCAACTTCTCATCAGCAAAAGAGTTCGCCAATGGCAATTATAGGAAAATTAGAGAACAAATATAGTTTTCTTTAGCAGAGATACCGGACAACCAGTTCTTTCTTCCAAATCACTAGGCCTCCATGATTCAATCTTCTTCTAACAATCTAGAAGGAAATCAACAAGTACTACAGCATTAAAAGTGATTAAACTAAGCACATGGCAACTGTTACTAAACAAACAAACAAACATAAGGTCAAAGCGTCGTTTCCACGAACCAATGACTGCAGTCATCGACCAAAAAGAAAAAATCACTACGAGTGCTGGACGACCACAGATTAAGCACACGGCACCAAACTCCGACGACTTCAACAATCTAACCACTCACCAGCTCAACATCTCTCTCCAGCGGCCCCACCTTGGACTGATCCGCGGCCGTCATCCTCATCGCCGCGCGCATGAATCTCAAGGCCACCTCTCCAAAACACCGACGCAACGACCAAAACCGACACTCCGCTCCGCCATCTCCACTCGTCCGTCTCTCCAAACCACACCCCCCCGAACTCAAGCCGCTTCGACCAATCAGGCTCTCCACATTGCCAGAGCCCCCGGCCCCGCCCCCGCGCGCGCGAACTCCGCCGCCGAGATCGAGAAATCGCGCGCTCCAAAGCGCAGCTCCGGAGAAGAATGCCGATCGCCGCTCCTCAACGCCGCGGCCACGGAATCCGAGGAAACCTAAGCAAAGCGCCGACTATGGGAAGCAAAAATCGCGAGGGGGAAGACGACAAGCGAGATTGACGTTTACAAAGATTCCTCCCGCAGTCCGTTCAGTCCAAGGAGGTCCGGCACGCGAGAAAGCGAGGGGGGAAAATGCCGGGAGAAAGTGAGGGAAAATGCGGGAAAATAGAGAGAGAAAATCACAGAGGGAGGGAGGGACAGAGTGAATGTAGGATGGATGCCGAGGACAGGAGGCAGCAAAAGAGGAAAATTAAAGAGGGGGAAAAAGGCAAAGTGAAAATGATTGATACCGATAGAGAGAGAAAAGAGTGAGAAAGTTGAAGCAGAGGGAAGCGAATGGAAGCGAGATTATAGGGTTCTTGGCTGCTCTCTCTCCCTGGCGTTTCCGTTGACTTGTTGACTGTGACGCCCGGAGTCAAAACGCCCACCGCTGCCACGCCACGTCATCGGATCTCCCCTGTGG
Organism: Eucalyptus guilfoylei; assembly: GCA_016097605.1. Lineage (NCBI taxonomy): Eukaryota > Viridiplantae > Streptophyta > Magnoliopsida > Myrtales > Myrtaceae > Eucalyptus > Eucalyptus guilfoylei. The sequence continues at coordinate 694,657 of CM027869.1, forward strand.
GCCCACACCCTCCGTTAGATCGTCGATTGGGGTGATCGGTTTTAAAATAGTCTGCGCCCATCCGAAAACCTCAAAACAGACCAATTACTGATAGGATTGTCTTTGATTTGTGGAATTAAGAGTTGGCCTTATTCGATTCCAAGACCAATCCTGTAATGAGTATTTCCTCTTTTTGTTTTGTTTTTACCCGATGTCTTGAACTCCAAAAGTTTGATGTTGTCTTTTGTTTGCATTTGGTGATGTTGCTTCCACTATGTGCTGGAATGATTCCACCCGCAGTGTGTTCCGATGAATTCAAATGGTTTCACCTTCCATTTTGTTCTTTTCCGCGTCAGCTTTTTGTTTGCCCCTTAAATATGCTTCTCCTTGGTTAAAGATTCACAAGTGAGAGTTGTCCAACATTAAAAGAAAATAAGAAGAATTATTTTCAATTTTACATTCGATAAATGTTTCCATGATTGAGGGTGCGGAACTAATTGATAATCGACTAGTCTTGCATTAGATTTTGAAGTCATTACTCTATTGCGTAGTAGGACTGATCGGTTCCTGATCGGATCATGTTCCGAGGTGAAACTAGGAACCGGACCAAGAGGACCAGTTCCCAAATTTTGGGATCGGGAACCGGACCAACCAACCGGTCCGATCTGTGGAACCGATAAATTTATTGTTTTTGGCCAAAAATAAAATGAAAAATGGGGGAAATTTGGAGGAATTATGGTTTTTTTCCTTAAGATATTTAAAAATATATATATATATATATATATATATATATATATATATAATTTAGGTCGATGAGTTCGGTTAGTCCTCCCATCTTGGAACAGGGAACTGGGATCGACCAGCCCCCGATTCCAAAAGCAAGAATCAGGAACCAGATCGGCCTATTTGGGAATTGTCCAAAACCAGCCAATCAAGTTCGGTCCGGGCGGTTCTCGGTTCAGGCGGTTCCTGGTGCACACCCCTGTTGTGTAGTATCCTATTAATATATGTTGAATAATAAAAGATTATATATGGACCAACATATTTGTAGTCATTTTTCAATTTCTACTAGAGGTTGAAAAGAAATGCAACTCAAGTATCTTTACTCTTTAAAAGAAAAGGAATTATAAAAAGATGAAGAACATATCGATTTGGTCTGGCCCAATTGGTTTAATTTTACACCTAGAATCGAGGACTAGATCGGAAACTAGTAGCTTCAAGTTTTAGAAATTGGAAACTACCTAGAACATGCTGATTCCTAAGTTAGAAGATACTCACTGTCGTCCACCCAAAAGTGACTAGAATAATCTGGTTTCCACTTTGGCCAAAATTTTGAAATGTCCCATCCTTTAAATATCATTACCTTTGTTTTGGCATAATCTTTACTTTTTTTTAAAGATAAGATCGCTCGTGAAAAATGTCTTTTCTCTCTTAGTCCTGATCGCAATGAGATGATTCATGCCGTTTTTCAGTTAATCATATTAGTTTAACTCTACAGCCATAATAAAAAATAAACTATTCACGCCAGCGTAAAATGACTTGATAGGAAATTAGTTTCTTATCTCCATGCTTTCAAGATATCAAATCAAACTTTAAGATCTTAGTCTTCTTGACATATAAGATCCAAGTAGCATCACCAAATCAAGTCCAAGTAAATATTATTTTGGATGTGCGCTAGCAGATGTTGTGAATCCATGATTGGCTAAGTGGGTCGTAGCTTACCAATCCTCCATAAAAAAAAAAGGTGGGTCGTAGCTCAAACTTTTTGCACAAACGGGTATTCAGAAAAAAAGTTAGAATCTGAGTATGCATATCTTGTTGCCTTGGAGAGAGTCTGGTTGTGGATTGGGGATCAAATGACCAGACATGTGCGAGAGACTCAATGCTCCAGTTCTTTACTCTACAACAGCTAGAACATATATAGTGTTCTACATTTTTATGCTCTTTTATCAAACCAACATTTGCCTTCACACATCTCCTTTGAAACCCAAGCTATCATTGACTCTCTTGTACACGAACCTGCTTGCAACCACCACAAAAGCGCACAAGTTCAACCCGCTCAGCCCGGCCAAGACCCAGTAGTAGTAGTTGAGGTGCGCCATGTTGATGTTGTTGCCCAGCCACTCGTTCCCGGCTCTCGAGCTCGTCGCCTGAACGACGCTTATGATGGCGGTGCTCACGAAGCTCCCGAACCCCACCACGCTTATGAATAAACCCGCCCCGACGCTCCTCATCTCCTCCGGCATCTGGTCGTAGAACAGCTCCTGGAGCCCCACGATGGCGAACACATCAGATATCCCGCACAGCACATACTGCGGAAGCAGCCACCACACGCTCATGGGCACCGGCGTTTTGGGGGAGCTCGCTAGGCCATGCTTGATTGCTACTTGCACCTGCAGGATCAGAACGTTCCGAACCAGAAAATGGAAAAAATTCAAACGGGCGCTTTTGTGGTCGAGATAAGTATACAGTTGTGGAGATGTTGCTGGCGTTACCCTTTTGCCTTCAACGATCGCCGAGACTACCATGTTGAGGATCGACAAGAACAGGCCGAACCCGATTCTCTGCAGCATGCTGATTCCCGAGGGGTGCTTGGTGACCTTACGAGCGAGGGGCACGAAGACCCGGTCGTAGAGCGGGACGGAGACAAGGATGGTGAGCCCGACGAGGCCCTGGAGCGAGGCTGGGGAGAGGCGGAAGTGGGACCAGGACATGGAGGAGGCTTGCTTGGTGAAGAAGGTGTGCATCTGGGCCTGGACCACCGTGAACATCAGGCAGAAGAACCAGATCGGGGTGAGGCGTAGGATCAGCTTGGCTTCTTCGACCTGGGTCACGGTGCACAGCCGCCATGGATTCCTAGTCTTGCTCGCCGCATCGACCGCGTCGATCACCGCCGCCTTGTCCAACGCCCTGCATGTTCAAAGCGTCCACAGATACACCTATAAGAGACTTGTTCATCATCTCCATTCATCTTACCAAAACCACAGCTTTCCCAGACGCAACTTGAGCAATTGATGCTGTCACATCTAATTCCATGGCCCATGCTTGCTGATCCATCCTCAACTGATGCACGTGAAAGCCCACCTTCTAACCCCGAAAAGGAAATCGAAAGCCCCACGTACCTGAATTGCGGAGTGTGAACCAAGCACTGGCCTCCAGCCGTTCTCTGCTCATCTTCGCCGTTGTAATACATGTCGCTGCCGCGGCCTTCGCCTGCCTCCTTCTCCACGTGCCACTTCCGAGCCGCTGCCACGAACACCTGTGCGACCCTCGTGAACGGGCTCCTGAGGGGGCCCTGCCTCCGGTAAATTTTCAGGCCCATCAGGAAAATCGCCAGCCCCGTTGCCACCATTGCGGCCAGCAACCCAAAGCCCACGCTCCACGCAACATGTTCCTTGATGCAAGCAAAATCTTTCATGAGTTGGCATAGTCAAAATCGACAACAAATGCACATAATTTCCACTCTACGAAGTCGTGGAGAGACGTCATCGTCTACTCCAAATGAAGAAAAAATTGATTAGAGGGCGGCTATAAATCAAAGAAGACTGCTCCTTTGGATGGACTATCTGCATCAATGAACAGACCAAATTCAGGGTTCATAAATACTGATATCTGTACCGATTATCTTAGCAATTACTCTTATGGAAAATTACTGGAGTTATACGGAATGGTAGGTGTAAGCTATTCTTTTTATCTTTGAAATTAATTTTATCTATGAAGTTGTGGAAAATGCCGGAATGCACCCGAGCAGCGCGCACAGAGCGCTCCCCTAGCTACCTGCAGATAAGGGATGAGGAAGACGGCAGTTGTGGCGCCGGCAGTGATGCCCAGGTACCACCAGTTGAAGAAGGAGCTCTTGGCCATCTTCTCATCCGGCAAGTCCTCATCGAACTGGTCAGCGGCAAAGGTTTGCACGCAAGGCTTGTGCCCGCCTTCTCCGATCGCTATTATGTACAACGCCGTGAAGAAGGTGGATTTGCGGTGGCTTATCGGGATTACAGACACCGACAATGTCAGGAAGATCATGCCCTGTACAATTCAAAAGAACCACAGAAAGATGGATTAGTTGGTGCAGAAAGAAAGAAATTCCTGGAAATCACTAAGCTGATAATCCATCGAAGCAACTTCTATAGCTGCTTACTGTGCACTCCACTGTTATTGAGCATTTATAAATTGACCTACTGATTTTAGTCGGATGCTTTAAGAGATTAGGTTCGGACGTAGGACGGTCCGATTAAAAAAAAGATTGAGGCTTTTGAGCTTGAAAATGGATGGAAAATTTCAAAATTTGAGAGGAGAAAACGAAAATAAGGCGTCGAAAAAGGGACGCTGATTAGTGTCCAGACCACATACCACGAGGTAAATCAGGGAGGATATGATGATGGTCCTGAGCCGACCCATGTAAGAGTCGGCCACGAATGCTCCGACCAGCGGGAAGATGGCCGACACGCCGACCCACATGTTCACGTCCTGAGCAGCGCCGGCCAGGGACTCGCCGAGATGGTTGGTGAGGTACATCATCAGATTACCGGCCAGCCCATAGTACGCGAATCTCTCGGCGACCTCCACGACTGCAATCTCCAAATTTTTTTTTTAAGAAGAGGTTGGACGAAAGAAAGAGAGAGAATTCTCGAGATGGGACGAATCGTTCGAACAAACAAGCGGCTTACAGATGATGAAAATGGCAGCACTCCATGCTCCTCTCCCGGTTCTGGAAGGGACCTTCGCAGCTTCATGGCCATTCCCGATGACAGCGGCCGGAACTGCACCGCGATCCATCGTTTCAGAAAAGAAGAAGAAAGAACGGTACACGCAGGGAGAGGTTGATCTGCTGGGGTCCCTTTTTATAGGGGCCGCCTTCGGGTATAGCGCAAAAACGTGACTATCGACGTGTGTTGCGGGGGTCAGCTGTTAATACTGCTGCCCATCACTTGCTAGTTGCTCTTATTTTCTTGGCTTTTGATTGCGTTGCGTCGAGCCGAGTCAACTCTCGGATAAGAGAGAGAGAGAGAGAGAGAGAGAGAACGCCCTCGTCTAATGAAGGGGAAGCTTCATGGTCCACCCAATATCAATGAGATCGAGCGAAGTGGCAGCTCAAGCATGCCAGCACAGCCCTTTTGACTCTTTGTTTCTTGGTTAGGTTAATTAATAATTAGTGGCCCATGATTTGTTTCCCTTCTGTGGATATGCACGAACGGAGAATAATTGCCCAATCAGTCTTTACATCTATGCAATCATAAATTTCCAATTATGTCAATTTAGTCCTAAGTCATTATTCAAAATTTTAATGTACTCCTTCCGATCAGTCTTTATCGGAAATTGTTAACGTGGTGGTAGTTCCGACAATGACTGGATCGCCACATCAGTCATTTCCAGGTGAAAATTGAGTAAGATTAAATTAGTACAATTGAAAAATTTAAGACTATATTGGTATCCGTATAATGGGTTCAGGACTAATTGAGTAAAATTTTAGCCACGACAGGATGAATCTCGATTATTTTCTTATCGGGTTCATCTAACATTTGGCATTTCCTAATTCTGAAAAAAGGGTGGGTTTGGGATTATGATTCTGATATTCCAATATGGTCATCTCTTTCCATCAAGTCCTCTCCTTTAAAAAGGTCGTATGGACCTCAACTTGAGAATCATAGGATTCCCCTAAAGAAGCATACACGTAGTGTGGGCTTTCTCTGTGCTTGATACCTCGTCCAATCAATCTGAGGAACTATAGAGAATATTTAGACTTCGTCACATCTTAGATGTTATAGTAGACCTGTCACTTTTGTGTGGAACCTCAGAAAAAAGAAAGAAAAAAACCTTAAATTTCTTCAATCTGTATGAACTACCTAGTGTGAAACCATTCGAACCAGTTAATGCGCATTGTAGAGAACTCTTTAGTTGAAGTTTGGGGGATCGAATGCAGTGTCTGGTTTGCTTTGTACTATCGAGAGATTCTGACTCTACTGTTTGTCGGTAAATTTAGGTAGGTAGAATTAGTTCTTTAGGCAACAAAGGCAATTGTGGATGAAAGTTACATGGATTCAACTCCATGAAAATGACACGATCGATCCCCCACTTCTCTTCAAAATCTTTGGGAGTTTGAGTAAGTCTAGTCTATAGGGTGTACCGTCGCCTACCCACCCAAAAGTGAATTGTTATCATCAAACTAAGCTGAATGCGTAATAATCACGATATAGTTGGCTTAATAGTAAATGGGTCACTTGTTTTTCATGATGTCATAAATTCGATTCGCATCACGAACGAATCCCTAAATAGTTGGTGTTGTTGCTGCCTAGCTACGCCATATCGCGTGCAGAGTGATTTTCCATTTACTAAGATTTTAATGGAATTGCGATGATGAGCTTGTCAATCTCAAATCTTCGGGTTATTGGTAATGCGAAGTAGTTCTCAACTCGAACATCTTTGTATATATGGGACCCTTATGACAAAGTCTAGAAGAGGTCGATAGCGTCGGCCATCCCTCTCCAATTTTTTACTAGAAAAGTGAAAAAGTGGAGTGCATAGTATCCGACTAGTGGTATTCAACTTTGTCAACTTAAACAACTATGATGAAATCATTTAATGGGCCATGACGAGTCAAGAATGGAAATAGCAATCCCAAGAAAATGTACCGACAAATAGAAAGTACTATAGTTTGAGGTTTTCATTTATACAAATGTGTATGTTTAGTAGAGCAGTCACGAAATGGAAATTAACTTATGAAATGTGAAACCATACAGAATTTCATAGGATACGGTCCTTTTTATTTACTTATTTGTCCTTGTGCTCCTGGAAAAACGCATGAAAATGTTCTTCATTTGTCATTATGCCCATAAATTGCATGCATTGTGATAAGGATGAGAGGCAGTTGCTGAATCGTTTCCCACCATGCCAAGAGACAAAACAAATACTTAAATCTCCTGCACAGCCCCTTTCTTCATTAAGGCTGTGTATTCATGAATTGCGGACTGCATGCAACAGCCTGATCTGACCTGTTCCTCCAAAAACGTGAGGAAATAGTTTCTGTGCGTCACGGGAGTTCTATGCAATTTGCTTACTTCGACAATTGCAAACGCTAGCTGAAAGAACGCGAGTCTGTGTAATATCTCATTTTCAAGGTTGAAATATGGGTCTTCGTTTGGTGCATGGTCTATTTAATGTGTTTATAGCTCAACGTCACCTCTATCGCTATCGACATGAATGATTATAGCATAGTTTTGCTCAGAAGAAATTCCACAGGATGGACCTGGGTAAGTCCTTAAAAGGCCTAAGAAGGAAATAGGCGGAAGAACCGTCATGGGGTGGGAGACCCCGTGCTGTCCTCCGTATTCCCTCTCTGTCGGGAAGACGAAAATAAATAGGGAATTAGGGGGCCCTACGGTGAGGAAGGTAGACTCCACGTCATGATATGCTTGCATACTCTGGTTACTACCAGGTAGGTTGGTATAATAACCACCCGTGCTTAGGGTGAGTAGGTGTGGGTGAAAAGCCCACTATGGAGTTAGCACGCCTTACGGCACTGTTCACAACCATAGACTAGCTCCATACCCCCGGTTGTGAACAATGCCGTGTAACTATCTCGTTTTCAAGGTTGAAATATGGGTTTTCGTTTGGTGCATGGTCTATTTAATCTGTTTATAGCTCAAGCGTCACCTCCATCACTATCGGCATGGATGATTATAGCATAGTTTTGCTCATAAGAAATTCCACAAAAGATATTTACTTTATGTTAATCTTAGAACTTGATCGCTAAAAGCCAGAGATTTGTCATACTTAGACAAAATAACTAAGGAGAGGGCTGTTCTATTTTAGGTATGAGTATCACTTTGCCACCTATGGAGAAAGGGAGTGTCGTCCCTAAGGAAGGGAGAAAACTAAGGGGGAGGGGGGAGGGAGCCCTCCTCTCCTCTTCCTCTTCCCTCTTCTAAAGTCTTTCATCTTTTTTCCTCTCCCGATCTATTCTAAGAGTTTGCATGCGAATTAATTTCTACAGCTAATTTTGGGTGAACATAATGACCAATTTGGCCATTCATCCATTCGATAGTCACTAAGGATATTCGTAATGCGATTGCACAATCTCTTCAAAATTAGGCCGCTCTCCTATCCCGATTTAGATTTAGGTCAAGTTTTGAGGGTTTCACTTTCTTGAACTAGATCTAAATATAGATCCAGGAGTTTATTACAAGTATTTGATCTGTGTTTTTTCAACATTTTGATGTTGGTGTCTCCATATGGGGATGGTGATGAGGACATTGAATCTAGATGCACATTGGAAGCCATTGCAAAAGGAGGAAAGATTTCGACATACGCTCATCATTGAATTGGATGATTGGTCACCGATTGTTTATTGTGTCAAATCTGTTTTTGAGAGATAAGAATATGCTTCTTGCTACTAATTGTGCTTTGTTATTCACTTTTTGGCTTTTGATTTGTTATGCAACTATTTGAGATTCATTAGATTTGAAAGCCTTCTATGTTCCTCTCAAGTATGATAAATGAATGGTATCTTTCTTTCCACCAAAAAAAAAAAAAATCTATGGAAAAAGAAATATGCTTATCTTTGGATATACTTTGAAGCATGTTGCTAAACAAATCTTGACTTATCCTTCTTGGCCATGTTTCTAACCACAAAAGATTGATTTATATATTTCACTAATATGGTCATATCTAATTAAGGCTCTGTTTGTTTCGTGAAAAATGAATGATTTTGAAAACATTATTTTAAAAATTATTGACTGTATCGCTTGAAATGATTAGTTAGTGAAATTTTTTTCACTATTGATAGCAATTTATACCTAACAGTTTTCGTGGACTTAGAAAGCATTGTTCATTTATTCATTTTTTAAGCAATTATTTTGAGAAAAATATTTTTTAAATCATTCATTTTCTGTGATACAAACATAGCCTAAACTATGTCTTGGAGATGATGTTTTACACGGCAAACAAGGGTCTTGCCACTTCAACTATTAATCCAACTTTAAATTACAAACTATAAGAATGTTCGATCCAAAAACTTATATTAGTATGTGAAAGGAGATTACATGTACATAGGACACATTACAATCGCTTATTCAAGCAATATGTGAGTCACTTCCTTTATGTCATGCTCGATTTTATCAGCTCATCTTGTGAAACAGGCACGCCTCCTACAGTGTGAGCAAAGAGTTTGAGAATAGATCGTTGAGATTCGAACTCGTAATCTATGTTATGATACTATGTTAAAATGTTCAATCCAAGAGTTCCAAACAATGGGTGAAAGGAGGCTATAGGCACGTTGCAATTGCTTTATCAAACCATGCGCAATCATACTTAACACCAAAGGTTTTTTTTTTTTTTTTTGGGGGGGGTGGGCAATCGCTTGCTAATTACCAAAGCTTGAAAGGATTCGATTTAGCCAAAAGGAATAAAAAAAAGAAGGAAGGATCACCATAGAGCTCTTTCATACCCTGGATGACATAAGATTCCACGATTCAATGCACGTATCAAGATCAAGTACTGCCGCCATGAGCTGTGTTAGCTTGGTGCTGCTCGCCACCAAGGTCGTCATCAACATGATACACTGACCAAGGACGAACGAGGCCAATCCTACAATATTCCATTTTGATTCATGCGAATGTACCTGTGTCAATCCTCTCTCCCTTTTTATCTTCCACGTTCGGTTTCAAAAATAAAAAAGTCTCCCTCTTCATCATCTTCTCTTTATGCCGACTTTGTGTTTTTTAAAATTCTTGTGGCGCACTGACTTATGTTAAGTGAATTGGGTAAGTATACCGACGTTCCCCACCTCCTAATGATGCCAATCGCGACTCAACCTCAACTTTTGTCTGAAGCTTTACAGAGTTCAATCCTCTGCATACGTAAATCACATGTAGGGTTGCATTTGTAATGATCAATTGTATTTGAGGCTGGATGTTGTGGCCACTAAGTGTCAATTCTTTGAGAATATGTGAGTTTGGATCCCGGATTGAAAATGGGATTCTCGAGTTGATGTGGTCATCCTCGCCCCACCGTACTATATCGATCCATAGGCCCGTCTCGGGATCACATACACATTCGTGTCTCTTTTTCCCTCGCATGATTGTGGTTGTAATTGGGGTGATAATTGAGGTGATCATGATAGTAAAGTTGACCCTTTTAAGCAGGGACAGGTTGAAAGGGGGGTTGGCAATGGCCTTGGAACCACCCAACAATCATCATTAACCAACTCTAGCATATGACTTTTATCATCTCCACTATGCATAGAGCAAAACGTAGAGAAGATCTTGAACCCTAATCTTTGCTCTGAACTTCTTGGAAAAAGCTCATGCTTCTATCGTAAGATAATGGCCTATACAATTCTTACATAATTGAAGACCTCGTGATTTACAACTGTCAATTGTTAGGTAGTCTGAAAAGCAAGATACATGGGCTTGGAAGAGCCTTTCGTTTCACCTCTTCTAGGAAAAAAAGGACAGAAGAAAAGGAAGAATCAAGAGGAATGATATGATCTTATACGCTCTCCACGATGTGAGGCTAGGAGTGACAGGTAAGTCCACAACCCTGTGCCTGCGTCTCGAGCTACAAAGCAGCCTTTTGGTCACCCAAAGTGTCTCTGGTGGGGGATTAAATCATTCCCTGTCCCGTCTCCACAGCATTTTTTCAACAATTTCCAACCCCATTTGTCAAGTCGGGCGCAAGCCTACTCGGCATTGACTGAAAACTAGAAGACGTAGAAGCACACAGTCAAGAGATTATCGTTTAGATTCATTCTGCCATGTCATGTCGATGATGTATTGAGAGAGAGAGTGGAACCCACAACTATTCGCACCAAAAGAAAGAACGCTGACTCTCGCCAGAGAAGAGAATTCTGTCATCTCCGTGCTGTCATCGGTTCTATTCATCTCCTCATTCTCTCTATAATGCTTGCCTCGCTTCGCACAGCCTAGGTTTCTCCAGAAAACTCGAGTCTGGCCGATGAAACAAGATGGGACGTCACAACACGTTCCACCATGGATGGCGGAGGGCCACGTACAGTGGAGCTGTGCGCGAGGTCCTTCCGCTAGCTGACCATTGCACCCATCTGACACCAGTTCCTTCTTCTCTCACGCAAGAAGCAACACGGCATCGCACGCCATTTCGAGTGTCTTTTCAATGACATGAGCTGGTGTATCATTGCCCAACTTGATGTTATGGGAGTCCGACGGAGCCCCAATATGTGGTAAGCTGCCAGCTTTGTCCAGGCATTACCCCCCAATTATATCCCAAGTCGGCACGTTTTTATTCTGATGGATCATCACTTTAAACGGATGGACAAGGTTGGCTAGGCTAAAGAAGAGGTACACATCGCACAGTGCATGCTCAATCCATGACCCACTGTCATATGGAGTTTATCCATTGGAAATTCTTCATAGGTTAAGTTTATCACTTCCTCAGCCCTGATTTTTCCATCCTCCACTTCAGACATAATAATTCGCAAGCGTCTTTGGAAAACCTTTAAAAAAGAGCTGCTTTTGACTATGGCTATAATTGCGCGCTTAGTGCACCACTTTAACATTTGGTTCAGCATTCTGAAGTGGCCTTTAGCCAAAGTTTTGGAATTTAATATCTCGAGTTTTAAAGGGTCTTTAATGCAAAGTTTGCTTTACAAATGCTTAAAGCTCTCACCGACTTGCACTTGCCTTGAGCTTTAACATTGCAGGATGAATCTTCAAGGCTAATTTTTGACTAAAAAAGAGGCTAATTAATTTTGTGCCTTCCCACTTGCCCTCACCGAATCATTCAAAGGTTTGCTTTTACCCTCGCGAGCATAGCAAAGATGGGTTGCACTACCTAGGGTCGTGCAATATCGGCGTCGCTTCACCTGGGGTCATGCCACCTCGTGATCTATCGCCTAGGGTTGTGACACCTTGGTGGCCCGTCGCACAATGTCGGTGCCGCTTGAACTGTGATCACGACATGGACACCGCATTGTTTGAGCTTTCCTACATTCTCCATTAGTGTTTAGTTTTCCTTGTTTCAGTAAACAGCTTTGGCAATGAGTCTTTTGCAAGGTGTTTATCAAATACCATTGGCTCTTCGTTAGAATGCGCTGAACCAATGTCCTAGGCAGAAATGCAAAATCTTCTGGGGTAAAGCTGGCCTAAACAAGCCATTGTAATGAAAAGGCCGTGGCTGCACCAACTGATATTGAAAGGAACTCTTGCTAGCAACTATGTAGAGCCTATTTACGAACCATGTGCTTCATTTGTTAAATGACGCATTTTCAAAATGGAAATAATATTCTTCGCATAGAGCACATTTACGAGCCATGTGCTTCATATGTTAAATGACACATTTCCAAAATGGAAATAAATTCTTCGCAGACTTCTTTGACATCTGCAAATCGAGCATTCTAGTTCGTTGAGTTTGTATGAAAGCGACTACTCAAACAGAACAATGAGAATTTCCACACAAAGCACCAAAGTCAAATATTCCGTGAGAACCATGATGAATTTAACAGGTTTTGCAAAATTGAGGTTGCAACGTCGAATAATAATTTTTTTACGCTTGAACCCAAATTGCCAAAGTCAAGCCGCAGTCATCGGTCCACAGATCCAAGTCAAGGAGCCCAATTGGGCCCAAAAGATCGGGCTTTTCAGACCCGATATCAAATGCACCGACCCGACTATCAGGGCCCGAAAGCACAAACGAAGGGGAGCGTGCCCGTGGGTCCCACAAATGATGTTCCCCCCCCAAAAAACCCTGCCAACCATGGGGCATCGTGACAAGAGCCGACACGCCAATGCCCGAATTACCCTCGCACTCTCCCCTTAATTACAAGCGCTACCACCCCAGTCAAAGAGAGCCCTGGACCGTCAACAGATAAAGACAAAGGAGGTCGACAAAGCCCCTCCGGTCGCAAAACCCCAAAACCCCATTAAAAAAAAATATTTTTTAAACTTTTAGTAGCACAAAAAGGGTCAAACTATTAATTCCAGAATTTTTTAATTTACAAAACTTCAGAAGCTCGTATTGTTCAGATTCAAAATCCCTGCCGTGACGAAATCACTACGCTCATGCCTGCGTAATTGGACTTTTAACGGGGTCAACTAATCCTTTGGCTGTTCGAACCAATGATTTCGTACTAAATATTAAAATAAGATAAACGAACGAATCCTATCATTACATACTTTGCCAAATCTTTTTACTGTATCTTTTTCCCTTTTCACTTTTTTTTTGTGCCTTTTTGATATTTGAATTTCATTTTAACATGCACATGAGTTTTTTTTTCCTTAAAAGCCCATGGATATCGACATACGTGTATAATCATTCTAGGGATTTTCTTTGATTCCGAAAAATTTAAAATAAATTTAAAGTGCAACGATATATACCTATTTTAAAATTTAAGCAAACGGACTCTACAACTAATTTTGAAGACTTTTGGAGTTCAACATAAATGAGTATATTTATGAGAAGTGACGTGAGGGGAGTTTAGATGTCTCGCCTAAAAAAACAGTTGGATTGGACCGTTATAAGCTCCGTCAAAGCTTGTACCATACTTTTTACCTTTTTTACATCTATTTTTTGCCCTTTCGGTATGTGAATGTTACTCAATGCATGTATACTTTTTCCTTCAAAGTGCATGAATATAGGTGTATAAATTTTGCACCATTGAAAGGGTTTCCAAAACGTGTTTGACCAATGCAAATACTATGATAATCCAAAAAAACGAGTGTCGAAAAGAGCCATGAGTGAAAACAAATGGACCATATATTCTGTTGCGAAGCTCCGGAGTTGGTAGGAAAATGGGTCAACTCAAGAGGCGTGAGGCGAGGGCGGTTTGGACATTTCACCCATAAATAGAACTGAATAAAAAGAAAATGTTTTTTTCCATTTGGCAAAAGCCGAGCTGCATGCAGTCACTTTTTTCAAGTCTCTTCACATTCTCCCTCCCTGCTGTCACACCCACAGTCCTTCCTCCACCCTCCTCCTCCTCCTCCTCCTCCCACCTCCTCCTCCGGGGCGAGAAAACCAGCGACCGGACCGCCGATTCCCGGCGCCGAATCCGCGCCCCGCCGCCGAATTCCGCGCCGTCCGCCGCCGTCCGCCGCTCCCTCCGCCTCACTCCTTCCGCTTCGTCTCTCCCGGCGCTCTCCCTTGCCTCTGCTTTTAGGGTTTTTCCGGGGGGCATCCGGCGGTGGTAACCGTGAAGCGGCCGGAATCCTCGGTACGTTCCACCTGCATTCCCGCTCCCGGCGTCCGTTCGGCCGGAGAGCGTCGGGGAGGGGCGAGGAAATGAGGGGAAAATCGGCATGCCGGCCGCGCGGGGGGGACTGAGGGGAATTGCTTGTGACCGAGCTGTCGTGCTGATGATCGCGTCGCATTGGCGTTACCTGCTTCGCATTCGCTGTGTCGAGTCCTTTCGGCCGTAGTTGTTCGTGCGGAGTCTAGGTTTTTCGTTTCGTGACGAGGATTTAGAGGACAGAGCGGTCGAGCTGGTTTTTTCGGACGCCGGTCAAAGTGCGGTTCTACTGGTTGGAATGTGTAGCGCGCTAGGACTGTTATGCGTTTGTCTTGGCCTCGTTGGCTTGTGAGCTATTTTGTTCTGTGAAATGTTCGAGAAGAATCGGTTCGCGGTTGACTCGACTGGTAGAATTTCTAGGAAATCGGAGGAGTGAGATGCTAGGCCCCGTTTGTTTCTGTGACTGTGGATTTTCGGCGTTACGTGAAAATTCTAGCAATGGATGCAAAATCTTTCTGACAGTATTACCTTCGGTTCTTCCATTTTCAGCTAATGTTGTTCTAAGTTGTTCCCGATCTTTCCCTTTGTATGATTTTACGCTAAAAAAGCGTTCTGTTAGCTCTCTTTTTTTTTGGTGCTCGGCCTTAATTTAAACTGGAAGGCAGGCTGTTCCCCTTTTCATTTGTGGATGATCCAACTTATGATCTTCTGTTTATGTCCCTTGCCATTTTTCTTAGCAGATTACTGATTTTCTCACTGTTGCTGAGATTAGGTGTCACTTTCGATAGACCGTGTTGTGTTCATTTGCTTATATTCTCACATTATTTTGCTTTTGTTTTGCTCATACATAGCCTGGTTGTAATTCTGAGAATGTTTTCTGTTCTCTGGTGCAGCGTAGAAAGGGATGGAGGAAACTTCGACAGCTGCTCTAGATGCGGAGATAACAGCAATCAGGTTTGGCTTGGCATCTCGACAGGAGATTGTAAGTTTATAAGATTCTGTCCCATAAACCTTGATGCTGTCATGTAGCATTTATTATTTCTGGCCTGTTAATTTCGTTCTTAGCACAAAGAATTTAAATTGTATGTTGGTTATGATCGTGCACTATATTTCAAGGCTGCTAAAGTAAAATAATTTCTATGCACAATGGTTCATATTTGTAGATTGGAGTCTGATCTTGTCATAATTAATCCGTGATTACTACTGATGTGCTATCTTCATCTTGATTTTTTTTCTTAGTGCGCAGCATCTGTCAGTGATTGCTCCATTACTCATTCAAGTCAGCTTTCTAATCCATTTCTTGGCTTGCCTCTCGAATTTGGGAGGTGTGAATCATGTGGCACATCCGACCCGGGTAAATGTGAAGGTATTTACTTCTATGACCGGCTTTCTTATTTTACAGTGTGGTTTCTAATCTCTTAGGTTTGGATAAATTGAAGAATACAGACTTGACACTTGTTACTTTTTCTCCAGGTCATTTTGGGTATATCGAATTACCAATACCAATATATCATCCGAGCCATGTTAGTGAACTCAAGCGAATGTTAAGCTTGCTGTGTTTAAAGTGCTTAAAAATGAGAAACAACAAGGTACTTCCAGGTTCCCTCAAATTTCTTTTGTGTTCTTTGCAAGAATCAATGAGAGCACAATCTAACATTACTTGGAGGTCTTGCCTCTATATGAGTCGGAGTCCTACCAAGGTGTTTTCCTCAGAAATGCATTTTCCAATTCTTATCCTCTTTTAACTTGTTCGGGGGTTTATATGGAGAAATACGGCAGCTATTTATCCATATCACTGGAGATTACTCTTTATATCTTTTTGAAAGGTCATTGTTACATCTTTACATCTCCAATTTTCTATTTGCTTTACTCCCTCCCTCATTCGTCACTCTACCTTTGACTTCAATGATTGCTTAGCATCCAAAAGTAGAGTTTTAGCTATTTATTATAAATACTCACCCTTATAGCAGTCATAGCTTCTCCTTATGCAGATGAACTATGTGTGTGTGTGTCTGTGTTTTCTTTAACTGGCTATGTATCCAAAATGTAGCCATGTTTATACTAATTGATGCAAAATGTTAGTGTTCTTCCCATGTTAATTCTATCTTATGATTGGCATATCGTCTTCTGATTTGAGCATTTTGATAACAATGTTTTGTTCCTTTCAGTTTCCAATCAAGAATGCTGGTGTGGGTGAACGACTATTAGCTTCATGCTGTGAGGTGATGCACTAAATTCCAAATCGCACTATGCTTTTGTATATTCATGCTTGTCACTAAAGCAACTTCAGCGTGTTTGAGAACTTGTATATGATAGTATACTTTTCTGATCATATTTATGCTTGACACTAAAGCAACATCAGCGTGTTTGAGAACTTTGATATGGTAGTATACTTACCTGATCGCATGTAATAGTTATCTAAGTTATCTTGGATAGGTTTGTTGTCTAAAGAGTGTCCCCTAATGACTCAGTGTCGCATCTATTGCATTTTTTGTGTACTTTGCTCGAATATATAATAAATAATTAAATGGGAATGTTCACCTGAAATCAGATTTTTGTATTGTGCTTTATATGTTAATTATTTTGCTTTAAGTTCTGTTTGGATTGGCTACTTTCCTGTCTGCACCTATGCAACATCCATTCTTGTTGCTGTCCGGGAGATTTGAGCAGTTTCTCGGTTTTGTTAGGTAGATGGGATGAGTTTTCCATATAGAGAGTTCTCCATTCTAAAGCTTTGCCAGTCCATGTCGATATTAGAGTGTGATTTGACTTGTTAACTAGTTCTGTCTATGTTGAACTCTTGGCCATGCAGAGCTGGTCGCTTTGACCAATCTAAATTGGAATCCTTTCCTTTGTTTGGGCCGTGAATGGGACATTATTTGATTTTTTAATAAAGTTGACTCTTATAGGTAGAACTTGAAAGTTGTTCAATTGTTTGAAATTCTGAGTTGCTATGGGCTTCTGTAATGATTCTGGGTAAAATAGTGAATAGTTATTGTGAGCTTATATTGGTTTTGATACTTGTACCAAATATGGTGCAAAATTTAATGTTTGGATCCAGCGCTAAATTTATTGGCTTTAATATCGTACCATATATGGTGTGCAGTATTCAGTGATTGGGGCCAACCCTAATGTGTGTAGATGCTTAGTTGTTGCTGTAGCAGTGGCACCCTCATTAGTCTATTTTACATTTTGATGAACTTGTACATCCCATATGCATCTTTGTTACGCCTTGTCTTATCCTTGACATAGATGAAATTTGGTGATATCTTCATGGACTTGGATCAACATACTATTGCCTTTGATATCTTTCTACAAAAGTTTTGATCTATAAAGCTTCTGTGCAGGATGCAGCACAAGTTTCTATAAGAGAGGTTAAGACATCAGAAGGTGCACACTGCTTGCAGTTGAAGGTATCATCGAGGTCAAGATTACGAGATGGTTTTTGGAACTTTCTTGAAAGATACGGTTTTCGATATGGTGACAATATTTCGCGACCTCTATTGCCTTGTGAGGTTGGCATCTTCTCCCCTTTGTCAATATGAGTGGAATTATTTTTTTCGTTCACTTTTTTTCCATAAATTGTCTGAAAGGACAATAAAATTGTGATAAGGTATAGACATGTTATTTTATCACATGCTTTGACTAGTATAACGATGTGCATGTGAAGTGTGGTGCCAGTTTCTCTTGACGGGATACGTTGCAGCTATGCTTCTTTTACTGTAGATGTAGCTTCAGATATTGTCTCTGGTGGCTCATACATGCTGATATCTATTCCTACCTAAATGATGGGCTTGGAAGCTGTAGAGTGGCCACTTTTATAATTTATGTGCGTTTAATGTTAATTAGAACTGCATAAAAGTTTTAAATGGAAGTGGAAAATAAAACAAAGATGGGATTTAGATGTTGGATGGTGTTCTACTGAAGTGTCCTTAAAGAATGACACAATGGCTGTTTCTGTTATAAAGATATACGCCCATTGCAATAAGTCTAGATAGGTCTTTCCTGTTTCTTAATAAGCATCCAAAACATGTTCTCTGGTTAAGGAACCTGGAAGCTCTGCATCGTGGTAGATCTTCTATAACAAAACTTGCAGATGCTCATAAATGAAGGAAAGATATCACTTGCATGTAAAAAGTGGAAGCCCTAGCCATATGAC
Source organism: Eucalyptus guilfoylei (assembly GCA_016097605.1). Lineage (NCBI taxonomy): Eukaryota > Viridiplantae > Streptophyta > Magnoliopsida > Myrtales > Myrtaceae > Eucalyptus > Eucalyptus guilfoylei. Next base: position 712,995 of record CM027869.1, read on the forward strand.
TTGTCAAAGCTAGAAGCAAATACAAGTAAAATTTGACTTTGGATTCTCTTCATGATTTAGTCGGTTACTTCTGCTGCAATAGGTTTGTCTATTCTATGGTTGTAATTTTGTTAGTTTCCATCACCATGGTTGAAGGCTCTTTAAGTAAAAAATGTCTTGGAACTTGTTCCAGAAGTAGCCTGTGCTTGACTTCCTTATTTGTTCTCTGGAAGTGGTCCTTGAAGTTGCTTCGCTGCTTAATTCAGTGGAATTAATCAACAGGTTGTGGAAATGCTCAAAAGAATTCCTGAGGAGACCAAAAGGAAACTTGCTGGGAAAGGATACTTTCCTCAAGAAGGATATATTATCCAGTATCTACCTGTTCCGCCAAATTGTTTGTCTGTTCCGGAAGTTTCTGATGGTGTTAGCGTTATGTCCTCGGTAAGGCAAAAGGAGGAGTTCAATTCTTATTTTGGGCGCTTTTTTTTTGTTTTTTGGGGTCTCCCGAGTGCTAATAATGAAATATATCATGTGTCTTCCCAGGATCTTTCGGTGACAATGTTGAAAAAGGTTCTCAAGCAAGTTGAGATCATCAAAGGTTCAAGGTCAGGAGCTCCTAATTTTGAGTCCCATGATGTGGAGGCTCAAGATTTGCAAAACGTAGTCAATGAGTATCTATTAGTCAGAGGTACTGCAAAGGCGTCTCGAGATATTGATACACGCTATGGGATCGGTAAAGAGCCATCGGATACTGCTACCAAAGCATGGCTGGAGAAAATGAGGACGTTGTTTATTAGGAAAGGCTCAGGATTTTCCTCTCGCAGTGTGATCACGGGTGATGCCTTTAAGAAGGTCAATGAAATAGGCATTCCTGCTGAGATTGCGCAGAGAATAACATTTGAGGAGAAGGTTAGCATGTATAACATGGATTATTTGCAAGGTCTGGTGGATAAGAAGTTGTGTCTGGCATACAAAGATGGTTCAGCCATGTATTCACTCAGAGAGGGTTCCAAAGGGCATACCTCTTTGAGGCCCGGCCAAGTTGTTCATCGCAGGATTATGGACGGGGACATTGTGTTTATCAATAGACCACCGACCACACATAAGCACTCTCTACAAGCACTGTCGGTGTATGTCCACGATGATCACACAGTGAAGATAAATCCCCTGATCTGTGGACCTCTTGGTGCTGACTTCGATGGGGATTGCGTCCACTTATTTTATCCCCAGTCAGCAACGGCAAAGGCGGAGGTTGTAGAACTCTTTTCTGTGGAGAAGCAGTTGCTGAGCTCACATAGTGGGAACTTGAATCTGCAACTAGCTACCGATTCCTTGTTGTCGTTGAAGATGATGTTTAGGAAGTATTTCTTTGACAAGTTAGCTGCTCAGCAATTGGCAATGTTTGTTTCATCAGATTTGCCACATCCTGCTTTGTTGAAAGCTCACCAGTTCTGTCCTACCTGGACGGCTTTACAGATGTTGCAAACTGCTTTGCCCGCAGGCTTTAATTGTTGTGGGGATAAGTACTTGATTAGTAAAAGTGATCTATTGGATGTGGATTACAGCAGGGAATTCATTGCGTCCATGATAAGTGAAATTGTTACATCGATATTTTTTGAGAAAAGTCCTGTGGAGGTTTTGAAGTTTTTCGATGCACTTCAGCCGTTACTGATGGAAAACTTATTTACAGAAGGCTTTAGTGTGTGTCTAGAGGATTTCTATATACCCCAATCAATGATTCAAGATATTCAGAAGAACATTCAGGTGATATCGCCACTGCTGTATCACCTAAGAACAACTTACAATGAACTGGTGCAATTGCAGCTGGAAAATCACCTTCGACTGGCAAAACTGCCGTTGTCGCGATTTATCTTGAAGTCATCTGCGCTTGGTGATCTCGTGGACTCGAAAAGTGATTCGGCAATCAATAAGATCATTCAACAAATTGGGTTTCTGGGTGTTCAAATCTCAGACAAGGGAAAATTCTATTCCACCTCATTATTTGATGAGATGGCCTCCCTTTTTAGGAGCAAATATTTCTTTGAGGGAGTTGATTATCCATCTGGTGAGTACGGATTAATCAAGAGCTCCTTCATTTGTGGGTTGGACCCATATGAGATGATGGTCCATTCTATATGCACAAGGGAGGTCATTGTACGATCCACAAGGGGATTGTCTGAACCAGGAACCCTCTTTAAAAACCTAATGGCCATCCTTCGAGATGTAGTCATATGCTATGATGGCACTGTGCGGAATGTTTGCAGCAATTCAATAATCCAATTTGAGTATGGTTCTGAGGTTGGAGGCAAGCCCGAAAATCTCTTCCCTGCAGGTGAGCCCGTTGGTGTATTAGCAGCAACTGCCATGTCAAATCCTGCTTATAAAGCAGTTCTTGATTCTTCTCCTAGTAGTAATTCCTCATGGGAGCTAATGAAGGTAATAATATTCTTTTCTGTTGATGGTTAGAATTAGCTAACACTCGATGTTCCATCTCCATTTCATGGAGAATTTGAATTTTTTAATGTCCTCGTTTGTCCTTATAGGAGATACTGCAATGCCGAGTCAACTTTAGAAACGAACCAATCGATCGCCGTGTAATTTTGTACTTGAATCGATGTGGTTGTGGAAGGAAGCACTGCAGTGAAAATGCTGCATGTTTAGTCAAGACTCACTTGAAGAAAGTGAGTCTCAAAGATCTCACAGTTGGCTTCATGATTGAGTAAGTCTTTTATATTGTATTCTTCTTTTATACAATCATTGACTCTTCTGCATGGATCTATTTGCTTTGACAAATCCTGCCTTCTATTTTATGGCTACTTTCTCTTGATCTTAACTACTTTGTATCACTCTGACAAAAATAAGAGAGCCACTTGTCAAGTTGTCTGCTGATTGTGATACTGCAGTTTCAATCATAGCTGCTGACTATTTTCATCATATATGCCTGTGTAATTTGGTAAAAGGTAGCTGAGTTGTTACTTACAATCTTGTACCTTGTTTGTTACTTAAGGTACTGAGCTGAACCTTAATCTCTTTCTCCGCAATTAACTCGTCTACTCCTGAATAACAACTCAATGTCCAAAACATATAAAAACATAAATGCCTTCTGATTAAATAATTAGAGCTTTAAGATCGGTCATTTTATCAACGCTAATTTGTGGTTGTCGGAAGATGATAATTAATGGATCTTTGTTTTATGTGCTGCTTGTACTTGATTGACATCTCACTCTAGGGCTTCGCGTCTTTATTTGATTGGAACTGGTGCAAAGTCTCTGTCCATCAGCCTTAAAATTGACTATTCGAAATTTCTCCTGTTCTGCATTGGTAGTGAATGAAAAATAGATTTTTAAAGGTGCGGAAGTGTCTCTTGTTTTAGTACTTATGGTTTTTGATTTGTGATATAGTCGTTTAATTTCTGACCAGTGTATGGCCTTGTATCTCTGCTGAAGAGGAGCCGGGTTTGCTTAATATATATATTTTAATTTAATTCTATATCTGATAGGAATGTTTCATGTCGCCTCTTCTTTCAGTCTAAAACAACAATGGTCTTACAGTAACATTTTATCTCGTGCTTGCCTCTTTTCTTGTGTCTGGTCCATGAAAACTGATGTTACCTATTGCCAACAGGTTTCATGGTAAATGCAGCAAAATTAGTACTTGAATGAGAAACCAAAGCAAAAAGCTGAAGGATGTGAAAAAGATATAATTGTTTTGAAGGAAACTTCATGTATTTGCATCTTATACTGCTTGTCATGACTATTGCGCTCTTTTAATGCACTAATGATGAGCATTTGTACTGCTGCTGGGAAATCTCCACCCTATACTACGTATAAAATACTCTTTTTATTGAGATGTAATTGATGGAAGTACAATAATTATTAGTGTGCATCATATTGTCAAATATCACTTTATTCTCATCATATTAGGAAATGGGACTTTTATTTGTTCATTTCTGTGGCTCTAGAAATGCACTTTGACTCACTTTCCAATAAAGTGTTGTGATAGCTATATAATATCCTGATATCAGCTTGTATCGACTGCTTGGAGAATGTTATAGCATGCTTTTCTCTGTTTGGTGATTTGAGGTTTCAATTTATGTGTAGGTATAAAGAACAACGGACAGTGTCGGAAAGCGGACTGGTCGGTCATATTCATCTCGATGAGGTTATTAAATAAGTTTCCATGATTGCCACTTTGTGTATAAAGATTAATGTTCGGTAAATTGGGTTACCTCTAGGGTGTTTTGCTTTTCTGAGTTGCAAGCTTTGTGAAACAGGTGCATCTGAAAGAATTGAACATCTCGATGGTTGATGTTCTGAAGCCGTGCGAAGAGACCATCAACTCATTCCGCAAGAAGAAAAAAGTTGGTAATCTTTTCAAGGGGACAATGCTATCTGTCAGGTTAGTTTTATTATTTTCATAGTAATTGGAGGATCTGCCTGCTGCATCTCATATAGTGTGCTTCCAGCAGTTGCATTTGCAGTTTGTGCACTGTCCTGCAAAGTTGACTAGGTCTTCGTGCTCAATGAGCCGGCAAGCAATGACGTAATCGATGGAACTAAGAAACTGTTACATTTTCATAAATATGTACAGTTGATTCTGAAAATGTCAAAAAGAAGAATACCTTCATGCATGCAACTCATAGATTCGGTTTGAGAGAGTGATGTAAAAGAATGTGGACAGGAAGTTTTAGTTGGACATTTCACTGCTTCATGTTTTCTATGTGGGTTTTGTTCTGGAAATGTTTGCAATTGAAGATTAACTATCTGGTGAAGCTTCAAATGGTATAGCATGAATATTCACCTCAAATATTGTGGAAGCAACTGGGCCCTGAGCTGCACATCTGTTATTTTTAGTTTTCCTTTTGCTACAATAGTCTAGAGAAGAAACTGTCTTTTGGGATATATGTTGATGTATGAAACGACCATCTTGTCCATAAACGGTTTATTTAACATTTTTTGATATTATTATATGTGTGTTGATTATCATGTAAGTTCTCTGGCATGGTCTTAATTTGTGCTTGTTGCCATTGCTTGACAGTAGTGCAAAATGGGAAATCTGATAGTTTTTGTTTGCTTGCTTCCCTCTTTGCAGTGATGGCTGCTCTTTCCAGCCAAAATGTGCGGGTGGGAGATCCCAAATGCCATGCTTGATGTTCTTCTGTTTGGATGCAAATGATCCTCAATTAGAGAAAATCACGCAAGTTCTTGCCAACAAGATATGTCCTGTTATACTTGATACAATCATCAAAGGTACTGTAGATTACTACAAGGTCACACCATTGTTTCTGTTGTTTGTTTTCATTGCTCATAGCTTTATATATCTATCAAATAGTGTGAGATTGGATAGAAGATTGTTTTTCTGTGTAATGCTATCCAGAATGTACTATTTGTTTTGAAGAGGTGCGACTTTTTAGTTTTGATGACTCCAGGCAGGGTTCTGAAGATGCTATAGCTCCTTGTATTTTAGCAAGGAGGAAAGTTTTATGGACGATGTGATGGTTTCCTGTGATCTTGATCTTACAATTTAAAATACCATAAATCTAGTCTGGTTTTTTGAATGACAAATGAATGAAATAGAAGGGGAAAGAGCAGAGAAGTCAATGAATTGCATGATGTTAGGTTATGATTACATGTTCCATGTACATGTCAGCATGCGATAGAGTTCGTGGAATTCAATCTATTCATTATTATTAGTAATTAGTATTACTGTTTTTTGCCAAGATGTTTGTCAAATGGTTTACGCAGTAGTTCAGTCCTTCACAGCAAAATAAAGTAAAGAAGAAGAAGAAAACTTAAGTGGAATTATCTTGACATTATTGAGGCACATCAATGGACAGGTGACCCCCGGATTAGCTCTGCAAACATTGTCTGGATCAATCCTGATACAACATCATGGATAAGAAACTCTCGCAGGAATCAGAAGGGTGAACTGGCCCTGGATATCGTTCTTGAAAAGTCGGTATGCAAAAGAAGTGGTGATGCATGGAGGATTGTTCTGGACTCATGCCTTCCTGTACTCCATTTAATTGACACAAAACGCTCTATTCCATATGCAATAAAGCAAGTTGAGGAATTGCTTGGAATATCATGTGCTTTTGATCAGGCAATCCAGGTATAATTCAAGTTTTGGATAATTACATTCTCACAGTTGTTCCTTTATCCCTTGATAAAGTGGCTTCTGGGGGGTACTTCTTTTTATTTTTACTTGTCTCTTTATCTTTTTCCATTCTGTATACTTAGATGACTCCAATTTTATGGCCATTTGCAGCGTCTTTCGACATCAGTTGCGATGGTGGCCAAAGGCGTTCTGAAGGAGCATCTGATGCTTCTTGCTGACAGCATGACTTGCTCTGGAAGTCTGATTGGCTTCAATTCTGCTGGATATAAAGCGTTTTCCCAGTCACTGAATGTCCAAGTTCCATTCACCGAAGCAACACTATTTGTATGTAAATGTTCTTGTTTTGATGGAACGTGAGGGAATAATGTTCACCTGCTCAAGTAACTGTCATTGCTTATTTGTTTCAACTCTTATTATGTTTGCTTGCAGACTCCCAGAAGATGCTTTGAGAGAGCTTCGGTGAAGTGTCACATGGATGCTTTGTCAAGCGTCGTGGCATCTTGTTCCTGGGGCAAACGTGTTGCTGTAGGCACAGGCTCCAAGTTTGATATCCTCTGGGGCACAAAAGACGGGGTGAGAATTTTGAAATCACTGGTTACCCCCTAATTCATATACTAGAACAGATATAGCCGATAGATGACTAAACAAAAGTACATCGGCATGACTTTTCAATACCACCCAAGAATTTCATTCACACTTACATTGTATTCTATTAATTTAAATTAGTTAACTGTTATAGATAGCACTTCAAAAAATACTTCTAGGAAGTTACGTCAGTCGAACATTGTGGGGTTCTTGAAGGAGTTGTCATCCTACCTTCAAAAACTATAGAGTTGGGGAAAAATTTAGTCTCAGCTATGCCTCTGCATGTTTCTTACAAATCATGATGTCTTAATAGAGCTGGATAATCTTGAATTTCTTGTGCACACTGTTCTAAGTGAACTAGTTTTACAGGTGGATTCAAAACAGGAAGGTGCTGCTGATGTGTATAGTTTCCTTCATATGGTAAGAGGGCCTAGTATGGAAGGAACAGGAGATTCTACATGTCTCGGCGTAGATGTTGAGCATCTTGACTGGGAAGACGAAAACACAGAGCTCAACAGATCTCCAGAAAACAATTCTGAGAAACCCGTTTTTGAAGATGATGTTCAGCCGTGGGACAAGGTCACATCTGTGGATGATTGGGATGCTAGTGCTTCTTGGGAGAAGAATGGCAAAGATTCAACCACACCAGGAAACAATGGACAATCAACTGCATGGTCTAATTGGGGATCTAAGAAAGCGGAGAGCCAAGTTATAGATTCTCAAGTGGATAATACAAAGAGCAGTTGGAACAGTTCAACTTCTTGGGATAAAGAAGCTGATGCCAACCAGTTACGTGGTCATAACTCACCGAGCTGGGGGAACGGTAGAGCTGATGATGATGGTCTCCGTTCTACAAAGGACAATGAAAATTCTTCCAAATCTGGTGGATGGGGGGCTGCTGCCTGGGGTAGTGATGGTGGCTCTCAGAGCAGAAAGAGCTGGGATGACTCTGAAAAATCTATGATTGACGAAACTCAAAGAAGTAAATTGGAACAGCAAGGCCATGGATGGGAAACCAAAAGCCGGGGGAAAAAACCAGATGATGAAATGGGTTGGGATGGTGCTCAAAGTGTCAAAGATAAGTCTGGAAGAACTGATCTGGATGATTTTACCAAAGCCGATGAACAACCTTCTAAATCTGGTGGATGGGATGCTGCCATTGGTGTCATGAATGAAGCTGGTTCTCAAAGTGAAAAAGGTTGGAATAGTTCTCAAACTGCGGAAACTGAAAAAGAGAGTCAATGGGAAACTGTGGGCTGGGGCAAAAGGGCTGAGGGCAGCGAGTTGTCTCGAGGGGGTTGGAACAGTTCTCAAAATGCAGATGATACATCCAAAAGAGTTTATGAAGCCAACGAACCGTCTTCCACATCTGGTGGATGGGGTGCTGTGGCCTTGGGACAGAGTGAAGGCAGTTCTCAGGGAACAGAAAAATCAAGTCCATGGGAGCGGCAGAACCAATGGGGAGGAGATTCGAAGAAGAAAAGCAAGGGACAGCATCCTGAATGGAAAATGAGAAGGAGCCTTTCACGGCCTCGTGAAATGATAAATGAGGACCCAGCTGCTCCTCGCATGTTCACAGCAACGAGGCAAAGATTAGACATGTTCACATCAGAGGAACAAGATATACTCACAGATGTGGAACCGATCATGCAGTCAATACGAAGGATAATGCATCAGTCTGGGTTAGTTTCAGATAATGTGCCCATAGCGTTAGCTCATTTGATCTTTTAATTTTCACCTGGATTGTTTGCATGTGCATGTGTATATTTGCATGTGTTCTTTATCTGATTAACACAGTTACTAATTCTGAAATGGCACTTCCTCTGCACTTTTTCTCCATAATATATTGACATTGCGCATGTAATTTGACAATTGGTGCATGAGATGATAATACTTGGTTGTAAAACTGCTTCACTTAACACGTCCTCTCTATCTGAAGGTACAATGACAATGATCCGCTGTCAGCTGAGGATCAGTCCTATGTAGTTGATAATGTTCTCAAACACCATCCAGATAAAGCTGCTAAGATGGGAGCAGGAATCGATCATCTGACGGTATTATTTTAATGATGAATATGCTTACTTGTGATTAATGCATCCTGATAGGATTTACTGGCTTTTGAATGGGATGAGTGAGATCATGCAAACCAGATCATCCATTTCTCCTGCATGCCTGCTATGTGTGATAGATGATGTTCCTTGCTGGTTTGGGGCTAGCCAAGTGGAGCCCAGGGGTTTTCTTCTTCTTCTCATCGTCCACCTCATCTTTTCTCAAAAATTATGTTTTGGAAGACGTTACGCAGCATGGAAATGGGTAAATGGTCAATGATATATGCAATCAGTTGATTACTTGAGAATCTGTATTGGAAATAACCAAATGAACTCTTGAATTGGTGGACTATGTAATGCTTGCTGACATGATTAGGCAGCTCTCGTATATACAGTGATATATCTTTATCCATGATTAGGCAGCTCTTTATTCAGTAATGGTATGGTTTTGATGAACCCTAGTATTCCTTATTTTCTTCATTGATACCCTATATCTGGATCCCTCCCCCATGGGTTAGTTATTAAATATCTTTACCCTGCCCCCTGCTTGAGCCATATTTAGCGACTGCCACCTAGATGTCTACTCTGGGGATGTCCTTTAACTGTAGTGTTTGCATTGGTCCCTGGAATGTTATATAACTCACTCTCTCGGGCAATCTCTCAACCTTTGAGGATTTAATTTGACAGGTTAGCAGACATAGCAGCTTCCCAGACAGCCGATGCTTCTACGTGGAGTCCACTGACGGTTCTCGGGTGGACTTTTCATATCGGAAGTGTCTTGAGAACTTTGTCAAGACCAAGTACCCTGATGCTGCTGAGCTGTTTATCGGAAAATACTTCAAAAGGCCCCGCTCCGACGGCAAACGGGAGCAGAGTGTTGCCCCAGAAGAGGCTACAGAAAATAGATAGGGGTCAATTCTTTTGTTTATGGGAAGTCGTGTTAGGATTTTAGTTTTTGTTGCGAATTTAGTCGTCTGCTCTTTTGATTTGTATATATATTTAGCGGACGACTCTGTAAATATATCATCCTGCCAATGCCCTTTTCTGTTAATTGTATCTTATCTTTCTCTTGGTTAATCATTTTGGAGGATTCAATTATGCCTTGCGATTCAGGGAGAAAAAAAGTGATGAGAAATCATCTGATTTCGTTCTGAGTCGCGGCATTGTAAAAGAACAGGAAGAACAATGCCCTCGAACGTGCGTTCGGGTTGTCTTTCTAAATCGAAATGATTTCACAGTTTTAGCTTCGGTGTTTACGCGCTCTTTTACTCCAAACTTAGGGTTGAGAGATAAATTTATGCGTCCTTGCCTCTGTCATGCACGCCAATTTCTTAAAAAAAAATAAAAATAATTCACGAACATTCATTCAATTCACCGATGGACAAAAGGAAGAGTATACATTCATCCAATTTCCCATGTTGGGGGTAAACATGGATCTAGGGTAGAATTGGGAATTGAAGAATCGGATTGATGAGAATCTGTCCTGTTTCAAGTTTTGAGTTAGGGTTAGTTTTAAATTTAAAAAATTGGAGAATCTGTTTCGATGAGTAATTTTAGGTTCTAGTTAAAAGAAATCTCAACTTGAATATGGAAGAAGTTTTTGTGTTTTTCTTAGGTTGTGTTTGCATATTAACCTGTGATGTTTCATGGCTTTCGATGATAAATATATAATATGGAATCACTAGTTTGAGTTTGCGTTTTATAATTGAAATTTTTACTTTAGGGTTCGTTCGTTTCGCGGAAAATGACTTACTGGAAAACGTTTTTCGGCATTCGTTTCATGGAAAATGAACTAGTTAAAGAAAATGTTTTTTATCATTGAAAAAAACAATATTTAAAAGTGAGGAAAATGTTTTCCATTTTTGAGAAATGAAAAACGTTTTCCATTTTTGAGAAATGAAAAACGTTTTCCATAACTTATTCTATCTTGCTTCTTTTTATCAATACATTTTCGTTTTATTTTTATGCTTTCTTTTTCTTTTCTTTTTTTTAAATCGAGTTTTTAATTTTTTTTTCCTTTTCTTTTCTTTCTTTTCTTTCTTTCCTTTTCATCTTCTTCTTTGGTGGCGGCTGGCAACAAGCCAGCTCGAGCCTCACCCCAGGCTAGCAAGGCTCCGCCTAGCCCAATCTGGCGAAACTGAGCTTGGGCCTCGCCAAATCAAGCGAGGCGGAGCTCTCGCTAGCCTGGGGTGGAGCTCGCGACTCGCTAGATCCGACAAGTTGGGCGGGGCTCGGGCCTCGCTCGAGCTTGCCAAAGGTTCGCCGAGCTCTGGCGAGCCGTGAGCTCGCCGGGTCTGGTGGGGGAGCTCGGGCTCTTGATCTAGGCGAGCCTGAGCTCTGCCACCAGACTCGGCGAGCTCGCGGCTCGCTAGAGCTCGGCGAAACTTTGGCGAGCTCGGGCAAGATCAGTCGAGCCTCGAGCTTGTCGGATCTGGCGACCGGGTCTTGGGCGGTTGCCCAGGGAGACGGCGGCGGAGGGAGGAGGAGGAAGAAGGAGGAGGAAGGAGGCGGCAACGGAGGAAGGAGGAAGGAAAAGAAAAAGGAAAAAGGAAAAAGAAAAAGAAAGAAAGAAAATAATAAATAATAAAAATTTCGATTTTTAAAAAATACAAATAATTAAAAATTCATTTTTTAAAAAATATAAAAAATAAAACTAATTTTTTGGTCAATTAAAAATATTAAAATTCAATTTTTGATAAATTTTCTCAAACAATTAAATTAGCTAACTAACGGTGTAAAATATTTTCCACTCAAAATTTAAGTTTAGTAGAAGACTAGGAAAATATAGTCATTTTCCTGTAAAATGATTTTTAAGAAAATGTTTTTCAGAAACATGATATTTTCCGCGAAACGAACGGACTTTTATTAATATTTCATATTCTTCCCGTGTCTAAATATAAGTTATAATTAGTGGCTTAGTAATAAGTGATTGTTATTAAATGTGATAATTTATTACAATCATTCGATTAATAATACATGTGAGATTGGGCTAACCGATCTTGGAACCTATGATAGAGTAGGTTACAGTTTCAAAGTGAGTTCTAAGTTTTAGGATATGTAGTGTAGATTTCATGTTCCAAAATATAAAGAACATGTTTAAATGAGTAAATTGTAGGTTACAGGTAGAATTTGTATAAAACTTAAAATCGTTACTCTTGCTCCTATAGAGCTCTCTCTTTAGGACCCTCTCTTCTTGCTTAGGCGCTTTAGTCGGCCGACTAGAGAACGGAGGCTCAATGAATTCCCTCAGTCCTAAAAATTCCATTAAAAAGGAAACTATTTAAAAATGATAAATATGAGAATTGATAGTTATCTTCGAGCCGGTCTTGTTAGGAAAAAAATCGATAATTTTGCTCCAACAATGCAATTTAAATATTTTTATTCATGTCATGCCCGCTTGCCCGATTCACTTACTCCCTTTGGAAATTGCATTCACCCCTTTATTTTGCAAATTCAAAAGAGGATGTGGCTAATTTATCCCGAATGAGAAAGTCTTGTACTTTCTTTCTTGATTTTTTTTTGGTCGGTCTCATTTTACTTCTATGCTCACTTTCAAATTTTTGCTTTTTTACAGGACGTAAGTATCGAAATTCACATTTAAAATTAATTTGCCCTCGTCTCGACCCTTCATTAAAATGGCCTTTTTGTATGGATATTTTTCTATGGACCCCACCATTATCATTGAAGTGGCCTGCGCATATACAGAGAGCATATTCAGAAAAACAGTTTCACTTACCAACTGATCCACTTCCGAGGACGATCGGCTCCGCCTCCGTCTGCTCCGGCGCCGCCACCTCCTCCTCGCCGCCGCTTCGGTTCGTTCCGGCGGCTCGATCGGCCGTTTCCCCTCCTGTCTCGACCGGGTAGAAGGAGGGAAAAAAAGATGGCGTCTTTGCTGGCCCAGCTCGGGTTTTCGCCGGAAAACGGGTTCCAGGCGTGGGAAGACCAGAGCTTCTTCAAGCTGCGGAAGCGGGATGCCCACGTCACCCTGCATTGTCACGATTCCGTCGAAGGTTGGTGCCCGTTCGCGTCGCCGGTCGTGTCTGATCGAAACCGTGTGGAAAGTGCTTTGATCAGTTCGGATTGGGACTGCCAGTTTTATGAGCGATCAGTTACCCTTTTTCCCCCCTGAAATTTTCGTATGCTCATCGTGTTGAATCGACAGTCTTGGTATATGTCCTGCTTTGCTGTGTGCTCGCGGCTTGGGAACTCAACTCACTCTTTGTCGTGTTGTCAGGAGCTCTCAAGTACTGGTTCGAGCGCGGTAAAGTGGACTTCACGTTGGCGGACTCGGCGGCGTGGGACGACGATGCCGTCGACAGCGCTCTCGACTGTGCTGCTTCCTGGGTCAAAGGCTTGCCTTTTGCAAAGTCCTTGTCTGGCCATTGGAAATTCCTCATGGCTCCGAGTCCTAAAGATGTCCCTGGCGGCTTTTTCGATACTGCGTTTGAGGATTCCGCGTGGGAAAGTTTACCTGGTATAATTGCTAGTCTTCGTTCTTCGCAAGAGCAGCCTTTAAGATTCAAGCGCTGCATTCCCAAGTGATAAAGATTACTAGGCCGAATATCAAATGTTGAATTTCAGATTGACTGTTTTTTGGCTGCGTCATTTCTTGAACTTGATGATCTTCTATGTCATAAATATATGTTGTACTGCTGCAAAAAGTTTAGTGAAGGTGCAGCTGTTAATGAAGGAATTTCCTATATTGATAGTGTCCCTTCTGTAGTGGGAGTTGACCACGATACTGCTCTTATATCTCAGGAGTCGGTCTCCGCTAAACTATACCTCATTGAATTTTGCTATACTAAGCCCGAATGCCATTGATGATGCAATTTTAGTGAGGAATTTTTCTTTTTTTTTTTGGGGGGGGGGTGTTGGGGGGACTGTTCATTTGTGTCGAGAGATCTTTTGTCTATCTGAGTTTCATTAGGTACTTGTTTGAGCGACTTTTTAGTGTTCAAAATGAAAGCTGTCAAGCATGCGGGATCATGAAATGTTTCAACCAATCGCAGTTCAGTTAATAAAATCATTGCATATTTAGAGATCGTCAATGATTTATGCTAGGTAGGTATCTTTTGTGAGGTCCTTTTGGTTTCATTGTTCAGGTATATTGTCATATTTATCATTATGTATTGCACACTGCCACATCTTCTAATCTTTTCACTCATTTTTGTTCAAATTGGAGCAGTTCCTTCCAATTGGCAGATGCATGGATATGATAGGCCTATTTACACAAATACTCTGTACCCATTTCCACTTGATCCTCCAAACATTCCTTTGGAAAATCCAACTGGTTGCTACAGGACATATTTCAGCATCCCTAATGAATGGAAAGGTATTAGTTGTTTGAATGCTTTACATTTTATATGTTTAGCTCCTCTGAAGCTGGTCTGCTCAAATGAAATAATGGAATGTTGCTGCTCATACATTTGACTTTCCTTCCACTTGTTGTCTCACAGCTATATTCTCAGGGCATTTCTTGATGTCTTCTGATGCTTCATATGTGTATGTCTCATAATTGTCAAAGATTATTGTGTGATTATAGAATCTGCGTGGAAAACTTCCGAGTATGCCTGTACCATTTTAGCTAGCTCCTGTATTCATGTGGATCACAAGAATGCTGAATGAAATCTAAAAGTTATGGTCTAAATTTCATATGCTCAGCTGATTGAAGGAATTTCCTCTGTCTTGATTTTAGGTCACAACTTGTCAATATAGGATAAAGCATAGCGTGATATTGTCCTGTGTACTGGAGTTCCTATGCCATGTCTCCATCTAGTGGCTGTTGGAGGAAACGCTTAGTAGTTACTAGTTGGACAATTATTCCAACAAATTGGTGGCTTTTGGTAATCACTTGAGTTCAGTGGATTCTGATTGTGGTCAACCTTCAACTTGGAAGTTGATCAGCCAGTCACTATACTGTATCACATCTACTCTTAATGAACCTTTTTGAGTGGCTGTGGTAGCTTCTTGATAGCAAAAGCAGTTTCTTATAAGCACTCCCTAACAAAACATCCCTATATTTTTCTATCCTTGGATTGAAATGGAAAATCCTGAGATTTTAGCTTGACTACACTGGTTATTGGTGTATAAAACTTACCATATCATCTTCACTACATTTGGTTGAGCATGCAAATGCATTAAGTTACATATCTGTGGACTTGATTCTTAAGTATGTTATGCAAAAGTAGTGAAAGTTTCTCTCTCTCTCTCTCTCTCTCTCACACACACACACACACATGCACGCATGCGTTCGCAAATACACACCTGCACATGAGAGCCTTTTGTGGTGGCATGTTGCTAATGATATCATTTTTGTGTTGCATCTTTTTTGTTATGCCTTGCTTTGTACTCTTCTTCTTTGAAGTATTTGGTACTTAACTTTCGAGTAATGGTAGAGACACATTGATCCATATACTAAATGTGTTGATTAAAGGATGTGGCATATAGTAAGTGATTATTTAAGTTAGTAAGCCAATTTAAATACCCAACAGAATTCTGCCATATTGTAAACACATTGAGTGTATGAGTGTTAGAATTGCCGACATTATTCTTAACTCTTTATTGTGGCTTTAGCTTTGCTTCATTTTTACATTGAATAGGGCGTAGGATTTTGCTGCACTTTGAAGCAGTGGATTCTGCCTTCTGTGCATGGATTAATGGAGTCTTCGTGGGGTATAGGTAATTTTTTCTCCACTCTTTGTTATAGTTATTTGATCCTTTGACCATAAGTATATTCTATCAGAAAAAAAATTGCGACGTTTGGTGAGTATTCTTCTTTGCATTGAATTTTGGGAATTATTGCCTATTCATCTAATGAAGGCATAGTTTCAATTTAAACATTACAGCAGAGATAAATATAACTTAAACACTTTCTGCCTCAGGTGGGTGTGCTCCTGCCTGAGCCTAAAGTGTGAATTAATTCAATGTGAGGCATAGGAGGATGTAGGGACTTGAAACATTGGACCTGTCCCTTTGATACCAAGTTGGGTTTTTTAATCCATGCTGACGCTTAAGGCCCATTTGGTTTCAGAAAAGATATTTTGATTTTCCTCTTCATAGAAAAGAAAACAGAAAAAGTAAGTGTTTTCATCTTTTTTTCCCCTTGACAACATGTTTAATAAGTAAAAATGAGAATTCTCTTTAAGAATACTCTTCAAAATGTTGCTGGTTGCGTATGAGGGTCTGTTTCGTTCTTAGATAATTAAATCAGAAATTCCAGAAACTTTCCTGTTAATCTAATCAGGCCTTAGGTTGGTAGAAAATGGTTTTGACACTTCCGAACTTCTATGTCATGCTCTAGAACAATGGATGATAGTATCATGCAATGCCTCCTTATTCACTTAATTCTTTCGTTCTTGCTTTGCTTGCATTTTGGTGGTACATCAGTTTGGCATTTCCTGTTGCATCGACATTTAACTGTATTATCTATAGATATCAGATAGTCTGGAAAATATTTTCATGGAGAATGTCTTCATTTACTTAATTGTTATTATGGCCCAAGTAGAAAAATTTCTATGGCCTTGTCTCTGAGAGAATAAATAGAAGGTCGAATAATGCACTTGCCTCATTGTTTGACGTCATTGATGATATTTTATTCTGGATTTTTGCTGGCCAGAGCATGTTTTGCTCTGAGTCAATGCCATTGTTTTTTGCTTGAAAGCAATTTGGGACTAATATTTATCCTCTTACTGTTTACTAGATTGTACCTTTTTTTCTCTCAAATTAAATGAGGTATGTGAAAGGGACATTCCTGTTGTGCCACACTTGCTAAAAAGGGATGAGAGATAGAAATTAGTTATAAGAAGAATCCTGATGCCGTGAACTTGTTAAGAAAGCAACTTTCAGTTAACTGTTATTATGGATAACTTCCATGCTGGGTTCTTGAACAGGAAAAATACTGATGGAAACAGTGATCAGTTGTTTTAATCAGTTTATTGACACATGCACAATGCCTGGTTTTGCAGTCAGGATAGTAGGCTGCCAGCTGAATTTGAAATCACTGACTACTGTAAGCCTTCTACTGCTGAAGAAAAGAATGTTTTAGCTGTTCAAGTATTTAGATGGAGTGATGGATCTTATCTTGAGGATCAAGATCATTGGTGGTTATCTGGTATTCATCGTGATGTGCTTCTTCTAGCAAAGCCACAGGTTTGTTTTCTGGACCTTCTCATTTTCATGAAATTTCTTCTTCTATATAGTTACTATTGTTGAACTGTTAATGGTAGTGGTGCTTTAGGGAATATAAGTGAATTTGTAATCTGGATATGTGGCTTGCATATATGAGTTATTATTTCATAAAGTTTTTAAGCTAAGCTTCTTTTCTTCTCTTATTAAGCATTAAAATTTTCTTTTGTAAGCTGGTGGTATATTCTTCTCTATGAGTACATTAATAATAAGAATGTCTTTATAAAACTGTTGTGGCACCATGTGCGGAAAGTTCTAAATAACATGAAATATATTTCTATAACAAATGCATGAAATATTTAACCATATTGGTTTCTTTAATAACATAATTAATCCTGAAAACATCAAATAAATCTGCCAAAACCCCCTAAGATAGTACATGTTGATTTGGAATTTAATCTAGCTGCATTCTTTGAGTTTCTTCGAATCTCATGGATTGATATGACATACAGTCTGATGAAACTCTGTGGAAGATGTCCTCTTACCTTTTCACCACCTGCTTATTGTATGGATTGGAATTGACTAGCTATAACATAACTTTTTCAGGTATTTATTGCGGACTATTTCTTCAAGTCTAACCTGGATGACAATTTCACGTGCGCTGATCTTCAGGTAAGTATATACAAGCGGAGTAGCATTATACAAAATTAGATTTGCTTGAGTCGAGAGCATGCTTCTCCAACTGAAGTGCAGTGTTGTAAATTGTCTGAGTAGCCTCTTTTGCTTTACTTATCACTTTCTCTATGATTCTCTTGTTCTATGTTTTTTCCCCCTCTTCGTGTGCAGCAAGGTTTCTTGCCATCTAGATGCCTTTATCTGTAACCTAGCAGTCATCTCTTATATCTTTTATCTTCTTGAATCTTTCATCTTAGCTGACTAAAGACTTTCTACAATGTAAAAATGGATGAATATTCACAGCATGTGTATTTGTGGCCAACTCTTTCTTTTCCAGATAACAAAAGTTGCTGATAACATACAAAAACAAGTTAAGCCTTTTTCCACTAAGTTGGATCTGCTATCATTAAAGAAAATTTTGCAGAAGAATGTGAAAAGAAGAAACTAGTGAATTTTTCATTCTTCCTGAGTAATTGTCTCCTTTGCGTTTGGGATCTTTGCTTTCATGATAGTGCCAAAACTCCAAATATGGATGACACTTTCTGAATAGGGTGTGATGTGGTAAAGTGGAAATGTCATCTACTCTGAAGAAGTCTCGATTGTTTTGTAAACATTGCATAGTATTGCATCATGTGGGATATCTCGCTTCATGCTTTTAGCATTTTTTTTTCATATTTTTTGAAGAAAACTACTGTCTCCTTATATGGTTGGCTTCTGCTATATTAAGCAGTCTTCTGCTGCAGATGCTGGAAATAGGTTGAGGTGGGGGCAGATGAAAACCTATGCTTAGAATTTACTTAAAATAAATTTTACAAAAATTTTACAAGGTAAGTAAAATATCATTCTAGTATCTGACCAAGATATACACAAATCACTGAAGTCATCAAATATATTTATCCTTAATGATGCACTCCTTTAAATTTATCCTATGACAGTCAGTTGGGTATGGATCACTTTTAGTACCCAACTGAGATATACCTACATATCACTGGTTGCCAATAATTAATTACATGTGAACACAAGATAGTTATATATTTGACATGAAAATATCACAGCATAAGGAAGAAGGCCAAAAGTTGTCATGTCTCTCTTTGGATGTTAAAGTGTGAATCAAACATGTCACCATATATTTCTCTGTGACTCGGGTAATTGATGGCCGTATGATCATCAAAGCATACTTTCCAACTTCACCCCAAATTTTAACTCATTTTACTGTAGTTATCTTATTGTTCACCTCCTTATTTGGAAAATTCCTTGCTCTTCATGCAGGTTGAAGTTAAGATAGATGATTCTCGACAAAAGCCTACAGACAGTATTCTTTCTGACCTAATAATCGAAGCTAAACTCTTTGATACTTCTATCTGGTACAACAAAGATGGTCATGTGGATCTTCTCTCATCTAATGTTTCTGATCTAAAGTTCAACAACTCGTCGTCCATACATGGGTTTCATGATTTTATCCTTGATGGAAAACTGGAAAGGCCTAGGCTCTGGTCAGCTGAATATGTAAGGAAATTGTGAATGAAGTTCTGAAATGAAGATTCTTGATTATGTTTTTGAATCAAGTGTTTATTGCATATATTATGAGATTTCTCCATAATGTCCCTTTTGGATCTTTCTGTGTTGCAGATCATGATGACAAGGTTCTTTCTCTTATATGTATCGTTTCTATCATAATGATAATAGATATTAGTAATCAATTGACTTTTTGGGATTCTTTTAGTATGGAATGCCTCCTACTAATCTTGACATTCTTTCTTTTACTGTAGATTCTATGCATATAGATGTGCCATACAAATATGTAGTTTCCTGTCTCCTTTATTATAGATTGCATGCATATTAGCCCTCAGACAATGCTTTTCAAGAAGTAATTTGTTTGCATTTCTTATTGCTTGTGGCTTGTGTCATTTCAGCCAAATCTCTACACCCTTGTTGTCATCCTTAAAGATTCCGGTGGCCATGTTATTGACTGTGAATCATGCCAAGTAGGCATCCGGCGAATTTCCACAGCCCATAAACAGTTGCTTGTTAATGGGCATCCAGTCATAATAAGAGGAGTGAACAGGCATGAGCATCATCCACGTCTAGGAAAGACAAATATTGAGTCTTGCATGGTTAAGGTAATAATAGAATTTTAGGAAATTTATCTTCCCTATGTCAGCATTTAACAATGGTGTTAGTTGAAACTGTATCGAAGCTCCCATCTTTGCAGGATTTAGTTCTTATGAAGCAAAATAATATGAACGCTGTGAGAAACAGCCATTATCCTCAACATACTCGTTGGTATCAGTTGTGTGATCTGTTCGGCATGTACATGATAGATGAAGCCAATATTGAAACACATGGTTTTGTTGACTCTGAAGATCGGAAGCATCCTACTCTTGAACCAAGTTGGGCTGGTGCTATGCTGGATCGTGTGATTGGCATGGTGGAGAGGGACAAAAATCATGCTTGCATAATATCATGGTCCTTAGGAAATGAATCTGGATATGGGCCCAATCATTCTGCTTCAGCTGGTATTAGACCTTCCAAACTTTTTAGATCTAAGTTTTTTTTATGAATTATTGCTGCTGGAAGGTAACCAAACAAGATTGAATTAATGAATGCACTTATTTTCGTTCAGATTGTTCTCTTGTTATGAGGCGCCTTTGGAAAGAACATGCACACACTTGACATGCTGGTTTAAACCCTGATGGGTAGACTACCTAGATGGAACTTATCAATTGAATCTAACGTTCATTTTTCTTTAGCCATTTATGTACAAAAAATGTTAATGAACATGTTTCAGTTTAGTGGCTTGCCTAGCAAACATGGAGGAGCCAGCCTGGGTTATGGGCTGCAATGTACTTGAACTTGTAGTATTCAGGAAGAGATATGAATCTCTCCTTCAATTTAAAGTGTTAGGAATTCGGATGCATTTTCCATGCAGGAAGTATGGGCAATATAAGGCATGGGAGAAGATGCATTCAATGGAAAAAAAACTTCTTCCTTTGTTATAAGTTACTAATCTAATAGTTTACATCAGGGTGGATCCGAGGGAAAGATCCTTCTCGTGTATTACACTATGAAGGTGGTGGAGCCAGAACTTCCTCAACAGATATTGTGTGCCCTATGTACATGCGTGTGTGGAACATAGTGAAGATTGCTAAAGATCCGAATGAAACTCGTCCTTTGATCTTGTGCGAGTATGTAACTCCGACTTTCTTTCTTTTTCTTTCCCCCTTTGTAATATTTCTTAATGCTCTCTTAGTTCTTAATTCTACAATATCTCTTATCTGATATCCATGTCACGTTCAATATTCATGTGTCACCATTGAAAGGTACTCGCATTCTATGGGAAATAGCAATGGAAACATTCTTGAATACTGGGAAGCAATTGATAGTACATTTGGTCTCCAAGGTGGTTTTATCTGGGATTGGGTTGATCAGGTAAATTACTCCTTGACCTGAAAAAGTATGCTCATGCAAGCCTTCACTTCACACCAACTCCTGTGCAAAAAGTTGACAGAAATCCATGTATATTACCACCAATTGTGCCAAATATTCAACAGGCAATTCTTTTGTTACATACTTATAAGTCGAGTTACTTCTCCTCAATATTACTCGGGAAATATAAGTGGAATGAAAAAATGTCCTGTGAAGTGCTCTGTTGGATGGGTTGTTAGGAACTAATGATAGAACCTATCATCAGAGGTGTCTCACAGATCCGAACCTATCATCAGAGGTGTTCTGATGCTTGATAAGCTAGTGTTCTTCTCCTTTCAGCAGTCAATAACTAGCACTAATATCAACTTAGGCTACGCCTGGTATATTCTATGAGCTTGTTTGACTTTCTTGTTATGGTGATTGCAAAAGGAGGATTTTTTTCAGAAACTTGAGGCTATGTTCTTTAAATTTAGGGTTTACTAAAAGAGAAGGCTGATGGCTGCAAACACTGGGCGTATGGAGGAGACTTTGGGGATATTCCTAATGATTTAAACTTCTGTTTGAACGGACTTACCTGGCCAGATCGAACTCCACATCCTGCAATGCATGGTACATTTCACTTTTTACTTTTTACTGACATATATAAAATTTTGAGTTTAGTGGCTTGATTAGCTATCAATCTGCATGTTCACTGTGGTTCTGTTTAATGTCTGCAGAAGTGAAGTATGTCCATCAACCAATCAAGGTTCTATTAAATGGGATCACGCTAAAGGTACTGTCATGCCTCAGATAATATCTTCATTTTTTTTTGACTGAAGCGGACAATATTTCAATTTCCTTTACAGATAATGAATACTCATTTTTATGAAACAACGGAAGGGTTAGAATTTAGTTGGCTCATCCATGGGGATGGATGCAATCTTGGTTCTGGGACCCTTTCACTTCCCACAGTTGGACCACAGAGCAGCTTTGACATAGACTTAGAGAAGGGTCCATGGTACTCAGTTTGGGCTTCCTGCTCTGCAACTGAGATTTTCTTGACAATTTCTGCTAAGCTTTTGCATTCAACGCGCTGGACTGAAGCTGGGCATATTGTGTCTTCCACCCAAGTCCAGCTGCCAGCAAAAGAAGTCCTTGCTCACCATGTAAAAAGCTATCCCATTTTTTGATACTTATGTCAAGTTTGTCGCATCTTTACGACGTGTTCAACATTTCTTAATATTAGTTTAACCCACAGGCTATCAAAGTTGAAAGTGGTACCTTCTCTAAAGAAGTTTCTGGGGACACAATCAGAGTCTGCCATCAGAATAATTGGGAGATAAAATTCAATATCCAGAAGGGAACTTTTGAAAGCTGGAAGGTTGTTTCTATTGTAATTTTTTTTTTTTTTTGAAGCGGAAGATAATCATCAATCTTATATTTAGGTTGTTGTCCCTCATTTAATCATTCTGACATCAATGGCAATGTAATGGTTGAAGACATGGTAACGAAATTGCAGGTTCAAGGAGTTCCTGTCATGGGTAGTGGCATACTCCCTTGCTTTTGGCGAGCACCTACAGATAATGACAAAGGGGGAGGCTCTGCTAGCTATCTCTCTTTGTGGAAAGCTGCTCACCTCGACAGCCTCTCAGTTGTTACTGAGAGCTGCTCTATAGAGCAAGATTCTGATACTCTTTTGAAAATAAAGACAGTATACCATTTTATCGTGCAAGGTGAGGAGGGTTCCCTTTCTCAGTCTGGGAAATCAATTGTTGTATTTGAATGTGACGTGATATACTCAATCCACTGTTCTGGGGATGTCATTATGGAATGCCATGTAAGACCCAGTTCGAATCTTCCATCCCTACCCCGAGTTGGAGTTGAATTCCATTTGGAAAGTTCTTTGGAGAGGATTCGATGGTATGGACGAGGTCCCTTTGAATGTTATCCAGACAGAAAAGCTGCTGCCCATGTTTCAGTCTATGAGGAGAACGTGGCTGACATGCATGTTCCATACATAGTTCCTGGAGAATGTGCAGGTCGTGCTGATGTGAGATGGGTGACGTTTCAAAACAGAGATGGTATTGGGATTTACGCTTCTATTTATGGCAGTTCTCCTCCAATGCAAATGAGTGCGAGTTATTACACCACGTTGGAACTTGACCGTGCAACGCATAATGAAGATCTTGTTAGGGGAAGCAGCATTGAGGTGATGCCTTGAGTCAGAAATGCTTTCTCGTTTGCTTTGTAGTATCTACAAGTGTTATCATTTGACTGTTTCTATTCATCTGCGAAATTTATGAAGTTTCACTGTGTATATCCAGTCCACTGTTAGTTTCTATGAAATCTGAACTAAATGCGAGAACAAGAAGTTAAGGAATTATTTGCTTTGTGGACATGTTAAGTTCCCTCATTCTGGTTTTCACCCTAGATGTGTCAATAGCTTCAGTGTTATTTCAATGCTTCCTTTTAGTATTTTCCCATTTTCGGGGTCTTGACTATTAGAATTCTACTTGCTTTTACAGGTACATCTCGACCACAAGCATATGGGTTTGGGTGGTGATGATAGCTGGTCGCCTTGTGTCCATGAGAAATATCTGGTTCCTCCCCTGCCATACTCGTTTGCTATCAGATTGTCTCCAGTGATCTCTGCAAGTAACGGATATGAAATTTACAAGTCTCAGTTGTAGAAGACAATTTTCCATTGTCAATTTCGCTGCCTCTATCTGGTCCACAAACGACCACTGGTACAATAATTTGCAAGAGATCTGCAAGAATGAACCTTGTGCTGGACCAAATCCAATCTCAGTTTGTCTCTAAGATCTTTCTGACGGGTGCTTAATTCAGTCAAATTTGTATCTAGACATGCAAAAGTTCTCTTAAGTCCCAATCTGAAGATAAATAAAACCACTTGTGTCAGCAGACTCAGCACTAGTTTGGAAATGGACCGGCAACAATTCAGTGACTTTATGTTCATCTGTATGAAGAGGAACTCTCTCTAATGAAGATATTGTGCTTTTTTTAGTAAATTGTGTTTACTTTTTACCATCTTATGGATCTTATCTATCGGAAGTGGTAGTTATACTCGAGTAGATATATTTATGCCCCTGCAACTATCACGGGCTTAACGTCGCGAGGTGTTGATGACTGATTCTGTCATTTTCGCTTATGATCTTGGTGGATTCCTAAATCACAAATTTATTGGTCTAGCAGGAATCCACAATATGCAATAAGGGGACCACCTTTTATCGATACAGGAAGTGTCACATTGGTTGACATGATAGATGCTAGCTTCTTGGCTCGACTCTTTAAGCAGGTGATGGGACGGAAAAAACAAAAAATTGCTTTATATGGTCTCTGGTCCCCCATGTCCTCCATGAAACAAGACATGGTCCCGGTCTCCCTTAAATTTTGCTGGTCGGTGGCTGGCATTGTTCTGAATCTATCAATTGAATTAAAACACTCTAAGATGGCAACTGGATGTGAATTGGCTGTAACAACGAGGCCAGACAATAGCTCAACATGTTGCAACCGATTCTCCACGGCATGAATGTACTTTAGGTTGATGTTGTGTGCTGAGATCCCTCAAGATGAGGCTGCATGGGAGGTTCTATGGGGAATGAAGTTGCATTAGGAGCATTAGGATGTAAATAAATATGATGATCCCAGTTTTTGCGGAACTTGCCTAGTCATACTTATAGAACTTTTCCGGCACCCCTCGTGGACCTGGCAATATCAGGTATTCCCACATGCCACCTTGAAAATTCAAATTACGACTCAAGGCCTGTAAACTACACAACTCGCCAGTGCTTTGCACATTGCTAATCTGCATTTTCAGCTCTCGATTTCGAAGTTCAGGTCAAAGGAGTAAATTTTTGCTGCGTGTAGTCTGTTGTAAAAATGTCTGGACCTCTAAACCTATCCACGGCTGGCCAACTTGGAGATCATGGTGGATTCTGCTTGCGTGCACTTTGGATATTCAATGTACCATTCTTGCTTGGTCGATTTGTATGGAAATATCTGTATGTTTGGAGAGTAAAATAAGGAACTCCAAGCCTCTGAACATTATCAGAATGCTGCCCGACAAGCAGAAGAATAAAACAGACCTTCATGAAAAGGATTCTTGATTCGGAACGTGATATGAAATTTATGGTGAAGCAAGTAAGAATTTTTCTTTTTTTGCCTTCACCGCTCTCCTGTACATCTTATTCATAACAAAATTCCATATCCCTCCCTTTTCTGGTAAAAGATATGGGTACAAAGAATCAATCCTGTGATGACATATTTTACAAAAAGAATTGAGGCTTGAATTCTGATCTTCTCTACCCTTACCTACAGCACATTTCTTTCAGCCTATAACTTACAATACCATAAAGGCGAAAATCTGCCGTTTGTTTACCAAGAGCATGAGACACCTGACCCTAGATGCCATTCTCTAGTACTCGCCGCTGATCAAAGCGGGCAACCTTCTCACCATTGAGAACCATCATCCCATGCATTGACTGTACATTGGTGTCCACGCGGGGATCGACAATTTGAGAGAATCCAAACCTCAAGTGTCTTCTAGAAAAATTCTGTATATAAAATCACGGAACCGTCTGGAGTACTGCTTTGGATCAACCGCAGATATTGAAGTCGGGTCATAGTGGATTGATTTGTATGCATGCTCAAGCTTCTTGCTAATGTCATAATCCTGCAATATGTCTATTATGCCAAAGAAGAGGATGACCTCGTATAGCTCTCCTGTTGGTTCACCAACCAGCTGTAGCTCACAGCCGTTTCCCCTCATTGTTAATTCAGCCCTTGCAGGCATGTTTATCCCTAATCTGGTTGAAGCCCACCTGCCCACAATATCATCAGATATAACAACAGCAATGCTTAAGTCACATATGAAGAGCTAATTTGATTGAAACGGTAGATCGCAAGGATGAAGCTCTAGATAATTGTTACAGCTAACAAAAGGATGGATGATGTTTCAAGTAAAAACTAGTATGCTGACAAATGGAAGTGCCATATATTCCTTCCATAGAAAGAAATATGATCAATTGAGAAGCACCGATTTCCCTATAATTTTTTTTTTCCCATTCACTCAATTTTCAGAGAATTGTAAGGTATCCGTTTATTGTATAGGAGTAACAGATCGTTTTTACCTGGTAGGGTCAAGTTGAAGCTGATCCATTTCCACGCTGGAAAGGCGAGGATCTACAGGGTCAACATTGTTATCTCCAATGCCTGAACAGACATTATAGCAGATGTTAAGCCTCGTTGATATAGCATGAATCGAAGGCATTAAGAAAAAAAGGCAAAAGTGAACCTCTAGGAGTGCGAATTCCAGCAGGACAAGCCTCGGCAACTAAGCTATCCTTGTTATAAGAAGTATCTCGGAAGTGAAGACCAATCAGAAGACTGTAGTCCATTATCCTTTCCTGTTCAAGAAAATCACAGTCCTTGTCGACTTGTCTGCACAAAATGAATTACATGTAAGTGGAGGACACAAAGAAATAGAGGATATATTAGGATTGGCTCGACTCAACCTTCACAGAAAGACACATAAAACTCACAACATCTACTTAAATGAACCTCTCAGAAATTGCCATCAACATATGAAATCAGAATTAGTTTCACCTAAGTAGAAGTTTGAATTACTATGAATGGAGGAGTTCTGGCGTGCTAGAATCCCACTTCATCCTCTAAAGAAAGAGTTCTACTGAAGTTATATTTCACAAACAAGTTGGCTTGTGAAAATCCTAGTTCATTATATATCAGAAATAAGTGATCGAAGTTCAACCTCTCTACCTTGCTTGTGCAAAATTCAGCTTGAGGGTGTGGGTAGAAGGTATGTGAGGTTGGCAAGGAGGACGCTCAAGAGTAAGGAAGGTACAAAGAAAGTGGAACATATGGTCTGATAACACAAGCAGAAAAGATATCTTACCTGCAGAACTCTTGGAACCAAACATTCTGCAATCTGAATATAAAGTTGAGATCAAGGTCCTTAAGGGTGGTAGTAGCTTCAATTTCAGCCTCCGGTTTATCAGTTATACGACCATGAGAAGAACCCTTTAAGTCAAAGCGCCTATGGATTGCATACTCGGAGCAGAATAGGTTTCCCATTATGACAAATCGTACCTGCGTCACTGATTGCAAATGAGTATGACTATAGTTTTATGTCCTGTGAAGTTCACCAAGGGAGATGTAACTCTGATTCCGGCATATCTTAAACATTACCTTCTTTTGTGCAGTCCCAGTCAATTTCACGCAATGTAGACCAAAGTATTTTGTAACAAGAGTGTTTTCGTAGGTTCGGACATGATTGTAATAAGATGGCAGCATCCTCAAAAGCACCTGTGATTAAAAAAAAAAAGCAAACACATGGCATTGTGAACAAAGCACAAAAAAGACTATTATTTCAAGAATTGCTTACTAAAATTTCGCAGCTTAGAGCAAATAACTTCCACCAAAAATCTCGAGAAAGTTTTACGTAAATGGTTGAACCTAGCAACGTGCCTATATCAAATTAATTACTCTATATCGCAATTTGATATTAGTGAAACTAATTAAACGTTTGGAGATAAGTTGTAAACTTAGATATAAACATGAACCTTATAATAGGAAGACTGGTTTCTGTTGCAGTAAATTCTTTAGTGAGAATGCACTGACAAATGGAACTTCTCACTCATGTTATGCAAGCAACGAGGGGAACACACCTTTACTTCTGATTTTTTCATGGTCTTTATCATGTACCGGTCATCGTGGGTCAAGTAGAAGAAACTTCCACTTTTCCCAGGGGAAGAAAGCTCTCGCAAGGCATCATTCCCACAGATCGATATCATATAATCCGCTGCATCAATTCTAAATAATTTTCTGAGAGTCCTGCAAATTGACAAAAAATATATATTGTCACTCTGAAGTCTGGGTTAATGAAATTTGGTGCTTTGAAACTTGAGTAACCTTGAGTGACTTCATGAGACAGAGATTCAGAAAAAGTTCAATAAAGGACTACTTTGGGAGATGTCAGCTTAAGCTTATGCTAATGAGAACAATATTATTAGTTCTGCAACATACACTACTAGATTGTAGATGTATCCATAAACAGTAACTGGATGGTGCAGCTGAAAGAAGATTGTCATTAGTGAAAAAAAAATGATTCAAGATTACCTGAAAACCACTGGGCAATAATCCTTCCACCTGAATTCACATGACTGGTGGGGTGGAGTATGCTTGGATCCTTCGGGAGGAAATCTAGTCCACACTTTTTCCTTGGGATCGAAAGCTGAAGCTTTCAGATCCAGGGATGTAGCTGGAGCAGGCCTTCCAACGGAATGCCTGTGGGTGACATTGAATGACCGATTACATGCAAGAAAGACATCCAATGACATGCCGATCATGATGACATATGCACAAATTTTATTTCCTGGAATTGTTCCCCGTAGACATTAGTGGATTGAGAGGCAATAGATTGTTACTTCCACTTGTTCACTATCCCTTCCATCGAATACCATAACATGTGGGCATACTAGAAGTGAAACTATATATTCAATTAATTGAGGAGACAAATATCTAATCAGCTATATCTGGAAAAAAGGAACCGACAAATTTAAAACCTATTAATACGTGAAACTTGTGGATAATCATAAACAAGTTTCAATCAGCAAAGCTAGACTTCTATTATCCAATTCAAGAAAAAAAGGAGACAGAAGTTAAACTACCTATAATAGAAACCCAGTACCTGATTCCTAGCTGCAGGTTGAGCATTAGCTCATAGTTCCTATGTCCTTTAGATATAGTCTCTCCCTGTTTCTTTGGCGGTTTTATCCTCAGCATCTGTTGTTTAGTCAGTGTGTCTCCCATGCTTGAATCTTGAGGTTGAATATTCCCCAGCCCTTCATGTTCATCCCTGAGATGGTTTCCATCACTGCCTTCTGATCCCCAACTGTAATGAGACACCCTTCCATCCACCGACATCCTCCGTTTCCCACCCCCCTCACTTTCCTTTTGAGGTCTCCAATTTTGCTGCTTTTCCAAGAACTCACCCTCAATCCCCGGCCAATTCAGCAACTTCTGTGATGGCAAAATCGAAACTTTTTCGCCGGGACAAATCTTGCAATCCTGCAAATCCACTGAAAACACCTCTTGAGGATTCCAGTCAATGTTGCCTCCAGTCGACCCTGATGGATAGTATGTGCCGCTCTGCTCCTTCGGGTCTCTACTCCAAATGCCGACATAAAAACTACCATCGGCCCATCTAAAAGTCCCATTCCCTTTAGGCAAACCATCTTCCCAGAATCCATCATACCGATTTCCATTACTCCATATCATTGTACCATTCCCGTTGATGGTCCCATTTTTCCATTGTCCTATGTAATTGTTCCCACTATGCCATTGGTACCGCCCATGGCCATCCTGCATCCCGCGCCGCCACTCTCCTTCATAGTAATCACCATTAACATAACTCTTAGTCCCTTGCCCATGTTTCAAGTTCATTATCCAGGAACCTCTGTATGTATCCCCCGAAGGGCCTGTGTAAGTCCCCTTACCATCCATATAGCTACTCTTGAATTCACCCTCATATGTGGCACCACTTGGCCAACAAAACTTCCCCTTTCCCATTGTCTTGCCCCTGAACCATTCGCCAACATACATACACCCATCAGTCCACAGATACTTCCCGTGACCGTGGGGGAGGTTGTCCGCCCACTGGCCGGTGTAAAAGTCCCCATTTGAGAGGACCCTCTCGGCATGGTAGACATCGCTCTGGCCCGCATTGTCCTCGTCGTCAACGTGGGCAACCGACATAGCGGCGAAAATGCTGTTCACCCTTTTCTTTGCAGCAGCTTGTGATTTCCTCACTGTTTTTTCCCAGGCCTTCAAAATTCGGCCGTGCTTTTTGCTCATTTCTCTCTGCCCCCTAACGAATGTTGGTGTTCACATTCTCCTCTTCTCCTTCCCGATACCCATATCAATGTCTCTCTCTCTCCCACACACCCACGTACGCATTCTCTCTCTAACTATATGCTTTCCCCAATGAAGACTTTCCAATCACGACAAGACATTCTTGAAACAGAGGGGAGAGATAGACAAGACATATGCCGGAACGCGAAAAGATGACTCTTTTTATATGTCGTCAAGTCTGAATTTGCATTGCATTGGCGTCAGCTCTATTTGTGCTGCGAAATTGGTTGCCTGAGATTTGGAAGGGAAAAGAATGGGAGTGTTGGATTCATAATGGAGAAAGCAAAAGTTGGGGTTGGTACCAATGGCGATCTTTTCTTTGTTTCTGGGTGTATTTTTTTTTTCCCTCTGCTCTCTTTTTCTCTCTCTTATTTTTTTCTCCCCCTAGTTTCCACTTTTCTTTTTCTGATGGGTTTGGACCAAAGATTCAAAGCATTGGTCTTTGCATCCGAATTTGACTCCTGAAACTACTGTCAGGCCAAACATTTGGAGAAACACAGGGACATGTCATCGCTGGTAGTTATCCTATTTGCCTTTTTTGGATGTGTCAGATCAGAGAGCAGTGACCGGACTTGGCATTTTCACTTTAATTCTCTAATTTATCCTATTATTTCCCCCATATAGTAATCTTTTCTTCACAGGGCCCTCCACATTTTGCCACATCTTCCCAGAAAAGGCACTAGGTCCCTTAGTATGTCCCTCATAATATACACAGTCCTTGTCCTCTTCATGACTATTTTTCTCCTTTAGCAGAATAAAAAAGACAATAATTCCTGTCACTTCGCTGATTTGTCCAGAACCTAGGCTCCTCAGTGCATGAAGAGAGAGAGAGAGAGAGAGAGAGAGATTGGCATTGTCATTAGCATTGGCATTGGCATGACTTTCTTGATTTGGGGAGAGCGGAAGGTCCATTGCCTTACACTTTAGAGAGACAGATGCAGAGAAGAAGCAGCCAACAAAAGGACGCTTTACTGACCACTGGGCAGTGGGCAGACAGACATTTACAGCTTCTTCGTGCTAATTAACAATGGCGATGCTTTTTCCTAGGCGTCTGTCTCAGCTAACTAGAACTCGGACACACCGCGTCCTAGGACATCGTGCGGGGCCTGCATCTTTCTGACAAGTCAAACTCAGCCCTATTCCCAAGTGGACCCCACTCTTATTATTAGTTGTAATCACACCAAAATATAAAAATAACAAAAACAGAATCTCGCTTGCTTCTAGGATACGTCACCACTTAAATGCATATAGTTGGGTGGGGCGATGGGAAAGCATAATTAAACTTGTTCCATAAGTTCGATAAAAAAAAACTCATTTCATATATAATTAGTGCAATGATTTGTAAGATTAATATAACGAAAAATCTCAAATCAAGAAATTTACCCTTCGCTAGTTTTTATTAAATTTTATTGTCAAATTATTGAGTTGAATAATACGATACTAATTTTGGATTTTATCCTACGTTTCTCACATGTGTATTGGTTTGTGATTCTTCACAATATTAATCTACTTTAACAGAAAATAATAAAGAGTAAATTTATTATAATGTTTAATTTAGGGTTTTATGGTGAAAAAATTAGTTTGAATAAATCTATTACAAATGTATTAATTTAGGATTTTTTTGTCAGAAAATTAATTTAAAGCTAATATATCATAAATGCACAAGTTTGAAATTTTTCGTAGTATTAATCCTTGATAGTATTATGAGTTATATTGTACATAGGTTAATATCCTTTCATAAAAGACCATTACAAGGCTTTTGATATATTCGTTACCATGGATGAAATTAGATTATAATTTCATAATATGAATCATAAGCTCACAACGTTTATCTAGCCTTAATGATTTATGTGCATAATGCACATTAATCACTAGATTTCTGCGTTTTTTTATGTGATGTTATAAGTGAAACTCTTCCGACTTCCTAATTAGCTATAGTGAAGTTATTCACGGAACGTACATCAGAGAACTCACTGCAAAAGAAGACAGAAGAAAAACTCATTGCTGGTGGTGGATCTGTTCATCCTTGGAAATTTCAAGAGGACCCCATTGGCCTCGTGCGGTCAGGCAAGGTGCAGTTGCATCATGTCGCATAAAGAGAGAGAGAGAGAGAAAGAGAGATAGGGGCGTTAGGTTCAGGTGTCAAGGGACATCCATAGGGGCGTGTGAAGGGCGCAGGGGACAGAATTCATGTCCCTTATCTGTTTTGATGGGTACTATGTTAAGGGGCTGTCCCCTACATCGACGGCACTTGGTTGGCTGTCAGAGTCTAATTGGCCTTCTCATGTCCCTCACAATTCAATTTTGGGTCGCAAGTCTGGTCTTGGAAAATCCATCACCTAATTTTCTACCAATCGGTAAACTTGTTTGCTTGTACTCTGTATTCTTCTTTTTCCTGGGTCATTCGATCTTGTTCGTACTCAATTTTAATAAACTAAAATCGCCCCATATTCGACTCGAAAAGAAACCCTCACCTTTAACGCTACTGGAGATGTCAATCCTTGCAAACTTTAGCCCGCAAACCAGAAGCCCACATACATTGGAATCCGCTCCATCGTGCTGTCCTGGAGGAATTTTTCCTTACTAATACAGGCCATGCAAATTCGCTTATAACGTCAATTACGGAATTGGTGTTCATTGTCGAGACATCGATTTCATGTCCTCAGCACTACTGAATAGAATAGACACCTGAGTTGCAGAGAATATCACCGACCCTGTAGTTGCAACGTAAGCCTGTGCAGTGCTTGAAGAACCTGCTTAAGTCTCTCCTTCGCCTCTGGATCGACCAGGTTCCCCTCGCCGTCGAATTTCGTAGGGGGTTGAAATGCGTTCACGATGAATTCGGGCTTGTTGATGAAATGAAGGTCGACAAAGACTCCGATTTGACGGAGATGATATTGCGCTCGTCCCCCACCAAAACTTCCTCCCGCGCTCACAATGGCAGCTGCCTTGCCGGCCCATACATTCGGCGGCCTAGATCCCCAGTCAATTGCATTCTTTAGAGGTGCTGGTACGGCAAAAGAAGAAAATGATTAAGAAATGAAGACTGCAGAAATGCATGACTTCCTTACCCTTTACCAATAGTGGGAATGCTAGCGACAATTCAAGCTGACAACGAATGTTGCATACTCATTTTCCTCCTGAGCAGGAAATGAACCAGAGCACAATAAAAGGCTACGTTAAACTTATTTTCCAACATCGAGGAGTTATCTTAGTAGTAAAGAAACGGACATATGTGTGAGGTTTACGCAAACGATAAAGGTTCAAACTCCCAACAACATTAAGTATTGAAAACCCCATGTTTGGGCTATCCACTCTGGCTTCTACTTGGGTCCTACTTGATCTATAAGATCATTAGAGTGTTCATGGTCCCAGATTTACTCACCTGAGGTGGGTTCGATGCTAGAAATCAGAAAGTCCTCATTTCCTCAACTTTTATAGCCGGAATAATATCAGAAACAATCATCGTCTCATTAAACTCCATGATTAGAGCGTGAATTCCAGTAACTTGCAACCTGGAACCCACGTGTTGAAGTGGCAAAAGCGCACCCAACAAGCATTGGGAGAATAGTATGGCGTTGTTTTTTAATGGGAAATTGAGACTTCTTTCAGATTTACTGTGCTTTAGCGAAATCAGATGATTTCGGCAATGTAGTCTACCACTGATTTTGGACAAGATCACTGACAGACTCATGAATTCAAAGTAGGAGCATATATTACTCGTCAGTGTATCCAGATTCAACGAACTTGAGATCCGATAGTATCCGAGAGAAGGATGATACTTCATACTTTCTTCCACACGAAGATTACTGACATTTCCGAGAACCGTAACAATGCAGATGGTTACCTCACCCCATACGTATTATCAGCACCAAAGCTTCCACATGAGGAGACAATTAACTCATGACATCTGAAGCGTTAGTGAAGTAGCATTCTGATATAGACTAGGCTATAAGGAACGGAGTCTGAAACTATGGACCGAGACTACACTAAGGAACAAGGAAGCTTGACTGAGCAAAGAAGTCAAGGAACGAAGCTGCTTCTATAATAGCCCCGTTGAATAGGAGGGCGAAGGCTTTTTGAAAAAGTCTTTTTTGTCTTGTAAATGAAATGCATTTTTTTTTTCGAATTTCTATTTAGAGAGTGGGGGATTCAAGTTCTTAGGAAGAGCCGTACGAGGCAGCTCACATATGGTTCAGAAGCCGAGCCCCGGCACAAGGGCTTGGGTCAACACTTATGAAAGGCAAGATCCAAAAAGTCTTATTTAGGGCTCGACCCAGGGTCTTGGAACTGACTAAGGCCATAGACTAGAAGTGTGTTCTCTGATAAGGCAGTTAGAATCAGATTATCCAATATGAACTCTGATTGCAGTGAAAGAGGCAGGTCCAGGAAAGCCTAGCTACTTTCTATTAGTTTAGGAAGGAGATCAGTCTCATAGTGAAGAAACTGAATGATGGGTCCGCTGTGAGAGATTTTCCATGCAACAGATGGTTGTCAAGCAAGACTCAATGCACGGATTGACCATCCGATTAGTATACTAATACACCTTCCTCTAACCAGTCAAACGTGTAGTGACATTATAAACAAGGCTGACAACCTAAGTAAACTGTTTGAGTGAGCGCTACACACATAATAAACAGCACAAGCATCTAACGTACACATGTATGTAAGATACCACAGAAAACACTCTCTTGACAATCTCTCAAGCAAGTTATTGACAGCTTCAGACTTCAATCAACGAAGAATAGGTTCATTATGGTAGTTCCAACAGTTTTGCCCTCATTACATTACTCCAACTGAGAGGGCCTCCCCACCTCACAGGCAACAAGCACCAACAACACATAACATGAACAGCTTTGCTTTGGTCTAATGGGAGTCAGAGAACTCAGGAAACAAAGCAAACCCACCTACAATTCTCGAAAGGCATGTTCATTCATAGACCAAAACCATCCAATACATTTGACTGTGAAAAAGAAAGAGACCAACTGGAAGTAAAATCTAATCTAGTTCGGTTTGAGCTCATTATCCAGAAACTCGATAGCAAAAGTTAAGGAAGAGAGAAAAACCTCATGACAAACAAGAGAAAAGCAGAGCAAGATAATTGAGGCAGATGCAGCAGCTGTGAAAAAGAGAAATCACTGGATAGACTCGTTCTATCGCAGACACGCTAGAAGAAACCATCTTCTGATCCGACAGTTTGGCAGCCACTGGATCTAATCTAATCTAATCTGATCTGATCTAACAAGACGCGTATGTGGAGGGAAAGCAACATCATTTCTGGTAACTAATTGAATCCGATCACTCCCAAGACCACGAAATATTAGCGAAACAGCAGTCGATCAGCACATCTACGAACGAGTACGTAAAAAGAAGGAAGCAGAGACAAGGTGGTTACGTGCGACGGAGTAGTTATACTCGGGGGAAGCGAAGAGGATGCTGTCGGCTTCCAGGACCTTCTGGCGAAAAGCCTCGACCGCCGGCGGGAACCTGCCGTCGACCTCGAGGTCCGTGTTTATCATGGGGAGCGGCGACACGTCGATCAGCTCTACCTGCATCCCGTTCGCCGACCGCTCGGAGATCTCGACCGCTGTCGCCATTAACAGGGAAGAGAAAGAATGCTAACGCATTCCGATAAAGAGCTACAGGACTTAGAGCACGGGGTGCTCGGAGAATCAAGATCGAGACGACATTACCGGAACGCAGGAGGCCTCGGTTGAACGAAGCTTTGCGAAGCGAGCCGCAGATCGCCGCGACCTTGATCACTGCCTGGCTGGCGACCACTGCAGATTCCATCTCTCTCTCTGTGTCTAGGAATTGTCGCTCAGTGAAGGAGCAGCGGCGGTGAAGGAGGAAGAAGAAGAAGAAGATGATGAAGTAGATAAGCAAGTTGACGGCGATTATTTTATTCTTGTCTTATCAAGGTAGTAGGTGGGAGCCGGGAGCCTGGAGAGCGCGAACGGACGAGAGCCGTTGATGATGAGGACTGGGAGGAGCGCTGACCAGGGGATCTGGTGAGGTCGCGAGCAGGGTAGCGCCGCTCGATGTGGCCGTGTAGAGAGACGGAGACAGTGCCAACAGTTTGGGAGCTGTCGGTGTCGTCTTTTTAATTAGAAAAAAAACAGAGAGAGAGAGAGAGAGAGAGAGGAGGAAAACGCTGGAATATGTGAAACTCCCGGAATTCATTAGTGGTGTTTTTTGAAGAACAGATTGTCAAAACCATCATTTTTATTTTCGTAAAGGCGATCAGTGTCGTCACCGGCCCGGGTCAATGACCTTTTATGGATATTATCAAATGAGTTTCATACCGAAGCCGGCATGTTCATTTAAACTATAGCCATTACTCATTTTGAATTAGTCTGTCATTATTTGTGATATTAAGAATATAACTGATATTGTCTTACGTATCGACATATCAAATCTATCTTCTTGAGTATCAAAAGTCACTACAAATTAACCAGAGTTTTCAAAATGAGCTCAAGGTAAACCCTTACATCATTAGGCCAACCATCACCATCGTCAGCTTTATTGTTTGTGGTTTGAGTTCCATTGGCTTTAGCAAATTCCATGTATCTCAATAAAAGAAATTTGGAGAAGGTTTTTGGTATTTATTCCATGAAAAACAAAAAATATGAAAAAAATTTACTTGAAATTAATCATTTGTTTCGTTTACAAAATTGAACAAACAAAAAAAAAATTTATTACTTACGAAAAAGATCCAACATAAATTATTATTGATGATGAAAATTTTTTACATTTGCCAATTATTTCAATTGATTACTTTACAAAATATAGTTTTAAAATCATTCACTTTTTGGGTATGTTTGTTTAAAGAAAATAATTATAAGAGCTCTTTCCTTCAAATTATATACGAGAACTGATTTGGTATTAAATGAAAATTGGATTCTGTAATCTCGAATGTTACTCCATCTTAGGAAAGCCCAATTAACTGACTTTCCAGTGATCCACCGTTTTCAATCATGTCATTGATAATGTATAGAAAAAGGCCAAAAAAAAAGAAGAAGAAAAAAGAAAAAAGAAAGAGGAACGATTTAATAGGTTCCCCCTCCTACGTTTCTACAGATTCCTGTTACGTTTCTACTTTCCTGTGCGTGCTCTGCCTCTCTCCATCAACGCTCTTCTCCTGTTCTCTCGACGCAGGTGAGAGTAAAGGTAATCTCTTTCGCGTCGGGCCACCTAAGTCTTGGATCCTCGAGTGGCGCATTGATGGTCGTCGTCCTTTTTCTTTCGACCCGTGGCTCGTGTGCTCTGTTGCATTCCTTCCGTTGCTTGATGTCTGCTTGTCCCCTGCTGTTGTTCTTGCTATTGCGGAATGAATTTCGGTGTTTTGCTTCTTGGGTTCGTTTCCATTTTGCCATTAATTGATTTACTCGCGAGGTTGTGGGATTTGGTTCGACCCTCCACCGGTAATGGGGATATTTAGCTGGGGAAGTTGCTTATGTGGTGATCCCGTGTTACAAGTTGTGATCTTTCGGCCATTTTGGTTCGCATTTCTCCCTTAACGTCGATGGTTTTGCTCATATTGGAAATGCAGACATCTTCTTATGTCCGTTTCCTATTACTCATGTTTTCGCCAGTTCAATTGCCTTTCCATTACTGGTTTTGTCTTAATTTTGGAGCATTGTTTCTTGGAGGTGGCGATTGTTTCGTCTGATCTTCTTTCATGGATCTCAGATTTCAACTGCTTATTTGCTGGGAATATCGGTTGCTCGTACTCTGGACCAGTCCAATGAGACAGTCTTAAGGGTCTCGATTTGTGGGGGCAATTCCCGGTCATAAGATATATAGACTCCCCTCACTGGCATCTATTTGAAAGGTTCATCTTTTTATATCATTTGAAATCAGGAAACATACTATTGCTTCTATAATACCTTATAAATTTGTATGAGGTCCGGTGGTTGTTAGATCCTGTGTTGAATTTTACTGATTTTATGTTCGGCGTCTATCAGGTTGCTAGCATGACGACATAGAGCAGACTATCAGGTTTGAGAAACCTTCCCTATCACATCATGGAGGTGAACTGGACAAGGGCTTGACTGGCTCGTGATGATCACGATGATATGACATCAGGAATAAGAGACTTTTGTAACCAGAGGGAACTATTCAGTTGATTGTATGGTGAACGACAATGACTGGGAGAAGGAACACTGGAAGCGCTTCAGTGCCACTGCTGGTTCTGTTGTCTCTTGGGTTTTGCTTTGCTACATACAATCTTCAAACTATAATATGGCGCAATATAGCAATCATGAGATCGGGAGTGGATGATTCAAACGGGAAACTCTTATCCGATCCCATTCTTGAGATGCCTGACGATATGCAGAAGCAGAAAACCTCAGGATCACCTTTTCATGTTGCTCTGACAGCTACAGATGCTCCATATAGCAAATGGCAGAGTCGCATTATGTACTACTGGTATAAGAAGAAGAAGGATCTGCCTGGCTCCGAGATGGGGGGATTCACTCGGATTTTGCATTCGGGAAATCGTGACAACTTGATGGATGAGATTCCTACTATTGTTGTGGATCCTCTACCTGCGGGCTTGGATAGAGTAAGCTTTGCTGTGCTCTTCAGATTGCATGGCCAATGATATGCTATTTCTGTTATTTAATTTTGGATTTATCATAAGGTTCTCACTTGCTGTAGTGGGGATTGAGGAATGAAATTAATTTGGGAAAACAACACATTTGGGGGATTGGTTGCAGAAGCTTTGCCGTTATTTTTTCTTGATATCACAGGTTTAGGCAAGTTTTTGTCTGATAAGTGACTTACTACTGAAGGTCTGAGAAAGTTCATTTTTTTGGTTTTATGAAGTATATTTAGATATGCTCAGTTTACTTGTAAGTCTGAATTCTTCATGAGCCAGGAGATAATAAATGCAATGTCCTCTTTCACAATGGGAAAACAACAGCCTGGAACTTCAATTTTTTAAATCAACTGCCAAGTTCCCATGTTAGAAGTTGAAAAATAACCTTTAAGACCTGCAATTTCCTGTACTTTTGATTCCAGATCCTAGTCTGCCCGAACTGCGATTGTACTTGGAAGTATACTAAGTTGATAGCTTTAGCCTTCCAAGTCTTGATGCTCAAATGCTTTTCTTTTCTTTCTGGACATTTTCTGACCTTACATTTTAGAGTAGTCTGTTTTTGAGTTTCCAGTCATTCTTTGAGTTCACATCTTAAATGGGTCTCAAATGGTATACACAGGGATACATTGTATTAAATAGACCATGGGCCTTTGTACAATGGTTGGAGAAGGCTACAATTGAGGAAGAGTGAGTTTTTATTTTTTATTTTTATTCTTTTCGGTGATTGGTGTTGTGAAGTATTGCATTTAGCAACGTCTTAAAAGGATTGAGCATGTTTCTTAATTTTGTGCTGCAGATATATTCTAATGGCAGAACCTGATCATATATTTGTAAATCCTCTACCTAATCTGGCTGATGGAGGATATCCTGCTGCTTTCCCTTTTTTCTACATAAAACCTGCAGAGAATGAGAATATCATCCGGAAGTTTTTTCCTGAGGAGAATGGTCCTGTGACCAATGTTGACCCAATTGGGAACTCACCTGTAATCATTAAGAAGGTAATGGCTCTTGCAACTATTCCACCTGAATAATAATGATCTTATCATTTTTTCTCTGATTAATGTGATCTTTGACTAAAAAAGAGAAGCCAAAACCTGTACCTGCATAACGTTCTATTCTACGTTCTTCAGTTAATGGAAACACCAATTGATATTTGTTTGCATGCAAAAACTAGTGTTTCTAATCTTGATAGGTATAGGTCATATGTGAAAGAAACGAAGTTTTTTATGTTTGTATTTTTTTTTTTATTCAGGATCTGCTAAAGAAGATTGCTCCTACATGGATGAATGTTTCTCTAAGAATGAAGGATGATTCTGAAACTGATAAAGCATTTGGATGGGTACTGGAAATGTGAGCATTTGAGAAAGTGTGAGCGTAATTTTTATTTTCTCCCTACTTTAAGTAACAATAATGGCGATGGTTTATTCTTCTTTTGTTAATCTCAGGTATGCTTATGCTGTGGCATCTGCTTTGCATGGTGTTAGGCATGTCCTCAGGAAAGACTTAATGCTACAGGTTTGGACAGTAACTTATAGGGTTATCACAAATTCTGCTCATCTCCTTTTCAATAGTCAATTCACTACTTACATGTAATGGGGACCTGCTTGAATAACCATTTAAATTCTCTTCTCTGTCCTTTTTTAGCCTCCATGGGATCTTCAAACTGGAAAGAAGTTTATCATCCACTATACTTACGGATGTGACTACAACTTAAAGGTGAAAATACATTTTTTCCAAGCTATAGATCATGCGAAGCTGCTCCCAGAACATTTTTCTGTGTCATAGATCGTAGTTAATTTGCGAATCTCCTTTATTTGTACATCAATTGGTTAAATTTCTTGTTTTAGAACTCAACCGGTGATTTGCGTATTTCCAGGGTGAACTAACATATGGCAAAATTGGAGAGTGGCGATTTGACAAGAGATCATACTTACGTGGTCCTCCGCCTAGAAATCTTCCCTTGCCTCCTCCAGGGGTTCCTGAAAGTGTAGTAAGTGAGATGTTTTATTAAGTGGATCTTAATCTTCTGTCAAGATCATAACATGTAAAATAGGTATGGTTTCTTAAGTTTGAGTTTGTTTGTTAACAAAAGGATTTTATGGTTACCTGAGCTTGTAGACATGCATGCTGATCCTTTTGTGATGCTCTCATTGGTGAGGTCACTGATGATCTGGGTGGTTTACTATTTGAGAACTAAAGAAAATGAATCTAGGACATAAAATATGCTGGAAAATAGCAGGATGTAACATCAGATCTATGTAACTTCTTCCTTTTTAACTCCCTCACGGAAAATACCTTGAAGGTTCAGATAAATTCTTTCCTTGACATTTATACTAAGGACCTGGTGTGACCTCTTAAGCCTGTACTAGCACAACTCAAAGGATTTTTTCATTCATCTTTCTTAGTCAAGTCAACAGAGATGGCATATGCATACATCAAGGATGAAAGGTCTATTGGAATTTTATATGCTTAGATGCTTGCACATAAAACTATTATTCATAGTCATCATTTTATCATGATATAATAAAAGAGCAGAAGCTAAGGGATATTTATGCTAGTCCATATGTACACATGGAATGTTCTTCTCAATTGTCTCATTTCCTCTTGCACTGAAGTACATAGCCAGCTATAATGAAGCAAAAATCTTGACTCTTTGAATATTTAAACTTACGCATGTGCTTTGCTTTTGTGTTTTTGCAGGTTACTCTTGTGAAGATGGTAAATGAAGCTACTGCAAACATTCCTAACTGGGATACAGAGTAGAAACTAGGTGTGCTATGAAGGATACCTTGATGCAACCTATGATTTGAAATAAAATTATTGTTTCAGTCTTAGCTGTGTTATTTTCAGAAATAGAGTGCAGAAATTCTTAGCTCAGAATTTCAGATAGAGGTCCGACCTAAAAAGAAAGTTCTACATATAGCATTGGAATGCAATTTTGACAATTGCGTCTTTCGGGCACTTTTCCTTTGGTGTAAAAGGGCCTAGAATCGCTGTAGATAGAAATCCGCTTCATTAGATGGCCCGGTGTACAGCCTTACATTGCTCGACTCACAACAAGATCTCTTGATGAATACGGGAAAGAGAACTCTGCATTTCAAATTATGCAAATATATTTGAGAAGGTCTCTATTCCAATGTCTTGATCATATCAAAATGCGCCCATGCTCCTGATGATTAACTTCATGGTGGTTATATGAGTTGCTGGCACAATATTTGGTCAATTTTGCCCTGTCCAACCGGTTTCACCCGTAGATTTTTCGACTGTAAGGGTTCCCCTTATGACACATTTGAATCATGGCGATTCATGCGGTGCATGAGGTATTAATGAAAATTGGTTTTCGAGCTTCAGATTGGTCAAGGACCATCTCTCCATTCCTGCAAGCATGACAGGTTCGTGAAAGTACTAAAATATGGTTTTGAGATTGCGTTTGATAATGCCCTGCTATCTATCTCTCACGCAGACAGCATATATCTTTGTAGAGTTATCATTTGCGTGTACATGGACACTTATTCACATGCACATAATCGAACATAAGATATTTTGATAATGATCGCGCGAGAGAGAAATGGAGATCTAGTACTTTCGAAGCAGCCATGGAACAACACATTTGGAAGGGGTCTCTTAGGGGTGATAGATATTGGCGGTGCAGTTGTTGTGACTTAAACTACTTCAAACCAAGATTCATCAAATGGGTGGACTGGTTTGAAAATAATTTGATCCATATTGACTTATTTAATTTATTTTGATTTATTTCCATGCATTACAAATCTAATAACTCATTCGATTTGACTCATGTTACTAAAATATTTTCATATTCAACTCAATTTTGATCTTTGCGTGATGTTGGCAAGGTTTGGCTGGCGGCCCTTGCCGAATTTCATAGCCAAAAAAAAAAAAAAAAAAAAGGAAAAGAAGAAAGAAAAAATAAAATAAAATAAAAATTATTTACAAAATTTCAGAAATTATAAAAGATGAAGAATTAAAAAAATTGTCCTTACATCTCCAACTCCACTTGATGCACCGGACGCATCATTTACTGTCAAAAAGGTTTTCTATTTTTCATATAGGTTAGTTCTCAATCCATTTAAGGCCTCTAAAGTTGTTAAGACAACTCATTTATGACTTATCTCTAGTTGAAGACAATCCACTTAGGAGTCGCATCATTGAATATGGATTAAAATATAGATTGTCAACTCATTTTGCCACTGTCTATTCAAATCCAAGATGTGGTGGGTTGGGGCAAAGGAAGAGAGGCCCAAAAATATTGGAGGCATTATAAACTGCAAAAGGACATGCTCTGATTTTGCCAACAAGAGCCACGTGTTGTTGAATCACCGCTCATCGTCATGCATTTTCAGACCAAGAAAGCAATTGACTGAATCTTTCTCCCCCAACAGAGTTACTGAAGCAAATTTTGTCCTTTTACAGTAGGGGTTTGACACTTGGCGAATGATTGTGGGAGCCTCTCCATTCCACGAATTTCACGCGGACTCCACTTCTGCTCCCTCAATGCTGCCCTCACCTCGAGTCCTGTCGCTTCTGACTCATTTATAGCTATGCCATGCTGGACGGTTGGGTGCCTCCTGAAGAAGGGCCGTCCAATGGTACTGATCGTAAATAAATATCTGAGGTGCCATCGACTCTCTACCCTCAGTAGTCACCTTTTCTGATATTATGTTCTGTTTTGCCTATCTATTCCATAAACTGTTGCCTCACTGTGATAATACTAGTGCTGACTAAAAAATTTCCATCCAGGATCGGGTGAGCGAGCGAGGATAAGATGGGAAAGATGAAAATTCTTGCAGGAGCCAGTAATATATGGATGAAACTCAATCCCCGAGTGGCAATCCTTACGAGTCTATCTCTTCAAGTCTTTCTCATGTTATTTGCACCCCTTCGCAAGAGGTGTTTGAGCAGTTGGAATCACGATGCTCATCTGGTCAGCTTACTTGGCTGCCGATTTGGTCGTTGACTACGGCTTCGGACTCGTTGTCCAAGCCCAAATCAGTAGCGGTGCTT
This sequence comes from Eucalyptus guilfoylei, assembly GCA_016097605.1. Lineage (NCBI taxonomy): Eukaryota > Viridiplantae > Streptophyta > Magnoliopsida > Myrtales > Myrtaceae > Eucalyptus > Eucalyptus guilfoylei. The sequence goes on from CM027869.1 coordinate 756,504, forward strand.
CAGACTCCGAGGATGATGCCCATGGTGACCTTTTGGCATTTCGGGCTCCATGTTTTCTGCTACATCTAGGAGGACCAGACACCATAACCGCCTTTGCCCTCGAGGATAATGAGCTGTGACGTAGGCACTTGCTTAATCTCTTATTCCAGGTAGGTGCTGCAGGCGATGTAATATGTGAATCCTTCCTCAGTAGCAAGCTAATTGTTCCGACCATCCTCATGTTTATTGGTGGAACCATTAAATAGATAGAGCGAATGCGTGCTCTATACCTTGCAAGCTTCAGTAACTTTCGGGCCTCCTTGCTCCCACCTGCTGATGTTGGGCCGGACTATGCCAAGTTCATGCGAGAATACGTTGTCACCCGGAGATTTTGCGTGGTGCCGGACGGCCTATATTTTAAAACACATGCTAGGGCCGAAGATGGAAATATTCTGGACGACAGAGCTGTGATAAAAGAGGCGTTTTCTTACTTCACAACCTTCAAAGGCATCCGTGTGGATCTCATCTTCAGCTTCCATGAACGAAACGATAGCTGCCAATTTTTCAGCAGCAACACTGCAAGGGATGCTTTTAGGGTCATTGAGGCTGAGCTCAACTTCTTTTATGATGTTCTTTATACCAAGGCTGCTGTGGTTCATTCAATAGGGTACCTTTGTCGAGCTACGTCAATTGGCTCCATTGTTACTGCTTTTGCATATTTATATGTCCTGAACAAGCATGGTTTTCACGAATTACATACACCTTGCTCCTTGGAGCCGTTGGCCTGGAATTTGTAGCTCTTGGTATGCTCATTTGTTCTGACTGGACAATTGCAAAAATAGAAACATCTGAGAAACATTGTAGAAGTTTGTATAAAGGAAGCATCTTCATTAAGTCCCTCCTCAGTATTATATCTGAAAGTTCACCATTTGCATTGCATATGCTACATGCTAGGTGGTCTAAATCAGTCTTTCAGTACAATTTGATAGATTCTCAGCTGAGAAAGTGGCCAAAATGGATAGAGAAACTCCTTGATCTCATCCATCTGCAGGAATTTTTGATGACTTGAAGTCTGGACGATTAGAACAATACAGTGAAAAGTCAGGTGAACTGATTTTTGAAGAGCTGAAACGGAAGTCATTTACGGGAAGCAACAAAGAGATATGTGCTACTCAAAATGATTGGGCTCTGGAGCATACTAAAACGGGGCGAGATTGCAAAAACTTGCTTCCATTTATCTGTGATGTTGATTATGGGAAGAGCCTTTTACTGTGGCACGTTTCTACTGAATTCTGTTACAATACTGATAAAAGTACAGACCATCATTGTGAAACCAGTAAGGTCTTGTCAGATTACATGCTTTACCTTATGATCAAACAACTTGACATGATATTTGCAGTGGTTGGGATTGGCCAAATAAGGTTTCGAGACACTTGTGCCAAGACAGCGAGGTTCTTCAATGAAAATATAGTTGATGAGAGCAAAAAGAACATAATGAAGGAATGTGCCTGTGAAAGTCTCCTTTCTGTTCTTACAGAGGTGAAGCCTGCTGATGTGAAAGGAGACAAAAGCAAATCTGTGCTGTTTGATGCGTGTATTCTCGCAAAAGAGTTGGGAAAATTTGAGGAGACCAAATGGGTGATTCTGAGTGAAGTGTGGGTGGAATTGTTGGCGTATGCTGCGATTCATTGCTGACTGTATATGCATGCTTAACAATTTTGTAAAGGAGGAGAACTTGTCATCCTAGTTTGGTTATTGATGGTACATCTTGGCTTGAGCGAACAATTCCAAATAGTAGGGGGTCAGTTTAGAGTTAGCGCATTAACAGATTGATATTTTCTGAGTTGGCAAAAGATGAGGCTTCTATGTGCATATTCCATTGAAAAATATCATGGTACAAATGTCACTTTGTTCGTTTTCTTCTTGCACTGAGTGTGCTTATTTGCTTTGACTACACATTACTAAGTGTCCTTTCTTGAAAACTCTATCCGTCCAGTTTCTCTAATATCTTGAGGTTCCATGCACTTCTTTGAATCAAACAAGAGAAGCTCACGCGAATCACATCCAATCGCACTGATTTAACATTCGTGTCGCAAGTTAGGTAATGGAAAATAACATTGTGAAGTCAAACTAAGAGAATATCTATGGCTTCATCTATAACATATTCTTGTTAAAAGGATAGTAATTTGTGTTTTACTTTGAATCTGAGTCGATCTGAGAGTGATCAATAATGGTTTAATATTCGATATGGTTTAGACGACTTAGCTACTCTGATTCGAATCCAAAGAAGTTGTAGTTGAATATGCCGTGCTATCTATAATACACGCACATAATGTATCTTCCTGGAATGATAATTTGCGTGTACATGGACACTCATTCACATGCACATAATCGAATCGAACAAAGGAGGAGGTTTGATAATGATGGCGGGAGAAAGAAAACTGAGATCTAGCGCTTTAGAAGCAACCATGGGACAACACGCTTGGAGGCAATCTCTTTGAGGGTGACAGATTTCCCCGGTGCAATCATTGTGACTTGCGCTGCTTCGAATTGAAGCGAAGATGAGGAGTGTAGGGCAAGAGAGAAAATATTGGGTGGTCCGGGACCGCCACGTCAGCGTGGTCCCGGACCACTCACGCGGCGCCACGTCAGCGGGGAGGGAACCAACAGGACCTGCCCCTGTCCCATCTCTCTGACGCTCTCTCTCCTCTTTCTCTTCTTTGTCTCCCTCCCTCACACGTGGCGCCCCGTGAGTGGTCCGGGACCACGCTGACGTGGCGGTCCCGGACCACCCAATATCTTCTCAGGGGCAAGAGGAAGAGATGTATAAAATATCAGAGGGCAAAAATGTACTGCAACATGTCATCCTGTGATTCAGTGGAAACCAGGCCAAACCTGTGGGCCCGACCACTCAAGAGGTAGGCCCACGAAGAAATGGACCTTGTGGGCCTTGGTACACTGCTTAACTGGCTCCAATCTTCGAGTGGGTGTGGGCCATGGCACGTTAGGAGTGTTAGGTTTTCTTGAATCGCCAGACAGGGTTTAAGCAAAATCTGGAAGGTTTGACTTGGAGGAGATATTGGGCAGTGGGCACACTGCCCAGTGGCAAAAAGGTTCTTCCTTCTCGCATTTTCATTTGCTGCTCATTAGATGATTGTAGATTTTAGATGGTAGTGTCTCGGTCAACGAGAACCACTAGAAAAAACATTTAAATGAATTTTCTCCCTACACAGAATTACTGAAACAATCTTGTCTTATTATAGTTTGTTGTCTACTTATTCTTTGGCTTTAAGGTATCTAAATTATGTGATCCACGCTTTCGCCGCGTTGGGGCAGGTGATAAGAGTAAGCAAATTGGTCAATTTAGGACATCTTAAATGAGTCACTAGAGGTGGATAATCATGTATGGTGGGCCACTAGAATGTAGCATTACATAGAATACTGATTACTTTAGTGACATCTTTAGCAAGTCGAAATGTACACTCCCAACCTAAAGCTTGGGAAGGCTGGTGGACCGTCCTCCCCCATAATCTTATGAGCTGAAGAATGGAGAATTGTGACATTAAGGTGAAGAGTGAGTGATTCTGAAGCGATCATGAAATTGGTTCCTAGGAGTAACATCAAGGTATTTGATTGTTTGTGCTGAGAGTTCTAAGATTGGATGGTTATAGTCATGAGAAATTTTAAAGGCGGGATTGACCTCTTATGCACATAAATAATTGGGAGTTGCTCTCTTGATGAGGACATAGCTGGCCAAAACCAGTTGTTGTACTTAAATGTTCTATATGTCTTACTCGAGAGATTGGATGCCTAAGCTAAATTGTCTATAGTACGATTCAAGGTGAGATGCGATTTGCTATACTATTTTTAGGAGCAATTATTAGAAGGAAGGTTGGTTGGTTTGGTGTTCTCGGCTCACTAGGTGCCGCAAAAGTTATTCCATGGTCAAGAAATTGTCGGCCCGTGACAAGTCACTTAGAGATTGTTGGGAGATGCATCAGTTTGAGTTTGATCTTGTTGTGCCGAAAGAACAATGACATAGCAGACCATTCACCTACTTTTCATGTCGTGGGCATTTCATTTTTGTGGTTTCATGATTCAGTCTATTAGAATAAACCGCATTTAAGGACGCAACAAAAAAGAAATGCAGACGATTTTCTATCTCTTTTATGGATTTTGTCTCTCTGGATATCTCTTCTCTTTTCCCAGCAGATGATCTGCTCCGATGGTGCGGAACACCAAGGCATGAACCAAATAATACAATTATTTTTCTTACATAGTGGCGTGTGACGCCACCAACTTGGTATATGTTATGATGTTAAATATGTGCAATGCGTACAATGTCGCATTATGCAGGAGAGTGGAGGACGCTTTCACTGTCGGCCAAACCAGGAAAAAGAACTCATTCCCTGGCGCTGCAATGAAGTGAAGTAAAGCTCACTCTCATATAGATACGTACATAATTACCTATGTGTGGAGGATAAGGAGAAAAGCTTGGAAGGAGCTCTCTGCAGGAGAGTTTTGCATTTCTTCTTTTTATTGAAGCAGAAGGAAGATTTTTAACGTAAACGACCCTTTTTTTCTTCAACGAGTATAAGCTTGGTTGATCAACGAATTTCATGTATAGGGTATATCTTCTGTCACAGTCCTTATGCCTAGTCGATAAACAAACTGCATAACTCAAGCTTTATGCCGTGCGTTGCTGTTAATTTCACAGAAAAGACACGTATGATTGTTCACTACATTTATCTTTTGTTGAGTTTGCCTAATTATTTCTGACGAGTAATGAATGAATGCATGAAGAGGAAGTGCGGTGGCCATGACTCGTGAATTTGCTAGGAAAAATTACTAAAAAAAATCTTAAACATATTATAGTTGTGCAAATTCAGTCATAATTTTTTTTTGACCAAATGAATTATAAACATTTTGTATTTGTGCTCAGTCCGTTTAGCGAATTTTGGCTGGTCAGCATTAATAAAAATATTGGGCATTTTGCGTGGCGCTATTCGGGTATTGATGTAGATAATTTTTAATAATTTTTAATTTTTCTTTTTTTAAAAGAAATTTCTTTCTCTTACTTTTTTTTAATAATACTTCGTCGGCCTTAGGCAAGCATCGCCATTGTTGGGGGAATCTCGAGCCCTTGCCAAAGGCCACTAGTTGGGTTGGCGAGGGTTGAGCCTTGTTGACCATGGGCAAAGCTCAACCTTACTAGATTTAGCGAGTCGTGCCTCACCCATCCACTAGCAAGGCTCAACCTTGCTAGCTCTGCCTTTGGTCAGTGACTGGTTGGAAGAAGAAGGAAGTGAAGGGAAAAAAAGGAAAGAGAAAAAAAAAAGGAAAAATAAAAATAAAATATTATCAAAAATTATTCATATTAGTGCTGGTAGTGTCACTTAAGATGATCGATATCCATATTAATGCCAGCCAACTAAAATTAGCCGGATAGACTGAATTAACATAAATATAAAATGTTTAGGTTATTTGGTAAAAAAATGTTTATGATTAAATTGGTACAATTATAATAAATCTATAATTTTTTTTGTTAATTTTCTCGAGTTTATTATAATTCAATATTTTGTGCAGTACACCCATCGGTGGGCAGTTGAGTTGGTTGGGTATTGGGCACTTCATCGCAGAGGTCCTAGGGTCGAAACTCCGCAGCTGCTAACAAGTCTTAAGTGGGGGGTCATGGTGGTGGGATTCTGTGCTAACTTCCCTCAAGGTATTAACACTTGGTCCAAGGTGCATCGTGTAATGTACAGGCCGTGGGTTGCCGATTATAGCATAAGCGAAAGGCGAGCCTGGCGGATCCTCGGTTACAAAATATATATATATATATATATATTGTGCAGTATCCTACAGAAACTGTGTGGATGTGACATTGATATAAACATAGTACGAGGACAGCTGAGCACCGAGTATGGCTGAAATTTCTTTGACTACCAATCATGTGAAGGAGGGAGGTAGTTTGAATCGAAATTGAACAAAAGCCGATGGGATTAGCAAGAAAGTCTACATGCTTTTTCCATTAGAGTGTGCTTTGAATGAAGTATGATTAAGCACTAGAAAACAAATGAAAGAGACGTGCATTTTTGCCTATTGTGGATTGTTGTCGTGATCTGCACCCATTTCCAGAGAGAGAGAGAGAGAGAGAGAGAGAGATGCTTTGTGGATGAGAGTGCCAGTCCTACCATACGTTATGGCAGGTGAAAAAAATACTCTTATTTCGACAAAATTTAGTCTTGAAACAGCCTTGGAGGTCATAACAGAAGCAATATCCTCAATTCCACACATGAAAGAATGGCCAAAGAGAACGTGTGATATATCATCATTAAAATTTGGTATATCTATTTGGAGCACTTGAGATGAGAAATGTTTATCATCGCAACATTAGGACTAGTTTGTACCCTCGAAAGATAATCTTCATTAGCATGCACTATGCAATTTGTAGAGCACACTAAACTCCGCATTTGATGTATGTACATAGGGCATTTTATGCTCACGCTGTCTCTCATGAGTCATAACCTAAGTTAACCTTTAAGCAGGGGCTGGCTATGGATCCTTGGTACGGTTCATTTCTTATGAGGGCCTCTTGTACCTGTTCGTTTGCTTTGCAGTGATAGTGGGCTGTCATTATACGTTTCTTATTTATATATTACCAATACCTGCACACCTCACATCCATAATTTCCTCAACATCTTTTTCTTCCTTGGAGAGTGGGAATACTTTCTAATTACTAGATTTTGAGGTCTCTATGAGGCTTGAGATGAAGCCTTTTAGGCACTTGCTTAGGTCTGAAAACTTTTTATAAATACATAGCAATGAGAAAGACACAGAAGAAAAGTCATCTCTTCAAGTGAATGGACAAGGGAAGGAGAGGTCCACACTGCAAAAAAGCAAATGGAATGCAGTCTGTGATCAAATTACCAATTAATAGACCCCACTGACAAGTCACATGTCTACATTCCCATTCCTCGCCAGTCACTCCAAGCACTCACAAACCCAGCTGTATATAACTCACTCGCTCACTCTGTCTCTCCAAGCCTAACCATATCCAAGAAACACAAACGCTATTGAACCCAACACAAACTAACCATGAAGCAAACCCTTTTCTTGCTTTCACTGGCCTTCCTCTCATTTTCCATAGCACAAGGCCTGAACCCCAACCGGTGTGACCTCCCAAACCAGGGCTCAACCCTCCAGGTCTTCCACGTGAACAGCCCATGCTCTCCACTGAGGCCACCCAAGGCCATGTCTTGGGAAGACAATGTGCTCCAATTGCAAGAGAAGGACGAAGCAAGGCTCCAGTTCTTGTCCTCAAGCCTAGTGGCTAAGAAATCTGTGGTGCCCATTGCATCTGGGAGGCAGATCCTACAGAGTGCCACTTATGTTGTGAAGGTTCCGATTGGGACTCCTTCTCAGAGCATGCTCATGGCTGTGGACACCAGCAACGATGCTGCTTGGGTCCCTTGTAGTGGGTGCGTGGGTTGCTCTTCAAGCGTTCTGTTTGATTCTGCCAAGTCCACTAGTTTCAAGTCCCTTGATTGCCAAGCTTCTCAGTGCACGCAGGTAGTATACATGCATTTGATTATTTATGCCCTTGTTCTTTGTCTTTCAGATGGTATACAAGTTAAATAGGCATGTCTGAATTGTTCAGCTTGCTTGTTATGAATAATACTACGACACGATAGCACTAGTTAGGTTGTCTTTTTCTTGAAATGAAAATACTCAATTTGTTGAGTTCTCAAAATATATTTAATAAGTAGCTTCTTCATTAACATGTGTGACCGATGGGAGTAGCGCTTGCAAGAATCTAATATGAAGATCTCATTTATTTATCCAACGACCTAAAATCTTTGACATTGTTGTTTCCCAATGTCATTTAAGACATTTGATGAGTCGCTTTAAATGTACTTCAGAAAAAAACCATGCAAGTTTGCCATTCTAAAATGATCGATAAAAGCGATTCAGCTTCGTAAATGACACTCTCATGAGCTAATTAAGGTGTACAAGAAATTTCAGGTACCGAATCCCAAGTGTGGCCAGAACACTTGCACCTTCAACATGACATATGGAGGCTCCACCCTACTAGCGAATCTCTCGCAGGACACGTTCACCATAGCCACCGATCCCATCCCTGGCTACACCTTCGGCTGCATCCAAGCAACCGCGGGGACCTCTTTGCCGCCGCAGGGGCTCCTGGGCTTGAGCCGAGGCCCGTTATCGCTCCTATCCCAGGCCCAGAGCCTATACCAGTCCACGTTCTCGTATTGCTTGCCCAGTTTCAGGTCCGCCAACTTCTCCGGGTCGCTCCGGCTTGGCCCAGTGGGCCAGCCCAAAAAAATAAAGTATACTCCGTTGCTCAAGAACCCAAGGAGGTCTTCACTTTACTATGTCAACTTGATTGGCATAAGAGTTGGGAGCAAAATTGTGGATATTCCACCAAGTGCACTGGCTTTCAATGCTACCACTGGGGCAGGAACCATCTTTGATTCAGGTAGAAGGCCAGGCCAAGCCAGCCAGTGATTCTCCTTTTCAATAGTTTTTTTTTTTTCGTCACTAAATTTTGAAAATGATTTTTCCTTTATTTTCGGATGAGCCAAAATGCTATCTCTCAATGTATTCCTGCATTTTGACCAAAAAAAATAAAATGGATTCCTGTATTAGAAATTGCCAATCACAATTTTTTGGGGGGGGCAGACATTTATTGACAATTAACACAATAATGTTCAGTTATAGCACAAAAACATTTAGCTTCAAATTATATTGCAGGCAAAATGTAGCTTTGTCTTTATTAGTTCATTCATTACAATATACTGATCAAGAAAAAAGATTGTTCTGATTGGTCTTTCTTTTCTGTCTTTATTTGGTATTTCTTTTTAACCTTCCCTTTTTTGGGGCCTGGGTGCAACGTCCAGGCACGGTGTACACTCGGCTGGTGGAGCCGGCGTATGTGGCGGTGCGAGATGCGTTCCGGAAACGAATTGGTGGGAACACGACGGTGACCTCGCTCGGAGGCTTCGACACCTGCTACACAGTCCCCATCGTTGCTCCGACGATGACCTTCATTTTCGACGGCATGAACGTGACGCTCCCACAGGACAACCTCCTCATCCACAGCACTGCTGGGACCACCACCTGCCTCGCCATGGCCTCCGCCCCCAACAACGTCAACTCCGTCCTCAACGTCATCGCCAGCATGCAGCAGCAGAACCATCGCCTCCTCTTCGATGTCTCTAATTCCAGGCTCGGCGTCGCGCGCGAACAGTGTTCTTCATGATTTTTTGAATTTCTCTTTGTTTTGATTGGCTCTAGTGCAGAAGGCTAAGGATATGATTTGCGTCGCATCGAATTTGTGCTTTGTTTGGGTATTCTGGTAGCTCGCCATCTGAGTTCTGAACTGTGTCCGATTTTCTTTGATGGGATTAATTTGCAAATTTCTCGCAAAGGAATGAAGCTACTACTTTGAGCTTGGATGATGTTCTGAACTCTGTTAACTCTGTTTACTGTGTGATGCTTTATGGTAATAAGCTGTCCATGTCTGAAGAGTGGTTGTGAAGCCTCTTGTTGGTTGTAAGTCTTGGTTCATGTTCTTCTTCATCGGAAAGATAAGAATCTGCGCGTCAAACAGAATAAGGCTAAAGCTAAAATTGGAAATAAACAGTATTAAATCTCGGGAGCAAGAAGCACCGGATGACAAAAGAAGACTCTCTCTCTCTCTCTCTCTCTCTCGACTTCAAACTGGTACATAAAAGAGACTAAAGAGAAAGAAGAAAGGCTAAAGCGTGATAGAGAATACAATGTACATCATTAGCAACAGCCAAAATGCTCTGGTTTTCATACTTCTGATTTACATTCCACGAGTTTTTCTACGACTCTTTTTCTGTTCGGTGCTGACCTCATCTCAAGACCCGTCGCTTCTGACTCCTTTATAACTACGCATTGCTTGACACTCGGTTGCATGAAGCAAGACGTCCATTCCCTATCTGATCATAAATTAAATTCGAGGTTTTATCAACCCTCGGCCCTCACTAGTCACCTTCTCTGCTATTACGTTCTCCAGTTTGCATATCAATTCCATAATTGCTGCCATAGTGGAATACTCATGCCGACTAAAACAATTCCTTCCTATCTCCGAGGGACAATCGTTATGAGCTTAGCTCTGCAAGTCTTTCTCATATTTTTCGCACCCATTCGAAAGAGGAGGTCAAAATGGTGGATAATGATACTCACCTGGTCAGCTTACTTAGTTGTTGATTGGGTCGCTGACTATGCCTCTGGACTCATTTCCAAAGCCCTATTCACTAGTGGTACTTCAGAATCCGAGGCTGATGCATATGGTAACCTTTTGGCGTTTTGGGCTCCATTTCTTCTGCTACACCTCGGTGGACCTGACAACATCACTACTTTCACGCTAGAGGATAATGAGGCGTGGCGGAGGCGCTTGCTTCATCTCTTATTCCAGCTAGGCGCTGCAGGCTATGTATTTGATCAATCGCTGCCCAGTAACAAGCTAACTGTCCCAACCATCCTCTTGTTTATTGGTGGAATCATCAAATACATAGAGCGAACATGTGCTCTGTATCTCACAAGCTTTAGTAAATTCCGTCATTCCTTGCTCAGCCTGCTGATGCCGGGCCGAACTATGCTAAACTCATGGAAGAATACTCTTCCAAGAACGAAGTTAATATTCCCGCTTCAATAGAGGTTATGCCGGAGCCCTACATTCAATCCGCAGATGGTGGAAAGATAGATGAAAAGATTTTGGACGACAGACAAGTGATAGAAGCTGCGTGTTTTTACTTCACAACCTTCAAAGGCCTCCTTGTGGATCTCATCTTCAGGTTCTGTGAACGTGACAAAAGCATGAAATTTTTCAGAAGTAGAACCACGAAGGATGCTTTCCGGGTCATCAAGGTTGAGCTCAACTTTTTTTATGATATTCTTCATACCAAGGCTACCGGGGTTTACTATTTAACAGGGTGCCTTATCCGAGCTCTCTCAATTGGTTCCGTCATTACTGCTTTTGCACTTTTCTATATCCTGAACAAGCAGAGTTTTCACGAATATGATATAAAGATTACATACACCTTGCTCCTTGGAGCTGTTGGCTTGGAATTTGTAGCTCTTAGTATGCTCATTTGCTCTAACTAGACAATTACACTTTTAGGGAGATCTGAGAAACTTCGTAGATGTTCACCTATCAAAAGCACCTTCATTGAGTTCCTCCTCAAATTCAAATATGAAGATTCATCGTTTGCATTGCATATACTCCATGCTAGATGGTCTAAATCTATCTTCTAGTACAATTCGATTGATTCTCGGCTGAGAAGGTGGCTAAAATGTATTGAGAAACTCCTTGATCTCATCCCTAAGTGGCCAAAATGGATTGTGAAACTTCTTGATTTCATCTCTCTTCAGGAATTGTTTGATGACTTGAAGTGTGGATGAGAAGAACAGTACAGTGAAAAATTAGGTGAATTGATTTTTAAAGAGCTGAAACGGAAGTCATCTGATGTAGAAGATTCAGAAAGCATGAAGAAAATTTGTGCTGCTTGAGGTAGATGGGCTCTGGAGAATACTAAAGCAAGGCAAGATTGCAACGACTTGCTTCCATTCGTCCGTTATGTTGATTATGGTGAGAGCCTTTCACTGTGGCACATTACCACCGAACTCTATTACAACGCTGATGCTGATACAAGTACAAGCAGCCATCGTGAAAATAGTAAGATCTTGTCAGATTACATGCTTCCCTTATGATCAAACAACCTAATATGATGTCTGCAGTGGCTAGGATTGGCCAAATATGGTTCCGAGATACTTGTGCCGAGTTGGACAAGTTCATGGATGAAAATATCTCTGACGGGAGCAAAGCGAATGGAAGTACCTTTGAGAGGAGCAAAGCGAAGGATAGGAAAGAAAGTGTGTGTGAAAATCTCCTTTCGGTTCCTACAGATGTGAAGCAGTTGATGTGAAAGAAGACAAAATCAAATCTGCGCTTTTTGATGGGTGTATTGTATTCTTGCAAAAAATTTGGACAAATTTGGGGGAGACCAAGTGGGAGATCGTGAGTGAAGTATGGGTGGAATTGCTGGGGCATGTGGCGATTCATTGCTGTCCTTACGATCATGCTCAACAACTTAGTAAGGGAGGAGAACTTGTCATCTTGGTTTGGTTATTGATGGTACAACTGGGCTTGAGTGAACAGGTCCAAATAGTCGAGGGTCACGCCAAAGCAAAACTGATCGTTCAGAAATAAGAGGGGTAAGTTGCCCAGTCGGTGAGGGATGAGGCTCCTACGTGCAAATTCCATTGAGAATCTCATGGTTGGTAGGAATCTCAATTTGTTTACACCTTTGTTTCGTTCCTTCTTGTAATGAGTGTGCTTATTTCCTATGAGGGTATCTTGTTGGAGTGTCATTTCCTTTAACTATTCAATATCTCCAATATCCTGCAATCCTATGCATTTCTTTTTTGAACCGAAAGAGAGAATCTCACACAAATTACATCCAATTACACTTATTTATTATTCGTGTCATAAATATAATGTTGAATCAGTAATAGAAAGTAATATTCTTAAGTCAAAACAAGAGAATATCTGTCATTTCGTCTAAAATATACTTTTGTCCAAAAGGAAAGCATTTTCTACATAAAATACATATTCTTCGTATAAATGATCATACCAATGTAAACGCTGAAATGTATGTGGTTGTTAAATAGTGTTATGATTGAATTGGGGAAGAGGGACTCAAAACAAGGCCAAACCAATGGTTTCACTCTTTTTACTCCTACACCAAACCCAAATTGATAAACCTGGGTCGACTTCGTCCTAATTTTGTTTTCCTTGACAACCCAAAGAAACAATTTTCTTAATGGATAACTAAGCTGAATTTACTACAGGATTAAAGTACTGTAAAAAAAATGCAATCGAATAGTAAAATAAACAAAATAAGAAAATAATGTCTAACATATCATAGTTTCTCAAAATACAGTGGAAATTATAATCATACTTGAATAGTAAATAAACAAAATACAGTGGAAATATCATAGTTTCCCAATCCACTGTATTTTGTTTATACACGACATCTTACCACAAGATTTAAATGGGAATGGATCTTCTAGATGTGGATTGGGAGTGGTTGAGATGCGGAAGATGACGGAGCTTACAATTAAATCAATGGAATTCAACTAAGAAATAAATGACGAACGGTAAAAAAAACACCGAGATATTTATGTGGTTTGATCTGATAATCGATATATATCTACGGATAGAGCCAACAATAAAAAAATTTACTAATAATTGAAGAATCACATAATTACAATCATTCAGACACTTACGTTATACCAAAACCCATATAATTTCTAAATAAATAACTCAATTGGATGTAAAACTCCTGGCACAAAACTTAGAGATTTTCCAAACTTCTATTCACTTTGCATGCACTAAAGGAAACTCTAAATAGAAATGTCCATATTTTTCTTTAGGAGGTGCAAACATTTGAAGAGTCAAAACTTGGCACGGGTGGACATTTTAGTGCCAAAAATTTCAAAATATACAATTAAGTATCAAAATCGAAGAAAATGGGAACACTCAAGTGCCAACGGTGAGAAATTCGTGACAAATTGTTGACATGGCATTCTAGCGAGATAAGTGTAAAATGACATCGTTTTGACACTGACATGATCCCAAAATTGAATTTTAAAATAACTATTAATTAAAATAAATTAAAAAAAAAACTAAGAAGAAGAAGAAGAAGAAGAAGAAGAAGAAGAAGAAGAAAGGGGAACAGGTTCATCAAGGGCTATAGCCCTCACTGAAGCTTGCTACAGATCTCCCTTTTATTAATTTTTTTATTTTAATTAATATTTATATTAAATTCAACTTTGAAGCAAAACATTGTCATTTTTTGCGAGATCATTGCTGACTTGGCTTCTGGCAAGCCACGTAAACCACATATATTATTAAAAAAAGGCCATGTCGGATTTTTGGTTACTTTCGCCATACTTGGCATTGAAGTGTTCCACTTTTTAGAAAAAAGTAGTGCTTAAGTATACTTTTTGGAACTTTTGACACTAAATTGCCCACATGTGCCAAGTTTTGACCGACCATGAAGCAAACCCCTTTCTTGCCCTCACTAGTCCTCCTCTCATTCTCCATGTCACAAGGCGTAAACTCCTATAATGACCCGGTCCTATAAAGGATGGTAATGTGGCTTTGCCTCGAGGATGGCGAAGAGGGCAAGAATGAATCGAATCCCATATTGTCTAGAGATGGTAAGGTAATGTGCTATATAAAGAATGGCACCAATCTTAACTATCAACGAGGCCAATTTTGTGTGAAGCTCATAGAACAAAATTGTGAAGGCATGGGGTATGTGAGTCTTGTAGCTCAAAGCGGACAATATATTTGGTAAGTGGGGCCAGAGGATGGCCCTTATAATGGTATCAGAGCCAAGCCCGGCCGGAAGTGGGGTTTTGCTGGTGGGCCTATAATGACCTGATCCTGCAAGAGATGAGAGTACGGTTCCGTCTCAAGAATGATGATGGGGATAGAAATGAATTGAATAGCATTTTAGGTAGGATAGTGAGATACCGTACTATATAAAGAGTAGCACTGGTTTTAACTATCAATGAGGCCTTTCCTGAGTGAAGCCCATAAGAACAAAATCGTGAGGGCATGGGACAGGTGAATCTTGTAGCTCAAAGCGGACAATATCATTGGTAAGTGGGGCCAAAAGTTGACCCTTACAACCTCAACCAGTGTGACCTCCCAAACTATGGCTCAACCCTGCAAGTCTTCCACGTGAACAGCCCATGCTCTACACTGAGGCCACCCAAGGCCATGTCTTGGGAAGACACTACGCTCCAATTGCAAGAGAAGGACCAAGCAAGGCTCCAGTTCTTGTCCTCAAGCCTAGCGGCTAAGAAATCTGTCGTGCCCATTGCATCTGGGAGGCAGATCCTACAGAGTGCCACTTATGTTGTGAAGGTTCAGATTAGGACTCCTTCATAGAGCATGCTCATGGCTGTGGACGCCAGCAACAATGCTGTTTGGGTCCCTTGCAATGGGTGTGTGGGTTGCTCTTCAAGCGTTGTGTTTGATTCTGCCAAGTCCACTACCTTCAAGTCCCTTGATTGTCAAGCTACTCAATGCACGCGGGTAGTATACATACATTTGACTATTTATACCCTTGTTCTTCTCTTGAGATAGTATACAAGTTAGACAGACATATCTGAATTGTTCAGCTCGCTCTTTATGTGTAATGATCGCACGAGTTAGGTTGACCTTTTTTTTTGGAGTGAAAATATTCAATTTGTTGAGTTCTTAGAATAAATTTTATAAGTAGATTCTTTATTGACATCTGCAACTGTTGGGAGTAATGCTTATATGAATCTAATATGAAAACATGATTGATTAACCAATGACCTAAAACATTTGATAGTGTTCTTGCTTGACGTCACTTAGGACATTTGATGAATTGCTTTAAATGTACTTCAGCAAAAAAATCATACAGGTTTACTGTTCTAAAATGATCGGTATAAGTAATTCAGCTTCATAAATAGGGCTCACATGAGTTAATTAAGGTGTACAAGAAATTTCAGGTACTGAACGTGACATACAGAGGCTCCACCCCACCGGCGAATCTCTCACAAGACACAATCGCCCTAGCCACCGACCCCATCCCCGGCTACACCTTCAGCTGCATCCAAGCAACCACGGGAAACTCCATGCCGCGTAGGGACTCCTGGGCTTAAGTCGAGGCCCGTTGTCGCTCATGTCCCAAGCCCAGAGCCTTTACCAGTCCACGTTCTTGTATTGCTTGCCCAATTTCAGGTCTGCAAAATTCTCCGGGTCGCTCTGGCTTGGCCCAGTGGGCCAGCCCAAAAATATAAAGTACACTTCATTGCTCGGGAACCCGGGATTTATTCACTTTACCATGTCAACTTGTTGGGCAAAAGGGAAGGGAGCAAAATTGTGGATATCCCACCAAGTGCACTGGCTTTCACTGCTTCCACTTGGAGAGGCACCATCTTTGATTCAGGTAAAGGGCTGGGCCAAGCCAGCCAGTGATTTTCTTTTTGAAGTATTTTTTTGAGCCAAAATGACATCTCTCAGTATATTCCTAATCACTTATCACAATTAATACTTTCGGTTGGATATTTAATAACTTTTTAACGAAATGATGCTAGCTATGGCCTGCTTGATTTTTCTTTTTTTATTCATCAATGTACGAAAAAAGAGAGCCTCCCCGATCCTTTTCCTTTCATTTTCGGGGATTGGAATTGGATTAACCTATAGAATATTTTTTTTTTATCCTCATTTGTAGCTTAAAAGCTATTATAATCTTTGCATTTATTTCTTGAACTTGCCATTATTTGCAAGCAAAATGTAGCTTAATATTGCCTCACCTCAAAGGACTAGTTGCAGTCTATAATTTTGATGCAATGTATTTTACATTTTGGAGGAGGACGAGAATTTTGCGTCATGCTTACAAAATAAATATTTAGAACATGTATATTATTTTTCTTTTGATTAATTTACTACATTATGCTAATAGAGTTCAATAAATTGCGGATGTCAAAAAACGTATGGTTCAATCTGAATTCTTTGAAATTCGTGATAAGAACCACTAATAGTGTGATTATTATCGCATCGATTTTAATGGAAGTGATTTAATTCGACATTAAATAAAGATTAAAACAGAAAAAAGGAAGAGATTGTTCTGATGGCTTTTCTTCTCTTTATTTTTTTCGGTTTTTCTTTTTAATCTTCCTTGTTTCCCCACCTGGGTGCAACGTCCAGGCACGGTGTTCACTCGTCTGGTGGAGTCGGCGTATGTGGCGGTGCGAGACGCGTTCCGGAAGCGAATCGGTGGGAACACGACAGTGACCTCACTCGGAGGCTTCAACACCTGCTACACCGTCCCGATCGTCGTTCCAACGATGACCTTCACGTTCGACGACACGAACGTCACGCTCCCACAAGACAACCTCCTCATCCACAGCACTGCCAGGACCACCACCTGCCTCGCCGTGGCCTTCGCCCCCCAACAACGTCAGCTCCGTCCTCAACGTCATGGCCAGCATGCAGCAGCAGAACCATCGCCTCCTCTTCGACTTCTCTAATTCCAGGCTCGGCATCGTGTGCGAACGGTGTTCTTCGTGATTTTTTTGAATCTCTTTATTGTCGATCAGCTTTAGTGGAGAAGGTTAAGGATATGATTTGCATCACATGGAATTTGTGCTTTGGTTTGGTATTCTGGTAGCTTGCCACCTGGGTTCTGAACTGAGTGTTCGACTTTCTATGATGGGATTAATTTCCAAATTTTTCGCATTGGAATGAAGTTACTACGTTGAGACTGGATGATGTTCTGAACTCTGTTAACTCTGTTTACTGTGCGATGCTTCATGGTAATAAGCTGTCAATGTCTGAAGAGTGGTTGTGAAGCCTCTTGTTGGTCGTAAGTCTTGGCGTAGGTTCTTCTTCATCAGGAAGATGAGAATCTGCGAGAAAGACGAAAAGAAGAGAAATGTGAACGAGGCTAAAGCTAAAATTGGGAACAAACAGTATTAAAGCTCCACAGCAAGAAGCACCGGATGAAAAAGGAAGATTCTCTGTCTCTCTCTCTGTCTCTCTCTCTCTCTCGACTTCAAACTGGTACATGATCTCCTGAGGGATGGACAGCGACAGGTGCGATGAAAGAGAGATTAAAGAGAAAGAAGAAAGGCTAAAGTGTGATTAAGTGTGATAAAAGAGAAAGAAGAAAGGCTAAAGTGTGATAAAAGAGAAAGAAGAAAGGCTAAAGTGTGATTAAGTGTGATAAAGAATACAACGTACATCATTCACGACAGCCAAGGTGCATTGGTTTCGATGCTTTTAATTTACATTCCACGAGTTTCTCGCCGACTTCTGTTCTGCTCCATGCTGACCTCATCTCAAGACCCGTCGCTTCTAACTCCTTTATAACTACGCATTGGTTGACACTCATTTGCATGAAGCAAGACGTCCATTCCAATCTGATCGTAAATTAATTTCGAGGTATTATTAACTCTCTGCCCTCAGTAGTCTCCTTCTCTGCTATTATGCTCTCCGGTTTGCATATCGATTCCATAATTGCTACCTTACTGGCATACTCGTGCTGACTAGAACAATTCCTTCCAGGATCTGGTGATAGAGGGAAATATGGAAATTTTTATAGTAGCCAAGAAATTATGGATGAAACTCAATCTCCGAGGGATGATCGTTGTGAGCCTATCTCTGCAAGTCGCTCTCATATTTTTGGCACCCATTCGAAAGAGGAGTTCACGAAGGGGGATCATACTACTCACCTGGTCAGCCTACTTGGTCGCTGACTGGGTCGCTGACTATGCCTTTGGACTCATTTCCAAAGCCCAAATCACTGCCGGTACTTCAAAATCCGAGGCTGCTGCATATACTGACCTTTTGGCATTTTGGGCTCCATTTCTTCTGCTACACCTCGGAGGACCCGATACCATCACGGCTTTTGCGCTCGAAGATAATGAGCTGTGGCGTAGGCACTTGCTTAATCTCTTATTCCAGCTAGGCGTTGCAGGCTATGTATTTTATCAAACGCTGCCCAGTAACAAGCTAATTGGGCCAACCATCCTCATGTTTATTGGTGGAATCATCAAATACATAGAGCGAACATATGCGCTGTGGCTCGGAAGCTTTAGTAAATTCCGTGACTCCTTGCTCGCGTCTGATGATGCTGGCCCAAACTATGCCAAGCTCATGGAAGAATACTCTTCCAAGAAGGAAGCTAATATCCCTGCTTCAATAAAGATGACGCCGGAGCCCGATAACCATATGGAATCCACCGTGGATGAAGCTAAAACCAGTAAAGCGATAAGACCGTTGGACGACAGAGAAGTGATAAAAGAGGCATTTAATTACTTCTCAACCTATAAAGGCCTCCTTGTGGATCTCATCTTCAGCTTCCGTCAACGTAATGAAACCATGAAATTTTTCAGAAGCAGAACCGCCAAGGATGCCTTTCGGGTCATTGAGGCTGAGCTCAACTTCTTTTATGATGTTCTTTATACTAAGGCTGCCGTAATTCACTATCTAACAGGGTACATTTTCCGAGCTATCTCAATATGTTCCGTCATTATTGCTTTTGCACTTTTCCATGTCCTGGACAAGCATGGCTTTCACGAATATGATATACGGATTACATATGCCTTGCTCCATGGAGCTATTGGCCTAGAATTTGTAGCTCTTAGTATGCTCATTTGCTCTGACTGGACAATTGCATTTTTAGGGAGATATGAGGAAAATCGTATAGGAAAAACCTTCATTGAGTTCCTCGTAAAACTCAGATCTAAAGTTTCATCGACTGCATTGCCTATACTCTATTCTAGATGGTCTAAATCTATCTTCCAGTACAATTTGATTGATTCTCAATTGAGAAGGTTGCCAAAGTGGATTGAGAAACCCCTTCATCACATCTCTCTCAAGGAATTTTTTAATGATTTGAAGTCTGGACGACAAGAACCATACACCGACGAATTAGGCGAACTGATTTTTAATGTGTTGAAACAGATGTCAGATGATGTAGAAGATTCAGATAGCATAAAAGAGATGTGTGCTACTCGAGGTAAATGGGCTTTGAAGAAGCGGGGAGACTGCCAAGACTTGCTTCCATTCGTCAGTAAAGTTGATTATGGCGAGAGTCTTTTACTCTGGCACATTGCCACTGAACTTTGTTACAATAAGGATGAGAATACAAACTTCTTTAGCAAAACTAGTAAGATCCTGTCAGATTACATGCTTTATCTTATGATCAAACAACCTAATATGATGTCTACAGTGGCTGGGATTGGCCAAATAAGGTTTCGAGACACTTGTGCGGAGATGCACAAGTTCATTAGTGAAAAATTCTTTGATGGGAGCAAAACGATGGAAAGTGTGTGCCAAAGTCTTCTTGTTGTTCCTACAGATGTGAAGCCTGCTGATGTGAAAGGGGACAGAAGCAAATCCGTGCTTTTTGATGCATGTATACTCGCAAAAGAGTTGGACAAAATTGAGGAGACCAAGTGGGAGATCGTGAGTGAAGTGTGGGTGGAATTGCTCGCGTATGCTGCCATCCATTGCCGACCTTACAATCATGCCCAACAACTCAGTAAAGGAGGAGAACTTATCACCCTAATTTGGTTATCGATGGTACATCTCGGCTTAAGTGAACAGTTCCAAATAGTCGAGGGTCACGCTAGAGCAAAGCTACTTGTTGAAAAATAGTTGGGGTAAGTTGTTGAGTCAGCAAAGGATGAGGCTCCCACGTGCAAATTCCATTGAGAATCTCATGGTAGGAATCTCATTTTTTGTTTACGCCTTTGTTTCGTTTCTTCTTGTGATGAGTGTGCTTATTTGCTATGAGAGTACCTTGCTGAAGTGTCCTTCCTTATAAACTCTAGCCGTTCAATTTCTCCAATATCTTGAGTTCCTTTGCATTTCTTTGAACTGAAGTCCACACAAATTACATCCAATTGCATTGGTTTATTTTTCATGTCGCAAATTTAATGTTGAATCGGCAATAGAAAGTAACATTCTCAAGTCAAAAGAACTGAATATCAGTCATTTTGTCAAAAATATATTTTCTTGTCCAAAAGGAAAGCATTTTCCACAAAATTACATATCCTTCATATATGTGATCAAACCAATGTAAATGCTGAAATGTTTGTGGCTATTAAATAGTGTTATGTTTGAACCGGCGAAAAGGGAATCAAAACTAAGCCAAACATATTGTTTTACTCTTTTTACTCCTACTGAACCTAGATTGATAAACCTGGGGACAAGGCATTTACGATTCGAGCACCCCGGCAAATTGATTAAAGTTTGAATTGCAATGCCCAATAAGGATTTAAGCTCTTTGTTGGTTTAATCAAAATGATTTTTGCAATTAGGACTCAAATTCAGAATTAGTTAAATCGGAATTGCAAGGTCCAATTTAAAAGTTATTAAGCCGAGAAATTATGGGGGAATGATAATTTCGAGAATTGTGGAGTTATCATATTTTACGAAACTTGATTGAGCTTAAGATTTGTCCGAAACAAATTTTCAAAGTTTCCCGCATGCGATAAACAATGTGTGACTAACAATTTTTCGGCCAAATTTTTTGTCGCTTTTCGACTCAATATTTGGGTTAGCCAATCTATGGGTTTTCTAGTGCTTTGAGAGCTTTTCTTTTTAACCATAAGCCCACTTGAAATGGGATTTAGTATAGAGAGTTAAGGTACAATCAAGTTTTGCGTAGAAGCACCACGTTGGGAATAACTTCAAATATCCCGTTCGGTTGAGAATTTTGTTAGGGCATAAGAGTTGTTTTGCCAGCGTTTAAGCTTAGCATAGTTGTTTCACAATTGTTGTAGTATTTTACTTAGATTTGATGTTGATTCTCGTTTAATTGTTAGGATTACGAGTCATTGGATCTTTTAGTCGAGTGTTATTGGTTTTGGACATTCCCAAGCGAGTAGTGATATCTCTTGTATGAATTTGTAAACTCATCTCTTGAAGTTATAGAAATTCGATATATTATAAGTTATGAAATACATTTTTATTGCATAAAAATCTAAAAAGGCTTTTACTGCTTTTCTATTATTTAAGAATGGTTTGAGAAGTGTTTTGTGGAAGGCGTTGTGAAAGTATATATTTGTGTATTACCTTGTGAACGGATTAATGAAATGAATTCTAAAATGAATTCCAAAATGATGTTAGAAATATCTTGTGAAATATATATACTCTATCTAATCAACGGAATTGGGAAAGATGATATATTTTGGGTTTGTGAAACCTTTTTGTGTAAGAATTACGTTGACTTTGAGTATGGTTTATGAGAGGTGATTTGATTTGGTATATGAAACTGATTTATAATACAAATTCTGGATTGGTTTTATGAAAAGAATTAATTTGTGAAAGGCTATGTTTTGATTTGTGAAGTCAATTGTGATATGGACCGGTAAAGGACTAAGTGATACATAATAAAGTAAATTTGCATGAGCTACCTCTAGGACTTTGTATTATTGATATACATTAGTCAATAACTAAGTGCTATATGAAAACGTTATTTCATGGAAGCCACCTCTAGGGTCTTATACTATTAATATGTGTTAGTCAATGGCTAAGTACTCTACAGTGATGCAAATCTTGTGAAAGCCACCTCTGGGACTTTGTACTACTCAAAGGCTGAGTACTATAAGATGAAGTGAGTTTTGTGGGAGCTACCTCAAGGGCTTTAAGATGTGATGTGATACAAATTTGGAAAATGGAATAGACTATTAATGTGTGATTTGAGATTTGTCAATGGACTAGACCATTAATTATCTATTTTGATATTATTGATGAAAAATATATTTATGCTATATGTTGTAATATTATAAATTCATTTTGATCTTGTAAGCTTGTTATATATTGGATTGGGGTATTGAATTTTGGTATTGCATTATAAACATGCATAGTAGCTGCTCTATTTGCTTACAATAGATGTACTACTCTTAGTTGTTTATTCCACTCATATTTCAATTTTTTAGGTCGGCGATTAACGGCAAGTAGGCGAGAATACTATCGACTAGGAACTTATTGTGGTAGGATTTTAGATATGAGCTTAGCTAGTTATATGATTTGTGAGTTGATACTCAATGAGTTTAGCTAAGCTCTAAGATGTAAGTATTCTTAATGATGCATTTTAGAAACTCTAATGTTGGAAACAACCTACTAGCTTATCATATATATTTTGATAATAAGTTGTCAGTTGTGGCTAAGGCTATGTCCTTCGTGTGAAATGATGGTCCTGTCATCCCTTATTTTTGTTGGATTTGGGGGGTGATACATTTCATCCTAATTATGTTTTCCTTCACACCCCAAAGAAACGGTTTTCTTCTTGTACACCTAAGCTGAATTCACTACCAGATTAAAGTGTTGTGAAAACAAATGATTGTATAGTAAAATAAACAAATTTTAAAAAATGGACATTATATTTACGTGAATCAATCAATTTGAACTACCACACAGGTAGACCATCATATGATTTCAGTATATATCAAGAGATACGATGGAGATTATAACCATACTCAAATGACTTAGATACTATCATATAATACGTCACGGTTTTTCATGAGATAATCTCTCATTCTCACAAAGGTATACACAATATCTTACCCCAGAGATTTAATCCCTAATGAATCTTCTTGATGTGGATTGAGGGTGGTTGGGATGTAGGACTGATGGATCTTACAATTAAATCAATGCAAAATCACCTAAGAAATAAATGAGAAACGGTAAAAAACATGAGATTCACATAATTCGATCCGAGTATCGATATCTATCCATGGAGAGAGCTAGTAATAAATAATCTATTAAAAATCGAAGAATCACGTAGTCACAATCACTCACACACTTAACACTTAAAGTGTTTTCCATACTTAAATTACACCACAACCCATAATTTTTACAAATAAATAACTCAATTGAATGTAAAATTCACAGCACAAAACTTCTATTCACTCTGTGAGTGCACCAAAGGAAACTCTAAACAGAGACATCGGTCGTTTTTTTTTTCCTTTGCTTTCTTGTGCAGCTCCTTCTAAAGAAAAAGGCTATGGTGTGGTCAAAACAGAAGAGACATATAGGAGTCTATGTCATGGTCAAACCCTTGTTGACCGACCACTACTAAGGAAGGAAAGAAATTGACGTCCAACTTTATCCTGCATTTTTGAGTGACTAATGTATATGGAGTTCAAACTCCACTACAAACAAAGACTCCATCACTGAGTCAGTCAAGAATTTCGATCAACATTCTCTAATTCGAGTCATGTTTCACAAATTCAAACTTGACACATAATTTTAACGACATGTACATGCGAAACAAGGAAAAACAACTTTGGCACATAGTCTTTTCTGACGATCAGAGTTGTCTACAACTTTTCATCCCAGGATATGGCTATGTTCATCGCATACCTTAGGAAAATAACTGGACAAGCCTAAGGTGATAGTGTTTGTTTTACAAGGAGTTAGGCTGTGATATTGATGAATTAAGCCATTTTAGCATCACGAAGCTTGTGGTGGATGAAATTTGGTGCACGGATGACTGGCTTGAGGGAGTTCAATGAAAAGCTTGAAGGGTTAGGCAGGTAGTATGGGCCCTCTGACTTCCAGCTATGTGCTGTGCGGCTCCCGCGAAGCGAATGAAGGGAAGCTCTTCGAGCTGCTCCGCCTACAGCGGTTCCTTATTCTTTCATTCTTGAATAGGAGAGGCCTTCATCAATCAATCTTCAGTCACATTCCATCCCCAAGCAAAGCACTTCATAACTTGCTCGGAGAGAGACCAATAGGTTTTCTCTTGGAGTGCCTCTCGGCAAAGAGAAAACAAAATTGTTTGGAGATACCTACGAACTATAGGTTATTTGTTTCTAAAACAAACAAAATTTTGTTTTTTCTTATCCCGCGTAAAAAAGTCAAGAGTATGTGAGCTACTATATAAGTGTGGATATTATCTAGCTTGTTCAAATGAAGACATTGTGTTAAGTGGGCTAGACCAACAGTACCCGCGTGGAGGGGGGGTTATTAGGCGCACTTAAGCCTCACGGACCATGCCTCCCTACCTATCCATGTCTACTATTGGCACTAATCCTCATTTATTATTATTTTAATTTATTTATTGAATTCATATTCATAAAATAACATATGCGTACTATTGAAACAATGTGACTTTTTGCAATAAAGAAGGTTCATTTTTATTATTATGTTTTCCGAATTTTATTATTATTTTTGCTTACTTGTTATTAGGCCCTCTTATAACCTTTCGAAAATTGTACATGCTTGGACATAACTTCTTAACCTTTAAAAGGTTATATTTGTTCAATCATTATTTTTTAGAAATTATAAAATTTGGAATTCTATAAAAATAAAAATAAAAATAAAAACATCCGTTTGCTTTGCAACCCTTCCTAAAGGGTAGCTTTTGTTCTAAAGACTAAACTAAATTCGGAAAGGGTATGGTATACTATAGGAATTATTTATTTATTAAAATTCGACTTTATAAAATAACATATGCGTAATATTGAAACAATGTGACTGTTTGCAATAGAGTTCGACTACTTTTTATTATTATTTAATTTCAAATTATTTTATTAGTTTTGCCTTAAGAGCTTTTATAACCCTTGAAAGGTTGTATTTATTCTATTGACACTTAAATTTTGGCATTTCATTTAATTATTAATTACATAGAAAATTAGGGACTAAATTTCAGCCTCTAAACAGAAATGTTATTTAAAATTGCATGAAGTTATTAGGAGCATCTGCATTAGTAGTTAATAGGCTCATATAGCTTGCATTTTAATCAGATTGGCGGAGGATGGACTCAAATAAATGATTTTTATCTTAATTGATTAATTGGATTGAGCTCATGATAATATTGTATTAGACTTTTGTCAAGCCCGTTACTTTGTTCATGGGTGGAATTATTCACAATAAAGTTTTATTTTTTGGGTCGCATGGAAAGCAATCTACAAGATATTTCGAAATATTCATGTGTGAGAGATGGGCACATTATTTTGTTATTCATAAGATTTCTCGTGTATTGGCAACCGGCGTATCTACAAGAGGGCAGAAAAAGAAAATGCTCTTGGGTCAACCAAAGAGGAAATATAGGCAGAAAATATTTGGCTCGGCAGAGAGAGAGCCAAGGCCTCTGTCAAAATAAAATATTCGCATGGAATCAGTCAACCAGGGAAAGAAATAATCGATTGAGGAAGAAAAAGAAAAATGAGGAGGTCGGTTCCTATACAGTATAAATAGACCATTGCATAGCTAAAAAGAGGGGCCACACTGTAAGAATTATTGTGGCCCATATTATGTGATTTATTATATGGTTTACTAATTATTAAAATGCTATAAATAATTATTGGTTACGGAAGATTTACTCTAATAAAATGAAAGGGTATATCTTTGATGGGACCTTTTCAATGAACGTATAAATAAGTGTCAGCCCTTCTCCACCCACATAAATGAACAACACTAACAAAAAGAATTTGGTATTCTCTCCTCCATCAATTGAATACATTAAGGTTTAGTGGGTTAAGGAGAGAAATCGGATTTCTTCTTTTGGTTCGAGATCATTGGGTTTTTCTACAATAATCATCATCAAGCGTACCGCCATGGATAAAGGTATGTCTTCATGAAGATCAAAGATCACTGTTTTATGTTGAATTTCCGCATCAAGTATTATATGAATTTATTTAACATTTGGTATCAGAGCATTTGGTTTATGATCTCATGATTTTTCCGTTTAAAGAAATATTATGATTTATGTTTGATGATTCGTTGAACGATCCTGTTCGTATTATTTATTGTTGTTAAAATGTTTTCGGATGATTATGTATAAAGAAAATCCGAATGATGGAACGTTCTTCATGGACGAAAATAGCGAAGAAAAGTTACTGTGCGCGAGTGGAAAAGGACGAAAATGGAGTAATTCGGAATTTTAAGGATAAAAATGGAGGAATTCGGAATTTCAAGGGCAAGATAGAAACTCTTCGATTTCGGGAAAAATCCGGCGACCCACCGCTTGATTTCGGACCCATACGGTCGCACTGCCATGAGGAACGTTAGGCATGAGTTTTTCCGGTATATCGGTGTTCACCGGAAACGAATCGGGCGGCAGAAGTCGCCATGGTTAGGGTTTGCGTTTTGGGGAAACTTTGGTTTGATTTGGGGCCAATTTCTGCGTCATTTTCGCCGAAACTTAAAGCCATGTGGTCGTGCCGGCATGCTCTTCAAAACCCATTATTTATTTGTGTCTGGGATGGGCTGCCGGAGAAGGAAACGCCGGCGAAAACCGCGGCGGAACGGCGAAAAACGGCGAAGAGACGCGTTCGGTCGCACGAGGAAGAAGGCGCGTGGGCTCCACGCGCCACGCGCCGTCACGCGCGCGGGGCTTCCCGCGCGGTTGCAGGCGCGTGCAACGCGCGCGGTTGCAGGCGCGTGCAACGCACGCGCCTGCGCGTTGGACGCGCACGTGCGGGGCACGCGCCTGCGGCGGATAAGGCACGTGCTCGGCACGCGCCTGACGTCCCCGCGCGCCCTTTTTTTACGTTTTTGCCCCTATGTCATTTTTTTTTTAAAATTCCCATTTTTGTCTTTCTCGCAATTTATTTACTGTTCTGCCCCTGTTTAATTTATAATTACGATTCTGCCATTACTGATTATTTACCATTTTGCCCCTGGATTATAAATTTATGATTCTGCCATAATGGAATTATGTTTTTACGATTTTGCCCTTTTGCTTTGATTAAGTTTTTGTCCTTGTGTGCAAATTTGGTAAATATTTGTATTTTACAATATTAAAAATTCATATTATGAATGGTTTGTTAGTCACCAAAGTGGCCAAACCTTGAAGTCTTTTGAATTTTTTGATATTGTAAATTATTTTATTCAATTACCCATGATTAATTGATGCTATATATGAAATTGATATGTTTTATATCATTATTGGAGTTATGGGTATATTGAAGTTCATTTATTATAAGAACTTAGGGATTAACCCAAAGGTTAATTATTTTCTTATAATTCATGAACATGATGGTTGATAATTAGTATGATTTGTTAAATTTGTTTGTATATCCAAAGATAACAAATAAATTTTAATAAGATATATTTACAATTATCAAATAAAAGTTATTAGCATCATTATTTGTATATCATAGGATCACCCAAAGGAGAACTATGATGTACATGTGTTGTTTAGTTTGAATCTGATTAAGTGATATTCTCAAAGCATTAATGTATGAGTATTTTCTTGCACATTTGCAGTATCTGTACCTGTTTCACTTCATTCGCACGCCTCATATGTTCCCTTATTCAATGGGATAAATTTTCCTGATTGGAGTGAACAAGTCCAGTTTCACTTAGGTGTCCTGGATCTTGATTTAGCGCTTCAAGCTGAGAAACCAGCTGCTATTACTGATGAAAGTAGCGATGATGAAAAGTCTTTCCATAAGGCTTGGGAAAGATCGAACAGACTGAGCTTAATGTACATGCGAATGACAGTTGCAAACAACTTAAAGACTTCTCTTCCCAAAACTAACAATGCTAAGGAATTTATGAAATTTGTGGAAGAGCGTTCTCAAACTGCTGATAAGTCACTTGCTGGTACATTGATGAGCACACTAACCACCATGAAATATGATGGTTCGCGTACCATGCATGAGCATATACTTGAGATGACGAATTTAGCAGCAAAGTTAAGGACTTTAGGAATGAACGTGGATGAGTACTTTTTAGTACAATTTATACTTAATTCCT
The DNA here is from genome assembly GCA_016097605.1 of Eucalyptus guilfoylei. Classification (NCBI taxonomy): domain Eukaryota; kingdom Viridiplantae; phylum Streptophyta; class Magnoliopsida; order Myrtales; family Myrtaceae; genus Eucalyptus; species Eucalyptus guilfoylei. Next base: position 784,804 of record CM027869.1, read on the forward strand.
TACCTCATGAGCAATATGGGCCATTTCAAATGAATTACAACACTATAAAGGATAAGTGGAATGTAAATGAATTGGCCAGTATGCTAGTTCAAGAGGAAACAAGGATAAAGAATCAAAAGGCTCATTCTGTTCATCTCTCAAGTCATCAAGAAGTTCGAAAGAATTTCAAGAGGAAAGGTGGAAGGAGCAAGAAGAAAGGACTACACATCCTGAATGACTCTTCAAAGGCTTCTCAAATCCACAAGAAGGAACGCAATCTTATTAAGTGTCATTTTTGCAACAAAATTGGGCACTTGAAGAAAGATTGTCTGAAATGTAAGGCTTGGTTCGAAAAGAAAGGTAAGCCCTGTGCTTTAGTATGTTTTGAATCAAACTTTACTGAAATTCCTTATAATACTTGGTGGATTGATTCTGGTGCCACCACTCATGTGTCAAATACGATGCATGGATTTCTTATGATCCAAACTATAAAGCCAAATGAAAGTTATGTGATTACGGGGAACAGAAACAAAGCTCCAATTGAAGGCATTGGCACTTATCGTTTGATCTTAGATACTGGACATTATTTGGATTTGTTTCGAACCCTTTATGTACCTACATTTTCTCGCAATTTAGTTTCTTTGCCAAGACTTGATGTGGCGGGTTTTTATTGTAAGTTTGGATCTGAATCTTTCAGTCTATTTAAGAGTGATACTCTTATTGGAACGGAACTTTATGTGATGGTCTCTACAAATTTAGACTTGATAATACTTTTGTTGAGACATTAATGACCTTGCATCATAATGTTGGCACTAAACGAAGTTTGGTGAATGAGAATTCTGCTTACTTGTGGCATAAACGTTTGGGTCATATATCCAAGGAAAGAATGCAAAGATTAATGAAGAATGAAATTCTTCCAAATTTGGATTTTACTGACCTTGGAGTGTGTATTGATTGTATTAAAGGTAAACAAACAAAACATACTAAGAAAGGTGCCACAAGAAGCACATAACTTCTTGAAATTATACATACTGACATATGTGGTCCTTTCGATGTTCCATCTTTTGGCAAGGAAAGCTATTTCATTACCTTTATTGATGATTTTTCACGTTATGGTTACATTTATCTATTGCATGATAAGTCTCAATCAGTGAATGCACTTGAAGTGTATATTAAAGAGGTTGAGAGGCAATTAGATAGAAAGGTGAAAATAGTAAGATCGGATAGAGGCGGTGAATATTATGGAAAGTATGATGAATCGGGACAATGTCCAGGTCCATTTGCTAAATTCCTTGAAAGACATGGCATTTGTGCTCAATACACAATGCCAGGTACACCACAACAAAATGGTGTAGCAGAAAGGCGTAATCGTACTTTAATGGAAATGGTTAGGAGTATGATGAGTCATTCATCTTTACCCTTATCTTTGTGGATGTATGCTTTAAAGACTTCTATGTATTTATTAAATAGGGTTCCTAGTAAGGCAGTTCCAAAGACTCCCTTTGAACTATGGACGGGAAGGAAACCTAGTTTACGACACTGCATGTTTGGGGTTGTCAAGCGAAGTAAGAATTTACAATCCACATGAAAGGAAATTGGATTCAAGAACGGCCGAGTGGTTATTTCATTGGTTATGCAGAGAAATCCAAAGGGTATAAATTTTATTGTCCTAATCATAGTACAAGAATTGTTGAATCTGGAAATGCTAGGTTCATTGAGAATGGTGACATCAGTGGGAGTGAAAGAATGCGTGATGCTTGCATTCAAGAAGTAAGGGTAGAAGTTCCTATACCCAAAGCTTCTAAAGTTGTTGTTCCTGATATTATAGTACAATCTAACAATAATCGAGAACAACAAATTAATGAACAAACACTCCATAATGAAGATGTCAATAATGAACCTCCAATAGCCGAGTCACAAGAAATAGCATTAAGAAGATCTCAAAGAGAAAGGAGATCGGCTATTTCTGATGACTATATGATTTATCTACAAGAGTCAGAAATTGACTTAGGAATTGGAAATGATCCAGATTCATTTTCCCAAGCCATGGAATGTGAAGATTCTAATTAATGGTTTAATGCCATGGAAGAAGAGTTAATATCCATGCATGAAAATCAAGTTTGGGATATTGTTGAATTGCCTAAAGGATGTAAGAAGGTCGGATGTAAATGGGTCTTTAAGACCAAGCGCGACTCAAAAGGCAATATTGAACGACATAAAGCCAGACTTGTTGCAAAGGGTTTTACTCAGAAAGAAGGCATTGACTATAAAGAGACATTTTCACCAGTCTCTAAGAAGGACTCACTTAGAATCATTATGGCTTTGGTGGCTCATTATGACTTGGAGTTACACCAAATGGATGTAAAAACCGCATTTCTTAATGGGAATTTAAAGGAAGAGGTTTATATGGACCAACCCGAAGGCTGTTCAGTTAAAGGAAAGGAACACATGGTATGTAAATTAAAGAAATCAATATATGGACTTAAACAAGCTTCCCGACAATGGTATCTTAAGTTTAACGATACCATAACTTCATTTGGATTTAAGGAAAACACTGTTGATCGGTGTATATATATGAAGATTAGTGGGAGCAAGTTTATTTTTCTAGTTCTGTATGTTGATGATATTTTGCTTGCTGCTAATGATCTTGGTTTGTTACATGAAACCGAGAAGTTTCTCTCTAAAAATTTTGAAATGAAGGATATGGGAGAGGCGACATATGTGATAGGAATAGAAATATTCCGTGATAGATCACAAGGATTATTAGGATTGTCTCAGAAAGCCTACATTGAGAAAATTTTAGAGAGATTTAATATGAGTAAATGTTCAGCAGGAATAATTCCAATTCAGAAAGGTGACAAATTTAGTCTTATGCAATGTCCGAAAAGTGAATTGGAACGAGAACAAATGAATAATATTCCTTATGCATCTATTGTGGGGAGCTTAATGTATGCACAAACTTGCACCAGACCAGATATCAGTTTTACTGTCGGAATGCTGGGCAGGTATCAAAGTAATCCTGGAATGGATCATTGGAAAGCTGCAAAGAAAGTTCTTAGATACTTGCAAGGAACGAAGAATCATATGCTCACTTATAAAAGATCCAATCATCTTGAGGTGATTGGATATTCAGATTCAGACTTAGCCGGATGTGTCGATACAAGAAAATCAACGTTTGGTTATTTGTTTCTTCCATTTGGAGGGGCAATTTCATGGAAGAGTGCGAAGCGATCGATTATTGCTGCATCCACTATGGAAGCTGAATTTGTGGCATGCTTTGAGGCCACAATTCATGGATTATGGCTGCGGAATTTTATTTCGGGGCTTGTGATTGTCGACGAGTATTGCCAAGCCGCTGAAAATTTATTGTGATAACTCGCAGCAGTTTTCTTCTCTAAGAACGACAAGTATTCTAAGGGTGCTAAGCATATGGAGATCAAATACTTGTCTGTCAAAGAAGAAGTTCAGAAACAAAGAATGTCAATTGAGCACATTAGCACCAATCTTATGATAGCAGATCCCTTAACAAAAGGATCGCCGCCCAAAACATTTAATGAGCATGTTGAAAAGATGGGCATTATTGGACGTCATTAATGTTTGTATTGTGATTGTATTAAGTTTATGTATTTGACACTTTGAGCTCACTTACGTGTTTCTGATATTTCCTGTTTTCTATTTAGTATACATTATGGAAATAGATGAATGTTAAACAGGATAGTTTCTAAAGAAACATTATGGTTGGACTGTTACTGTACTTCTCATTTATGGATCATGTTAAGTAAAGTGCTATAGTTGTAGTGCATAGAAGGGACTATGTCGATTAATGACATACAACCGCTATGACTCGCATTAGTTCTCTTTACTTAATTGTGATTATTATGTGATTACCAATTTAATGAAATTTTATAGCATAATCTTATTGTGCACATTACAGTCTTTATTAAACCATGAAAGGAACATCATATGGGCCAAGTGGGAGAATGTAAGAATTATTGTGGCCCATATTATGTGATTTATTATATGGTTTACTAATTATTAAAATGCTATAAATAATTATTGGTTACGAGAAGGTACGACTCTAATAAAATGAAAGGGTATATTGCTTTGATGGAAGGCACCTTTTCAATGAACGTATAAATAGTGTCCGGTCCTCTCTCCACCCACAATGAACAACACTAACAAAAAGAATTTGGTATTCTCTCCTCCATCAATTGAATACATTAAGGTTTAGTGGGTTAAGGGAGAGAAATCGGATTTCTTCTTTTGGTTCGAGATCATTGGGTTTTTCTACAATAATCATCATCAAGCGTAGCGCTATGGATAAAGGTATGTCTTCATCTAATTGTGAAAAACATGAAGATCAAAGATCACTGTTTTATGTTGAATTTCCGCATCAAGTATTATATGAATTTATTTAACACACACAATAGAATACACGGCCATTATTGAGAGGAAAACGTGAGTAGGAGGAGGACGCACAGAAAAATACAAGAGAGAAAGAGTGGTTGTCTTCATCCTCGGGCGCGCTCATCTCCTCAGTCATGACTGGTATTACCGTGCTGTGGCCGTGCCAGCGTCCATCCAGCACCTCACTGCCGTTTTTCCGCCTCACCAAATTGTGACACCGGCCAACGAATTGCTGCCCCGCACAGCAGAGGTCTTTGCCCCGACGAGCCTCTGCTCTCCTTCACCGTGTGGATGCCTCTGACGATGACGACGACTTTGCCGCCGCCCTGATTCGGGAAGCCCAATAGCGGCGACGCTGAGCTTGTTCTGTCTTTCCTTCGCGCTGCAATAACTTCCTGCTCCGGGGACGCTGCTGCTGCCGACGGCCTTGCCGTGACCAACCGAGTTGCATCTGATCCGCCTTTGTCGCTGCGCTGTTCCTCCAGTCCCGGCCAGTCCTCATCGTGAGCAGTTACGTGGCTATTTGGCCATTACTCCTGAATCTTTCTTGTGCAGGTTGGGTCATCACACGAAGACGACATAATCCATAGAGCAGAGCGGTGGAGAAAAGAGAAGCTCGGGTAGCGGCACACGATGGAACATGAAATTCTCTACTTAGGCCAAATCAAAACCGCTTGCAAGAGAAGAGTTTGGATACTTTTTTTTTTATCCGAACACATACCGGATGAGTTTCATTGTTTGCTCTTTGAGAATTTCAGTTAAATAGTCAATACGACTCCAGGAGGGGCTCGCACTTGAATACACATGTGCATTGGCGGCACTCCATTTGATTGGCGTTCTCATTAGCTGCTATAGGCCTCCCCAACGATCCGTCCCTCGAATCGAGACTCCCTAGCCCGTGATCTGCCTCCCCGTTTCTGCGACGATTTCCCACTGTCAACGTGCCGTAAGCCACCACGAGCACCATGAGCTGCGAGCCTCACCGGGGACAGCCGAACCGACAGTCATCCTTGTCGTGAATCATACATCATGGCTGGCCTCTCGTCACTCGGTTTCGAATTTGGAAATATGATTTGTTTCCTAATTCACAACAGTGCATTGGTTTTTTATTCTATTTATAAGGCTTTAGATTTATTCTATGTATAAGGCTTTAAATGAAATAATTAATTCGTGTGAAAATCTTTAAAATTAATATTTTGATCTTTAAAGCTTAAGATTAATTTATCGATTTTATTAATGAAATAATCAAGTTGATTAGATATTTCTGAATTTGAACTATCTTTCGTGATTTGGTGATATTTCATGATTTGGGTAATTGTCTTGTTTTATATTTTTTCCTTATTTGAAAATATCAAAAAGATTGCTTTAGTTCATGTTAGATAACATTGCATGTCCAGTAGATTCCATAATATTCATGATAAGATTCTAATTTAAATTAGGAATTGACATAGTTTAATACTGGAATTGGATCTTATCTTTTGTCCTAGCTGGTAAATTTCCATTATTTTTAATTATGAATTTTAATAGAAAATCCAAAAAATATCATATGCCTGTCATACAGATTAATTGCATCACATCCAAGTTATCTACCATGTCATATAGTTTAGGTCATGTAATTAATGCATGTCATAGACGTGTCATTTAGTAATTGCATGATAGGTTCGTTTAATCGGGTTGTATGTCATGTAGAGTTATTTAATTAAGGGCGCATGTCATTTAGAGTAGTCGCATTCATATTATTGTCTGTCATCATAATCAGGCCATTTAGTTAAATTGTGTGACATATAGTTTAAATTTCATTTAAATAAGAGAAAATTCAAAAAGAGATTTAATTGGAATTGTGTCATAATTAGAAATAATATATAGGTCTAATTAATAATTGTTGCAGATGCTTGCATTGCATCTAGGTAAGAAGAGATTTGATTGGAAATGTGTCATAATTAGAAATTATATATAGGTCGAATATGTGTTTCTAATTAATAATTGTCGCGACGGAAGTTCTCACAAGACAAAGTGCTTTATTGAGTGAGCAAGGTGGTTTTATGGAATAGTAGATAATCATAGATCCGTTGGAATTATGGGTTGGGGCAGGCGAAGGAGGTCGGCGTGGATTTAGACAGATTAGCCGTGGCTGGTTCGAACGATGAATTTGAAGATGAGAGACGAGATGGAGGAGCGAGAGGGAGAGTAGCTTTGAAATTTGTGTGTTTTATAGGACGCATGCCATACTTGTACCACACAAGGCACTACCCATATTCGATCAATTACCATCGGTTTAATAATCTGTCGTCCTCAGACGTTGCTTATGAAACTCGTGTGTAAATTTAAGAATGGATTAGGGAAAAGTGCCAAAAAAGTCCTAGACCTTTTGGTTTTGTGCCGATTTAGTCCTAAACATTTTTACGTTGTGCCAATTCAGTCCTTTCCGGTCAATTTTGGCCGGATTTTGCTGACTGAACGTCAGCCGGCTGACGTGGCCTGATCGGCGCTGACGTGTACAACTTTTAATAATATTTTAATATTTTTGAATTTTTTCTTTTATTTATTTATTTATTTTCTCTTTTTATTTTTATTATTTTCTTTATTCTTTTTCTTTTTATTCTTTTCTTTATTCTTTTTCTTTTTTTCTTCCTCCATCCGATTGCTTTGAAGCTCGGCAACCGGCCAGCCGCCGGTGGCCGCGAGGGCGGCCTCGCGCCGAGCGGGCGAGGCTCGCGAGGTCATCCTCGCGGCCTGGGTGGCAAGGGCGAGCCCCGTCAGCTCGGCGCAAGGCCAGCTGGACTCCTCCCCGGCTCCGTTCTCCGATCCCAATCTCGCCCTAGAAATTTCCTCCTTCCTCCGCTCGTCGTCGTCATCGTCTTTAGGGTTTACGGGAGCTCGGGGTGTTTTCAATCGCGCGGCTCCGGCCCCGGATTTTCGCCTGTTTCTCTTGCGGCGGCGATCCATCGGGGGTGGGGGTTTTGTGATTCCTGGGGTTCTCTGAGGCAGCTGGCCTCGCGCCGAGCTGGTGGGGCTCGCCCTCACCGGCAATGGGCGAGGCTTGACCCTCGCCAGATCCGGCGAGGGCAAGCCTCACTACCTAGGCCGCGAGGGCGGCCTCGCCCGCCCAGCGTGAGGCCACCCTCGCGGCCACTGGCGAGGTGGCCAGCGAGGTCGACCTCGCCGGCCGTCGCCTCTGGCCGATCGCCGAGCTCCGGCGACCGGCTGGAGGAAGAAGATGAGAAGAAAAATAAAAATAAAAAGAGAAAAAAAATTTAAAAATTAAAAATTTAAAAAATTAAAAAAATTAAAATATTATTAAAAGTTGTACATGTCGGCGCCGATTAGGCCACGTCAGCCAGCCGGCGTCTAGTCAGCAAAATCCGATCAAAATTGGCCGGAAAGGACTGAATTGGCACAACGTAAAAATGTTTAGGACTAAATCAGCACCAAAAAAATGTTTAGGACTAAATCGGCACAAAGCCAAAAGGTTTAGGACTTTTTTGGCACTTTTCCCGATGATTCCCCAAGCAGCAATACTCAGGAGGATGTTGCCGGCACCCATATGACGTGCCTCGCCGCCTCCACTAGTGAGAATTATTCCAGTTAGACATCTCTTCTTGAACATCGCAGTTGCTTGAGGCAGCATGGTGCCTGCCCATGAACAATATGGGCCATTTAAGATGAATTATAATACTATAAAAAATAAGTGGAATTTAAATGAATTGGCTAGTGTGCTTGTTCAAGAGGAAACAATGATAAATAATCAAAAGGCAAAGCTCCATCCGAGGATATAATAAGAAGTTAAATACCCACTGGTTGCGGAAGAGAACCCAACGTACATGGTCTCCTTGAAGATCGGCGAGAGACTGAAGGACAGAGACAAAAGGGGATGAGGTTCTCAAGGTCAGGTCCCATGGCTGTAATCATGCTCCTCCTCATGGGGTCGATGATGGTGCAACAAAACGAGGCGTGCCGGTTGCTTGGCGAAGAAGCGTGGCCCCGGCAAGGCCTTCTCCCCCTACAGGCTCTACAGAAGGGCCCGGTCCGCCAATAAGTACACTAACAGAAGGGCAAAAAACGAAACTAAAAATTGGTGGATGGCCAAAACGAATTTAGTTTAGAGCCTAGAGACACTAAAATAGAACCAGGATGGTAACATTTCTAACTATCTGAGTTACATTTCTCAGAGGATTCTACCAAGCTGGAGAAGAAGAAGGAGTTTAGAAAGTTATTGAGAGTATTACACAAAACACTCACTTTCATGCGTCCTGAAACAAATAGATGCACCAGAAATTCCGGTAGGGGATATAATCAATACCGGTGTTTTTGAGGAAGTTAGGGGTTTTTTTCGGTCGAGAGTATTAGAACTAGCTCTAAACAGAACTCATATAGCCTTAATTCCAAAGACACCCCATCCAAAAAAACTTGACAAATATTGCCCTATTAGCCTTTACAATTTTGCATATAAGATCATATCGAAGATTTTGGCAAATAAACTGAAAAGATGGCTGCCATTGCTGCTCTAATCATCTTTTGTTCCCCCATGTATTCCGCTTGCTAATGAAAAGGAGAAGGCTCCTGCAAGGGGCGAAGTGCAAATGCCACATTGCACCAGCTTGCAAGTACTATGAAGATAATCTAAACAAGTGGGTCATGAATAATTGAACAAGCCTTATTAATCGTAACATCACAAAAAAGTTAAATAAATTTGGTTGAGAGAATTTAGGTGCTTACATTACATCAAGGTAAATTTGCTCCATATGCTTGCAATTTATTTGTTGCCCCGTTTTTTTATTGTGTAATATTGGTTATACACCTGCATGACCTCCTTGCATGTCAGAGATAGTTTAAAATCAATTCAAGACCCGAACTTATTTGATCTTTGATTCGTAGAAGTAAGGTAGTTCTCCCGATATTTTAACTAGATGTCGAATTGGTTCACCATAAACCGGTTAGTAATAACTCCTAGATAAAAATCATTATCACACCAAAAACTTTGCGAATTGGTATGGGCAAGTTAAGTTTAGTCTTAGTAATTCTTTAGCTGAACATCTAGGCGGTTCCGCCCGAGGTTAGGTCGCAACATGTTTAGACATAATTTTTTAGCATTTGAAAGGTTATATTTGTTCAATCATTATCTTTTAGAAATTATAAAATCCGGACTTCTATTTAAAAAAAAAAAAAAACATCTTTTCACTTTGCAATCCTTCCCTAAGGGTTGTCTCTGTTCTTAAAAATGAGATAAATTCATTGGTTTTGACATATAAAGGTAAGGTATACTATAGGCTAAAGGGTTGTCTCTGTTCTTAAAAATGAGATAAATTCATTGGTTTTGACATATAAAGGTAAGGTATATTATAGGCTCAAGGCTCCAATCTCAACGAAATAGTAAGCCTTTTCCCAATATTGCAAACTGTGGTTGGGTTAGACTTATTTCTTTCGAGGAAATGAGCGAGATTGAGAATGATTTTCCCATAGTCGTTAACTGCGGATGGTCTAATTGATTATCGACACCTCCTAAGTGATGCCTGATGGTGCGACCGAGGTTTAATTGCAAGCCATGTGTGCAAAAGGTATAGTGCTAAAGTGTGTAAGCATATGCACAACACTTGATATCAAAATACTGCTTCAATTTCATCCATATAAACATAACACCCATATGCAAAACAAGTAGGTCAACAATCATTTCGCCCCTAATGACTCCCAACCTATATCAACATTTAATACAACATTAGCGATCTTACCTCATCCTTCGCGGCATGCACTGCCATGAAACCGCATTAATTAAACAATCAAGTTATACTAGGTTTAAGTTTTAAGTCGCCAAGTTGTTGCGACCTATCCTTCAAGGGTTGCATTGATGAATAGGTTTAGAGGTGTTTATTTATGAGATGGCTCAAATGGTACATATAGGCTTAGATCTCGAATGGATCATTACTCAATAACATTGCAAATGAACCCGCAAACCCTCAATCGTAAACATAGTCTCTCTCAATATCACACCTCACGTGACACGGGATTTGTAATTTAAATTCGAATTGATTATAAAAATTCTATGTAAGGAGTTACCATTAGTCTAATGAGGTATGTGATGATACCTCACTATCTAGGTAACCAGAAATTTGGGTATCGAAGACTTGATTACACTTGTCTCTCGAACTAGTGCCCTTTGGTACCAAAATATGACTATTTGCTAACCAGGGTATCAAAACAGCCTTTTACTAATTAAAGATCCCAAAATTCATTCTGCCCATTTTAAGAAAAGGAAAAAAGAATCGATGTTTTGAAAGAGTGCAATCAAGTAAAATAGAAATGAAAGTGTCTAAACAGCAACCTAGAATATAAAGATTATGTTCATGTTTTATCAAAAGATTTTCACATTCTTTTATGCTAAACTAACTCTAAACTAAAATTGACGCAAAAAAAATAAAAAATAAAAAATCAAATGAAACTAGCCAACAACTAATTTCTAATATTTTTCTAATTTTTGAAATTTTCTTCGGATATTTTATTTAATTTAAATTTTTAATTTTTTTAATTTTTTTAATTTTTATTTTGGGAAAAGGGACTCGGATTGGGTCGGGGTACCCGGTTAGATTCGGACCAGCCTCTAAGACCTAGTCCGGATAAGGTCATGATTTGATGGGCTCGACCAAATCCAATGGCTCAAGCCCAAATTTCCAACTTTTGGTCTTTGGTCCATTTAAGCCTAAATTCAAAACTCAGCCCCACCAATATTCAGCCCATTTTCCTGGCTCGGCTTTCAACCCGTCTCTTTGGCCCGGCATTCTCAATCCAGAACACTTGGCCCGACCATCCATCCATATCTTTGCCCGGATTGACTTCTCAGCACAACTTACAATCCGACCCAGACCACAACCCGATCCGATCTTTATTATATTTGATTTTTTTTCTTTTTTTTTTTCCACTTTTTATTTTATTTTTTGCTTCCCTTCTTGTTCATCTTCTGCCCGAGTCTGTCTTATTCACCAAGACATCTCCATCACCGAAGCTTCTCCATCGACGAACTCAACACTAAATTTCATTACACGAACTCATGCTGGAATCTCAACCGGTTCTACGTCAATAGCCAACCTCACCGATCATCATTAGGACATCATCGCCAGTCATTTCTTGGACTATCATCAACCTCACCAACAATGTTAACATTGCCAAAAACATATACTTCAAAACAAAAGCGATTCCAACATAAGAAACACATAAATGTGTGTGTAAATTGAAAAAAAAAAAAATTAAGGAGGAAAGAAAAGAAGTAAAAGGCTGGGCCGGAGAAAATTGGCAAACGTCAGAAGGGTTGAGCCAATGTGCGCGCTAGGCTCAAGTGGGCCGGATTGAACCTGTCCGAGCAAGGCGGTTGTAAAATATTTACTTTCATTTTTATTTTTATTTTTTTGTAAATTCCTTTCTTTATATGGCCCCATTTATTCATGCTCACTTATTTTTATGTTTTTGCTATGTATATTTTTTGCCGTATTTATTTATTTACTTAACAAAAATAAAGTGTCAACAATTCTTGCCTGCTCATTCTACTCAGTTATAACTTTGCTAGCATAAACAATTCAGCAATTAAAAAAAAAAAAAAAGCTCCGCTAATATCAGTGACTACTTTTCCTATCAAATGATCAAATATCCCAAACAAATTTAAGTCCCATACTTTCAGCAGAGCAAACAAACTGTAACGATCTCATAGTTTCAATGGAGCAAATAAATTGTAATAACCCAGTATGACAATGGCGGGAAGTGATTGCCAAGGTTAGAGGGTTTGGACAAGAAGCGACTTTTGATAGGCTTCTAGAATGGCCAACTGGGTAGTACTAAATCAAATTGCACAATGAACAGGTGGAGTCGTGCCCGGATATACATGTGAAAATTAGAATTAAGTCATGGAGGCGTATTTTGACATAAGGGCAAGCTTTGCTTAGTAACTCTAGGGCTAAGCGTGTTTGGGAGCACTCCCAAGATGGGTAACCTTCTAAGGAATTGCCTCATGTTTGGGTGTTGTTCATATTCTCAATTAACAGGAAGTCTCTCTCATGAATAGCTACTAAGTGAGCGGTCAGAGGTCCAGGGCCAGCTTGATGAGGGTCGAAGGGTGTAGCACCCCTAGGCTGCCTAGTGGCTTTATAGTTTGGACTCATATTTTATTAGTAATTTGAGCTTGAGCCCATGAATACCTATCAAGTGACATAGGGCTTTCTCGATCCCTAGGGTTTCCTTGTGCCGCTTATATATAATTCCAATTTCTTATAACCGAGAGTTGTGACAGAGAGGCAGAAGATGTTAATTATGGTGGGATCTTTTGTTGGACGTAGCCCTAGTTTAAGAGTAAACCAGTATAAATCTTGTGTCTCAATTTTTCTTTCTTGTCTTTACTCTCTAAATGCATAGCTCGCTTCTCCTTCAGGGCGCTGTGTCATATTATTTGGAACAACAAGAATAGCATTCTCTTCAGAGAACAACCTTTTTCTGTCCCAGCTATGAAGAACCATCTCTTTAAAGTGGTCAGAGATAAGGCGATCACCGTTAGGAATGTTAAGGATAACATCAGGAATAGAAGGTTGCAGCGGAGCTGGGGCATTGACCCGATCATCTTTTCTGGGGAGCGTTAATTCCCTTCCTTTCAGCTGGTGCGTCTTGCTTAAGGCAGTTGGTGCGGCGGTTTTTCCTAATTCTTGAGGATGGTTCTCTTCCTACCTAAGGGCGTTTTGTATCCGTTTGCTGGTTGTTCATGCCGTGCTTTTCCTTTCTAGTTGTTAGTGGGTTGCCACGATTATGGCTTTTTTATCCCGGCATCCTTCCACTCATTATGATATGTTGTTTTGAGTGTGGGTTTTGATGTCGTGATATTTTTGTTTAGTAAATCTTTCCTCATTATATTATTACTTTTCACCCAAAAAAAAAAAGACAAATTGTGAGGTTCAGAATGGGATGGACCGAAATAGATAATATCTCAAGTGAGTTAATTGAAAGATATTATACAAATGACCATTGAAAATCATTACAATAGAAATTAGAAGACAATAAATCAGACAAAGCTTCAGTAGTGAAGGACTATGCATTTGTCACGTTACAGTTTTAGCTCATGAGCCGGACTGTCACTTCAGTCTTTCTCAAATAAGAACAGTTTCTCTACAAGCTCTAGTTTTTCTCCATTGGGCGTCTTAATAATGGTTCACAATCCTTTGTTAATCTCCCTACCCTTGTACCACAACTTATTGCCGTCAGCACAATAACTGCTCTCGAAGTAAAGTAACCGGGGAAACTTTTTCAGCACCTCTTCCGTGTTTCCAATTCTCAACTCCTTAAGGTGCTTCAGCCGCAATATCTCAACTGAGTCAATCTGTTGCAGGGGATCCAAGCTCGCAACTCTCCCTCCAATGATGTACAGCTTCCTTACATTCTTCAAGTCTGGCATCCTCTTCTCTGGCATACCTATGAGCTCTAGTTTCTCCAGTTGTCGTGGAAAATCCCAATCTACAGCACCCTTTGCGTGCAATGCTGAAGAAGTGACTCCCCATGAGATGGTTAGAGAGCAAAGAGATGCAACATCCTTCAACGATGCGAAATCTATATCAGTTATGACTGCTCCACGGCCTATGTATATACTTAGCCGTCTCAGTTTAGTCAAATTTCCCAAATCACTGATCTTGCATGGGTTTTTCCTCGCAGTCCCTATAACAAACCCCTTTAAGACCTGGAGGGAGGACAGTTTCTCAGTCTCTTTCGGCATGCGCTCTATAAGGTAACATTCCGATACATCCAGGTGCGTGAGCTTCTTCAATGATGCTATTTTTTCAGGCAACTCTTCCAAATTGTGGCACGCTCGGAGGTCAAGAATCTCTAGGCTGACTAGTTGGATTATAGAATCAGGAAGAGACGTGATCCTAGAAATTCCTCGAAGACTTAGAAACTTCAAATGCCGATGATGAACCCCAAGATCATTCAAGAATCTCTGATCATCAACCTCAATATGATGGTTTAATGAGTGCATCCACCGTCCGAGTTGAAGAACCGTCGATTTTTTCATCTTCAAAAGCCACTGGGGTGGAAGAGTAAGGTATTCCAGACTAACATTGAACACCGTGGACCGATCTTCAACTTCAAGCAGCTCTCCACGTGGTGGACTGTTTGCTCCACTTAATAATAAGAGCAGGCGGCTGCTGCTAAAGGGGCACTTTAGGAGAACCTCAGGAGACGTTTCATCCTTCAAATTGAAATAGAAGAACCCCGCTTCTTGCGCCAGGGAGGTCAGCATGTAATGGATGCATGGAGGTACTTTACATCTATTCATGAGAGGGCTTGGATTTTTATCGTCGGGTTCAATTAGGCCTTGTTTTATAAGCTTCTCATAGACTTCTTCGCCTACTTGCTCTGCCGTCTTGTCTTGTCTTTCAGAAACTAAGCTCTCTCCTATCCACCAATAAATTAAACTTCTCTTTTTTATAATGGAATCTTTGGGAAAAATCGCGAAAGAAAGAAGGCATAGCTTCAACTGAGGACTCATATTGTGATAAATAAGCTGAAGGTTCTTCATAAGATGGCTATCGCATGTGCTTTCTTTTGAATCTTCAGAGATAACTGGAGGTTGCCGTTGGTGTCTTGAGGACTTAGCCTTCTTGATCTTCTTCCCGTATTCTTGCACAAGTTGCTCTAAGTCACCAAGCTTTTTCTCAGCATGGTTAACATTGGTTTCAACGTCAGTGAATATAGCCGACATGTCCTTTTCCCAGGATTGCACTTTAGATATCAAATCTTTCATTTCATCAGACATGTCTTTATCCACAGACATTTGCATTATTAAAATGAAATGATATTGGAATAGGATAGAAGATATGGTGAAGATATCTGAATACTAATACACTGCCGTTGTAAATAGTAGCTGGAAAAGCTTTACGAACGACCCTTACATAGATTGGCAAAGAGAATTTGGTGTTTCATGATCCCAGGCATTGAAGCCAACAGGCAGAGAAGAACTAGGGGGCAACAGCAAAAATTTGATTGTCCACTAAAAATGGAAGCACAGAGCTCCAAGCTTTTCATGATTGTCAAGAGGTGATAACTTCCCCCTATTTATGGAAGAAAAGGACCGAAAAAGGGAAATACAGGGATTAAGTTGAGAATGGGAAGTGTGACAAGGGAAGGTAATTCCTTCTGGACTACGGAAGGAATTATTTCTTTCGTGGAACTAGCGTGGGACATAATATATTCTTCACTTTGCTACATCGATTTCGTATCTTGCTACGCTTTTGGAATCACCGTGAATTCGTTTCTCGGACACCTGATGTTCCCTCTCCACTCGTCTCATATCTCTCCAAGGCTCTCCGACAAATATTTCACCAATGACGTCCATGCTTTATGAGTTAGAGACGAGAATCTACGTGAAACATTTTGTCGTGGGTTAACTCATAGGATAGAATTGCTTTGTCTTCACCGTCAGTAAGAAACAGAATTGCAAGATTAATCTCATGCAGAAGGCATCGGCTTCCTTTTTTTACAGCAAACAAGGGCAAATACAAAATGTTCCACTTCCGACACTTGGCATCAAGTTATTAGTCATGGATTTGCACAACTATAGCTTAATAATATGACGTTCTGAACTGTCTCTTAAAGGAAAGAACACTTATTTCAGGTAATTACAAAAACATACGACGGCTTTGTTTGGGTTCAAATTGAAGATTCCTGATTGTGTCAAGAGGTTATAGCTTTCCTCTATTTACCAAAGAAAAGGACCCAAAAAGGGAAAAAAGAGGGAATAACTTGAGATTGGGAAGTGGGACAAGGGAAGGTAATAACTTCTAGACCAGGAAGGAATTTTTTTTATTTCATGGAACATATTCTTTACTTTGCTACATTAATTTCATTTCTTGCTAGGCTTTTGGCATCACCGTGAAATCGCTTTTGGAGTCCTCATGTTCTCTGTCCGCTGATGATAAGACTCGTCTCATATCTCTCAAAGGCACCAACGAATATTTTAAATAGCCAATTACGAGAATCTATATAAAATATTTATCAAGGAAAAATCCACACGGAGAAAATTTCGTGCTTTTCTTAAGACGAGGGATATTAAGACTTCTCATGTTATTGGAGTTTAGCTCGTAGGATGGAACTGCTTTGACTTTATCATACAAAGAAATAGAATTGCAAGTTAAGAGGTAATTCCTCGAGAAATTTTAAGGAAACTAAGGGCGTATTTGTTTTTTGAAAAACGAATGATTTGAAAAATACTTTCCTAAAAATGATTGTTTGTATCGCTCTTAAAAATGAATTAACAAAAGATGTTTCCATCATCCACAAAAATATTTAAACGTAAATTATTGTCAATAATTACAAAATTTATTAACTAATATATCTCAAGATATGCAAGCAAACATTTCAGAAATTTTTTAAAATCATTCATTTTTCACAAAATTAATAGAGGCTAAGAGAAAATCCAAAAAAGCCCGAAAGCCAAAGTACGGACCTTGATTAATCTCATGCAGAAGGCATTGGCTTCCATTTTTTTTTTTTTTTACCGCAAACAAGAGCACATACAAAATGTTCAATTTCCCACACTTGGCTTCAAGTTATTAGTCATGGATTTGCACAACTATGACTTGGGAATATGGCGTTCAGAACTGTCTCTTAAAGGAAAGAACACTTATTTCAGCTAATTACAAAAACATTCGATGGAATTTGTTCAAGACTATTTATCATTACAACAAAGAAGCAATGAATAAAGGTAAAGCACAATGAATGTTGTGGAGATACAAGTTTCATTTAGTAAGAACCATCACACTTTCACTGCCTGTACCTGCCCCGGTTGGTTCCGGGGATCGGCATCGCGGGCTCCAGTGTGAAGCCCTTGCCCCTCGAAGGGGGTGTGGACAGGGTCTCCAATAGGGGGAGGATGTTTTTCGAGCCCAACCCCGAGCTCTACCCGAACTTTCCTGGTGGTCAAATCAGTTTAAGGACTTGATTAGGTCATGTGGAGATACAAGTTTCATTTAGTAAGAACCATCATGACAACTCTATAAAAATAGAGTTATTTTACCTATTTGAGGCAACAATTAATGCATTATCTATGAGAAAATATTTGGATTTCCTTCTGATTATTTGAATTTTCCTTGTTTATGCAGAATAATGAGATATAGAGAAGATAAGGAAAAGAATAGCAAATATTAGGAATTCAAATAAAAGCAGCAGTGGAAGATGGATATCAAATTAGGAAATTCTTGATTTTGTTCCCTAATGTTATCTGCAAGCGTTGGGAGATAGATATTTTGGATCTCCTATAAATAGGAAAGAGAGAGAAAGCAGTCAGGTTTTTTGAGTTAAATCATTTTTTTATTGTTCTGAGAGTTTTTTCAAGTATTTTGAAGAGAATACAAAAGTGGTAACAGAATTCTTGCTCTTTGATTCAAGATGCTGGGTTTGATTTATATTTTTATTTCTTATTCTACTATGTTCTAATTTTCTTTTGTTAGGGCTACGATGTAGCCTAACCATGATGATGTGAATTTCATGATTTTTATGTTCTACAATTGATTTCATTCATGTGAGTTATATTTTATTGTACATAATGTTTTTGAGTGACTGGCCACCACTTGAATGATTTGATGTGCATGTTTGAGACTGAAAAGTGATAATATGCAATTGCTCATTATAATATATAACCATGAATTAAACGTGGATAGAGATATACCGCGTTATTTGTGTAGCTTTCGGTGATAAGATGATCCAAAAAACTCATTGTAAGTCGGGAATATTCATAGTTTTTAATGCATTCATGTTTATTTTAATTTATATAGAGATATAGTGGATTAATAAACTGAGTAGGTTTGCTATACCTAGAGATAGGATAGTAAATAGATTAGGAAATTCCGCTATTACATGTTTGATATCGTTCTTGTATTCATAATAATTTAAAATTCATATCTAGTGGTTATGGTAAAATCGGATGCTCTAACATATTTATCTTATCAATTTATTGCATTTAGTCTACAAATTTCGTTTTTAATTTATTCTTAATTATATTTTGATCCGTTAGATAAATTTTAGAATTAGTTTATGTTAGTATTTAATTGGTTTATTAATCATCGATCTCCATGGGACGATACTTTTTCTCATCATTATATTACTTGTTCGATACGTGCACTTGCATTTAGAATTTTGCGAACACATCACACCATTTAAATGGCTTGACGGTGACAATCCCTAGGTTACGTAAAAGCTAGCCTAAGCAGAAGATTTGGGCAATTTATACTGCTTTTTAAGTAATTGCGACGCCTTTGAGTCACTCCTGGGGCATAATATTCTCAAAAGTGTGTTGGAGTTGGCGCCAAGCTTGCTTATGTCACTTTGCATTTCCATGCTGCTTGCAGATTTTGAGTCCTCGATCAGTTCGCACGTCTACAAGAGATAATTTAGCGGATAACTATTTGTAGTACTCAAATGATCAAGGACAAATTGCACATCTAGATATCAGATGGGAAATATATGGATTTTGACAGGAGATAGAACTTAAGATTTTCATGTATACTTGATTTATAATCTACGTTCCTTATGAGATCCATAGAGGTAAAAATGAGATTCACGTGATAGCTCAATATCTTAATTTAGAGACTCGTGTATATAAAGTGAGGAATTGGGCCATCTAGTTTTGTTGCAACACTCTTATTGAAAATGGATTTTCCTTGTCTATTATCCATGGCCGAAAAAGACAGCCGCTTAGCTAGGGCACATATAAAGCTTCGAATACTAAATTACTTGAGATTGTGATCCTTTCTCCAATTGAAGGAGAAATAAACTTATAGCAAAACAGCTAATCTCATAACCATGCAACTTTATAACATGACGGATTCGGGCCACTTGATTTTCGACAACGCCCTGTGGAAGCCCATCTTCTCCGGAGATAAAAGAACTCCTGTAATGTAAACGCACACATATAATGAGGTGCCATTGTCCAAAAGTACAACAAATATCACTGATCAAATGTCTCTTGCAGATATATATATATATATATATATATATATATATATATATATATATAGGTGTAATTTGTATTTACATCCACCTAACTTCAATATTTCTAAATCCTCCTCCAATAGTTTTGCATCTACAGGTTAGAAAACTCGCAACGGGCCTCCATTCAGAATAACTCGAAGTAAACCATCCTGCAGGAAGAATAGCATAAGTACCATAAAAGAGTGACAATGGATTTAGGTTTATATCCCCCTATGTAAGTAAAGTGACACCGGTGATGCTTGAAGAAAACTAGTCACAACGCGATCCTTGAGGGGTTCCACAATAATGTGACACAACTGATTCAGTCCCTGCAACATTCCAAATTGACAAGACTCATCGTTACAATTCTAGGGCTAATTATATCATCATACATATATGAGCACCTAATCAGACAAGATTAATATTATTTAGATCAACATTAGTCAACTATGCTAATGCCTCAAAATCTTAGATCTAATCAGGTGCAGGAAATTATCTTCCTCACTTTAAGCAGCTGTGAATGAAACAGACTTGAATGAAAGTTTTAAAGGAAAGACCTACCACGTCAAGTAGTTCAACCAATGACTCTAATCTCGACTGAAAAAAGCTTGGTTTATACAGATTCTCGATGAATGGCTCCCTTAAATCCCAGAAGACAATCTTGGTTCCCGAAGTTGAAGTCATTAAACTCTTCAGCAAGGTGTCAGAAAGAAACAAGTGAGAAAACGTGTAACTCTTACCAGTAAACTCGCATATGCGATTGATGGCTGCATTCAAATTTTTTTTTTTTTTTTTTTGGTAAAAATCATTTTTGCTCCCATCAAATGCTTTTTGCACCAAGCTTTTTGATTTTGCATCTAAAGAATATGGTCAGTGTAGTATGAATAATCATAAGATAAAGTTAAAGGTAAAACCTCCATTCAAAATGCTTGTAAAAATAAACTTCTTTTTATAAGAAAAAAATCCTATATTAGGTCTTGCAATGCAAATCCACAGCCAAAACATTGGAAGTATGCAGAGCATTAGTTCAAGAAGAAGCTTAACATCTTTCTAGTCCAAAGAATCAGCTGAAATAAATGAAATCGAAGAGATGAGAAGATTCATGTACTTCAAGAAAGAGAGACATAAAAACAAGCATGAAGAACCACCCCCAATGATGAAGCCAGGGCTTACGTCAAACGAAAATTTTCTTGATGAGTTCAGGACATTGAAGGTATGTCTCAAAAAGCATTCTTCAATGCACAAAGATATAAAAATAATCTAAAGCTATTCATGTAAGCTTGAGTTTAAACTTTCACAACATAGTGGCAAAATAGTTTCCATGGGAGACAAGGGTGGCTCATTTGAAGCTTATAAAGTGATAGCCAAAGTCTCATCAATATTAGAAAAAGAGATTTTCCTGCTTCGATAAAATTTGAGAGGGAGAGGGGGGGAGAAGAACCCCCAGGACATAAGCTTACCAAGTTGTGACATTGCCTCCTGCTTCATCGCTTATATATGCTATCTTCCAACTTATTAAGTTGACTCATTGCATACTGTCAGGAAATAAAAACATACATATTGATTAGTCAACAATGACTTAACCAAAATTAGCAGTGGCACCGAACTAGTGTCAAGGCCTGCACAGTGTAAGCTCTGTCTCTGTCTTCCTCCCTCCCTCCCTCTCCCCCGCTCAGAAACTTTGCTAAGTTAATTTCGACAGTTCATGAAGTATACTAAGACCAACCGCCATTGATTATCTCCGATATGGATTTATTTATTTCTCTTCACTAGCACCTTTCAGTTCTTCAGCTGGAAAATATAATTGCAAACCAGGTCCTTTTACCGAGCATGCAAGACTGTATTCCTAGTGATTATTTTGTATTCCTGCCTACATAAATTAAACAAGCAGGAAAGTTCTAACAAAATAAGTCATTAGTATCTGTGTGTGCTTCGACAATTTAAAATCTAAAAGCTGTATTGTTTCTCAGCATTTTAGCTTTTTATACAACTCTAACCTTTTTTCCCTTTTAAAGCAACGTCGGGCACCATTATTCTGTGGTGCATTTTCACGAAACTATGGATTGACATTTAGCGTGTTCACCAATTTCATAAACAATATGAAAGTGGATATCTTCCCATACACATGCAAAGAGTAAAGCAACACTCACATATAGAGTTTTTAACTGCACACACACTGTCGGTGTTGTTTGAATGTTAATTTCAACCGATCCTCGCTCATCAGGAATCCTAGGAGTATCGAAAAGCTCTTTCTTCACAAAGGCCTTCATCCCAGCTTCCTTTTCGAATCGTGTAGAGACTGGCTCTGGTGGAATTAGCTCCTCTTTGCTAGCTGCACATACCAAACATAATGCACTGAGTACTTGACAAGAAGAATGGTATTGACATTTAAGAAAGAACAGGGGGGGGGGGGGGGAGAGAGAGAGAGAGAGAGAGAGAGAGAGAGAGAGAGAGAGAGAGAGAATCAAATACGCAAACCCACAAGAGACATTTTTTTTTATCTTTTTGGACATTCAAGAAAAACGTACCCAAACCCAAGTTATCAATGACTCAATTAGCATAGAGGGGAAACACATTGTCAATGCCACAGAGCATGCTATTTAATTCCGTAGACCTCATTGGAATGGTAAGAGCGAAGAATTGATCAAAAGTCTGCCAAAAGCAATATGCACAGAAGTTCTCTCCAGTCAAGATAGTATACGCATGCATTTTCTACAAGACCTAAAAGGATAGAACAGTCAAGCATCTGTCTCATTCATTAAAATAGTCAAAAATTCGGAGTGCAAACAAAAATCCATTAGCCAACTCTCATATTGAACACTTCAGTAAGTTTTCTTGAGGAATTTTCCAAGTTTTTGTTTTCAAATTTGAAAAGTTAGATTAAAACTTGTTCGGTGTGAGTTTTCAAGGGTCTTTAAAACTTGTTCTCCAAAGAAACCATGAAGAATAGTTTTCAGATTTTGTGGCCTAACTTTTGAAAATAATTTTGTAATGTTCTGTATGGTTTCTTCCAATTGGAAACATGGACGCCCACAATGCAAAAGATCCTTTTACATATGTCGTGCTCTGCTTCACACTCTCTCTCTCTCTCTCTCTCAACCAAACATGTTTCCGAAAAAAAAACTGAAAATATAAAATTGTCTTGTAGTTTTCATATTCTCAAAATGGAATGCATTTCCTAAAAGCAAAGAGGCCCTTAACTTCAGCCACATCCAACCTAAGCGATCCACCACTTAGGAAGTTAATAAAAAATGCAAAAAAGTAGATAACAACCTCCTCAATGATCCTATATACTTCAATGATGGAATTCCCATGCCGCTGCTGAGGTGATATTGGATCCCACCGCTTCACAAGTGTTAAAACAAAGATTAGGCTTTTGTAATGGAAGAAAATCCAGAGGTAAAGGGTCCAAAACAAAAAGAAGATGAGTAATCATATACAGAGAATTATTCCATCGTCCAACGAGGCAAGTGAACATGACGTGCAAGCTGGTGCGGGATCTTAAGAGAATATTCATGCAATAGAAGAAAATGAAATATTTTAAAAGTGCTCACAATTGGAAAGAGAGTCAACGCTCTCTCTCTCTCTGTGACAACCCTAGTCCCCTCATCTATGAAAAGCTACACGCAAACAGACGAAAGTGGGGTCTCTCCTTTTAGTATAGTTGTCAATGAGAGAGACAAAAGTGAGTCTTCTAGATCTAGATCTGTTAGTCTGACACGCTCGGAGGAGGCAATAGAAAAAGAAAACGTTAGAGAGAGGAGAGAGAAAGTGGGGTCTTTTCTCCTCTGACAAGTGCAGAGAAATAAAAGACGAGAGAAGAGTGAGAAACAGAGAGAGAGAGAATAGTGAGAAGGGAAAAGGTCGCCGGTGCCTTCGCCGCTTTGGCGAGCTGCTATCCTTGCTAAGCCGAGCCGCCCCCAAACGCCGGTCATCCGCCGAGCCCCATCTGCAAGTCATGATCCAGTCCGATTTTGATTCTTATTATGCGTGTTCGAATTAGATAATAATTTTTATCCAATTCAATTGAAATATTCGATTTCTTAATTCGAAGTGATTGATACGTGATATGTGATATTTGAGATACTAAGCCTATCCAATTAGAGCTTATTAATAAAATTAATTTAATTATTAATTTTATCGGTAAAAATATTATATCATTTTTTAAATTATTTCAATTTATTATTGGATAATTCTGTTAACTAAGATTTGCAATAATTTTTAATTTGAGTTGTGAGACGACATATCATTTTTTCTAAAAATATAATTGCATGTTGAGATAAGTAAGCAAGATAAGATAGGATTTAGGTGGGTCCATTTCCCAATTTAAAATAGATAATATCTCAATTTAATTATAATTCTTTTTTACTTTTTAATTTCTAATTTTAATATGAACACCAAAAATGTCATGCATGTCACATAGTTTAGGTCATATTATATGTGTATCACATGGTATGCACGGTAGGTTCATTTAAAATTGCGTACGCTAGTTCATTTAAAAAGTCTTTGGGGTTGTAGACGAAGGTATTGTGATTAACATTGAACACCGTGGACACATCATCATCTTCAGCCAGCTCTCTATCGGGTGGACTGTCTGCTTCATCTAATAAGAGCAGGCGGCTGCTGCTAAAGGAGCAGTTTCGGAGAACCTCAGGACCTTTCATCCTTCGAACTGAAATAGAAAAACCCCCCTTCTTCCGCCTACGAGATAAAAGCATGCAATGAATGCATGGATGTATTTTACACCTATTCATGAGAGAGCTTGGATAGTCCTCATCAGGTTCAATTAGGCCTTGTTTTATGAGCTAATCATAGACTTGTTCGCCTACTGGCTCTGCTGTCTTGTCTCTAAGCGAAGCCCTCTCCAATCTACCAATATATCAGACCTCTTTTCTTTACGATGGAATTTCCAGGGAGCCTCTTACTTCAAAATTTTAAGGCTCCATTACCTCTTAAACTATATATATATAATATATTCAGCACTTCTTTAATCGAATCACCTAGTTCAAAATTTCTATTACGCTGATAAGATGAAAAAGGGTACCAGCCCTTACCGACGTTGCGCTAGAAGTCAAATTGGTTTGATGAGAACCTTGTGGCACAGAACCCTCCTCTGTTTCTCTTTTCTTTTCTTCTTTCTTTTCTCCTCCTGTTTTCTGTCGTGCGTTCTGTCAGTCCAATTAGAAAGTAAAGCGTGCCTTTTTCCTCTCTTTCCCTTCTTTACTTTTACATTTTGTTTTGGGCCCCACCACTTGCGTTTGATCTGGTCAAACGTTTCGTGCGTTCTTCGGTCCAATTAGAAAGTCAAGCGTGCCTTTTTTCTCTCTTTCCCTTCTTTACTTTTACATTTTGTTTTGGGCCCCACCACTTGCTTTTGATCTGGTCAAACGTTTCAATTATTACAGCTTTCGTGCAGAAGGAGAAGTATGTGGTTTGCGTTACAGAGAAATTATGCTCTGGTTTGGCATTCTGGTCGCTCGTCGTCTGAGTTCCGGACGAGTACTCGATTTTCTTTTTATGGGATTAATTTGCACATTTCTCGCGAAGGAGTGAAGCTACTAGATTGACTTGGATGATGTTCTGAACTCTGTGAACTCTGTTTACTAAAGCACCAGTTGACAAAAGAAGGCCTCTCTCTCCCCCCCTCGATGACGATTATTGAATGGGAAGAGAGGTCAAAGATAAAGAAGAAAAAGCTAAAGTGTGATAAAGAGTACAACGTACATCACTAACAACAGCCAAAGTGCCCTGGTTTTCATGCATTTAATTTACGCTCCACGAGTTTCTCGCCAACGCCTGTTCTGCTCCATGCTGATCTCAGCTCAAGTGCTGCTGCTTCTAACTCCTTTTGTAATATTTGAATATTTCTTTGACCAAGTCAAAGAAGGGTGTGTTTTCTTTTAAAAAAAGAAATAAAAAGAGTTGGAAAGTCCAAAGAAAGGGGAAAAATAAGAAAAAGAACACTCGTCGCTCATTTATAGGAGCTAAAGCAGCTCGGGAGGTGTGAAGAAGAGAGAGAAAAAGAACGGGAAAGAAGAAGAAGAAAAGAAAGGAAAAAGAGGGGTTTTGCAGATATGCACGTCTAGCCAAGTCGATTCGACTATAGAATATAATGCTTGATAAGTGTTCGCATTCATTGTTTGTCTAATCAAGGTAATTTTCAAAATATGGCTTAGATTTGAAATTTTGGGAAATTTGAATTACATGATTCAATTTTTGAATTGTAAGGCTTCGGGATTTAATGGAAATTGTGGTTATGGCGTTGTGGAGGGATGGGTTTGACGGGCATCGTTTACAAGCAATGGTTTGGTTGGAATGAAAATCCTAAGATTTTGCATGTGAGTTTTGCATTGCGAACAGTTTGAATATTCGCATTGAATATGCGATTTGTTAGTGCGTATTAGTCATTTTATTAACATAAGTGTAATATATTTATTTCGCAATTAAGATAGCATGTTACTTAATGTTGAACTCCCTTATTTGATAGGATTGTGAGATTAACGATTTGAGTAACAATTACAGTGAAAGCGATTTCGATAGGGACTTCTGGGATTTGGAAGTGGGTGTGACACCTTTATAACTACGCATTGCTCGATACTCATTTGCGTGAAGCAGGACGTCCATTCCCTATCTGGTCATAAATAAAATTCGAGGTATTATTGACTCTCTGCCCTTAATAGTCACGTTTTGTGCTATTGTGTTCTCCAGTTTGCATATGGATTCCATAATCGCTGCCTTACTGTAATACTCATGCTAAGCTAGAACATTTCCTTCCAGGATCTAGTGAGGGAGTGAGGATCAAATGGGAATTGCGAAAATTCTGGCAGAGACCAGGAATTTATGGATGAAACTCAATCTCCGAGGGGCGATCCTTGCGAGCCTATCTCTGCAAGTCTTTCTCATCTTTTTTTCACCCGTTCGAAAGAGGTGGTCAAGCTGGTGGATCGCGATTATCATGTGGTCAGCTTACTTGGTTGCCGACTCGGTGGCTGTCTATGCCTTTGGACTCATTGCCAAAGCCCAATTCAATGGTGGTACTTCAGAATACGAGGATTATGCATATGGAGACCTTTTGGCATTTTGGGCTCCATTTCTTCTGCTACACCTCGGAGGACCAGACACCATAACCGCTTTTGCGCTTGAGGACAATGAGCTGTGGCGTAGGCACTTGCTTACTCTCTTATTCCAGCTAGGCGCTGCAGGCTGTGTATTTTATCAATCGCTCCCCAGTAACAAGTTGATGGTCCCAACCATCCTCATGTTTATTGGTGGAACAACAAAGTACATAGAGAGAATACATGCTCTGTATCTCGCCAGCATCAGTAAATTCCGTGACTCCCTGCTCGCATCTCTTGATGCTGGGCAGAACTATGCCAAGCTCATGGAAGTATACTATTCCAAAAAGGAAGCTAATATCCCAGCTTCAGTTGAGATGATGCCCGTGCTCCATATTGCATCCGCAGATTCTGATGTTAAAAATGATGTTACAAATAAAGTATCCGACGGAAAAGTGATAGAAGTTGCATTTTATTACTTCACGACCTTCAAAGGCCTCCTTGTGGATCTCATCTTCAGCTTCCATGAAAGCCGCAGAAGTAGGGAATTTTTCAACAGCATAGCCGCAAAGGATGCTATTCGGGTCATTGAGGCTGAGCTCAACTTCTTTTATGATGTTCTCTATACCAAGGCTGCCGTTGTTCACTGTCCAAGATTGTACGTTTTCCGAGCTATTTCAGTTGGCTCCATTGTTACTGCTTGTGCACGTTTCTATGTCATGAACAAGCACGGTTTTCACCAAAATGATATACAGATTACATATAGCTTGCTTCTTGGAGCTGTTGGCCTGGAATTGGTAGCTCTTTGCAGGCTCATTTGCTCCGACTGGACAATTGCAAAAATTGGGACAGGCATCTTAACGAAGTTCCTCCTCATATTAAAATTTAAAAGTTCACCATTTACATTGCATATACTACATGCTAGATGGTCTAAATCTATCTCCCAGTACAGTTTGATAGATTCTCGGTTGAAAAGATTGTCAAAATGGATTGAGGAACCCCTTCATCTCATTGGTTTGGGGGATTTTCTTGATGACTTGAGGTTTGGACGAGTAGCACCATACAAGGACACATTAGGTAAACTGATTTTTACAGAGCTGAAACTGAAGTCACAGCTTGCAGATGTTTCGGAAACCATAAAAGAGATGTGTGCTGCTCGAGGTGATTGGGCTTTGAAGCAAACTACAAAGGAAGTGCAGGAAAATTTGCTTCCATTCATCTGTCATGTTGATTACGATGAGAGCCTTCTATTGTGGCACATTGCCACTGATATCTGTTACAATACTGACCCTGCTGATGATGGTCAGGTAAATACCGACCGTGAAAATAGCAAGGTCTTGTCAGATTACATGCTTCATCTTATGATAAAAAAGCCTGGTATGATCTCTGAAGTAGCTAAGATTGGCCAAATAAGGTTCCGATTCACTTGTGCTGAGATGGACAGGTTCATCAGTGAAGATCTCTTCAATAAGAGCATAACAAAGGCAAATGCTTGCAAATGTCTGCTTCCTGATGGTAGAGGAATGAAGCCAGCTAATATGAAAGAAGACAGAGTCATATCTGCACTTTACTATGCGCGTATTCTCGCTAAGGAGTTAAATGATTTACGAGGGATCAAGTGGAAGATCGTGAGTAAAGTTTGAGTGGAGTTGCTGGCGTTTGCTGCGATTCATTGCCCACCGTACATGCATGCTCAACAACTAAGTAAAGGAGGAGAACTTGTCACCTTGGTTTGGTTATTGATGGTACAACTTGGCTTGAGTGAACAGTTCCTAATAGCCGAGCACATTAGAGCGAGACTGATTAGTGAAAAATGAGTGGGGCAACTGACGGATGGTTGCAAAGGACAATTCTCCTACGTGCAAATTCCATTGAAAATCTCGTGGTAGGAATCTCACTTTGTTTACACCTTTGTTTTGTTTCTTCATGTCATAATGGAGTTGATTTGCTTTGACTGCATATGTTAAGTGTCCTTCCCTGTAAAATCTAGCTGTCCAATTTCTATAATATCCCGTGATTCTGTGCACTTCTTTGAATCAAATGAGAGAAACTCACACAAATTACATTCAAGTGCAACCAATTTAACATTCGCATCACTAGTTTTATTTTATACCATTGACAAAAAGTAACGTTTATAGTAAGAATAAGAGAATAGCTGTCGTTTTGTCTAAAACATATTCTTGTCTAAAACGAAAGTATTTTTATATGTAAATTACTTATTATAAATCATCATACCAATGTAAATGCTGAAATGTTTGTGGCTAAGGGTGATCGGTTCCAATCTAATCCGATCCCATTTAGGAATTGAGAACTTGATTGGGAGGACCAGTTCCCAGTTTTTGGAATCAAGGACTTGACTGACCGATCCGATCTAGTCCAATAAAACCTATCACTTAGCAATTTTTTTTTAAAAAAGACTAGATTTGGTACTATTTTAGGGTTTATTATTATTTTTAAGAAATTATTTTTATTATTTTTTAAAAGAGTCAGTCCAATAAGTTATTCTAGAATCGGGAATTGGACCGAAAATTAATGGTTCCATTTTTATGGAACCGGAAATCGGACCGACACCCCTAGGAAACTGACCAAACCGGTTAGTCCCAATAGTTCCTAGTTCAGTTAGTCCGATATCCTCACCCCTATTTGTGGCTGTCCAATAGTGTTCTGGTTTAACTGGGGAGACTCAAGCCAAAACTAAGCCAAACCAATCGGTTTACTCATATTAGAAATATAAAATAAAGAAAGCCCAAAGCCCAAGCCCGAAAACAAACGTTTGATTGTCCATGAAATATGGAGCAGAATGTCGTCGATACCTTTTATTATCAATAGAAACAGGGAACTTACACGGTGTTCAAAATGGAGGTACCTGAGCGGAGGGCGTCATGCGGTAATAGCTACCCCACATTTACCAGAGAAAATGACCAGAAAAGGGAGAAAAGAGGGAATAACTTGAGAACGAGAAGTGGGACAAGGAAGGGATTTTTTCTTTCATGGAACTAGCCGGGGACATAACATATTATTTGTTTTCCTACGTCAATTTCATTTCTTGCTAACCGTTTGGAATCACTGTGAAATCATCTTTGGACTACTCATGTTCCTTCGTTGCCAGTTGCCAATGACAAGACTAGTCTCATATCTCTCAAAGGCATTGACGAATATTTACCAATGGCTTACAAGTTAGAAACGAGAATCTACTTAAAACCTTCATCAAACAATCCATACAGAGAAAATTTGGTGCTTTTGTAAGGATGAAGGTAATCAAGAACTCTCGTGTTGTCGTGGGTTAGCTCGTAAGATAGAATTGCTTTGTCTTTACCAAAGAAACAGAATTGCAAGTTGGAGGAATTCTGAAGAAATCAGAGGAAATTATGAGAAAATCCAAAGCCAGAAAAAGCAAAGCATGGACCTTTATTAATATCGTGCTGATGGTATCAGCAATCCAGAAATTGCTTGAACTGTTGAATAATTGTGTAGCTTATTATTTTAATATTTTAATAACCGTCACAAGAGAGGGTGGAGATTTGAAAATGAAGGACAAAGATAGGGAGAGACCCGAGAATATAAAAAAGAAAGAGAGACCAACGACATCAGTT
Organism: Eucalyptus guilfoylei; assembly: GCA_016097605.1. Lineage (NCBI taxonomy): Eukaryota > Viridiplantae > Streptophyta > Magnoliopsida > Myrtales > Myrtaceae > Eucalyptus > Eucalyptus guilfoylei. The sequence goes on from CM027869.1 coordinate 814,823, forward strand.
TTGAGGGTTCGGAGGGTTACTGAAAAATGACGGCATCTCTATTGTCATCCCATTTGTCCCTCCCTCACGTCCGGTCCCTCATCTCTCATCTCACAGGCAACAACATCACACCATCATTAGTCACAGGTGAGCATACACACACATATTTGAGCAGGAGTAGGGGTGAGAATGGTCCAAGTTGGGCCAGTTCACCACTTAACCCTATGACTAACCCATACAATGTTGGTCCTTAATTTTTGGGATCAAGGATTGACTCTATTGATGTCACGACCCCAACTCCATCTCTAGGGTCACGAGCGACAAGGGTTATTTTTGCGACGTCCTAGGCTCGTTGCCGTTCCGATTCTTTTTATCTTATTATCATGCACATGCAGAAACGTGAATAAACAACTCTCCGAACGAACAACAATTGGAAGAATGGGACATACATCACACAGAACACAATGATTAATATTATAATAAGACTTTTACAAGACCTTTCTCTATAGTCCCTCTTTTCTTTTTATATCACGGTACAAGTTTTCACATAGACCAAATGAATCCTATCTCCTTTAGTATGACTACAGCTCCCAAAACTGACGTGAGACTTCCATGCCTACAAGACTGAAAGATGAGGGGTGAGTTTTGGGAAAACTCAGTACGTAAAATTCCCAATTCTCTACTAAGAAAGCATCTCATCGTTAAAGCCTAACAAGTACAACACTTGCAAACAGTGTTGATGGCAGATCAATTAAGCTATTTCACCAAACAAGCTTATCAATATCACATAGTAACATATTCAATAAGTTCATTAACCGTATAAACAGTTCTTCCCATACTTTCAAGGGCTTCTAGCCATAGGCTAGGTATCCAGCGTCAGGCTAGGCATCCTATACTCTCAGGGGCTTCTCATACTTTCAAGGGCTTCCCATACTTTCAAGGGCTTTTTGGCTCAACTAGGGCATCCGGCCATCAAGCTAGACATCTCATACTTTCAGGGGCTTCCCATACTTTCAAGGGCTTCCTGGCTCAACTAGGGCATCATGTTCAATGAACGAGGCATCGCCGCCAACGCTATGTGACGACAGACGCTTTTTCCTCTTTAAGTACAAACACACACAAGTACATCACAAAAGTCGGTTCTTATCTTTTCTCTTTGCCGACACATGCATGGCCCGAAGGTGTGCTCATTCGTTCGTGTGTGTCATGAGTTTCTTATACCTCACTAGCAAACATGTCGGGAATGATCTTTGATCCATAACTTAAATCAATCACTTAGCGCCGATCCTCGCACTGGACAAGGCTTGGAAATGGTACGTCTCAATACCGATCCAAGACCTCGAAACTTGGGTACACCTCGCTTTAGTGACGATCCCAAGCTTGATGGACCTCGGCTTCGACTCGATGTGAATACGAATACACATGTATCGAGAATGACCCTCGGCTTGCGGTTTCATTCAACGCTAAGCCCAAAGTCCTCGTGTCCATTTAAACTATGGAAATCGGCATGCTTGGTGCCTTACCAAGACCTCATGGATTTAGGCAATCTCCGTACTGATAAAGGCATAAGATCGACACGCTTCAATGTCGACTTGGACCTTGTGGCCTTAGGCGATTCCCGCATCAAGCGAGACTTGGACCTAGCGTCCTATTTATGTTGAAACCAATGCTTTATGGCTTGGGCGACTTGTATTATTATGAACTCAATCCGAACGAACCTCAGCCTCATTCCGGGCATGAACAACTCAAGTACATATTCAAGCACAAACATGAGCAAAACCATACAAAAGATTCAACATCCTATCCACGGCTTGACGGGTGAGCACCTAACTAGACTCGACAATGGAGACTATCGCCCTAGAGGAGACTTAGGGATCTTACTTACCTTGGCGAACCTTGAAGACCAACTTAGATTAGCTTGAGGGATTGAGGATGCAAGGCTGAGAGAAAGGAGAAGGAGGAGGGGGGTGTCCAAGGAGAAGGAGGAAGGAGGAAATGAGAGGCAAGGTGAAGAAATGAAGAGGGCTCCTCTTATTTATAGCCCCTTGGTGCCATCATTAATAAGCCAAGCGGTTCAATCTTAAGTTTCCAAGTGTCCGCTAGAATACTTAGGTGGCAAGCCTAAGTTGCAAGGTGTCAAGCCTATTTTAAAATGTGGCACACCTAATGGCCTAATGTAATGAATGAAAGCTTATTTGTTTCATTCCTATTGAACCATTTATACAATGCCATCATGACTTGGCCTACTTGTTCCCTAAGGAAAATGTTATGGTAATGATGATCATACCTTTCATGGACGCCTAAGCTTATGAGTCACCAACTTCTTCTCCAAGGCAAATCTCAAGCCATCATTATCAAATCTTCAGATGGACACCTAGACTGGATGACTCATTCTTGCATTTAATGAGACGTTCTAGAATCTTATATATGTCTTCTCTTGATTGGTCCATTTGTTCAAGAGTCCCTTACTTAATTCTCAAGGTGAATCTTTGGTAATCATTACCAAATCTAGAAATATCTATTCAAAGTGGTGAGTCATCTTTCTCATTAAATGAGGGAGTTCTAGAATTTTCTTCTATTTTGTCATTTTCTTCATCAAGAAGGCAATCTAGAGAATTCTATCATCCAAGTTGATTTCGGGGCCAGAGAATGGATCATTAGGTACACCTCAAAAAATCAAATCACATACACTCGAGGTTCAACTCTTACGTTCCATATTCGCCCAAACTGTTCCTCTGGACGATCGGTCGACCAATAAGGTCGATTGTCCTTTAATTGGTTCGAGACCTATTCTAAGGCTAACCATGGCCTAGCACAAAGCCAAGGCACCAATGGACCTTAGAAATAGTGACGGAATAGCCAAGTCTATCCCTAGGCTCATTCCGGTCGGCATCCAATCCACCGGTAGGGTTCATGGTCGATGCATTACCAATCCATGATCGAACATCACCAATTCGAGATTTTGTTCCAATCACTAAGAATTCAATAGGGAACGATGCATTTTTGGTTGGAAGGAAGTCACATTTGATCAATTTGGATCGTTTGTGTATTCGTACATAACTGGGCGAAATCACCCGCGACCAAAAACTGCGACTAGTCGAATCAACCAATGACCATCCACTGATCCAATATTATCCCGTGACCAATTCTCGTGAGGTCATCTTATGGGCTGGTGATCTTATCACATCGATATGATCGGTAAAAATTCATGGCCGACACCTCGACCGATTCGTGACTGATCAGTCGATCAGTCGGTCGGTCAGTCGAACCATGACCAATCCATGATTCCTTGCCATCAAATCGATCGATCCATAGCCAATGGCCCATGACCAATCCTTTTAGGAACTTATGGCCGATCCTCACGGGGTCGGAATCAAGGATGTTACAATTGAGCCTAGGACCAAGGATTAAACCGACTCATTGGGTTCGGTTCAGTTCTAGGGTCCATTCGGGACCCATAAATAATTTTTTTTTTTCATTTTTTGTATTCCTTGAAAAGGCAACTGAAGATCGGAGCGACCTAATGAGTTCGGCGACGAGCGAGGTCAGCAAAGAAAGGATAGTGACGTAATTGGGGAGAGTGTCGAGCGGTGAGCGGTGAGCGGCAAGCAACAAGTGGGGCAAGCATCGAGTGGCGCAAGTGACTAGAAGCGAGCGAGGCGAGTGTCGAGCGGCGAGCAGAGAAGTTGTTTTTTCAATTTTGGCAAATTGAAGACTAAGATGACAAAGAACACAGAAGAGAATGAATATTGGAGAAGGATACCGTGAGGAACTGTTTACGTTGTTTTGGACGCTATGAGGACTCCTCACAGAGAAATTTTCCTGCTTTGTAAATTATCTCTATTAATGCCGTAAAAGATATTAAAAGTACAAGCTAATAAAGAATAGTGTAAAATTACTTGAACTTTTCACTAAGAAGCCATTTAATGTTGTTGATGCCATTTGACCTAGGATTTTCTTTATATACAAAAATTATAAATAATATATTAGATATATAATATATAATATATTTTAGATATATTATATATAATATTATACAGTCAGAGTTGGTTCGACCCTAAACTCTTAAGATTAAGGACCGACTCGCACAGTGTTGGCCAAGGATCCTAGAACCAAGAACTGACCCAGTCCCCCTAGGAACCGGACTAGGATTAGTAGGGTTGGGCTAGTCCAAGGTCGGTCTCAGTTTGACCCCAGACTGATACTCACCCTTAAGTAGGAAAGAGGGGAGCACCGGAAGCTTTAAACCTCAGGGCACTATTTATCATCCAGCTCCTCGTGTTCCTCAATCAGGATTCCTTTGGTGACTGCCAAACACTCACCAATCGCTACTATTAAAAAGTATACATCAATTCCAAAAAAACACAAAGAAACAATCAACTTAAAAGAATATAATAATAAAATAACAAAATCAAAAGAACACATAAGAAAATTTGTTATTGAAATTCATCCAAACTTGGGTTACGTCTTTGTGCAGAGACATCTTGCAAATCCACTAAACTTTGAAGAAAGTTAGAATACACTGTTAATCTTCTATCAAGATTAGGGCACATAGAGATTGCAAACACTAATGAAAAAAACACTTTTTCTTCTCTCTTCCTCCCCATGTTTTTCTTCCTTTCAGCCTCACGGGCAATCTTTTTCATTTCTCTCTATTTTCTCCTCAGCAATTTACATCTGCTGCCTATCAATAGCTAATATATGATATGTAACTTTTAACCTAAAAGCAAATGAAGAGAAAAGATAAAAAGGCCCTTAATAAACAAATTTTGCTTCACCCACCTACATCTCCCACTTGAAGATAAATACACCAAATGCACCAAGCAACTTTGCATTCATCTACTTCAAAAGCTAGTAAAATAGAACTTGTGCCTTTATGATACTCCTCATCAATTAACATAGAGTGATACTATGGTAGTAATACATAGTGTGTGTTTCTCTCTATCTACTATCTTGTGAACATGTCAGCTGGATTCTTCAAATCATCAATCTTCTGTAGCTTTAATTCATTATCTTTCAATGCTGACCTAATGAAATGATAATGCCTCTTGATATGATGCATTCTTTGCTAAGTGCACTACACTTGGTCTGTCACTCCACAATGTGCTCATGTGCTGCTTTCAAAGTAGTTCTTCTATGTAATTTTGTAACCACATGATTTCCTTAGAGCCTTTCGTTGTGATATCCTTAGATTAACTTACTCGAAGTATTGTCCGCTTTGACCCCTTCCATACCAGGGCTCATGCTTTTGTCTTTTAGCGTACAAGTAGGCTCTTTCCCAAAGGTCACCCATCCTAGTAGTGCTCTAACTTGAGTTGGCATAATTTCGAAGTTCCAAAGCAAAGCTTGTCGTTACATCAAAAGATGCCTCTGTGAGTTAATTTCAATATTTACATATATATTCCATAATCGCTCTCCTCCTGTTCAATGTATGCTTCGGTTCATTCTTGCCCCCTTCGCCATTCGATAAGTTTGTCAGGAGCCGCTCCTTATCCAAGTCCTCTAGCAGCGGCCACCCCTCTTCACCCTTCTTAAACCAGGTCGTTACAAGTGGCTCTAATACTATATTGTGACATTCTTGAATTAATTTACTTGAGATATTGTTTGCTTTGGCCTATACCATACTAGGCCTTGCTGTGATGCCCCAAAATGTCACACGCGACACCTACGCCTTATAATTAAATCCTATATTAAGTAATAGCATGCCGAAGTGAAGTCAAATATCCATATATCCCTTTTTTAAAATCAAGTTGCACAAGTATAGTTAATGTACTTATGCTTCTCTTATTTATATTACATTTCGAATTTACAATTTTGCTACATTGTCCATGCAAAATACAAAATACAAAAGTCTTGGATTGGGTCAAGGTCTCCTATCTCCATACTACACTATGCTCCAAAAACTGCTTGTATAAAAGTCCAGACCGACATTATGGATTGATAACTTCACCCTCCATTGTGTCACCATCATCATCAATTCCAAAACCCCTCAATGGGCCCAACTCGTCATCGCGATTCCGGTATCATGCAACAAATTGGTAGGGTGTTTAGGGCTAATAATACAATTTAGAAAGGGGATGAATATGTTATTGTAGAAATCTTGAAAAATCTTTCACGAAAATCAGTTGATGCTAAGAAAGTTGGGTTAAGATGATGTTTCAAAGCTCATGATCGTAATGGGCGCTTGTGAGAGTAAAGAGAGTAAAAAAGTGGCACAAAACAATATATAATGGTTCGATTCTATTCCCAGACCTACGTTCACTTTTCAAACTAACAATTACAAGTTGGCTAGATTACACTAGTAATCTACTTTAAAAGTTACAATAGGCAAGCACTGATCCTTTCACAAGGTAGGTCACCCCATCAAGACTTAGTTGTTGCTCTTACTCTTGTATACTTAATTTAGAGCACAATTACTCAAATAGCATGAACACAACACTCAGTGAAATAATTGAAAGAGAGCGTATCACTTGGAACACAATTGAACGCTAATCTTTAGATCAGTCGTTGAGTTGCTGCCTAAAGATGGAACTACCCATACAATCATATTTCCTAACCATTTGCAGTCTGCCTAAGAATAGCATCTGCTGCTGTCCCTTCACTACAATCTCTAACAAACCTATTAGACGACCTGGCTTCTCGATTACTAGTTTCAATTGGATTCTGCTACTGTGTGAATCCTTAGCCACAACGGCTAGTTTGTTGTGTGACATTTTGAATTTTTAGATTTTGTTTTCAATTGAATGAATCGGGCTTTTCATCGACGCGCCTATAGTGCTATTCTCTGAGCTGATCACTCATGAACTAACTAGACTATCTGGGAAAACTATTAAAGAATTTTAACACAATAGACTTAAGAATTTGACTAGGAATCGACTGCTCGACTGTGCTAATCTACAAGGGTCATTCCGACACAGTCGAAAATCTATCAGATACTAGAGATAGGTCGATTTGACTGAGGTGTGTAATCAGAGTGTGGGTGATTCCACCAGATTGCAAAATTCTCGTCGATCAGCACTAGACCAATTTTTCTGTCGTTTCGGTACCCTATGTCCGTGACTGAAATCTCGAGATTTTCACGACCACCGAGAGTCACCAATGTCTTGAAGAGGTACATTGTGGTTCGAAGAAAATTGACCACGGGTCATTTGCACCAAAATTTTTTGAAATCTACCCGGTAGGTTAGGTTACGTTAAAATCGCGTCAGATTGAAATTAACCACGAATTTGAACCCGATTTCAGAAATTGAAACTTCTGTCATGTCACGATTTATTTTAGGAACGTTGACTCATCCTCCAAAGATTTTTCGGCGAGTTCGGGATTTTTACGGAAAATCGATACGGACGTTTTGGAAAACGAACGGAAATTTGGATTAGTCGAATAGAGGGGAGTTTTGACTTCCAAGCTAAGCTATTTGGCGTTAGGGACTTGCAAAAATGGTATAGGATTTTTCTTCAACAAAATGGATATCAAATTGAGGAATTTGATAAAGAAATTGAAGCCTAAGATTTATGAAATTCGGAGCTTGAGGGGGGTGCAACTTTTGGGAATTAAAATTGGGTAATTGTGAGATTAAAATGTTGAGAAAGTATTAAGAGACCTAGTAGATAGGCTTGAGGACTTTTGAGGCCAAAATCATGATGAATGTGAGATATTTATTTGGATTTTTTTAGCTTCCTCTCCCTCAAGCTTCTCCCATACGCCTCTTTCCCCTTCGGTCTTCATCGTTTTCTTTTTCCCTCCTGCCTGATCGTCTCTCTCTCTCTCTCTCTCTCTCTCTCTCTCTCTCTCTCTCTCTCTCTGTGTTCATTTCCCTCACACCTGCAGCCACGCCAGCTCGCCTCTCTCCTCCATTCTTCCCTTTTTGCCATCGGCGCCTGCCCCCTCCACCAATTCTTAATACAAGCACACTCCTCTGGTCAACCATCCCATGCACGAAGCTTCCCCCCCCCCCCAATTGACTCCTTGTGCTCCTCTCCACGACTGCAAACTCCACCGAAGGAATCCTCTGCTGGCTGCTTCTGCCTTGACCTTGCCGTGTGCCATCTCTCTCCATCGGCGCCAACAATAACAATTCTTGCAGCTTCTCCACGCGCCAGTGAACCCAAATTCCCCACCGCCTACGCCCCACACGTCCACCGAGCCAGCCCAACTCCACCGTCTCTTGCCCTCACGTCCACAGCCGCACGGATTTGGCCCTTCAACCGCAAAAATCTAGCCAGCTTCGTGGCCGTTTTCGGCCCGGCCCGAACCCCATTTAGCGTCGTTGTGGACTCACCGACCCTTAAATCCGATGAGTTTACTGACTAAACTCTATTTAGGGAGTTAAGTATGCTTAGGGGGTAATTAGTTTAAGTTAATTAATGTTTAGGTGGTTAGTTAGATTATATTAGTAATTTAATTATCCTATTTTGCATGTTAAGTTGTTAGCTTAGATCAATGAGAGACTGGACAGGTTGTGTTTATTATCTAAATTGGTTTGGAAATTTTCCGGGCCCGTCTCGGTTTTTAATTAGGCTTTTCCAGCCTAAGTTGCTATTTTTGGTATTTAATAATTAATTTTCGTAATTAATTAATTATTTATTTATTTTTTGGAAATTAGATCGGGATAGTCGGTGACTGGAATTTCATATCGATTCCAATGGTGTGATTGATTTATTTAATTGAGTGTTATATTGTACAATTTGAATTAAAGTTGTAATTTTGGGAAATTATCCCAAAATTTAATAATATCGGTAATTAATTAGAAATTACCAGGGCGTCGGTTTATAACGTCAAAAATGTTTCTAGACATTGTATAAATAGTGGGATTTTCTAAAATAAAGATATTATATTTTTGGTTTAGGCCGACCGTGTGCCCACACACAATTATTTTTATCGGATACATTTTTACACGATGAAATTAGGCCAAGTTGGGTATTTAATTGAGGAATTGATGTGCGAAGCACAAGATCCTTGGCCAGGAGTAATTTATTGTGGTTCAGCTTCAGTGAGCATTATAGATATCAGCTTCGGTGAGCATTATAGATATCAAGTTCGACGAGCATTATAGTTATCTAGCAGCTTCGGTGAGCAATAGTAATTTAGTAGCTTCGGAGAGCAAATATTATCTAGCAGTTTCGTGAGTAATAATTGATATAGCAGCTTCGGCAAGCAATTTAGACATCATCTTTGGTGAGTAATGAGATATATGGATATATCTATCAGCTTCGGTGAGCTAAACCATTTATTTCAGCTTAGGTGAGCAGTGTTCCAATCGATAGAAATTTATAGATGACATCGATGGTATGGAGTCGAATGAGTCGACTGATTGATGGTTGAATTGGATTGAAATGTTTGAATGATTACATGAATTATACTAACTTGCAGGAAGGATCTGAGGCAAAGGTAAGTCATATGACCTGTGCTTGTGCTTAGGTAGCCCTTGGGGCATATTTCCTTCCTAGTCGGAGTTTAGGGGGTGAACTTGCTGAGACATTGTCCCCATCATGGGCTCAACATTTTCAGGTCTTGGCGGTCGTGGAGGATCCAAAGCCCCGGAGTCTGGGGAGGTGGAGATCGAAGGATCGGCGAACGTGACGGACTAGTGGTCATAGGACAGTTCCTTTTTTGTTGAGCGATCTTTTGTAGACAGCCCAGTACTGTATATAAACCTTTTGTGTTTATAAAAGGCTTGTTTTTTATGTGAATGGTTTCCTGCTTTCCTATCCCAAGCTTTGGTTGTTAGGGGATTTATTTCGCTTCAACATCCACATTAAAATTGAATGTGGTGACGCGTCCTGGGACGTCGCATATTTATCGACCACCGAGGGATGGGCACACGCTCGAGGGTCGGGGCGTGACATCCCCTCCCAGAGTGGTATCAGAGCTGGTCGATAGTTGGAGTTATACGGTGCGATAGGTTCTTAGGATAGTTAGTAGGAAATGCATTTATTTCATACAGATGCATGTGATTAATAGCTGGTTGGTAAATTATTTGTGTGGATCACTCAATTTCTAATTTTGTATGGAATTGAGAATATGTTTTGTAGAAAGTCTACATCATGAGTGATCAGGAGTAGAGGACTCCTAGTAAGAGAATCATCAGACCTGCAACTCGGGGTAGGACGCCGACAAGGGTCGGTGCCTGAGGTGGTCGTGGTAGAACGCTGGCTCAGGCTAGCGTTAGTGGAGTAGCACCACCTCCAGTGGGTGCTGGGGTAGTAGCCCCTGGTGATCAGAGAGTGGACGGGATTGTGCATGTGCTAGAGACGATGGGAAATTGGATGGAGCGGCAAGCTTAGAATCAAGTTGTCACCGCCACTACTTTAGCCACCGCTACCGTAGCCACCACTAATGTCGCCAATGCCGCCACTGATGCTGCAACTACTGCCGCAGCCGTTGCCGCACCTGCTACTGCACCTGCCAAAGTTCCACCTAAGAACGTGGTCGCCGGGAGACCAATGCATAAATTGGTGGAACAGTTCCTGAAGCTAAACCCGCCAAAGTTCATTGGCGCAGGAGATCCTGAGGCTGTAGCCCTCTGGATCCAGGAATTGGAAAATGCCTTTGCACTGGTGATGTGCACCGAGGTAGAGAAGGTTGTCCTCGCAGTCTATCAACTGAAGGGGATTGCAAGCACATGGTGGAGAGCCACCAGAGGGATAGTGTTTCCGAAAGGTGTAGTCCTGGAGTGAAACGCCTTTGTTGAAGTATTCAACGGCAAATACTTCTCCGACCTATGACAGAGAATTGAAGATTGCTGAATTTCAGCGCTTTCGCCAAGGTACAATGACTGTGGATCAGTACGAGGCGAAGTTCGCTAAACTGTCACAGTATGCCCCTAGATTGGTCGAAGATCCGGTAGATTGAGCTCGAAGATTTAGAGATGGGCTTAGGCAGGAGTTGAGAAGTCCGTTGGTGCCGTTCAATTTGAAAGATTACAACTGAAAGTGCTAGTATGAACACCTAGATGGGGGTGAATAGGTGTAAAAACAAATTCTGCAAGATGCAGTGAAAATCTTTACTTTTAACCTGAGTCTGAAGAGTAGCAGACTTTGAGCAAGATTAAACTTTAGCAGTTAAATAGAACTACGAACAGAATAAAAAGAGTTCAGGGAAGAGAATAAGAACACAAGGTTTATAGTGATTCGGCTTAGACCAAGCCTACGTCCACTCTCCTGCATTGACAGCCCACCAACTGGATTTCACTATGAATCAAAAAAGTTGTTACAGTCTCACGTACTAGATTCCATAGTGTAGAGACTCTACTACACTTCTACAAGGCCTCACAAATATGTAGACTCTCTTTTGAGTACAAATTTATGCTCAACAATTAAATCAGCAAAGAACAAGAAGCTTCAGACTTTGGAATTTATCTATCGCGCACACACTCGAATAACTAGAGCGTCTTCCTTATATACTCCTCCATGCCTTCATAACCGTTGGCACCTTCCAAAGCAGTTCTTCCAATCTACCCGTTGGACATAATCAATTAAGGAGATCTTGAGTTACTTAAGGAATGTGATGATAGCCCACCAATCCTGCTCGCCCATACAATCAGGATCTAGGTTTCCATAAGTAGAACCTTCCAAGTATACTTCACCAATCAACGGATTCAAATTACTCGAATTAATTTCAAAACGAATAATAGATCTTGAGATGCTATCTCCAGCCGTGAGAACTTCTTTAGCCGCTCGAATCAAAACCTCAAAGAAATACTCGCATATGGATAAGTCTTCTTCGTCGGTCTAGAAACTGTCAATGAGGGCCTTCAGACTTTGACGAGAGAGTCTACAAGTTTTCAGACTAGACTGATGGAAACGTTTTGTCAGCTTCAAAACAAATAAGGAAGTTTTCTCCAACAACAACGACCTGTACGAACGAGCCCAACTGATAGAGAGAGACTTGAATGAACAAGTCGCTGCATCTGGGTCACGGTTTGGTTCTAACAGAGATGAAAATAGGTTTGGGAAAAGACCTATGAACGGAGGAAGATACCCTGTCTCGCCCAACAGGAAGGGTGGAATAGGAAAGTCAGCACCAAGGCAGAATGGTGCGTGTCGCTTTTGTGAAAGGCGACATAGATTAGCCCCATGCCCTTTAAGGATGGGTTCTTGTTTTGAATGTGGCCAGCAGGGTCACATGGCCAGAGATTGTCCCAAAAGGCTGAGGGGACCACCGCAGTTACCGCCGCCACCACTATTAGATCAGAATCGAGGATTTGCGCCGTAGATCGCACCACAGGATGGACTGAACAGACCTCCGGCTCAGGGAAGGACATATGCTATCACGAGAGGACAGGCTGAGGATGCACCTAATGTGATTACAAGTACGATCTCGTTGAATGACCATGCTGCATATGCTTTGTTTGACCCTGGCGCCACTCATTCCTTTATAGCTGAGCAATTTGTTAAGCTGATAAGATTGAGTCCTGAATTGTTAGAGTCAGTGGTTAGCATATCTACACTGTTAAAGGATAAGGTGTTAGCTACATTGGGTTGTTCTAGTTGCAAGTTGATAATGCTAGTATAAACACCTAGAGGGGGTGAATAAGTGTTAAAGAAGTTTTTGCAAGACTTAACAACTTAACTCGACTTATAATAAAACAGTAGATTGAAGATATAAAAGATTATAAATTGATATATAAGACTGCGGATTAAGTAAAGAGATTCGGGAAAGAGAATTAAAACACAAGGTTTATAATGGTTCAGCTTAGATCAAGCCTACGTCCACTCTCCCGCACTGACAGCCCACTGACTGGATTCCACTAAGAATCAAAAGAGATTTTACAGTATCACGTCCTTGATTCCACAGTGTAGAGACTTTGCTACACTTCCTCAAGGTTTCACAAGAATTTGATCTCTCTTTTGAGTACAGTTTAAGTTCGACAAATTGTAATAGCAAAGAACTAAAAGTTTCAGACTTTGGAATTTTTCTTTCATGCACTCTTTCGAATAACTTGAGCGTCCTCCTTATATACTCCTCCATGCCATCATAACCGTCGACACCCTCCAAAGGAGTTCTTTCAATCTACTTGTTGGATAGAATCAATTAGGAAGATCTCGAGTTATTTAAGGAATGTGATGATAGCCAACCAATCCTGCTCGCTCATAAAATCAGGATTTAGGTTTCCATAAGTAGAACATTCCAAGTATACTTCGCCATTCAACGGATCTAATTATTCAAGTTGATTTCAATAAGAATAATTGATCACGAGATGTTATCTCCAGCCGTGAGATCTCCTTCAACCGTACGAACCAAATCCTTAAAGATATACTTGTATCTGGATAAGTCTTCTTCATCGGATAAATCTTTTCTTCGGCGGTCTAGAAACTATCAATGAGAGTAGACTTTGAATCTTGAGTCTGGAGGTCTTCAGACTTTGACGATAGAGTCTGCAAGTCTTCAAACTAGACTGATGGAAACATTTTGTCAACTTCAAAACAGATAAGGAAGTTTTCTCCAACACAAGTTAGCGATTGGTGAGCAAGAGGGGAGGATAGACTTGATAGTCCTAGCCATGTATAACTTTGATTTGATAATTGGCATGAACTGGCTCACCAAGCAAAGAGCTAAGATAGACTACTATAGCAAAGCGATTTAGTTTAACCCGTTAGGGGGTGAGAGCTTCGAAATTATTGGGAGTCGAGGAGGACCCTCGATTACCTTAATCTCGTCGCTAGAATTAACCCATTTATTAGATGGGGATTGTCAAGGTTACTTGGCAACAGTCGTGGATACGAAAGTTGAGGAGCTGAAGATAGAAGATATTGCAGTGGTTCAAGAATTCCTAAGGCTCCTTACCAGGTGGCGTTGTCCTTACCAGATGGCGTATTCCCGAAGGAATTGCCAGGTTTGCCGCCAGAGAGAGAGATTGAGTTTGTGATCGAGTTAGCTCTCAGGACAGAACCAATTTCTAAGGCTCCTTACCAGATGGCGTTGTCTGAGTTGAAAGAACCGAAGGTACAGATGCAACAATTGTTGGATAAGGGATTCATACGTCCCAGTGCATCACCTTGGGGAGCACCGGTTCTGTTCGTGAAAAAGAAAGATGGTTCATTACGTCTGTGCATCGACTATCGTTAACTCAATCAGGTGACGATCAAGAACAAGTATCCACTGCCGAGGATCGATGACTTGTTTGATCAGTTGCAAGAAGTGTCGATATTTTCAAAGATCGACTTGAGGACAGGATATCATTAGCTGAGAATCAGAAATGAGGATATAACGAAGTCAGCGTTTCGTACTCAATATTGTTATTATGTATTTACTGTAATGCCGTTTGGTTTGACGAACGCCTCAGCTGCTTTCATGGATCTAATGAACCGTGTGTTTAAGGAATATTTGGATCAGTTTGTGATCGTGTTCATCGACGATATCCTGGTGTACTTGAAAAGTCCTGAGTAACACGAGAGTCATCTGAGAATGGAACTCTAGACCCTGAGGATTCATGGATTGTACACTAAGTTCAGTAAGTGCGAGTTTTGGTTGACTCGTGTTGCTTTGCTAGGTCACGTGATTTCAGGAGAAGGAATCTCCGTGGACCCGTCCAAGATTGAAGCAGTGATCAACTAGCCAAGACCGACAACTGTGACAAAGATCAGAAGTTTTCTGAGTTTGGCAGGTTATTACAGATGGTTCATGGAAGGATTTTCAGCCTTAGCTTCGTTGTTAACTCGACTACTGAAGAAAGAAGAGAAATTTGTGTGGACAGACAAATGCGAGAGTAGTTTCCAAGAGCTTAAGTAGAAGCTAACTACCACACATGTGCTGACCATTCCATCTGGTCCTGGAGGATATGAAATCTATAGTGATGCGTCATTTAGAGGATTGGGTTGCGTGTTGATGTAACATGGTAGGGTTGTTGCATACGTGTCCCGTTAGTTGAGACCTCATGAGCTGAATAACCAATGCATGACTTAGAACTCGCAGCGATTATTTTTGCTCTGAAGATTTGGAGACATTATTTATGTGGAGAAAAATTCCAGATCTTCACAGACCATCAAAGTCTCAAGTATTTATTCTCTTAGAATGAGTTGAATATGAGACAGCGTTGCTGGATGGAACTCCTGAAGGACTATGATTATGATATTTTGTATCACCCAGGAAAGACGAATAAGGTCGTAGATGCGCTGAGTCGAAAGTCCTCAGTTACATAGATGGTGCTCAAAGAATGGACTTTACTTGAGAAGGCTCGAAATTCGGGTTTCAAATTTGAGGTAGGCCACCTTTCAAATCTTATGGCCACCCTCAAAATTGATCCGGAAGTGCAGATCAGAATCAAGACGCTTCAGTGGACAGACCTAGAGATTCAGAAGATTCTGCAAGAGAACACTGAGAAGAAGAATGTAGACTTTCAGGTTTATGAGGACGGAACGCTGAGATTCCAAGGACGATTATGTGTACCTGACGATGTAGCGCTTAAGGAGGAGATTTTATCGGAAGCTCATCGTAACAGTTACAGCATTCATCCTGGTAGAACGAAAATGTATCAAAACCTGCGTTAACATTATTGGTGGTTTGGTATGAAGGCGGACATCGCCAAGCATGTCGCCAAGTGTCTAACATGTCAGCAAGTGAAAGCATAGCACTGTAAGCCGAGAGGATTTCTGCAACCTCTCGAGATTCCCGAGTGGAAATGGGAGCACACTATGATGGACTTTGTGACAGGTTTACCAAGGAGTTAGAGAGGTAATGATTCCATTTAGGTAGTGGTCGATAGACTGACAAAGTCAACTCACTTCATCGCAGTACGAAATGATCTTGATTTGGATAGGCACGCAGAGTTGTACGTGTGTTAGATTGTTCATCTGCATGGAGTGCCGGTGACGATTACTTCAGACCGAGACCCGAGGTTTACAGCTGCATTTTGGAAAAGCTTGCAGAGTGCTTTAGGAACAAAGCTGCAGTATAGTGCGGTATATCATCCTCAGACGAATGGCCAGTTTGAGAGGACGATTCAAACCCTCGAAGACATGCTACGAGCTTGTGTTCTGGATTTCAAGGGAAGCTGGGAGAAACGACGTCATCTTGTTGAGTTTGCCTACAACAACAGCTACTAGCAAAGCATTCAGATGGCTCCTTTCGAAGCGTTGTATGGACGAGCATGCAGAACGCCAGTGTGTTAGGATGAAGTCGGGGAAATGAAGATCACATGCCTAGAGTTAGTCCAGCAGTCAGCGGATGCAGTTGCCGCCATCAGAGACAGATTAAAGACCACTCAGAGCTGATAGAAAAGCTATGCAGATAAGCGTCAAAGGCCTTTGGAGTTCCAAGTTGGTAATCACGTTTTTCTGAAGGTGTCACTAATGAGGGGTACTTCACGCTTTGACAAGAAGGGAAAGCTGAGTCTGAGATACGTAGGTCCATTTGAGATTCTTGAAAGAATCGGGATCCTGGCGTATCATCTTGCATTACTGCCGAAATTGGCGCAAGTACATGACGTCTTTCATGTGTCGATGTTGAAAAAGTATGAGCTTGACCCGATCCACGTGCCAAAATTTTGAAGAGTTAGACGTGGACGACAGAGTGTCGTACATGGAAAGCTCGGTTCAGATTATGGATCAGAAAGAATAGGTTCTGTGTACCGAGACCATTCCGTTGTTCAAAGTGGTTTGGCAACACCACGGCACTGAAGGAGCAACCTAGGAAAGTGAAGAGTCGATGAGATGACTGTATCCCCATCTTTTTGTTTAAAGATTGTAATAGTTTAAATTTCGAGAACGAAATTTTTATAATAGGGAAAGAGTTGTGACATCCTGAATTTTTAGATTTTGTTTTTAATTGAATGAATCAAGCCTTTCATCGATGCGCTTATAGTGCTATTCTCTGAGCCGATCACTCATGAGATAACTAAACTATCTGGGGAAACCATTAAGGGATTTTAACGCAATAGACTTGAGAATTCGACTAGGAATCGACTGATCAACCGTACTAATCTGCAATGGTCATTCCGGCACAGTCGAAAATCTATCAGAGACCGGAGATAGGTCGATTCGACTGAGGTGTGTAATCAGAGTGTGGGTGATTCCACCATATTGCAAAATTCTTGTCGATTGACACTAGACCGATTTTTCTGTCGTTTTGATACCCTATGTTTGTGATTGAAACCTCGAGATTTTCACGACTACCGAGAGTCGCTAATGTGTCGAAGAGGTACATTGTGGTTCGAAGAAAATCAAATATAGGTCATTTGCACCAAAAATTCCTAAAATCTACCAAGTAGGTTAGGTCACTCTAAAATCGCGTCAGATTGAAATTAACCGCGAATTTTAACCCAATTTCAGAAATTGAAAATTCAGTCATGTCACGATTTATTTTAAGAACGTCGACTTATCTTCTAAAGATTTTTCGGCGAGTTCGGGATTTTTACGGAAAATTGATACAAACGTTTGGAAAAACGAACGGAAATTCGAATTGACCGAATTGAGGAGAGTTTTGACTTTCAAGCTGAGCTATTTGGTGTTAGGGACTTGCAAAAATGGTATGGGCTTTTTCTTCAACAAAATTGGATATTAAATTGAGGAATTTGATAAAGAAATTGAAGCCTAAGATTTATGAAATTCGAAGCTTGAGGGGGGGTGCAACTTTTGGGCATCAAAATTGGGTAATTGTGGGATTAAAATGTTGAGAAAGTACTAAGAGACCTAGTAGATAGGCTTGAGGACTTTTAAGGCCAAAATCATGATGAATGTGAGATATTTATTTGGATTTTTTTGGCTTCCTCTCTCTCAGGCTTCTCCCATACGCCTCTTTCCCCTTCGGTCTTCATCGTTTTCTTTTTCCCTCCAGCCCGATCGTCTCTCTCTCTCTCTCTCTCTCTCTCTCTCTCTCTCTCTCTCTCTTTGTTCATTTCCCTCACGCCTGCAGCCATGCCAGCTCGCCTCTCTCCTCCATTCTTTCCTCTACCATCGACGCCTGCCCCCTCCACCAATTCTTGTCGCCGGCACACTCCTCCGATCAACCATCCCATGCACGAAGCTTCCCCCCCCCGGTTGACTCCTTGTGTTCCTCTCCACATCTGCAAACTCCACCGAAGGAATTCTCTGCTGGCTGCTTCTGCCTTGACCTTGCCGCATGCCATCTCTCTCCATCGACGCCAGCAATGACAATTTTTGCAGCTTCTCCACGCGCCAGCGAACCCAACTTCCCCACCACCTACGCCCCACGCGTCCACCAAGCCAGCCCAATCCACTGTCTCTTACTCTCACACCCACGGCCGCACGAATTCGACCCCTCAACCATAAAAATCCAGCCAGCTTCGTGGTCATTTTCGGCCCGGCCCGATCCTCGTTTGGCATCGCCACTTTGGAGTTTATCGCTCGCCATTACGTCGCTATCGCCGTGGACTCACCGGCCCGCAAATTCGATAAGTTTACCGACTAAACTCTGCTTATGGAGTTAATTATGCTTATGTGGTAATTAGTTTAAGTTAATTAAGGTTTAGGTGGTTAGTTAGATTAGATTAGTAATTTAATTATCCTATTTTGCATGTTAGGTTGTTAGCTTAGATCAATTAGAGATTAGACAGGTTGTGCTAATTATCTAAATTGGTTCGGAATTTTCCGGGCCCATCTCGGTTTTAATTAGGCTTTTCCCGCCTAAGTTGCTATTTTTGGTATTTAATAATTAATTTATGTAATTATTTAATTAATTATTTATTTTCCTGAAATTAGATCGAGATAGCCAGTGACCGGAATTTCGTGCTGATTGCAATGGTGTGATTGATTTATTTAATTGAGTGTTATATTGTACAATTTGAATTAAAGTTGTAATTTTGGGAAATTATCCCAAAATTTAATAATTTCGGTAATTAATTAGAAATTACCGGGGCGTCGGTTTATAATGCAAAAAAAAATTTTCAAACACTGTATAAATAGTGAGATTTTCTAAAATAAAGATATTATATTTTTGGCTTAGGCCAACCGTGTACCCACACATGATTATTTTTATCGGGTACATTTTTACACTATGAAATTAGGCCAAGTTAGGTATTTAATTGAGGAATTGATGTGCGAAGCACAAGATCCTTGGCCAGGAGTAATTATCGTGGTTCAACTTCGGTGAGCATTATAGATATCAGTTTCGGTGAGCATTATAGATATCAGCTTCGGCGAGCATTATAGTTATCTAACATCTTCGGTGAGCAATAGTAATTTAGCAACTTCGGAGAGCAAATATTATCTAGCAGCTTCGGTGAGCAATAATTGATATAGCAACTTCGGTGAGCAATTTAGACTTCAGCTTTGGTGAGCAATGAGATATATGGATATATCTATCAGCTTCGGTGAGCTAGACCATCTATTTCAGCTTAGGTGAACAATGTTCGAATCAATAGACATTTATAGATGACATCGATGGTATGGAGTCGAATGAGTCGATTGATTGATGGTTGAATTAGATTGAAATGATTGAATGATTACATGAATTGTACTAACTTGCAGGAAGGATCTGAGGCAAAGGTAAGTCCTCTGACCTGTGCTTGTGCTTAGGTAGCCCTTGGGGCGTATTTCCTTCCTGGTCGGAGTTTAGGGGGTGAACTTGCTGAGATATTGTTTTACCCCATCGTGGGCTCAACATTTTCAGGTCCTTAGATGGCGGTCGTGGAGGATTCGAAACCCCGGAGTCTAGGGAGGTGGAGATCGAAGGATCGGCGAACGTGACGGACTAGTTGGTCATAGGACAGTTCCCTTTTTGTTGAGCCAGTCTTTTGTAGATAGCCTAGTACTATATATAAACCTTTTGTGTTTATAAAAGGCTTGTTTTTGATGTGAATGCTTTTCTGCTTTCCTATCCAAAGCTTTGGTTATTAGGGGATTTATTTCGCTTCCGCATGCGCATTAAAATTGAATGGGTCGGCGACGCGTCCTAGGACGTCGCATATTTATCGACCACCAAGGGATGGGCACGCGCTCGAGAGTCGGGGCGTGACATGTTGACCCAACGAACTTTACCAAATGTTCGTGGTTGCTACAATACCAATGACCTGATATTTGTAGTTGCCATATAGATATCGCCATCAGCTGATCTTTAGGTCCAATTGGTACTATTTATGGAAAATCCATTTCTGAACTTTTTGCGTACTTCTATCCGCTGAATCACACCATGGATATTCTGCAGTCCTTTCTATAAAAAAAACATCTGGATACACCATACTAAATATTATACTAAGGATAGTTTGGATATTATCAAAATCACTTAAAGATATTTCTCCAACAACCTCCCTCCTTCTTTTTTTATGACAAAAGTATCCCACGGATGTGAAAATATAATCAACGATAGGTTTGCAGTAAATGTAAATAAGATCTCCATAATATATTGAGTGGAATTGGAGACATAATCTAGTTGATCTTTTTCGAGTTAGAGTGAATAACTGAAGATCTATTAGCTAAGAACATCATCAAAGATGATGAGGTTCATAGAAAAGATCAGCTTAAAGTTCAAATTGTTTTCATATTTCCTAAATGATATATGAAAATAAGAGAAACTCTTAAGGCTCCCTTAGTTTTGATGAGCATATGCATAAGGTGCGTATTTCTCATGCATTTCACATCAAGTCAACTCTCCTCCTTTTGTTATCAGCGAAAAGATATAAAAAATATTATAGCTTCATTGATAATAGGGTAATGTCAGTACATATTTACGGAAAAGAGAAACAAGACATGATTAGCAAAAAGCAAAATATGAGCACATGAAAAAAAAAAAAAAAAACATGCAGAATTTTTATACGCGAGGGCGCTTGCATTGCGAATAGGTAGTAGGGGGTTCTGGTAAGGTTTGCTCTTGGTCAAGGCGAATGGGATTGTAGCAATCTAGACTAATGAGCATGTCTTCGATCTTGACTAGATATTGAGTCAGGGATGAGAGGGTGGTTTTGATCTCCTGGACATCAGCTTGAAGTTCGGCAAATCCGACGGTAGGAGCAGCAACTATTTCCATGGGAGATGTGGATCTTTCTGGCCTTGGTGGTCGTAGTGGCTGCTTTTGTGCGGGTGCCTTGGCTTGCTTCTTCCTTTTTTACTCTGTCAAACTAGTGAGTCTTTTTTGACTTTAGCAATTGCCCTTTCATCGTTGCCATGTCCCATGGGGATGATTTCACCCTTTTGATTGACCCATCCATCGGGAGTCATCCTTAGAATCATCTTGTCAAGCGTCTTCTTCCCAATTTTCACATTAACCACATTTTTAGCTTGCCTGTCTTTCTCTTTGCCATTTGGTACGTTGGATGAAGATTATGTAGGGAAGGGAGAATTCATCAAACTTGGCCAAGATAACTCTTGCCTCATAACGTGGAACATCGTTGGCAGGGGATGTTTTAGGGCGCAGGCAAAGAGTCAAAATCTTTTGAATAAAATTCATTTTCAAAGTAAGCAGGTATAGAGGCACAATTTCTCTAAAACCACAAGAGAAATTGGGAATTTCCAACACAAAACTATAGGCCTCATTAGGCTCTACGGGGATTTTCTTGCAAACACCGTACTTAGCCTGAATGATTTTAGCAAGTTCATCTAGTGTGATATCATGGTTCCATTTTTGAAATGTGAAAACGAATGAGTCCCTGTTTGGAAAACGGAGTTTGAATAAAACAGGGCCATGAGGCCAAGATGGACTTCCTCTTTCATGGAGCAAAATAATTTCAGCTTTAGAGATTCAAAGAGGTCCGAGAGAAAGATGCCATGTGCATCAAGAAAATCGAAATCAACAAATCTATGTGGAATTGTTCCTTTTTCATAAAACGCATGATTTGCATCCTTGTGGTCTTGAGATAAAAACATTTTAGAGTCAAAGGAAGAGTCAAGTTCAAAACTGACAGTAGTTTTAAAGTTTTGAAATACCCGGTCGTCGTAATCTTCCCAACGCTTGTCACTGGATCCTTCCTCGGCTTCAGTTCGTGCTTCACTTTCTTTTGGTTGAACAATGTTCGGTTCAGGGAGTGCTTTAGGCTATTCTGCTTCCATTTGTCCTTGACAGTCTTTGGAGTATGAGGCAATCCTTTTTAGTAGAGGACTTTTGAGGTGATGTTTGAACAGCTAGTTGAGAGGGCTTTCTGTCTTGGGATTCCAACAGCTTCTAAAGTTCTTGTGCTTGGGCTTCATTCATGCCTGTTTTTATGAGTTGAAATATTGCCGACTTGTGAGCCTGCATTAATGTGACGAGCCCCTTGAGAAGATCTTTAGGTTGGATAGGTGTTGTGGGAGATGGGGCATCCAACCTTAGAGGCGAGATAGGAGGTACAGCCACTATCTCCTTTCCAAGAGGCATTTTCGATTCGGGAGTTTTGCCTGGGGAGTCACTCCTTATGTAAACGATGGCAATGCTATGCTTTTTGTCATTGCTCCTTTAGCTCATTAAGACTAGACAACACTTTGGCTTTGTATTGCTTCAATTGATCCTTCTTGTTGAGCAGTGAGGTCGATATGTGAAGATCCTTCCTTAGAGGACTTAGCCGTCATGATTGCAATACAAGAAGAATTTCTAGTGGGTTTTTGTGAAGGGCGAGCTTTAAGAGCCATGGATTTTCTAGTGGTCAAAGCTAGATAAGAAGAGTGTTGCGAGAATGATGTGAATAGAAAGATTCAAAAAAGATAAGGAGCGATTTTAGTGAGGAAGAACGTAAGCACTATCTCTTTATATACAGTATCAATCTAGCTACGTTGAGAAAGCTAGCCATTGCACAATAACAATAACTTTCGTATCCGAATTTTACTTAGTATTTGTTTTAACAAACAAAAATGCTATAAATTAGAGAAATGAATGTTGAATATCCGTAGAAAATCGTAGTACAAACCGTTAAAGATAACATTGAGTGTCAGAATGGTAACTAAGAGAAGAGGGACTGTACTGTAATGCTGTAACGTTTGTTAAAGAAAACTTCCTTATTTGTTTTGAAGTTGACAAAACGTTTCTATCAGTCTAATCTGAAGACTTGTAGACTCAAGTGTTAAAAGTCTAACGAACTCCAGACTCTATTGTCAAAGTCTGAAGACTTAAGACTCAAGACTCAAGATTTAAGTCAACCCTCACTAATAGTCTCTAGAACGACGAAGGAAAGTTTTATCCGATGAAGAAGACTTGTCTAGATGCGAGTATATCTTTAAGGATCTGGTTCGTACCAATGAAGAAGATTTCACGGCTGGAGAAAGTATTTCATGATCAATTATTCTTATTGATATCAATTCGAATAATTAGATCTATTGATTGGCGAAGTATATTTGAAAGGTTCTACTTATGGAAACCTAGATCCTGATTGTATGGGCGAGCATGATTGGTGGGCTATCATCACATTCCTTAAATAACTCGAGATCTCCCTAATTGATTACGTCCAACGGGTAGATTGGAAGAACTCCTTGGGAAGGTGCCAACGGTTATGAAGGCATGGAGGAGTATATAAGGAAAACGCTCAAATTATTCAAGTGTATGTGTGAAAAAAAAAAATTCCAAAGTCTGAAACTCTTAGTTATTTGTTGTTTCATTTGTCGAGCTTAAATTGTACTCAAAAGAGAGATTAAATACTTGTGAGACATTGAGGAAGTGTAGTAGAGTCTCTACACTGTGGAATCAAGGACGTGAGACTGTAAAATCTCTTTTGGTTCTTAGTGGAATCTAGCCAGTGGGCTGTCAATGCGGGAGAGTGGACGTAGGCTTGGTCTAAGTCGGACCACTATAAACCTTGTGTTTCAATTCTCTATCCCTAATTTCTTTACCTTAATTCGTAACATTATATACCTTAATTCGTAACATTATATAACTGTTCATAGTCTTTTACATCTTCAGTCTATTATTCTCAAAAGTCGAATTAGTTTGTTAAGTTTTGCAAAAACTTCTTTGATCACCTATTCACCCCCTCTAGGTGCTCTTTCCAGCCCTATCAATGTTAACATTTTTGAAATATTGTAAATGTGTACCCGCAATGATGACGATCCTGATCTTTATATGAAAAGTGACTAAAGTAAACATTACTTGGGGGATCCTTAATCCAGTGCGTTGCAAATTCGCAATTCTCCTCTGATGTATTCAAAGGCTTATTTGTCCGACGGCTTGGTGAAAATGTCCGCTAGCTAATGTTTTGATTCTACAAATTGTATACAGATATCTCCATTGCTAACATGATTTCTAACAAAATGATGTCTTACTTTGACGTGCTTTGCTCTTGAGTGTAATATTGGATTTTTTTGTAAGGTTGACAGCACTTTTGTTGTCACAAAGTATTGGGATGCTTTCCCACTTTTTTCTCCAAAATCATTTAATTGTTGTTTTATCTTGATAAGTTGAGCACAATAGCTTCTGAGAGCAATATATTCAGCCTCACTAGTAAATAGGGCAAATAAACTTGATTTTGAGAACCAAGAGATTCGCATACTTCCTAATAGTTGACAAGTACCTTATGTACTCTTTCTATCGATTTTACACCCTACAAAGTCAACGTTCGAATATCCAAATAGCATAAAATCTTTATCCTTAGGATACTAGATTCCTAATCTTGAAAATAATCTAATGTATCGAATGATTTGCTTAACAGCAGATAGATGCGACTCTTTTGGATGGGATAGAAAATGAGCATATGGACATATGCTAATAGAGATTAGGTCTAGATACTGTTAGATATAGCAGAGAGCCTATCATGCTTCAGTATAGTTTGGAGTCAACATATTTACCATTTTCATCTTTGTCTAGCTTGATAGAAGATGACATAGGTGTCTTTATCTTTTTGCAATCTTCTAGAACAAATTTCTCCACTATCTCATTAGGATACTTTTCTTGATGTATGAAGGTGCCTTTAGGAGTTTGCTTGATTTGAAGTCCAAGAAAGAAGTTGAGTTTACCAATCAAGCCCATCTCATCATAATATTTTCAAAATCTTTGCACAAGACATCATCAATGGCTCTAACAATAATATCATTAACATATAATTGAATGATGAGCAAATCTTTACCTGTCTTCTTGGTAAAGAGGGTAGAGTTTACTTTACCTTTCTCAAAATCATGGTCAATTAAGAAGATACTCAATCTTTCATACCAAGTTCTTAGTGGTTGCTTGAGTCCGTATAGTGCCTTTTTGAGTTGATAGACATCTTCTTGTCTGCCTGGATCTTTATATCTTGGGGATTGCTCAACATAGACTTTTTCTTTAATATAGCCATTTAGAAATGCACTTTTGACATCCATTTAATATAGTATGAAGTTGTGAAAGCAAGCATACACTATTAATAAGTGTATGGCTTCTAGTCTAGCAACATGACCACAAGTTTCATCGAAATCAATACCTTCCTCCTGTGAGTAACCTTTTACAACTATCCTTACTTTGTTGTGAATCACATTACCTTTCTCATCAAGTTTGTTTCGAAATACCCATTTCGGCCTCAGAATGTAAGAGTTTTCTTAATGTGGGCTATATTAATTGATATTGTAATTTATGGTTTTATTATATTGGTCTAAAGTGAGATAAAAAGTTTCTTAATTTGTCTAATAATGGGCTGGCTAGTATGGACTAAGTTGAGCTCAGCCCGTAATGAAAGGGCCTGGCTAGAAACTCTATATATAGTACTCAAGTCTCTTCTCTAACTTTCACACAATCATTCTCACAAGGGAGCATTTACTAAGCACTAAGGGCGAGGGGCCATCTCATTGAGCCATTGATACAGAGGGCAATAGAGGAGAAGTTCTTGAGTTTGGATCGTTGCTATTCCACATCAAAAACGATGGTTCAAATTAGGTGCGTAAATCTCTTTACATGATTAAATATGTATTCTTAGTTCTAGTTACGGAGAATCTTGGATTATGCTTTTGCGTCTTACATTGTTGGGATCTTGTATTATCAACAAAAATAGGGGATTAATTACCATGACACCCTTGCACTCTTATCGACATTACCTAATGTCACCATGAGTGCAAGTTCCTTCTGTTGGTGTCGGGTCTCCTTCCTTTTGTAAAGTTCCTTTTTGGGGTTAAAGTTAACATACCTTACCTTTACCAAAATTAAAAAAAAAAAATAGGGGATTAAGTGATTGCTTACTGAGTTCAAAATGAAGATTCTTGACGTGACGAGGTAATAATTCCCACTATTTACCAAATAAAAGGACCAAAAAGGGAAAAAAGAGAGGGAAAAACTTGAGAGTGGGGAATGGGACAAGGAAAGGTACCATCTAGACATGGAAGGAATCATTTCTTTCATGGAACTAGCTGGGACGTTATATATTCTTTACTTTGCTACATTAATTTCATTTCTTGCTAGGCTATTGAAATTATTGTGAAATCGTTTTTCAAACTACTCATGCTCCTTTTCCACCGATGAAGAGACTTGACTTATATCTCTCAAAGGCACTAATGAATATTTATCAATGATATGCATGTTAGATACAAGAATCTACTTAAAACACTTACCAAATAATCCGTACGGAGAAAATTTCGTGCTTCGGTAAGGATGAAGGTAATCAAGAACTCTCGTGTATTTGAGGGTTAACTCGTAAGATAAAATTGCTTTGTCTTTACCAAAAGAAGAAATATAATTGCAACTTAGAGGTATTCATGAAGAAATTTAGAGGAAACTATGAGAAAATCCAAAGCCAGAATAAAGGAAAAATTTCAAATAAGGGTTGGAAGTGTTATCGTTTTCTCAAATAAAGGTTTAAAGTGGACCTTATTTCAAATAATGATCTAAAGTGCTTTTATTTTCTCAAATAATAGTATGAAATGAATCTTGTTTCAAATAATGGTATGAAGTGGCATTTTTCTTTAAAAAGGGCTTGACCTCATTGGTTGTCAAGGATATTTTCCTCTTTTAATTTGTTATATCTTTTTCCTTTTTTTTCTTACAAAATCAAAAAAAAAAAAGGACAAAATTTTATGTTAAAAAAAAAAAAAAAAAGAACCGCACAAGCCCAAGCTTGTGCTTGCCACCCCACCGGCAATGGGGTGGTGGCCACAAGCAGGAGGGGCCAACCCGTCTTGTATTTTTGCTTCTTTTTAAAAAAAATTTATCTTTTTTTTATTTTAAATTTAATATAACCAAAATTTAGGTTAAAATTATTTCTGAAGAATGCTGGAATATTTAGTTGACCGATGAATCGGCAAGTTAGGCCCTTATTTGAAATAGTTATAGCCACTTCATACTTTTATTTGAAAAAATGATGACATGTCAAGCTCTGTTTGGAATTTTCCCTTGGGAAAAGCAAAGTAGAGACCATGATTAATGTCGTGCTGAAGGCATCAGCTTCCTTTTTTACAACAAACAAGGGCAAATACAAAATGTTCAACTTTTGACACTCGTTTTCAAGTTATTAGTCATTGATTTGCACAACTATGACTTGCACAACAAACAAGCACAAATACACTAGCGAGGGCCTGCCCCTTGCCTAGATCTAAGGTGAGGATTGCTAACCCTGGCTCAAATCGAGCCAAGGGCCATCGCTTGCTGTGGTGGGGCTGGGTGGCCCTTGGGCTAATTTGGGTGAGGGCCAGCGACCCTTGCCCTAAATCTAGGTGAGGAGCAAGCTCTCACTTGTGATCAACCAAGGTTATCAGCCATTGGCCGAGCCCCGGCGACTTCGTCAACCCTCGCTTTTCGGCAACGGGGGCTAACCTTCATCGGTTTGCTGCCCTCTTCTCTCTATTTTTCTTAATTTAATAATATTTACATTAGAAATTAAATTTGGACCAAAACAATGTTGTTTTAGACTAGTCTATCTTGTTTTAGCCACATTAGCGCCATAAATGAGAGAGAAAGTAATAAAAGAAAAAAGTTATATCAACATTTTTTGTTCGTCAAATTGGACAGAGTTAACGAAATGACTCGATTGCACCAATTTGATAAGTTTTAGTATTTAATAGCACTTTCTGAAAGTTTTGGGAATAACCATCACATATTTAAGTGGCTCGATGGTGACTATCCTTGGGTTACGTAAATGCCACCCTAAGCAAAAGATTTGGGCATTTTATTATGATTTTAAGGAATTGTGATGCCTCTAAGTCACTCCTGTGTCACAATATTCTCAAGAGCGTGTTGGAGTCAGCACCAAGCTTGCTTCTGCCACCTTGCATTTCCATGCGACTTGCAGATTTTAAGTCCTCGATCAGTTCTCGCGTCTACGATAGATGATTTAGCAAATAACTATTTTTAATAGTCAAATAATCAAAGGAGAAATTGCACATCGAGATATCAAGATGGGAAATATATGGATTTTACCGGGAGATAAGATTTTCATGTATACTAGATTTATACTCTACACTCCTTATGGGATCCAAAGAGGTAAAATTGAGATTAAGCCACTCTAAGTAGAGAAGATTTGAAAGCCTTCTTTAAGGAGAGCTATAGTGGGCAAATCCACCTCCGAAAATAAGAAAACGTCATCCGCAAAGAAAATATGCGAAAGGGTCGTGGGCTTACATCTCCAAAAGAACTTAAACTCCGGCTTCAAAGAACATCTAAATAATATTCCTAATAGGACTTCCATCACTAAAATAAATAAATAGGGAGAGATAGGATCATCTTGACAAAGTCCACGACCACTCGCAAAGAATCCATGAAGCTCCCCATTCAAAGCAATCGAAAACTTAGGAGTGCGAATACACGTCATAATCAGCCGAGTTATAAACTCGGGGAAACCAAAAGCCGCTAAGCCTTTCGCAGGGATTGACAGAAAGCCGTCCCTAAGATGTTGGCTGCTCTCTCTCTCTCTCTCATTTCCACCTATGTAATTAGTCGATGCATTTATGTATGATATCATTACCATTCATGCATTTACAAATTCTTCTACGCGTGAACTTTTCTGCACACGTAACACTCTTCTATGCTGAGTTTTTGTAAATCAAATATACATAGGTTCTCACAAACAGGCGATGTAACTTTATTCTACCATTCCATTCCAAAGCATCAGATTGAAATTGTATTACGTTCTTGCCTTACAAATGCTCATTCTACTCAGCTACAACTTAACGAATATAAATCATTCAGCAATTAAAAGAAACTCTGCTCTATTACCCGTAACAAGTACTCTAATCAAATAGCCGAAGATCTCAAACAAACTTTATGAGTAGCAATCGTATGACCACTGCAAGTCATTACAAAGGAAATTAGACAAACAATGAAGTCAGATAAAGCTCCAATAGCAAAGGACTATTCATTTGTCATGTTACAGTATTGGTACATAGGCCTTACTGTCACTACATCCCTTCTCAAATAAGAACAGTTTCTGCACTAACTCTGGTACTCTCTCCCCTGGGCTTCTTGATAACAGTTCACAATCGTTTCTAAAGTGCCCTACTCTTGTACCACAAGATATCGTTGTCAGCACAATTTTTTTTCTCTAAGTATCCTAACCGAGGAAACCTTTTCAGCACATCTTCCTTGTTTCCGATGCTCAAATTCTTAAGGTGTTTCAGCCGCAATATCTCAACTGACCATTGCTCATTCTGTTGCTGGTGATCCCAGCTCGCCAGTTCCCCTCCAATGATGTACAGCTTCTGCAGGTTCTCCAATTCTTGAGGGTTCAACCACTTCGGTATGCTTGCCTCTGGCATACCTATGAGCTGTAGTTTCTCCAATTGTTTTGGAAGAAACTGATTTGTCGGAAGACTTGATTGCGATGCCAAAGAAGAGACTCCCCAAGAGATGGTTAGAGAGCAAAGAGATGCAACGACCTTCAATGATGCAAATTCTGCATCCTGTATGGCTGCTCCAAGGCCTATGTATATACTTAGCCGTCTCAGTTTAGTCAATTCTGGCAAATCGCTGATCCTGCAAGGGTTTTTCCTCACGGTCCCTATAACAAACCCCTTTAAGACCTGGAGGAAGGACAGTTTCTTCGTTCCTTTCGGCATGCGCTCTATAACGTAACACTCCGATACATCCAGATGCGTTAGCTTCTTCAAAGATGCTATATCCTCAGGCAACTTCCCCAAATTGTGGCATGCTCGGAGGTCGAGAATCTCTAGGCTGACTAGTTCGACAATAGAATCAGGAAGAGCCGTGATCCTAGAAATTCCTCGAAGGCTTAGGAACTTCAAATGCTTGTGATGAACCCCAAGATCATCCAAGAATTTCTTACCGATAACTTCAATATGATAATATAGCGAGTGCTGCCATCGTCCTAGTTGAAGAACTGCCAATTGTTTCATGTTCGAAAGCAAACGAGGTTGGAGGCTAAGGTATTGCTGATTGACATTAAACACCGTGCGTACATCTTCATCTTTAGCCAGATCTCTATATAGTGGACCGTCTTCTCCACCTACTATTAAGCGCAGGTGGCTGCTGCTTAAATTTTTGAGATCCTCATGAGGAGTTTTATCCTTCGACTCAAAATAGAAGAGCCCTTCTTCTTTTGCCATCGAGATAAGATTGTCACGGATCAAAGGATGCATTTTACATCTACTCATGAGAGGGCTTGGATCGTCATCGGCGGGTCCAATTATGGCTTGATGTAGGAGATCATTGTAGACTTCTTCACCTACTTGCTCTACCGTCTTGTCTTCTCCTTGGGAAATGAAGCCCTGTCCTATCTGTTGGAGAAAACTTCCTTAAGTGTTTTGAAGCTGACAAAACGTAACTTCCTTAAGTGTTTTGAAGATGACAAAACGTTTCCATCAATCTAGTCTAAAGATTTGCAGACTCTTCCATCAAAGTCTAAAGACCTCCGGACCGCTAGACTCAAGACTCAAAGTCTATCCTCATTGACAGTCTCTAGACCATCGAAGAAGGCTTATCCAGAACTAGGTGTTTCGTTAAGGATTTGACTTTATCGACTGGTGAAGATCTCTTGGCTGGATATAGCCTATCGGAATCCTTTGTTCAAATCAAGATTGATTCAGGGATTTTGGATCCGTTGATTGACGAAGTATACTTGGAAGGTTCTACTTATGGAAACCTAGATCTTGATTGTATGGGCGAGCAGGATTGATGGGCTATCGTCATGTTCCTTAAATAGCTCGAAGATCTTCCTAATTGATTCTGTCCAACGGGTAGATTGGAAGAATTCCTTTGGTAAGTGCCAACGGGTATGATGGCATAAAGGAGTATATAAGGAAGACGTTCCAGTGTTTTGAGTGTGTGCGCGATAGAAGAATTCCAAAGTCTGAAGCTCCGTGTGCTTAGTCAATTATACTGTTGAGCGAAATCTTGTACGCAAAAAAGAGTCTATATCTTTGAGAGACCTTGAGGAAGTGTAGTAGAATCTCTATACTGTGGAATCAAGGAAGAGCTTTTCTGTAACAACTCTTTTGTTCATAGTGAAATCCAGCCGGTGGGCTGTCAGTGCAGAAGAGTGGACGTAGGCTTGGATTAAGCTGAACCACTATAAATTCTGTGTTCATATTCTCTTCCCTACACTCTTTTACTTTGATCGTATCTTGTTCACTTGAAAAGAAAGAAATTTCCTTTTCATAATTTATTATTGATTAGTGCTGCATACTTATCTCGGAAAATTATTTTTACACCTATTTACCCCCCTCTAGGTGCTTATACTAGCTCTAACAATTGGTATCAGAGCTTGTGTACTCATTTAAATTGAAGTGTTTTACTTCAGAGTTAAAGATCCATGGCTAGTATGTTGGCTCTAGGACTGGTTGAAGGGCAAAGCAACACTAGACCGCCTTATTTTGATGGAAAGGAATACAACATATGGAAAAACAAGATGAAGGCATTCTTAAGATCAAAGGATCCCCTAGAATGGGATGTAGTAGACAAAGGAATCATTCCTAAAGCTGCACCTGTCCTAGAAAGAGGAAAAGAAGCTGTTGAGTCTAGCGAAATGACTCAAGAAGAGATAACCAAGAGACAAGCTCTTGATGCAAAAGCAATTTATTCTTTATATTGTGCGTTATCACCTACTGAATATAACAGAATATCTTCTTGTGCTACGACTAAAGAAGTCCGGGATAGATTACACATCACCTATGAAGGAACCGATCGAGTGAAAGAAACCAGAATCAACATTCGCTCGGTCAATACGAAGCATTCAAAATGAAATCGGAGAATCTATCACCGACATGTTTAGTCGTTTTACGTAAATCGTGAATGGTCTTGAAAATCAAGGTCAACCAATTTCTCGATCCCATGAAAGTAAACAAGCTATGCGTGGACTCTCCAAGGATTGGAATCACATAAAAACCTCAATAAGGGAGACACAAAGAATTATGCCACTTTCGTCGATGAATTGGTTGGGACTCTTCGAGCCTTATGAAGTGGAGCGAATCAACGAAGATGAAGATCCTAAAGGTAAGAAATTCATTGCATTAAAATCTAATGATGATTCGATGTCACGATTCGAAGACGACATGGATGATGAAGAGCTTGTTCTCATGATAAGAAGATTCAAAGCTAAAACGAAAAGGAAGAAGATTCAATCCAAAGAAACAAAGCTTTCAAAAGCAACAGAGTAAGTCTGTTGAGGATGATGAATCCAATAGAGATGTAGTCTGTTTTGAATGTAAGAAAAAGAGACATATCGTAATCTAACTGTCCCCTTCGAGGAAAAAGAAAGGAAAAGCTAAGAAATATCGAAAGGCACTCAAAGCAGAAACTTGGAGTGATACAGAATGTGAAGAAAGTGATGATGATTATGCCAATATTTGTCTCGTGGCACAATCAGACTCAGATTCAGACTCCGAAACAGACTTAGATTCAGACAGTGAATTCAAGGTAAGTAATTTGAAAATTCCTACTAAAGTTTCTAGATACATTGATGAATTATGTCTTAGTCTCAAAACTTCTCTTAAAATGATTTCCGAACTTAAAAGAGAAAATTCTGCACTAAAACAACAGGAAAATGTTTGGAAAAAAAAAGGTCAAAAGTTTAGACAAAAATGTTATTACTTTGAAAGAAAATTAAGACAATCTTTCAAAAGAAAATGCATTCTTGAAAAATGACATCTCAAATATTTCTAAAAAAACTTCTATAGGATCTGAGAAACTTGAAAAAATTCTTTCAGCACAAAGACCTTACTTCAACAAATCTGGTTTAGGAATGACTGCTGAAACCATTCCTCTAATTGATTTTCCTAAAGTAAAGGAAAGAATTAAGCAAAGACCTACAAAAGATGCTTACAAAAATCATTTCCAAAAGGCTTTTGTAACCAAGAGGTCGCAAAGTGCTCTTAGATGTTCTAAGTGCAATAGCTCAAATCATTTTGAGAAAGAATGTCCTATGGTTTGGAAACCTATTAAGAATGTATGGGCAAAGACAGTATATTGTACTAACACCAATGGACCCAAGAAAGTATGGGTACCAAAGAAAGCTTGAGTCTATTTTCTAAATGCAGGTCACTATCAAGAAAAAGATTAAATGGTACCTGGATAGTGGATGCTCAAGGCATATGACAAGAGATTCAAATTGCTTCTTAAAGCTTGTTCAAGTTAATGGTGGAAAAGTTTCATTTGGAGGAAACAACAAAGGAAGAATTGTAGGATACGGAACTGTAAAGATTGGAAGCCTCATGATCAGTAATGTTTCCTTAGTGGAAGGACTCAACTACAATTTACTAAGTATCAGTCAGCTGTGCGACACCGGTTTCAAAATCAATTTTCAAGAGGGAATTTGTTCAGGAACCAGTAAAGATTCCTCTCGGTCTTTCATGGGTCGAAGACATGGAAATATCTACCTCTTGGATGTCAAACCAGATGAAACCCAATGTTTAATCTCAATTCAAGAAGAAGCAAACTTGTGGCACAGAAAACTTAGGCACATCAACATGAAGCAAATAGCCAAAATTTCAGCAAAGAAGCTTGTTCGTGGCCTACCCAATTTGTCATACCAAAAGTCTGATCTATGCACACCATGTGTGTTGGGAAAATAGGTAAGAAACTCATTCAAACCAATAAATCAAGTTTCCACTAATCGTGTACTGCAGCTTCTGCATATGGATCCCTTTGGACCAATCAGAACTCAGAGCATTGGAGGTAAGAAATATTGTTTAGTAATTGTGGATGATTATTCACGATTCACTTGGGTATATTTCTTGGCATGTAAGTCTGAAACTTTTTCTTATTTCGAAAAGTTTGCCAAAAAGGTCCAAAATGAGAAGGGATATGTTATTTCAAGAATATGGACAGATCATGGAGGTGAATTTGAAAATCAAGACTTTACAAAACTCTGTGATGAATCTGGTTTACAGCATGTGTTCTCCTCTCCATACACTCTAGAGCAAAATGGAGTCGTGGAAAGAAAGAATAGGTCGCTTCAGGAAATGGCTAGAACTCTTTTAATTGAAAGTAACATATCTTCTCGTTTTTAGACTGAATCTGTTTCTACAGCATGTTATACTATTAATAGAGTCTTTCTAAGGCCTATTCTAAAGAAAACTCCCTATGAGTTATTCAAAGGAAAGAAGCCCATAGTTTCATATTTTCATGTGTTTGGATGTAAATGTTTTATATTGAAAAATGCAAATGATCGGGTTGGTAAGTTTGAAGAAAAATCAGATGAAGGTATTTTCCTTGGATATTCTATCACAAGCAAAGCTTACAGAGTATACAACAAAAAGACTCAATCTGTGGAGGAATCAATGAATGTCAAATTTCAAGACTCTATGCAAAATGAATCAATTCAGACTCAACTTGAAGATTCTGAATCTGCTCTAGACTCTACAAAGTCTAAATCTCCAGAAGCAGCTCAGACTTCAAAAGACTAGCAACAAATGATCGTCGAAGATTTAAATGAAGAAAAAGATCAACAGTCTGACAAATCAAACAGTAACTGGAAGCATAAATCCAGTCATCCCAAAGATCTCATTATTGGCGATATTAATGATGGAATTCGCACAAGATCCAAAAGGCGCGAAGAGTTTAATGTTGTGGCTCTTATTTCTGAAATAGAACCCAAGAGCATAGAAGAAGCCTTAACAGATGAAAGTTGGATTGAAGCTATGCAAGAAGAACTCAGGCAATTTAGTATTAATGATGTCTGGGAATTGACTCCTAAACCGAAAGGTAAATCTATCATTGGAGCTAAATGGGTTTTCAGGAACAAGATGAACGAAAAAGGAAAGGTCATAAGAAACAAAGCAAGACTCGTAGCCAAGAGATATACGGAAGAAGAAAGGGATAGACTATGATGAGACTTACACACCAGTAGCAAGGTTAGAAGCAATTAGATTATTACTTGCTTTTGCTTGTCATAAGAATTTCAGGTTATTCCAAATGGACGTGAAAAGTGCTTTCCTAAATGGATTTATCCAAGAGGAAGTCTATGTGGAACAACCACCCGGTTTTGAGAATCCAAGAAAACCTGACTCTGTATTTAGATTGAAAAAGGCTTTATATGGTTTAAAGCAAACTCCTCGAGCTTGGTATGACAGACTAAGTAAGTTTTTAATTCAAAATGGCTTTGTCAAAGGTAAAGTAGATACTACTTTGTTTATCAAAAGAGAAAACAAAAGCTTTCTACTTGTTCAAATTTATGTTGATGATATTATTTTTGGATCTTCTAATGAAAGTTTGTGCAAGAAATTCTCTAAGTCTATGCAGGATGAATTGAAATGAGCATGATGGGTGAACTAACCTTCTTTCTCAGGCTTCAAGTGAAACAATTGAAGGAATGAACTTTTATTTATCAAGAAAAATATGCCAACGAACTTGTCAAAAAGTTTGGGCAGGGGAATTGCAAAAAGACTGATATACCAATGTCAAGTTCCTTGAAGATAGACAAAGATGAAGGAGGAAAGAAAGTTGACCAAAAGTTATACAGGAGTATCATTGGCTCACTACTTTATCTTACTGCTTCTAAACCTGACATTTTGTTTAGTGTTTGCATTTGTGCCAAATTTCAATCAGATCCTAAAGAATCTCATCTAAGTGCTGCAAAGCGTATTATCAAATACATTGCCTCAACTTCAAAAATAGGTCTCTGGTATCCTAAAGAATGAGACTTTACTCTTCTTGGATACTCAGATGTAGACCTAACCAGATGCAGAGTTGATAGAAAGAGCACCTCGGGCACCTGTCAACTACTTGGAAGCAGGACAGTGTCTTGATTTTCAAGGAAGCAAAGTACAGTAGCTCTTTCTACAGCAGAAGCATAATATGTAGCTCTTGGAAGTTGTTGTTCACAAATTCTGTAGATAAAACAACAGCTAAGAGACTTTGGAATTGAAGATTCATGCACTGAAATCAAATGTGACAACACCAGCGCAATCAATCTCACCAAGAATCCGATTCTTCACTCAAGAGCAAAACATATAGAGATTCAACATCACTTTATTAGAGATCATGTTCAAAATGGAGAAGTTACTATTCAGTTTATTGACTCAAAGAATCAACTGGCGGATATATTTACAAAGCCCTTTGAGAAAAATCAATTTGAAGTTATTCGTTCTAGACTCAATATCTTAAAGTCTGAGGAAGTTCAGACCCAAGACTAAAAGTCTAAAGAGTCTCAGACTCAGATGATCAAGATTCATGACTGTAAGTTTTGTTAATTTATTATCTCTCAGATCAAATCTCGAAAAGGTACGATTATCTATCCGAATTGATTGTTGCTATTTTCAATTTCCGTGATTATTGCAACATTTCCTTTTCGAAAAAGAAGTTATTTTTAAAATGACAGTTATCTAATTTTTTTTGAAAAGGTAGTTATTTTTAAAAGGCATCTTTATATTTTCTTTTTGCGTCGTTCCGTATGCCTCGCTTCGATCGCCTTTATATCTTGTCGTCGTTCCTCTTCGTTTTACTCACAAAAACCCTAAGAGAGCATCGATCTTCCACTTCTGTTTTCTTCTCTTGTTTAATCCTCGAAAAGTTGTCATCTTTCTTGGAAAACAAGCTTGGAATCTCTCAAAGGCTGTGAAAGATGTCATCCCAAAGAAAGTCTTCAAGGATCGCGAACAGGGGACCACAGCAAATGAGTGAGGGGCCTACACACTTTGATCTTACCGAAGAAGAAGAATCTCCTAGACAGCAGCAGAGCCCACAACATTCTCAGCAGCGTCCATCTCCTCCATCTAGACCTCAGAATGTTGCAGAGGAAGAAATCATCGAAGACGCAGATCTTGTAAGATCTCTTAAGCCCGATTTTACCTACAAGCTTTATCGTGCTTTGAAGAGAAGTGATACATCGTTGAACTACATTGATGAATTTCTGAAAGACAAAGGGTATGGAAATGAAACTTACTTTTTACGCACAATGGAACGATTGGGAATTGCCCCTACTGGTTCGGCGGAAGAGGCATTGGCAAATATTCCAATTGATCCACGTGTTGGAGGGATGAGTCAACCAGATGGGAATGACGATGATAGGATGTACAGTCAGTTTAAACCTAGAATGGGTATTGCAGCAAAAATGCGAAACAAAAGGACGGATTTGTTTCGATCGGATGACCACAAACAACTGTACTCTAAGTTGCTGAAGCGTGGGGTGATAAACCCTAGAAGTGTGGACTTTGATTTTCTTGACTCGTGAATGTCAATCTCGGGAAAAATTCAGTCTTCTTCAACTCGAACGGTTTTTGTTCGACACTACGAGAGGCTTATGCTTGAACTTATCGCTTATTTCTATTCGAATCTCGTTTCTTGGATGCGAATAGATTCTCTTTTAGTGTTCAAGATCAGGACTATGTGGTTGACATGGATACATTGGCTGATGCGATTGGGGTTGAAAGAGGGAGATATCAACCTATCAGCGTGTCTATTGCTCGTGCAACATTAGAGCTTGTTAAGGATAAAAAAATGGAAGAAAAAGATTTCTTATTCGAGAATGAATGCATCCAATATTTTGCTTCACAAGATTGTGATTAACTGTCTCAGACCAAAATCAACTTCAAAGACCGACGTTTCAAACTCGGAGGCGAAGTTAATGTATGCCATCAATGCTGGTAAAAAGTTCTCTCTTCCACACACTGTTATGTTCCACATGTACAGAGCAGTGGTGAAGGACAAGGGTCAACTTCCATATGCAGCTCTTGTGACCAAGTTATTCAGACAACTGAATGTTCAGCCTCCCAGGATTTTTTGTGTTCGAACGTGCAATCAAATGGTGGTGGGACTGAAAATGGTCTCTAAAATGCGTCTGAAAGAACTTAGCAAGGCATTGGAGCAATCCAAGGAGAAAAGCCCTATCAAGACTCATCAATTCTCTTCGGCTGCAAAGAGGAAAGGGAAGGAGCCCATGGTTGCTCCATCAAAGAAAAGAAGAGCTCTCATCATTGAGGATGAAGAGGATGAGGATGATATCACCATTTCTGCAATGGCATTGAAGAACTTGAGTCGTTCTGTTCCAGAATCAATGGAGCAACAAGAAAAAGACACTGATGAGACAGAACAGAGAACTGAAGCAGAGGAGAGAGATGCAGAGGAGGAAAGAATTCAGAAAGAAGAAGAAGAAGAGAGAGGAAATCAAGAGGAAGCAGAGCATGAGGAACACTTTTCTCCAACTGAAGGCATGGAAACAGGGGGAGATCCTAAGAAAAGAGGAACGTCCTCATTTCCTGCAACCAGTGAAGGAATAAGTCGTTCTCCAGCAGATCCAGAGGAGGAACATGATGTTTCATCGCCCAATCTGCGTGAACATGCTGATTTGCCATCATCTGCCTTTACTCCATCTGATCGTGCAGAAGCCAGTACCCAGACTGATAACTCAGCAAACTTTCGTAGAATTCTTGATGTTCTCATGGAGATGCGGGGTCAAATATATGCTCTGGGATGCGAAGTACAGAACTTGCAGAATGCAGGACAAACCTCTTCAGTTTCTTTGCATGATCAAATTCATGCCCTTGCTCTTCAAGTTCAAACAAATGCCAAGGGTGAAGATGTGGCGCAACTGAAGGAGGATTTGAAAAAGCTGGAAGGGATTGTCCAGTCAATGGGAGATTTCCAGCTTGTTCGTGTTCCCAAGCAATCTTAATTCTATTCTCTTTTCATCTCTACCTTTTTAATGATGACAAAAAGGGGGAGAGATGTGGTGCAGATTTGTTTTGATCTTTTGTGTTGATTGACTTGACTTTTGTGTTTGGTTGTTTGGATTTGGACTGGATTTGGTTTTGACTGTTTGAACATTTGTTTATCTTAAGTACTATTGATATTTCATGGCTTTGTTTATTTACAAGACTAACCTACCTCTGTGGATGCAGATTCTAGTGTTATTACTAAGCCTATTATCTTTATGAGATATCCATATTTGCTTAAGTAATGTTTTGCAGGTCAAAGTTATCCAAATCTGCAGGAAAGTTTTGTCACCATCAAAAAGGGGGAGATTGTTGGAGAAAACTTCCTTAAGTGTTTTAAAGCTGACAAAACGTTTCCATCAGTCTAGTCTGAAGACTTGCAAACTCTTCCATCAAAGTCTGAAGACCTCCGGACCACCAGACTCAAGACTCAAAGTCTATCATCATTGACAGTCTCTAGACCATCGAAGAAGGCTTATCCAGAACTGGGTGTTTCGTTAAGGATTTGACTTTATCGACTGGTGAAGATCTCTTGGCTAGATATAGCATGTCGGAATCCTTTGTTCAAATCAAGATTGATTCAAGGATTTTGGATCCGTTGATTGACGAAGTATACTTGGAAGGTTCTACTTATGGAAACCTAGATCCTGATTGTATGGGCGAGCAGGATTGATGGGCTATCGTCATGTTCCTTAAATAGCTCGAAGATCTTCCTAATTGATTACGTCCAACGGGTAGATTGGAAGAATTCCTTTGGTAAGTGCCAACGGGTATGATGGCATAAAGGAGTATATAAGGAAGACGTTCCAGTGTTTTGAGTGTGTGCGCGATAGAAGAATTCCAAAGTCTGAAGCTCCGTGTTCTTAGTCAATTATACTGTTGAGCGAAATCTTGTACGCAAAAGAGAGTCTATATCTTTGAGAGACCTTGAGAAAGTGTAATAGAATCTCTACACTGTGGAATCAAGGAAGAGCTTTTTTGTAACAACTCTTTTGTTCATAGTGAAATCCAGCCGGTGGGCTGTCAGTGCGGAAGAGTAGACGTAGGCTTGGATTAAGCCGAACCACTATAAACTCTGTGTTCATATTCTCTTCCCTACACTCTTTTACTTTGATCGTATCTTGTTCACTTGAAAAGAAAGAAATTTCCTTTTCATAATTTATTATTGATTAGTGCTGCATACTTATCTCGGAAAATTGTTTTTATACCTATTCACCCCCCTCTAAGTACTTATACTAGCTCTAACACTATCCACCAATATATTAAACTCCTTTTCTTTATGATCGAATTTTCAGGGAAAATCACCAAAGAAAGAAGGCAGAGGTTCCTCTCCTGAAGTTTCATCCTAAAAATGTTCATGCTTTCTTCGGACCTCTCACGCCATTCTTCAAAGAATATTGGAGGTGGAACTTTCTTTTGATTCTGTCAATGTTGCCAGACCTCCCTGTAACGTTTCGCAAGGTCCTCTAACGTGACGAGCTTGTCTTCGGACAGGTTAGTATCCATGATGGTGTGTATAGCCTGCACGATCTCTTCCCAGGATTGCACTTTAGTCTTATCTTTTGTGTCCCCAAGCATGGATTCATATAGACTTTTCCATTAATACGATGAAATGACCTATTTAGGAATAGGATTCAAGATACTATCACAACTCGAATCCTAGCAGGGGATGACACTACCCAAAGGACGCAGCCTCAAACCACCAAAATCCAACTCCCAAAAGTTCCCGCGATAACACTCTTACTTTACCGCCTACTAATCAAAGGATCTGAAAAGAATGAGAAAGAGAGGGGTGAGCAATTACAGCTCAGCGAGTAATTAATCTCTTTTATGCATAGTCAAGCACTATCAGAAAATTCATGATCCAACTCTATAATATACATAACAAAATCATATGACTCGTTTCATTTCAACAAGCTTTACAAAATTCGGAAAAAATACTCATTTAAATCATCATAAACATAAATGGTCAAGTCTATTGATCAATTTCATCAAAATCACATGTGAGTGGTCTAATTCATAAATCCAATTTCTCTCAAAACACACTTCGATATTCCATCCATCGATCAATCTTTTGCTTAATATCATACCATGGTTACGATTTAATGCCTGATGACAAGGCAATGATAAGGTCTTCACTTATAAAGCCAGTGACTCGATTTCAAAGGATATCTGAATTCGATATGCATACCCACGAACCCCTCAATAGGTTAAAAGCAATATTGAGCATCAAACTCACATCTTCCAATATCAATAATCAAATCCAAAATCAATCAAAAATTGATTTCACAAAACAAAACGTATAATTTTTCTAATTTTTGTTTATCAAACTGAACACATTTCACGATACATTTCTCGTATCATTTTAGAATTCTTCATAAATCATTATTTACAAATCAATATGTGTAACCTTTCATGATAGCACCACTCACATGAAATACCTATAACAAAACAACATAGAATATTTGAACCGTTTGAACTCACAATCCTACTAAATAAATGATACACAACATTAAAATCAAATAAAATACTACATCAATTACGACTTGACTAAATTAAGCTTAAATGCTAATAAAACGACTCAAACATACCCATAAATCACTCGTTCAAAGAGATTCTTTTAAAGCCATTCGCAAAATGGGACTTGAGTGCATAACTTGGTTGTGCCATAAATCTCTCACCTAAACCCATTCCAAACGAACTTAGGTCAAAAGAAAGATCTTTCCAAACACTAGAAGACCCACAACTTGACTAACCTAAATTTTAGTCGAAAATTAACAAATTTTGGCTCAAAATTTGCTGGACGTGCAATGCTCATTATGCTTGGAAACTTCAAAAATTCTTTTTTGGACAAACCATAAGCTCATATCGAATTACGTAAAATGCTATAACCTCACATCACCTTAAACTATCAAAACCTATAATTTCTCAACTTAACAACTCCAAAATCAGACTTTGCAACTCAAATGTCACTTGATTCCCAATTTAAGCCTTAATTCTGAAAATTATTCCGATTACAAGTACGAAAGGCTTGAATGCTTACCAGCGTCGCATTCGGAGTTGAGTTGGCTTGTCGGAATATCTAGATCCGGAATCCCTTTCTTTCTTCTTCCTCTTCTTCTAGCTCTGTTTCCCTTCTTTCCACTCTCTTTTCTCTTTCCTTCCCGTGCATGTGCTTTTCCCTTTAATAGCTGAACATCCACTTATCTTTTCATTTTCTTTTGTCTCTCCATTTTGTTTCGAGGACCATTCTTTGACTAAGTCAAAAAAGCAATTCTCACAAATATAGTTACCGTTATTTGAATACTAATAAATTGCCATCGTAACTAGATGGAGGAATCACCATGTGACAGGCTGACATAGCATATATTTTTGTCCTGAAAGTCAATAAAAATTTGACACGTGTTCACGTCGTGGCAAGTAAATAAATAAAAATGAAAAATTAACTTCCGTGTTTTCTCCCTCATATTCCTCCTCCGTCTACCGCCATCTCCTTCACTCGGTCACCGGTGGAGTCACTGGCTGCATCCGAGCCAACCACTACTGCTCGTGGAACAAGCCGTCGCTCACGGCCTTCGATCCATAAAGCACCGTTCCGTCCATAGTATGAAACATCCCCCGTTTTCCTTTCTCTGTTCAGAATGAAGCTTCCTCAGTGGGGAAGAGAGAGAACAAGTCATTGAGCTCGAGAGTGAGACCCATGGCCAATATAATTAGCCCAAGCAACAAGTAATACCAGGTTGGAAGTGTTTTCTCATCTGGGTCTCGCTCGGGTCACCGACACGTGGTCGGAGCCTTCATTTACGCATCGGGTTGGGGATAAAAATATAAACTTTGAGTGAGCGAGAGAGTGGATCGATGTTGGGTTGAGTTTGGATCGAGAGAGAAGGGTGAATATGAGATAAGATGGTGAAGATCTGGAGGAACTCGTTGATCTTCCATCTCCAGGACGAGCTTTAAATCTGAGGCCATGGCTCATCGATGGAAGGCCGTGAGCGACGATGAGTCTCCAGAATTTGATCGCTAAGAGCCCTGCCGCTAAAAGACAAAATAAGGGGCATGGCTCATCGGGGGGATTGGGGTGTAAACCCGTTTGGGATCCCCGAGTGTTATCATTATTTTACCTTTGGGGAATCTTACGGGTAATTAACCCAGCAGATATATTTTTTTTGGCTCGGGAGCTGGGAGCTGCTAATGCCCTGGATCCATTTTAAAGTCGCGAGGGGTCAACCAGGGATCCCTTTTAGACTTGGCTTGATAACGGAGCCCATCCCGGGGTAGTTTAACCTCCTGCCCAGGAGGTATTATTATTTCTATTTATTATGGGG
This sequence comes from Eucalyptus guilfoylei, assembly GCA_016097605.1. Classification (NCBI taxonomy): domain Eukaryota; kingdom Viridiplantae; phylum Streptophyta; class Magnoliopsida; order Myrtales; family Myrtaceae; genus Eucalyptus; species Eucalyptus guilfoylei. The sequence goes on from CM027869.1 coordinate 857,973, forward strand.
TAAAAAGTTCTTTGTCCAACCGAAAGAGAAAAGGTTTCTTTTTTCTACTTTATGTAGCCAAGTAGTTCTTTAAGAGAAGGAGAGCCGCACAAGCCGAGAAGCGACACGGTCACAGAGGAGCCCCACAGTAAGCACGAAGGAGCCGCTGTACGAAAAGAAAGACGATCAGAAGAGTTTTCTGGCGTACATAACAGAGTTACTGAAGCAAATTTTGTCCTTTTACGGTGGGGGTTTGACACTCAGGCGAATGATTGATGGAGCCTCTACATCCCACGAATTTCACGCGGACTCCAGTTCTGCTCCCTCCATGCTGCCCTCTACTCGAGTCCTGTCGCTACGAACTCATTTATAGCCACGCGGTGTTGGACGGTTGGGTGCCTGAACCAATGCTGCCGACCGTAAATAAATATCTGAGGTACCATCGGCTCTAGACCCTCAACACTCTACATAACTTAAACAAGCAGGAAAGTTCTAGCAAAATAAGTCATTAATATCCGTGTGTGCTTCGACAATTTAAAATCTAAAAGCTGTACTTTTTCTCAGCATTTTAGCTTTTTATACAACTCTAACCTTTTTTCCTTTTAAAGCAACGTCGGGCACCATTATCCTATGATGCATTTTCACGAAACTAAGGATTGACATTTAGCGTGATCACCAATTTCAGAAACAATATGAAAGTGGATATCTTCCCATACACATGCAAAGAGTAAAGCAACACTCACATATAGAGTTTTTAACTGCACAAACAGTGTTGGCGTTGTTCGAATGTTAATTTCAACTAATCTTCGCTCATCAAGAATCCTAGGAGTATCTAAAAGCTCCTTCTTCACCAAGGCCTTCATCCCAGCTTCCTTTTCGAATCGTGTAAAGTTTGGCTCTGGTGGAATTAGCTCCTCATTGCTAGTTGCACATACCAAACATAATGCACTGAGTACTTCATAAGAAGAATGGTATTTTTTCTAACAGAACATAAAGGAAATAACAACTATGTACGAGAAAAATCTCAAACAGCCAAAGTGCGTTGGGCTTGAAGCCTTAATTTTGATGAGAGAGTGAGATAGAGAATCAAACACGCAAACCCATAAGAGACATATTGCTTTTCTTCTCAATAAGAGAAAATCATTTGAAACAGAGGACATTCAGGAAAAACACACCCAAGTTATCAGTGACTCAATTAGCATATTTGTGAAACGCATTGTCGATGCCACGGAGCATGCTATTTAATTACGTAGACCTCATTGGAATGGTAAGAGCGAAGAATTGATCAACAGTCTACAAAAAGTAATATGCACAGATGGAATAAGTTCACTTCAATTAAGATAGTATACACATGCATTTTCTGAAAGCCCTAAAAGGATAGAATAATCAAGCATCTGTCTCATTCATTAAAATAGTCAAAAATATAAAAACGTGAATTTTGTTAAAGTTTGGAGTGCAAACGAAAATCCATTAGCCAACTCTCATATTGAACACTTCAGTAAGTTTTCTTGAGGAATTTCCCAAGTTTTTGTTTTCAAATTTGAAAAGTCTAGATCAAAACTTGTTCGGTGTGAGTTTTCAAGGGTCTTTAAAACTTGTTCTCCAAAGAAACCATGAAGAATAGTTTTCAGATTTTGTGGCCTAACTTTTGCAAATAATTTTGTAATGTTCTGTATGGTTTCTTCCAATTGGAAACATAGACAACCACAATGCAAGAGATCCTTTTACAATTGTGGTGCTCTGCTTCACACCTCTCTCTCTCTCTCTCTCTCTCTCTCTCTAAACCAAACATGTTTCAAAAAAAAAAAACTGAAAATATAAAATTGTCTTGTAGTTTTCATATTCTCAAAATGGAATGCATTTGCTAAAAGCAAAGAGACCCTTAACTTCAGCCACATCCACCCTAAGCAATCCACCACTTAGGAAGTTTATAAAAATTGAAAAAAGTAGATAACAACCTCCTCAATGATCCTATATACTTCAAGGATGGAACTCCCATGCCGCTGCTGAGGTGATATTGGATCCCACCGCTACAAAAGTGTTAAAACAAAGATTAGGCTTTTGTAATGGAAGAAAATCCAGAGGTAAAGGGTCCAAAACAAAAAGAAGATAAGTAATAATATACAGAGAATTATTCCATAGTCCAGCGAGGCAAGTGAACATGATGTGCAAGCTGGTGCGGGATCTTAAGAGAATATTCATGCAATTGAAGGAAATGAAATATTTTAAAAGTGCTGACGATTGAAAAGAGAGTCTACGCTTTCTCTCTGTGACAATCCTAGTCCCGTCATCTATGGAAAGCTACACGCAAACAGACGAAAGTGGGGTGTCCTCTCTTTTTAGTCTAGCTGTCAATGAGAGAGACAAAAGTGAGTCTTTTCCTCTGTTAGTCTGACACGCTCAGAGGAGGCAATAGAAAAAGAAAACGTGAGAGAGAGGAGAGAGAAAGTGGGGTCTTTTCTCCTCTGACAAGTGCAGAAAAATAAAAGACGAGAGAAGAGTGAGAAACAGAGAGAGAGAGAAAAGTGAGAAGGGAAAAGGCGAGTGTCTCCTTCGGTCTTCGGTCGGGCCACCCCGACGCCGTTGCTCCCGACGCCGTTGCCTTCGCCGCTTTGGCGAGCCTGCTATCCTTGCTAAGCCGAGCCGCTCCCAAACGCCGGTCATCCGCCGAGCCCCATCTGCAAGTCATGATTCAGTCCGATTTTGATCCTCATTACGCGTGTTCGAATTAAGTAATAATATTTATCCAATTCAATTGGAATATTTCATTTCTTAATTCGAAGTGATTATTATGTGATATGTGATATTTGAGATATTAGACATATCCAATTAGGACTTATTAATAAAATTAATTTAATTACTAATTTGATTTGTAAAAATATTATATCATGTTTTATATTATTTCAATTTATTATTGGATAATTCATTTAGCTAAGATTGCAATAATCTTTAATTTGAATCGTGAGACGATGTATCATTTTTTAATTATATTTGATTCTAAGTGCCTTATCAATATTACGATATTCATTAATTTAAGATGCGAGATGAAGGATTATTTTTCTAGATATTGTGATCATTTATTCAAATCTTGATCAAATGTCATGAATGATGTTGCCATGTTTGAAATTTTGTTTAGATAAAATTGCTAGCTTTAATGAATAAAAAAATTGCATGGCATATCATATCATTTAGATTGCATGACAGGACTAGATAGATATTTTCCTATATTAATTTAAAATGCGTGTTTAGTTTAGATGATATCTAGGCAATATATCATTTTTTTTAAAATATAATTGTATGTTGAGATAAGTATCTAAGATAAGATAAGATTTAGATGGGCCATTTCTTAACTTAAAATAGATAATATCTCAATTTAATTATATTTCTTTTTTACTTTTTAATTTCGAATTTTAATAAGAACACCAAAAATGTCATGCATGTCACGTAGTTTAGGCCATGTTATATGTGGATCACACATATGCAGGTAAGATTCTTTTAGAATTGTGGGGTTGTAGATGAAGGTATTGTGATTAACATTGAACACCGTGGACCCATCATCATCTTTAGCCAGCTCTCTACCGGGTGGACTGTCTACTTCATCTAATAAGAACAGGCGGTTGCTGCTAAAGGAGCAGTTTCGGAGAACCTCAGGACCTTTCATCCTTCGAACTGAAATAGAAAAACCCCGCTTCTTCCGCCTACGAGATAAAAGCATGTAACAAATGCATGGATGTATTTTACATCTATTAACGAGAGAGCTTGGATAGTCCTCATCAGGTTCAATTAGGCTTGTTTTATGGGCTAATCATAGACTTGTCCGCCTACTTGCTCTGCTATCTTGTCTCTAAGCGAAGCCCTCTCCAATCTACCAAAATATCAGACCTCTTTTCTTTACGATGGAATTTTCAGGGAGCCTCTAACTTCAAAATTTTATGCCTCCATCACCTCTTAAACTATATATATAAAGAACCCTTCTTTAATCGAATCTCCCAGTTCAAATTTCTATTACTCGGATCAGATGAGAAAGGGTACGTGCCCTTACCGGCATTGCGTTAGGAGTCAAATCGGTTTGATGAGAACCTTGTGGCACAGCGCCCTATTCTGTTTCCCTTTTCTTTTCTTCTTTCTTTCCTCTCTTTCCTTTCTTTTCTCCTCCTGTTTTCTGCCGTGCGTTCTGTCGGTCCAATTAGAAAGTAAAGTGTGCCTTTTTTCTCCCTTTCCCTTCTTTATGTTTTGGGCCCCAACACTTGCTTTTGATCTGGTCAGACGTTTCAATTATTACAGCTTTCGTGCAGAAGGAGAAGGATATGATTTGCGTTACATCCAAATTGTGCTTTGGCTTTGGTATTCTGGTGATTCGCCGCCTGAGTTCCGAATGAGTGTTCGATTTTTTTTATTTTTATGGGATTAATTTGCACATTAGATTGAGCTTGGATGATGTTCTGAACTCCGTTTACTAAGGGCGCGTTTGGTAACGTTTCTGTTCAAAAATCGTTGAGAGCGAAATAGAAAAAAATGTTTACGTTAGGGGAATAATTTTTGACCAAAAAGATGCGTTTGGTAAACTTGTTCGGGAATAAAAAATGAATAAACACGCGTTTGGTAAATTTATGTTCTTTTTTGTTTCTTTTAATTTTTTAATATTTTTATTTTATTTTTCATTTTTTCCTTTCTTTTTTATTTTTTCTTCTTTCGGCCAGTCGCCGGCCTTCGGCGACCGGCCGACGGGGCCGGCAACCTCGCCTTGGCTGGGTGAGCTCGGGCTCGCCCAGATTCGGCGAGGCCGAGCCTCGCCGGGGGCCGGCGACGCTCCGGCGAGGTCGCCGACCCTCAACGGCGTCGCCGGCCAAAGAAAAAAGAAGAAGAAAAGAAGAAGAAAAGAGAAGAAAGAGAAGAAGGAAGTGTTTCTTCAAAATTGTTTATGGAACAAGAAATAATTTTTTTTTGTTTTTCATTTCTGTTATTTTTGAGTTCCGGGAACAAAAAAACAAACGCATTTCTGTTCTTTTTTTTGTTCCCGGGAATAAAAAAATAAAAAATTTGTTCATAAATAGATCCTAGAAAAAAAAACATGCAGGCCCTAAAGCACCGGATGACGAAAGAAGACCTCTCTCTCGCGACGACGATGATTGAATGGGAAGAGAGGTTAAAGATTAAAGAAGAAAAGCTAAAGCGTGATAAAGAATACAACGTACATCACTGACAACAGCCAAAGTGCACTGGTTTTCATGCATTTAATTTACATTCCACGAGTTTCTCACCGATGCCTGTTCTGCTCCATGTTGACCTCGGCTCAAGTGCTGATGCTCCTAAGTCGTTTTGTAATATTTGAATATTTCTTTGACCAAGGCAAAGAGGGGTGCCTTTTCTTTAAAAAAAAAGAAATAAAGAGTAGAAAAGTGAAAAGAAAGGGGAAAAAGAAGAAAGAGAACACTGCTCGCTCATTTATAATAGCTGAAGCACTTCGGGAAAAGGGTTTGAAGAAGAAGAGAGAAAAAGAAAGGGAAAGAAGAAGAAGAAGAAGAAGAAAAGAGAGGAAAAACAAGGGTTTCGCATGTATTCGCTGTGGACGCCTCGTCAAGCTGACTTGATTACGTAATGCAACGCTTGATAAGTATTGGCGTCCCTCGTTTGCCTAATCGAGGTAGTTTTCGGAATTTTGGCTTAAATTTGGAATTTTGGAAGATTTGCGTTGCGTAATCCGATTTTTGAGTTGTAAGGCTTCGGGATTTCATGGAAATTGTGATCTATGGCATTGTAGAGGCATGGTTTTAACAGGAATCCTTTACAAGCAATAGTTTGGTCGGAGTAAGAATCTTAGGATTTTGTGTGCGAGCTTCACATTGCAAACGACTAGAATAATCGTCTTGGTATGCGATTTGTTAGCACATAGAAGTCTGTTTTGTTAGCATTTAAGCGTAGTATAACCGTTTTGTAGTTGAAGTAGTGTGTCGCTCAACGTTGATTCTCAATTATTTGATAGGATTGCGAGATTGACACTTCAAGTAACGTTCGAGTAACAGTTCGAGTACTAGCGACCATTAGAGCAAAAGCGATGTCGACAGAGACTTTTGGGACTTGGAAGTGGGTGTGACACGTTTATAACTAGGCATTGCTCGACACTCATTTGCGTGAAGCAGGACGTCCATTCCCTTTTCTGATCATAAATAAATTTTGAGGTATTATCGACTCTCCGCCCTCAATAATCACCTTTTCTGCTATTATGTTCTCCAGTTTGCATATGGATTCCATAATCGCTGCCTTACTGTAATACTCTTCCTGACTAGAACATATCCTTGCAGGATCTAGTAAGAGAGAAATATGAAATTTCTCGCAGCAGCCCAGCAGTTATGGAGGAAACTCAATCTCCGAGGGATGATCATTTTGAGCCTATTTCTGCAAGTCATTCTCATATTTTTGGCACCCATTCGAAAGAGGAGGTCAAAATGGTGGATAATGATGCTCACCTGGTCAGCTTACTTGGTTGCTGACTGGGTCGCTGACTACGCCTTTGGACTCATTGCCAAAGCCCAATTCACTGGTGTTACATCAGAAGACAAGGATGAAGCATATGGTGATCTTTTGGCATTTTGGGCTCCATTTCTTCTGCTGCATCTAGGAGGACCCGACACCATCACCGCTTTCGCGCTCGAGGATAATGAGCTGTGGCGTAGGCACTTGCTTAATCTCTTATTCCAGCTAGGCGCTGCGGGCTACGTATTTTATCAATCGCTGCCCAGTAACAAGCTAATTGTCCAGACTATCCTCATGTTTATTGGTGGACTCATCAAATACATAGAGCGAACACGTGCGCTGTATCTCGGAAGCTTTAGTAAATTCCGTGCCTCCTTGCTCACGTCTGCTGATGCTGGCCCCAACTATGCCAAGCTCATGGAAGAACACTCTTCCAAGAAGAAAGCTAATATCCCTGTTTCAATAGAGATGATGCCGGAGCCCCTAGATTTTGAAGAGGAAGATAAAACCAATTCGGGTGACAACGAAGTGGAAAAAGCATCCTTGCACAACAAAGAAGTGATAAATCACGCATTTACTTACTTCACAATCTTCAAAGGCCTCCTTGTGGATCTCATCTTCAGCTTCCGTGAACGTAACGAAAGCAGGAAATTTTTCAGAAGCATAAGGAGAAAGGATGCTTTTCGGGTCATCGAGGCTGAGCTCAACTTCTTTTATGACGTTCTTTATACCAAAGCTGCCGTGATTCACTGTACGGTAGGGTACCTTTTCCGAGCCATCTCAATCGGTTGCGTCATTACTGCTTTCGCACTTTTTTATGTCCTGAACAAGCAAGATTTTCTCGAATATGATATAAAGATTACATACACCTTGCTCCTTGGAGCCGTCGGCCTGGAATTTGTAGCTCTTAGTACGCTGATTTGCTCTAACTGGACAATTGCACTTTTAGGGAGATCTGAGAAACATCGTAGATGTTCGCCTATCAAAAGCACCTTCATTGAGTTCCTCCTCAAATTCAAATCTACATATTCATTGCTTGCATTGCATATCTTCCATGATAGATGGTCTAAATCTATCTTCCAATATAATTTGATAGATTCTCGGCTGAGAAGGTGGCCAAAATGGATAGAGAAAATCCTTGATTTCATATCTCTTCGGGAAATGTTTGATGACTTGAAGTATGGACGAGTTGTATCATACAATGAAGAAGAATTAGGTAAACTTATTTTTGAGGAGGTAAATCGGAAGTCATCTGATGCAGAAGATTTGGAAAGCATGAAGGAGATATGTGTAGCTCGAGGTAATTGGGTTCTAGATAAGCGAGATCGCAAAGACTTGCTTCCATCCGTATGTGATGTTGATTATGGTGAGAGCCTTTTACTGTGGCACATTGCCACTGAACTCTGTTACAACAAGGATGACACTGATACAAGCATAAACAACTACCGTGAAAACAGTAAGATCTTGTCAGATTACATGCTTCATCTTATGATCAAACAACCTAGTATGATGTCTACAGTGGCTGGGATTGGCGAAATAAGGTTTCGAGACACTTGTGCGGAGATGGATAAGTTCATCAGCGATATCTCTGAAGGGAGCACAAGGGGATTAACGAAGGAAGTTGCCTGCAAAAGTCTCCTTGAAGTTCCTACAGAAGTGAAGCCCGTTGATGTGAAAGGAGATAGAAGCAAATCTGCGCTTTTTGACGCGTGTATTCTCGCAAACAAGTTGTGCAAATCTGGGGTTCCTGAGTGGAAGATCATCAGTGAAGTATGGGTGGAATTGCTGGGGTATGCTGCGATCCATTGCCGACCTTACAATCACGCTCAACAACTCAGTAAAGGAGGAGAACTTGTCACCTTGGTTTGGTTGTTGATGGTACATCTTGGCTTGAGTGAACAGTTCCAAATAGTTGAGGGTCATGCTAGAGCAAAACTGATTGTTCAGAAATAGTTGGGGTAAGTTGTCGAGTCGACAAAGGATGAGGCTCCCACATGCAAATTCCATTGAGAATTTCATGGTTGGTCGGAATCTCACTTTGTTTACACCTTTGTTTTGTTTCTTCTTGTGACGAGTGCGCTTCTTTGCTATGTCTGCAGCTTGTTCAAGTGTCCTTTCTTGTAAACTCTAGTTGTTCAATTTCGCCAGTGTCTCTGATTTTGTGCACTTCTCTAAACCAGAATGAGAGAAGCTTGGACAAATTACATCCGATTGCACTGGTTTAGTATTCATGTGGCAAGTTCAATGTTGAACCAGGAACTGTAAATTAACATTCTTAAGCCACAACAAGATAATTGCTTCGTCTAAAATTTATTTTTCTCAAAAAAGAAAGCATTTTCTACATAAATTATATATTCTTCATATAATGATTATACTAATCTCAATGCTGAAATGGTTGTAGCTGTTAAATAGTGTTATGTTTGAACTGGGGAAAAGAGAATCAAAATTAAGCCAAACCAATTGTTTTGCTCTTTTTACTCCACCAAACCCAAATTGATAAACTTGGGTCGGTTTTGTCCTTATCATGTTTTCCTTAAAGAAACGGTTTTCTTCCTGTACAACTAGGTTGAATTTACGACAACATTAAAATGTTTTCAAAACAAGCGATCAAACAGTAAAAAAATATATATATATTAAAAAAGAAAGAAATGAATTGGACACTACATTAGGTGGTTCAATCGATTTGAACAATTACAAAAGTAGAGCATCATATGATTTCATTATATATCAAGCGACTCATAGTAAGTATAACTATACTCAAATCACTTAGATACTATCAATAATTCTCAGCCTCTAATACCAGTCATAATTTTTCATAAGATAATCTTTCAATCTTGTAAAGAAATATACGGCATCTTACCTTAAGATTTAATCATGAATGGATCTTCTTGATGTGGATTGAGGGTGGTTGGGATGCAAAAGTTAATGGATCTTATTATTAAATTAATTAGAAAACACAAGTGATTTACGCAATCCACATGAATACTTATATCTACCTACATAAAGAGTTAACAACAAATAATCTACTAATAATTAGAGAATCAGAAAATTACGAACTCACGCTTGAGGTTTCTTACGTCTAGAAGGTTAAAGAACTCAATTGGATGTCATAAAATGTTCCGAGACAGAAACGTCCCTCTTTTTATCTTTTCTTGGGCGGCTCCCTCTAAAGAAAAAGGCTACTGTGCGGTCAAAATAGATAATACATACAGGAGTCCTTTTTCACGGTCAAACCCTTGCTTTCTCTTGGTCGGAACGGTCAAAACTTGTTGACCGACCACTATTAAGGAAGGAAAGTGACGTCCACCTTCGTCCTTACTTTTTGTGTGACTAATATACGAAGTTGCTTTGCACAACAGTTGATTTTATCAAACTCCAGTACACACAGACTCCCGCGTAAGGATTTGGTCGAGAATTTCGATCCACAGCCTCCAATTCAGGTCGGGTTCTACACATTCAAACTTGAGATATAATTGAACAATGTCTGGCGCCAAGTATTTTCAATGATCTGAGGGGTTCTGCAACTTTTCAGCCCAGGTTTTGGCTATGTTCTTAACATCCCTTGGGGAAAGAAGTGGACCAGCTTAAGGCGATGGTGTTTGCTTTCAAGGAGTTAGGATGTGATTTTGATGAATTGAGCCATTTTAGCATCAGGGAGCTTTTGAAAGCAATGAACCGTTTATCAACCCGCCAAAGACACCTGCTTATGGTGGATGAAGTTTGGCGCAGGGATGACTGACTTGAGGAGTTAGATAAAGAGCTTGAAGTGAAGAGAGACGGATAGGTTCAACGATTGACTTGACTAAACTATGCTTAATCGTAGGCCAATTGACTCATAAACGCTAACAAAGAAACTCGTTTATAGCAAATGTTCATCTTTGTCTATTACACATATTATCCATACTGCATGCTAAACTTCGAAGTTTTGTTCCAATCAAATCGTAGTCTGGAATCAACTTTTGTCAAACTGTATGGCTCCACAAAGCTTTAAACTAATATTTCCATATAAATCTACAGTTTAGTAACTCTAAAATCGGACTCCATAGCTCAAAAATTTCATAATTCCGAATTTATGACCTAACTTCAAAATTTATTCTGATTAAATGAACAGTGAATTTGAATACTTACCGCGCGTTGTAAGTTGAAGTTTCAACTTGTCGGGACATCCCGAACAGACGCACAAAAATTTATTTCTCCTCTCCGCAATTCCTTTTTCTTCTTCATCAACGAACCCGCCTTCCTCTTTCCTTTCTTTTCTACTCGGTTGGCCCGTTCCATTTCTTTCATTCTTATATATATATATATATATATATATATATAAACCGGCGATGGAGCTTTGTGGCCAAAATTTAAGGGATATTTGGGCTGGGCTTTGGGCCCATTATTGCATAACTCGTATCCCCTTAAGCCACTGGAGACGGTATAATGTTCGGAGATATCTAGGAACTACATTGAAAAGTATCACTTGGATGAGAGAGGTTTCAGGTTACATCAAAGACCATGGCTTTGGCTCACTGTTACCTGCTCAGGCTTTCGCAGGGATTGATAGAAAGCTGTCCCAAGATATGTTGGCTGCTCTTTCTCTCCCTCTCTCCCCATCATTTCCTCCTCCTTGAAATGCCAACGTCTCTGTGCTTTCACCTATATAATTAGCCGATGCATATATGTATCATTTCATTATCATTTATGCATTTACAAATTCTTCTACTCGTTAACTTTTCTGCACATCTAACGCTCTTTTATGCTGAGTTTTTGTAAATTGAATATAAGTTCTCAAACAGGTGATGTGACTTCATTTTACTTTCCCATTCCAAAGCATCACACTGAAATTGTATTATATTTTTGCCTCACAAAGGCTCATTCTACGCAGCCACAACTTAACTAATATAAATGATTCACCAATTAAAAGAAACTCTTCTGATACCTGTAGGCTGTAACTAGTATTCTAATCAAACAGCCGAAGATCTCAAACAAACTTTATGAGTAGCAATCGTATGACCACTGCAAGTCATTACAAAGGAAATTAGACACACAATGAAGTCAGATAAAGCTTCAATAGCAAAGGACTATTCATTTGTCATGTTATAGAATTGGTACATGAGCCTTACTATCTCTACATCCCTTCTCAAATAAGAACAGTTTCTGCACGAACTCTGGTTCTCTCTCCCCTGGGCTTCTTGATGACAGTTCACAATCCTTTCTAGACTGCCGTACTCTTGTACCACAAGACATCGTTGTCAGCACAATTGATCTTCTCGAAGTATCCTAACCGAGGAAACTTTTTCAGCACATCTTCATTGTTTCCGATTCCCAATCTCCTAAGGTGTTTCAGCCGCAATATCTCAACTGACCATTGCTCATTCTGTTGCTGGTGATCCCAGCTCGCCAGTTCCCCTCCAATGATGTACAGCTTCTTCAGGTTCTTCAATTCTTGAGGGTTCAACCACTTCGGTATGCTTGCCTCTGGCATACCTATGAGCTCTAGTTTCTCCAATTGTTTTGGAAGAAACTGATTTATTGGAAGACTTGATTGCGATGCCAGAGAAGTGACTCCCCAAGAGATGGTTAGAGAGCAAAGAGATGCAACGTCCTTCAATGATGCAAATTCTTCATCCCGTATGGCTGCTCCACGGCCTATGTATATACTTAGCCTTCTCAGTTTCAATTTTCGCAAATCGCTGATCCTGCAAGGGTTTTTCCTCGCAGTCCCTATAACAAACCCCTTTAAGACCTGGAGGGAGGACAGTTTCTCAGTTCCTTTAGGCATGCGCTCTATGAGGTAACACTCCGATACATCCAGATGCGTTAGCTTCTTCAAAGATGCTATATCCTCAGGCAACTTCTCCAAATTGTGGCATGCTCGGAGGTCAAGAATCTCCAGGCTGACTAGTTCAACAATAGAATCAGGAAGAGCTGTGATCCTAGAAATTCCTCGAAGGCTTAGGAACTTCAAATGCTTGTGATGAACCCCAAGATCATCCAAGAATTTCTGATCATCAACTTCAATATGATAATTTGGCGAGTGCTGCCATCGTCCTAGTTGAAGAACTGCCAATTGTTTCATGTTCGAAAGCAAATGGGATTGGAGGCTAATGTATTGCTGATTGACATTGAACACCGTGTGTACATCTTCATCTTTGGCCAGACCTCTATATCGTGGACCGTCTTTTCCACCTACTATTAAGCGCAGGCGGCTGCTGCTTAAATTTTCGAGATCCTTACAAGAAGTTTTATTTTTCAACTCAAAGTCAAAGAAGAGCCCTTCTTCTTCTGCCTTCAAGATAAGCCAGTGACGGATCAATGGATGCATTTTACACCTATTCATGAGAGGGCTTGGATCGTTATCGTTGGGTTCAATTAGGCCTTGGTGGAGGAGCTCATTGTAGACTTCTTCACCTATTTGCTCTGCCGTCTTCTCTCCTCTTTGGGAAACTAAGCCCTGGCCTATCCACCAATATATTAAACTTCTTTTCTTTATGATCGAATTTTCAGGGAAAATCGCCAAAGAAAGAAGGCAGCGCTCCAACGGAGAACTCCATTCATTAAATTGACTAAGCTGACGTATCCTTTTAGGAAGGTTCTTGCTTTCTTCGACCCGTTCGCGCCAATCTTCAGATAATATTGGAGGTGGAACTTCCCTTTGATTCTGTCGATGTTTCGAGGATGATTTCATCTTCTTGTAATCTTGCACAAGGTCCTCTAACATGACGAGCTTGACTTCAGACGGGTGGGTATTCATGTCGTTGTGTATAGCCTGCACGATCTCTTCCCAGGATTGCACTTTGCTCTTATCTTTAGTGTCACCAGACATGGATTCATACTGAGACTTTTCCATTATTACGGTGAAATGATCTATCTAGGAATAGGATTCAAGATATTGTCACACCCCGAATCTTAGCATAAAAGGGATGACACTACCGAAGGACACGTAGCCTCAAACCACCAAATTCAACTCCCAAAAGTTCCCATAGTAAATCTGAAAAGAATGAGAAAGAGATAAGTGAGCACTCACAACTCAGCGAGTAATTAATCTCTTTTATGCATAGTCAAGCACTACCAGAAAATTCATGATCCAACTCTATAATATACATTACAAAATCATGTATGACTTGTTTCATTTCACCAAGCTTTACACAATTCGGACAATACTCACCTAAATCATCATAAACATGAATGATCAAATCCACTTATCAATCTCATCAAAATCACACGTCAATAGTCTAATTCATTGATCCATCTCATATCAAAACACACTTCAATGTTCCATTCAGCAACCAATCTTTTGCTTAATATTATACCATGGTTATAATATAATGCCTTGTGACAAATCAATGGCAAGGTCTTCACTTACAAAGCCGGTGACTCCGTTCAAAATGATATCCTAAACTAATATGCATACCCACAAAAATATTGAGCATCAAACTCACATCTTCCAATACCTATAATCAAATCCAAAATCAATCTGCAATTGATTTCACAAAACAAAACGCATAATCTTTCTAAATTTCGTTCATCAAATTGAACACATCTCACAATATATTTTTTGCATCATTTCAGAATTCTTCATAAATCAATATTCACAAATCAATATGTATAATCTTTTGAGATAGCACCACTCACCTGGAATGCCTATGACAAATCATCAGAGAATACTTGAACCATTTGAACTCTTAATCCTACTAAATAAGTGAGACACAACATTAAAATAAAGTAAAACACTACATCAATTACCATTTGACTAAATTAAGCTTAAATGCTAATAAAACGACTCAAAGGTGCTCACAAATCGCTCGTTCAAAGCGATTATTTAGAGCCGTTCGCAACATGGGACTTGAGTGCATAACTTGATCGTGCCATAACTCTCTCACCCAAATCCGTTCCAAATGAGCTTACAGTCAAAAGAAAGATTTTTCCAAACACTAGAACACTCATAACTTGGCCAACCTAAAATTTAGCAGAAAATCAACAAATTTTGGCTCAAAAGTTGCTGAACGTCTACTGTTCATCGTGCGTGGAAACGTCGAAAATTCTTTTTGGACAAATCATAAGCTCAAATCGAATTCCATAAAATGCTATAACTCCACATCACCTTAAACTATCAAAACCCCATAATTTTTCAGTTTAACAACTCCATGATCGGACTTTGCAACTCAAATTTCATTTGATTCCGACTTTAAGTCTTAATTCCGAAAACTATTCCGATTACAAGTACGAGAGACTTGAATCCTTACCGGCGTCGCAATTCGGAGTTGAGTTGGCTTGTTGGAATATACAGATCGTGTACATGGAATCCCTTTCTTCCATCTTCCTCTTCTTCTTTCTCTGTTTCCTTTCTTTCCACTCTTTTCTCTTTCCTTCCCGTGCATGTGCTTTTCCCTCTAATAGCTGAACATCCACTTATCTTTTCATTTTCTTTTGCCTCTCTTTTTGGTTTCTGGACCCATTCTTTGACTAAGTCAAGAAAGCAATTCTTACAAATACAGTGACCGATATTTGAATACTAATAAACTGCCACAGTAAGTAGTAGATGGAGAAATCAGAATGTGATAGGCTGACATAGCATTTATTTTTATTCTGAAAGTCAATTAAAAGATGACAAGTGTCCATGCCGTGGCAAGTAAATAAACAAAAATAAAAAATTAGGGCGTGCATGTTTGTGTTCTTTTTATGTGTTCATGAACACAATTTCTATTTTTTTGCTCCAAGAACCAAAAAAGAACAAAAACGCGTTTATTTGGATTTTTGTTCAAAATCTATTTGTTTGTTCCAGTGAACAACTTTGGAATAGAAACAAGAAACAAGAAATAAGAAAAACTTGTTTCCTATTTTTGGGAACACTTTCGAAAAACAAATTTTCTCTCTCCAATTTTTTCCCTCTTTCTTTTCTTCTTCTTTTTTCTTTGGCCGGTCGCCGGCCTCGGCCATGACTGGCAACCGGCCGTCAAGGGCCAGCGACCCCGGCGATCGGTCGTCAAGGGCTAGCAACCTCGCGAAAGCATCGCCGGCCCCGGCGAGGCTCGGCCTCTCTCCGTGGGCGGGCGAGGCCGCCCTCGTCGGCCGACCGATCGCGCCATGGCCGAGGCCGACAAACAGCCAAAAAGAATAAAAAAAGAAAAAAGGAAAATTAAAATTAAAATTAAAATATTTAAAAAGTAAAAAAAAAAACAAAAAAATTATATAAGTTTTTTTCTGTTCTTTTTCTATGTCGGGAAAAGAATTATACAAATTTACCAAACGCGTTCTTCGTTCAAAAATTGTTAGGAACGAAATAATTTTTTCTATTTCTATTCCCTATTCCCTGAAATAATTTTTTAGTTACCAAACGCATCCTTAACTTCTACGTTTCCTCCCTCATTTTCCTCCGTCTACTGCCATCTACCTCGTTCCGTACCCGGTGGAGTCACCGGCTGCGTCCGGGCCAACCACTACTGCTCGTGGAACGAGCCGTCGCTCACGGCCTTCGATACATAAAGCACTGTTCCGTCCACAGTATGAAACATCATCTGTTTTTCTTTCTCTGTTCAGAATGAAGCTTCCTCAGTGGGGAAGAGAGAGAAACAAGTCATTGAGCTCGAGAGCGAGACCCATGGCCAACATAATCGGCCCAAGCAACAAGCAACAACAGGTCGGAGCAGAAAGCGTGTTTTCCCATCTGGGTCTCGCTCGGGTCACCGACATGTGGTCGGAGCCTTCATTTACGCATCGGACTGGGGACAAAAATATAAACTTTTGAGTGAGCGAGAGAGTGGATCGATGTTGGGTTGAGTTTGGATCGAGAGAGAAGGGTGAATATGAGATAAGATGGCGGAGATCTGGAGGAACTCGTTGATCTTCATCTCCAGGACGAGCTTTAAATCTGAGGCAATGGCTCGTCGATGGAAGACGATCAGTAGAGGAGTTCTTGATTTTTGACGTACATATAACCTTTGCTTTGGACTTGAAAACCAATTATTTGTGTTTTACATTCTATTGTGTTATTTATTTATAAATACTTTGAATTTAATCTTAAATTTAGGTATAAAGAATATCTAAACGCATGAGTGATTGTAATGCTAATTTTTTAATTATAATGAATTATTTGCTATCAAATTTTCTCGAGAATGCAAGTACGAATACTCCCATTAACTTATCTGCATGACCCTATCGTTTCAACTCAACATATTATATTACAACATTCTCTTTACCCTATGAAGAGACATAATTACAAATTAAGAGATAATTCCTGAAGAAATTCGAAGAGAATTAAGGTTGCGATTGTTGTGCAAAAAATAAATAATTTGAAAAATATTTTCCCAAAAATAATTACTTATATCGTTCATAAAAATTGAATATATGAAAAATATTTTCATTATCCATAAAAATATTTAAGCATAAATTTTTGTCAATAATTAAAAAATAATCATTAACTAATATATTTTAAGCAATACAAACGATCTTTTAAATTATTCACTTTTCACAAAATAAATTAATGGGAGAAAATTCGAAAAAGCTAGAAAAGCCAAATTACAGATCTTGATTAGTCTCATGCGGAAGGCATCGACTTCCCTTTTTATTTTACCGCAAATAAAGGCAAATATAAAATGTTCGACTTCCTACACTTGGCTTCAAGTTATTAATCATAGATTTGCCCAACTATGACTTGATAATATGACGTTCAAAACTGTCTCAAATGAAAGAACAAAAGAACAATAATATCAGGTAAATACAAAGATTACAACGGCATTTGTTCAAGAATTTCCATAATTACAGGGGAGAAGCAATGAATAAAGGTAGTTTTTGTCCCTTGGGCTTCTTAACCCCAAGCAGGTAAGTTTGGCCGGTTGGCCGGTTGGTAAACGGTTCATAGCTTCCAGAAGCTCTGTTGCATCTGACTCCTTTACAGCTCTGGGTGCTGTAATTTGAAGTTTTAACTTGTCGGGACGTCCTAAACGGCTACACGAAAAAATTTCTCTCTCCTCCCCGCAATTCCTTTTTCCTCTTCATGGACGAACTCACCTTCCTCTTTCCTTTCTTTTTTTCTCGGGTGGTCCGTTCCTTTTCTTTCATTCTTTAAAAAAAAAAAAAAAAATCAGGCGTGGAGCTTTGTGGCCAGAATTTAAGGGGTATTTGCGCTGGGCTTTGTGCCCGTCATTACATAACTTGTATCATCTTAAGCCACCGGAGACAGAATAATGTTCGAAGATATCTAGGAACTACATTGAAAAGTATCACTTGGATGAGAGAGGTTTCAGGTTACATCAAAGACCATGGCTTTGGCTCACTGTTACCTGCTCAGGCTTTCGCAGGGATTGATAGAAAGCTGTCCCAAGATATGTTGGCTGCTCTTTCTCTCCCTCTCTCCCCATCATTTCCTCCTCCTTGAAATGCCAACGTCTCTGTACTTCCACCAATATAATTAGCCGATGCATTTATGTAGGACATCATTACCATTTATGCATTTACAAATTCTTCTACTCGTGAACTTTTCTGCATATGTAACACCCTTTTATGCTGAGTTTTTGTGAATTGAATATACATGAGTTCTCCAACAGGGGATGTGACTTTATTTTACTCTTCCATGCCAAAGCATCAGATTAAAATTTTATTACATTCTTGCCCCACAAAGGCTCATTCTACTTAGCTACAACATAACCAATATAAATGATTCAGCTATTAAAAGAAACTCTGCTAATACCTGTAACTAGTACTCTAATCAAATAGACGAAGAAACAATCTTTATGAGCAGCAATCATATGCCCACTGCAAGTCATTACAAAGGAAATTAGACAAGCAATGAAGTCAGATAAAGCTTCAATAGCAAAGGACTATTCATTTGTCATGTTACAGTATAGGTACATGAGCGTTACTCTTACTACATCCCTTCTCAAATAAAAACAGTTTCTGCACGAACTCTGGTTCTCTCTCCCCTGGGCTTCTTGATAACAGTTCACAATCCTTTCTAAACTGCCCTACTCTCGTACCACGAGATATCCTTGTCAGTACAATTGATTTTCTCGAAGTATCCTAACCGAGGAAACCTTTTCAGCTCATCTTCCTTGTTTCCGATGCTCAAATTCTTAAGGTGTTTCAGCCGCAATATCTCAACTGACCATTGCTCATTCTGTTGCTGGTGATCCCAGCTCGCCAGTTCCCCTCCGATGATGTACAGCTTCTTCAGGTTCTCCAATTCTTGAGGGTTCAACCACTTCGGTATGCTTGCCACTGGCATACCTATGAGCTCTAGTTTCTCCAATTGCTTTGGAAGAAACTGATCTTTAGGAAGACTTGATTGCGATGCCAGAGAAGTGACTCCCCAAGAGATGGTTAGAGAGCAAAGAGATGCAACCTCCTTCAACAATGCAAATTCTCCATCCCCTATGGCTGCTCCACGGCCTATGTATATACTTAGCCTTCTCAGTTTCTTCAATTTTTGCAAATCGCTGATCTTGCAAGGGTTTTTCCTTGCGGTCCCTATAACAAACCCCTTTAAGACCTGGAGGGAGGAAAGTTTCTCGGTTCCTTTCGGCATGCGCTCTATAAGGTAGCACTCCGATACATCCAGATGTGTTAGCTTCTTCAATGATGCTATATCCTCAGGCAACTTTTCCAAATTGTGGCATGCTCGGAGGTCCAGAATCTCCAGGCTGACTAGTTCGACAATAGAATCAGGAAGAGCTGTGATCCTAGAAATTCCTCGTAGGCTTAGGAACTTCAAATGCTTGTGATGAGCCCCAAGATCATCCAAGAATTTCTGATCATCAACTTCAATATGATAATTTGGCGAGTGCTGCCATCGTCCTAGTTGAAGAACTGCCAATTGTTTCATGTTCAAAAGCAAATGGGATTGGAGTTTAATGTATTGCTGATTGACATTGAACACCGTGTGTACATGTTCATCTTTGGCTAGTTTTTCATATTGTGGACTGTCTTCTCCACCTACTATTAAGCGCAGGCGGCTGCTGCTTAAATTTTTGAGATCCTCATGAGAAATTTTATCCTTCGACTCAAAATAGAAGAGCCCTGCT
Source organism: Eucalyptus guilfoylei (assembly GCA_016097605.1). Taxonomy (NCBI): domain Eukaryota; kingdom Viridiplantae; phylum Streptophyta; class Magnoliopsida; order Myrtales; family Myrtaceae; genus Eucalyptus; species Eucalyptus guilfoylei. The sequence goes on from CM027869.1 coordinate 877,430, forward strand.
TCTTCTGCCTCAGACATAAGCCTGTAACGGATCAATGGATGCATTTTACATCTATTCATGAGAGGGCTTGCATCGTTGTCGGGTTCAATTAGGCCTTGTTGTAGGAGCTCATTGTAGACTTCTTCACCTACTTGCTCTGCCGTCTTCTCTCCTCTTTGGGAAACTAAGTCCTGTCCTATCCACCAATATATTAAACTTCTTTTCTTTATGATTGAATTTTCAGGGAAAATCGCCAAAGAAAGAAGGCAGAGGTTGCTTTCACTAGGCTGAAGTTTCGTCGTAAGAAGCTTCTTGCTTTCTTCGGCCCGCTCACGCCATTCTCCAGAGATGATTGGAGGTGGAACTTTCCTTTGCTGTCGATGTTGCGTGGGTGATTTCACCTTCTTGTAACGTTGCACAAGGTTATCTAACCTGGCGAGCTTGTCTTCGGACAGGTTGGCATCCATGATGTTGTGCATAGCCTGCTCGATCTCTTCCCAGGATTGCCCTTTAGTCTTATCTTTCGTGTCACCAGACATGGATTCATATGGAGACTTTTCCATTACTATGATGAAATGATCTATCTAGTAATAGGATTCAAGATACTGTCACACCCCGAATCCTAACAGAAAAGGAGATGACACTACGAAGGACGTAACTTCAAACCACCAAAATCTAACTCCCAAAAGTTACCATGGTAACAATCTCACTTTTAACACCTACCAATCGAAGGATCTGAAAAGAATAAGAAAGAGGGGGGTGAGCAACCATAACTTAATCAGTAATTAATCTCTTTTATGCATAGTCGAGCACCACTAGAAAATTCATGATCCAACTCTATAATATACATAACAAAATCATGTATGACTCGTTTCATTTCAATAAGTTTTACATAATTTAAAAAATGCTCATTTAAATCATCATAAATATTAATGGTCAAATCCATTTATCAATCTCATCAAAATCATGCGCCAATGGTCCAATCCATTGATCCATCTTATATCAAAGCACACGTCAATATTCCCATCCATTGACCAGTCTTTTACTTAATATCAAACTATGGTTAAAGATACAACGTTTGGTGACAAGGCGATGGCAAGGTCTCCACCTACAAAGCTAGTGACTCGGCTCATACGAACATCCTAAATCAATATGCATACCTTCAAACCCCTCAATGGGTTAAAAGTGATATGGAGCATTAAATCCACATATTCCAATACCAACAGTCAAATCCAAATTCAATATCAGCAATTGATCTCACAAAACAAAATACAAAATCTTTCTAAACTTTGTTCATCAAACTAAACACATTTCACAATACATTTCTCACATCATTTCAGAATTCTTCATAAACTATTATTGTAACATTTAGAGATAACACCACTCACCTAGAATACCTATAACAAAACAACATAGAATACTTCAACCATTTGAACTTGCAATCCCACTAAATAAGCGAGCCACAACATTAAAATCGAGTAAAACACTGCATCAATTATGAATTGACTAAATTAAGCTTAAATGCTAATAAAACGACTCAAAGTCGCCAACAAATCGCTCGACAAAAGCAACTATTTAAAGCCGCTCACAACACGGGACTTGAGCGCATAACTTGATCGTGCCATAAATCTCTCACCTAAACCCGTTCCAAACAAGCTTACTGTCAACAGAAAGATCTTTTCCAAACACTAGAAGACTTGGCTGACCTAAAATTGAGGCGTAAGCCAACAAAATCCGGCTGAAAAATCGTTAGATATACACTGTTCATCATGCGCGGAAACTTCGAAAATTATTTTTGGACGAACCGTGCACTCAAATCGAATTCCGTAAAATAACTCCACAACACCTTAAACTATCAAAACCCCATAATTTCTCAGCTTAACAACTCCAAAACCAGAGTTTGCAACTCAAATTTCACCCGATTCCGAATTTAAGCCCTAATTCCCAAAATTATTTTACAACTACGAAGGGCTTGAATCCTTACCGGCCTCGCAATTCAGAGTTGAGTCAGCTTGTCGGATTGTCCAGATCATGTACATGGAATCCCTTTCTTTCTTTCTTCTTCCTCTTCTTCTTTCTCTCTTTTCTCTTTCCTTCCCCTGCTTGTGCTTTTCCCTTTAATAGCTGAACATCCACTTTCTATTCTTTCTTTTTTTTTTTGTCTCTCTTTTCTTTTCTTTTTTCCTTGGGACCCATTATTTGACTAAGTCAAAAAAGAAATTCTTACGGATATGGTGACCGATACTCGAATACTAATAAACTGCCATTGTAAATAGTAGATGGAGAAGCTTTACGAAAGACACTTGCCAGGATTGGCAAAGAGAATTTGGCATTTGATGATCACCGGCATTGAAGACCATCGGCAGAGAAGAACTATGGGAAAAAAACGGGCTAATTCCATAAAAAGATCAACTTTTAGGTCGATGACAAATCGCCAAAACTTTTTTTGTCTCGTGAAAAAAAGATAAACTTTAGGTCGAGAGACAAATTTGGCCCGAACTTTCTTTTTGTCTCGTAAAAAAGCACCAACTTTAGGTTAAGTGACAATTAACTCCGCCCCAATTTTTTTTTTTGTCTCATAAAAAATCACAAACTTTCACTCATATCCAAAATCTAACCCCTACCATTAACTTTCTATTTGAAGTTAAACTTATTTCAGGAGAAAAGGTTCTAGCCGTGAGGTTGGTGGATCTCATCCATGGTTTCTCTTGATGGGCGATGATCTACAACTTCATATTATGACAAAACAATAAAATCTAGCCGGAGAAATTCAATCTTGAGATTTTTTTACTTGCTAGTGAAGTATAAGAGATGACACAAGTTTCACCATTATTCTTCGAGCTATGGCTCAAACAATAAGACAATGGATGGTATTAGCCAGCAAGTGCAGAACAATCAATGAATCTAAGTTAAGGGGGCCAAATTTAAAATTTAAGTGAAAGTTGGTGATTTTTTTTAAATGAAAAAAAATTTGGGCTTTAATTGTCACTCAACTTAAAGTTTGTCTTTTTTATGTGACAAAAAAAAGTTTGGGCCAGATTTGTACTCGACCTAAAGTTGATCTTTTTACGAGACAAAAAAAAAAAAGTTTGGGCGATATTTGTCCATCGACCTAAAGTTTGGTCTTTTTTTTGGAATTAACCCGAGGAAAAAAACAGACCTTTGACCGTCCATGAAAAATGGAAACATGGAGCTCCAAACTTTTCAAAGCGAAAACAGAATGTCGTGGATACCTTTCATTATCAACAAAAGTAGGGGACTTGGCTATTTCTTTGATTGGGTTCAAATTAAAGGTTCCTGATCGTGTCAAAAGGTAATGGCTTTACCCTATTTACCAAAGAAAAGGACCCAAAAAGGAGAAAAGAGGGAATAAATTGAGAGTGGGAAGTGGGACAAGGGAAGGCAATAACCTCTGCACAAAGGAAGAAATTTTATATTTCTTGAAACATATTCTTTAGTTTGCTCTATTAATTTCATTTTTTGCTAAGCTTTTTGCATTCCCGTGAAATCACTTTCGAAATCTCGATGATCCTTCTATCCCGATGACAAGACTCGTCTCACATCTCTCGAAACATCAACAAATATTTTATCAATTACGAAAATTTACTTAAAACATTTATCAAACAACCCAATCTCTCATAAAATTAGGTGCTTTTCTCAGGATGAAGGAATCGAGACTTCTCATAAAATGGAATTGTTTTGTCCATTAAATTATGTCTCGTCGCGTCGGGTTTAATAAGTCTTCAAAATTTGATCGTGAAGAGCCCTGTCGCTTAAAGACAAAATAGAGGTACATTTTCTTTTATTATATCTATTTATATATGTGGCAAAAAGGTCTTTGTCCAACAAAAAGAGCAAAGTTTTCTTTTCTTAGCTTGCTGTAGCCGAACGGTGGGTCTTCTCTAAGAGAAAGTGAGCCGCACAGTGAGGACGAAGGAGCCGCCGTACGAAAATCAGAAGACGAGTTTTTGACTTTTTGGCCTACGAATGTAAAACTCGGAGCAAAAATTATTTCTAGATACTTTAAGTTTGAGCCTATATTTAAGCGTGAAAAACACTTAACCACATGCGCGATTATAATTTTGATTCTTCAATTATAATTGATTAATTGCAACCGACTAATATAAGTACTGATACTCGCATATGCTTATTTGCAAGATTCTGTAGTTTCCATATATTATATTACAACATTATTTTTACCATACGAAGAAACAAAATTGCAAGTTAAGAGATAACTTTTTAAGAAATTCGGAGAAAATTAAGAATACATGAATGATTTGAAAAATATTTTATAAAAAATGATTTGAAGCCAAGAGAGACAGGTAGGTTCAACGATTGACTTGACTAAACTATGCTTAATTGTCGACCAATCGACTCATAAGCGCTAACAAAGAATCTTGTTTATAGCAAACGTTCATCTTTGTCTGTTACATGTATTGTTTGTTACATATAACTTGCATGATAAACTTCAGAATTTTGTTCCAATCAAACCGTATTGCAGAATCAACTTTTGTCAAAAGCTTTAAACTAACATTTCCATATAAATCTATAGTTTAGTAACTCTAAAATCGGACTCCATAGCTCAAAACTTTCATAATTCCAACTTTATGACCTAACTTCGAAAATTACTCCAATTAAATGGACAATGAATTTGAATATTTACCGTGCATTGTAATTCGAAATTTCAAATTATCAAGACATCTTGAACGGATGCACAAAAATTTCTCTCTCTCTGCAATTCCTTTTTATTCTTCATCTATGAACCCACCTTCCTCTTTCCTTCCCTTTCTTTTCTACTCGGTTGGTCCGTTCCTTTTCTTTCATTCTTTTTAAGAATCAGGCAATAGAGCTTTGTGGCCAGAATTTAAGGGGTATTTGAGCTGAGCTTTGGGCCCATTATTACATAACTTGTATCGCCTTAAGCCACTGGAGACAGAATAGTGTTCGGAGATATCTGGGAACTCCATTGAAAAGTATGACTTCGATGAGAGAAAGGTTTCAGGTTTCGTCAAAGACCATAGCCTTGGCTCACCGTTAGCTGCCAAGGCTGTCGGAGGGATTGACAGAAAGCTATCCCAAGATGTTCGCAGCTCTCTCTCTCTCTCTCTCTCTCTCTCTCTCTCTCTCTCTCTCTCTCTCTCTCTATCCTTCTCCCCCCGTCATTTCCTCCTCCTTGAAATGCCAACATCTCTGTACTTTCCACCTATATAATTAGCCGATGCATTTATGTATGATATCATTAACATTTATGCATTTACAAATTCTTCTACTCTTGAACTTTTCTGCACATGTAACATTCTTTCATGCTGACTTTTTGTAAATTGAATACACGAGTTCTCAAACAGGCGATGTGACTTAATTGCACTTTTCCATTCTAAAGCATCAAACTGAAATTGCATTACATTTTTGCCTCACAAAGGCTCATTCTACTCAGCTACAACTTAACTAATATAAATGATTCAGCAATTAAAAGAAACTCTGCTAATACCTGTAACTACTACTCTAATCAAATAGCCGAAGATCTCAAACAAACTTTATGAGTAGCAATCGTATGACCACTGCAAGTCATTACAAAGGAAATTAGACAAACAATGAAGTCAGATAAAGCTCCAATAGCAGAGGACTTTTCATTTGTCATGTTACAGTATTGGGAGAAAATATGGTACATGAGCCTTATCGTCACTACATCCCTTCTCAAATAATAACAGTTTCTGCACGAACTCCGGTTCTTTCTCCCCTGGGATTCTTGATAACAGTTCAAAATCCTTTCTCACCTACCCTGCTCTTGTACCACAAGATATCGTTGTCAGCACACTTGCTCCTCTCGAAGTATCCTAACCGAGGAAACTTCTTCAGCACATCTTCCTTGTTTCCGATGCTCAAATCCTTAAGGTGTTTTAGCCGCAATATCTCAACTGACCATTGCTCATTCTGTTGCTGGTGATCCCACCTCTTCAGTTTCCCTCCAATGATGTACAGCTTCTTCAGGTTCTTCAATTCTTGAGGGTTCAACCACTTCGATATGCTTTCCTCTGGTATACCTATGAGCTCTAGTTTCTCCAATTGTTGTGGAAGAAACGGATTCATCTCAGGTCTTGATGGCAGTTCCGGAGAAGTGACTCCCCAAGAGATGGTTAAAGAGCGAAGAGATGTAACCTCCTTCAACGGTGCAAATTGTTCTTCCCATCTGGCTGCTCCACGGCCTATGTATATACTCAGCCGTCTCAGTTCAGACAATTTTGGCAGATGGCTGATCTTGCAAGGGTTCTTCCTCGCGGTCCCTATAACAAACCCCTTTAAGACCTGGAGGGAGGAAAGTCTCTCGGTTCCTTTTGGCATGCGCTCTATAAGGTAGCACTCTGATACATCCAAATGCGTTAGCTTCTTCAATGATGCTATATCCTCAGGCAACTTTTCCAAATTGTGGCAAGCTCGGAGGTCAAGAATCTCTAGGTTGACTAGTTGGACAATAGAATCAGGAAGAGACGTGATCCTAGAAATTCCTCGAAGACTTAGGAACTTCAAATGCTTGTTGTGAACCCCAAGTTCGTCCAAGAATTTCTGATTATCAACTTCAATGTGATACATTGGAGAATGCTGCCATCGTCCTAGTTGAAGAACTACCAATTTTTTCATCTCCGAAAGCGAATGGTGTTGTAGGCTAAGGTATTGCTGATTGACATTGAACACTGTGCGTACATCTTCATTTTTAGCCAGATGTTTATCCCGTGGACCGTCTGCTCCACCTTCTAATAAGCGCAGGTGGCTGCTGCTTAAAGAGCACTTTTGAAGAGTCTCAAGACCACGAGACATTTCATTCTCAGGAGGCATTTCATTCTTCGACGGGAAATAGAAGAACCCTGCTGCTTCTGCCACCAACATAAGCATGTAACGGATCAATGGGTTCATTTTACATCTATTCATGAGAGGGCTTGGATCGTTATCGTCGGGTTCAATTAGGCCTTGTTTTAGGAGCTCATCGTAGACTTCCTCACCCACTTGCTCTGCCGTCTTGCCTCCTTTTTGGGAAACTAAGCCCTCTCCTATCCACCAATATATTAAACTCCTCCTCTTTATGATGGAATTTTTAGGGAAAATCGCCAAAGAAAGAAGGCGTAGCCTCAGAGGACTCTCTATACTGAGAAAACTACGCTGAAGTTTCGTCACAAGAGGATTCTCAAAAATGTTTTCTTCTTGCAGCTCACGCCATTCTTTAGAGATTCTTGGAGGTGGAACTTGCCTCAGATTCTGTCGATGTCTCGCATTTGATTTTGCCTTCCTCTCTTGCACAAGGCGCTCTAACTTGTCAAGCTTTTGTCCGGCCTGGTTAACATCGGCATCTAGATTGGTGTTTATAGCCTGCGTGATCTCTTCCCAAGATTGCTCCCCAGTCTTATCTTTCGTGTCACCAGACATGGATTCGTCCAAAGACTCTTCCATTATTATCATGAAATGATCTAATCCAGGAATAGGATTCAAGATATCGTCACACCCTGAATCCTAGCAAAAAAGGATCGCTATCCTTTTACCCAAAAGATGTAGCCTCAAATCATCCAAATCAAATTCCCAAAAGTTCCTGCGGTAATGCTCTCAATTTAACAGCCACTAACCAGGGGACCTGAAATGATTGGAAAAGAGAATGATGAGCAACCACAGCTCAAAAGCAGTAAATCTCTTCTAAGAAGATCGAGCACTAGAAAACTTATAATCCAATTCTTTAATATACACGTCAAATCATGTACAAGTCATTTCATTTCAATAAGCTTTCCATAATTCAGAAAAGACTCATTTAAATCATCATAAACATAAATGGTCGAGTCCATTGATCAATTTTATCAAAATTACACGCCAATGATCTATATTATTTATCCATCTCATATCAAAACACACGTTGATGTCCATCCATCGATCAATTTTTTGCGCAATACGAAACCATAGTCACGACATAATGCCTTACGACAAGACGAACAGAATTCTCGCATGAGGAAAGTCTCCACCTATAAAGCCGATAGCTCGACTCAGAAAGATATCCTCAATCGACGCATACCCACAAACCCCTAAATGGGTTTGCAATGATATTGAGCATCTAATCCACATCCTTCAACACTAATAATCAAATCTAAAATCAATATCGGGAATTGATTTCACAAAATAAAACACATAATCTTTCTAAACTTGTTCATCGAACTGAATATGTTTCACAAGACATTTCTCCCATCATTTCAAAATTCTTCATAAACCAAAATCACAAATTGATAACAATACTCACCAAGAATGCCTATGACCAAATAATAGAGAATACCCGAACCGTTGAACTCGCAATTCTATTAAATAAGTGAGAAACAAAATAAAGTTGAGTAAAACACTACCTCAACTACAATTTGACTAAACTAAACTTAAACGCTAATAGAACGACATAAACATGCCCACAAATCACTAATCCAAAATGATTATTTTAGCCATTCTCAATGCAGCACTTGAGCACGCAACTTTGTCGTGCCATAAATCTCTCACCCAAACCTCGTTCCAAGCGAGCTTATGTCCGACATAATCAACCCATCGACAAAATTCGACTCAAAATTCAGTAGACATGCTTTATTCGTCACACGCAAGAAATTTCGAAAATTCGTTTCAGACAAACCGTAAGACCAAATCAAATTTCGTAAAATGCTATAACTCCCCGATACCTTAAACTATCAAAATCCTATAATTTCTCAGATTAACAACTCCAAAATCAGACTTCACAGCTTAAATTGCACTTGATTCCGAATTTAAGCCCTAATTTCGAAAATTATTCCGATTACAACAACGAAGGGATTGAATCCTTACCAGCGTCGCAATTCAGAGTTGAGTTGGCAGAGTTGAGCCGGCTTGTCGGAATATCCAGATCGTGTGCCAATCCCTTTCTTTCTTCCTCTTCTTCTTTTTTTTTTTTTGAACTACTCTTCCTCTCCTTCTTTCTCTGTTTTCTTTCTTTCCACTCCCTTTTCTCTTTCCTTCCCATGCGTGTGCTTTTCCCTTTAATAGCTGAACATCCACTTATCTTTTCATTTTCTTTTGTCTCTCTTTCTTGTTTTTGAGATCCATTGTTTGACTAGGTCAAAAAGGCAATTCTTACAAATATGGTCACCGATATTTGATAATAATAAACAGCCATCGTAAGTAGTAGATGGAGCAATCACCATGTGATAGGCTGACATAGCATATGTTTTCATCCTGAAAGTCAATAAAAAGCTGACACGTGTCCATATCGTGGCAAGTAAATAAACAAAAATAAAAAATTAACTTCTGTGTTTCCTCCCTCATTTTCCTCCTCCGTCTACCGCCATCTACCTCGTTCCGTACCCGGTGGAGTCGCTGGCTGCATCCGAGCCAACCACTACTGCTCGTGGAACGAGCCGTCGCTCACGGCCTTCGATCCATAAAGCACCGTTCCGTCCATAGTATGAAACATCATCTGTTTTTCTTTCTCTGTTCAGAATGAAGCTTCCTCAGTGGGGAAGAGAGAGAACAAGTCTTTGAGCCCGAGAGTGAGACCCATGGCCGACATGATCGGCCCAAGCAACAAACAATACGAGGTCGGAGCAGAGAGCGTGTTTTCCCATCTGGGTCTCGCTCGACACGTGGTCGGAGCCTTCATTTGCGCATCGGATTGGGGATACAAATATAAACTTGGATCGATGTTGGGTTGAGTTTGGATCGAGAGAGGAGGGTGAATCTGAGATAAGATGGTGGAGATCTGGAGGGACTCGTTGATCTTCCATCTCCAGGACGAGCTTTAAATCTGAGGCCATGGCTCGTCAATGGAAGGCCGTGAGCGACGACGGTGCTCTGTGGATGGAAGGCCTCGAGCGATGACGCCGATGATAAGCAGTAATGGTCGAATGAAGGAGATGGTGGTAGACGGTGATGCGCGGGTGACGCAGCACCGGCGACTCCACCGGTGACCAAACGAAGGAGATGGCAGTAGACTGAGAAGGAAGATGAGAGAGAACACAGAACTTGAGTTTTGATTTTTTTTTATTTACTTGTACACGTGTCAACTTTTTTATTGACTTCAGTACAAAAATATATGCCATGTCAGCTTATATTTGACATTTCATGATCACCGGCATTGAAGGCCAAAAGCAGAGAAGAACTGGGGTCAAAAAACATTTGATCGTGCATGAAAAATGAAAACATAAAACTCCAAACTCTTCATAGTGAATATGGAACAGAATGTCAACGGTACCTTTCATTATCAACAGGAGCAGGGGACCTGGCCATTGCTTAGCCTGGGTTCAAATTAAAGACTCCTGATTGTGTCAAAAGGCAACAGCTTTCCCCTCTTTACCAAAGAAAATGACCCAAACTTGAGAGTGGGAAGTGGGACGAGGGAAGACAATAACTTCTAGACGAAGGAAGGAATTTTACAATTCATGAAACATTTTTACTTTGCTACATTAATTTCATTTCTTGTTAAGCTTTTGGCATCACCATGAAATCGCTTTCGAAATCCTAATGTTCCCTCTCCAGCGTCTCCTTCTTTCTAAAAAGATTCGATTCAGAACTATTATATATCCAATATCCAATATTGAAATAATTTCAGAGATTTTCCTTGATTTTGTCCGTGTCAACAAACAATTTGAAATGCCTCGACTTTTTTAAAACAAGTCCGAGTTAAATAGCAATGATTCGAAGCATTTTTTTTTTTTTACACTATTTTGGAAACCCAAGGACTGAATCGTATGGAGATGATAAGATTGTCTCATATCTCTCGAGGCACCAATGGATATTTTATCAATTATGAGAATCTACTTAAAATATTTATCAAACAATCCAATCTCTCAAAAAATTTCGTGCTTTTCTTAGAACGAAGGAATTAAGACTTCTCATGGAATGAAATACTTTACCGTTAAATTATATCTCAAGCTTGAAAACTCAATCCGATTTTATAAGTCTCCACAATTTGATGGTGAAGAGCTTTGCCGCTAAGAGACAAAATAAGGGGTACGCTTTCATTTATTATATCTATTTATTTAAGAGGGCAAAAAGGTCTTTATAAAACAAAAAGAGCAAAGGTTTTTCTTTTTTTTACTTACTGTAGTCAAACAGGTCTTAAGTAAGACTTTAAAAGGTTTTGACGTCCAGGAATAGACTGGATAAAAGTCGGGACTCGAGCCTCGATAAATATCCTGACCTCATTGGTTACTCCCGTCCACACCCCTCTACAGGAGAAGGGGGACCACCTCGGAGCCCGCGATGCCTTCCCCGGCTTGCCTGGGCGTGGTACAGATGATGAAGAGCTGGCCGAAGAACTCGGCCAGGTTGGCGAGAGCCGCACAAGCTGACAAGCGACACAATAAACGAAGAGCCTGACAAGCCGACAACCGACACAATAAAAGAAGAGCCGTACAGGCTGACAAGCGACACAATAAAAGAAGAGCCGCACAATCTCCCGTATGAAAAGAAAGAACGATCAGAAGAGGAGTTTTTTATTTTTGGCGTACGCAGAGCCTTTGCTTTGGGCTGGAACACCGATTATTTGTGCTCCGAATTTTTAGATGTCAAAATCACTACGCATGTGAACAATTACAATTGTAATTCTCCAATTATAACAGATTATTTACTAGATTTTCCCACAAATATAGGTATCGATACTTGCATAAGCTTATTTACAAGATTCTATAGTTTCCATGTATTATATTACAATATTATTTTTACGATATGAAGAAATAGAATTGCAAGTTAAGAGGTAACTCCTCGAGAAAATTAAGAATGCATAAATGATTTGAAAAATATTTCATTGAAAAAGATTGCCTATATTACTTATAAAAATGAATTAACTAAAAACATTTTCATCGTGCACGAAAGTATTTATACAATAATTAAAAAAATCATTAACTATTATATTTCAAGAGATGCAAACAATCATTTAAGGAAAATATTTTTTAAATCAATCACTTTTCGCAAAACAAATGGAGCTCCAGAGAATCCACAAAAGCCAGAAAAGCTAAAGTACAGACCTTGATTAATCTCATGCACAAGGCATCAGCTTCCCTTTTTTACCGCAAACAAGGCCAAACACAAATTGTTCAATTTCCTACGCTTGGCTTCAAGCTATTAGTCATGGATTTGCACAACTATGATTAAATAATATGACGTTCAGAGCTGTCTAAAATGAAAGAAAAATTATTTCAGGTAAATACAAAAATTACAACGGTATCTGTTCAAGAATTTTCATAATTACAAGGGAGAAGCAATGAAAAAAGGCAGAGCACAATGAATGTTGTGGCGATACCAGTTTCAGTTGGGCAGAACCATCACACTATTTAAATGGCTTGATGGTGACCATCCCTAGGTTACGTAAATGCCAACCTAGGCAGAAGATTTAGGCAATTTATACTGCTTTTTAAGGAATTGCGATGCCTCTGAGTCACTCCTGTGGCATAATATTCTCAAAAGCGTGTTGGAATCAGCGCCAAGCTTGCTTCTGCCACCTTGCATTTCCATGCTACTCGCAGATTTTAAGTCCTCGATCAGTTCTCGCGTCTGCAAGAGATGATTTTGCAAATAACTATTTATAGTAGTCAAATAACCAAGGACAAATTGCATATCTAGATATCAAGATGGGAAATTTATGGATGTTGCCAGTAGATAGAACTTTCATGTATACTTGATTTATAACCTGTACTCCTAACGGAATCCATAGAGATAAAAAAGACATCCATGTGATGGCTCAATATCTTAATTCAGGGACTCATGTGTTGATATAAAGTGATGACTTGGGCCATCTAGTTTTGTTGCGACACCACTTATTCAAAAAGCCTTTTTCTTGTCTATTATCCATAGCCGAAAAGATAACCAAGCTAGGGCACATATAAAGCTTAAGTTACGAAATTACTTGAGATTGTGATCCTTTCTTCAATGGAAGAAGAAGTAAACTATACAGCAAAACAGCTAACCTCATAACCATGCAACTTTACAACGTGACGGATTCGGGCCACTTGATTTTCAACTACACCCCGTGGAAGCCCATCTCCTCCAGAGATGAAGAACTCCTGCAATGTAAACGCACACATATAATGAGTTGTCATTGTCCAAAAGTACAATAAACATCAATGATCAAAAGTCTCTTGCAGATATATCAGGTCTAACTTGTATCCACATCCACTTACCTTCAGTATTTCCAAATCCTCCTCCAATAGTTTTGCATCTCCAGGGTTGAAAACTCGCAACGGGCCTCCATTCAGAATAACTCGAAGTAAACCATCCTGCAAGAAGAATAGGATAAGTACCATAAAAGAGTGACAATAGCTTTAGGTTTTTTTCCCCCTATGTAAGTAAAGTGATACCAGTGATGCTTGAAGAAGACTGGTCACAACGCGATCCCTGAGGGGTTCAACAATAATGTGACACAACTGATTCAGTTCCTGCAACATTCCAAATTGAAAAGACTCACTGTTACAATTCTGGGCTAATTATACCATCACACATATGAGCACATAATCAGACAAGATTAATATTATTCAGATCAACATTAGTCAACTATGCAAATGCCTCGAAATCTTAGAACCTATTCCAGTGCAGGAAATTATCTCTCTTTTTAAGCAGCTGTGAGAAGATGAAACAGACTTAAATGAAAGGTTTACAGGAAAAACCTACCACATCAAGTGGTTCAACCAATGACTCTAATCTCGACTGAGAAACGCTTGGTTTATACAGATTCTCGATGAATGACTCCCTTAAATCCCAGAAGACAATCTTGGTTCCTGAAGTTGAGGTAATTAAACACTTCGGCAAGGTGTCAGAAGGAAAAGAGCGAGAAAAGGAGTAACTCTTACCAGTAAACTCGCATATGCGATCAATGGCTGCATTCAAATCTTTTCTGCTCCCATCAAATGCTTTTTGCATCAAGCTTTTTGACTTTCCATCTAAAGAATATGGTCGGTTTAATAAAGATAACATTAAGATTAAGGTAAAACCTACATTCACAATGCTTGTATAAATAAACTTATTTTCATAAGGAACAATTTTATATTAAATCTCGGAATGCAAAACCCACAACATTGGAAGTATGCAGAGCATTAATTTGAGAAGAAGCTTAACATCTTTCAAGCCCAAAGAATCAGCTGAAATAAATGAAATCACAGAGATGAGAAGATTAATGTACTTCAAGAAAGAGAGACATTAAAGAAAGCATGAAGAACCAATTCCAATGATGAAGCCAGGGTCTACGTTGAGTGAAAATTTTCTCGATGAGTTCAGGATGTTAAAGGTATGTCTCAATAAGCATTCTTCAATGGACAAATATATAAAAATAATCTAAAGTAATTCATGTAAGCTTGAGTTTAAACTTTCATGGACATAGTGGCAAGATAGTTTCTATGGGAGACGAGGGTGGTTCATTTGAAGCTTATGAAGTGATAGCCAAAGTCTCGTCACTGTTAGAAAAAGAGAACTTCCTGCTTCGATAAAATTTTAAGGGGGGAAAAAAGAACTTACTACTCAAGTTGTCATGTTGCCGCCTGCTCCATCGCTCATATATGCTATCTTCCAACTTATTAAGTTGACTAATTGCATACTGTCAGGAAATAGAAACATACATATTGATTAGTCAACAATGACTTAACCAGAATTGGCAGTGGCACCAAACTAGTGTCAAGGCCTGCACAGTGTAAGCTCTGTTGCTGTCTTCCTCCCTCCCTCCCTCCCTCTCCACCGCTCAGAAACTTTGCTAAGTTAATTTCAACAGTTCATGAAGACCAACCGCCATTGATTGTCTCTGATATGGATTTTATTTATTTCTTTTCACTAGCATTTCTCAGTTCTTCAGCTGGAATATATGTTTGCAAGCCATGTCATTTCACCGAGCATGCAAGACTGAATTCCTAGTGATTATTTGTGTCCCTGCCTACAAGAATTAAACAAGCAGGGAAGATCTAGCAAAATATGCCATTAATATCTGTGTGTGCTTCAATGATTTAGAAACTCAAAGCTGCTCTTTTTCTCAGCATTCTAGCTTTTTATACAACTCTTAACCTTTTTTCCTTCTAAAGCAACGTCAGGCATCATTATTCTGTGGTGCATTTTCACTAAACAGAGGGTTGACATCTAGTGTGTTCGCAATTTCCAGGGACAATATGAAAGTGGATATCTTCCCATACACATGCCAAGAGGAAAGCAACACTCACATATAGAGTATTTAACTGCACACACAGTGTTGGTGTTGTTCGAATGTTAATTTCAACTGATCTTCGCTCATCAGGAATCCTAGGAGTATCGAAAAGCTCCTTCTTCACAAAGGCCTTTATCCCAGCTTCCCTTTTGAATCGTGTAAGGACTGGCTCTGGTGGAATTAGCTCCTCTTTGCCAGCTGCACATATCAAACATAATGCATTGAGTACTCCACAAGAAGAATGGTATTTTCCTAACAGAACATAAAAGAGACAACAACTATGCACGAGAACAAATCTCAAACAACCAAACTGGGTTGACATCTAAGAAAGAACGTAGGGGCTTGAAGTCTTAATTTTGATATGAGAGAGAGAGAGAGAGAGAGAGAGAGAGAGAATCAAATATGCAAACCCATAAGAGGCACGTTGCTTTTTTTCTTAATAAGAGAATCATTTGAAGCAGAGGACATTCAGGAAAAACATACCCAAGTTATCAGTGACTCGATTAGCATATACTTGAAACGCATTGTCAATACCACGGAGCATGCTATTTAATTCCGTAGACCTCATTGGAATGGTAAGAGTGAAGAATTGATCAACAGTCTGCAACAACCAATATGCACAGATGGAATATGTCAGTTAAGATAGTATACGCATGCATTTTCTGCAAGACCTGAAAGGATAGAACAGTCAAGCATCTGTCTCATTCATTAAAATAGTCAAAAATATAAAAACGTGAATTCTGATAAAGTTTGGAGCGCAAACAAAAATCCATTGAGGAATTTCCCAAGTTTTTGTTTTCAACTTTTATAAATCTAGATAAAAACTTGTTCTGTGTGAGTTTTCAAGGGTCTTCAAAACTTTTTTCCAAAGAAACCATTAAGAATAGTTTTTAGATGGGATAAGTGCACCGGGAGTCCTAAAACTTGTCAGAAAAGTGCAATTAACTCCTAAAACTTTTAGGAAGTATAATAAAGTCCTAAAATTTGTCAAGAAAGTAAAATCAAGTCGTAAAACTTTTAAAAAGTGCAATCAAGTCTTAAAACTTGTCCTGGAATTCTAATCGAGTCCTAAAACTTTGAAAAGGTGTAATCAACAAATGGACCTAATTGGACCAATTCGACAAGTTTTAGAACTTGATTATATTTTTTGAAAATTTTAGGACTCAATTGCACTTTTTTGACAAGTTTTAGGACTTGATTACACTTTTTGAAATTTTAATACTCAATTACACTTTCATGACAATAGCACTTCCAATACACTTATCCCAGTTTTAGATTTTGTGGCCTAACTTTTGAAAATAATTTTGTAATGTTCTGTATGTCTTCTTCCAATTGGAAACATGGACGCCCACAATGCAAAAGAACCTTTTACGACTATGATCCTCTGTTCACCCCTCTCTCTCTCTCTCTCTCTCTCTCTCTCTCTCTGTGTGAACCAAACATGTTTTAAAAAAAAATGAATATATAAATTTGTCTCGTTGTTTTCATTTTCTTTAAAATGGAATGCATTTGCTAAAAGCAACCAGTCCCCTTAACTTCAAGAACCATATCCACCCTAAGCAATCCACCACTTAGGAAGTTTTATGACAAATGAAAAGAAGTGGATAACAACCTCCTCAATGATCCTATATACTTCAACAATGGAACTCCCATGCCGCTGCTGAGGTGATATTGGATCCCACCGCTACAAAAGTGTTCAAACAAAGATTAGGCTTTGTAATGGAAGAATATCCAGATGTAAAGGTCCAAAACAATAAGAAGATAAGTAATATACAGAGCATTATTCTATCGTTCACAGGGACAAACAATTTATGCTCCACTTTCCACGTAGATGTAGTGAAGGAAAGAAAGATTAAGCTAGACTGAAAGTACTAAAAACACTCATGAGTTCAATTCCACATGCCCTTGAGTTGATAACTTTTTTTAATGAGACAGCACCCAAAACACAGGCTTTTCATGAGCATGCAGTACAATATGACCAGCATATGGTGTCATAGTCTACATATAATTTTGACAAGAAAACTTCATCAAAGGACTCCATCAGAGTCCACTTACAAAGCCTAGAAAAAGAAATGCTGCATATACCTCTTGCTGAATAGCACGCTCAACCCAGCCGAGAATTCTGGCAAGCTGTGAATTGACCCAACGCAACACCAATGTTCCAGATATTGATTCAATCTGAAAAAAGGAAATGGCACAATTGAAGAACAGATAGACAGCAGAAAAAAGCAAGCAAATAAACATGCACATGCAGATATACATGTCAATGCTAAAGAAGAACATATCCTTTTCCCACTAGTAGTTCTCACACACGTACTCATTGAGGACTGAAAGCAGAGCCCAACGACAATCGAAACCTAGAAGCATTACGTCAATTATTTCACCTGGTATGGAATGAGTTTCTTGTTGTAGAAATCGGCATTCTCATCCCCACATGTAGATGATATAAGAGACTTTATATACTGCTCAAGGCTATCCGCCGCCGGAAAAACAGATGCAACGTCCTCAGTCAAATGCTCAGCATGATCAAGGAAAGGTTTCTGGAGATTTTGAAAAGATTAAAATCAATTGAGAAGACCATAATTTTGAACAATAAACTGAGCAACCAACCCCCAGGACATAAGCTTACCAACTTCTGACCATAAAGCTTGTGTGTAAGTGAAGCCGAAACAATAGTAGCCTGTGGATGCCATTGACGTAAAATGGGCATGAAGGTGCTTGAATCTGTTTTCAGAAGTTTCTTGGACTCATTGGCAAGCAATGCCAAAGGATGCTCATGAGTTGCCTCTAATTTGTCAACCGCTAGCAATATCTGCATGGAGAAAGAAGTGTGAAATGATAGCCCTACATGAACTAACAGGAAGCATTTGCCCTTTAACAGTATTCTGTCTCCACTTCCAGGACCCTCAAAAGAAAGCTCAGCTATTCAAGAGGAGGAATCCCCAGAACTCAGGTCCATGTAAGATGCCACATCAGTAACATCATAGGTTGTCTAAGCCAGATATTTACAAAAGCAGATTATTATGTCGCATATTAATAAAGAAAAACAATATACATAATTAATTTATCATGTTTCATTCTAATGATAAAAAAAAAACGAAAGTAATAACTTTTAGCCATTCAAGAAACAAGCTACTCATATTTATAAAAACTCAATTTCCTTTACAACACTCTTCTTACCCTGTAACGCATGGACCATTTTAAAACAAGAACCGTTCATTAATAATGGCATTACTAGTAAAAGTAGAGCATCCCACTTAATAGTCTTCATATAGATTCCCTATGCTTAAAAACTTCTATTCCATCCCACTTTCAAAGTAGTGAACTCAGAAGAAAGCAAGGACATCTACATGGATCAAAAACTCCTATAGTACATCCTTGTAGAAGTTGCAGTTGACCTCCAGACTTAGTTGCCTTAATGATTTTGAACAAGAATGTTGAGATGGGTTTTATCAATGCAGTCGCTCTCAAAGTGCTGATCTAAGGACATGGATAAGTGTATGGCCTATAAGAAAATTATTATATGATGATCTATCTAAATCCAAATGATCTAGACGCACCAGCATATGCAAGCTCAATCATCAAGCTATAGATTATAGATAAATAACTATAAAGCTGCTTAGATCCTTCTATTTTATATGCTGTTGAGAAGAAAACATGAAAAGAAGACAGCATCAAAATAATATTTTAAATGACGGACCGCATCTGTGTCCAGATGAAGAATGAGCAGTCTGGAAAAACTCATAACCATCACTATCATAACATGAATTCTCCAAAACAATTTCAGAAACAATATAGAATTCATAATTCTCTAGACATGAGGGTTAGCTTGTGGCCAAACAAAATTAATAGAGAATTGGAATTGAAAGCTGCCACTGTAAGCAAATTCAAAATCTTTGTAAATATGAAAATTGCGAGAAGAAAATAATGAGCAACTTACTCTTACAAAGGCATTCTTGATGGAGGATGATACGTATGACTCTATCTGATCTCTATCACTGACAGACCCAGATTGGATTGCCTGTGTTGACACGAAAATTGTGGCAAAACTTTACATCCCAATGAAGCCACGCATTTATTGCTAACAATATACAGGTATGAATTGACTTTGTTCAAGATTAACACATTCATGTGTTATGAAATTGAGACTTGGGTGATTAAGTGAACATTCACAAATGCGGTGTGTCAATAAGATGCAGTTTTTTATGGATGTTTACATTAATGGAGGAGCTTAATTGAATAAGTAACTAAATAGGTTGGCCCAGACATGAGAAACACAAAGTGAAGATTGCCAATCAGGTAAATGCACCTTTATGGTGAGTTCAAGTACAAAGCCATGAGAGAGGCTTAATTGGCTAAAACTCATAGAGGAGCTTGTAAGACTGGATCATGCTGAATATATGAAATAATAATAATTTTTCTCGTATATAATGAAATGCCACATATATATGGATCTGAGAGAATCTGAAAGGAGATGAAGTGCCAGAACATAACTGATCCTCTTAACTGCATGTATTTAGATGACAGGACCCAGTTTGTTTACCACACCATTTTTACAGCTACATCATTAGCCCAGCTTTTATCTGTTATCACCATGCAACACACTTTATTGCTAAATCAACTGTGGAATACCAGCATCCATACATGTTCAGGTTCTTCCAAAAGAAGCCTCCGAGAAACCATTGCAACTTTCACCACATTCTCCATCAAGACTGATCCCTGGCAGGTACATGAGATTTTCACTAAATATATATCATTTCAAGGTAAGATAGAGAAGAATGACCCTCAGAAATAATTTAGTCTTAGGGCCTCTAGGAGGAGAACAAAGTATGTTAGTTTGATGGACTACCGAGATGTCCATAAATAACACAACAGTACCTATAGAAGCTTGAAATTTTGATCTTTCACTGATAACAACAGATGCAAAATTTGATCAATTTAAGGATAATTGCAAGTAAATGCCACCATGCGCATCATGACTGGATAAGCAAACATAAGATATCATATGGCATGATCTTTCATCAAGTACCCTAAAGACTTACCAGTGGACATGCTGGACATCAAGATCTCCTAAAGGTGAACTTTATAATGGTATCAAAAAAAGTTTGACGGTAACAATAACATGCATGTAGTTTCTCAGACTGCAGCCAAGAACCCAAAGGCCTATTACCATTTCCCAAGTGAAACCAAATATGATGCTGCTCTGTCTCATACATGGTAGTGTAGCCCCAGTTCAACACTATTATAACTGTGAACCTGCATCTACGTACTCAGTTCTAGCACATCAATTAGACCTTCTATGTGAAAATATTTAGGTATGACACTCCTGAAGTGTGACTAAGTGTGAATTATGACAGTGTGGATGCAATGCACATGAAACTAAACATCCATTACATGACTAATTCCACTACCAAGATGTGCTCAACAGTCTTAGTGATAGACATATGTTTAACTCCCCAGAATAAGGATGCTCAAAGTAATGTTTCATTTAGCATTACATTCATTACAGGGAAGTTTTCGCAGAAGAATGGTCAGATGAGCCAAATCTCCAGAAGAACTCAACATGAACTTTAATGACATAGGTGAATGATGTCACAGGCCCAGCATGCATGTCATAAACACATTTATACCCATTGTACCAGCTTTTTTGTTGGAAAAAGTTACCATTCCCTCGTAAGTGAGCCATAAAACAAAAATAGAACTAACAAGATTGGACAGTGATCCCAACACATATATCAGACCTCTGCAAAGTGCATATGGTAGTCTTCTAGCCGCTTATCAGCCCATCTCTGAACAGGCAGTAGGAAGGACTGTAATAAGGACATCTCATGAAATCCATCACCAACATCGACTTTGGAATGCAAGCTTCTTAAGTGTGACCTCTCTTGTGGACCTCTCTGCTCCTTTAAAGGAATTTTCTTGAGCTGATGAATGGCATGTTGAAGCATTCCTTGTTCATTGGTCATAACATACTGTGAATAGATGCAGCAAATTAATAAAGAGTTCATTACATGAGTAGTGGGAAATCTTGACTAAGATTGTAATGCTATGAGGCCCACTATATGCTGCCAGAAAGCAAGCCACACCAGACAATTCATACTTAGGCCAGATATAAATTCACAAATGATGATTTTACACGTATACAAAACTACGACAGAGATCATATTGACCCAAGCCTCCCGGAACAATGCAAATGCATCCAGCAAAAGCAAGGTTTCAAACTCAACCAATGCCAGTTCCAGTTTACCAGTAGAACAATGGCAAGCACAATGAAAGCAGAAGTTATCTACAAGAAAGCTTATTGTGGGAAAGGATCCACTATAGTTGCGGATCCCTTCAAGTCTTAATATTTGCGGTATCGAAAAGGCTGCAAATGGGCAATTCAGAGAAAGTCACAATTCTTTTGCTAGACTTGGCTCAAATCCATCAGCTCATGGCCCCTTTTGCCAGGATGGCCTCTAGGAGCATGTTAAGTAAGGTTTTTTTATTTAAAAAAAGGCACAGGAAAGGAAGAAAAAACAGTGATGACAAAGGGAAGGGAGTGAAAGCCTGCAAAGTAACAGGCAAGAATATATAGGGCAGCACTTACCAGCATTTTCTGCTATATGAGGGCTAAAAAGTGTTTAACACTTTCAAAAACATCAATTTGAGAAATCCTCAAAAGTGCATTCTAGATACCTAATAACCATCACCAACTACCATAACATTACCTGACGGAATAGTATCCATGCATAGCACGTGTAGTGCATGGTCTCTGTGATTCCTAAAACACGCCATGTGGACTTCAAAAGTTCAAGTATTTCTTCAACTTCCTGTAAAAGAGTAAGTGTGCATAACTACAAGTGGAGTAAACAAGATAATAGGCTATAACTTATGCTACTTCTCCCAAGGGAGGAATCAAAATTTCAGTTCAGAATATGGAAAGTTCAATTCATTTTTTAATATCTACTATGAAACGGAAACCAAAGCATGAAGTAATCCTCACCGGATAACCTAAAATCAGATGACGTGTGTTTAGGATATCTGCAACATTAGCTTTGACTTTTAGTTATAGCTCACTATGAGTTATAGTATTATTCAACACCACAAATCTCTAAAGTCACATATTTGTATTTGAAGGAGTCATACATATTTTATTTTGAGATCCCAACAATCATATGACGTTTGCCTTTTGGCTTTTATTCAAAGCCAATATAAGGAGGGCAAAGGCCCCGAAACACTTAAACTTTTGAACAGTTTGACCTCACTACAACACACATTAGGATATATAAATCTCTTAGAAAAGGACAATAAGCACTAACTTCTGTCAGCTTTCCCTCATCCAAAATGTCAAAGACGCTGAGAAGCAGTTTCTCGTATAGCCTGATATTTAGATGATACCCATCTGCCCAGTGGGAAATTTCACCAGTCAAGTCACCACGCGCTGGCCTTTCAGCAAGTGGAATAGCAATCTCCTTAAGGGACCTCAAACATTCTGTCCGCTGTATTTCACCCGCTGAAGTCGCGAGAGACTGAAACAAATTAAAATGGACATAGGCAATATCAGAGACATGAAAGCTGCAAATGTGGATGAAGAAGCCTAGTTTGCCAAAGTGCAACTCAAGAAGCTGTTAGGGAAAACTACTTCTCATCAATATCATAATGTCAAAACAGTCATCTACACTCTTAAAAGGAAGAGTGTTAGCAGCATGCAGTAAAAGAAGATTGCAACTATCAAAGTTAGAATTATCAGAATCTATTAGCTATTGCTGTTAGGCCCATGAGGCTCTAGTACATTCAGACCCAATTGAGAATGACAATAGTTCAGAAGTAAATTCCCATTGCACGTTGGTGAAAGCAACACAACATGCATGAACAAAATCTCCCTGAACTGAAAAGTCAATACTAGAACTAGCAAAGTGAGAAAGTTAACATAAGAGATTCCATAAGGAAATAAGGTAAAGACCATTATATGCTTTGGAAAATAAATGATGATGGCAGAATGCAATGGTATCAGCAAGTGAATGTGGAACCAACAAAAAGTGAACCTCAGATTCTTCAATCTTCGCCAGAAGCATCCTAAGCTCACTCGCTTTGCGTCCAGATTCACTAAATCCAACAGCGGCATGATTAAGAAGCCCCTCTTCCAACATGTTTAACTGCACTGATACAAAACTTATATGTTGAAATGTTGAATACAATAACACCATTGCATCAGATTAACTTATACCCAGACGCATGGATAAACAATGGTACCAACATAGATATATTCCAAGCAAGAACTTCAGTAAGGCATGGGAAAGGGACAGAGCTTACCTGCCTTTTTTGCCATTTTATATATGCCTTCTTGTCAGAAAATTCTGTACGGGAAATACAGCATAGCAATTCCAGTGGAATTAGCAGGGTGTCCATTCTCTTTCCAACCTTTCCCACAAGTGCATTTAACAGCCCTTGTCTTGTTCTGATGTCCATTGCCTCAGAGATCTGCCCTCACAGTAAAGAGATTAACAACAGATATTTTGTTTCACTCTTAAGTAATGACAAAGCAACAAAAAGGTAGATGATAAAATAAAAAATAAAAAAACAAATGTGTCAAAAGAGAGAGAAGTTATGAATCTCTCAAAGTACCTCCATCTGTACACGCATGGACTCCAACAAACCAACCAATCCTGGCGCTCTTTGAGATTGGGACACCAAATTTTCACTTCTACTGCGTCCAAGCTTCCTCATCAACTTGGACCTCTTATCCTTCTTTTTCTCTTTAGATGGAACAATAAGGCCTCTGTTTTGGTAATATTATAGACGTGGGCAAAAAAGGCATGATTTTAGGTGGGGTTCAATCAATGTGCCAATTGAAATTGAGCTATATTCCCATGAGAGGAAAAGTTATTGCAAAAGAAACAAGATTATTAAAATATACCCTGCTGCCCCAGCACAAGCCAGAAGGATTTCATAAGCACTTTCACGGAGATCATCATCAGTGATACCTAACAATGAGAAGTTAAAGTTCAGCTATATCATTCAATGCATTTGGTTTCCTGCAAATTTAGTACAATAATGCCCTCCAGTCCTGATAATATCAGTCAATGTCTAAGATTTTAAGCAATAGATTATAGCATACCATTATGCATGCAACATTAAATAATTTCCATTTTGGATAAGTCAAAAGAAGCATCACTCCAAGAGCACCAGAATGGTAACAAACTATGCAAAGAAGCATAATTTACAACTAAAATGGGCATGAAACTTAACATTGCAAGGGAACCAGAATATTTTCATATATGTGCATAGTGAAAAATGTAAAGCCTCAAGAGTATAGACAGAAATTGAAACTCCTAAAAGCTTTTCCCTTCGTAAACACGATATCTCTGCACTTGAAAAGAAGCTCCGCCAAGCTATTAACCCTTTCTCACAACCCAACAGTGAGGAAACCACGTCGCGGAAGTGCAGATCCACAAGGACAAGAAGAAGAAGAGACAAACAAACTCAGCCATGCTTCTATCTAACATGACCCATCTTTCATCCAGAAAATCTCAATAAAATGTGCCTTGAGAGCCTATCAGATACTCCTATGGAAATTATGCATCTTGCTCATCAGAGTTATCTAAACCCACACAAATTATGAAATTTCAAGGCAAGTAAACTAGAGACATATGCTATTTGAGTTACCTGTCGCAAATGGAGGCAACACTGGCACAAGATCCACTGCATCATTGATACCCCGTCGCGACATTCTACGACTGTCAACTTCCTCAATCTCTTCATCGTCCTCAAAGTCATCAATGTCATCTACAGTGAGTTCTCGTACTTGTGGAGAGTTGAAAGACTCTGCTCTTGATACACTTGATACGACCGGCGACGGAGCAATATCAGGAATGAGAGATGGTGCAGAAGGAATGGGTGATGGCATGAAAGGATAGATAGCCGGTGCTGTAAAAGCAGGAACGGGTGGAGGCACCTTTCTCGGAGGTGAACCTGAAGACTCAGGATTTGTAACCAGAAAGAACTCATCACTGGAACCTGTGTTATTCTACAAAAGGGGAAAAAAAGGATAAAGCTTCAAAACCAGATCAGCATAACGAAATCATGATGACAAGATAAAGCTTCACACAAACATACTAAGAGAGAGAGAGAGAGAGAGAGAGAGGTGTGAAGATGAATATGGGTTAGAATCACCCTCAAGCAGGCATCTCTTTGGAAAGGTACATTGTAACAAAAAATAATTATTGAATAGAAGTCGATACAAAATAAAGCTTCATGAATTGAATGGCAAAGTACGTCAAAGCAGGACGCCACTGATAAATCACATGTTTGGCAGTATGCAGTTACCAATTACCCAACTATCTGCAGCAAAAGCAATCTCTAATAAGTTGAGCAATATAATGACAAATGAACTGCAGGCCATAGCTTACCATATGTGGTAAAGCAGTATGATCGTGATAGTCTCTGATAGCTTCGGATAGTTCAAGCATTTCGCCTGCATCAACAAAGCGCAATGCAGATAAGAACACTATCAGGGAACAATGAACTGCAATGACCGAGAAAGCTGAGCACCTCTTTTAGCACAATTGAGAACATAATCGACACTGACTTGGTCAAGATCCACGTCATCTAATGAAACAGCACCAGGAGGCATTGTAACTTTCTTGATTAAGCTGCCAGAAAGTATGAAGCTGAGAAGAATACGCCTGTCTCGTCGATACCGTTGAAGAAGCTCCAGTGCATTTTCCCTAGATCAACCAAACGAGCGACAGTGTCTTTGAAGTCCAAATTTTGGGTAAAATGATAAATTTGGCATCCACTTAAAAAGAACCAGATAAAAAAAAAAAGACATGGAGAAGATATAGGTATACATACTCTTCCATGGCAGTTGCAACAGTAATTTAAATTCGAATTCCGCCAACTTTGATCGTCGCTGTAAAATAAATGCACGATCAGATCAAGAATATGCTGCTAACATCTTACATCCATCTACACCCAATTAAATATCATTATCCCTCTGCAAGAATAACAAAGACGGTACGCCAGCAGACTTCTCAAGAACCACAACGAAGCACATCGTAATCACATGAGCAAGAAACGAAACAATCACGACACACGTGGCATTGGCCCAGACACAACAAACAAACCCCTTTTTGCCCGAAAGATTCCACCCAGTCGGTGCTTCCCAATCGATACGACCAACCAGCCCACTCTGTCCCTTCAATGCACTAGCGATCCACAAAATATCCCCAACTTATCACAAACGGGTGCCGTCTCAGCAACCGAACTGCTAAAGGAACTCCATTTACTCTCCTCTACCTAACTTCGCTAAGAACCCAACAGAGCTCCTGCTCCCTCAAGTCTAAAGCCGGTCCCAGAAACCGAGTTCCGCAAGAAGCAGTGAAATCGACGCGGCCACGCGAGGAATCAAGTAAAGCCCATCACGAATTTGGCATCACCACTCGCATTGAGCAGCTAACGCACGCTGGACTGAGGACCGAACGATGCGAAAGCAAAAGGGATCGGTTCACGTACCGTTTCGGAGGCTGAATCTGCGAGAGAAGATCCAAGCGAAGACGAGAGTGGGCGGGGGAGAGGCTTTAGAGCAAGGTGAACTTTTTCCTGCGGTGAAGAAGCTGAGAACTCGGTGCAGGAGAGAGAGATGGGCATGCGAACGTAGGAAGAAGCAGCTCTTCACTTCACATCGGAGAGCGCTGAATCGGGTTGCTTATCTGGGGAAGAAATTTCATGGAGGTTGATGAGGGAAGTCAAATCCGAGAAGAGACTGCAGATCTTTTTTTTTTTGGTCGGTAGAGACTGCAGATCTCACATTGCTGTTTTTCGTTTCTTTTCTTTTCTTTTCTTTCTTCTCTTTCTTTTACTTTTTTATTTGTACTTTTGGGGGGATGAAGTTTTCTTCTTCTATCTAATTTTTATGTTTTACCAAAATATTGCCTTGCAATTCCCGTGCATGGTATCCGTATGATGCTTGTGCAATCATTACTCCAAAATATATAGGTGATATTGCGAAATCATCTATTTATTAGTTTTGGGTGCGATTAGATTAAAAAATATTTGAAATTGTGTATGCAAATTTACGGATTTTACATAATGAAAATAATTGGATTCATTGATAATATCACCTTGATGATTGGATCTCAATTAAGTCACCCGATGACGAGTTTAAAAAGTATATGCAACTCAAAAGTATTACACGACATTATATCTATTTGATGTCTATAATTTATCTATAGAATGGGATATTTTATACACAATTCCATTATGTATTTTAGTAGCTTGTGACAATACTCATTTCAAATTGATATTCATTATGATATCAATTTAGCACAATGAATTTGAATTATATAGGGAGGACTACATAAAAAGAAAGTTTTTATCTTAAATTTGGAATTGTTACTTTGTCTTTTGCTCTTGGACGTAATGGATTTTTTGTTGTCTCTTTCCTCTTTTTTTTTTTTTAACATTGAATATCCTTTTTTTCCCTTTTCTCAATTACTGATGCATTATTGCATCTTCAATAGTTTGCCAAAGGGCAAAATCCAATCAAAAACTTTTAATGTTTCTCTTTAGTATATTGACTCTAGATTACAAGTTTTATAGATATCAGGTGACCTATGGGCCATGACTAACACGTCATCAACAGCTTATAAATATTACATTACAAGAAAACCAGAGATGATTCATGAACACATTACCATTTTATTGGAGAAGTTTGCAACAACTTCTTAAAAAAAAAAAAAATACAATTTGCTGCTCGAATTTAGAAATGTTGCAACAAAATTATATGATTTGGTTAATTTAGTGAATGCGAATCATAAACTCTAGGTTTGGCATTGTTGGTTAAAGTGTTAAGGATTTCTAGTTTATAATTTAGTGATCATTCTTTTAAATCTTATCAACTGTATGTAAACTACTCTAGGCGAGCCACTTACGTGTTGATTTAGTGAAAAGTCATACAAATCATAAACTCTAGGGTTGACACTGTTGGTAAGAGTGGTAGGATTTCTAGCTCAAAATCTGGTGATCACTCTTTTGAATCCCATCAATTACATGCAAACTACTTTAAATTAGAGCCATCTACATGTTGATTTAATGAAAAGTCATGTAAATCATAAATTCTGAGGCACAATTGGTTAAGTGTTGAGAATTTCTAGCTTAGAGTCTGGTGATTACCATTTTGAATCCTATCAACTGCATGTAAACTACTCTAACTTAGAGCTACCTACATGTTGATTTAGCGAAAAGTCATGAAAAACTCCGGGGTTGACACGGTTGGTTAGAGTGTTAAGGATTTCTCACTCAAAATCCGGTGATCACCCTTTTGAATCCTATCAATTGCGTGCAAACTACTGTAGGTTAGAGCCACTTATATAGAACAAAAATCTAGACATAATTGGGTCACGAGACTTTTAGGTTGTCGGGGGCCCTCGCACCCCTAATTTGGATTATAAAACAAATTGTGGTATTGTGATATCATTTTCTGAGGCAAGTTTTTCGATACGAAACTTATTATGAATAGAACTAACTAGGTTAGCCTAATATTATTTATGGTTGACCATTGGGATGTATGCAGTCAACCAATGCAAAGACTTAGGATATTCATCTTGATTTTGTATATTATCATATGTAAATGTTCTGGGAAATGGTCTCGGGATTTTTAGCAGAATGATAGTTAAAGAAAAAAATAACTAGAGATGAGACATATATCGGCAATGAGCCTGAAGCTATTCACTGAACCTTTTCATTTCAACGATATAAGTGACAAAAGCGTCAGCAATTTCGTCCTGTAGTAGCAGAGTTGCCCAGGAAAACAGCATAAATCTGCCCACAAGGCAGAATGTGAGCATGAACCGCCGGTGAACATGAGCACTGGTAACTTTAGTCTTCCCCCGATCAAGCGTACTGCATTTTCATAAACAAAATGAGTCGAGTTCAGTCGAGGCATGAGCCCCTTTATGCCATCTGCTATGCAAAGAGTGTTCCTTGGTCCTTTCGTCCATGTTATAATCTGTTGACACATGAGGGTTTGCTTTCATCAGTACTTCGAGCATCTGCTCCTCACTGTGCTACGGCATATGCAAGGTCGTGCATCACATCGTGCAAATGGCATTACCCAGCGTTTCCCCACCATCCTCTTCGACGTCTTGTAAGAACAACTCCGCCGCTTTGATTCTCTTTGGACTTTCTCCAGATAATGAATAAGTAATCAACAATCAATCTAACTTTACAGCAGGCTACTACACAGATAAACTCAAGAGGTCTCTATCCATACCATCAAGCTGATGATTGAATCTGATTCCGCATGGATTTACAGGGTGTTCAATTCGCACAGGGTTATCACTACTTGGATCTGAGATTAAAGCATTCTTGAACTATTAGTCAACAGGCTTAAATACAGTATTGGAGCAATGACAATCACGTTAAATGGTGTTTTGTCCGTAAGAGGTTTAGTTTAATTCAAGCTATGTACTTTAAGTAATTTGTTAAGTAACTTTTATATCTTATTAATATAATTAATTGTTATGTACTAATTATCATTTGTTAAATACATAATTACCATTGGATTTCATGTTTTGATATGAACCGGCTGCCCGTTTATGTTCCATTAGGTTTGGATGGGTCAAATAACCTATTATCCGTCCCCCTTCCATCCCCAAGCTCGTTCTTAGCTGTCCTCAAAATTTGTACTTTACTCGTAATCTAATGCTCAATTAATAGTAAATTTATTTTCTCCTATTTTTGGTAAACTACTGTATTAATTATAACTTTTCTTTGTACTCCGTAAATGGGTGCAATCGTGATCCTTGATCATCGTAAAGTTGATAATATTATAGTCTTTAACTTTCCTTAAATTTTGATACGGTACTACCCAAAGCCGGTATTGCAAGTAATCGGTTATACTTTTTAAAGCTAATCTAACAAGCAATTTTTTTTTTCCATTTCATGTAATGTTCCCCGTTTACTGCAGGACCATTCACATAAATGAGGAAAACGGACCATAAAATGGGCTAATGCGATAAAAAAAATTCTAAGTTGATACATACGTTACATTTACTTCAAACTAATTTTTGTTGACAAAAACTCTAGAATTGGTACACTGCCACATTGAATTCTCAATAATGTTCATGATGGGGTCTTATTTTCTTTCTATCTCTAGAGGGGATTCATTCATGCGCTAGGAATTTACAAATGATTTTGACTTTGCTGTCATAATTCATCGAATAGTTAACAATTACATTATTTACATAATGATGAATCCTTTGTATCGAGTGTAATTAACTTGATATATTGCATACATGATATTAAATAAAAATAGTCATCTCGATTGTCGGTTTTCTTTTTTTGAGTTTCTTGGTGAGATATTGAAATATTTTGAGTGAGTCTACACAGGCAATCTTTTTTCCGGATTTGTTAAATTGTATTGCAGTCAAATTTATTGCCCAGAAAATTTAGCGAGCGCATTCACCTGATATATACTAGCCAGTAAATGTTTATAAAAATTGGATATCGAGTGGGCTGACATTCAGGTGAAACCTAGCACTTCTGTAGGAGCACCGCAGATGATACAGAGGAGTGAAGTATTCTGCTTGCGTGATCTTCTCCTTCACCTTTTGCAATTCTACAATCTTAGTGTTGGGATATAAACCTCGCACTTCTCGTCAATTTCATCAAACAGGAGTGCCGCCGAGCAACCAACATCCTAAATTTGCAGGTGAAGCTGGATGCGAACACGAATTGCTTGGAAACACGGGTACCACGAACTTTGCTATTTTTCAGATGGAACATACTGCAGTAGAGGAATGAAACTGCAGCAGAGTGTATTTGAATGATGGAGAAAAACCCGTTGACAGCATCAGTAAAAGAAGTCAGACTGAACACGGAATGCGAAAGCAAATCATCGATGTTGTATTCATTGAAATTAGGGATTTCTGTGGATGAGGGAACTTTGCTTTCATCGGTTCAACATAGTCCCAAGGTCAACAAGCCAAGTTGTCTGGATCAGTAAGAACCGTTCCATCAAGACGGGAAAGTAGAAAAATATGCTTGGTGAGGTCCAATTTCATCCCTCGCAGCAAGTAAATAAAGCGTGATTGCTGATAATGCGGGGAACCAACGAATTTGAAACGTAGAAGATGTCGATTGGGAATGGAAGTCCAAATTATCGTGTCGATTCTCTGATACCGCTTGGCAATCCCTTTAGATTCAGCCTCTCTCCCAATTGAAGCAGGGAGAGGATTTTAGTCTGTTTCACCGAGACCCTGCTGAATGCAAAGCTCTGCTTATCGAATCAGCAAGAGCCTCGGGTCTATAGCCCCCAGAAAGGCTGAGTTGCAGCAAGTGCAGCTCGCCCGTAATGTCAGCATGATATCGATTTGTTGCCAACTTATTTTTGACAGCTCTTCATCTTGAAAATGCAACCGATCTCACTCCATGTTGCTCGAAGAAAACAAGAGCCGCCATAGTGTTTCCATGGTGAGGGGAACTTAGGCACGTTTCTTCACAATTTCTCTTCTTTCTGCTCTTGTTCCGGTTTACATGCTGTCGCATTAATAGCAACAGTGCCTCAATTTTCGGGAGGCCACACAAAGTGTATGGTGTTGAATTTGTAGTTTTAGCAACCTGTTCATTTCTCATAACGGTAGTCTCGAGTTCTAACCATTCTCATTGCACACACTATCTACCATCTCTCAAAATAGTTTTGTGAACATTTTTTTCCTTACATGCGAGTTGAGCCAAAGTGGTGTTACCTGAACTCCCATACCAAGCAACGGAAATTACAAGAGGATTCATTTCACAGTTTGAATCCAACAGTAAATCTATCAATTTGCTTTGCCAACCGAGGAACAAAGCCAATTCGCGGGTCGCCAGCCCAGCCTAATCCATGCGTTCGCCAAAAGCAAGGTCTTACATTCCGTATCCGGGCTTCGAACGACTGAACCTTGGGCCTCCACAAGTCAAAGCCCAACAGATTTCTTGACCCGCCCAACCGATTTTGACCTTTTCCCCCCGGGACGAGAAAATACCGCCGACCCCTGCGCGGGCGCCACGTAGCAAACAAGGGCGGCTCGGCCGCTGCCACGTGTCGACCTCTGGAAACCTAGAACGATCGGGTTGAGCGCCACGTGTGCAGTCCGAGCAGGCGTTGTCGTCTAGTGACTCGCGTAGGGGGGGCTTTGCGTGCGCTTCACCTCCGTTCACTGGAACCGCAGAACCTCCACCCCGCCTTTCCCCCAGGTGGGCCCCAAATCTGCCCACATGAGGGTGGGGCCCGCCGTCAGCCAATCAGATGGCAGTTTTAGATGGAGTCCTCTCAGCCACGAGTCTCCACGACCGCTTCTCCGCCGCGCAAATCCAAGATATTCTTATTAATTTTGACTGGACTTTTCCGTGTTTATCTCAGTCACATAAAGCCGGAAAATCTAAAGGCTCCCTCCCCACTTACCTCCTCATAAGATGCTATCGAAACTAGGATTATTCATTTAAATATTCCTCATCGAATAAACTAATTCATTTATTAACTTTACGGTAAGAGAGATACTTAGCCACAAGTTCATGCAAAGTCTCGTGTGTCCGTGAATTAGATGTCGCGGGGTGGTCGAATAGTATAAAGAATGCAAAACGATTGGCAAATTTAGTTATTGGAAATATTCACAAATGAGAAAAATAATATTAAGAGAAAAAAGAAAGAAAAGAGGGGAAATTATAAAGTGCGGAAGCTGAGTACTACAAGTAGCCGCCCCCTCTGCTTCTCCTCAGCTTAAACAGAGAGAAGAGCAGAGCTTCATTCGTGGATCTCCATCTTCCATCGCCTTGCGCTTTCCGTCTGGCTCGATTAAGCTTCTCTAGTTCAGGAACCGAGCGTCTTGCTGCTCTCTGTGTTTCTCCTCTACAAGGTAAGCTTTGGTTTTCTTTGTTTCTTGTTCCTTTTTCCCGTTGTTGGAGGAGCAGCTAAGGTCGTGTTGTTTGGGATTGTGCCAATTGTTTGTGCGTGCCTTTGACCTCGTGGTTGTTTTAAAGGAGGAAGAATTTTAATGGAGAACATTGACCTGAGCTTTGGAGGGTTGTTTAGATTAGTTATGAGGGTTTTGGCCAACCAGTTTTATGGAGATCCTGCAAAAGCAACTGAATTCTGATCCTAGTAGTACCCACCATTTCTCATGCTTATTGCTTTGCTTAACCTGTCATGTATCTGTGCAAAGTTTTTGTTCTTCAGCGAGGTTCGATCGTTTATGTCATTCAATCTTTCAAGAAACATCTTTAGCTTGATGGTTGCATATAGTCAGAACCATGGTGGTGATAATGGATGGTCGAGGGAGAAAAGTAAAAGTTGCAGTTGCAGTTGCGGTTGCGCATAATTGATACACAACGCTTCAATTTTGACATGGTGAAAATGTGAAAACTTTAGGCACGCAACAAGTTTGAAATAGCTCGTTTTTATTATTACAATTTCCTCAAATGAGCTATGATGGCTTCCATCAACTAATAATTGTA
The DNA here is from genome assembly GCA_016097605.1 of Eucalyptus guilfoylei. Taxonomy (NCBI): domain Eukaryota; kingdom Viridiplantae; phylum Streptophyta; class Magnoliopsida; order Myrtales; family Myrtaceae; genus Eucalyptus; species Eucalyptus guilfoylei. Next base: position 911,040 of record CM027869.1, read on the forward strand.
TTGGTAAGAGAATCAAAAGTTGCTTGCATCCTGTTTTCTTCTGTGCAGTAGTTAACATGTGTCTCAAATTTAGAGACCTTTTCAATTATGAACTTCACTCTGCAATTTCGTCCAGACAAAACTGATGGACTGGCATTATGGGAACGGCACCAACGTTCTTGTGGTCCCCAAGGATCAGGAATTCTCAGATCGGCTCCCATCACCGAACAGTTGGCATCATTGGGGATTATATAGCCACCCGACTTTTGGGTCCCCAAACAAATTCCTTGTCACTGATGAGGAAGAAATCAAATTGAATATGATGAGTTGCAGCGAAGCGGAGATGCAGCTTTCGCCTTGCAATCGGCGCCATTCTAGCGCATCCAGCACAAGTGAGGGCTTGTCTAGCGGGGCTTTTCATCGGAACGTTCTTTCAGTCAGCATGCCAGAGTGCCAGCTTGACTTAGCCAAAGCAGATCAGACAGAAGACATTTTCTTGTACAGGCACTACTTATGGGATTAAGATACTTGATTCGATGCATGTAGGAAACCATGTAGCTCTTCAAATTCTGCCTGGTCTAGTCAATTGCTGTTGATTTTATCAATCTTTAGAAGTTAGAGATGTGGCCATGTAGAAACATTGGACAGTAGTTGTACTTTGGTTGACACTAGATTGTACTTCTATAGACAGAGAACAAGCTAATACACAATCATGAAATAACAATTGGAACCTTCTCGTGTAATTTACTGTTGACCTGTACAGAGCATAAGGCATTTAAAACTACTTAAATCTCTTTATAGGTGATTTTAACTTATGCGGGCCTTGAATAGCATCTCCTAATGTTGTTAATTCTTTTATGCAGAAACTCCTTACTGGTAGACTCGCCAGGGAATGAAACTCTCGACAGAGCTTATAGCTGGTGTCCTTCATACAACCATGGCATGTTGCCTGCTGATGATTCACACTTAAAGGTGATGGATTCTCAGAGTATCTCAAGGAACAGTTCCCCTTCAATATCTTTCGAAATTGATCAAGGAGTTACCACGCCACAGTTTGACTGGTGCAACATGGATGACGACAATTTTCAATCAACAAAGGTGAGACTGTCCTCATTTTATCACTTGGAAGCTATGGCAAAGTCCAAGACTTGCATTTCTTGCTTCTGAATTTCTAAGTTTAATAAATTACAACTTTTTTCTGGAAGGCTCTGGCTCAGCTGGTGAAAATTCCGTGCCCTTCTGAACAATGTGGAGTGTATCAACCTACGGTTGAGGACACAATGTCAACCGAAGAATATGTTTTGTGGGAGCTTGAAACGGTGATGGCACAGGTGCATACTCCGGAGCTAAAATTTTTTAATTGTGATCTCTGTCTGTATAATAGTCTATTGATCTTATGACACAAATATGGACAGTTAAGCGAGAAAATGCGGATATGCTTTCGAGATGCCCTGTATCGCCTTGCTGATAATTCCAAGCAGCACCCTGTTGAAGCAGAAAGTCATGGTGGAAACTCCAGTGCAGAAAGGTCCCCACCGTGGACACTCAGTGCTAAAAGTAGAAGGTATTATTTTTCCTCTCGAATGCTCTTACATGAGTTGTTGTCTTTCTTTTAGAAGGAAACTGTTTCTTTTTCTTGTTACCCGAGGTGAGTAGATGAAATCTGTTCAAAACATATCTTTGACCAGAGAAGCCTCTAAGGATATGTCAATAACCCAATCTCACAAACCGAGTAAGGTTGTCAAAGGCATGATTTGTGTGGAGTTTTGAGCTTTTGTCTTTTTGCCATTGTGACATAGTACCTGGCTTAGTTCATATGACTTTAATAGGAGCAATACTTCTTGAAGTGCTGATTTCCATTGTAATTAGCCAGTAGGATGATATTCAATATCTTGACTTTCAATGTCCCCTGTTATGTGGAAACTTTTGTCAAGAAAAATGATGGCACTGTCATGGTGATATTCCATGCGGCAGTAATTTCTAACTAGGACTCCGATAATTGCAGGTCAAGGAACGTTGGAAAGGAATCAGAGACGAATGTCATCGACCGAGCTATTGCAAATATAATGTTTAACAAGATGGACTTCGATCTACAAGATTCTACCGCCATGGCAGCAGACAGATTCAAGCATGACATCATTGGAGCTTGTGATCCTTACACCGCAAAATGGTCGGATGATTTTGAGGTTCCAGTCTTCGGAGAGGAGTAACCGTTCAACCAACAGTAGACTGGCCTGAGCTCTTCTCGGATGCTGCAAATAACCTGGTGAAATCGTGTATGCCAGATATGAAATTGGTTTATTCATAGTTTCAATGATGGCAGATAGGTAGGGACTGGTAATAGCTAACAGCGGGACAGCAAGTTGCTTTTCACTTTTTTGGAACTGTATATGTCGAGGTACAATAAACTACCGAGTCTTGCTACAGGCTTTCCTGGGACTAGCAAGTATGTTCCCGGATGAGACGAGTTCCTGCAGATTTTTCAGCATGTCTTTTATGTTTGGTTGTGAAGTAGATCTCAGGCTGAAGGGGCGTCATAATTCCTTTTGGTATCCGGTGCTCCTCTCGCTACTAGAAATTGGATCAATAAAGACAAACTTTTTCGGGATGGTCAGCCAATGCCATCCCTAAAAGTCATTTTTCAGCAACGCAAGGAGCACCCTTCTCTAGTCAGCCGGACACTAGCTAGTTATTAAATTGAGTGGACATGTTTGAAAGTTTACTGGCCCGTCCGTATTGGGTTACCCATCTAACAGAAACAAGTCAAGTGAAAGCCCAACTTCAAATCACATCAGTCATTGTTCATAACAATCTAGGATGAATGGGGACGGCCTTTTCATCTTTTAACGACGGATTTGCCGCCCATCGCCTGCTGTTATTTTATTTATCATTAGTGTCTGTAAGTATGGTTTCTGCTTGACCTTTTGGCTATCTGCTTATGTTGAGTCTTATTAGTACTCGAATTTTTTCTCGGCTCATAAGATGATAACCTCAGAAATGACAAGAAACAGTAAATTCGTTGATTGGGTGAGTGAAACTTCCTTAGATCTTGCTATGCATATGATGATGATGCTCCACAAGGAGGGGACGTTAGAAATTTGTGATCCATTTTTCTAGAATTTCCTGGATTTACTAAACTACAATCTAGAATCCACCGGATGAAATGTTGGGTACTTAGAGATTGTGGCTAGAAAACGTCCAGCATGTAAGAAGTAAAAAAAAATTCTCTAAACAAGTCAGAGATAATTTGGTCGAAGGCGGTGGATAATGTCACTAGAGTCGGTTCTAATTGCCTATAAAAGGCTTGCTATTATTCATGTCTGGGGCGTGGGGACCGAGCTCATAAATCCACATCCTTTGCTCCTCCTCCATTACTCCTCCATCAACTAAATTTGAAAAACTATGTTGTTCGGCTAGTGAAGTTATATCTTCCTTTATCCCATAACCTATACCCTTGAAATTATCCTGTCTTGTTCCCTCATGCATACTCTACAAACTACACCATGCACACACACCTACACATATTCAAATTACAAACTATCATTGATATCAAAATCATACTTTCACGCAATCAACTTTTCGACAATGGCGCATAGTTACTGGTTTGGCAATGGTTTGGCAACTTGTGCGGTATGTTCTTGTTGATCATCTCGAGTCACGGGAACGAGCTTGCGATTGTAGTGTTTTCCGCTGGTGTTACATCCTCAGTTTTGTGGACTACAAAACAAAAGTGCATTCTCGATTTTTCTGCTTTATTGATGGAAAAAGAACCCTGTTGAACCTGTTTTTTTGGTGTTGTAGTATCGGACAACGAGATTCTATGACGCATTCAATGTCGTAGTGGGCTAGTCGTACGTGTTCATAAGGGCAGATTTTAGTCCCAACGGGACCAGTGATATCTGCTGACTTTCACCTTACTCCATATCACGCTGGGCGAGGGACAGGGATTAGTTCCCTCATGCCAGTCCAGTCGTAGCCTGTGTTTTCACAGACGCAGTGTTTCTGGGATTGGTTACCCACCTTCACTGCCTATGGACCCCCAAATTCCCGGTCTATGTCTATCCACCCGACCGAGAGGATGGGGAGGCAAGTACGGGTCACCCACCCAGGGTGGTTTTCTCGCCTTTACCTCCATGGGACCTGCTTAGGTCTGGATTTTTCTGCTTTATTGATGGAAAAAGAACCCTGTCGAACACCACCGGTCGTGGTGGCTCCACTGAGTAGACTTCGGTGAACCTTTGTGAGGAAGGTGAGGAGTTCGAAACATTTGCAACGCAAAGGTTCTGGCAGAATTACTTGGTGTCTTAAGTGTGCTTCTGAGGGTGGTGAGTCATCCCGCTTAAGTAGCATCTAGGGGTTTACTCTTCGGCTACCGGTTGAGGCGGTTCTCCAACACCCAAAAAAAAAAAAAACCTGTCGGACCTGTTTTTTCTGTGTTGTAGTATCGGACAACGAGATTCTATGACGCATTCAATGTCGGAGTGGGCTGGTCTGTACGTGTTCATAAGGGCAGATTTTAGTCCCAATGGGACCAGTGATATCTGCCCTTCTTCTAAAAGTCAACTCATTTGTTTGGTAAGCAGAATCTGCGAGAATTTGCAACCCAACTGCTATTCAACTACTCATGATCTTCGCCAAAACGATAAAAAGTAAATACAAAAATACTCCACTCCACTCAAATTTAAAAAGGAAACAAAGAAAAAGAGAGAAAACCCATATTGATTATTCTTGTGACGTGTGTGGCTCACTAATTGATTGCACCCACTTATAATTATTGATACAGTAAATTTATACTGAACGCTATAGAAAAATCAACCGTCACTGAGTAGCGCTATCAATGATCATACAAACTTTATTATTGTTAATAAGATAAGGAACTAATCCATTATATAGATAATGATTTCAGGAGAGTCGTAGTTATCTATGAAACGTTTGATTAACAAGAGTCGGAAGACCCTCAATATGGTATTTGTAAAAACAAATGGGAAAATGAGGCTCGGGCGATGATCTCCCATTACTCGGCCAAACGGGAAGCATGATGATCTCTGTTTGCTTCGGTAAGAGTGAGTATAATGCATGTGATGCATCGGCCGACTCCGATGCATTAGTAACATCTCAGATTCGGGGTACATATCCAATGCAATATTCTATTTCACTGTTATGGTCTTCACGTATCATTTATATTGTGATATCCATTGTATATTTTGGCATGGAATAGCAACAAAATAATACTATTTCCTTTTGGCGACCTCTTGCTGTCTCTTAACTGGATCAACTTTTAGCGGACATAAGATTCATTTGCTATGCGTGTGTTGTAACATCTTTGAGTTTGACATCTCCTTCTTGTTATGCTTTTACCCAGGAAAAAAGTGCGTGAAAAAAATAGATAGATCATCATTTGCTTGTTACGTGTTAAGGTTGATAGACAAAAGACATATAAAGAAGCGAGTACGGAAAAGAAATCTGCCTTAGTGCAGATCCATTCAAGTCGCGGAGCATCTTGTTTCCAAGTCATGTTTGTATCGTAAGACGGGGAAGAAAAGTCACTTTAGGGCAAACGGGACATCGACTAATGACTAAAAAGGCTTTGCGCATCTTTATTGCCAAGTGCGGACAAATTACGTACTCTCTCTGAATGATCTAGGGGCGAGATTTGCTACAAGGATCCTCGAATGCGGGTGAGGTTAAAATAATCTAGTTATCGAAGTTCTATGCGCGTTATGTGGTCAACAATGCCCGCGGATGATTAAAAACCTATTTCTAGATTAAGTTGCATTGCATTTGACATGTCATTGAGTATGCTAATAAAATAGTGAAAGTTGACAGTGCTTTCAAGGCATTTGTTATGTTTTACGTTCATAATCACGTCGTGGAAATTTGAAATGTGTGCAGTATCTCAAGATGAGACCTTGATAAATGAGTTTAGCGCATGATCCACGTGGAGACGACCGAGAGAGAGATCATGGTATTGTTTGGTGTCAAAGTTCAACAGTAACATAACAGAGGAATCGTTTCCATATAAGTACGTATCAATTCGACCATTTCTGCATGCCATTCACCACCACCACCACCAACACCGACAAAAATGGCCATCACGCAGTCCCCACAGAAGCAATCCACAGCTGAAGGAGTTGAAGACGATCAAGGCCTGAGCAATGAATGCAAGGACTTGCTTCTTTCTCTCCCCAAAGAAAAGGGATGGAGAACAAAACATATCTATCTCTTCCAAGGGTTTTGGTGCCAACCCAAAGAAATCCAATCTATATTATCATTCCAGAGACATTTCCAAGCACAGGACAGTGACATAGTCCTCTCCACCATCCCAAAATCGGGCACCACATGGTTGAAGGCGCTCGCGTTTGCCATCGCAAACCGCGAGAAATACCCGATCTCAAAGAAGAAGAGTCATCCTTTGCTCACTTCAAATCCACATGATCTTGTGCCTTTCTTTGAGTATAAGGTCTATGCAAGTAGTGACCTCCCTGATCTCTCAAAATTCCCTGAACCTAGAATCTTCGGTACCCACATCCCGTTTCCGGCACTGGCTGAGCCCATAAAAAACTCCCAATGCAAGATTGTTTATATTTGCAGGAACCCATTTGACACTTTTGTTTCTTCCTGGATCTACCTAAACAAAGTGAAGCCGGACTCAATGCCCATGGTCCAGCTGGAAGAAGCTTTCGAGATGTACTGCAACGGCACCATGGGCTACGGTCCGTTCTGGAACCACATGTTGGGGTACTGGAATGAGAGTTTAAAGAGGCCCGACAAGGTCATGTTTTTGAAGTATGAAGAGATGAAGGAAGACATCGTGTCACACGTGAAGAAGTTGGCCATCTTTCTTGGGTACCCGTTTTCAGTCCAGGAAGAGAGGGATGGTGTGGTTGAAGATTTAGCTGAGCTGTGTAGCTTTGAGAAGATGAAGGAGCTTGAAGTGAACAGATCTGGGAAATCGATCATGAACTTTGAGAACAAGAACTTGTTCAGGAAGGCTGAGATAGGAGACTGGGTCAATTACTTGTCCCCACCAATGGAGGAGCAGCTGTCAAAGGTTTTGGAGGAGAAGCTGAGTGGTTCTGGCTTAACTTTCAAGGCGGCAAAAAGGCCATGAATCAAACTGGTCATCCAACAGTTCACTTTGTGCTTGTATTTTCTTTTTATTTTGTCAAGGTGGATTGCCTTTTTTCATGGCAAGAGAAGAAGATATATCAAGATGACGCATCCGTTCAGCCGATGGCACCGGATGCGTGAATCTGATATGCTAGGTTTCCTAGTTTCTTTTCCTCGGCCATCTGCTGGGCTTTCCACTTGAGTCGTCCAGGTGTCACTGTTAAGGGTATCATATTATGATAATTTGGCTCTTGGGTTATATAATAAAATGAGCAGCATCTATAGGTTCATTGTTTTGATTTTCTTGGAAAAAGAAACCATTGATCATTAGCTTGGTTTTACATCAATGATTTAATACATTTAGATTTTGTTTCGATCTCTCTCTCTCTCTACTCTACTCTACTCTCATGCACAGACTGACATTGCATGGCTCCCGTGAATTATTAGATAAGAGAGAATATTTAGTATACCTGCTCAATGATATGTCTATTAAATAAATACTCTACTAACCTAACGTGGATGTCTAGGCCACTATTTCAAGAGTAAAATACTAAAATCATGAATCGCATTGATCGGCCTTTGTCATTTTGATAGGACTACCGGCGGTGAAATAATTACTAGCTAGCCTTCTCCACTATATATCTGCATGTCCTTATTGATCTTGCAAAACGAAATGATCTATTGCAGCTTCCTGAAATGGAAACAGAACTGCTCTTCACACTATCTTCTACTTGTAAAAAAAGTCCTTCAAAGCATTGATAATATGAGATGAAGGGGTGGTTCTGTCGCACTTACTGTATAGCACGTACTACGTTGGCTCCATGTGATTAGAATTTGCAATTGTCCCACACAAATTAAGCCGACCCATAGCATTGGCGATCACTTCAAATTGCCTGTGTGGAACCAAAGAGAACGTGAGTTGATGTTTGTCGCATGGACAAAAAAAAAAAAAAAAACCTAGCTATTTAGTCACTTCGTCTGTCATCATCAATATGAAGAGAGATGTATCACGTCCAAGGAAAGGTAGTTCGAGACACCCAACATTCTCAATCTATGACGTCCAGTGGTAGGTCTACGGAGGATGACCATAGAACATGCCACATGGTATTATGGGTGAGCATCGGTTCAAGGTCAACCTTGGAGCAACCCTAGACCGACCCAACTCTGCCGGTCCTGATCTGGTTCCAAGGGGGACTGGATCGGTCCTTGATCCTAAAATTCCTGAATCAATACTGTGCGAGCTGGTCCTCGATTCTGAGAGTTCAGGGTCGGTCCAACCCGGACCCACCCTGACTATATATATAATATTATTTATAATTTTTTATATAGAGAAAACCTTAAAATAAACTGCGTCAACAACATTAAACAACTATTTAGTGAGTAATTCAAGTAATTTTACATTGTTATTTAATAATTTAGATTTTTAATATCTTTTACGGCATCAACAAGTCATAATTTACGAAGGAGGAAAATATTTTTGTAAGAAATCATCACGGCGTCCAAAAGGGCATAAACAACTTCTTAATCTATCACGTCCAAGGAAAGGTAGTTCCGAGACACCCAACATTCTCAATCTATGACGTCCAGTGGTAGGTCTACGGAGGATGACCATAGAACGTGCCACATGGTATTATGGGTGAGCATCGGTTCAAGGTCAACCTTGGAGCAACCACTGGACCGGCCCAACTCGCCGGTCCCGATCTGGTTCCAAGGGGGACTGGATCGGTCATTGATCCTAAAATTCTTGGATCAATACTGTGCGAGCTGGTCCTCGATTCTGAGAGTTCAGGGTCGGTCCAACCCGGACCCACCCTGACTATATATATAATATTATTTATAATTTTTTATATAGAGAAAACCTTAAAATAAATTGCGTCAACAACATTAAACAATTATTTAGTGAGTAATTCAAGTAATTTTACATTGTTCTTTAATAATTTAGATTTTTAATATCTTTTACGGCATCAACAGTCATAATTACGAAGGAGGAAAATATTTTTGTAAGAAATCATCACGGCGTCCAAAAGGGCATAAACAACTTCTTAATCTATCACGTCCAAGGAAAGGTAGTTCCGAGACACCCAACATTCTCAATCTATGACGTCCAGTGGTAGGTCTACGGAGGATGACCATAGAACATGCCACATGGTATTATGGGTGAGCATCGGTTCAAGGTCAACCTTGGAGCAACCCTGGACCGGCCCAACTTTGCCGGTCTGGTCTGCGGTTCCAAGGGGGATTTGGATCGGTCCTTGATCCTAAAATTCTTGGATCAATACTATGCGAGCTGGTCCTCGGTCCTGAGAGTTCAGGGTCGGTCCAACCCGGATCAACCCTGACTATATATATAATATTATTTATAATTTTTTATATAGAGAAAACCTTAAAATAAATTGCGTCAACAACATTAAACAACTATTTAGTGAGTAATTCAAGTAATTTTACATTGTTATTTAATAATTTAGATTTTTAATATCTTTTACGGCATCAACAGTCATAATTTACGAAGGAGGAAAATATTTTTGTAAGAAATCATCACGGCGTCCAAAAGGGCATAAACAACTTCTTAATCTATCACGTCCAAGGAAAGGTAGTTCCGAGACACCCAACATTCTCAATCTATGACGTCCAGTGGTAGGTCTACGGAGGATGACCATAGAACGTGCCACATGGTATTATGGGTGAGCATCGGTTCAAGGTCAACCTTGGAGCAACCCTGGACCGGCCCAACTCTGCCGGTCCTGATCTGGTTCCAAGGGGGACTGGATCGGTCATTGATCCTAAAATTCTTGGATCAATACTGTGCGAGCTGGTCCTCGATTCTGAGAGTTCAGGGTCGGTCCAACCCGGACCCACCCTGACTATATATATAATATTATTTATAATTTTTTATATAGAGAAAACCTTAAAATAAATTGCGTCAACAACATTAAACAATTATTTAGTGAGTAATTCAAGTAATTTTACATTGTTCTTTAATAATTTAGATTTTTAATATCTTTTACGGCATCAACAGTCATAATTTACGAAGGAGGAAAATATTTTTGTAAGAAATCATCACGGCGTCCAAAAGGGCATAAACAACTTCTTAATCTATCACGTCCAAGGAAAGGTAGTTCCGAGACACCCAACATTCTCAATCTATGACGTCCAGTGGTAGGTCTACGGAGGATGACCATAGAACATGCCACATGGTATTATGGGTGAGCATCGGTTCAAGGTCAACCTTGGAGCAACCCTGGACCGGCCCAACTTTGCCGGTCCTGGTCTGGTTCCAAGGGGGACTGGATCGGTCCTTGATCCTAAAATTCTTGGATCAATACTATGCGAGCTGGTCCTCGGTCCTGAGAGTTCAGGGTCGGTCCAACCCGGATCAACCCTGACTATATATATAATATTATTTATAATTTTTTATATAGAGAAAACCTTAAAATAAATTGCGTCAACAACATTAAACAACTATTTAGTGAGTAATTCAAGTAATTTTACATTATTCCTTAATAATTTAGATTTTTAATATCTTTTACGGCGTCAATAGTCATAATTTACGAAGGAGGAAAATATTTTTGTAAGAAATCATCACGGCGTCCAAAAGGGCATAAACAACTTCTTATGGCATCCTTCTCTAGTACTCATTCTCTTCTGTCTTATTTGTCTTATTAGTCTTCAATTTGCCAAAATCAAGAGAAACAACTTCTCCGCTCGCCACTCAACACTCGCCTCGCTCACTTTGGGTCACTCGTGCCGCTTGCCGCTCAATGCTTGCTTGGCTTGCTCCCCGCTCGACACTCAATGCTCATTTTGTTCGACACTCATCCCACTCGACTCTCACCGCTTGCTTTTCTTAGGTGACCTCGCTCTTAATCGAACCCATTAGGTTAGTCCGGTTATAGATTGCCATTTCAAGGAGTACAAAAAATGAAATAAAAAATTATTGGTTGGTCTCAGATTGACCCTGGAACCGGACCGAACCCATTGTGCGGGTTGGTCCTAGGGTTAGGGGGCGGACCGGCCCAACCCGGACCATGTTCACCCCTACATGGTACTCTTGTGATATGAGAATGGTAAGAATCGAGGGTTGTCCTTCAGGGTAAATTGCAAAATACTGTATACAGAAGAATGGATGATCCTTTCAGCAAATTTCCCTCGTTCCTGGGAAGTCGGGGGTTTGCATAAGGAATTCTGTAAATAAAATGTGAAACACACGCTTGATGCACATATGGCGAAAGAATGCCAACTTGTACAAATATTCTCTACAGTTGACGCGGCAAGTAAAACAATCACATCGCCGAAAATGTGAGGACCCGTTATATCTTTAAGTGGGGTAATATGTGGTTCTCAGTATCCGACCAAAAAACAAGGATGATCCTTTCAGCAAATCTCCCATCTTATATTGCTCATGATTTTCCATAAACCAAGGAGGTGGATTAATTCCAATATGCGCAAATTGGGACCGCAATAACTATTGTGGAAAGGCAGATGGGAATTAGGTGAGAACATAAGAAGTAGCATTGGTTACAGGTTGCTGCTGGAAAGCTCATTCTTGCCTGTGTCTGCACCTCTCGATCCCGGTGTACATGAATCTAACCACTGATTTATCAAATGAAACTGACCGATCCGTCACTCTTACGGTTGCAAGAAAAGTGGCTATAGTATATACTCCAGTGGAATCAAAACTCCTACTGGAGTCCTTGTGACTTGTCTGTTTGATATATAGTGAAAGTGTGTTTTACGGATATGTTTTTTATTTTAACATGACGCTGTTTGCAAGTCATGTGTCCCCAATTGATACAGTTTCTTTTTTTACTTTGCAACTGACAATACTCTCTTTTCACCTTACATCGTTGGGATTGGTTCAGGGTCTAGGATGAGACCTCTTAATATCCTAAGACGGAAGGTGGCTCCGCTATAAATGGTTGCTTTTTCTTGTGTGCGGGATTTCTTTGTCAGGATGTACAAAGGTTGGCCAAGATCAATCAATTCCTTTTAAGACCCTTTAATGTGATCTCCTGTCTTGGGCCACCATGATAGATACCTCTTGCTTTGATCCTAATAGAGGACCAATTCCTTCTCCACCTCCTCCTCTTCTTCCTCCTTCCTGGTCCGATTCGATCCCATCCAAGAATTAGGAACTGGACCAAAAGGACCAGTTCCCAATTTCTAAAATCAGGGACTAGACTGCCAGATCTTAAGACTAGAGACACAGGAGAGATAGAGAAGCTAGAGTCATCTTCATTGTCCAGATTTGAATCTGTCCCACATAACGCATTTTGCCGAAAATGAATACGGGCCTTCCCCCAATCTTATAATCGAATTCAGAGATGGATGTGAAACTCGTACCCAAAAAAAGAGAGCATTAACTTGATGAGATGAAAAAAGCAGAGCAAAAGAGAGGGATGCGACTAAGAGTCAAACGAGAGGGACTCAACTTGCTGTCTCAGGCAAGAGAGGGAAAAAGGCACGACTGTGTGTAACTCAGTCAAACGAGCCTTGAGAGGCAAGAGGCGATTAGGGTTTACCTTCGATGAGCTGCTAATTCAAGCAAGAAAAGGGAAACAGGAGGCGTGCATGACTCACGAGGGGCGAATAGGGAAGAGGGGGCATGATTCTTGAGTAATAGAAATTATTAGGGTTACATTTAAGAAATAAGAAAAATATTCGATTTGGTCCAAGTCATCTAGTTCCCTCATAGAACCAAGAACCGGATTGAAGATCACCGGTTCCAATTTTATGGAATTGGGAACCAGATCAGTGCCCCTAGAAAATGCCTAGAATCGGCCAATTCAGTCCAGTTTGGGCGATTTCTATTGCAGTTTGTCCATGCTGCTCACCCTTACTCCTCCTCCTTCTCCTCTCTCTATCTCTCTCACACACATGCATGCGTCTTCATAAGCAAACCAACTGATGACTCACTGGCGTCGAAATTCAATCACACAATGCCTGCATCGCATTGGCATTTGAGCGCTAGATCTTCTACTTAGTTGCTGAATATCAGTTAGCCGATAATGGATTAGTACAGCTTCTAAGTCTAAAGTTTCTGTTTGCTGCATTATGCATTCAAGTATCATGACAAGTCCCATCGTAACATAACTCTCTTAATTATTATTAACCAACATCGAGTCTTGAGGCATAAGAGCTGACGGGAGAATACCTTGAAGCAATTTCAGGACTTACTCTGATCCTCTGCCGCTATTTCTTGATGAACACTCAAACGTAGTAGCTATACCTATAAATAATTGAAAGAGATTCGGCAACCAACTCCTGTTAAGTAAACGAAATGAAAAATTAGGGAGACATAACTTCAGTTTGATTAAGATAAACTATTGCTACTTGACTACAAAATTATGGATGTGTCAGAAAATGGAAAGGAATGGGATGATAATTCCGACTAAACCTGCTTTTCATACAACGTGAATCATGTGATTCGTGTAGTTGGCAAATCAATTGAGCCCACGAAGGAGTTGTTACCCAGTATCATATACTCCAAATGTATAAGAATATGTAGAAGATATATGCAGAATTTAATGGATGTCCAAATGGCAGAGCAAGTCCCAACTTTCCAAGAATTTTCAATACCATCTCAACCTTTTAATCCTATAAAAAAGAACACCAACCTTACAATTTTATATTCCATCTATCCCAGATCCTCTGACACCATGTGGGAGAGGGAACGTTCCACTAGATTTTTTTCCAAATTTCAATTTCGCTCCTACTTCTACTTTTTGTTTTTTTGTGGGATCTTCTCTCCCTCCTTTATTTAGATTACAAATCCGATTATATTTAATTGGCTTCACATCATTACCAAGCAAGATTAATTATTAGAAGCTTTTTCGAATTCACGATATCGAAAATTGCAAAAAGGGTAGACAGAATATAGTTTTTGAAGGGATCCAGCCTTGGAATGGACTTGATACGAGTTCAAAAGGAGAGTACTTATTTTTGTAAATTGGAAACAGATGAAAAGATGAGTACTTTTTTTTTTTTTTTTCATTTTTTGATGTCTTTCCAGGAATTGTCAATCGTGGAGATAAAGCACCAGCTACTCAAAATAGTGGAAAGTGATAACCGGCGCTTATGAACAACAGTTGACGTTCCACTTTTCTATGTTCTACCGCCATGGAACGCTATCCTGAGGAAGTAGATGGAGTAATTGCTTCACCTCGCAAAGCGAGAGGGTTCCTGGCTCCTCTTCTTTGCCTTCACTACAACTTTTGGTTCCCAATCAACCATCCTTCCAATCAAAAGCCCTTGCTCGCCTCCTATAGGAAGTCAAATGAACCTTAACGTTTGAGCAAATATGTTCATCATGCCAATCTAGAATTCGTTTGAGCGCTCCTATGAGAAGAAGCAATATCGCAGGGGTCCTATCTGGCTTACTCATTTGCTAATTAAGGCAAACCATCTGGTTCAACCGGGTCACATCAAGCACAATACTGGACAATAAGATTGTAATCCCTCATGTCGATTTCTTCCCTGCCATAACTTCCATTTGTCTACTTGCACAAATGTCCACTCCAAAACTATATGTACCACATCTTGAAGCTTTCCTCTACGAATCGCCATGAAATGCATTACAATCTTGTCGCTATCTACTTGGTACTGACATGAACGACTCTGATTCAGACCAAAATCTTGCAAGCTCATGAAAGACACCCTAGAGCACTTTGCTCTCTTGCCCGGAACGGAACAAGCACAAATGCTCAGTGCTCGGGACACCGACATTTTCATAAGGCGAGGTTGAAGAAAGGCGAGAAGCACTTACTCCTACTTCTGGATTACCTGAACACACGTGATACGGCGAATTTCACGAGCGGTGTGGGGAAGAGAGGCATCGACTTGATTCTATCTAAGCCACGCGCGAGCTATTCCTTTGTTTTTGCTGGAATTCGAAGCTACGGTGCACTTATAGCTTGGAGCGCGCGCGCGCGCTAGAGAGACGGAGAGTTGCCATCGGGGGAAACGGACGGAGGTGGACAGATGCCAAGCAATTCATGGGCACGACAGCGAGCCTGCCCAACCCAATCCAACAGACCCAAAAGGGCCCGAATATCAATATGGGCGGGTCTGAGATATGATATTTACTCGAAAGCCTGGCCAAGCACGAATATGCCTGATCTAGCCCTACTTTATCCGAATCAGACGGTGCATGCAATCATGGAACCTGCTCGAGTATATCAGATTTGAGATGTACTTGGAGTCCATGATAAGGGAATCATCGCGCCAGCCATTAAATACCAACCAGCTGTCCAATCGTCCGACCCTAGCCACATGGATATATGCAACCTTTCAAGGAATTTGTCATACCTTTAAGGGGTAGAACATTGATTGGAATCAAATAAAGAGCCCGTGGAGATCAAGTCGCGACAAAAACAATGAAAAACCGACCCTCGCTATTAGCAAAAATATAAGTGCTTCACTTTCGTGTGCGTGCTTCTATTCGTGCTCAGACACCAAGCCCTGCGGTACTACCACCATGGCGCACCGGCAACTTTCTTCGCAGCCTGCCATCGTAGCTACCGATGAACATGACCAGGAGGCCATTGATGAACTAATTGCTTCACTTCCCATAACCAAAGGCTTGGTTCGTCCGGCCCATCGCCTTTACCAAAACTTTTGGTGCCCGATCACCGTGCTTCCCAATGTGATCGCCTTCCGGCGGCACTTCAAAGCCAAAGACAAGGACATTGTCCTGGTCTCTCAACCCAAATCGGGAACCACTTGGCTAAAGGCCTTAGCGTTCTCCATCATTAATCGCTCCCACTTCAACATCTCCAACACACCCTTGCTCACTTCTAACCCCAATGAAGTCGTTCCTTTCATCGAGCATAAGCTGTGGCCTGACCTTGATGGCTTGGCGGAGCCGAGGCTCTTCGCGACGCACATCTCTTACCCATCCTTGCCGGAGAGCGTCAAGCGGTCGGATTGCCGAATCATTTACATCTGTCGAAACCCATTGGACACCATGGTTTCCTCTTGGCACTTCTTAGTGGAGACGGCGCGGTTGGAAGACCAGCCAGATTGGTCCTTGGAAGAGCATTTCGAGACCTTTTGCCAAGGGCAAATCTTGTTCGGGCCCTTTTGGGATCACATCATAGGGTACTGGAAAGAGAGCTTGGAGAGGCCACGCAAGGTCTTGTTCCTCAAGTACGAGGACTTGAAGGAAGATATTGGAGGACAGTTGAAGAAGGTGGCCGAGTTTGTGGGGCTTCCCTTCACTGAGGAGGAAGAAGAGGGAGGTGTGATAGAAGAGATAGCTAACTTGTGTAGCTTGAAGACCTTGAAGGACCTGGAGGTCAATAAATCCAGCAAATTACTGGGCAAAATTGTTGAGAAGAGAAGCTTTTTTAGGAAAGGGGAGGTGGGCGATTGGGTCAACCATCTCACTCCTTCCATGGTGGATCGCCTCAATAGCATCATCCAAGAAAAGATGAGGCCCTTGGGGTTGGAATTCAAAATGTGTTGAGCGTTAAATCCATTCACTTTCTCCTCGTGTGTCATTAGAAATAAGTGAAATTAATAATGGAAGGCTCCGTAGTCCTCATTGGCGCAGTGCAGAGAACTCAAGAATCCTTGACTTCTCTAATATTGTAAATTACTACTATCCTATGCTAGTCACATGTGTTGTCTACGTGTTTAGTCAATTAAAGATAATGTATTCATAAATTTACTGTTAATTCATCAAATTTTCAAAATGTAGTCCTAAATTATTCGTATGATTTCTCATATGTGTACCTATAAATGCGTCTTTTTGTTTCTGCTTAATCTTCAATTAATTCATTTTCTCATAATTCACAAGCAAAGGATCGGACAACTCCCCCTCATTTCACTTGAGATCTAAAGTTTGAATTATATTGAGTCCCTTCTTTCAACAAAGGAGACGACACTTCAATGACAAAATTAATAATTGTGCGCTATTGCTTTGCAATTTCATCATAATGTTTTACATTCACACCTCACGTTTTACACGACTCCACAACATGTGCTTCCATGATCATTGCATACTCTCTTTCTCTATCTTATGCACGCAAAAAGATGGTTCTCTAATAGAATTCAACTGTTCGTACTTTTATTAGGGTTTTTTCACCTTACTAGAGATATCAACTTTTATTTGTCTGACTTTCCAAATTATTAAATTTAGCAACTCTCTTTAGAATTGTTGATATTTGATAGAGCTACTTTTATTCCGATTAAGTGACCGATAAGTTATGCATTATTAGTTCTTATTCATGTTATTTATCAACACTTGTTTGGTTTGTTCAAATGATCATTTTTTCTTTAATTTTGACAAAAATAAATCTCTTATCATTTATAAATTTCTATTTACCACTTTCACCAGCACGTGCAACTATTATATGAGAATATTAATTTGTATTGTAGTGAATTGCTTAAAAAGAAAAATGAAAGAAAATGATAAAAAGAAAAAATTCAAAAAATTTAAAAAAAATCGCAAAAATTGTCAACATCGCGATTTCTAACTAAAATTAATTGGAATAATAAAATTGGCAAATCTTTCAAAATTTTATGATTAAATTAACACAATTGAAAAGTATAAGACTAAATTGACAAGTTATCAAAAATTTTATGACTAAGGACGCGTTTGGTAATTGGCCAAACAATAAAAATTTCTATTCTTTTGTTTTCCTAAGAATAGATTTAGAACAGAAATCGGTTTGATAAAATTTTTGTTCCCAAGAACAAATTTGTTTCCTCGAATAGATTCGGAATAGAATCAAGGAGCAGAAAAAATTTAATTATTTGTTCTTGAGGACAATTCCAAAATCAAAGCCGACCCATTTTTTCTCTTCTCTTCTTTCTTCTTGTTCTTCTTCCCTCTCTCTTCTTCTTCCACTGCCCCCTCCATCAGCTGCCACTGTCGCCGCCGATTGTCAGTAACCAATTGGGCGAGATTCGACGAGCTCGCTGGAGGCTCGCCTAGCCACCAGCGAGGTGAGGCTCACCCAGGCCTCGCTAGTGGCTAGGAGAGCCTCGCTCAGCCATTGGTGAGGCTTGCTCAACCACTGGTGAGCCTTGCCTAGCCTAGCGAGGCTCAGACGAGCCATGGTTGGGCAAGGCTTGACCTCGCCCAGCCGCCGACGGAGCTCGACCTCACTGAACCACTGTGAGGTTGGCGTCGCTCGGCTAAGGTCAAGTCGACCTCGCGGTAGCCCAGCAAGGTCAAGCCCCGTCGATGGCTGGGCAAGGCTCGGCTAAGCCTTGGTCGGGCAAACGACCTAGCCTAGATCTAGCAAGGTCGAGCCTCGCCCAGCTACTAGTGAGGCTTAGTCGATGAGGCGTGGCCTTGCTGGGGGTTGGCAATCGACCATCCCCTAGCCGACGACCGGCCAAAGCTTGAAGAAGAAGAGAAAGAAGAAAAAAACAATAAAATTATTTAAAAACTAAAAGAAAAATTTTTGGATTAGAAATTTTGAGAATAGTACCAAACGCAATTCTAGTCTGAGAGTAAAAATTTTGGACAGTTACCAAATGCCTGAAAATGCCTTAGAAATTGTTTTTGGGAACAGAATAAAAAAAAATCATTTCTAATTAGAAATTGTTTCCGGAAACAGAATAGTTATCAATAGTACCCTAAATTGGCACAACTAAAAAGATTATGACTGAATTAACCGCTATATACTAGGTTTATGACTTTTTAGATAATTTTCTCGACATAAAATTATTACAATCTGAACCAAATGTTGCAAAATCATGGAAGGAAAGTTATTTAATAATTAATTGATTTCTTGCGAATTCCCTGACCTAATGAGGATGGCATGCTTTGATCATATGTCAAGCGTGGACTAACTTCGATGCAAGAAAGGTAGTTCATGATTTGTACCGCTCCATCAATATACAATATGATTGGAAATTCTGGGGTTTCAATCAAATTCCATTATATATAATAAATTTTATTAATCATGAGAAACCAAAATGCGAGTCTTGTAGGATATAAAGTGGGTGCAGAAGCGGGGTAAAATTAGAAATATACCATGAAATGTATTATCTCTTAAAAGTAGGCCTAGAAAACTGATTTAGAATCCTTCCCACCTCTAGTTCTGGATAGAAACTCAAATCTTGGTAGCTCGACATATGTGGTCACCTCTTATTATATAAAACCAGAAATTGAGAGCAATGGGAGTTTATGCCTGAAGAAGAAAAACAACCCCCAACCCACACACCCCCCCCCCCCCCCCCCCCAAAAGTTTCTTTACGACCAAAAAAATCTGAATTATGGATTTGCCAATTTTGACTAAACCTTTCTCATGAAGCACCGCGAGTCCCCCAAAGAAAGGCCTTCCAAAATAATACAATGTGCGAATTATGTGTTTGATGCTATCTGCAATAAGAGTTTTACCTAGCACTATATTAAAATTGATGAAGTTGTGCACACAAGAAATTAATAAAAATAACTTGTAAGCAATCTATTAGGGGTTCGTCATTTTTCACATGTGTTTCAAGGGTATGCAATGCCTAGAAAGCAACGAAGTCGCAGACTCTTTGTGGCGCACATTCCTTACTTATCAATGTCGGAGAGTGCCAAGCAATTGGACTGCCAGATTATCTGTCACAACCTGTTGCACATTCCTTATTTACACGAATTAGTTACAACCTTTATTTTTTTTTGTTAAGTTTTCCCAATAGAAAAGTTGTTTAATTGAAAAAAAAATACATCAAATAAATTGATCATTTCTAAAGACCAATAACAAGTTTAATGGATTGCTAACCAAGCAAATAAAATGTGATAAATCAATAGAAAAAAAGTTGGTAAATAAAATAAAAGTACACGCTTGTAAGTAATTTAAATAAGAATTAGTAATAAAAAATTAGTTGGTAATTCGATCCTCCAATTTTAATAAATGACCCAGATTTTTGTAGCTGGCTAGCTCCAATGAATGGTGGCTTCTCATTATGAGAATCAAGAAATGAGAGAAACACCATTACGTGCCTAGGTTTATGCACGTTTGAGATTTGCTTGGAATTAGCGAGAAGGGCACCGATGCGCCAACTGTGTGGTGTTATTACTAAGACATGGAATGTTGAATTTATCCTACGTAAGGGATTGGTGGTTGGTTTCTAAGATTTGGTAGCCATTTTATTCTTGAGAATAATTTATACTCAAAAATAGTTTTTTTTATTTACTCCCATGCGAGTTTCTCAGTATTTAAAGGCATTTGATAATTGCAAAAAAATTCTATTCCTGGAATAAAATACATTTTATATGACCCTCGATTTTTTTTATGACTTAAGATTCTTTTAATTTTTTGATAATTTTATTACATTTTTTTTCTTCTTTTACTTTACTTTTTTCCTTTTCTTCTTCATCTTTTTCTTCTAGTTAGTTGCCAACCTTAGGGGAGCCTCACTGGCTGGGCAAGGTTCGACTTCGCCTTGGCTGGGTGAGGCTCGAGCTCGCCAAGATTTGGTGAGGCCGAGCGTCGCCTAACCACCAACAAGGGTCAACCTCACCCAATCCGTGTGAGGTCAACTTCGCGATGGCTGGGCGAGGTCAGTCACCAGTCATCGCCGTGGCTACGTACGTGAGGTCGAGTCTTGCCAAGAGAGCCCACAAGGCTTCGACGAGGTCGCTTGACCTCATTTGGCCGATTGCCAACCATCGTCGTGGCTGGCAATCAATTAGAGGAAGAAGAAGAGGAAGAAAAAAAGAAAGAAAAGAAAAGAGAAAAAAAATTGTTTGGGTTTGATTCTTGAGTTGTTTTCGAGAATAAAGAAACAACTTTTTCATACTTCTTGAATTTATTTCAAACCTATTTCCATGAACAAATTTATTCTTAGAAACAAAAATTTTACTAAACGGATTTCTATTTTTTTCTTTGTTTTGGGGAATAAAAGAACATAATTAGATGCAATTTGGTCGGTTATCAAACATGCCCTGAATGTGAGGGACATCCATTGAGTTAGCTTTAGGATGAAACTTTCCCTCACACTTATAAACCAACCATCAGTCCATTTCATAACCAATGTAGGATAAACTCAAATAATCTTGCTCTCATACGTCAGGCGTAGATCAAGGCCAAGTCCAGACATATTGGCAACATGGTTTTGATAATAGTGTTAGATGGTCTCGGGAGCCAACACAATGAACATAATTTGCATGAAATTGGTACATTTGTGCCCACTCCATATCAGTTATTAGATCACATGGATCTCATGAGAAGCCAACGACGTCTGCAAATACCATGTGAATGAGGGAAGGTGAACAGGAGGTCATTGATGAGCTGATTGCTTCACTTGCCCAAGGGAAAGTTCTCAATCTTCCTCCTCATTGCCTTTACCAAAACTTTTGGTGCCCGATCTAGCGAGACTCGAACTCGCCGGGGTTGGGCGAGCTCGAGGCTCGCCTATGGCCGATCGTCAGCTGTCGTCATGGCCGGCGACCGGTCAAAGAAGAAGAAGAAGAACAAAAAAGAAAAAAGAAAAGAGAAAAAAAATTATATTCTTAAAAAAAATACTTAAAGATTTAATTTTTTAAAAATAAAAATAATAAAAATTTGATTTTTTAAATAATTATTTTAAAAATTTTAAAAATTGTCCATTAATTTTGTATTATATAAAACTATTTTAGCAATATCATTTTAAAATATATATATATAAGAAATAAGTGTTTTTAAGTTTAGTTAAGTGGGTCGGGTATGGTCAAGTATAGATCAGGTCGAGTATGGGTCAAAAATTTTGCATTGCAATACATGGGTAATAAATGAGTTAAATGGGTCGATTTGGGTCGGACCATTTATGACCCGACCCAAATCCGACCCGACCCACCCGTTTAACGGGTCTAGCCATTGCAGAGATGGAGACAGAGAGATGCAGAGACTGCGGGAGATGTGGTGGAGGTGGAGGTGGATGCGTGAGAGTGGGAGAGGTGTCGTCGTTTTGGTGCAATCTTTTTTCCTTTTTTTTTTTTTTGTTAATTATAAGTTCCTAATCTGTAATGCAACGTGTAATGTGTATCATCGTGCTCGAACTCTCCATGGTTCGATCAAATCCGTAAAACCATTCAAATTTTTGACAATTTTGCTCTCACTAAATTGGATGGATTTATGGGCGAATTTTCGACACTAAAGAAATATATGTATTTCTTTCTACCCGTGACAAATTTACTTAAAACTAGTATATCCATGGCAAATTCACTCTTAACTAATTTGTTAACCACGAAAACTCTAGACCGATACACCTGTCACAAATCAGCCATGGCAAGGTCAAGCATCACCCATTGATGGTGAGGGCTTGATGGGCTCAACCTAGTCAGCCTTGAGGGTAGCCTCACCCGCCTTTGCCTTTGGCCACTCGCTGATCAACGACTAGCTAGAAGAAGGAAAAATAAAAATAAAAAATTCTAAAGAAAAAGTAAAATATTAATAAGAATTGTCCATATGGGCACTGATCGTGCTACATTAACATCAATTAGTCAAAATTGGGTAAATGGATTAACTTAACAAATGCAAAAAAATTATGACTCAATTGGGGAAAAAAAATAAAAAATGATTTAGGATTAAATTGGCAAATTTGAAATATGCTTAAGAATTTGTTGATAATTCTTCAAAAAAATTACGCTAAATGTATTACGCGAGTACATATATTGGATTTTTGATGTCATAAAAAAATTAGGATAAATATATTATATGATTACAATTTTGAGGTTTTTGATCTCATAGAAAAAAAGGTTGAGGTAATCTAGGATCTTCATTCATCTCAAACATCACTTCTCTAGATTGACCATTTCGATTGTGAATCTCATCACGTGTTAGAATCCCCCGAAACAAACTTACTTTCATTCTAAATCCCCTGACTTTTTACCACAAAAGTAAATAGTTGAGTTAGTTGAATATTTACTCTCGTGCGGTTAGTAGTCTACTTAGACACAAGTTTAGGTCTCAATTGCCCATCCACGTTGAAGAATCTTGATTCGTTGGAGGCTGAGTGTAAGATCGTTGTGGCTCCAAATCAACTCTCGTTTATGGGGTTATAATTTACTCGAATGTGAAGTGATTAAGACTTGAATAGAAGCCCGGTATTTATATAGATGCAATCACTTGTTTGCAAGTCTTCTTTACTACTAAGCGTGAATTGGAGAATCGAATTGAACCAAGAAGAGAACTGAATTGAGCTGAACCGATTTGAACCGATCAATTTTGAGCCGTTCCCAATTCCTAAAATCTGGAACCGGTAATTATCAATCCAATTCACATGGACCCATCCACTCAAACTATACCGATATATATTCTAATTATCATTATTCTAAAAGCCTAATTCCCATTCTTTTCTTGCAACTCAATTACACTAGTCGCTCACTTTTAGCTTATCACAAGCTTGTTTTATTGACAAAACTTGTGTAGGGAATAGGAAAAAGAAAAAGAAAAAAAGGAGATACCGTCGATTCTAAGACACACGTGGTAGTCGAACCAGGTGGGTCGGCCCTTCTAGTCCCATTGCTCGTTCTTCTTTTAAAGTGGGAATCAATTTACTTTAGAACCAATCACTCCTACTTATAATTAATGGAGAAAAAATGTAAATCACTTAACTCTCTTTATTTTGTGGAAAATAGATGATTCATCTATTTATTTTGCAAAAATAAACGAAAGAAAAATATCCTTATTATCTACGAAAATACTTCAGGCATGAATTATTATTGATAATGAAAAATGCTTTTCATCGACTATAATCGATTTCCTTCTAGAAAATGTTTTTTAAATTATTAAATTTCTACTAAACAAATGAAGCCATAAATCCAGGCAATAATCACAACCATAGAATTCGTAAATGAGACAAATGTGCATAACAGCAACAATCAATAACTCAAAAGAAAAATAAATAAACACGTGGGGGGAAAAGAAAAAAAGAGGAGGGACAACGGCGGCAGTCATCATCGCGAGCTCTCAAAATAATTCTATCAAATCAAAACCCGAAATACGCAAAAAGGAGAAAGGAAAAAAAAAAAAGGCCTACTCCTTCCCTTTACTCCCTTTAAGCATCTTTGTAGTGTCTTGTGGTTTTTCTTCCGACACCAGCAGCTCCTTTCCTTCTTTCTCTGCTCTTTAAGGGCCTGTTTATTTGTGTTCCTTTTTTGTTCTCCGGAACACAATTTATGTTTTTTTGTTCCGGAGAACAAAAAAATGAATAGAAATGCGTTTGTTTACACTTTTGTTCCTAGGAACAGATTTGGAATAGAAATAAGAAACAAAAAAAACTTATTTCTTGTTCTCGGAAACACTGTTAAGAAACAATTTTTCTCTATCCTATTTTTTTCCTTCTCTTTCTTTTCTTCTTCTTTTTTATTTGGCTGGTCACCGGCCTCGGCTATGGCCGGCGACCGGCCGTCGAGGGCCGGTGACCTCGCCGGAGCGTCACTGGCCCCCGGCGAGGCCACCGGCCAAAAGGAAGAAAAAAGAAAAAAAGGAAAAATAAAAAATAAAAGAAAAATATTTAAAAATTAAAAGAAACAAAAAAATAATATAAGTTTACTAGACGTGTTTTTGTTATTTTTCTATTTCAAGAATATAAATTTTGTACGATTCTTAAACGCGTTCTTCTATTCAAAAACTATTTCTATTCCCCGAAAACCATTTTTAAACAGAAACGTTACCAAGCGCACTATAAACAACCACCCCTTTAGATCTCCCTCCTTCCCTCTCTCTCTCTCTCTCGAGCTCACTCGGATCACCAACTAGCTACTTTGCTTTCTCTCTCGCTGCCCTGCCCGTCTTCATTCCCTTCTTTCCCGTTTTCTTGCTTGGGCGCGAGATCTAGTCTTTCACCAACAAGACGGCTCTCGTTTTCTTGCTCGCGCGCGTTCTTCTGCTGTATAGCTCGTCCTCGCAGGTCTCTCGTTGGTTGCGTATCGTTCTCGTCTTTCGTGGGGAGTTACTGTGAATTCTTTTTTTCGAGATTACCCGTTTTGCCTGTGACCTGGATATTGATTTGGTCGTGGGCATTGAATCTTGTTCGGCAGGTTTTCCCGTCTCTGCCCTTCTTGATTTGTTTGCCGTGGGTTCAACATTGCGGCGTGCCGGCGGGGTTTTGCGCGAGGTGTCTCGAGCGTTCGATGTGGTTTTTGTTTGTATGGATAATCGTTTGTTGTTTGTTAGGAATAATGCCTATTGCTGCCGATGCCATGCTTCGCTTAACCATTTGGTTGGATTGGTGAACGGTTGTGACCCTCTTCGAGCGCTCCTATGAGAAGAAGCAATATCGCAGGGGTCCCATCCGGCTTACTCATTTGCTAATTAAGGCAAACCATCCCGTTCGACCGGGTCACATCAAGCACCATACTGGACAATAAGGTTGTAATACCTCACGTCGATTTCTTCCCTGCCATGACTTCCCTTTGTCTACTTGCACAAATGTCTACGCCAAAATTATATGTACCACATCTCGAAGCTTTCCTCCACAAATCGCCATGAAATGCATAACTATTTTGTCGCTATTTACTTGGTACGGTCTGAGCAACTGAACTCAATAAAAATAGAAATCTCATGATCAAGACAGACAGTTGATTGACAGGGACATGAACGACTTGGATTCAAACCAAAATCTTGCAAGCTCATGAAAGACACCCTAGAGCACTATGCTCTCTTGCCCGGAACGGAACAAGCACAAATGCTCAGTGCTCGGGACACCGACATTTTCATAAGGCGAGGTTGAAGATAGGCGACAAGCACTCACTCCTACTTCTGGATTACCTGAACACACGTGATACGGCGAATTTCACAAGCGGTCTGGGGAAGAGAGGCATCGACTTGATTCTATCTAAGCCACGCGCGAGCTATTCCTTTGTTTTTGCTGGGATTCGAAGCCACGGCGCACTTATAGCTTGGAGCTAGAGAGATGGAGAGTTGCCATCGAGGGGAGCGGACGGAGGTGGACAGATGCCAAGCAATTCGTGGGCACAACAGCGAGCCTGCCCAACCCAATCCAACAGACCCAAAAGGGCCCGAATATCAATATGGGCGGATCTGAGACATGAAATTTACTAGAAAGCCTGCCCAAGCATCCAGCCCTACTTAATCCAAATCAAAGGTGCATGCAACCATGGAACCTGCTCGAGTACATCAGATTTGGGATGTACTTGGAGTCCAAGAGAAGGGAATCATCGCGCCAGCCATTAAATGCGACCAGCTGTCCAATCGTCCTTTTAAGGAATAAACAAAGACGTGGCATTTGTCATACTTAATCATCGCGCCAGCCATTAAATGCGAACCAGCTGTCCAATCGTCCTACCCTAGCCGCATGGATATATGCAAACTTTCAAGGAATAAACAAAGACTTGGCATACCGACTCAAAAAAAACAAAGACTTGGCATTTGTGGTACCTTCAAGGGGCAGAACATTGATTGGAGTCAAATAATGAGCCCGTAGAGATCAAGTCGCGACAAAAACAATGAAAAACCGACCCTCGCTAGCAGCAAAAGTATAAGTGCTTCACTTTCGTATGCTTGCTTCTATTCGTACTCAGACACCAAGCCCTGCGGTACCACCACCATGGCTCACCGGCAACTTTCTTCGCAGCCCGCCATCGTAGGTACCGATGAACATGACCAAGAGGCCATTGATGAACTAATTGCTTCGCTTCCCATAGCCAAAGGCTTGGTTCGTCCGGCCCATCGCCTTTACCAAAACTTTTGGTGCCCGATCACCGTGCTTCCCAATGTGATCACCTTCCGGCAGCACTTCAAAGCCAAAGACAAGGACATTGTCCTGGTCTCTCAGCCCAAATCAGGAACCACCTGGCTAAAGGCCTTAGCGTTCTCCGTCATTAATCGCTCCCACTTTAACATCTCCAACACGCCCTTGCTCACTTCTAACCCCCATGAAGTTGTTCCTTTCATCGAGCATAAGCTGTGGCCCGACCTTGATGGCTTGGCGGAGCCGAGGCTCTTCGCGACACACATTCCTTACCCATCTTTGCCGGAGAGCGTCAAGCGGTTGGATTGCCGGATCATTTACATCTGTCGAAACCCATTGGACACCATGGTTTCCTCTTGGCACTTCTTAGTGGAGACGGCACGGTCGGAGGACCAGCTAGATTGGTCCTTGGAAAAGCATTTCGAGACCTTTTGCCAAGGGCAAATCTTGTTCGGGCCTTTTTGGGATCACATCACGGGGTACTGGAAAGAGAGCTTGGAGAGGCCACACAAGGTGTTGTTCCTCAAGTATGAGGACTTGAAGGAAGATATTGGAGGACAGCTGAAGAAGGTGGCTGAGTTTGTGGGGCTTCCCTTCACTGAGGAGGAAGAAGAGGGAGGTGTGATAGAAGAGATAGCTAACTTGTGTAGCTTGAAGACCCTGAAGGACCTGGAGGTCAATAAATCCGGCAAATTACTGGACAGAATCTTTGAGAAGAGAAGCTGTTTTAGGAAAGGGGAGGTGGGTGATTGGGTCAACCATCTCACTCCTTCCATGGTGGACCGCCTCAATAGCATCATCCAAGAAAAGATGAGGCCCTTTGGGTTGGAATTCAGAATGTGTTGACCGTTAAATCCATTCACTTTCTCTACGTGTGTCATTAGAAATAAGTGAAATTAATAACGGAAGGATCTACGGTCCTCCTTATTGGTGCAGTGCAGAGAACTTGGGAATCCTTGACTTCTCTGATACTGTAAACTACTACTATCCAATACTAGTCACATGTGTTGTCTACGTGTTTAGTCAATTAGAGATCATGTATTCATAAATTTACTATTAATTCATGAAATTTTCAAAAAGTAATCCTAAATTATTCATATGATTTCTCATGTGTGTACCTATGAATGCGTCTTTATGTTTCTCCTTAATCTTGGATCAATTCAATTTCTCCTAATTCACAAGCAAAGGATCGGACAACTCCCCCTCATTTCACTTGAGATCTAAAGTTTGCATTATATTGAGTCCCTTCTTCAACAAAGGAGACGACACTTCAATGACAATTAATAATTGTGCGCTATTGCTTTGCAATTTCATCATAATGTGTTACATTCACACCTCACATTTTACACGACTCCACAACATGTGCTTCCATGATCATTTCATACTCTCTTTCTCTATCTTATACACGAAAAAAGATGATTCTCCGATAGAATTCAACTGTTCGTACTTTTATTAGGGTTTTTTCATCTTATTAGAGATATCGACTTTTATTTGTCTTACTTTCCAAATCATTAAATTTAGCAACTCTCTTTAGAGTTGTTGATATTTGATAGAGCTATTACCAACTTTTATTCCGATTAAGTGACCGATAAGTTTTGCATTGTTAGTTCTTATTCATGTTATTTACCAACACTTGTTTGGTTTGTTCAAATTATCATTTTTGTTCTTTACTTTTGACAAAAAAATCTCTTATCATTTATAAATTTCTATTTACCATTTTCACCAGCACATGCAACTATTATATGAGAATATTAATTTGTATTGTAGTTAATTGCTTGAAAAGAAAAAGGAAAGAAA
Organism: Eucalyptus guilfoylei; assembly: GCA_016097605.1. Lineage (NCBI taxonomy): Eukaryota > Viridiplantae > Streptophyta > Magnoliopsida > Myrtales > Myrtaceae > Eucalyptus > Eucalyptus guilfoylei. The sequence goes on from CM027869.1 coordinate 939,564, forward strand.
ATGATAAAAAGAAAAAATTCAAAAAAAAAATCACAAAAATTGTCGACATCAGTGATTTTTAACTAAAATTAATCGGAATGATAAAATTGGCAAATCTTTCAAAAGTTTATGACTAAATTAACACAATTGAAAAGTATAGGACTAAATTGACAAGTTATCAAAAAGTTTATGACTAAGGATGCGTTTGGCAATCGGCCAAATAGTAAAAATTTCTATTCTTTTATTCCTAAGAATAGAAATCCATTTGGTAAAATTTTTGTTCCCAAGAACAAATTTGTTTCCTCAAATAGATTCAGAATAAAATTAAGAAGTAGAAGAAAGTTAATTCTTTATTCTCGGGGACAATTCTAGAATCAAAGCCGACCCATTTTTTCTCCTCTTCTTTCTTTCTTTTTCTTCTTCTTCTCTCTCTTCTTCTTCCACTGCCCCCACCATCAGCTGCCGCCGATTGCCGGTGACCAATTGGGTGAGATTCGGCGAGCTCACTAGAGGCTCGCCCAACCACCAGCAAGTTGAGGCTCACCCGGGCCTCGCCAGTGGCTAGTAGAGCCTCACCCGGCCATTGGTGAGGCTTGCCTAGCCACTGGCGGGCCTTGCCTGGCCTAGTGAGGCTTAGCCGAGCCATGGTTGGGTGAATCTTGACCTCGCTTAGATCTGGCAAGGTTGAGCTCACCTAGCCATTGACGGGGCTTGACCTCACCGAACCACTGCAAGGTTGGTGTCACTCGGCTAAGGCCAAGCCGACCTTGTGGTAGCCTAGCAAGGTCGAGCCCCGCCGGTAGCTGGGCGAGGCTCGGCTAAGCCTTGGTTGGGCAAGCAACCTAGCTTAGATCTGGCGAGGTCGAGCCTCGCCTAGCTACCAGTGAGGCTCAGCCGATGAGGCGTGGCCTTGCTGGGGGCCGGCAATCGGCCATCCCCTAGCCGACAACCAACCAAAGCTTGAAGAAGAAGAGAAAGAAGAAAAAAGATAAAATTATTTAAAAATTAAAAAAAAAATGATTTAGATTAGAAATTTTGAGAATGCATCAAATGCATTAGCGCGAGAAAGTAAAAATTTTGAACAGTTACCAAACGCCTTAAAATGTTTTAGAAATTGTTTTTGGGAATAGAATAAAAAAATTATTTATAATTAGAAATTGTTAATTAAGGCAAACAATCCAGTCCTACCATAGATTAATAATACTTCTACTTTTGGATGTAATGTATGGCTATCGTCGCTTTTTGATATGGACCCACCCATGGAACGTGCCCACGTTTTATGCACTTCCACTTGGGGTCTGCGATAAGGCTTTAATGCGCCAAATGTATGGTCCCCTTGCAAAGGCATGACAATGCAATACCGGCTGGCTTTTAATCGTCCTGTCCTAGCCACTGGTTGGCTTTTTGACAGGTGATGGATCCCAAATCCATTCTTGGCGACGTCGAGACCCATGCAATGATCAGCTGAGTTGTGGCAATTACGCTCAAGGTCCCACCAATTGACAATGATATGTCTGTCTGCTTTGATTTTCTCGCCTGTTATTACTACAGGATCGGGAAAGAAGATATCATGAACATGAACGTCGAAGATATAAATTTGGAGCATATGGTCGATTTTATTAGTTGGGTTGATGTAAAAATCGCTCAATAACTAAAGATCGCGTTAAAAAATTTTCTAGAGACAAATGTCAAAGAAAAAAACTGTTTTATGAAAGCTGAAGTAAGATCTCTCACGACACAACTAAAATGAAAAATAAAATGTGGTAAAGCTCAGGATAGAAAATTTCAGATTAAACACAATGTCGGTTATGTCCCGAATGTTTATTGTAAGTGTGATTTTAGTGATTTTAGCTCACAGAAGTGGAGAGCTGAAGGGAAAGGATGTGCTAAGTTTGCCATGGACATGTAAAGGCATGTATGAGTTTTAAGACATGTTTTGTAACCGTGGATATGTTTGGCAAAAATAAAATTCCATGACAACTGTTAAAATATGTCTCGAGTTTGAGTCCAATGTGAAATTCCGAATATTCCGAAATTGGATATATTGCGAACGTTTGAAATCGAGCAAAGAAGATCTAAAGATCAACTCCTCAAAATTTGAATCTGCGTTGGAGAATTTGGCCGCTGAAATAGGACAATTTAACTTTGACTTTGACTTGGATTTTGTTTAAAATATACAGAGATGTGTTTTGAATAAAATCGTTTAAGATAGGAAACAGAATCCTATGAGAAATTGTCAAAAGAATAAATGTCTCGCTTATATATACAAAGACTTGTGGCCATGGGTGGTAGAGGTTGATCATGAAGAATTGGTCTTGAAGCGCCCTCTCGTAGTCGAGTGCTTGGGACAGATTTTCTTTGTCGTTCTTGTTTGTGAATTACATCCAAGAAGATTTAGTGTTTAAGTCAATCAAATCTTGTGGTAAGATTTGCGTGTAATTCCTTCGTGAGATTGAGAAATTATTTTTTGAGGAATTTTGGGGCTAAACATACGTGCGTTATTGGGTGTAATTGAGGCTTGGAAAACACCGAGAGAGTGTTTGAGTGACTCAAGTGTGTAATCTCCTTGTATCGCTTGATCTATAGTAAAATTCGCCGCTGCTCTCCCCGTGAACGTAGGTCTTCACAACTGAACCACGTAAATCCGGTGTCCAATTTATTTTCTTCTTATGTCTGTATTATTGTTCGATCGTTTGCCTTTCGCAACAATAACAATTATCAATGGTCAGATTTTGCATCTGGCGTCTACTCTTCCATAAGAACACGTGTCATATATGCACAAATGCACAAGACATGCGCGCATGCACAAAGGTAGCGACTCGTGCTTGCGCGTGGCAGTGCACATTGACCACCTTTGCAGTGCGCAACTGCACGTGGTCCCATCTGACTAACATCAAAGTAGTCCACCACGGCCTCCTTCTCAACTCCCTCGACCGCGTCGCCGGTTAAGGAGGCCGTCCTCCGGAACACCAACTTCGAGGGGTTCGAGTTCTCGAACGGCACAGCTGTGAGCGTGATCCACGGAGGGGCAGCGGTGTGGGGGGGGGGGGGGGGAGGGGTGGGGAGATCGAAGGAGGGAGAGCGGGACCGAGGGAGAGGGTGAGAGTGACGGTGAAGATGGAGGTGAGGTCGAGCGAGCTTGCAGCAGACGTTGAAGGGAGCAGGAGCCTAGCCAGCGACGTTGGCTCAAATATAGCACGAGCACGAGCGCTGGAGAGAGCTAGCGAGCGCCAGAGAGAGCGAAGATGAGGGAACCTGAAATTTTAATTTATGGAAGGAAGGGACAGGAGAGGCGTGAAGAAAGGAGAGGGTCTACAGAGGGAAAGACAACTTGCAGAAAAAAAAACCTGCCTTCGTCCCTTTTGTTGTAGCTACAAGATTGAAATTTTTTCAAAATGGCGCCTCATTTTCTACCCAGTCAATCCAGCTTGTGGGCCCCACGAGGACACATGTCGCCTTCCTACCACTTTCTTATTTGCCACGCTGGAGGGTGAAAGGTATCCAATATTTTCTCCTTGGTGTCTACGAAAAAGGAATCGCCACCCATATCCATATAATGATATGTCATATCTGCATACCAACCATTATGCCAGCCGGCTGTCCAGTCGTCATACCCCACAAGAGTCCCATGAGTATATGCAGCCTTTAAGAGGCAGTACATCGATTGCAGTCGAATAATGGGCCGTGGAGATAAAGTCGGAGCAAAACAATGAAAAACCCACACTCGCTAGCAAGGGAAAGGTAAGTGCTTCACTTTCATGTGCTTGTTTCGATTCGTACTCAAAACAACAAGCCTAGCTGTACCACCACCATGGTACACCAGCAACTTTGTTTGCAGTCCGCCATAGCAGGTACTGAAGAGCATGATCGGAAGGAGACTGATGAACTCATTGCTTCACTTCCCCAAAGGAAAGGCGCGGTTCGTCCTTTCCAGTGTCTTTACCAAAACTTTTGGTACCCCATCGTCACGCTTCCCAACGTGATCACGTTCCAGCGGCACTTTGAAGCCAAACACAAGGATATTGTTCTGGCCTCTCAGCCCAAATCAGGGACCACCTGGCTAAAGGCCCTACTGTTCTCCGTCGTTAACCGCTCCCGCTTCGGCATCTCCAACACGCCCTTGCTCACTTCGAACCCCCATGAACTCGTTCCATTCTTCGAGTTCCTGCTGTACGGAAGTAAACTGAGGCCCAACCTTGATGGCCTGGCAGAGCCGAGGCTCTTCGCGACGCACATCCCTTACCCATCCTTGCCAGAGTGCATTAAGCGGTCTGACTGCCGAATCATTTACATTTGCCGGAACCCGTTGGACACTGTGGTTTCCTCTTGGCACTTCTTCCTTGAGATGGCGCGATTAGAAGACCAGCCAGAGTGGTCATTGGAAGAGCATTTCCAGACCTATTGCCAAGGGACAAGCTCGTTCGGGCCCTTTTGGGATCACATGATGGGGTATTGGAAGATGAGCTTGGAGTGGCCATCCAAGGTGTTGTTCCTCAAGTATGAGGACCTTAAGCAGGATACTGTAGTACACTTGAAGAGGGTGGCCGAGTTTGTGGGTCTTCCCTTTACTGAGGAGGAAGAGGAGGCAGGTGTGATTGAAGAGATAGCCAAAATGTGTAGCTTGAAGACCCTAAAGGACCTGGAGGTCAACAAATCCGGCAAGGTAGCCTGGACAAACGAGTTGGAGAAGAGAAGCTTTTTTAGGAAAGGGGAGGTGGGTGATTGGGTTAACCATCTCACTCCTTCCATGGTGGATCGCCTCAATAGCATCATCCAAGAAAAGATGAGCCCCTTTGGGTTGGAATTCAAAACGTGTTGAGCGTTAAATACTTTCACTTTCTCTACTTGTGTCACTAGAAATAAGTGAAATTAATAATGGATCTGCAATCTTCCTTACTGGTGTAGTATAGAGAACTTAAGAATCCTTGACTTCTCTGTCGCAAGAGACAAAACAAGTATTTGATGCTGGTCAGGTGTGAAGAAAAAAAAGAAGCATCGGTAGCATCGGTAGACTACGTCTGATGCTGTAAACTATTCCTCTCCTATAATAGTTGCCTATATTGTCTACGTGTTCAGTCAATTAGAGATCATGTATTCACAAATTTACTATTAATTCATCAGCTTTTCAAAAAAAAAATCCAATATTATTCGTGGTCTCGTATGATTTCTCATACACACACACACACAAATACTAATCCGCCTTTTTTTTTTTGGTAAAGGTAAGATCTAATCCGTCTTTTTGTTTCTCCTTAATCTTCGATTAATTCATTATCTCCTAAATCATAAGCAAAGGATCAGACAATTCCCCTTATTTCTTTTTAGATCTAAAGTTTGAATTATATCGGGCTATTTCTTTCAAGGAAGGTAGAAGAAGTTCAATGACAAAATAAGTAATTGCGCTATTGCTTTGCACTTTCATTTAATAACAAGAAGGCATTTTCACATCATGATGATTTACATTCGCACATCACCTTGTGCATGATCCGACAACACGTGCTTCAATGAGAATTGCATACTCTCTTTCTCTATCTCATGTAAGCAACAAGATGGTGCTTTGATAGGGTTCAACTGTTCTGACTGTTATTAGGTTTTTTCGCTTTATTGGAGCTACCTACTTATATTTGTCTGACTTACCAAACCACTAAATTTAGCAACTCTATTTAGAATTGTCGACTCTTATTAAAGCTGTTACCCACTTTTATTCTGATTAAATGACTAATAAGTTTTGCATTATCAGTTCTTATTTGAGCTAGTTCTGTCATTTGTTTGGTTTGTTTAAATTATCATTTTTTTCTTATTTTTGACCAAAACATCTCTTATCATTTATAAATTTCTATTCACCATTTTCACCAACATTTGCTACTATTATATGAGGATATCAATTTGTATTTAAGTGGTTAACTACTTAAAAAGAAAAAGGAATAAAAGAAAGAAAAAGAAAAGAAAATTTTAAAAAATCAGAAAATTAAAAAAATTCGTCAAAACTATAAATGTCAATGATTTCTAATCAAAGTTGATCGGAATGACAAAATTAACAAATTATTAAAAAAATTATGATTAAATTAATACAATTGAAAGGTATAAGATGAATTGGTAAGTTGTCAAAAAGTCTATGACTAAATTGACACAACTAGAAAATTTAAAAATGAATTGGCCGTCGTATAATAGGTTTATAATTTTTTGGACAATTTTCCCTACATAAAATGATTACGATCTGAACTGAACTGAATGTCGCAAAATCATCTAAGGGAACCTATTTCATAATTATCGATTTCTTGTGAATTCCCTAACCTAATGTGGATGGCCTACTTTGGTCATATGTGAGATGTGGACTAACTTCGACCCAAGAAAGGTAGCTCATGGTATGTACCGCCCCATCAATATACAAAATGATCAGAAATTCTGGGGTCACAATCAAATCCTATTATATATCATAAATCTGTTAATCATGAGAAACCAAAACGCGAGTCTTGTAGGATATAAAGTTGGTGCAGATATTAGAAATATACCACGATAATGTATTATCTCTTAAAAGTAGGCCTAGAAAACTTATTTAGAATCCTTTCCACCTCTATTTCATGATAGAAACTCAAATCTTAGTAGCTCCACATATGTGGTCACCTATTATTATATAAAACCAGAAATTGAGAGCGACAGGAGTTTATGCCTGAAGAAGACAAAACTCAAAAAAAAAAAAAAAAAACAGTTTCTTGACGACCAAAATAACTGAATTATGGATATGCCAATTTTGACTAAACATTTCTCATGAAGCACCGCGAGTACCCTGAAGAAAGGCCTTCCAAATTAATACAATGTGCGAATCATGTGTTTGGTGCTATATGCGGTAAGAGTTTTACCTAGCACTATATTAAAATTGATGAAGGCGTGCACAAGAAATTGATAGAAATAACTTGCAATGAATCTATTAGGGGATTCGTCATTTTTTTTATGTGCGCTTCGAAGGTATGCGACGCCTATAAAGCAATGAAGTCACCACACTCTTTGTTACCCACATTCCTTACTCATCCATGTCGGAGAGCGTCAAGCAATCAAACCGCCGGATTATCTGTCGCAACCTATCGCAAACTCAAATAATCTCCCTCTCATACATCGGGCTTAAATTGAGGCCAAGTCCAGACATATTGGTAATATGATTTTGATACTAGTGTTAGGTGATCTTGGGAGCCAACACAATGGACATGATTTGCATGAACTTGGTACATTTGTGCCCACCCTATAGTAGTTATTAGATCACATGGATCTCATGAGAAGCCAACGACATCTGCAAATGCCGTGTGAATGAGGGAAGGTGAGCAGGAGGCCATTGATGAGCTGATTGCTTCACTTGCCCAAGGGAAAGTTCTGAATCTTCCTCCTCATTCCCTTTACCAAAACTTTTGGTGCCCAATCGTTGTGCTTCCTTACGTGGTCACATTCTAGAGGCATTTTGAGGCCAGAGACAAGGAAATTGTTGTGGCCTCTAAGTGTACAGAAGGATTGGTATGAATAACTAAAGAACCAACAAACAAGTGAAAGTTCGATTTAATAAGTACAAACTCGCACATTCACCTAAATAGGAACTAAAATAAACTTAAAAGTTTAAGCAAATGTGACCATCAAATGGGTCTAGAATTGGTTACCAAAAAAAATGGGTCTAGAATCTTGTTCAAGCGCTCCCAAAAGAACGGGTAACATCAGAGTAGTCCCATCCGGCTTACTAATTTGCTAATTAAAGCAAACAATCCGGTCCTACCATAGATTAATAATACTTATACTTTTGGATGTAATGTATGGCTATGGTCGCTTTTTGATACTGACCCACCCATGGAAAGTGCCCACGTTTTATGCACTTCCACTTGGGGTCTGCGATAAGGCTTTAATGCGCCAAATGCATGGTCCCCTTGCAAAGACATGAAAGTGGAATACCAGCTGGCTTTTAATCGTCCTGTCCTAGCCACTGGTTGGCTTTTTGACAGGTGATGGATCCCAATTCCAGCCTTGGCGACATCGAGACCCATGCAAAGATCAGCTGAGTTGTGGCAATCACGCTCAAGGTCCCTCCAATTGACAATGATATGTCCGTTTGTTTTGATTTTGTCGCCTGATATTACTACAGAATCGGGAAAGAAGATATCATGAACATGAACGTCAAAGATATAAATTTGGAGCATATGGTGGATTTTATTAGTTGGGTTGATGTAAAAATCGCTCAGTAACTTAAGATCGCGTTAAAAAAATTTCTAGAGACAAATGTCAAAGAAAAAACCGTTTTATGAAAGCTGAAGTAAGATCTCTCACGACACAACTAAAACTTAAAATAAATTGTGGTCAAGCTCAGGATAGAAAATTTCAGATTAAAAATAATGTCGGTTATGTCCTGAATGTTTATTGTAAGTGCGGTTTTAGTGATTTTAGCTCACATATGTGGAGAGCTGAAGGGAAAGGATGTGCTAAGTTTGCCATGGACATGTAAAGGCATGTATGAGTTTTAAGACATGTTTTGTAACCGTGGATATGTTTGGCAAAAATAAAATTCCATGACAACAATGATCAATGGTCAGATTTTGCATCCGGCATCTGCTCTTCCATAAGGACACGTGTCACATATGCACAAATGCGCGAGACATGCGCGCATGCACAAAGGCAGCGACTCGTGCTTGTGCGTGGCAGTGCACGCGGACCACCTTCGCAGCGCGCTACTATGCGCGGTCCCTGTTGGATGCAAATTGCGTAATCCCAAGATCTCCATAACCAGAACAAGAGCATAGATGAATGGGTAGAAAGATTAACACACCTTTCTTGGAATCCATCATTCTTAAAGCGGAAATGGAAAACCGATATTCCACGCACAAGTCTTTCTCCTCTATTGCCCTCCGTATTACTAGTTCAATGAGACAGCCTCCTCACCTTTAGCATTAGGTAAACGCTCCTTATGTGAGGATACTTATGAGAATTAGGGTTAGAGGAGAGACTTAAGCACTATTTATAGAATTTCCAACCATGGCCCTTCATTACGGGCCAGGCTCAACTCGGCCCACACTAGTCAGGCCCATATTAGACTAATTAAGAAATCTTCTATCTCACATTTGAAAAAAAACCCCGTTTTATGGTAATTGTAAAATAGCAAATTACAATATCGATTAATGTAGTTCACATTAGGAAAACTCTTACATTCTCCCACTTGGACTATATTAATTAAAATTGTAGTGTATGTGTGCACCTTAAAATTGTTGGATGGCGAGGGCCCTCATGGGGGGGGGGGGGGGGGGGGGGGGGGGGGGGGGGCAAAGTCTTCGAGCGTCGAGCGACGGAGAGAGATGCTACAAGGAGAAGCACTGAGCGCGTACATGCCCTCGCTCGGATCTGGGCGAGGCCTGCCACGAGTGAGGGCACAGCCCTCACCAGCCAACAGGCGAGGGTTTCAGCCTTCGCCTGGATCTGGGCAAGGGTCGACACCCTCGCCTATGGCCGGCAAGGGCGCGGGGCCTCCCGCCCCAACTAGCTTGTGGCCAACGATGGTCGACCGGCCGGCCGGCAACCTCGCTGGCCAAGGTAAGGAGAAAAGAAAAAAAAAAATAATAATTTAAAAATATGAAAATAATTATAAAATTTATCCACATGGCGCCACATAAGACCGCCGGCAGCCACATCAGCAATTTCCAAAGCAGTGCCCCAAAAAAATTTGAAAAACTACCGCTCGACTAGCTACAAAAAGATTAGCGCTTCACATTCATCTGCTTGTATCGATTCTTGCTCAGACATCGATGGCACGCCAGCAACTTCCTTCGCAGTCCGCCATCTTAGGTAGCGAAAAACATGAGCAGGACGACATCGATGAACTAATTGCTTCACTTCCCCAAAGCAAAGGCGTGGTTAGTCGTTTCCAGTCCCTCTACCAAAATTTTTGGTGCCCGAACAACGTGCTTCCCAACGTGATCGCGTTTCAGCGGCACCATCAAGCCAAGTACAATGACATTGTCCTGGCCTCTGAGCCCAAAACAGGAACTACCTGGTTAAAGGCCCTAGTATTCTCTATCGTGAACCGTTCTCGCTTCGACATCTCCAACACCCCGTTGCTCACTTTGAACCCCCATGACCTTGTCCCTTTCCTCGAGCTCCAGCTGTATAGAAGCAACCCGAGGCCCAACCTTGACAGCCTGCCAGAACCGAGGCTCTTTGCGACACACATCCCTTATCTATCCTTGCCGGAGTGCATCAAGCAGTCGGGCTGCCGGATCATATACATTTGCCGGAACCCATTGGACACTGTGGTTTCTGCTTGGCACTTCTTCCTCGAGTTGGTGCGGTCGGGGGACCACCCGGAGTGGTCTTCGGAAGAGCATTTCGAGGCCTATTGCAAAGGAGAAATGCCGTTCGGGCCCTTTTGGGAGCACAGAGTGGGGTATTGGAAGGAGAGCTTGGAGAGGCCACACGATGTGTCGTTCCTCAAGTACAAGGACTTAAAGGAAGATATTGGAGGACAACTGAAGAAGGTGGCTAAGTTTGTGGGGCTTCCCTTCACTGAGAAGGAAGAAGAGGAAGGTGTAATTGAAGAGATAGCCAAAATGTGTAGCTTGAAGACCCTCAAGGACCTAGAGGTCAACAAATCCGGCAAAGTACCCTTGCCAATCAAGTTCGAGAAGAGAAGCTTTTTTAGGAAAGGTGAGGTGGGTGATTGGGTCAATCATCTCACTCCTTCCATGGCGGATCGCCTCAATAGCATCGTGCAAGAGAAAATCAGCCCCTTTGGGTTACAATTCAAAACACGTTGAGGGTTAATTACGATCACTTTCTCTGTGCGTGCCATTAGAAATAAACGAAATTAATAAGGGATGAATCTATATTCCTCCTTATTGGTGTTGTATAGAGAACTCAAGAATCCTTGACTTCCGTGTCGCGAGAGAAGAAACAAGTATTTGATGCTGGTCAGGTGTGGAGGAAAGGGAACAAAAAAAAGAACTATTGGTAGCACTAATAGACTACATTTGATACTGTAAATATTACTCTCGTCTCCAACGGGAAATCAAATGGACATTAAAGAGTGAGCAACTTACTACCCATTTCATTGTAGTAAGTTCCGAACAATTTGAGTTATTTACTAACACCAAATTAAAACTATAAATTATCCAACTTTTAAGAAATTTTCCAGTGGAAGTTGAACCTTACCATTGAAGTCAGTAAGGCACCCTTAGTGACTTGACATACTAGTGTAGCCTTGCCCTTTGGCTGGTAACTTACTAACCAAGTAAGGAGATAACCCAATCTCATGACTTTCCCGGAACTCGCTACACCTGTTCCTTACCCATGCTTGCTGAATCCATCAAGTGATCGAATTGCCACTTTTAGACTCCAGAAAGGAAAAAGGAGGAAGAAGAAGAAGTAGAAGACAACTCAAATCAAACCCAGTAAACTACTCAATTAAATGTCTGACACTGACTCAACCAGCATGCTAACGAAGCACATGGTGGTCCCTCAAAGAAACGTGAATCCTATTGAGATTGATGAAGGGGTATGCACAAGAAGTCAACAGACATAGCTTGCATGAAGGAGGTCCATTTAGGACCACTTCATTTTAATCATTAAATCGTATGGATATCATGTGGGGCTCATAAATTGTTTTTCTCATGTGATTGGGGGTATGCAACGACTATAAAGCAGTGAAAAAGGAATTGAAAACCGTATGAGTGTTTCGCACTGAAAACGCCATGGCAATGGGAGACAGTGAGCAAGAGGCCATTGATGAGCTGATTGCTTCACTTCCCCAAGAGAAAGTTCTTAATTTTCCTCCTTGCGGCCTTTTCCAAAACTTTTGGTACGTGATCTCCTTGCTTCCTAATGTCGTCGCGTGCCAAAGGCACTTCAAGGCCAAAGACGAGGACATTGTTGTAGCCTCTGACCCCAAATCGGGGACCACCTGGCTAATGGCCATAGCATTCTCCATTGTAAATCGCTCCCACTTCGACGTCTCAAACACACCATTGCTCACTTCAAGCCCCCATGAACTCGTCCCTCGCTTCGAGTTCGACTTGTTCAGGCATAACTCGAGATCCGACCTTGATGACATGGAGGAGCCGAGGCTTTTCTCTACGCACCTACCTTATCCAAGCTTACCAGAGTGCGTCAAGCGGTCGGACTGCCGGATCATTTACATCTGTCGGAATCCGTTGGACACCGTGGTTTCCTCTTGGTACTTCTGCCTCGAGTTAGCGCGATCAGAGGAGTGGCCAGAGTGGTCTTTGGAAGAGCATTTCGAGAGCTATTGCCAAGGTAAATTCCCGTCCGGGCCCTTTTGGGAGCACATGGTGGGGTATTGGAAGGAGAGCTTGGAGAGACCACACCAGGTGCTGTTCCTCAAGTATGAGGACTTGAAGGAAGATATTGGAGGACAGATGAAGAAGGTGGCCCAATTTGTGGGGCTCCCCTTCACTGAGGAGGAAGAGGAGGGAGGTGTGATTGAAAAGATAGCCAAAATGTGCAGCTTGAAGACCCTCAAGAACCTGGAGGTCAATAAATCCGGCAAATTACCTGGTAAAACCGTTGAGAAGAGAAGCTTTTTTAGGAAAGGCGAGGTGGGTGATTGGGTTAACCATCTCACTCCTTCCATGGCAGATCGCCTCAATAGCATCATGCAAGAGAAAATCGGCCCCTTTGGGTTACATTTCAAAACACGTTGAGTATTAATTACTCTCACTTTCTCTATGTGTGCTATCAGAAATAAACGAAATCAATAATGGATGGATCTGCAGTCCTCCTTATTGGTGTAGGATAGAGAACTCAAGAATCCTTGACTTCTCAGTTGCTAGAGACCAAAGCAAGTACTCGATGCTGATCATGTGTAAGAAGAAAAAAGAGAATCTTTGGTTGCGGAGGTAGACTGAATCTGATATTGTAAACTACTACAATCCCACACTCAATATTAGTGAACGATATCATAATTTTCTATAAGGCTCATTCAGTAGCACACTGAAACAAGGTTGAACATCATCAATAAAATTATGAAACACTTAGCCTACTACTGCAAACAATAACAAGCACCGCCGCATATACGACGCAGCAAAGTAACCATGCAAGCTCGCCCCCGATGTATCCAAAACCTTATGTGGCACCATGTCTCTACAACTCTATGAGCTAAATCAAACTTGGGCATACCCTAACAACAGACACGAATCAGTCGAACCTTAAACATTGAGCAGATACACCCATGCAGGTCAAAAACTTAGCCAAGCCCTCCCGGCGCAACAGGCAACAATGGAGTCCTCCCATCCGGCTTATTATGCTGCCAATTAAGGCAAATGATCCAGTTTGTCTGTGTAATATTAATTACCATACTGGAAAATAATGTCATGAAGCTTAATTCATTGTTTTCATGCCTCAACTTTAAGTAGTCTACTCTCAATTTTGTCCCGGTGTGGTTCATGCTGGACATAAATGATTACGATCCAAACCGAATGTCGTAAACTCACGAAAAGCAACCTATTGAGTAAAAGTTCGATTTATTGACAATCCTTGGCACCTATATATCTCGATGGAACCTCAGCTCTAATAGCTCTGTATATGTGGTCACTTCTTGATATATGAAAACCAGAAATTGAGGGCAACGGTGTTGATGCCTGAAGAAGACACAATTCAGATTAATCCTAATCAACTACTGAATTAGATTTGTGTGGATTATGACTAAACCAGCTCGCTGATGAAGCACCTGCAAGTCCCCAAAGAAAGGCCTTGCAGATTATCACAATGCACGAATCATGTGTTTTATGCAGTCGACATCACCTGAGGGGCCGACAAAAGAGTTCTACCTAGCATCTTATTAAAAATTGATGAAGGCGCATGTGTTTTTAGAGCATGCGACGCCTTGATTTTTACGATTTGGAAGAGCATTCTGAGACCTTTTACCGAGGGATGATGGATTTTCGGTCCTCTTGTGATCCTGTGTGGGTATTGGAAGGAGAGCTTGGAGAGGCCACCCAAGGGGTTATTCCTCGGGTATGAGGACTTCAAGGGAGATGTTGTAGGACACCTGAAGAAGGTGGGCCGAGCTTGTGGCATTTCCCTTCTTCAAGCAGGAAGAAGGTGGAGGTGTCAATGAAGAGATAGCCAAAATGTGTAGCTTGAAGAACTTGAAGGGCCTGCAGGCCAACGAGAATGGCGGATTACTGCAGATGATTTTCAAAAATGAGTAGAGAAGCTTGTTCGGGAAAAATGAGGTGCGTCGCTAGGTTAGCCATCTCACTCCTTCCTTTTGGGAGAACAAGGACAATCTGAACCATATTGAATTAGGGCAGCATAACAAAATATTCTCCTCTATTGTGATAAAAATTGTCTAAAAAGTCTTAAATCAATTGTTCTTCTATTAATTAAATCATAAACCGTCCTACACATTTTTACAAGTTGTCAATTGAATATATTCGATCAATTTTGATCAAAATTCATTGACGTGGATACCGACCATCCTACGTGACAAGGTCAATGTTAATATGGACAATTTTTAATAACATCTTAAAATTTTTTCGATTTTTTATTTTTTCTGATTTTTATCTTATTTCTTTTTCTTTCTTTCTTTTTTCTTTCTTCTTCCTTTTACCAGTGGTCGGCTAGCCTTGTCTAAGTGAGAGTCGCCATTGCCCACCACAAGCCAGGCCCAACCAAGCAAGGGCGAGCTTAGCAAAGGCAACACTTGGCGAGGCTGCCCTAGCCTAGGCGAGGGCTCCCCTCGTTGAGGCTCACCATCGCCGAGGCGAGGCCAGCCACCCAACCACCAACAAATAGAATAAGAAGGGGGAAAAGAAAGAAAAAAGGGAAAAGTTAGAAAAAATAATAATAAAATCGAAAAAAATCCACATATTATTAAAAATTATTCTCATTAGCGCCGACTGTGTTACTTAGAACTACTACCATCCACATTAGGAGTTTGCAACCGAAATTGGTTAGATAGAATCAATTGATAAAATTAAAAGGTTTAGGACTTTTTGAACAATTTTCCCTCCTCTTGTGCAAATCTCGTAGGAAACAATATAATAGAGTAACATAAATACCAAGCACCCATAAACACAAAACTATTTTTTTATGTGGAAAACCTCCCCAATGTGAGAAGATAAAAAATCACGGGATAGGAGTCCATCCAAATTCTTCATTATCAATAAAATCATATGAACAAAATCCTTCCCTAATTAATGCTAGAGGTACATAGCAGCAACAACATTAAGAACACTAGTTTTAGCAACACACGTGAATTCACAAGAGATCAAGGATAAATCTCACTAAAACGTAAGTTTGGTTCAACCCACAAAAAACTTGATGTCGGGAGCTTCAAGTAAAAATCAAACCGATCGATTAGGTTTAAGACTAAATTGGTACAATTAAAAGGTTTAAGACTAAATTGGCAAAAGTGTATTAGATTTAATTTTTTCCGACAATTTTCCCAACAAAAATATGTGCCACTTGTTCAAGCAAACGATTGCTCATATTCTGAAAGAGTATTTCTATTCTGATAAATTGATTGTTTTGTTAGTATGTTAAATATAGATGTTGTTACTCGTCAAATCTCATAACAATGTTAATAATCTACGAGGAAATTTATAGTAGTGAAATGTTAGAACTCTGCATTATTATGTGAAACATGTGTTTGTTTTATCAAATAATTAAATCGAGGTTGCGGGCATGAAATCAATAGAAAATAATTTAATCGTTAATTAGGGGTCTTATGATCATTCTTCACTGTGTATAAAGCAATGACAAGGAAATGAAAAACCAACACAGACCAGCAACAAAAAGATTGGTGCTTCACCATGTGTGGGGTTCTAAAATTAGAATAGCTGGCAGTGTTCTCACAAATTCTCACACCTTCGTCTACTTGTTTTTGTGCTCAATCACCAAGATGAGAGGTATCACCATGGAACACCAGAAAGTTCCATTGCAGTCTGCCATTGCAGAACATGACTGGGAGGCCATTGATGAACTAATTGCTTCGCTTTCCACAGGGAATGGCTTGATTTTTCCTATGCACTACCTTTACCTAAACTTTTGGTGCCCGATCAGCGTGCTTCCTAACGTGATCGAGTTCCAGTGGCACTTCGAAGCCAAATGCAAGGACATTGTCCTGGCCTCTTAGCCCAAGTCAGGGACCACCTGGCTTAAGGCCCTAGTGTTCTCCATCATTAACCGCTCCTGCCTTGACATCTTCAACCCATCATCGAGCTCAAGCTGCATGGAAGAAACCCGAGGCCGAACTTGACGGCCTGGCAAAGCCAAGGCTCTTCGCGACTCACATCCCTTACCCAACCTTGCCAGAAAGCGTCAAACGGTCGGACTGCTGGATCATTTACATCTGCCGGAACCCATTGGACACCGTGGTTTCCTCGTGGCACTTCTACCTTGGGCTGGCGCGGTCGGCTGGCCACCGGAATGGTCCTCAAGTACGAGGACTTACAGGAAGATGATGGAGGACAGCTGAAGAAGGTGGCCGGGTTTGTGGGGCTTCCCTTCGCTGAGGAGGAATAGAAGGGAGGAGTGATTGAAGAGATAAACCAAAATGTGTAGCTTAAAGAACCTCAAGGACCTGGAGGTCAACAAATCCGGCAAATTACCGGCGCATATCAAGATTGAGAAGAGAAGCTTTTTCTGGAAAGGCGAGGTGAGTGCTTGGGATAATCATCTCGCTCCTTCTTCCATGGTGGAACGCCTCAACTCGATAGCATCATCCAAGAGAAGATGAGCCCTTTTGGGTTGGAATTGAGAAAACATTTTAGTTGCTTTCGACCCCTTCCTTCTCTAAAGTATAAACAGAAATGAATGAAAGACAGAAATGAATGAAAGCAAAATCGAATGGTTTTCGCAGCCAGCTTCATTTGTCTTGCTTCTCCCGTTGCTTGGGTGGTGTAGGGTAAGAAAAAGAGCAAATCCCAATTGAACTAAAGAAACCTCGACTCTTGTGTGCGCTAGAGATCCAAACAAGTAGGGAAGAGAGGCTGATCAGTTGGCTGAATTGCGGATATTGGACAAATAATAATTTCAATACATAAGGACAGTTCTACTGTTTAGTTCAAAAAAGAAAAAAAATTCGGTACTGGTAAATCAATAAAAAAGTTGATAATTTGCTAATTACGAATTTTTCTTATCTTTCACTGGCTTTTATTTATTTTTTTTTATCAACGACTTTTTTTTTATCGAATATCAACGACTTAAATGTGCTAACTCTTATATGGATTAACTAATCTTTATCCGAGTAACAAACTAATCATTGAATTTTCTTATCTTTTATCAACATTTATATTATTTTTTTTAATTTATTGACTTTCGTTATCGTTTACCAACTACTTTATTTATCCTCTCTTATATAAAATTTACCAATATATATTTGTGTGGATTATCAGCTTTTGTCCTATGAGACTACCAACTAATTTTAGTTTACCAACTCTCATTTGAATTACTCATCAATGTTTATTTGGTTTTTAATTTTAAAAGTCTAAAACTTTCTATTGAGTTACCAACTTCTCTTTTGTCTTTCTTACTAAAGATTTATATAAACCGACTCTTTTTAGTAATGGTCAACCTTTATTAGAGTGATTACCATCTTCTATCCAATTAAAATATCAATTAGTTTTGCGTTAATAGCCTTTATTTGCTTCTTCTTCGTTTTTTTCAAATTACCCCTTGAGCTTCATTGATCATCATTTCTATAGACATTTCCAATCTTCCCACTGAAGATGGTCTCGAGGTGCAAAAAGCCGTTGAGAGTCATTAGAAGTTGTTTGTCCAAGGATCGATTGTTCATACAATTTTTTTCCTCGAACATCAACATGGTTTCCCAAAATGGAGTCTACTCGTTTTGTCACATCATCGAGTTCTTCGACAATCTGACAAAGGCTATCAACTGCTCTCAAACAATTATCAATTATTTTGCTATGGTGCTATCAATCGCTATAATATTCGTCTCTAACGATGATCTTTGGATGAACGTATCAATAGCATCCCCAATGACTCGGCATCAGTACACATCCATGCTCATATACAGCATGTGCACTTTATCACCAATCTCTTGATGTTATCTATGGATAAACCATAAGAATAACTTGCATTCTACTTCTAATAATACTTCTAAGTATATCTTCTTTTTTTTTGGTAAAATACTTATCAACTTCCAAAGACTTCACAGATCAACTATAGTCCTTTTAACTCTTTATGAACACCTTGCCATGTCTGACTTGTTCACATCCTTTCAAAATCTATATCACCATAGCTAGTCTTTGCTAAGCTTTTCAAGCAATCATGGATATCATCACAATCTTTCAAATATCACCACAAACATATGGATATGCCACTATAGATGTCATACGAAGTAGAGTTTTGGAATCATCATAATTTCATAGGGGTGTTTTCCAACAGGGGGTGGGGGGAGAGTCACCAGCCTCAGCGATGGCTGGTGACACTTGCCCAGATCTGGGAGAGGGAAGACAAAGACAAAGATCTTCTTGCTTTCGGTGGCAATTGCAAAAGTGAGCAAATTTCTTCGCCATCCGCGAAACAATGGTTTCTTTTGTTGCATTCCCCTTGCTAGTTGCTACCGCCTCCTCTACTAGAGGTGGCAACATAGATCCAAAGCCCATTCTTTAACTCGTATGTAATGGGCCAGTCACATATGACTTACCAAAAACTTTAAAAACAGGTTGAAAAGGGTCCAAGAAATAAATGGCTAACTCCATATGGGTTTAAATGGGTTGGGAACAAGCCCATTTGAGACCCATCTTCATTGCAGCATAATTACCCATTAAAGAGAGAAGTGGTCTTCCAGAATTTGCTGAATTTTGCCGAAGCCCAAAAGCTTGCCTGTGTCAATCCGTAATTGGGTTTTGATAGTTAGTGGTATAAAGAATGTGGCTTGTTCACGTTTTACATTATCACTTATCTTTCGTCTCGTTTCAGTGTTGTTCCTCTATTGATTCACCATTGAAGCAGCTTACAAGCATTACTTCTGGGAACACTAATATTAATAAAGTATCGATAAAAAATGAGAGGAAAAAAATAGGGAATAATCAAAATTTTCCCATGTAGGAAAGTACATGAACGGCCCATTCATTTTAAACCCTTAAGTTCGACCACATAATCTTTTTAAAAAGATAGTAACTTAGGAGAATATTTCAGATTTTTATCGGCAATAAGATTGTCAGATTAATTATTTATTAAGGCAACTTTACAAAAATGAAGTTACTAGGAATATGAGCAAAATTTATTAAGACATATCTAATTATTGATATGGCCCTTAAATTTACAAACTATTAAGATGCAGTACAAATCTCCACCTTCTTGGGAGTTGGGATGGAGACGATTTAACTTCAAGGGTGGATTTTGACTTTTACACCCTATATGGAGGCAGAGCAAAAGTTAGCGTAAGAATAGAGTAAAACCGACCAAATCGAGTAAAGGTATGAGTCATTAAAATTGTACTTCATTTAAATGAGTCAATTTGAGTCGGACCATTTTTATTTGTGATCCAGCCAAGTTTGAGAGTAAAAGTTACAATAGGAGTAGAGTAAAATTAATAAAAAAAAAAAAAAGTGCAAGTGCTTATGATTTTTGGAAAGTTATCTGTCGGCATGAGTTGGATTCGGATCAAGTTTGGGTATGAGTCATTAAAATTGTTTTTCATTTAAACAAGTCAATTTGGGTCGAATCATTTTTACCCGACCGATCCACCCATTTCATAGGCCTATCTTTTACTTCCATACGCATGCTTGTCTTCATCTCTGTAGATTCCTCTGCTCAAAGCATTTATTGATCGCAATTTCTTGGTCTCCATTTCCGTGGCTTTCCCTTGAGAGCATGTTTGCCGGCCAGAACCACCACTTGTATGGTGAAGATCCACGCCTAGGGCCAATGAGGGTCGCCGGCCATTGTCGAGGTCCAGCAACTCTCACTAACCCTTCCACCACTTCACCAAGTGATATTGCAATCCTTTTGTTTTTTCGTTTTTTTAGTTTGTCCTTTTCTTTGGGAAAAAAATAGGATGCAAAGTAAGAAAAAAATAATAAATAAATAAATCACTTCAACATTATCGGTCAACCAAATTAGACAAAATTAACGAAAAGATTTGATTGTACAATTTTAATAAGTTTTAAAACTTGGTTGCATTTTTAAAAGTTTAAGAACTTAATTACATCTTTATGATTGTGCTATGTTAACATCGACCAATCAAAATTGGGCAAATGGATTAACTTAACAAATGCAAAAGATTTATGACTCAATTGGCAACAAAATATAAATAATGATTTAGGATTGAATTGGCACATTTGAAATAAGCTTAAGAATTTTTTGATGATTCTTTAAAAAAATTATGGTAAATGCATCACGAAAGTACATATTTTGGATTTTTGATGTAGGATAAATATATTATATTGATACAATTTTGAGGTTTTTGATCTCATAGAAAAAAAGATTGAGATAAACGAATTTAAGGTTTTTGATGTCATTAAAAAAATTAGAGTATATGTGTTATAATGAGTATAATTTGAGATTTTTTTTATGATTTTTTTGTCAAATTAATTACCTATATGTTACATATAATCTAGGATCTTCATTCATCTCAAACATCACTTCTCCAAATTGACCATTTCGATTGTGAATCTTGTCACGTGTTAGAATCCCCCAAAACAAACTTACTTGCATTCTAAATCCCCTAACTTTGTACCACAAAAGTAAATAGTCGAGTTAGTTGAATATTTACTCTCGTGCGGTTAGTAGTCTACTTAGACACAAGTTTAGGTCTCAATTGCCCATTCACGTTGAAGAATCTTGATTCGTTGGAGGCGAGTGTAAGATCATTCTGGCTCCAAATCAACTCTCGTTAAGTGGAATAATAATTTACTCGAATGTGAAGTGATTAAGACTCGAATAGAAGCCCAATATTTATATAAATGCAATCACCTGTTCCCAAGTCTTCTTTTATAACTAAGTGTGAATTGGAGAATCAAATTGAACCAAGAAGAGAACTGAATTGAGCTGAACCGATTTGAACCGGTCAATATTGAGTTGTTCCCAATTCCTAAAATCCAGAACTGGTAATTATCAGTCCAATTCACATGGACCCATCCACTCGAACTATACCGATATATATTCTAATTATCATTATTCTAAAAGCCTAATTCCCATTCTTTTCTTGCAACTCAATTACACTAGTCACTCACTTTTAGCTTATCATGAGCTTGTTTTATTGACAAAACTTGTGTAGGGAATAGGAAAAAGAAGAAGAAAAAAAGGAGATACCGTCGGTTCTAAGACACACTTGGTAATCGAACTAGGTGGGCTGGCCCTTCTAGTCCCATTGCTCGTTCCCCTTTCAAAGTGGGAATCAATTTACTTTAGAACCGATCACTCCTATTTATAATCAATGGAGAAAAAATGTAAATCACTTGACTCTCTTTATTTTGTGGAAAATAGATGATTCACTTGTTCATTTTGCAAAAATAAACGAAAGAAAAATATCCTTATTATCTACGAAAATACTTAAGGTATGAATTATTATTGATAATGAAAAATGCATTTCATCGACTATAATCGATTTCCTTTTAGAAAATGTTTTTGAAATTATTAAATTTCTACTAAACAAATGAAGCCATAAATCCAGGCAATAATCACAACTATAGAATCCGTAAACGAGACAAATGTGCATAACAGCAGCAATCAATAACTCAATAGAAAAATAAA
Source organism: Eucalyptus guilfoylei (assembly GCA_016097605.1). Taxonomy (NCBI): domain Eukaryota; kingdom Viridiplantae; phylum Streptophyta; class Magnoliopsida; order Myrtales; family Myrtaceae; genus Eucalyptus; species Eucalyptus guilfoylei. The sequence goes on from CM027869.1 coordinate 961,242, forward strand.
TAAACACGTGGGGGGACAAAGATTTGGCATTTGTCGTACCTTTAAGGGGCAGAACATTGATTGGAGTCAAATAATGAGCCGGGGAGATCAAGTCGCGACAAAAACAATGAAAAATCGACCATCGCTACCAGAAAAAATATAAGTGCTTCACTTGATTCGTACTCGACGCCAAGCCCTGCGATACACCACCATGGCGCACCAGCAACTTTCTTCGCAGCCCGCCATCGTAGGTACCGATGAACGTGACCAGGAGGCCATTGATGAACTAATTGCTTCGCTTCCCAGAACTAAAGGCTTGGTTCATCCGGCCCATCGCCTTTACCAAAACTTTTGGTGCCCGATCACCGTGCTTCCCAACGTGATCGCCTTCCGGCGGCACTTCAAAGCCAAAGACAAGGACATTGTCCTGGTCTCTCAGCCCAAATCGGGAACCACCTGGCTAAAGGCCTTAGCGTTCTCCGTCATTAATCGCTCCCACTTCAACATCTCCAATACGCCCTTGCTCACTTCTAACCCTCATGAAGTCGTTCCTTTCATCGAGCTTAAGCTGTGGCCCGACCTTGATGGCTTGGCGGAGCCGAGGCTCTTCGCGACACACATCCCTTACCCATCATTGCCGGAAAGCGTCAAGCGGTCAGATTGCCAAATCATTTACATCTGTCGAAACCCATTGGACACCGTGGTTTCCTCTTGGCACTTCTTGGTCGAGATGGCGCGATCGGAGGACCAACCAGATTGGTCCTTGGAAGAGCATTTCGAGACCTTTTGCCAAGGGCAAGTCTTGTTCGGGCCCTTTTGGGATCACATCACGAGTTACTGGAAAGAGAGCTTGGAGAGGCCACGCAAGGTGTTGTTCCTCAAGTATGAGGACTTGAAGGAAGATATTGGAGGACAGCTGAAGAAGGTGGCCGAGTTTGTGGGGCTTCCCTTCACTGAGGAGGAAGAAGAGGGAGGTGTGATAGAAGAGATAGCTAACTTGTGTAGCTTGAAGACCCTGAAGGACCTGGAGGTCAATAAATCCGGCAAATTACTGGGCGGAACCTTTGAGAAGAGAAGCTTTTTTAGGAAAGGGGAGGTGGGTGATTGGGTCAACCATCTCACTCCTTCCATGGTGGATCGCCTCAATAGCATCATCCAAGAAAAGATGAGGCCCTTTGGGTTGGAATTCAAAATGTGTTGAGCGTTAAATCCATTCACTTTCTCCACATGTGTCATTAGAAATAAGTGAAATTAATAATGGAAGGATCCGCAGTCCTCCTTATTGGTGCAGTGCAAAGAACTCAAGAATCCTTGACTTATCTGATACTGTAAACTACTACTATCTTATGCTAGTCACATGTGTTGTCTACGTGTTTAGTCAATTAGAGATCATGTATTCATAAATTTACTGTTAATTCATCAAACTTTCAAAAAGTAATCCTAAATTATTTATATGATTTCTCATATGTGTACCTATGAATGCGTCTTTTTATTTCTGCTTAATCTTCGATTAATTCGTTTTCTCATAATTCACAAGCAAAGGATTGGAGAACTCCCCCTCATTTCACTTGAGATCTAAAGTTTGAATTATATTGAGTCCCTTCTTTCAACAAAGGAGACGACACTTCAATGACAAAATTAATAACTGTGTGCTATTGCTTTGCAATTTCAACATAATGTTTTACATTCACACCTCACATTTTACACGACTCCACAACATGTGCTTTCATGATCATTTTGTATGAGGATATCAATTTGTATTTAAGTGGTTAACTACTTAAAAAGAAAAAGGAATAAAAGAAAGAAAAAAAAATCAGAAAATTAAAAAAAATTCGTCAAAACTATCAATGTCAGTGATTTCTAATCAAAGTTGATCGGAATGACAAAATTAACAAATTATTAAAAAAAATTATGATTAAGTTAATACAATTGAAAGGTACAAGACTGAATTGGTAAGTTATCAAAAAGTCTATGACTAAATTGATACAACTGGAAAATTTAAAAATAAATTGGCCGTCGTATAATAGGTTTATAATTTTTTGGACAATTTTCCTTACATAAAATGATTACGATTTGAATTGAATGTCGCAAAATCATCTAAGGGAACCTATTTCATAATTATCGATTTCTTGTGAATTCCCTAGCCTAATGTGGATGGCCTGCTTTGGTCATATGTGAGATGTGGACTAACTTCGACCCAAGAAAGGTAGCTCATGGTATGTACCGCCCCATCAATATACAAAATGATCGGAAATTCTGGGGTCCCAATCAAATCCCATTATATATCATAAATCTGTTAATCATGAGAAACCAAAACGCGAGTCTCGTAGGATATAAAGTGGGTGCAGATATTAGAAATATACCACGATAATGTATTATCTCTTAAAAGTAGGCCTAGAAAACTTATTTAGAATCCTTCCCACCTCTATTTCATGATAGAAACTCAAATCTTAGTAGCTCCACATATGTGGTCACCTCTTATTATATAAAACCAGAAATTGAGAACGACAGGAGTTTATGCCTGAAGAAGACAAAACTCAAAAAAATTTAAAAAAATTTAAAAAAATTCTTGACGACCGAAATAACTGAATTATGGATATGCCAATTTTGACTAAACATTTCTCATGAAGCACCGCGAGTCCCCTGAAGAAAGGCCTTCCAAATTAATACAATGCGTGAATCATGTGTTTGGTGCTATATGCGGTAAGAGTTTTACCTAGCACTATATTAATACTCTCAATTTTGTCCCGGTGTGGTTTATGCTGGACATAAAGGATTACGATCCAAACCGTCGTAAACTCACGAAAAGCAACCTATTGAGTAAAAATTCGATTTCTTATGAATTTTCTTATATAAATTGAAGCAGACCACGAAAATGTATTATGTCTTAGAAATAGGCCTCGAAAGCTTATTGACAATCCTTGGCACCTATATATCTCGATGGAACCTCAGCTCTAATAGCTCTGTATATGTGGTCACTTCTTGATATATGAAAACCAGAAATTGAGAGCAACGGTGTTGATGCCTGAAGAAGACACAATTCAGATTAATCCTAATCAACTACTGAATTAGATTTGTGTGGATTATGACTAAACCAGCTCACTGATGAAGCACCTGCAAGTCCCCAAACAAAGGCCTTGCAGATTATCACAATGCACGAATCATGTGTTTCATGCAGTCGACATCACCTGAGGGGCCGACAAAAGATTTGGGTGGATTATGACTAAACCAGCTCACTAAAGCCTTGTAGATTATCACAAGGCACGAATCATGTGTTTCATGCAGTTGACATTACCTGAGTGAGTAAACCAGCTCACCAATGAAGCACCTGCAAGTCCCCAAACAAAGGCCCACCTGCAAGTCCCCAAACAAAGGCCTTGCAGATTATCACAATGCACGAATCATGTGTTTCATGTAGTCGACATCACCTGAGGGGCCGACAAAATTTTTTTGTGGATTATGACTAAACCAGCTCACTGATGAAGCACCTACAAGTCCCCAAACAAAGGCCTTGCAGATCATCACAATGCACGAATCATGTGTTTCATGCAGTCGACATCACCTGAGGCTCCGACAAAAGATTTGGGTGGATTATGACTAAACCAGCTCACTAAAGCCTTGCAGATTATCACAAGGCACGAATCATGTGTTTCATGCAGTTGACATTACCTGAGCGAGTAAACTAGCTCACTGATGAAGCACCTGCAAGTCCCCAAACAAAGGCCTTGCAGATTATCACAATGCACGAATCATGTGTTTCATGTAGTCGACATCACCTGAGGGGCCGACAAAATTTTTTTGTGGATTATGACTAAACCAACTCACTGATGAAGCACCTACCAGTCCCCAAACAAAGGCCTTGCAGATTATCACAATGCATGAATCATGTGTTTCATGCAGTCGACATCACCTGAGGGTCCGACAAAAGAGTTCTACCTAGCATCTTATTTAAAATTGATAAAGGCGCATGTGTTTTTAGGGCATGCGCCGCCTTGATTTTTATGATTTGGAAGAGCATTCCGAGACCTTTTACCGAGGGATGATGGGTTTTCGGTCCTCTTGTGATCCCGTGTGGGTATTGGAAGGAGAGCTTGGAGAGGCCACCCAAGGGGTTATTCCTCGAGTATGAGGACTTCAAGGGAGATGTTGTAGGACACCTGAAGAAGGTGGGCCGAGCTTGTGGCATTTCCCTTCTTCAAGCAGGAAGAAGGTGGAGGTGTCAATGAAGAGATAGCCAAAATGTGTAGCTCGAAGAACTTGAAGGGCCTGCAGGCCAACGAGAATGGCGGATTACTGCGGATGATTTTCAAAAATGAGAAGAGAAGCTTGTTCGGGAAAAATGAGGTGCGTCACTAGGTTAGCCATCTCACTCCTTCCTCTTGGGAGAACAAGGACAATCTGAACGATATCGAATTAGTGCAGCAAAACAAAATATTCTCCCCTATTGTGATAAAAATTATCTAAAAAGTCTTAAATCAATTGTTCTTCTATCAATTCAATCATACACCGTCCTACACCTTTTTACAAGTTGTCAATTGAGTATATTCGATCAATTTTGATCAAAATTCATTGATGTGGATGCCGACTATCCTACGTGACAAGGTCAATGCTAATATGGCCAATTTTTAATAACATCTTCAAATTTTTTCGATTTTTTATTTTTTTCTGATTTTTATCTTATCTATTTTTCTTTTATCTTTTTTTTTCTTTCTTTCTTCTTCCTTTTACCAGTGGTCAGCTAGCCTTGTCTAAGCGAGAGTTGCCATTGCCCACCACAGGCGAGGCCCAACCATGCAAGGGTGAGCTTAGCAAAGGCAACACTTGGCGAGGCTACCCTAGCCTGGGTGAGGGCTCCCCTCGTCGAGGCTCACCATCGCCGAGGTGAGGCCAGCCACCCAACCACCGACAAATAGAATAAGAAGGGGAAAAAAAAGAAAGAAAGAAGGGAAAAGCTAGAAAAAATAATAATAAAATCGAAAAAAATCAACATATTATTAAAAATTATCCTCGTCAAGGCCGACCGTGTCACTTAAAACTACTACTATCCACGTTAGGAGTTTGCAACCGAAATTGGTTAGATAGAATCCATTGACAAAATTAAAAAGTTTAAGACTTTTTGGACAATTTTCCCTCTTGTGCAAACCTCGTAGGAAACAATATAATAGAGTAACATAAATACCAAGCACCCATAAACACAAAACTATTTTTTTATGTGGAAAACCTCCCCAATGTGAGAAGATAAAAACTCACGGGACAGGAGTCCATCCAAAATCTTCATTATCAATAAAATCATATGAACAAAATCCTTCCCTAATTAATGCTAGAGGTACATAGCAGCAACAACATTAAGAACACTAGTTTTAGCAACACACATGAATTCACAAGAGATCATGGATAAATCTCACTAATAACGTAAGTTTGGTTCAACCCACAAAAAACTTGATGTCGGGAGCTTCAAGTAAAAATCAAACTGATCAATTAGGTTTAAGACTAAATTGGTATAATTAAAATGTTTAAGACTAAATTGGCAAAAATGTATTAGATTTCATTTTTTCGGATAATTTTTCCAACAAAAATATGTGCCACTTGTTCAAGCAAATGATTACTCGTATTTTGAAAGAGTATTTCTATTTTGATAAATTGATTGTTTTGTTAGTATGTTAAATATAGATGTTGTTACTCGTCAAATCTCATAACAATGTTAATAATCTACGAGGAAATTTATAGTAGTGAAATGTTAGAACTCTGCATTATTATGTGAAACATGTGTTTGTTTTATCAAATAATTAAATCGAGGTTGCGGGCATGAAATCAATAGAAAAATAATTTAATCGTTAAGTAGGGGTCATATGATCATTCTTCACTGTGTATAAAGCAATGACAAGGAAATGAAAAACCAACACAGACCAGCAACAAAAAGATTGGTGCTTCACCATGTGTGGGGTTCTAAAATTAGAATAGCTGGCAGTGTTCTCACAAATTCTCACACCTTCGTCTACTTGTTTTCGTGCTCAATCACCAAGATGAGAGGTATCACCATGGAACACCAGAAAGTTCCATTGCAGTCTGCCATTGCAGAACATGACCGGGAGGCCATTGATGAACTAATTGCTTCGCTTCCCACAGGGAATGGCTTGATTTTTCCTATGCACTGCCTTTACCTAAACTTTTGGTGCCCGATCAGCGTGCTTCCTAACGTGATCGAGTTCCAGTGGCACTTCGAAGCCAAATGCAAGGACATTGTCTTGGCCTCTTAGCCCAAGTCAGGGACCACCTGACTTTAGGCCCTAGCGTTCTCCATCATTAACCGCTCCTGCTTTGACATCTCCAACCCATCATCGAGCTCAAGCTGCATGGGAGAAACCCGAGGCCGAACTTGACGGCCTGGCAAAGCCAAGGCTCTTCGCGACTCACATCCCTAACCCAACCTTGCCAGAAAGCGTCAAGCGGTCGGACTGCTGGATCATTTACATCTGCCGGAACCCATTGGACACCGTGGTTTCCTCGTGGCACTTCTACCTTGGGCTGGCGCGGTCGGCTGGCCACCGGAATGGTCCTCAAGTACGAGGACTTACAGGAAGATGATGGAGGGCAGCTGAAGAAGGTGGCCGGGTTTGTGGGGCTTCCCTTCGCTGAGGAGGAATAGAAGGGAGGAGTGATTGAAGAGATAAACCAAAATGTGTAGCTTAAAGAACCTCAAGGACCTGGAGGTCAACAAATCCGGCAAATTACCGGCGCATATCAAGATTGAGAAGAGAAGCTTTTTCTGGAAAGGCGAGGTGAGTGCTTGGGATAATCATCTCGCTCCTTCTTCCATGGTGGAACGCCTCAACTCGATAGCATCATCCAAGAGAAGATGAGCCCTTTTGGGTTGGAATTGAGAAAACATTTTAGTTGCTTTCGACCCCTTCCTTCTCTAAAGTATAAACAGAAATGAATGAAAGCAAAATCGAATGGTTTTCGCAGCCAGCTTCATTTATCTTGCTTCTCCTCGTTGCTTGGGTGGTGTAGGGTAAGAAAAAGAGCAAATCCCAATTGAACTAAAGAAACCTCGACTCTCTCTCTCTCCCTCTGCGCTAAAGACCGGACAAGTAGGGAAGAGAGGCTGGTCAGTTGGCTAAATTGCGGATATTGGACAAATAATAATTTCAATTCATAAGGACAGTTCTACTGTTTAGTTTAAAAAAGAAAAAAATTTCGGTACTGGTAAATCAATAAAAAAGTTGATAATTTGCTAATTACGAATTTTTCTTATCTTTCACTGGCTTTTATTTGTTTTTTTTTTTTTTTATCAACGACTTAAATGTGCTAACTCTTATATGGATTAACTAATCTTTATCCAAGTAACAAACTAATCATTGAGTTTTCTTATCTTTTATAAACATTTATATGGTTTTTTTTTAATAATTTATTGACTTTCGTTATCGTTTACCAACTACTTTATTTATCCTCTCTTATATAAAATTTACCAATATATATTTGTGTGGATTATCAGTTGTTCTCCTATGAGACTACCAACTAATTTTAGTTTACCGATTCTCATTTGAATTACTCATCAATGTTTATTTCGTTTTTAATTTTAAAAGTCTAAAACTTTCTATTGAGTTACCAACTTATGTTTTGTCTTTCTTACTAAAGATTTATATAAACCAACTCTTTTTAGTAATGATCAACCTTTAATAGAGTGATTACCATCTTCTATCCAATTAAAATATCAATTAGTTTTGCGTTAATGGCTTTTATTTGCTCTTTCTTTCTTCTTTTCAAATTACCTCTTGAGCTTCACTGATCATCCTTTCTATAGACATTTCCAATCTTCCCATTGAAGATAGTCTCGAGGAGCAAAAAGCCGTTGAGAGTCGTTAGAAGCTGTTTGTCCAAGGTCCATACAATTTTTTTCCTCGAACATCAACATGGTTTCCCAAAATGGAGTCTACTCGTTTTGTCACATCATTAGGTACTTCGACAATCTGACAAAAGCTATCAACTACTCTCAAACAATTATCAATTATTTTGCTATGGTGTTTCCAGCTATTAATGGCTATAATATTTGTCTCTAACAATGATCTTTGGATGAACGTATCAATAGCATCCCCAATGACTCAGCATTAGTACACATCCATGCTCATAATTAGCATGTGCACTTTATCACCAATCTCTTGATGTTATCTACAAATAAACCATAAGAATAACTTGCATTCTACTTCTAATAATACTCCTAAGTATATCAACTTCCAAAGACTTCATAGATCAACCATAGTCCTTTTAAGTCTTTATGAACACCTTGCCATGTCTGAATTATTCACGTCCTTTCAAAATCTATATCACCATAGCTAGTCTTTGCTAAGCTTTTCAAGCAATTATGGATATCATCACAATATTTCCAAAATCACCACAAACATATGGAGATGCCATTATAGATATTATATAAAGTATAGTTTTGGAATCATCATAATTTCATAGGGGTGTTTTCCAACAAGCAGGGGTCACCAAGCCTCAACAATGGCTGGTGACCCTTGCCCAGATCTGGGAGAGGGAAGACAAAGACAAAGATCTTCTCGCTTTCGGTGGCAATTGCAAAAGTGAGCAAATTTCTTCGCCATCCGTGAAACAATGGTTGCTTTTGTTGCATTCCCCTTGCCGCCGCCTCCTCTACTAGATGTGGCAAAATAGATCCAAAGCCCATTCTTTAACTCGTATGTAATGGCCCAGTCACATATGAATTACCAAAAAATTCAAAAACAGGTTGAAAAGGGTTCAAGAAATAAATGGCTAACTCCATATGGATCTAAATGGGTTGGGAACAAGCACATTTGAGACCCATTTTCATTGCAGCATAATTACCCATTAAAGAGAGAAGTGGTCTTCCAGAATTTGTTGAATTTTGCTGAAGCCCAAAAGCTTGCCTGTGTCAATCCGTAATTGGGTTTTAATAGTTAGTGGTATAAAGAATGTGGCTTGTTCACGTTTTACATTATCACTTATCTTTCGTCTCGTTTCAGTGTTGTTCCTCTATTGATTCACCATTGAAGCAGCTTACAAGCAGTACTTCTGGGAACACTACCATTAATAAAGTATCGATAAAAAAATGAGGGGAAAAAAACGTGGATATTCAAAATTTTCCCATGTAGGAAAGTACATGAACGGCCCATTCATTTTGAACCCCAAAGTTCGACCACATAATCTTTTTAAAAGATAGTAGCTTAGGAGAATATTTTAGATTTTTAGCGGCAATAAGATTGTCAGTTTAATTATTTATTAAGGCAACTTTACAAAATGAAGTTATTAGGAATATGAGCAAAATTTATTAAGACATATCTAAATATTGATATGGCCCTTAAATTTACAAACTATTAAGATGTGGTACAAATATTAAGTTATTAAAAGTACAAGTTAGGCAAATCCATGGGGGTGGGAGACCTTCTTTGGGAATTGGGATGAGGATGATTTAGCTTTAAGTGTGGATTTCGACTTTTATGCTCTACATAGAGGAGGGCAAAAGTTAGCATAAGAGTAAAGTAAGATCGACCAAATTAAGTAGGGGTATGAGTCATTAAAATTATATTTTATTTAAATAAATCAATTTGAGTCAGATCATTTTTACTCATGATCCGGTCAAGTTTGAGAGTAAAAGTTAAAATATGAGTAGAGTATAATCGACAAAAAAAAAAAAATTGTACAAATGCTTATGATATTTGGAAAGTTATTTGTCAACATGAGTTGGATTCGGATCAAGTTTGGGTATGGGTCATTAAAATTATTTTTCATTTAAATAAGTCAATTTGGATCAGATCAATTTAACCCGACCCAATCCAGCCATTTCATAGGCCTATCCTTTACTTCCGTACGCATGGTTTGTCTTCATCTCTTAGGATTCCTCTACTCAAAGCATTTATTGATCGTTATTTCTTGGTCTCCATTTCTGTGGCTTTCCCTCCGCGAGCATGTTTGCCAGCCAGAACCACCACTTGTACAGTGAAGATCCACGCCTAGAGCCAATGAGGGTCACCGGCCATTGTCGAGGTACGGCAACTCCCACTAACCCTTCCACCACCACCTCACCAAGTGATATTATGCAGTCCCTTTTTTTTTTGTTTTTTTTTGTTTGTCCTTTTCTTTTGGAAAAAATAGGACGCCGAGTAAGAAGAAGAAAATAATAAATAAATAAATCACTTCAATATTATCAGTTAGCCTAATTAGACAAAACTAACAGAAAGATTTGATTGTACAATTTTAATAAGTTTTAAAACTTGATTGTACTTTTTAAAAGTTTAAGAATATAATTGCATGTTCATGATAAATTTTAAAATGTATGCTACTCTTATCTCCTAAAAATAACGTCTCTCGTCCTATATAAAGAATGAAAAAAAAAAAGAAGTGTCAAAAAAAGTTTCTTGTCAAATTCGTTATATTAAAAGAAAATATCCTATACATTAATCAATATTTACAATAATAAGATATTGGCAACTTAATCAAGTATATTCAGGGTGCAATTCGGGTTCCAAATCTCAACCATCAAGCACTAATCCCAAGGGTCATCACTCTCACCTCACCTCCCACTTTCTTTCATTCACACTCAACTTTGGCACTCACCAACACACATTAACTCCAAAATCTCATTAATTTCGATCCCCTGCTCCCTCCCATTTGTCCTCCTCCTCCTCCTCCTCTCTCTTTCTCTCCCATGTCCTCCTCCGCCGACCCCCCGGCGGCGACCGGAGTCGGCCTCGGGTACGGCATCGCCATCGCCGTGAGCCTCCTCGTCCTCATCTCCACCATCATGCTCGCCTCCTACGCCTGCGTCCGCGTCAAGTCCCACAACCTCCGCGCCACCTCCGACGGCGGCGACCCCGACGCGGCGGACCCCACGCCCCGTGCTGCGGAGATTATGGTGGCGGTGGGGATGGACGGGGCGGCGATAGAGACGTACTACCCGAAGCTGGTGCTAGGGGAGAGCAAGAGGCTGCCGAAGCACAACGAGGGGGGGCATTGCTCGATATGCTTGGCCGAGTACGAAGCCAAGGACGTCATACGGTGCGTACCGGAGTGCAGCCACTGCTTCCACGCTGCCTGCGTCGACGCATGGCTCAGGGTCAGCGCCACGTGCCCGCTGTGCCGGAGCTCGCCGGCTCCCACGCCGCTCGCCACGCCGCTCTCGGAGGTGGTCCCCCTCGCCATCAACTCCAGGTGACATTGGTCGGGCTGAGTTTTCTTTGTTTTGTCTAGGTTTTGGGTATGTCCATTTTGCGGTATATGTAGCGTAGTCGCTAGAAGAACCACGAGCATGCATGGTTCTTTTGCCTGTTCGTTTCCTTGTCCCCTTAGATGGTGAAGAATTTCCTTTAATCTGTATGTATTACGCAATGCAGCTCAATAGAGAATATTCAAGAGCGGATTTATTCCTTTTGTTCCATTTTTTTCCCTTAATGAAGAAATCAGGGATCTTAACACAAGCTTTGTACAAATCTTGAGCCGTTGATTCAAGTTTCCCCTGACGTTACCCCGTCATTATCCCCATTCAATCCGATGGTCGAGTGGAGCTAAAACTAGCTAATTGCTTTGGATTGGTACCCTTCAACAGCCACTCAATACAAATGGAGAAGTAGATCCCACACCAGATGAGAAAAGCTTGCTTGGCTGATTTTCAAGTCGGATAAAAATTGATCGAACGAAGTGGATGGCAAGAAACGATGCGGCCAAATTAGAAGATCGTGATGATTGTTGCCTACGTTTGAAAGGAGCTTAGACTGACCTTTTGTTTCTAAACTAGGCGTGTAGGCCTAGTGTATATTTTATCTAGTCAGTGGCAACAGAAAGCACGAAGTCGTGTCTTAGGAGATCGGGTCGGCTCTTTTGGACTGATCTACAAAGTCAACATTTCTCGAGATTTGTCCCCTCATTCCATGTCCATAGTTCTCTCGTCTCTAGAAAATTGAACGGGGGGGTCCTCTTGGATTCACCAGTTCGAATAGGGTACATAAGCGCAATGCAATCCCAACCGATGACCCATCGGAAGCTAAACTGAGACTCAATTCTCTGGATTAGAGCAGCTTGGTTACCTTCCGTTGGAAATTTTTTTTAAGTTTATATGTTCAGATGTAGATCTGAGTCATTATCCAGATGGCCCCCGCAGACATTAATAAAAAAATAAAGGCGCTGAAAGGAATGGGAACAGATGGACTATGCCGACCTTGGTTAGGGTCACTGGCCGACACTCGACAGTCCACATAAATGACCTGTTGGCACTTTAATAGTCCCTTCACATGGGCCGAAGAGGTCGTTGCCGGTGACAATTAAGGCGTCGGGATGTGCGAAAGACGGGACCAAAAAGTGGAGATGCTGTCCCAACCAGTCAAATATAAAAAGCTTCTTTCCCCGTGGTCATTCTTTTATTTTCTTCTCCTTTCTGAACATCCTGCGACTTAATGCTCATGACCGAGCCAGAGGACTCTAATGAAAAGGGATGAAGTGCTCGCAATGGTCAGGTGCATGAATGGTGCGCGACGATATCCATCATTTTCGGCGGTTGGCACGAAACAATGAGCTGTACTTTTATTAGCTATCATGGTCGTATGCACAATTCCTGAGGACTAAGCGTTACATGCTTCTTCCGGATAAGAAAAAAATTCATGTTGAGTATGGAAGAGAAAGCCCCATGTCGATTTCACTGAGAAATGGTATCATCCTTCGGAAGAGCGACATAGTTGATAGGGATGACAGCATTGGACTTGCGGCCATCTCTGCGCTCCTTGCCGCTCGAGGGCACTCCATGACGGCTGGGGGTGGCACCCCGTCGGCCAATTGGTGTTCCGAGGAGGGTATTGGCAGTGGTGCTCTGGCCGAGCGGTTTCTTGGGCCGGGAACCAAAGATGGCTTCTTGTTCCGTAGCAAGTTGCTCCTGTAGTCGTTTCTGCTCCTGCAAGAAGCAGAAAGAATGGATAGCAAGAATTACTAGGCAAGTTCAGCCTCAATAACAAATGTCAATGCTGAAGCTCCTAAATGAGGACGGCATAATAGAACCTTCAAGATCCACAACAAATGATAATAGGAGAATGAATTAGTGCCATTTTACGTGTGAAAGACAGAAAATCAGACCCGTGTGTTTTGCATATCAACATAATGAAATGCAAGCAGTGCCAGATTAAACGATTTAAGCATACCCGAAATCGACGCTTTTCCTCTTCCCTCTCTTGCTGCAACATTATGTACTCCTCCAGAGTACACAAGAGAGGATCCTGGAATTAACTAGCAATTTGAGTTGAACTACTTAAATGCTAAATTGTACATAAAACAGAAGATGAGTGAGCTCATTAATTACCTTATCATACAAGAAAGGAATCCCTTTCTCTGATTCCCAAGCTTTTATTTTTGATGTCAGAGTTTCAATAATAGCTAGTCAAGAAAGTTTGAGTCTTGTATGAGCATATAAACATCCATCCAAATCATAAACAGTAAAATAAACACTTCTTGTCAACTGCAAATTGAAACCTTACAGACTACTTCATTAAATAAAACCCGACTACTATGCATCAGAAGGTTATAAGCTTACAACATAACACAAGGAGTTTCCTTGCTGTCACAAAAACGCTACAATAGGTACAGCATTTAATTTAATTCGAGAGATAAAATCATGTTGTGAAGATGCTGATAACAGAAACACTTCCACAGTAGTCTTCTCCATGGGGGTAAGGGCTCAGAGAAAATGACACATTCAGGAGAAATAGCTTGATTACCGCAGGAAAAGAAAATTTCTCTTGACAGTCTGTCACTTCTATGTAACATAGACTAATATTTATGTTGATTAATCAAGTCTCAAAGTTAATTAGCAATGGTATTGATTGACTTATAGTTCAACTATTAAATCAAGGAGGCACTCTGCCACCAATCATCAAAGACTTAGATATTGTTATAACAGCGTCTGTAGACGATGAAAAGCTCACATGGTATTTTGCTGACCAGGATCCGTGCCTTCTCTGCACGTTTGAGACTTTTATGTGCGCCCCTGCCAGCAGAATAGCGATTTTCGTCCTGCGAAGGGAAAAGTAAAGTGAGTAACTAAGGATTCAAAAGCTGAAAGCTTGCAACGTGATTGCCTAAGAGCAAGTACACGGCTCAAAGGTATTACTTGCTACGAGTCTCCTAACATAGATTGTAATAAATTAATCAATTTAGCACAAATGTAATAAAAAGAAATGCAATGATCTCCTATAATTGTACACATGGAGATAAGTCTAATTTTATGTCTGAGCAATACAGACTTGTTCACGAGCCTAAGTAGAAGAAATTTCTCTGGCTTGTTATTTACATTTTCTCCTCAAAGAATCATCTAGGAGCAGTAACAAGTTCATTTGCTATGACTGAGGCTAGTGACATAAAAAAAGGCCCAAGGGGCAACACTAATGTCAACAAGTTGGGTCAGGCCTTTCCTCATCACGCTTGGGCATGGATTTGGTTTTACCCTGTAGCGCAACAAGGAGGTCGATGACATATATATTTAATACCCAGTACTCATGTTATGGAAGTAAGCAAGATTATCATCACTTGACATATAAATGTAAAATTTGGAAGAGAAAATGGAAGTAGGTGGTGTGGAAAGAAAACATTAACATACTCACTAAAAGTGAATGCTCCAAAGACAGAAAAAGTCATAGAGCTGTAAGTTTCTCAAAGCATCCAAGATTTGTTCTTGCATGTTTTGACAATGCCTGGGATTCACCTTTCAAGTATAGTATCTCCAAGAAACCTTGAGATGCCATATTGTAAAACCAGAACAAAAGCTAGAGTACTGTATGTATCTACCGCCAAACTGTGCAGCAAAGCAATTCAAAAGCTTTTTGAGAGTTGATACCTTTTCATAATCATCAAGCCATTTCTCCTCTTCCGCTGCATACTTCCACTTCTCTACCTTATCCAAAATATCCTTTCTGCTCAGAGCTTGCTCTTTCGCTTTCGCAATCTGGTCGTCCATGCTTGAAAGTAGGTCAGACATATCAGCATTGCCTGCAAGTGCATGTTGAAAACAAAATTTAACAATTCATTGCAGGTATTTTTGTTTAGCCTCAGAGCAAGAAGTGTGCATTTTGATTCCCTCCTAAAAAAGGGGCCTTAATATGAACAAAGTAAAAGATACATGCACAAGAGAGGAAAGTGGAATATATCAGGAACAAGGAGACTGCTAAAGGTACAAACATCATACTGGAAATATATACACACGGGATAAGGGTTGGAGGTTGGAACCCCTTACAACAAATTTCTATTTCACACAAGTTGAAATTGATTGCTAAGAATGACAACTGAAATGCAGGGATGAATACTTCACGAATGCTTCTTTACCCTGGGATTTGGTAAATATGCACATCATGGAAAGTGCTGAATAACTTGAGGAAGGTAATGCCAATAGAGAGTATTTCTACTTTATCACTGTGGAAGATGAAAAAGGGAATAATGAGTGGGACCTGACTCTATAAGGCTGATGAGAATCTGTCTGGCTGCATCACTGTCCACATCCATATGAACACCTCTGTAGATTTCTTCGAGCTCACTTTGCCTCTTTAAAACAAGCTCCTTCATCTTACTGGCCTTTAGAACATTCAACCTCTCTACTTCAAGCTCAGCCTAGAAATAACAGGCTTAAGCATGTTTACAGAAATCCAACAGACAACTTCTTAAATATGGTAAGAGTTTATTTGTGAAATAAACCTCATGTCACGATTTCACCTGCTCAATGACTTCTAAAGCGAGGGATCCTGGCTTGGACACCTCGTCAACATTGGAAGAAATTAAACTAGTGACATAGTCATACTTTTTCTGTTCCTCAGTAGAAGTGTCCATAAGGTTCCACAGCTCCATGAGTGTGCTCCCTAGATTTTGAAGCTACAATTACACCAAAGAAATTTCTCTTCATTCCAATGCCATCAAAAAATCTTGCAGCAAACAAGATTATTCTGTTCACCAGCAACAAGTATTAGCCCTGAGGGCATTTTATTAAGCTCGAGCTCGGGAAGATCATTAAGACAATCAATAGGCCACAAAAAAGTAAAGAGAGGAAGAATCTGCTTGTACTGAGTAGCCGTTACAAAAGAAATTTTTAAAGAGGAATTAAATTAACTACAAACTTATCCATTTGGTTAATACTTGCATTTTTATGTCTCCGGAGTAGTGTATTTTTCCCTTGTCGTTGCTTGAAAGCACAAAGTATGCAACTAAGTCTTAAAAATCCATGCAGTTCCAGCAAAGACCTTGCCAATACAAGCATGATCATGGACAAAAACAACCTTAGAAATAAGGAAGCAATGAGACGTTTTTAGCAGTTCTAGCAAAGACCTTGCTAATACGAGCATGATCATAGGCAAAAACAACCTTAGAAATGAGGAAGCGATGAGACGTTTTTAGCAGTTCCAGCAAAGACCTTGCTAATAAAAGCATGATCATGGGCAAAAACAACCTTAGAGATAATGAAGCAATAAGACATTTTTACGTGCTCTAATCAGGAATTACAAGTCTGATGTAGCATATACACATGAGACATAAAGGGAAAATAGCCATCACCTTCTGTAGTCTTTGTCGTTTTTCTTGATTTAAGGAACGGATCGCACTGGTGAGTCTAGCAAGAGTGTCATTGCTTATGCTTTTAACCTGGTCACTTTTGCAGCGGCTCAAACTTGGATTAATTTCATTGACAGTTTCAAAGAAATCAAACGACATGACGACTGACAACTGATGGATAGCGTTGATATGGTTGTTCACTCTTTGTAAGCGGATCAACTGCAACTCAAATAAAAGAATTGTTTAATTTGAGGTATTTCCCAATTTTTCTCCTAGGCTTTGCAGAAAAAAAAGCGTACAAGACAGATAAAAGAAATGATATAAACCTTCTCATTTTGAAGCTCCTGCAAGTGTGATTTCAGTTCCGCCAACTTGTTTAATGTCCAATCGCTTTCATTAACTCGCAGAGAAGTAGAATCATTGGACGGTCCATTTCCTGCTATCTCTGCACATATCTGGGCAATCTGCCATTGCGTCTCTGAAAATTCCTTCATTCTTTCGTTTTTCTTCAATCTTAAGTCATCGAGAACAGGTTGTATAGCAGATAGTTGCTCTTTGAGAGTACCCTTCCCCTTCATAATCAAGTGATATCTAAAAGCTCAGCACTTATCTTCACAGAAATATTTACTTAAGGAACTAGAGAGAACAAACCAAATTGATAATTCTATGGTAGGCCCCGGCTCGAAAAAAAAAGAAAGAATTTTCTCCTCTCTTCCCCCAAAATTTTTTTCCCCTATTTTCACTTCATCAATGTATACTAAAATGCTATGGAGTAATTGTGCAATGATTTATTCTTATAATTTTCAATCCCCGATCTGCACTTCGATAATTAAAGGCTTGAAAGGTTTATGCAGTGATCAATTCATGTAACTATCAATCCCCTGATCCTAAATTTCGAATATTAAAGATAGAAAAGGTTAATGTGAGTACCCACGCAATGATCATGCGCTCCCCGAGGGCAGAAATAAGGTTGGTTATTTCAGCTTCAGACTCAGCTAGTGACTGATGCAACTCTGCCTTGTACTTTCTGGTTTTATCGACCTTCCTGCGGTAAATGTCAAGACACTCCTGCTCCAGCTGCAGAAGCATTCTATCCCTTTCGTCATCACTCTCACCGATCTCGTCCCAAATGATCTGCCATACAGTGGTAATTAGATCACAATGGAAAACTACTGCATAGGCAGTTCCAATCCCGAAGAACAAAAAAAGGGGAAATCAGAATAAGAGACAATGTTCGAACCACACTAACAAAGCGATCGAATTCCTTTCCAATCCTACCATCTACCCATTCTTCGATTCTACACAGACGACTCGGAATGCCATTGGCTGACCATAAACTCTGGAATGTGTATCGTAGCGGAAGACGAAACGCCGAAATGCAATCTCAAAATCCTTGGCGACTTCGACGCGAGGAGAACAATATCGACCTGAATCTATGCAGAGCAAACCGCGGAAGAGGCCAGAGTAGAATTAAAGTCTCCGATTCGGCGAAAGAAGACGAAGCCCAGTGCTTAATGGAGCAGGAAAGTCGAGAAAGAGACTGACCTGAAGCTCGTGGAGGAGGGAGCTACAAGTGGTGTGGCTTCGAGAGGGAGCGGGCTGCGGATCCGCCATGCCGGATGAATCCCCCGCCGCTCGGAAGTCGTCGGAAGATGGAAACCGCCGGCGATTCGAGAAACCCTAGAAGGAAGAAGGAAGAAGAAAGGAGAAGGGGAGAGAGAGAGAGATTGGATCGTATTCGAACCGGAGAATCTGCGCGTTTTATGAGTAGGATGGAGAGGGAGAGAAATGGGAAATTTTTGGGGGAGCCGGAGCCGGAGCCGTACTGGTCGTCGGTTACGGATTGAGGTTTCGTTTTGGCGGGCAAATGAAATCGGATTTCCCCATTTTTGAATCGGCACGATTTGGAGGGCACGGTGGGCCCCCCCCCGCGCGATAAGCAAGAGAGGATGGTGATAATTCTTTTGTAAAACCATCGGTTATCGGAGGGATGAAAACGGTCCTTTGATTTTTTATTTTTTTACTTTGGTCTGAAAAGGATCTTTAATTCAATGGGTTGGTTGACCTGAGGTGGGTGACAGATAGCCCCTTTTTTTTTTCTCTAAATAAAATCTTGCATCCGATTCTTCTATTTATATACTCAAATCTTTAAATTATGCTGGTCAACTTCTTTTTCCTTGATCTGATTCGACCACAATGGCCCATTTATTAGAATCCTACGTCGCTTGAATGCCATTAATTACAATTCACTCAAAATCAATGGATATCGAATCATGGTATAAATTTTTTTAGTAAAAGCTACTTGCTATCTCATTCGAGGAGTCTACGCTCATTTTAAAGTGGGTTTTTTCACGAATGTAAAGAAACGTGCATGAATCGTAATTCCATTCAATTTCTATTGCACATGCCTCGTTTTGTAAATCATATATAATTTTGGATCCGAAATTTGGAGCTATCTAGATGTAATTTGAATTAAAAATATTCTCACATAAGAGGCGAGACGAATGTCGCGCGAGCTTTCACCATCAACATCAACACGTAACTTCAAATCCGAGGTTACCAACCTTAAGGGATCCTAGATTTGAGGTTGCCAGAGGTTGGACCTTGATCTCAGTGTTGCCCACGGCCTATGTGGTCGCAACAAATCGCAAGCTTAACTTGCGTCCCTTGGTGTTGATGATGATGACAAACCTCGACCTCGTCGATGAAGATTATCAAGAAAAGTGGGTGAAAAGGAATTTGATGGTGGTGAATCGTTGACAAGAAGACAAAGGCTAGTGGAATTTGAAGTTGCAGTATATATGTCAATGGTGGATTGAGGGAGAAGAATCAACCCACTTTATTTTTTATAGGAATCAATGATAAGAAATATTGAAATCCGATTGGATTATTCAATCTCCATTACCCATATCAAAGTGGGCCAATTTTGGATTCGAAAGTTGGAGCAACACATAATCCGATATACCTAGATATAATTTGAATTAAAAAAAAATTAACATAGGTGAGATGTACCCAATAAGATAATAAATTTGACAGACATTTGTCATGCGAGATTCTATCATCAATACTGACGTGTAACCTCAATTCTGAGGTTGCCAATCTCAGAGAACCCTAGCTCTAGGGTCACTGGAGGTCAGACCTCGATCTCAATGTCATTGACAGTCTCTTTTGGTCACGGCCAACCGCAATCTTGGTTCACGTCTCATGGTGTTGATGACGACAGATAAACCGTGACCTCGTTGATGAAGATTGTTAAGAAAAGTGGGGGAAAAAGGAATTTGATGGCGGTGAATTGACGACAAGAAAGACAAGGCATGGTGGAATTTGAAGTTGCGGAATATAATGTCAATGGTGGATCGAGGGAGAAAAATCGAGGCCACTTTCCCTTGGAAGATTTCCTTTTTTGCTCTCTTTTCGTTCTTTCCTCTGTCGCGTCTGGCATCTTTGACTATTTGAACAACTTCAGAGAGGAAGTCGCGAGCCCGTGATCCAGGTGATGCCGTGGCGCGTGTGGCATGGAGGTGAAGGGCATCCTTGACGGGGATCGAGAGCCGCAAGTTCTTCTGTCAATAGAGCAATTATTTCGTTAACTCATGTCCATGTTATATTCAATGATATTTATCAAAATACCATACAGACAAATTACAAATCTCATCATTATCCCATCTCATTTATTCTATCGGATAAAAAAATCTCTACGACCTAACTTCATCTATATAATTTAAAAATATTACTTAAATTTCACAAAATTATGGAAGATTATATGTGAATATATTTGCTAATATTTGCATAATTACGACTTATTCGAATCAAAGGAAAAAGCCAAAATGGCAAAAAAGATTTTGACCAAGTAAAACGAACGTGCCCGTAAACTTTATATTTTTTAACAAGGTTCGAAAAGCTTTCTCTTCAACGAGGACCAGGGCCCCAGGGGGGCGGTGGGGGAGCGCGCGTGAGCCGCCTCCACCCACCGCAGTTTCCGAGACGCGCGTCATCATTTCATCCGCTGCTTTCACGGGAAGACAAATGAACCGTCGGGATTTGATTGGTCGTGATATGATCTGATTGATTGATCGAACCGACAGATATCGTCCTTCGTACTTTTGCTCAGTTCCCGGTGGAGGTCAGTCAACCGAGATCATCACAGTCCCTCCATCTTCTCGCCGATGTGATCGATCGATCCATCGATCATGGACTCGTGCGCATCGTGGTCGTCGCCGTCGTCGTCGGAGACTCTCCTGGGGCTTCTCCTCCGTTCGAGGCTGAGCCCCCGGTCCTGCGGCTCCGGCGAGTACGCCCACGAGCTGCTCCGGGAGTGCGCCGCGAGGGAGCTCAACGCCTTCCTGTGGATCTCCCTCATCGCCGTCACCGCTTACCTGGTCGGGAAGGTGGTCCGGCTGGCGAGGCTGTGGATCGGGGGGAGCA
Organism: Eucalyptus guilfoylei; assembly: GCA_016097605.1. Taxonomy (NCBI): domain Eukaryota; kingdom Viridiplantae; phylum Streptophyta; class Magnoliopsida; order Myrtales; family Myrtaceae; genus Eucalyptus; species Eucalyptus guilfoylei. Next base: position 982,191 of record CM027869.1, read on the forward strand.
GGATCCCTGGGCCTCCCTCCTCGTCCTTCTACGGCCACTGCAAGCTCATCTCGAGGGAGAATCTCGTCGGTGAGTCTTTCCGTCTTCGAAGTGTTGATGTTCGGAGGGAAGCTTCTTTGAGCGTCGAGGATGGAGAGGGCGTGGACTAGATGTCGGTTGTTGCGTGCTCGTTGATTGATTGGATTTGCAGCGAGTCTCGTTGATAGTAGGCCATCCTATGCCGTGCGTAGTTTGGTCCTATTTCTGGTTTGATTGTGGATAATCATGTTCCCGATGCTATTCTTAGCTTGTGAAATCCCTGAGGAAGTTGTTCGATGTTCACTGGTTGGCTTGAATGTTACTCTCGCTGGTGTTTTACGACTGGACTGAAGAAGAACATCTGAGATTATCGAGAGAGAGAGGAGCAATTAGCTGAATGTACTTGACCACACGACCACTGTAGACGTGCAAGATTTTACTCCATTGACAGTTGATGGAGCAGTCCAATCACTGGAAGGCCCTATAATATTACTGGAGAGCTCTATCGTTGCACTTTGTTTTTCTTCTGTTTCCTCTGGTAGTTTGTTGTTTTAGTGACTGCTAATTGTCGTGCCTTCCGTATAGTTGTGTCTTCTCTAGAATATCGGCACTGCCATTTAGTTTATTCTGTTAGTGATTAGTAATTTAAGAGCTTCTCGTCTGTGTAATGTCTTTTTCTCATTCTGGATTCTCTTGTTGATCCTGTTGGCCTTTCTTAGATGTTCTATCCATCCTCCATGAGAAGTATGGAGCAGTTGTCAAGCTGTGGTTAGGCCCGACTCAGCTTTTGGTATCGATGAAGGATGAAGGACTCGTCAAAGAAATGCTTTCAAAGGCTGAAGATAAATTGCCTATTGTTGGTAGGGCCTTTCAATTGGCCTTTGGACGATCGAGCCTCTTTATGCCCTGTTTTGACAAGGTGCAGACTCCGGTTCCTTGTCCTTATGTGGTCCAAAGTGTATAGGGAGCCGTGATTTTCTCTGGAGCAATAGCACCTCTAGCTGTTGCTTTACTATGATTAAAAGAAGTTGAAATAGGTCATTTCACCAGTCAAATAACTGAATGTTTTTGACTCTGTATTCATGGTCCCATTGCCAATTTATTGCCACCCCCAGCACCTTGAAATATGCCATGCCAGTGTCTATCCTTTTTATTGAAGTAGATGACTTTGTTTCTGTCTGTTCATATAAACTATCTAGCTGACTGGGATTTGCATTATTATCTTATTGTTGAAGCTTAATGTGTTAGTATTAACGGCCAAATTGGAGATGATACCTCAAGGTTATGCGTCAAATGTGCTCTTCTTTTTTCTTTTACGAGGCATGAATCATCAAATATCCTTGTTTTGGTTCCTTACAAATACTTTTCATTTGTTAGTTCTTCATTCACCTAATGTTTCCAACAGGTGCAAAAGAGAAGAGAGTTATTGGAAGCAGAATTGAATAAAAGATTGCATGAGAAAGCTGGTGTTGTGACCACAAAGGTCGTGGACTCTATCATGGAAAAGATGCGTCTATTAATGGCCAAAGGAAGTGTGGACTCTAACGTATTATCTCAACATATGGCGTTCACAGTTTTGGGTGCCACATTGTTTGGGGAAGCATTCTTGGGTTGGTCTGAAGTTACTGCCTATGAGGAATTGCTCATGTCAATTTCCAAGGATGCATATTTTTGGGCTTCATATAATGTCACTCCTTTCTGGAGACGGGAATTTTGGAGGTACCAAGGCATGTGCACAAAGTTGAAATACCTGACTCAAAAGTTTGTTCAACTTTGCGAAAAGAACTATGAGAGATGTTGCCCCCTTGATGAGAAGCCTAAAATTGATCCGACAGTAGGAAGTTCTCTGGCATGGTCTCCTGCTATGATGCCTGATAATTTAGTGTCTAAGGAGCTAAATAGCCAATTTAATCCAAGTGAGGAACCATTTGCTAATATCATGGGTGTCATGTTTCATGGATGCCTGACTACTGCCAGCCTAATTGGCGATATCTTCCTAAGGCTTGCATCGAATCAAGAATTGCAAGATCAGGTCTTTTTCCCCCTTTCTACTGCTGTTATAGATTGTTTATGTGACCAAGCAATTCAGATGTAAACTATGTACTATTGGGTAGAAAGTTTGAATCTAAGCAATGCAGGGGAGGAAGTTTGAATCTAACCTTCCTGTTCTCAGTTTTTTTTACGCCTGGGTGATTGTTAGCAATTCTTCCTCTTGGGTGCTGGTCTTTTGTCGGAGGTCTTGGCCCTTGGTGCTTGCCTCTATCCTTTGTATTGTCAAGTCGCCATATGAGTCTATGTTCCATACATCAGTTTTAGATGGGTCGATGCTAGAAGGTAAATGGTGATTGATCTGGTTGAACATTGACTATGACTTAGCTTAGGTTTGCCGTGAGCCATTATCATATCAAGGAAGTTAATTTTGAAAATGATGCTCCTATTGGATAACTTCTGGTTAAGATTTGGTAATTGTGTTTGGCTTGCTTCGAGGCTGGTGTTGTTTTCTATTAAGAACTTGGTCCACATAATATGACTGTACTTTTAATATGTTTTAAAGATCTACTCGGAGATTGTTACGGCAAGAAGATTGTCACAGAAAGAGGACTATCTACACCTTGATGAGATGGTGCTATTATTTGCCACTATTTATGAATCTGCTCGTCTTCTCCCAGCTTCGCCTTTGCTGCAGAGGTGCTCTCTTAATGCAGGTATGTTGCTAAATTGCATCAGGTGGTGCATTTGACTGTGAAGTTGTGCAATAAAGCGCGTCTTCAAGTGCATTGAAAATGAAAAGGACCAAATCACGATTTATAGATATGCAGTGTGATGTGGTTTCTTTAATGTTGTGCTGCATTTATTTACAGTCAAACTGGAAATATCTTTATGCATATGACGAAGGCCCTATGTTAGATTGTCAGAAAAAATAAGTTGAATGCCCCTCTTTTCTCCCATTACATCATATCATCATTTCAGTATGTTGTATTCTTCTTTGTACTGATGACATATCATTCATGGGAAATGTTACGTTTTTAGTTTCATGAAATCTTGAGGTACCTCCCCCTTTGACCACGTTTTATGTCATGGTGCTTCCTCATTTCATGAGGCAAAGTTTCCTTGTGCTTCTGAGATGGTCAGTCTAAGTGACCATTCAATCGTCAATCAATACTTTGATATTCAAGTGGAAGGACTTATATTTAATATCTTGGTAAAAGTATGCCAATTCGATGTTTGTAACAGCAAATTTTTTCCAGCTGACTAACACCCATCTTCAATGCTAAAAAGGGTTTCACATAATGCCCATCATTTACCTTATTATCTTTTTAGTGGGAACGCTTTGAACTGTTCTTTTAACTCAAGTCTTTTCGAACTTTCTAGACTTGCACCTCAAATCGGGTACTACTATACCTGCTGGAGCAGTATTAGTTGTGCCTGTGCAGTTGGTACAAATGGAAGGTTTAAGCTGGAAAAGTGACAGCAGTGAGTTCAATCCACATCGTTTCCTATCAAGGGCTGAAAAGGGTTCTCTTTCAGCACAACTTTCAGGTGCCGCTCATTAGCTTGCAGTCTCCCTTTTTGTTTTCAATTTCCTGGTTTACCTCGCCTTCAGCCGTCGGTCAAATATGGATCATAGTAGTTGCTACTGATAAACTTTTTGAAAAGTCACTTATCCATGCCGATGCAATTTGGATATCTTTCGTGGGCAGTGCAACTTTCCATGCTGTAATTGCTCGATGTATTTTCTTGAGAATATTACATTATTATTGCATGTTTCTGGTTGTGAATTAGAGTCATAAGGAAATTATGGCCTGATTTTTAGTGTCTTCTCTAGGTTGTGCTTGAATGCACTAACTTTTACAAAGCAAGCTCTAATTTTGAAAATTACATTGAGATTTTGCAGTCACCACCATGACAAAGTTCTTATAACTGTCTTTTGGTTATGCATGTTTCCTCCTGGCAATCGTTTTCATCAGGGGCTGCTGAAGATGGTGTTTATAAGAAGAGTTCTAATGTTTTGGATGATCCAAGAAACCATGCAGCATATCTTCCTTTTGGTTATGGCACACGTGCTTGTGTTGGTCAAAAGTTTGTGATCCATGGCCTGGCAACATTATTTGCATCAATGTTGGAGCACTACAAGGTTTGCTAATTCTATCTTCTCTACCTTACTGCTTGTGGTAGATCCCATCAACTTTTCCCTGACTAATAGAGTTGTGATTAGAGCAAGAAACTGTGCACTACATGAGAAATGCGAGGAAAGGGAAGTAACACAACTGATGCAGAGAGGGTCAAAATATTACAAAAGTGGGAAGGAGTTTGGGAGATTCTGGTGATTGACCTGCTATTTCTTAAATGCTGGAATAATTGTGATAGTTGACCATGGACCATGGTCCTTTACATGAACTCAAACAACGTATATCCTGCCATTGCTCTTGTGATAGGCCTTAGATATGAGAATTTTAGAAACGAGTTGTACAGGTGGGTGAGCACTGTTCCATTCTAATGCTAGCTCCAACTGAAATCTGACACCCAAGCAAGAGTGGTCTTTTAAAAGAATAAAAAGACGGATTGACTTGGCTTGACTGGAAACCAAATTTCCTGGTTCCAGATTTAGTTGGATTGTTTTGAGACCCCTATTAGTCAATGACTGACGCTTCTTTCATTACTGTCGACTGGATGGTTCTGTTTGTAGTTCTAAAGCCATTAGCATTTGTAGTACTGCAGCATTCTGTACTCTGTCGTTTAGATAAGCGATGAGAAGCTGTTTTACTTTCAAGTGTAATTTTCTGGGAGTTCTATGATGGACAAGAAACCATGATATCCGTTTGGAATAAAACATTTTTGGGCAGGTGAGGTTGAAGCAAGGATGTGAGGGTGATCTCAAGCCAGCACATAGTAAGCGTGCTCTTGAACGGCTTCCCAGCCTGGAAATAGTTTTTGTGAAAAGGAACACCTGAAAGACAAGGCCACAATGGTTGTTGTCCATCACTTAGAGGGGATAAGTTTTCAAGTTTACTTCTGTCTGTGTTTTTTTCTCAAAGTCGATGGGGGGATGCTTCGCCATTGACCCGACAACAGGGGATTTATACATGTGAGCGAGTTTCAAAGCTCACGTTTTTTTTCGCTCCCCATTTTGAAGTAGCCGAAGGTGCCCTCTCTCATTGTTGGACATAGAAACCTGGTTTTTGGAGCACTTGGAGCTAAATTGTGGCGGCGAAGCGAAGACTCTTCTTGTTCTCTACCCCCGCCACTTGAGTGTCTGTATTTGGTTTTTCAGTCCTCTCTTTCGTCTGGTTTTTCACTCTCCCTTGAGGAGAGATGACGTTGTACTTTGATCCCCTCCATCATTGTATTGGACAATAAACGATACATTCACTGTACCCTTGTGTAACGTATACTATTGACAAACTTGGCTTTCTTTTAACGACCATTGATAAGCTTATTAAGGATGTATGTTTTGTGAAAAAAATGAATGATTTAAAAAATATATTTTTTAAAGAGAATAGTTTGATTCGCTTTTGAGAATGCATAAGAAAAATACTTTTGTCTTCTCAAAAATTTATAAATATAAATTATTGTCGATTTTTTATTAATTAATTATTTGAAGTAATACGGACGGTCATAAGAAAATATCTTCAGAAAATATCTTCTAATATATTCAACCTCGCGTGAAACAAACGGAGATAAAGTCTCTCTCCATCGGGTCCATTCGACTTATATATAATTATATATACATATGATCTCTCCTTTCACGGTCAATTTCAAGATTTAGTCGTAGGTTGACTGGTCGTCACCTTAACTCTGTCCTCACGGGATCTTCGTGACAATTGGATAAAAGCCAAGAGTAAACCTCCCTCGTCAATCGTAAAATCGCTAAATTTTCGGGTCACGATATGAGAATTACCCTCCTCTTCTGTTAAATGCTTGCGGACGAAATCGTGAGGAGGAAAATGGTAGACGTAAAAGTCCAATCGGTTCGACCAAAAAAAAAAAAAAAAAAAAAAAAATCCAATTGGAAAAAAGAAAGGGAAAAAGAAAAAAGAGAGAGAAGTGAGGGGGTTCACGGGCCCACCAAAGCTTACGGACTAAGCAAAACGGGGGAACCTTCGGAAACGAAACGGAAAGCCGATTCGAAACGTGCCCCACACGTGTCCCATTCCCCGCACACTCGCCAAGAACCGCCCCCTCTCTCTTTTAACTCCCCATTCGAACTACAGAAGACCAGCACAGAAAACCGATCATGAAATCGCCATGAGATTCAACCTCATCATCGCCTATTTGTTCTCCTTCCTCCTCCTCGTAGCCTCGGCCTCCGCAGCGCTCGGCGAACCAGGTCTCTGCCCCGATCGGATGGCCACTCTCGGCGGAGTTCACGAGTCGTGCGGGGCCGAGAACAGCGTCGAGGTCGAGAGCCTCGGCCGTTTCGCCGTCGACGAGCACAACAGCAAGGAGGTGGTTTCCTCGCGCCCTCCCTCTCTCCGTCCTCGATTTCGCCGTGATCGGGTTTTTGCCGTTTCGCGAGTTTCCAGTAGGCGGGATCGTTCGATTTTTTAGTTCGCTTGTGGGTCGGGTGTGGAGTTCTTGTCGATCTTTTTAACTTCTATGCCGGTCGATTGATGCGGAGGAGGTGGGCCTTGTGAGATTTCGCAAGATCGGGATGATGCCCGCCTAAAAAGGTTGGAGCTTGAAGAGAGTAGAGGAGTAAAAATTAGATTTTGATTGTGTTTTCCTTCGTCGCATGATTCGGGCATAGAGAGTAGCGTATGTTTTGATGGTTTGCCTGTGGGGTTTTCGTGAGCTTTCTGTTCGATGACGGAGCTGGTGCCGAATTTATATCGCGAATGCCTCTACGGTGTGGTAATGGACTGACGATGCGTGTGCTTTCTTGAAGAATGGACTCCTCGAGTTCGCGAGGGTGGTGAAGGCGCATGAACAGGTGGTCGCCGGTACCTTGCACCATCTTACGATCGAGGCGGTGGATGCAGGTAAAAAGAAGCTCTACGAAGCGAAGATCTGGGTGAGGCCGTGGATGAACTCTAAAGAGCTGCAGGAATTCAAGCATGCTGGTGATGTGCCCGCCTTCACATCCTCGGACCTTGGTGCTAGGAGAGGTGAGTGGTGTTCTTGTTGTCGGTACGATTGTTCTTGTTCGTGGTTCTTGGTTGATGGATGTGAAAAGCTATCTCGTTGTGATTGAAAGGTGGGCATTGTCCTGGTTGGCAAGAAGTGCCGGTTCATGATCCCGAAGTCCAGGATGCAGCAGATCACGCCGTGAAGACTATTCAGCAGAGGTCCAATTCCTTGTTCCCATATGAACTCCATGAGATTGTTCATGCAAAAGCTGAGGTAAGTAAGCGCTGGAATTTCACTTTGTCCTATACTGAAGTTCGTTGGCAGAAGGTTGAACTAACATTCTTCTGCCATCTAAGAAGTCATTGGTGTCAACTTAATGTATCGTGCTGCGAAGTTTTTGGCGTACAATCTGATGTGGGGTTGTCTTTGCTTGTTTCTGTTGTCTCCATTTGCTAACTTTCATTGTCTCAACTCATTAGCGCTTTGAATACTCCCCCAGTTGAAGCTATAGAACTTGATGTCAATTTGTGGCTATGACCCATCAGAGAGGGAGAGAATTTATCCAAGTTCCCTTGACTGACAAAATGATTAAATTACAAACAGTTGCTGCTATCACGTGCCTCCCTCCTCGTCTCTTTCTCCATGCCAATCTATTCCTTTTGAGATGTCGAGTGGCCCGTTAATTGAAGCTATGTCACTGTCGTGGCCATGTGTTGTATGCATCATTAAATGCTGTGAGGAGGAGAAGTGACGGATACCTCGAGTAAACTGTAATTGTAATATGCAGGTAGCAGAGAACTTGGCCAAATTCGACATGCTTCTCAAGGTCAAGAGAGGCGACAAAGAAGAGAAGTTTAAAGTTGAAGTGCACAAGAGCCATGAGGGAATCCTAAAGCTAAATCAGATGGTGCCTGAGCAATCCTGAACTGTGATGATGTACATCACTTTGGTTTCCGAATATGAACCCTTCTCTGCATAAACTTTCTTGTGTGTCTTTGTATGTTCTGAGTTTTCTTGTGAACTGAAGAAAAACTGACGTGTAGTCTCTTGTGACTAATAAACATTAGCTCGTTTTCACTCGTAGTGCTCTCTTGTTTAGTTGTGTGCGTGTCCTCTATATATATATATAACGAGTTGTGGAAAGAAATGCTGTTAATTTTTTAACCATAATTGCCACAGGCTCTTTGTTTTCACATAAGTGTTTGGCATGAAGCCGTTTTCTCGAAAGATGACTTAGATTGGACTCTTATCTGAATAAAGGCCTGAAGTAGCCAAGTTAATCTCAAATAAGAGTTAGAACTTGTCAGCTGGCTAAATTGAATATGATTAGGGTTTCTCCTCTTTCCTCAAATTCTCTTGTCGATTCCTCCTTGATTCTACATTGCGCACCGGCACATATTCGGAACTCGTAGACCGGCATTGGGAAAACTAACCTCAGTTGGATCACCGGCCGAGAACGATCAAGAAGTTCTTGAGGCCATCGAGAGGTATGACTCGACTGGGGTGCAGAGGAAAGCCATTTCGTGCTTGACCCCGTGGACGGAATTTTGTGGTTTGTGCGTGGAAATCGTATGCTGTAGCTTTGATTTTTGACGATGGGGAAGTCATCATTGGAGTGCCTGGATGTCCAAACTACCAAAGAAAAGAGGGTGGCTGATTTCAAATGAGTGGGGTTGGCGCAACTGGTTCAGTTTTACTCTAGAACCGAACGGAACCTGTTTCATGAAGTGGGAAAAAGATGATTTAAATTTCCTGAATGAGTTTTAACCTTCCTATTATTTTATTCCTAGTTCATTTTAGAAATTGATCCTTGCTTAGTCGCGCTAAGCCACCTTGAAGTTCGGGCCAAAATTGTTCCCTGGCCCAATGTAAGCTAAAGTACATTTGAATATTTTGATTGCCCAGACACAATCAACGAGGCTATGCAACCGGTCAGGCTAAGCCACCTTGAAGTTCGGGCCTAATGTGTGCTCAAGCCCAACATGATAGGGCTGTGTAATCGGTTTGGTTTTACTCGAGAATTTAACTAAACTCGCTTTATGAAGTGGGAAGAAGATGATTTAAAATTTTCAAATGAGCTTAGCTTTCCAATTGCTTTATTCCTAGTTCATTAGTCATGCTAAGCCACCTTAAAGCTTGGGCCAACTTTTTTTCAAAGCCCGACCTAATCTAAAGTACATTTAAATATTTTGATTAACTCATACTCAAAGCCATAAGGCTGGGCAACCAATCTGGTTCTATTTGAGAACCGAACTGAATTTGTTTTATAAAGTTGGAAGAAGATACTTTCTTAAATGAGCTTATTCCTAGTACAATCTAGAAAATGATCCTTACTTAATCGGGCTAAGCCACAATGAAGTTCGGATCAATTTGTGCCCAAGCACGATGTAATTTAAAGTACATTTGGATATTTTGATTGGCCTGAACTTGAGCCGTAGGACAGTGCAATCAGTCCGATTCTACCCGAGAGTTGAACCAAACCTAACCAAACCTAATTTGTGAAGTTGGAAGAAAATGATTTAACTTTCTTGAATAAGCTTAATTTTCCTATCACTTTATTAGATTACATAAGACTCATATGAAAGCTTACACGACTTTTCTCAAAATACCAATTGAGATGGAAATAATTGTACAAAAGTCATAACATAATGTATATGGCTAATTCAATCATAAACTTTCAATTGTGACAATCAAGTCATAAATCTTTTATTGATTTGTCAATTTAGTGAAATTACTAATGTAGACGCTAATCATCTTATGTGACACGGATAGCCAATGTTGACGTAAATAATTTTTGCTATTTTTTTAATAATAATAATATTATTTATTATTATTATTTTTTTTTTTTTTCTTAATGAAAAGAAGGAAAGGAAAAGGAAAAATGACAAGAATAAATAAATAAATAAATAAATACAAATTCTAGCTAACCTCAAAAAAATTTTACAAAAATTATTTACATCAGTACTAGTTATATCACATAGGAAGTTCAGCATCTACTTCAATGATTCCCCATCCAAATTAGCCAAAAAGATTAAAATTGGTAAATTACTACACTTGAAAGGTTTATAATTAAATTGACCGTTGAACAATAGATTTACAACTTTTTGGATTTTTCTGAATGAAAAATAGCAGCCTGTACATAATCTATTAGATTTGTTATCTTGACCGATCGATTATTTTTAAACACTAGGGTCAATGTGTTCTCTATAGGTATTTTTTTTTTTTTTGGTTGAAATGTTCTCTAAAGTTCCAACAAAAACTTTCCAAGACCTTTAAAAGTGGGAGAATTACCAAAAAAATCCCAAACTTATTGTAATTGTACAAATTCAATCATAAACATTATTTTTTGGTAAATTCAGTCCTAAATTTTTTGTATTTGTACTAATTGAGTCTATTAGGCTAATTTTGGCCTATCAGCATTGACATGGCATTGCCGGTGCTGACCGGCAATTTTAAAATATTATTTTAATAATTTTTTTATATTATTTTCTTTTCTTTAATTTTTTCCCCTTCCCCTCTCCTTCAAGGGCCATGACACCCTTACTGATAGGGTGTGGGCACGTGGCCCTCGCCGATTGGCTAGGCAAAGGCGTCGTGACCCTCGCCTAGACCAGCCAACGAGGGCATAATGGCCTTGCTTGGTTTGGGCGAGGGCTACAATAGCCTCACTAGATTTTGGTGAGCAAAACAGTTGCGACCCTAGCCTTGCCAATCCTAGCCTGCCCAAAGGGGAAGGGGAGGGGAAAAAATGAAAGAAAAATTATAAAAAAAAATTATTAAAATATAATTTTAAAATCGCGTCAAGACGGGCTATCAAAATTAATTGGATGGACTCATGACACAAATGCAAAATGTTTAGGATTAAATTGACCCCACAAAAAGTTTAGGATTGAATTGATATAGTTGTAATAGATTTAGAACTCTTTGGGTAATTCTCCCTTAAAAAGCAAGTAAACCTTTTTATATCCTAAACACAGCCAAAGTTGTCCCTCGCATCACTTTGCTTCCAAAATCGATCACATCTCATCTCACGACAGAACATCACTTATATGTTGAGGATGATCTCATATGGGACTGTTAGATCCTAATACAAGATTACATTCCCCAATTGCAAATTTTATTTGAGTGGTCCATATTGAATTGCGTGGCATCTCTTTTATCCATTATAACAACTAGTTTAGCGCCTCGTTCATCTGCAGCAACCTAGATATCCAACCTTATCGGCAACCAAAATTTGAAAAAAAAAAAAAAAAAAAAACACGCTGATTGCCAGCTGACTACATCCTTTCGGATATGGTGAGTCAACTTGACTATTTTGACTCATGCCCAGTCAGACTTTAACCGGACAAAAAGAGCAACCTCGCTTATCCTCGGAAGTACCATGTAGGGAAGTGCTGATATATGGTCGTTTTCAGGCAAGTTTTGAAGATACCGCAAGTGGTAATCTCATCGTCCTGTCATCAGCCAGAGAAATTTAAATAGTTACTTAATCTAAATGACACTTAACATGCCAAAAATATAGGAAACATCTTATCCGATTGCATTTTTTGATTCTATGTCCGTCTAAAGATTGTACAGCTACTTTCCATTATATTCAAAATGACTGCAGCAGAAATGATATACAGAGTAATGTAATATATTATATTCTTCTTACCATATAAGTAAATTCCTCCGACCGAATAAATCAACTTAGAATGTCTAAAATTTCGTAATTTATATGATAAGATTCTCTATACTTCGTGAACACTCTAATATATCATCACGTTAAGATACTATCAAGTTTACATGACGCTAAATAGAGTGCAAAGTATGAGAAAAGAGTGATAACCCAAATTAAACATAGAAGCATGTTTCATTTGTTGGCTCGTATTTGGCATCCAATAGCTACAAGATCACAACCTATTTTGGGATGCTTTGTTATGAAAGTAGGTGCGCACGCTCCAAGATTACCTTTCTGACATGTCACCGTCATTGGTGTTGATTAGAATATGATCATCATAGTTGGCCACACAATGAGATCACACTTGGGATTTCTTTCCATGGAAGGAAAAATCTACGTTGACTCGACCCCTTATAAATACAAGCACACTTCATCACTGTTTCCCTCACCATCCGGAGATAAACCCCACCCCCCCCCCGCCGACCGAAAAAAAAAAACAGAGAGGAAAAGAAACGGGAAAGGCAATGGGAAAAGCACCAGTGACCATAGTGGACTCTTGTCCTTTGTCTGATTCCCCAAGCAATGTCTCAGCAACCCCAGAGCGCGGGGACGCCGCATGCAAACGAGCTGTCCTCGCTCATGACGATGCCAAGAACAAGATGAAAATGGATGAGGCTTCTGGTGCTGCCAAGGCCGGTCTCATGCTCGATCTGACCCTCGCGACAGTTGGCTCAGGTCATAAGCAACCCTCGAGCTCCGACAAAGTGACGGTTGTCGGGGAGCCCTCTGCTGATAGGGTTTTCACATGCACCTATTGCAAGAAAGGCTTTGCGACGTCGCAGGCGCTCGGGGGCCACCAGAACGCACACAGGCATGAGCGTATGATCGAAAAAAGGCAGCGAGAAATTGCTGCCATGAGCGGGTACGGGCCGCCTTCAACTCTGACCTATGGCTATGGTGGTGTCAATTCACCCTATTCAGATGTCCATCGATTCCCTGCTCTCGGACGGCTCAACCGACAGGCCCTGCCTGGCGTGGGGATGGATCAGCCCATGGTCCACAGGGTCCAACCATCGTGGAACCAGCCAGGATTGGGGGTCATGCAAAACGGGCCGTGGCTCGGGCATTCACACACGATGCCCTCATCCCTACCAAGGTCGGAGGGCATGCCTTATGCTCTCAATAACTATTTCAATAATTTCAATAGTGCAGGATTTTCGGGTCAAGCTCCTCCTCCAGCGTTTAATCATTCTCAAGAGGGTGGTGGTGCAATGATGCACAGCTTTCAAGGTCCTTCAAGCATTCTTAGCCCGGATCTGGGAAGGAGTACGGTTGCTAATGGGCGGGGCAGCAGCGCTGGGGGCGGCGGCAGCAGCCGAGATCTTCAAGTCCTGCTGGGGAAGAAGAGGGATGTTCAGCCAAAGACCGACCATGGAGAACCTGATTTGACTCTCAAGCTATAAGTTTATTAGCAAGTTAATTCATTTCATTCGCTCACATTGAAAACTCATCTATGATTTTATTTAAAATCGTTGTACAGTATTTGTTTTCTTGTACATGCAGATGGTCGTGAATCATCGAGCATAAGTTTAGTGTGTTCATGAATGGAATAAATAATCGTTTTGCTTATTTGATTGGGTCTTGAACCTTTTCTCCCGAAGATTTAAAGTTGAGTTATTATCGGACTCTCTAAACTTCAATACTTTGATGTTACCTTGCGTTTGGGATATATCGAAAGGACAAGAACGATGATCGATCTTCAGTAGTAGTCGACTCCAGTTCAATTTGCTCTTTTCCATAACTGCTAAAACCCAATCCCCAGTGATATTTGCTAACAATCCGTTAACCGCTACGGTCATGGTTTTCCGTTATTGCATGATTCATTGATGTCAGCGTGATAGAAATCACCCCGAAAATTATCGGCGGATCATGCAATTAAATTAGATTCTACTAAAATCTCGTGTCATTGCTTGATCGATCAAAAGAGCGGAGGAAGCAAACTTAGAAGAGACAGCAAAATTAGATTTTCGACCATAACGAGAGGAGTGAGAACTTCAAACTCAGAGATAAAGTTCATGTGTCAGCATCTGTGAAAAAAGGAAGGACTGTAGAAGAGCAGATATGGTTAGTCCATTTCAGGTAAATTCCTGGAGTCTACTCATATTTGGATATACTTATCCAATCTATCTCATCATACTTTATTGGATTGGGACATCCAAAAATTTGGACTAGAGTTATGAAAGTCGCTTTTTATGGGCAAACTTACTCAAATATACTGGATTTCGGCTGTAGAAGAGTCCTCCATATCTCTTGCTTACTAAGATGGGCAGGTACGGATTTCTTTCTTTGTTTCGTGTTATAAAAATCGATTTTGTTTCCAAAAAAGCAGCATTCAGAGCATTTGAGTTGCCTTTAGAAGGAGAAACATACCAAAATAGAGTTGATCTTCTAGAAAATACCCCAAAGGCATTCCAACTTCCAACTCTGGAGTGCAGCTTGCGCTATGCTGTTATTAGTAGTTGTCATCTACTGGGTTAAAGTCTATCTTCCTTCGTAGTTTATGTTACTCTGAAAACATTTTGAGTCGAATATGGTGCAGATCGTGGATGCATGCGCCGCTCAACTCACGCCGCATAAATTTTGAATTTAAAGAATGAGGGAAAAGCTCCGTCAAATTTGAGAGAGAGAGAGAGAGTGCTGCGACTTTGCTTCAAATGTACCATAATCCATGCAGGTGCAAATTTGGGGTGCACGAATAAAGGGATTGTGAAATGGATAACAACGTGTATTTTAATGTAATCCCCAGATATATAAATTCAAGAAATCACGTAGAAAGGAAAAGTTCACAAGGAAACGAATAACAAAATAAACAGGAGAGAGCCGCACAAAGCATCCGATTTCCTGTGAGTACCAAGGGGTCGTAATCCTAGTGCTCATGTTTGCTTTTGCATCGATAAGTGCAGCGCAGCCGGATTCTAGGAAAGTTTTCGAGCTATTAGTCATAAGTTTATTGCGGTAGATTTTGCTACTTGATTAGAAAAGAAGGGACAGGCGAAGCCCGAGAGCAGCATAGGAGTATTGAATATTATTGTCTTGCGGATATTCAGAGAGATCTGGAGGCTGGTTTAGTGCCCAGTAACTTCATCTGCAACTTTCGCATGTCTTTTTCATCGTCTGAACAGTATAATTCTTATGGAGGATGAATGTTTTGAGTTGATAATTTGAGGTCTCAGATTCCAATTGCACCTGCTTTGTTATTTCCAATTTCCAATGTTAATCGGGTGCTTGGTAAATCTGGTTGAGTGCTGAGTTTTCGCGACTCTTTCGGTTCATGTAGGGTGTTACCAGCAAATGCATTCCAGGCAAGGATGGACCCACGCAGGACTTGAAGCTTGAAAGTCCAACGAGAATGAAAGAGAGATTCATAAGATACTATGGCATAAAGCATTATCGGAGTTTTTCAAACCCAGCTTTAGATCTTCTTGTTGCACGGAGGTAGGATTCTTCTTTCAACAAGACTGAAAGACATAAAGACATAACAAGTGTCGACTTTGCATGGTGTTTACTTTAGTACTAAAATGTTTTCACGGGACCACTTAAATACCAAAATTAAAGAAAAAATAATAATCTAAGTGCGTTTGGCAAAAAATTCCAGCATGATGATATTCTGTGACTTTTATAATTAAAGCTTTAATATGAGTTGGCAATTTTTTTCTTTAAATCTGTCCATGTGGACATCCTAAACGACGTCGCACGAGTCAACGTGGCTGTGTTGTCTAAAAATGACATCACACCACTCTCACGAAACATGACATTGCACTTTCACCCTCGAAATAGGCTCCATTATCCTTCAACAAGAAAATTGTCAAAAAAGTCTTAAATCTATTACACTTTTACTAATTTAATCCTAAACCTTTTAATTTTGTCAATTGAGTTTAAAATATTTTCATGTTTTGTCAATTAAGTCTATTTGGCCAATTTTGGTTTGAAATTGCTAACATGGATGACAACTATTCTATGTGGCACGATTAATGTTGATATATATATATATAATATTTTAATAATTTTTTGAATTTTTAATCTTTTTAACTTTAAAATTTTCTATTCTTTACTTCTTCTTTTTTTAACTTAGGGCTAGCAAGGGCCCGTAACAACGTTGCTTGGCTAATGAGGTTGTAACGCCCTCACCCAGTGCCAGTGAGAGCGTCCAAGCCTTTGCCTATGGTCGATGACCATCACTGGCCCTAAGTTCAAACCCTCAATTAAAAAAAAATGAAAAGAAAAAAGAAAAAGGATAATTGAAAAATTCAAAAAAATGCTTAAAAATTTCAAAAAACCTTAAAGTATTTTTAAAAATGTCCACATAAGCATTGACCGCTGTTCATGTCAGCGATTTTGTACCAAAATTGGCCAAATGGTCTTCATTGACAAAATTGAAATATTTAGAATTGATTTGATAAAAGTACAATAGGTTTAAGAATTTTTAGATAATCTTGCCGTCATTCAACGATCGACTCCTCGGTGAAAAAACGACTCCTTGTCACCGTCGTTTTGCTCACTCACTTGCCCTCATGGCTACTTGCTCACTTAGTCAAGTGTGTCATTCTCTCACTCTGTCAATTGGTTGGAAAAATGAGGGCTTGGAGGGAGCAAATGTTCAGCTTCTTCTTCATTTTGTTGAAAGAAATTTGAATTGCTTGTCATGCTCTTGCTTTCTATTCGTAAGATTGAGTTGTTAATGTTATGAGCAAACCAAATCTGGGTTTAGATTTAGGGTTGTTGTCAATTTAGGGTTTCCAATTTGAGAATTTCCTTGTAAGTTGCGGCTTAGGGTTTTTGTTAAGAGCAAAACATGTAGACCTTGCCATTTTGGGTATATATATTGACTGGACATGTTGATAAGTCATGTTAGATGGAGAAATTAATAAATGTGGCCACATTCGATGATGTAGATTGGAATTGATGCATAAATAATCATTTTATGAGAAAAATGTGGCATTTAAGTGATTCGAAAAATACTTTTTGCATTAAAATGAACGCCGTGCGAAACTTTTAATACTTTTAGTATCCTTATGCCTTTTTTATTTGTCTTTTTCCAGGGAAAATAGTATCAAGTGCAGTGAAGCAAGATTCTAAGAAAGTTTTTGAGCTATTAGTCACAAGTTTATCGCAGTAGATTTCTCTACTTGATTAGAAAAGAAGGGGCATGCAAAGCTCAAGGGCTGCATAGGAGTATCGAATATTGTTGTGTTGCGGATGTTCTGCGAGATCTCAAGGCTGGTTTAGTGCCTAGTAACTTCAGCTGCAACTTTCGCATGTCTTTGTTAGTGTCTGAACAGTTCATTTCCGATGGAGTACGGATGTTTTATGTGATAATTTGAGGTCTCAGATTCCAATTGCACCTGATTTGTTGTGTCTAATGTAAAATCGGGTGCTCAGTAAATCTTGTCAAGTGTTGAGGTTTCGCGACTCATTCGATTCATGCAGGCAGGGTGTTGCCAGCAAATATGCATTCCAGTGTAAGGATCGATCCAAATTGACCGGTTCAAGAAAATGGAAAGAAACTCCATAGCAGACCTAGCCCGACTTCTTGCCCCAAATTGACCAGTTCAAAAACTCGAAGCTCAAAACTACGAGCACGGATCAAAGATAATATTCACTCCACACTCGACAATCATCAGGAGAACAGATTATGCAGCTAACCACAAAGGATCGGGCCGCACCTTAACCTTCAGTGCGTTCACGGGATGAAGCGAATGGAAGCGAGAAGAGAGATCTCTCTCTCACTTAAAAGCGTTCCCGTACTTTCTGACTACCTTTTGTTGGAATTTTTGCAGATTTTTCAAAAAAAATTTAAAAAAATTGGTCCAATCCAAGTGGGCAGTTCTAGAACGGGAACTAGACCAAAAATAGCCGGTTCCATTTTTATGGAACTAGCTGGTCCGGTCTTGTTCGGGCCATTTCGTTTGCTCACCTTAAAAAATGGCCCGAATTAAATCATATCCCTATGCAATATGAGTATAATTGGACAGAAGAATTTCTATTATAATTGGTATTATTTGTTAATTTTTTCATATTGGGTTATGACAACTATTTAAAGAACATTTACCATGTGCTCTATCTCAAGCACACGCTTTGCACGTGTACTATGATTTTCACTCTCTTGAAAAGATTAAGAAGATCCGATAAATAATCATTTGAGTGATCGTTTTATTTTTATTTAAAAAAAGATGTATTGAGACTTCCTCATTGCTAAGAGTGAAGAGAGAAGTGGGTTACATGAGCAATGAAAAATTGCTATTTTTTGAGAGTGAAGTTAGAAGTAGGGCATAAGTGAAAAGTGAAACAATTATTTTTCATAATCTTGAACATGAACGGTTATTATGTATTTACTGTTTGGTTGAGGATCACTATGGTCATTTCAGATTAGACATCAAGTTTGAAAGTTGGTTTAGAGCCACCATTCTCGCTACTTTCAAGTCATCATTTTGAAATACCCATGACATTTAGATTAATTTTACATTTTCTATATTAAAGTGGAATCCGTGGAGTAATCACTCAATTAAAGCATGCGCTACTCAAGTCAAGTGAACATGTGGCTGCTGGTGCCAGCGACGGTGAGGCTGGTGATGGTTGCGTCGAGCTCCACCAATCCGGCGATGAACCGGGCGGACGCGTTTGGGTGTGCCTACATGAACTTACTGGCACAACACGGGTGAGCAATTCGCGTACTAGATTTGCCAATTTATGGGCGCCGCTTTGGCGGGCTAGGCGTCAAAGCTCTTGTTCCCAATCCAAAAAGGCCAAGGGGAAAACAAAACGAAGGGATTTGCCTTTTTCCGTCAAAGCTCTTGTTACAGCATAATCGTATTGGAGGGACAAATCCCAAATTCCCAATTGCCATCATCTTATTATGCTTTTCAATTGAAATATTTTGGACAATATTACCCTCATTTTAGTCGCTATAATTAGATACGCCGGCGTAGACCTATCCTATTGATGAGTTTAAGGTCTTATTCAAAATTAAATTGAATGATTCATAGCACAAAGTTTACTCAGAGCTCTTTTTTTCAAAAGCCTGAACTCGTCTGAGATTCAATGCTCCAAGTTGCCTGAAATTTTGACGTCATGAGAATCGGGCCGAGCTCGAACCCGATCCATGTTGTGATCTGGACCGACCCGTTTTCCAACGAGAAATTCCGAGGCAAGACCATGTACGATGCGACAAAAGTGGAGACAAAGGGGGCCACCTCAATGACGGCGAATCTTCTTCTTTATGTCGCTTCGCTTTGTGTATATCGACGGCCTCGTCGGCTCTCAGTGCCAAACAAGGTCCATATCAAATCTACCCTCTTCAGGCCAAGAAAATAAGGAAGAAGAATAGAATGAGCAAAGCCTCCTGTCGGGTTCTCTTGCCCAATCATCTCAGCCTGCGTCTCTCTCTCCCCATCACATTTCAGCCAAAAAAAGTCATATTTGAAGGACGAAGACGTATTTTGCAGGAAAAATGTAATTATATTACTTATTTTACTTGGTATATGTATACATCAGGGGATGAGCATAATTCGGGTGAACGGTTCTTATTTTGAAATTGAAAATCAACCACTAAAGATTGATTCCAAAAAATTGAAATCCTAGTGGTTCCCAAGTGAATCCATATAACCGATCGCACTAAGCTTCGTGCACTCATTACAACATTTTCTAGCAAGTCAAAGTAAAATAAAAAAACACAGAATTTCCTTATTCTTACTTTCTATATTAGTAAAAAGATTATGCTCATATTAAAAGTTGAGAGTTGAAACCGTGAGTCGATAGATACTGAGTTTGAGAGTTGAGATTATGAGAGATAGAGAGACAACTCAGATGAGATAAGAGTGAGACGAAACGAGCACTTAGTTAATAAGGGTGCACATGACAAAGTTTCTGTTTCAGAAATTGATTTCTGGCCAGAAATTGATTTCTTAATTTCTATTAGGACGAGTTTCGAAAGAAAGTTAAAACCCGTTTGATAACGACTCAAAATTTTTATTTTTGAAATAGAAATCCGTTTGATAACGTAATAAAATTTCTATTTCTAGGAATATAAATTGATTAGATAACAACATAGGAAATCCTCAAATACAACTTTACCAAAAAAAAAATAAATATCCTCAAATACAAAATAATAGTCCAAATAATACTAATACATTACAAAAGGTGAAAATACAATTTCATAGAATTTCCGGCATATTATTATCCCTTGCCATTTTATTGGCAATGATTTTCCTAAGCGTAGAGAGAGAGAGGGGGGGAGAGAGGGGGAAGACCTCAAATCGGAGAGGAAGGAAGGCGCAATCCAAATCCGAACGAGGACGCGGACAGAGGAGGCGAGTCCGACGGTATGACCGGAGCAAATTGGATGGCCTGAGAATGGCAACGACGAGATGAGCGACGATCTGACCGGCAAGAGGACGGTGACGACGTCGGAGTCAATAATGGCAAGAAGGATGGATTTGGAGTCGACGGCGAGGATGGACAGGTTGTTCGGAGTCAGCGTTGAGAGGAGAAGGAGAAGCAATGCCAAAATAGAAAAGCCCGTGAACGAAGAAGGATGCCCAAATGGAGAAAAGAAAAAAGAATTCTATTTTTACCTTACCAGAAAAAAAAGATTCTATTTCTATTTCAAAAACTCGAGAAGTTAAAAATTTCGCCGATTTCTTCGATTTCTCTATTTAGAATAGTAAACTGTTTTTAAATGAAAAATTAAATGCATACACAAACGGATTGTTTCCAAACCGTCCGGCGAATGCAGAAAACAAAGAAATCGACAAATATAAACTTTTTCATATGCGGCTTAAGTGTTGAGCGTCAAATAAATGATTTTAAAATTTTCATTTTTCTTAAATTCTTTTGGAAGTAAATTTTTTTAAAATTAAATATATATTTATATATTACCAGTTTGGTCTAGACGGGTGATCAATTTCACACTAAAATTGAGAATCAGATGAGTATCCATCGATTTCAATTTCTAGTTCGGTTTTGATCTGTTTCCGATTCTTTTCCATATCTTCATACAATTATATAGTACAAAAAAGGAAGTAAAAGATCTTTACCAAAAAAAAAAAAAAAAAAAGGAAGTAAAAGAAAGAATGAATCCGATTATAATTTCTATTTTATCTCCGAAAATCGGACTCAAAGAATGAAATCAAATCTCAACAATAAAAGCAAGGCCTACTCCGACGACATCGACACTCTTCTTCCGCTACTCGTCGACTCTTGTTTTGGGTTTTCTAGATCTTTTGCGAGAGCGTGGGACAGGAGGATTTGTGGGTTCTTGGGTTCCTGAATCGGGGTGGATCGTGTTGGTTGTGCGTGTGCGTGTGCGTGTGCTGATTGCTCGGTGGTTGTGGAGGTTCTTGAGGAGTGACAGTGATGGAGGACACTAACTGGAGGCCGCCGACGCCGCCGGGTGGTGTGGGGGATGGGGGCGCTGAAGCGGCGCTTGAGGGGGGCGATTGGAGCGCTCAGTTGACGCCCGAATTGCGGGAGAGGATTGTCGACGAGATGTGAGTGCCCTCCTTCTTTCTTCGCTTGGGTTTCTTGACGTTTTCCCGTTTCGCGAGGGATCGTTGGTTAGGAGTGATTTCCAAGGGTATAGTATATGCTAAAGGAAGTAATGGGTTTTGCAAATATGGTCATGTTATTTGGTCGAGGCGCAACGTGAATTCTGAGGAATCTTTCGCTGTAAATCTTTTTCTCGTTGCATCGTTTGGTTTTAGTAAGTCTCAATGTGGGTAACTCCTGTTACAGTGCTTAGGTCCCATCGTAATTTGTATGTAATTCTTTCTTTTAAGTATATAGGTAGGGTCACGTGGCTTTTTGGCGGGAAATTAGTTACAGGATGATTTCCTGTTTATGCTGGTATAACTAAAGCTTACGTATCCGGAACCTGAGGATTTTTAAGCGTCTTATCGTTTGTGGGTTGTATTATTTTCTATTAATCTCAAATTTATTGGTCCGTATAAGCTGTTACTGGAATAGGTACGTGGGCCATCAGGTACTGATGGGGTGGTGGGGGTAAAGTCGTTGGTTCTTGTATATAAAGCTTTGCTTGGAAAATGGTTGTGTTGATTTAATGGGGAGAAAACTAGACCTGGAGGAGGGTACTTGGTTATGAAGATACAGAGTGGATGACTAAATCTAGTCGAGAAGCACATGGACTTGGGCTTTGGAAGCACATGAGGCAAGGATGGGATGCTATGGAAAACAGACTTTCTGTTAGAGGGGGAAATGGTAGTAACACATTGTTGTGGGATGACATATGCTGTGTTGAGGCACTGCTTTCAAACACTTATTCCCAGATGTGTATGCACTAGCAAGAAACAAGAGAGCTGGGGTGGCTGATTGTTGGAAGACTAACAATGTAGAAACAATGTGGGAGATTAATATCTTATGTAGTGCTCAAGATTAGGAGCACAAAGCTTTCTGGATTTTTTTGAGTTGTGGTATCGAGCAATGTTAGATGTGAGGACGATAGACTACGGTGGAATTGGTCTAACTCTGGAACTTTTTCTGTCAAATCCCATTATTCTGAAGAGAGCGTGAATCTCTCAGTTTTACATTGTACCTGGACCAGAAAGATTTGGGCTGCAGTTTGTGCAATATTAGGAGTGAACAGTGTGACATGAACTTTGGGATTTGGAGAGGAGGGACTTGCAGTTTGTGTGTTGGAAAGAAACAGATTACTAAGATGATTTTTCTCCTTTTTTTTGGTCATTTGGAGAGAGAGGAACAAAAGGGCATTTCAAGGAGTTGAATCCTTGTAGGATTCTTTTAGGGATAATTCGTTGTACACTCTTCACTATTGGTAGCAGGAAAGTCCAATTTCATACGTCTAGTTTGTTGGAATTGTTAAAAACAGTCTTTTGTCCATAATTTTGTTTATGGGCAGGTTCTACCTAAAGCTGTTCTGTTAGGGATGGTACCCCAGTGGTACCTTCTTAATGAAATCTTATTTATCATTGAAGGAAAAAAAAAATTATCGGTGAGAAATTTATTGGCTCAAGTGCAAATCTCTTTTGATATGCAGAATGGATACTTTGAAGAGACATCTTCCTGTTTCTGGTCCCGAGGGTTTGCAAGAACTCAAGAAAATTGCCATGAGGTTTGAGGAAAAAATTTACACTGCTGCAACAAGCCAGGTATTATATGATGTGCATGCCTTTTTAATTATTTGGTATCAAGTATTTATGTGGATAGAGGATACATAAACAAACTGGATAGGGTTGTGCTTAAAATGAAGAGATGCATTATTTTATCAGCATAATCTGTTGAGAATTTGTATCATTCGTGCATCTATACAGTAACTGAAAATGTTTAAATATTTGCATTTAGCTTTGCGCCAGTGAAATCAGGTTTGCTCAATGCTGTAATATTGCGCTAAGGTTTAATATCTGCTCCATTTTCTTTCTAATTTGATTTAGTTATGAAGTGATTTTTAGTGATTTCTGCTTCCTCTCTCTTTTAGTCCGATCATTTAGGGAAGATATCTCCGAAAATGCTGACAATGGAGACAAAGTCTCAGAGTACCATACCTAATGCTTTGCCATCTAACTCTGCTGGGAGTAGCAGTAAGGACTCGGGTACGACTTAAGTTCCTCTTATTTGATATCATTGATGTAGGAGTTAGAATATCTGTTTTGTTATCCCCTTATATAGTATATTTTCATTTATGTATTTATACTATTTTTTGTTTTACATTGTTTTTGGGGGTCATTACAGCAGGAGTCTTAAAACTTTTTATGACAGAGGCACTTAAATCCTAAAAATTTTATTTCGTGCTCTTAAGCCCTAAGACTTGTGACAGTCATGTACTTTAGCTCTTCCGCTAGCTATGTTGGCCCCAGTAGGTTTTAGTGGATAGAAAACTAGGTGGCATTTTTTTAATATTAACGGCCACTTAGGATGAAAAGACAATTAAAAAAAGTCATATAGCATCTTCTGTCAAACTTAAAATAGACAGATTTAATGGAACCACTCAACTGCATCGACATTGCAAGTTTAATGCTTAAATGCGCAAAATTTTAGGACTTGCTGTGTAGTTGCTTTGACTGGACTTTACATAGTACAAATTTATATACTCACGAGGATCCATGCTGCTTACAAGTTTTCGTTGTAGTAGCCTGAATTTAATTTCTTTTTTCCAATCTTGCTCATTGGCAACCTTAAATGCACATTTATACCATGCATAGTTGCACATTTGAATTTCTCTTTTACATTTTTAATATATTGATTAAAGAACTAAAAGATCTCGGTTTGTTTCATCAGTAGAATTAGATTTCCATTTGAGAAGAGCTAGTTTTTCAAAAAGTGGCAGCAAGACTGAAGTCTTACTAGAAAGGGCCAAACGCTTGCATCTTTTGCAACTTCCTCCAACTTTTTTTGCCTCAAATTTCATCTTTCCTCTTTGTTAAAGTGACTCTCTCCTATGGTGTCGGAAGACGCATGCTTGAAAAGATGATTCACCGTTCTCCTTTAACTATATATATATATATATATTTTTTTTTTGTAGATTTCTAGATCAATTCAAGTACATGGACTTCACAAAGATTTTTATTCGATATTTGTTGAAAAGAAAATGAGTGGTCATTGTTTGCCTGTGTTCGCTTGTCCTTTATCCATCCAGTATCCTTTGCTCAGAAATTTTCAAGTTAGAATACATAGTGCTCTAAAGGTCGTACTCGTGGCGCATCTATCTCTCATTCCTTGTCTCTTTGTGCTATTTGCAGTTAATGCTGCTATGCATGAATTAGTCGGTTTCTTGATTGACTAACTTAACTTGTATATATTGTATGTCATCTCAAGATATGCTGTCACAAATTCAAAGTCAGAGCCAACCAATTCCTAATTCCTTAGCTGTGAGTCAGCCTCAAGCACATCAACAGTTATTGGTTCAGAATGTTCAGAATAATGTTCAATCTGGAGTTCAGGCTGCTGCCAGTCTATCGCCTACATTGCCATCTGTCTCTGGCTTGAACCAATCTTCCCTCCCTAATACTATCGGACAAAGCAACAACATGCAAAATATGGCAAGTTTTTCTCAGAACTCGCTTGCGAACTCAATGGGCCAAGGTCTCAATAGTAACATGTTTGTAAATTCTCAGAGGGTAATTCAAGCTATGCAACAGATGGTTTCCCAAAAGCAACAACAACGACAGTCTCAGAATCCACAGCAGTATCTGTACCAGCAGTATCTTTACCAGCAGCAGCTTATGAAGCAGAAGCTTCAGCCAGGAAATATCCTGCACTCGCTTGGGTCATCTCAATTCCAACAGCAGCAGCAGCGACAGCAACAACAGAATATGCTACAACCGACTAAGCTGCAGGCTCCTCAGCAGTCTGTCCTTCAAACATCTTCTGTCATGCCGTTTCATTCAATGCAACTGACCCCTCTAGCTGGTCTCCAACAAAATCAACAGTCTGCAGTTCCACAGTCAACACAGTCCATGCTTCAGCAACATCAAGGTCTGTGGCAGCAGCAGCCTCAGCAGGCTGTTCATCAACAGCAAGCATCTTTGTTGCAGAAGCCAATGTTGACTCCACAGCAGCACCAGCAGCATCAGCTTTCAAGTCAACAGCTGATGCAGCAGAACCAGTTGGCCGGTCAACAAAATAACCTGGGTGATATGCAGCAGCAGCAGAGATTACTTTGTTTTTGGTCGAAGCAGCAGAGATTACTTAACCAGCAGAATAATCTGCAAAACCTCCAGCAGCAGCAGCAGCAGCAGCTGATGCCACAGCAAAACAACCTCACAAATATTCATCCTCAGCAAATGGCACCTCAAATTAATGTTTCTGGGTTGAATCAGCAGCCGCCATTGGTTGCATCTCAATCTGGTAACTTTAGCATGCAGGCTGGTCAGCACCCAGTCTATGTGCTCCAACAGTCCAAAGTTCCTGTACAGCAACATATACAAGGTGGCACATCAAATTTGCTAGCCTCTCAAGGACAACAATCACAAGCTCAGCCAATGCAGCTACAGTTGATGTCACAGATTCAACAGCAACCTGCACAATTGCAGCAGCAAGTGGGCCTGCAACGACAGGCCAATATGCTTCAATATCAGCATCTCAAACAGCAACAGGAACAACTGATGCTACAGACACAGCAGCTTAAGCAACAATATCAGCAACCTCAAATGCAGCAGCAACTCAAACAACAGCTTCTGCAGCAGCAGCTACAGCAGGCTAAGCAGCAGCTTCCTTCGCAACGGCAGACTCATCAAAGGCGTTCCAATATCCAACTCTGGAATGCAGCTTGGGCTCTGCTGTTATTAGTAGTTGTCATCTACTATATTGATAGTAGTTTTTCTTCTTTCTTAGTGTAGAAATTGATAGAGGACAAAAGAGGAGAGCATACAAACTGATTATGCTTGCCACTCACACTTATATTATTAGTTAAATAAGACTTAGGGTCGAATGATAAACATTCTGTTTCGGAAATTTATTTCTGGCCATTTCGGTGGTATTTGATAACATTTATGTTATCAGGAACAATTTCTATTCAGACATAGTTTTTTTGATGAGGGCTTGAAGTGTTAAAGTGGACATTGCTTTAAATAATAGTTTGAAATGCCATTAATTTTTCAAATAAGAGCTTTAAGTGGGCTTTGTTTTAAATAAGGGCTCGAAGTACATATATTGGTTTCAAATAAGGGCATGAATTCACTAAATGTGAAGGGTAATTTTGTCTTTTTAAGTTTTTTTAAAGTTTTCTTTCTTTTATTGTTTTGTTTTGTTTTGTTTTTTCCTTTTCAAAAAAAAAAAAACTAAAAAACTAAAAAAAGAAAAAAGAAAACACAGGCGAGAGGGCCTGCTCTCGGCCCTCACCAAAGGCGGGAGAGGATGGTGACCCTCTCCTAAACATGGGCGAGGCTTGTCGACTATCGCACAGGCTTGGCAGCCTTCACCCAATGCTACTAGCGACCCTCACCTGGATTTCGGAGAGGGTCATCGCATTCTCTCGCCTCTAGCGAGGGCCTGTCGACCTTCACCTTTGGTTGGCTAGGGTCGCCGGCCTTTCCCTAGGAGTCGACGACCTTGCCGGCCTTCACCGCCATCCCATTAGCGATGGGGCGACGACCTCCCACCTTTGTGTTCTTTTTTTTTTCCTTCTTTTTTTAAAATTTTAAAATTTGTATTCTAATTTAATTTAATTTAAACTGTGTTTGGATGCACATGCCTCTGACCGGTTGGAATTTTTTGTCAGTTGACGAGGCTAAGCTTTTATTTGAAACGGTCATAACCACTTCAGACCCTTATTTGAAACACAGTCCCACTTTAAGTTCTTATTTGAAAAAATGAGGATACTTTGGGCCCTCATTTGCAATTTTCTATTTTTTCTATTTGTATTCCCTAGATGAGTTTTTTAGCAGAAGAATATGTTTGGTAATTTAACAAAATTTTTATTTTCGAAATAGAAAAAAAAAATAGTAATGCGTTAGGTATGACTCTAAAAATTTTTATTTTCATTTAATTATAAAAATAGTAGTGGAGACTTAACATTTCATGTTTAGATAAAACTGGACTTTTGTAATGATTTAATTGATTAAAATATTCTAAGATAGCCTAAGAAAATCCAACGAAATACTTAGTCAAAGATGCATAACTCAAAATGGCAATAGAGAGTTCCATTAGTTTATAAGTCACAATATGATGAAGTTAATAGTAAATCTTTGGGCATTAAAATAAACAGGTGCATAAACCTTTTGAGCTTTTTTAGCTATAAGAAAAAAAAAAACAAATGTTGCTTGGAGTTACCACCATGCTTTTGCGACCTATCATTGTCTCTAAGGAAAACGGCATTCAAAACTCCGTATTGTAAAGCCCTCAAAGGTTATTCAATTTTGAATCTAATTTTCATCAAAAGAATTTCACTTTTTTTTATGCTAAACTAATTCTAAACCGAAGTTAACACTAAAATCTCATAAAACTACTCATAATCTAAATTCTAGTTTTTTCATAAATTCTTGAATTTTTTAATTTTTAATCAATTAATTATTTTTTATTATTAAAAAAGGGGACTCGGGTCAAGTTAGGAAATCAGACCTTGTGTTGATTGTGTGAAGATGAGTATTAGGTTACGTTGAGTTTTTTTTTTTGTTTTGTTTAAATAACCTTATTTCTCTACAAAGAAGTAAGTTTATTTTATTTCTTGTTTTTGTTTCAAATCTATTTATTGGCCATTGATTTGTTTTGGGTAATAGAAAAATTAGTTGACGTTATTAAATGGAATTTTTTTTCTTTTTTTTATTCTAGGGAACAAAAGAATAGAAAAATAGAGGAGCAAAAACGTTACCAAATAGGGCCTTGTATTCTCTAGATAAGTCTCTATGCAAAAATACGTGTTTGATAACTACAAAATTTCTCAACGGTGGTGGGAGGAGGTGGTAGACGACGGGTGAGTAGTGGCGGCTGGAGGTGGGCAATCGGCGACGGGTGGGCTATGGTAGGGAACCGGTGGTGGGTGGGAAGAACTTTTATTTCTGACTTTTGTTCCAGAAATAAAAAATTAGAAAATTTTTACTTCTTATTTCTATTATAAACCTATTTCTGGAGAAAAAAATTCGTTCCCGAAATAGAAAAATAAAATTGCGTTACCAAATGAATTTTTATTCCAAACCTGTTCCCGAGAATATAATCATCTCACACTTTAACACTCCCCCTCATATTGGAGCATAGATTTTGAGTATGCCCAGCTTGTTACAAAGACACTCAACCCTACAACTCCCTAAAGACTTGGTGAAAATATTGTCTATGCATTCATCGATCCTAACCTAACACGACTAGTAGAAATAACTCTAGCTTGAAGCTTCTCACAGACAAAGTGACAATCGACTTCAATGTGCTTGGTACGCTCATGGAATATAGGATTTGAAGCAATATGGATTACTACCTGATTATCACACCACAATTCCATTAGTGTAAGATCTTTGAATCCAAGTTCCACTAATAATTGATGCATTCGGACTAACTCACAAGTAGCTTAAGCCATATCTAGATATTCTAATTCTATACTAGATATAGCCACAACTTTTTGCTCCGTACTTTTCTAAGAGACTAGGTTTCCTCCTACAAAGGTGCAATAATCCGATATAGACCTCCTATTTATAGGAGACTCAACCCAATCAGCATCTGAAGATGCTTCCACCCTTTTGTGACCGTGATCACTATAGAATAGATCACGACTTGAAGCTTTCTTCAAGTATCTCAAGATTTTGACTATAGCATCCCAATGAGAGGTAAGGGGGGAAAAATAAAATGGCACACAACACTCATGGGAAAGGAAATATTAGGTCGAGTGTCAGTTAGATAATTTAATTTTCCAACAAGTCTTCAATACCTTTCTAGATCATCTAACAGCTCAACATCCTTTGCTGTTGATTTCGAGCCAGTTTCCATTGGTGTATCTAGTAGTTTAACTCCTAGCATGCTTGTCTCTTTAAGCAAATTCAAGACAAACTTGTGTTATGAGAAATCGATACTTTTCTTCACCTGTGCCACTTCAAGACCCTTAAAATACTTAAGGGTTTAAGGGTGCGCATGACAAAATTTCTGGAACAGAAATTGATTTCTCAATTTCTGAAATAGAAATTAAGAAGTTAAAATTTTTAGCTTCTTATTTATTCTTCAAATCTATTTCTGGAATAGAAATCTGTTCTAGAAATATAAAAATCAAATTGCGTTACCAAACGGATTTATGTTCTAAACATGTTCCGGGGAACAGAGAAACAGAGAAATAGAGAAGTGGAAATTTTATCATGCGCGTCATAAGTAGTCCCAAATCCTTTGTTTGAAATTGCTGTTGTAAATATGATTTCAGCTTCATCAATCCCCCTAGAATCATATCCAATTATCAGAATATCCTCCGCATAAATTACAAGAAATATCCGACCAACTATAGAAACACTCTAAAACATAGAATGATCTCCACTACATTAAAACAGTCAAAACTAGCGCACCACCTCAGTAAATCTCCCACACTAGGCTCTGGGAGAGAGTCTTAAACCATACAAAGATAAGTGCAGTGCAGCAAAATTCTAAAAATGTTTTCGAGCTATTAGTCATGAGTTTATCGCGGTAAAATTCTCTACTTGATTAGAAAAGAAGGGGCAGGCAAAGCCCGAGGGCTGCATAGGAGTATCGAATGTTGTTATGTTACAGATGTTCTGAGAGATCTCGAGGCTGGTTTAGTGCCCTGTAACTTCAGCTACAACTTTCGCATGTCTTTGTTATCGTCTGAACAGTTCATTTCTGATGGAGGATGGATACTTTGAAGTGATAGTTTGAGATCTGAGATTCCAACTGTATCTACTTTGTTATTTCCAATGTTAATTGGGTGCATGGTAAATCCGGTT
Source organism: Eucalyptus guilfoylei (assembly GCA_016097605.1). Taxonomy (NCBI): domain Eukaryota; kingdom Viridiplantae; phylum Streptophyta; class Magnoliopsida; order Myrtales; family Myrtaceae; genus Eucalyptus; species Eucalyptus guilfoylei. The sequence continues at coordinate 1,012,332 of CM027869.1, forward strand.
GCATGAACTCTTTCGGTTCATGCAGGGAGTTCCCAGCAAATGCATTCCAGAGTAAGGATGGGCCCATGCATGACTCGAAGCTTGAAAGTCCAACGAGATTGAACGGCAGTTTCAGTGGGTATTATGGCAGAAAGAAGTATTAGAGTTGTCATGTCCAGACCCGGATCGAGATCTCTTGTTGCACAAGCACCCAGGATTCTTTTTCTTTCTTTCTTTTTCTTATTTGTCTTTCTCCAGGGGAAGAAGTATCAAGGATGCTTTAAAGTTTTAAATTAACCAAGAAGTCCTTGAATTTTCCGCCACCATAAGAATATATCATTCTAGATATTATTGTTTATGTTTTCAAAGTTAGGCAGTTCAATGTTTAATCAATAACTATGGGGGTGCATGACAACCACCTGATCTGTTCTAAAAACAATTTTTCTATTTCAAACTTATTTCTAGAATAGAAATCCGTTTGATAAACTTATTCTATTTTTCTATTTCTGAAATAGATTTTTGTTTCAGAAATAAGTTTGGAATAAAAATCAGAAGTAGAAATTTTCTACTTCTCTATTTCTGGAACAGAAATGAGAAGTAAAAATTTTTCTCATCGTTCATTAATCGGTTCTTCATTCGTCGCCGCCGACTACTGTCCATTGGTTGCCAGCCACCGCCGCTACTGCCATCACCGCCGCCGGTCGCCAGCCGCCACCGCCGCCACCACCGGTCGCCGCTACCGCCGGTCACCGGCCGCCACCAATCGCCAATCCATTGCCGTCCGCCGATCCACCGTCGTCCGAAAGGAATAAATTTCATGTCGTTGTCAAACGAATTTCTATTTTTATAGTAGAAATTTTATATCGTTATCAAACAGTTATTTTTGCTTAGAAACTCATCTAGAAATAGAAATAGAAAAATCTATTTCTCTTCCAGAAATCAATTTCTAGCCAGAATGGTTATCATTCACGCCCTATGTGATTAGAAATTGACTTGTGCTTCTCTCTCCTCTCTTTCCCCCCCCCCCTTTGTAGGGTTTTAAATTTAACTTTTATTTAACGTGAATACCTATAATCTTTTCAAACATTCGAATATTGTACTTTTATTGTCATTATAGAAATTTTTTTCAATTCAAAACTCAGAAGGGAAGGATATCACAAAAAATACTTTTGCAAGACAAAAAAAAAAGAATAATCGGTTCCGAGGTGGGAATTCTTGAGTGGTCCGATTTCCGCCCCAGAACCGGGAACCAAACCACTTGGTTTTGGAATCGGGTGGTCTAGTGGAATTAGTCGCGGGAAAAGTGCCAAAAAAGTCCTAAACCTTTTGTCTTTGTGCCGATTTAGTCTTAAACTTTTTTTTGGTGCCGATTTAGTCCTAAACCTTTTTAAGTTGTGCCAATTCAATCCTTTCTAGCCAAATTGGCCGGAATTTGCTGATTTGGACGCCAGCCGGCTAACGTGGACCACTTTTAATAATATTTTAATATTTTTGAATTTTTCTTTTATTTTTATTTTTTATTTTTTTATTTTTTTTATTCTTCTCATCTTCTTCCTCCAGCTGCTCGCCGGACCTCGGCGACTTGCCAGAGGCAACGGCCGGCGAGGTCGAGGTCGACCTCGCCAGCCATCTTACCAGTGGCCGCCCTCGAGGCCTGGGCGGCGAGGGCGAGCCCTGCCAGCTCGGCGCAAGGAGGCGACCGAATTCGGTCCTCGAGGTCTTACGGAACCGAGGCCTATCGTTGTCCTCCTCCGACACGTCGACGCCCGATGGCGTCGAGGCGAGCTTCGCGGCGCGCCCCGAGAGCGCCTTCTCGACGATTTTCTGGCTCAAGTCTTCGTTCGCTTCCTCCTCATCGTCGTTGTTGCTGCTACCGCCAAGCGGCGCCGTGGACTTCGGCTCGTGCTCCGCGTCGTCTCCTTCACCGAGCTTTGTCGCCGTCGGCTTCGCTCTCCTCCCCATGCTCCTCGTGCCGAGCTGGCAGGGCTCGCTCTTGCTAGCCATGGGCGAGCCTCGCCGCCCAGGCCTCGAGGGCGGCCTCGTGCTGGGCGGGCGAGGCTCTTCCTCGCTGCCCAGTGCGAGGCCGCCCTCACCGGCCGTCGCCTCTGGCCAGTCGCCGAGGTCTGGCGACCGGCCGGAGGAAGAAGATGAGAGAAAAAAAAATAATAATAATAAAAGAAAAAATTCAAAAATATTAAAATATTATTTAAAGTGGTCCACATCGCGCCGATTAGGCCATGTCAGCCAGCCGGCGTCCAGTCAGCAAATTCCGGCCAAAATTGGCCAGAAAGGACTGAATTGGCACAACTTAAAAATATTTAGGACTAAATCAGCATTAAAAAAAGATTTAGGACTAAATCGGCACAAAAACAAAATGTTTAGGACTTTTTTGGCACTTCTCCCAATTAGTCGCATATGAAGAGCGAGCGTGAGATTTGAGTTGCTGTGTGCCTACGTACGTGACTGAAATGGGAGATCGATTAGGAATTTTTAGTGAACAATTACTTCTTAAGTAAGTAGCTACGAACTTTCCCCAAAAACAACACAACTACAACCTAAAAACCCTTGGAAGGAACGGATATAACGGGACCTGTATATATTCAAGAGAAAATAGGAATAAAAAACTCGAATGAAAGCTGAATTTGGCTGGTTCATGAAAATGGAAAGAAAACTCCATAGCAGACATAGACCGACTTCTCATCCCAAATTGACCGGTTCGAAAACTCGAAGCTCAAAACTACGAGCACAGATCAAAGATGATATTCACTCCGCACTTAGCAATCATCAGGAGAGCAGATGATGCAGCTAACCGCAAAGGATCGGGCCGTACCTTGACCTTCAGTCCGTTCACGAGATGAAGCAAATGGAAGCGAGAAGAGAGATCTCTCTCTCAGCTAAAAGCTTTTCTAGTACTTTCTGACTACTTTTCGATGGAATTTTTACAGATCATTTAAAAATAATTTAAAATAATTAGTCCAATCCGAGCGGGCAATTCTACTCATAGAACCGGAAATCGGACCAGTGCCCCTAAGAACCGTTCAGAATCGGCTGATCTAATCCGGTTCGGGCAGTTCCATTTCTCAACCCTAAAAAATACCCAAATAAAATCATACCCCTATGCAATATGACAAGATTGGACTGAAGAATTTCTATTATAATTGGTATTTGATAATTTTTTCATATTGGGATATGACAACTATGTAAAGAACACTAACCATCAGCTACATCTCAAGCATGCGCTTTGCACGTGTTGAAATGATTAAGAAGATCCGATGAAAAATCATTTGAGTGATTGTTTTATTTTTATCTAAAAAAAAGATGTATCAAGACTTCTTATTTTCTAAGAGTGAAGAGAGAAGTGGGTTACATGAGCAATGAAAAATTCCTATTTTTTTTGGAAGAACATAGAGAACTAACAAATACACAAACGAACCTTAGAGGACCTAGGAGCTCTGATCAGCAACCACAGAGTTTAGATCAACATGAAGGGAGGGACGTGAGCTCGATCGGCATCAGATCTTGGCTGGTTGATGTTAGGTCTGGGATGAACGAGAACATGCGATGCCGGATGACACCAGATTTGAGCTAGATGGGGATTAGGCAGCGTTGGATCTAAGTTGACGATGCTAGCCAGTGTCGGATCTGGACTCAACAAGGCTGGGTGACTCCAGATTGGGCTGGATGACACTCGCCATGTCATATCTGAACTTGTAATGACTAGATTTTTATTTTATTTTATTTCTTTTTTATTATGGCTTTGATACCATGTTGAAATTGATATAGAACAAAAGAAGAGAGTGTACAAATTGATTAATGTTTGCCGCTCCTCACACTTCAATATTAATTAAATAACACTCAATGACCATAATAACCTTCTCAGTATTAATGATCATAATAATCCTCTCACACTTTAACACGTAGTTTATGTTACTTTCAAAATATTTTTAGTCGAATATGGCGCAGATGGTGGATTTGCTGCTCAACTTGCATCACATAAATTCTGGGTACATGAATAAGTGGATTATGAAATGGATAAGAACGTATATTTTTCATGTAATCTCCGTAAATAATATTCAAGAAATCACATAGAAAGTAAAATTTCGGAAAAAAATGAATAACAAAATAAATAGGAGAGAGCTGCGCAAGGCACCTGATTTTCTGTGAGTACCGGGAGATCCTAATTGCAATGTTCATGTTTGCTTTGCGTGGACAAGTGCATGCGTGGACAAGTGCAACGCAGCAAGACCAGTTTTAAGAGGGGTCGATTTTCAATTTGTGGAATTTAGAAGTAACCTGGTTTTGGAATCGGATTGACCAATCCAATCTGGCTCCCAAATGGATTTAGAAATCGGTGGTGATATCTTTTTTCTTCCCTATTCCTTGCAAGACTGCAAGTATTGTTGCATAATCTAAACTCTCATTTTTTAGTGTTTTGGATCTTTAATAAATTAAAATCCCGATGGAAAGATGCTAAAGGTGTGATAAAATATGATTAAATATCATTGACCTTTCGGGTGGTTTGGTCCAAATCATCGATTCCAAATTCCTGAGTTGGCTGGTTTAGTCCAGTTTCAATGCTCACCCTTTTTTATGTACTGGATTTGGCAATTTGTGGGTGCGATTTAGGTGGGTTGGGTGTTCAAGCTCCTATTCCTAGTCTAGAAAGCTGACGAAGAGAAGGCTCGCAAAGAAAGGAAAAAAAAAAGAAAAAAACATACTTCATTCGTTAGTACGAGCATGCTTGGGAAGATTTATCCTACCGATGAGTTTAGGGTATTATTTGAAATTAAATTGGACAATCTGGAGCCTTCTTTGAGAAAAGATCTATTTGAGCCCTTTTTTTCTAAAGAAATTACTTTGCGTCAAACTCTCATTTGGAAATTTTTTCTTAATTAATAAAGAGTTTATAAAGAAAAGTCTTCTTAATTTTTATAAGAGATTCAACCTTCCTGGAATTTCTTATTAGATGCGAAACATTCTTTCTATTCGTAAACATTTAACTTTTAGAAACCTAAATTGCTATATGAGCGACAGAACATATGAGAAGCTTTACCCTCGACGATCCTGAAATAATTAGATCTTCTCAACCAAATCTAGGGTCAAGGGTAAATTGGCTGGATGATCATTTTGGAGATATGTCTAACGGTTAGTTTGGACTAGAAAGAATATAAGAGGAGGTCTCGAAGTTGAAGGGATATAATTCACATTCACGAGAATTGAAACTTTTAATTCCATAGTTTGAAAAGTATTCTGTGATCTTATACATTCTTCTCAGCTACTTCTCAGCTAAGCGATATCATGTAAACCTTTAGAGGCTGAAAGTATAAGGAGTCGTTCACACAAACTTGAGTGCTCATATCTCAGGATTTGTAAACTCTGATCAGTTCTCACTAGTGAATTCCAGCTACTAGGCTGTAGCGTGGAAAAGTGGACATAGACTTGCAAAAACCGAACCATTATAATCTTTAGTTTGCAATTCTCTATTCCTTATTCTTTTTATTTATTGTGATAGAGTTGCACACTAGTAAGATCTAACTATTTCATCAGAAGTTGTCTCGTTGCAATATTTGTTAATATTATTTCATTTCCACACAATCACCTATTCATCTTCCTCTAGGTGATAATTATAGCCATAATAGATTTTCAGCATAGAAGTCCAAGAATCATAAATTAGTTTAACCACCCCAACAATCAACATTGACAAACCCAAATTTTCACGTCTTATTTTGATCTGAAGGACAAGATAGAAAGTGATCATTACAGTAATTCAATCTTCCTCTCTACTTAACAGGTCCTAGACATGCACGTTGCACAAAAACCTAAAACAATATGAAAGCCTAAATATGATGTTCAAGCTCAATCCCTAAATAAAATGAGAATTTTGTGTGTTCACTCAGTGCTAAGACATGAGATGGTGTTTTACATATTTCCTGACGGGATCCTGTTCCTCGTTGTTGTCCCCTCGGCATGAGTTTCCCTACTAAGTAAACATCCACCAGACAACGATGTTGATGAGGAACGGGCGATATTCACTTTACTCAGACATCCGCAGACGGAGAGCCCTAGAGTCGTGCCTAATTAGCAAGGGTACTCCTGAACCAGAAGCCGCAAAATAAAGTCGTTCATAAGGGCTAAGCATAAATAGAAGAGGAGCATGAGCACATGCTGCTCTTGAAAATTGCTTCAGATACGTAGAAACGGATAAAGCACAAAGGACCTTCCTAATACAAGGATAAAAATTTAAAGACTTTCAATGACTGAACGATCTTGGCTTGAGGAACACAACGGATTGAAACTGCTGCTGAAAGCTAACTTGAGAATGTCTCGATCAGCGAATGTCAAACTGTGTCCGTCTGTACTAGACGAAGTACTGATTGATGCATAAAATTAATATTATCTTATTTGCTATTATCAGATTTGATTCGCTACCAGTCGGATGCACTGATGGCCAAAAGAACAAAACCGCCATGATGCAGGAAGAGATTCGCCAGTAGAAACTCCAGACCAAGTAAGGGGAATGACGCAGGATTTATTGCTAAACAACATAAAATAACATGAATACCTACAGAGAAAGTAAGGACGGTTTGAATCCAAGTGTTTCAAGCCTCGAGCCATTAAAGTCGATGGTTGAAATGGTCCCCTGAAGTTTGCAGCCTGCTGTCCACCTGCGATGAGGTTTGAAACTTGAGAAATTTCCTCCCTCATTAGCTGATTTAGGGTAATGGCCATTAAAAGCTAATAATAATCTGCGATCTTGCTACTTAACCTGCTACTACTAGCATATGATTTATCGATATGAAGGACGGCTGATTTCGACTCATGAATATATGAATTTATTTTCAGAGAATATATTCATGTCTATGCTTTACAAAGTAGACACCATCTATTTACACAAAAACAACTTTTATGAATCAATTCCATGAAATTCATATTGGAAAGAACTCTTCTTTTTTTTTAAATTAATATAAAATTGCTGATAAGTAAAATAAAAAATAAAAATTTCCTCTTAAAAATTATAACTCAGCTAAGGCAATTTTAATTAATGAGTTTGTGGAATTCCAGAATATTCTACTGAAGATTGATCAATTGGCCTAAATACCTACATTGGCAGTGAATTTTCTCTCCCCAAATTTTCTTACATGTGGATTTATATGCTCGTCTTAGGAATTGAGGAATGTAGGTCGAGCTAGATCCCCTCATGTTATAGTTAATGTAAAGCTTAGGTTTTGCTATTGGACATTTTGGAGCTTCATTTGAGAAAAGGTTCACTTTAAGCTCTTTTTTCTAAAAAAAACCACTCTACTTCAAGCTGTTATTTGATTTTTTAACTAAGCTCAACCGATCCAAGTCATTCGAAAGAATCGGTCCGAGACGAGAAGGTCCGAGGCGAGACCGTGCACGACACGACACAAACGACCCAAATCCTCATCGATCGCTTCACAATTTCTTCGACAGCCATCGTCAAATTCTCTCTTCAATCGACCGATCTCTCGGTATGTGTTCTCGATTCTCTCCTTCGGAATACCGAGATGTTGATCTCGATCGTTTTTGCTGTTTGAATCCAATCTTTCTTACCCTAGATCTGTGGAGGTATAGGAGGTCTTTGTCCCTATTGATTTGAGGTTTGATCTGGTTTTTTCTCCGTCGATGAATTTTTATGGCGATGAGATTCCAATCCTCTTCGCGAGATTTGTTCTAAATTTCGGACCTTTATGTGTAGTTGTTCAAGCTTTCTGATTTGGTTCGAATAGATGGGTGCTCTTTGGAGGATTGATTGTCGGTCTTCTCTTGACGAATCTAGGTGTCTTCAAAGCTGGTTTTCTGTTTCGATTGTTTGTTCTTCTAGGTGTAGAGCAGAGTCGTGGTAAAGTTTTCCTGATCGATTGAGCTTTGATCTTAGCTTTTCGCTTGGAAGATGCCGCCGGTTGCGTATGCCCAGTGATGCAATCTGTTTTCTCGTCCTGATGCTTGTCCTTCCAGCCCAAAATTCGGTTTTGTGAAATTTTCGTTACTTGAAGAAGGCTGTGTTTAGGGGGATGGTTTGACCTTGGCTTTGCATGTGAAGGAAACTCAGTTCGTATGACTTTGTTGATAGTGTGGTCTATGAAACCGTTTTGTGAATTCAGATTTAATTTTCTCCCAGTCACTTGCGTCGTTTGTTGCCATTTATTTTTGTCTAATTTCCCTATGCCTGATCATTTGTTGAAGCCATGATGATTAACCAGTAGGCATGTGATTTACCAACATTACCTAGAGCTTTGTTGTCTGAGATGAAATATGTAGTGTTTACTTATTGATTGGCGTGATAGATTTTAGCTCTATGACTGGACCTGCGGCTTTTTGCAATTATAGCACAACACATGGGTTTGTATATCTATCTATTGATTGGCGCTATGGGGTCCAGTAGCTTAGATCTGGGAGAAGTGTGGAGTTCATGAGGGATCTTTGCTTAGGAGCGACTTCCCAGGGTTTAGTATGTTAAAGGAAGTGATGGTTTTGCAATATGGTCCTGTTATTTGGTCGAGGCGCAACATGAATTCTGAAGAATCTTTTGCTGTACATTCTTTTTGGTTGGATAGTTTAGGTTTAATATGTCTCAATGTGGGCTTTAGCAGGTATGTAGATGAGCAACTCTTGTTATTGTAATTTGGATGTAATTCTTTCTCAAGTGTAGAGGTGAGGTTTGGCAGGAAATCAGTTACAGGATGATTTCCTGTTATGCTGGTAACAAAAATTTATGTATCCGGAACCTGAGGATTTTTTAGTGTCTTATTGCTTGCACGTTGTATTATTTTCTATTAATTTCAAATTTATTGGTCTGTTTCAGCTGTTACCGGAAGAGGTACGTGGGCAATCAGGTGCTAATGGCGTCGGGTGACGGGCAAGAGGAGGCTTACCAAAAGGTTTTGTGCCACTGTTTTGTTTTATTCATTGAATTTTGTGGAATGCATGTCTCATGTGTTATACTTCTCATATTTTTTCTACGGGTTTTAATAGTTTGTTGGTGACTTACCTTTCTTGCTAGACTTTACTTATATGGTTTAGTAGGGTACAAAAGTACGAAAGCACAGATGAGAGTATTAGTAGTTTTATAAGGTCAAGCCAGGGAAAGGAATTCATTCACATGAGTTATTGGTTTGGAAATTGACTTGATAGCAAATATTGCTGTGAGACAGAAATGGGTATTGGGCAACAAACTGTCGGCAGCGTAATCTTTTGTCCAAAGTATCAGAATGTGGGGAATTTGCATAATGAACTATAATTTGGGGATAGTAATGTGGCCTCGTGCACTAACCAGCATGACAATAAGAACCACTGAACAGGAGCCAATTCCCTTGCTAGAATTTGTAGAACATCATATAGTTTGGTGACAGGAATTTTTCTCAGAGAAATTTGAAAGCCCTTGAGTGAAATTTGGTTAGCGAATTCTTTACATAGTGTAGTATGGACGGGTGCTTATGGTTTGTAAACCTAGGAATTTCTCCACCAAAGGCGAATTTCTAATTATGTAGTGACTCCAGGCAAGTCGCATTAACATTTATCTAACAATTCTTGTTATGAAAAACTGCAATGTCTAGCCAAGCTTACATTTTGTGAGGATCAGGTATCGATAATGCTGCTATTAATCTGTAAGTTAAGCATGAGAAGCTGCCAAAGAGTGCTTTCTGATCGTCATTCCCCTTTTTCCCACGACATTATGAAGAGGGAAAAAAGAGTAGTTTTGTGCAATGGAAAGGATAGTCATTTAACTACCAAATCGTGTTAAGATTGCTGTTTTTCCTTTATCAAGGAGCAATAAAAGATAAAACCATTGATGTCTTAATGTAGAAAAGAAATTACATAATTTTGTCCGTGTCTGTTAATTTCCTTTTCCAGTTTTACTTGCTTTTTTTAATGTTATCCAAGTGGTGGTTGGCATTCTGATGGAAACAGTAGCTTTATGCAAATTGCTAATCTTTTTTATTCTTCATACTTGGCTTATGTATAAACGACACTGATGCGGTCTAGTCTTATATAAGAGTTGGTTTTTATTTATATATTTATTGTGAGTACTAACATGTGATTATCTGTTTCCGGTAATCTGAAAATGCTGAATTCATTTTGTCCTCTCTTTCATACTTCTTCCCGTTCCTTATTTCATGTTTCTTTGCTCTTGGAAGACGATTATAGCTAAAAATGTATAGATCATATGATAATTAGCCTTGGAGAAATACTATCAGTGGAACTTCCTTTCAGTCTTCTGCTTGTGAATGTCTAGTTATTTTTCTCAATAAAGTATTGGAAGATATATGTTATTTGATTTGTAGAAGAAAACAACCCGGGAGGAGTTTGGATTGATCAATACACTACTTATTTTTGTTGCAGTTGACATCCATGAGGGAATCATATATGGCTGAATTGAATAAGATTAAGGAGGGAATCTCGATGAGGTTACGGCAGGTATGTAAAGAAACTCTGTTATTGGGAACGTTCCGACTAAGTATTATTGAGAAAGTTATCGCTTAATTTTGATTCTTTCATAATTTTGTTACGTGGAGTAAACATTTCTTAAGAAAGGCAGACTATATAATTGATTTTTAAATTTTTGAATGGTCTATCATCCTTTTTGATCTCTTTCTTATCATGTGTTATTCTTATACATTACCAGCATGAGTCTCTTCCGCAACAGCTGAAGCCAAAGCGGAAGTCAAAGCGGAAGTCAAAGCGGAAGTCAAAGCAGCTTGAAAAATTGAAAAATTATGAAGCGATGTTGGACCGCGCAATTGCTATGTTGCAAGTTAACAAAGCTGATATAGTGCCTACTTTCAAGGAGAAGCTGGTTCATTACGACAGACAGCTTAGAAACTTTATCAACACAATTAGGCCCAGGAATGTACCTAGTTAGCAAGGGCAACTTCCCCCTCCTCATATGCACTCAGGTTGAAGCACTGGACCCCAGAATGACAAACATGGAGCGTATTTTGAAAAATAATATTTGAAAAATATGCAATATTATGTCCTTGTTCAGAACAGAGTTCCGTCTCTTGCTCCAGCTCCATCTCTAGCTCCTATTCCAGATCCTGACCCAAACAAACCATCCTCGTCCAAGTAACTTTCTATGTTTGCATTATTTCTCTAAGTTTGGATTGTTTTGTCATTTGGTTTGTAATGCTTGTGGGTTGTTATTTGAACTTATTGGACTAACCTTCGTACTATGGTTTGCTTATAATATTATGCTTTATCTAGTATCTTTTTGATTGTTGACGAAAAAGGAGAGAAAGTGGACAGCAGCAGAACTAAGATTGCAAACTTGACCGCACTGACACTTTTTCTGTAGGTTTTTTAAGACTCTAAACATCGCAAAAGTTAAGGGGATTGATTAAAATATTTCTTATCTCTTATCTTTTAATTCAGAGCATTAACTATAAGAGTTTCACTAAAATTCTTAGATATTCTATATTCTTATAATTTGATTGCGCCTCATTTTAAAATTGGCTTTATTTAAAAGCTATTTATATTTCACAATATTTTCTCTTTCTCAATTTTTTGCTCATACAAATTTTGTCATCATCAAAAAAGGCGACGGTAAAGTCGAGTGAGGGCCGGCCTTGCCAAATTTGGTTTGAGTGAGGCCAACACTTGCCTGAGTGCAAGTCGGCCTCACCTGGCTTGGGCGAGGGCTCCTCTTGCTGGGGCTCTAGCCCGGTCGAGCCTTGCCTGTGGCGAGCGAGGCCAGCTAGCCAACTGTGGCCAATGGTCAGCTGACCACTGGAAAAGGGAAAGAAAAAAGTCAAAAAAAAAAAAAACAGAAAAAATAATAATAATTCAAAAAATATTAAAATATTATTAAAAATTATCTATATTAGTGCCGGCGTCCACATTAGCATTTTTCGGCCAAAATTGATCGGTTGGACTCAATTGACAAGAAGTGAAAATGTTTATAACTAAATTGACAAAATTAAAAGGTTTACGATTGAATTGGAAAAAATGCAATAGGTATAAGATTTTTTGGATAATTTTTTCATGAAAATTTTTTGAGGTTCTTATAAAAAATCATGTCTTTTTTCTCTCTTTCAATCCGTGAAGTCATAAGTTGAGGGAAGAAAAGCGCCTCAAAATAGATTAAAAGTCGGTGGTGTATCCTACACAGAATCATGCTTTCGAGGAGGCTGATGATATCTTTATCTTTCCACGAATGAAAGGGCACGGAGTCGATAACTACTTCACTTAATGTTCACGGTCAAGTCTTTTAAAATAAGGGCTATGTTTATAGGGTGCTTCATCCTCTCGTCACCGTGTGAATCCCATCAAATCTAATGATGAAAATTTGGAACGTAATGTTTGGATATTCAAATATCCGCCAATTTTCGGAATAAAGAAACGTTAGTTTTATAGTCGGCTGAGTTTGGGATGGCCTCTAAATCTACTATCAATTCTTTGGTTTCAGTATGTTGCGCTCATCGGGCGACGAAGGTCTTATTAGGCCGGGTTCAGGTTGGATTGGGCTGAGTAAATCAGTCCCTCCTCCATCTCTATCCTAAGATTTAAATTAAAAGGACTTGGCCTCTTATTATTATTTTTTTTAAAGAAATGTAAACTATTGATGAATTTGTGTGAACTTATTGTCGAGTCGTACTAGTCGTTATTTGTTTTACAAATCATAAAACAAAGTTTTGTAAAATTTTTAAATTTGAAATATACTCATTATCGAGATAAACGTGTGAATGATATTAGAAAAATCCCACATCAGAGAAGTGGTGTGGTGTGGAGTGATTAATATATTTTAATTGGCCCATGACTCATTTGCTTACACTTTTTGAGTGATGATGGATTCAATTGAATATGTTGATAGATTCAGACTTTACTCCATCTTGGCACTTGATTCTCTTGGATCATTCTACAAGGTCAAGGTTTAACGAAATCAATTTCTTGCTTTCTTTATGGGTTTCTATGGATGGGAAACTTACGGCGATACATTCAATTGAGATTGTCGACCTTGGCTTCGGTGTAGGGTTGCTAAACTTTAATTTCATTCACTTGACGCAATGATCTTTAATTTACTTTCAATTAATACACTCTTATTGTAATCTAACCAATTTCCTTAGGAAATTTTGACACACATGGTGTAGCTTCAAGTGTAGTTACACGTAATGTCATATCAAGTGGAGGTTTCATGGGCATTTTGATCAACAAATTGGTCAAATTCTGTTTAAAAGACATTTACGGCGCGAATGATAACTATTCTAACCAGAATATGATTTCTGGAATAAAAATAAATTTTTCTATTTCCATTTCTAGACGAGTTTCTGGTCAGAAAAACTCATTTGATAACGACACAAAATTTTTGTTTCTGAAATAGAAATTCGTTTAGTAAGGCTCTGTTTGGTAAAATCTATTTTTGTCCCTTGGAACAATTATTTTTGTTCTTTTGTTTCGGAGAACGAAAAAAGAATAGAAACCTATTTAGTAAAATTTTTGTTCCCTGGAATAAATTTGGAATAAAAACAAAAAGTAGAAAAAAATAACTTTTTGTTCCCGAGAACAATTTCTAGAATCTATTTTTCTCTCTCTTCTTTTTTATTCTCTTTCCTTCTTCTCTTTCTTTTCTTCTTCTTTTTCTTCCTCTTCCTTTTGGCTGGTCGCCAACGGCGACAACCGGCCAGATGAGGGCTGACGACCTCACTGGAGTGTTGCCAGCCCCTGGAGACGCCGAGCCACAACAAGGCTCGTCGGCCCGAGCCTTGTCGTGGGTGGGCAAGGCACGGCCAAGCTCGGCCTCCCCAGCTGGCGCGAGGCTCGGCCTCGCCAGGCTAGGGCGAGGCTGACCTTGTGTCGCCTGGGTGAGGCTGAGGCTCGCCGTGGCCAGGCTGGCCTCCAGCGACCAGCTAAAGAGAAAAAGAAAAAGGAAAAGAAAAAAGGAAAAAAAATGTAATAAAAAAATTTAACAAAATTAAAAGAAATAAAAAAATGTAAAAATCCTACGAAATGTATTTCTATCTCGGGAATAGAAATTTAGGAAAGTTATCAAACATGTTCTTTTGTTCAGAAATTGTTTCCGAGAACAAAATAAGAAAAAAATCATTTCTCATCAAAAATTGTTCTCGAAACAGAATAGCTACCAAACGTAATAGTATAAAATTTCTATTTCTTAAAACAAAATTTTCTTTTTGGAGCAAGTGAGATGTTCATTCTTACAAATTTCAAATGCTTAGGAACCCACATTTATTAAAGAAAAATTTTCTAACAGATATCAGAAATGAAGTTGGGTTTTTTAAAAATAAGACCCCTGGCGGATCTTATCATAAATAAGAACATAAAGTGATCATCCTATAACTGATGCTTGAGAAAGTAAACCTGTATACTGGTGCCATTGCTAAGGGCATAGTTACCTTCTCATTGCTAGTGAAAGTGTGGCTACTAGCGATGGCAACGGTGGGGCTAGTGGTGGTTGGGGCAATAAATTCGGTGAACATATTTGGATGGGTGTACGTGAATTACTAGCACAACACGAGGGAGTAGTTCGTGTTAAGGGTGATTAGTTTTAAAATATGTCGATTCTTCTTTCTTTCTTTCTTTCTTTCTTTCTTTCTTTTGTTTTTCTTTTTTCTTTTTGCCTTTTTCCAGGAGAAGAAGCATCGGGGATGCTTTTAAATCAGCCAAGTGCCTTCTGAATTTTCCGCCACTATAACAATATTATCGTATATGTTTTCAAAGTTTGGCAGGTTCAATGTATATTCAATAAATATGTAATTAGAAATTGGCTTCTGCTTCTTCTTCTTTTCCTTTTGTCGTGTTTTAAACTCGACTTCCATTTCCAAACATGCGAATGTCGTACTTTTATGGTCATTATATAGTTTCTTTTTGATGGTTTTATGTGATGGGCTTAAGGCCCGTCCGCCCATGTTGGGCCTAAAAGCCCGGCCCACAAGATTAGGGCCCATGGATGAAGGGGCACGATTCCTTTTTGGAGGGAACGTATATAAGGGAGTAAAGAGAGGGAGAAGGCACCTTTTGGAATTTTCAACATACGTCTTCTCTCCTCCTCTCCCTCCAAAAGGAAAACCAAGACGCCGTCTTCCCTTCAAGGCTAATCGACGTCATCGGATTGAACATGATCGGTTTTCTCTTCCTCTTGTCGGCATTGGTGTTTAATCTGTGGCTAACAAGGTACGCTCGAATCCGTGGTGTGCTTTACGATCGGTGATACGTGTTTTTCCCGGGCTTATCTTCCGCATTCGTTTTAGGGATTCGATTTAGTGTCGAATCCGGTTTTCGGGAATCCGACATTCCCCAACATTGGTATCAGAGCCCTAGTTCATGTTTTCCCGACCCTTTTCATGTTTTTTGATTAATTTTTCGCGAAGATATTCGGCCGACACGGATCGGGGCGAGAAATCCCGACACCCGAGCACTGTTCGTCAATTTTTTCGAGTTTCTGTAAGTCGAAATCGATTTCTGAAGGTATAGGGTGAAAGGGCTCGTCGAGACGAGTCCATCGACATGTTGTCCACCGCCGGGCGACGCGGCACGCGCCCACACGTACGGCCAGAAGCCGCTGCGCGTGGTCACCACGCGCCTGAAGCGCTTGCTCGGCCTGCGCGTGCGCCACACGCGCCGGTCGGCGAACCGGCACGTGCGCGCCGGCGGCGGCGAACCGGCACGCGCCGGTCGGCGAACCGACGCGTGCTGACGTCACCCAACGGTCGGTAACCGTTGGAATGACGTCATCGCTGACGTCAGCTGGTCGGGCGGTCACCGGCCGGCGACCCGACCCGACCCGATCCGCGGAAGCCTGGCACGCGTGCGGCACGTGCCAGATGACGTCTGCGTGACGTCATCCAGCGCACGCGCGCGGCACGTGCCAGCTGACGTCTGCGTGACGTCATCCCGCGCACGCGCGAGGCACGTGCGGTCGGTTCGTCCGACTAGGCCCGACCGGTCCGACGACCCGCCGACCGTTGACCCGTTGACCGACCGTTGACCGTGCGTTGACCGTTGACCGTGCGTTGACCGTTGACCCGAAAAAAAAAAAAAAAAAAAGGAATTTGTTTCTTTTTCATTTATGCCTATGTGGGTTATATGTAATCAATTATTTATTCTGCATTTGTTGCATGAATTTTGGAAAATTATGTATTTTCCCTTATGTATATTATGGATTATAAGTAATCCATTTTTTTGGTTCTGCATTTGTTGTAGGAACTATGATGCATTATGCACGGATACCTGCAATTCCGAGTACGGATGAGGGAAGTGCAAGACCTAAAAGGCTGATGTCAGATTTAACTAATTATCGGTGGCATGATAGTGATTTAGTATCACATGTGGTCAAGGTCAATCAGATGATACAGGAAATCATCTGGAATGGTTATCTTATGCCGGATTTTGAGAAGGTGCCGGCTTTGATGAACACTCTTCTACCTGAATGGCAAGCAGTGTTAGATCGGCTATGGGAGGTCAACGTGGTCCCGGGTTATAGGAGGCTAGTGGTAGCTTTTGTTAGAGAGTACTATAGGATTGAGTTAATCAAAACTTCAACCCTTAGATTGAGCGCCACATGGCGCAGAGTGAATGCGCCTTGGAGGCGACATGAAAGCTCTCCAAAAGTTTTTCCATGGTTGGCAAATGTGCCTTCAAATATCTCAGATATTTTGACTGATAGATTAGAAGGGACATTCCCTATTTATTTCTTAGATTAGTTTGAGATGTTTTTTGGGTGTGAATATCTCTTTCTATGTTGATATGTTTCCTCTGTATATATTGCTTAGTGTGATGGATAGTTGCATTATGTGAAAGCATTATTATTCTATTTGGATGTCAAATATTATTTGCTTTCTGTTAAATTGTTGACTGCTGTGGGTAGTTCATAGAAGTTTTTGTAACTTCATAGAATTTATTTTGCATAAGACAATTATATTAATAATAGTCTTAAGTTAGGATTTTTGGAGGATGATTGGAAACATAGTGACCTTTTGATTCGAAACCTTACTTGAAATTATTTATTGATATGATGGGTCTGTGCAAAGTGGATGCATAAATGATAGGCATTAATTATTCGTGCATATATGTCTCGATGTGTTCGATCGATGGTTTCAAAGAACTAAGAACGTAATTGCCGATATGAACGGCAACAATTGTGAAATATTGAATATGAAGATTCAATATGTGCTGGAAAAGCAAGAAGCATTAGAAGCTCTTGACCATGTTATGGAAGATCTTGAGAATGCTGTGCGCCACCTTGAGCTAGTAGAGGACCGCCTAACGGCATTTGAGTCAAAAATAGACATTTGCAATGCTGGTTCTAGCTCAGAAAGGGCTTTAAGCTCCAAGCGCAAGCGTATTGATTCGTTCAATATGTGGGAATGCAAAGGATCAAGTCCTTATTGCAAGAAATCAAGAGTTAACCAACACAAGAGAGGAAAACGTCCTCAAGTGAAGAAAATGTCCAGGGTGAAGTGTTACAACTGTGACAAGAAGGGTCACTATGCTCGCGATCGTCGTGAGCCAAAGAATGTATACACCTCTTGTACATTTGAGAACTTTGCTTATGTGTCAAGTTCTGTATTATTGGCTGAATCCAATCCTTTGTGGACTCGTAGATTCGGGAGCGACAGACCATGTAGCGAAGGATAGAGGATCCTTCGTGGAATTCCGACGAATACCAACCGGAACTAAGTAGATCTATGTAGGAAATAACTTCAGAGATGAAGTTAAAGGAATTGGCACTGCCAATTAAACATGCGTGGTGGACGCACCTTGTTCCTACATGATGTTCTATATGCTCCGGAGATTCGTTGAAATTTAGTGTCTATTTTGGTGTTGGTTAAACTTGGTTTTAGTGCGAATTTCCGTAATAAAGGTGTAGATTTGTATTTGGATACAAACTACTATGGTTGTGGTCACTTTCTGGATGGTTTTATTGTACTAAATGTTGACTGTGGTGATGTCAATATATGTTATTCCCTTGTTTCATGTCTTCTACTTCATGTGATAATGATGTGATTATGTGGCATGCTAGACTTGGTCATATTGGCCAACAACGAATGAATATACTAGCCAAAGAGGGCTTGTTGGGCAACATTGAAAAAGTCGATTTGCCTATATGTGAGCATTGCCAAGTAGGGAAAACGACAAGGAAACCATTTGGAAAAGGTAAAAGAGCTGAATTTCCTCTGCATTTAATCCATTCTGACGTATGTGTTTCAATGAATGTGAGAAGAAGGCATGTGGCTGTTTATTTCATCACTTTTATAAATGATTATACTCAATTCGGATATGTTTATTTGATTTCTCATAAATCTGAAGCATTGAGTTGTTTCAAAAGGTTTATGAACTTGGTAGAAAATCAATTAGACAAGAAAATAAAAGCATTGAGATCCGATTGAGGTTGAGAATATTTATCTGATGAGTTCAGAAAACTATGTGATGAAAAATGAATAGAAAGACAGTTGTCTATTCCATATACTCCTCAACAAAATGGTATTGCAGAGAGAAGAAACAGAACCCTACTGGAAATGGTTAGGTCCATGATGGCGCATGCTAACTTACCTATTACTTTTTGGAGTGATGCGTTGTTAACTCGCGCCTATATACTTAACCGGGTGCCTTCCAAATCGTTACTTCCACTCCATATGAGTTATGGACGGGTAGAAAATCGGACTTAAGTTTTCTTAAGCCATGGGGTTGTACTACCTATACTTATAAGTCCTCTCACAAATTTGGGAAATTGGGTCCCGAGAGGAAATAAGAGTATTTTCATGAGATACTCCGAACACTCAAAAGGGTATGTGTTCATAGGTGAGCAGGAAAGTGGGAGTATAACTGAATTTGAATCACGGGATGTCACATTCTTAGAGGATGAATTTCCTAAGAAGGGCAAAATAAGGGAAAATTACTCCCTATTTGAAACCTTGGATCATGATAATGATATTAGTGGAGTTCGTCCAAGTGGGAGTAATATGAGAAGTGATGAATTCAATTCAATTCATTCTCAATTACAACCACATGATGAGACGGCATCATCATTATCTAATCCAAGTGGGAGCATAATGGGGAATGATGTGCAAAGTGTACAATCTCCCATACGGCGAACAAGTCGTCAAAGTATTCCCGTCGACGTTTTGACATTGAAAGGAAAACTTTTATGGTTGCTCCACAAGATGAGGATGAGCCAAGAAATATTAATGAGGCTCTGAATTGCCCTAGTAAGAAAAAAAAAAGAAAGGATTCATGCAATGAAAGAGGAAATGGAATCAATGAAATCAAACCAAGTTTGAGAACTGGTTGATCTTCTAAAAGGACGCAGAGCTATTGGGAACAAGTGGGTTCTCAAAATAAAGCGAAAGGCTGATGGCTCGATAGAAAGGCATAAGACTCGCCTTGTGGCGAAGGGGTATAATCAACAGGAAGGAATTGATTGTGAAGGATTATTTTCTCCTGTAGTGAGATTTACTTCGATTCGCATTATTTTGGCAATAGTGGCAAGTATGGATCTTGAGTTACATCAAATGGATGTAATGACTGCTTTCCTCAATGGAAAATTAGAGGAAGGAATATATGAAACAACCTGCTGGTTTCATAGTGAAAGGCCAAGAAGAAAAGGTATGTCGACTTTTGAGATCGATATATGGCCTCAAGCAGTCATCGAGACAATGGTATATACGTTTTCATAATGCCATAATGGCATATGATTTTACAATGATTAATAAGGATCATTGTGTATATATCAAAAGATCCAAAGATCAATTTGTGATCATATCATTATATGTTGATGATATACTAATTGCCGGAAGCAATATGGAGTTTGTTAATACCTTGTCAAGAGTTGGTTGTCTTCCAACTTTGAGATGAAGGATATGGGTGAGGCTGCATACATTCTTGGAGTTAAGATTTCAAGAGATCGTTCGAAGAGATCGTTGTCTCTTTCGCAAGAAACATATATAAATAAGGTTCTTGAACGATTTTGTATGCAAGATTGTAAACCCATAGACACTCCTATTGCAAAAGGTGAAGGATTGAGCCATAGATCGTGTCCAAGGACTCCACAAGAGAAGGAACAAATGAAACTTGTTCCTTATGCTAGTGCTGTTGGGAGCTTGATGTACGCTATGATGTGTACAAGACACGGCATATGTTTTACGGTTGGAATGGTGAGTAGATACCAATCCAATCCAGGTCCAAGACATTGGAAAGCCGTTAAGAGAATATTGAGGTATCTAAAGGGGACTGCTGATTATACGCGAGTCATTAAGGAAAGGATCTGCGACTCTAAGGCTATTCTAATGCCGATTGGGGAGGAGATTTAGATGAAAGGAAATCTACCTCCGGGTTTGTTTTCTTACCGAATAATGGCACCATATGTTGGAGCAATAAGAAACAAAAGTGTATAGCCTTGTCCACGATGGAAACCGAGTTCGTGGCATTATCGCAACGGTGTAAGAAGATGTTTGGCTTAAGAGATTATTGGATCATTTAGGTGTTATTGGAAGTGCTGCAGATTCATTGTTGGTTAACCGTGATAACCAAGCAGCAAAAGCGTACACCAAAGATCCAAAATATCATGGCAAGACCAAACATATAGATACCAAGTATAATGTTGTCAAAGATATGATTGCACGAAAAGATGTGAACTTACGGTACATATTACGCATAGAATGGTAGCAGATCCTATGACAAAGCCAATACCTAGAGATGTGTTTTGTGGCCATATGAAATCTCTAGGATTGCGTAGAGTCTGATGTACTGGATTGTAATTTCCCTGAAGTGTTCATATTTGATGAATTTGTGTTTTTTCATCATTAATGCCTATGAATCTTTGTTTGATCTTTATGCATCTTAATGCTCAGTGCATTACTTTAAATTGAGAAAGTATGTCGGACAGATAAAAGATTAGCCCACTCACACGGGTAATCGCCTCTATTTACTGTGTGATAAATAGAGATGAGACTGTTTTTAAGCTTATTATCTAGGTGATAATCGAGAGCTCAAGCTTAAAACACGTATGTCGCCTTAACTGATTGTTAAGATGAGGACATAATACTTACTATGTCCGAAAGTAAAATAACCCACATATTTTACTTTATCTGTCTATGATGCTAGATGTGAGTTCTGATGAATTTTGTGAATGAGTAGATACGTGAACTCAAGTTAGACATTGGGTATGTCTGAACTATCATCTGTACGGTATTGAAGGTGTAGACATACGCTCCATGGGAAAGGAGTTAATACCGTAATACGTATTTCATACTACGTATGCATGAGACGACCAATAAAAGTGGCAAAAGTTTGATCTCAACTTTTATGTCGTGTGAGACCCTTGAGGAAAAGAGTTCCTCAATTTTTAGTCCCCTCATGACTCTTACTTATTCTCAAGATTTCTATTTAGTGTTTGCTATCTTAGGATGTTGCCAATGGTCATGAGTTGATTCGATCTAATGGGACATTTCTAGAAAAGCAAGCTGAACTGAAATTGAGAGTTTGAAGGAAAGAGGAAGATCGAATTTGGAGAATCACATTGTAGTTTTGTATTCACGGTTAACCAATTATGACTATCTTTGTGATAATCATAATTGTGAATACAATATATGTATCATTGTTTGAAAGAGATCAAGAGAGATATAAATGTGATCGATCGATCTAGGGTACGCATACTAAATCTACTCGGGATGTGATGCCCATTATGAGCTGCTATATATTCCTAATGAGATGTATAGCAACGAGCTCTCAAAGTATCTTTGGTCGCACGGATTATTCACCGGTATGAATGTTGAAGAGAGGTAAAGAGAATCCTGTTCGGCCCACCATGTGCGAGTGGGAGATGATGGTTTTATGTGATGGGCTTAAGGCCCGTCCGCCCATGTTGGGCCTAAAAGCCCGGCCCACAAGATTAGGGCCCATGGATGAAGGGGCACGATTCCTTTTTGGAGGGAACGTATATAAGGGAGTAAAGAGAGGGAGAAGGCACCTTTTGGCATTTTCAACATACGTCTTCTCTCCTCCTCTCCCTCCAAAAGGAAAACCAAGACGCCGTCTTTCCTTCAAGGCTAATCGACGTCATCGGATTGAACAGGATCGGTTTTCTCTTCCTCTTGTCGGCATTGGTGTTTAATCTGTGGCTAACAAGGTACGCTCGAATCCGTGGTGTGCTTTACGATCGGTGATACGTGATTTTCCCGGGCTTATCTTCCGCATTCGTTTTAGGGATTCGATTTAGTGTCGAATCCGGTTTTCGGGAATCCGACATTCCCCAACACTTTTCTATTTCGAAATTTAGAACAAAGGTTATAAGAAAAGGCTTTTGTAAGTCAGAAAAGCATATCCTAAATTAAATCCTACGTTATGCACTATGATAAGACTGGACAGCAGAATTTCTGCTATAATTGGTATTTGAATAATTGTTCAATATTGGATTATGACAACAATTTAAAGAAAATTAAATAACAACAAGATTTCAAGCATGCTCTGCACGTGTACACTTATTTTCCTTCTCTCGATAATATTAAGAAGATTCGATGAACACTTTACTCTTAAAAAATAGCAATTTTTCATTGCTCGTGGAACCCACTTCTCTCTTTAATTCTAGAAAATAAACAATCAGTTGAACGATTGTTCATTGAATCTTCTTAATATTATCGAGAGAAGGGGGTTGCCACCCTTCCAACTTGAAAGGGGGAGGTAGGGGGTTCGAATCTCTACCTTCTTAGGGGGTGTTGAGGTGGGGATAATTTCGTTTTAAGAGTGGGTTTCGACTCCCATGCTCTACAAGTAGGCAGGGCAAAAGTTTAAAAGTGAAAGTTAGAGTAGAAATAGAGTAGGACCAAAAAAAAAAAAAAGGTCATAAGTGAAAAGTGGAACATTTATTATTATTATTATTTTATAATCTTGATGAAGAACAATTATTACCGACTTAATTTTAATATTTTAAGGTCATGATGGTCATTTCTAGATTAGACACCAAGTTTGAAAGTTGTCGCTACTTTCAAGTGATCATTCTAAGTATCTACCACATTTAGATTAATTTTTTGTTTATATTTTCTTACTTGAAGTAGAATCCGTGGATTAATTACTCAATTAAAGCATGCGTGGCTTAAGTTGAGTAGCATTTAGAGAAATTTTAGTTGGAGCCGAAGACCCCCACCACATTATGCTAAAAAAGAATCAATGCTCGAGCTTAAATTCACAATTAAGACCATCAATTAAAGAGAAATTTTCGAATAAATGTCGGAAATGAGTCAATTTTTCAGAATAAGACCCACAGAGAATCTTATATTAAATAAGAACTTAAAGTGTCCATTTTACAATTGATACTTGAGAAAGTGAACTGCACATCGGCATTATCGCTAAGGATGCACTTACCTTCCCATTGCTAGTGAAAGTGGGGCTATTGGTGATGGCGATGGCGAGGCTAGTGGTGATTGGGTTAAGTTACACCAGGTCAATAATAAACACGGCGAATGCATTTGGAAGGGCGTACATGAACTACTGACACAACACGGAAGAGTAATTCGTGTTAGGGGTGATCAGTTTTAAGATGCAGTTTTAAGATGCGTCGATTTTCAATTTGTGAAATTCAGAAGTTGCTCACTTGGTTCTGGAATCGGATTGACCAATCCAACCTGGTTCCCAAATGGATTTAGAAATCGGTGGTGATATCGTTTTTCTTCCCTATTACTTGCAAGACTGCAAGTATTATTGCATAGTCTAAACTCTCATTTTTTAGTGTTTTGGATCTTTAATAAATTAAAATCCATGTGGAAAGATGCTAAAAGTGTGATAAAATATGATTAAATATCATTAACCTACTAATAAAAAAAAAGTATCTGTTTGGTTCGGGTGGTTTGGTCCACACTTGAAACCGAGAATCGATTCCAAATTCCTGAGCTGGCTGGTTTAGTTCGGTTCCAATGCTCACCCTTATTTTATGTTAAGGATTTGGCAATTTGCGGGTGCGATTTAGGTGGGTTGGGTGTTCAAGCTCCTATTCCTAGTCTAGAAAGCTGACGAAGAGAAGACTTGCAAAGAAAGGAAAAGAGAAAAAAAAAAGAAACATATTTCATTCGCTAGAACCAGGGCGAGGTGGAACCCGATCCAAGCCCGTGACCCGGCCCGACCCGTTTTCGTACGACGCGACAAAAACGAAGAGACGAGAGAGGCCAACTCAACGACGGCGTCTTCTTCAGCCGCTTCTCCTTTAGTGCTTCTTCCTCCTCCTCTTGTCTTGTGTTTTCGGTTAGCTTTATGAATCAACCACCTCCTGAGTTGAAGAAAATAAGGGACCGCGATAAGCAAGCTGCTCCATGGGGGTTTGCAAGCGCCCGATGGCGCGTTACAGGCGTTCCAATTTTCGGTATTGAACTCCATCGTTTTTGCTATTTCAATCCGATCTTTCTTCATCTAGATCTGTGGAGGTATTAGGAGGTTTTTGTTTTCCTCTCGATTTGAGCTTTGGCCTGGTCTTTCCTCCGTTGGTGAATTTTTATGGGGATGAGATTCTGGGCCTCTTCGCCAGATTTGGCTAAATTTCGGAACTTCATGGGTAGATAGTTGTTCAGCTCTCTGATTTGGTTCGAATTGATGGGTGCTCTTCTCTTGACGAAGCTAGGTGTCTTCAAAGCTGGTTTTCTGTTTCGATTGCTTGTTCCTCTAGGTGGAGGATTGATAGTCGGTCTTCTCTGAAGAATCTTTTGCTGTAAATTCTGTTTGGTTGGATAGTTTAGGTTAGGTTTAGTATGTCTCAATGTGGGATTTAGCTGGTATGTAGGGGGGCAACTCTTGTTATTGTAATTTGGATGTAATTCTTTCTTAAGTGTAGAGGAGGTAAGGTTTGGCAGGAAACCGATTGCAGGATGATTTCCCGTTATGCTGGTAACAAAAATTTATGTATCCGGAACCTGAGGATCTTTTAGCATCTTATTGCTTGTAGGTTGTATTATTTTCTATTAATCTCAAATTTATTGGTCCGTATCAGCTGTTGCCGCAAGAGTTACGTGGGCGATCAGGTGCTAATGGCCTATGGTGACTGGCGAGAGGAGGCTTACCAAAAGGTTTTGTGCCACTGTTTTGTTTTATTCATTGAATTTTATGGAATGCATGTATTATGTATGATACTTCTCATATTTATCTATGGGTTTTAATAGTTTGTTGGTGACTGACCTTTCTTGCTAGACTTTACTTATCTGGTTTAGTAGGATACAAAAGTACAAAAGCACAGATGAGAGTATCAGTAGTTTTATAAGGTCAAGCCAGGGAAAGGAATTCATTCACATGAGATATTGGTTTGGAAATTGACTTGATAACAAATGTAGCTGTGAGGCAGAAATAGGTATTCAGCAGCAAACTGTCAATAGTGTAATCTTTTGTCCAAAGTATCAGAATGTGGGGAATCTGCATAAAGAACTATAATTTGGGGATGGTAATATGGCCTCGTGCACTAACCAGTATGACAATAAGAACTGCTGAACAGGAGCCAGTTCCTTGCTAGAATTTGTATAACATCATACATTTTGGTGACAGGAATTTAAATCAGAGAAATTTGAAAGCCCTTGAGTGGAATTTCGTTAGCCAATTCTTTACATAGTGTAGTATGGACAGGTGCTTATGGTTTGTAAACCTAGGAATCCCTCCACCAAAGGTGAATTTCTAATTATGTAGTGATTCCAGGCCAGTCGCATTAACATTTATCTAACAATTCTTGTTATTAAAAACTGCAATGTCTAGCCAAGCTTATATGTTGTGAGGATCAGGTATCGATAATGCTGCTATTAATCTGTAAGTTAAGCATGAGAAGTTGCCACAGAGTGCTTTCTGATCGGCATTCCCCTTTTTCTCATGACATTATGAAGAGGGAAAAAGAGTAGTTTTGTGTAATGGAAAGAGAAGTCATTTAACTACTGAATCGTGTTTACTTAAGAATGTTTCTGTGTTGCATTAAGATTGCTGTTTTTCCTTTATTAAGGAGTAATAAAAGATCAAGCCATTGATGTCTTAATGTAGAAAAGAAATTGCCATAATTTTGTCCGTGTCAGATAATCTCCTTTTCCTGTTTTACTTGCTTTTTTTAATGTTATCCAGGTGGTGGTTGGCATTCTGATGAAACAGTAGCTTTATGCAAGTTGCTAATCTTTATTATTCTTCATACTTGGCTTATGCATAAATGACACTGATGCGGTCTAGTCTGATATAAGAGTTGAGCTTTATTTAGATATTTATTGTGAGTACTAACATGTGATTATCTGTTTCCAGTAATTCGAAAATGCTAAGTCATTTTGTCCTCTCTTTCATTCTTCTTCCTGTTCCTTATTTCATGTTTCTTTGCTCTTGGAAGATGATTGTAGCTAAAAATGTATAGATCATATGATAATTAGCCTTGGAGAAATACTACCAATGGAACTTACTGTAAGTTGTCTGCTGGTAATGTGAGTGTCTGCAGTTATTTTTCTCAATAAAGTATTGGAAGATATATGTTATTTGATTTGTAGAAGAAAACAACCCGGGAGGAGTTTGGATTGATCAATACACTACTTATTTTTGTTGCAGTTGAAATCCATGAGGGAATCATATATGCCTGAATTGAATGAGATATACGAGAAAATCTCCAGGAAGTTACAGCAGGTATGTCAAAAAAGTCTGTTATTGGGAACGTTCTGACTAAGCATTGTTGAGAAAGTTATCGCTTAATTTTGCTTCTTTCATAATTTTTTATATGGAGTAAACATTTCTTAAGAAAGGCATACTATATAATTGATTTTTAAATATTTGAATGGTCTATCATCTTTTTTGATCTCTTTCTTATCATATGTCATTCTTATACATTGCCAGCGTGAGTCTCTTCCGCAACAGCCCACGTCAGAGCAGCTTGAAAAATTGAAAAATTTTAAAGTGATGTTGGACCGCGTAATTGCTATTTTGCAAGTTAACAAAGCTGATATAGTGCCTCCTTTCAAGGAGAAGCTGGTTCATTACGACAGACAGCTTAGAAACTTTATCAACACAAGTAGGCCCAGGAAAGTACCTAGGCAGCAAGGGCAACTTCCCCCTCCTCATATGCACTCAGGTTGAAGCACTAGACCCAACATGGAGCGTACTTTGGAAAATATGCAATACTATGTCCTTGTTCAACTGCCTCCTGAACAGAGTTCCGTCTCTTGCTCCAGTTCCATCTCTAGCTCCTATTTCAGATCCTGACGCAAACAAAGCATCCTCGTCCAAATAACTTTCTATGTTTGCATTATTTCTCAAAGTTTGGATTGTTTTGTCGTTTGGTTTGTAATGCTTGTGGGTTGTTATTTGAACTTATTGGACTAACCTTCGTACTATAGTTTGCTTATAATATTATGCTTTATCTAGTATCTTTTTTATTGTTGACAAAAAAGGAGAGAGAAAGTGGACCAGCAGAACTAAGATTGCAAATTTTATTGCACCAACACTTTTTCTCTAGGTTTCTAAGCATCGCAAAAGTTAAGGGGATTGATTAAAATATTTCTTATCCGTTATCTTTTAATTCAGAGCATTAGCTATAAGAGTTTTGCTAAAATTCTTTCGATGTGGATATTTTTATAATTTGATTACACCTCATTTTAAAATTGGCTTTATTTAAAAGCTATTTATATTTGACAATATTTTATCTTTTTTAAAGTTTTGCCCGTACAAGTTTTGTTATCATCAAAAAGGGCGACGGCCGGCCTTGTCAGATCTGGTTTGGGCGAGGGCTCCTCTCACCGGGGCTTGCCCTCGCCCGGCCAGCGAGGCCAGCTACTAGCTGTGGCCAGTGGTTGGCTGGCCACGGAAAAAGGAAAAGAAGAAAGCCAAAAAGAAAAAGATAAAAAAAAAGGGGGAAAAAATAGAAAAATTTATGTCTTTTTTGGATAATTTTTCCCGCAAAATTTTTTGAGGTTCTTACATAAAAATTTATATATTTTTTCTCTTTCAATCCGTGAAGTCATAAGTTGAGGGAAGAAAAGCGCCTCAAAATAGATTAAAAGTCGGAGGTGTATCCTACACAGAATCATGCTTTCGAGGAGGCTGATGATATCTTTATCTTTCCACGAATGAAAGGGCACGGAGTCGATAACTACTTCACTTAATGTTCACGGTCAAGTCTTTTAAAATAAGGGCTATGTTTATAGGGTGCTTCATCCTCCCGTCACCGTGTGAATCCCATCAAATCTAATGATGAAAATTTGGAACGTAATGTTTGGATATTCAAATATCCGCCAATTTTCGGAATAAAGAAACGTTAGTTTTATAGTCGGCTGAGTTTGGGATGGCCTCTAAATCTACTGTCAATTCTTTGGTTTCAGTATGTTGCGCTCATCGGGCGACGAAGGTCTTATTAGGCCGGGTTCAGGTTGGATTGGGCTGAGTAAATCGGTCCCTCCTCCATCTCTATCCTAAGATTTAAATTAAAAGGACTTGGCCTCTTATTATTATTATTTTTTAAAGAAATGTAAACTATTGATGAATTTGTGTGAACTTATTGTCGAGTTGTACTAGTCGTTATTTGTTTTACAAATCATAAAACAAAGTTTTGTAAAATTTTTAAATTTGAAAGGTACTCATTATCGAGATAAACGTGTGAATGATATTAGAAAAATCCCACATCAGAGAAGTGGTGTGGTGTGGAGTGATTAATATATTTTAATTGGCCCATGACTCATTTGCTTACACTTTTTGAGTGATGATGGATTCAATTGAATATGTTGATAGATTCAGACTTTACTCCATCTTGGCACTTGATTCTCTTGGTCAAGGTTTAATGAAATCAATTTCTTGCTTTCTTTATGGGTTTCTATGGATGGGAAACTTACGGCGATACATTCAATTGAGATTGTCGACCTTGGCTTCGGTGTAGGGTTGCTAAACTTTAATTTCATTCACTTGACGCAATGATCTTTAATTTACTTTCAATTAATATACTCTTATTGCAATCTAATTCAAGTGTAGTTACACGTAATGTCATATCCAGTGGAGGTTTCATGGGCATTTGATCAGCAAATTGGTCGAATTCTATTTGAAGGACATTTAGGGCACAAATAATAACTATTCGATTAGAAATTGATTTCGGTTCTAGAAATCAAATTTTCTATTTTTATTTTTAGACGAGTTTCTAGTCAGAAAAATGCATTTGATAATAATACAAAATTTTTATTTCTGAAATAAAAATTCGTTTAATAATAGTATAAAATTTATATTTCTTAAAATAGATTTTTCCTTTTGAAGCAAGTAAGATGTTCATTCTTACAAATTTCAAATGCTTATGAACCCACATTAATTAAAGAAAATTTTTTTGAATAGAAATCATAAATGAAGTCAGGTTTTTAATAATAAGACCCCTAGTGAATCTTTTTTTAAATAAGAACTTAAAATGATCATCCTAATGCTTCAGAAAGTAAACCTACACATTGGTGCTGTCCTTAAGGGCACAGTTACCTTCCCATCGCTAGTGAAAGTGTGGCTACTAGCGATGACGACGGTGGGGCTAGTGGTGGTTGGAGCAATAAATTCGGCAAATGCATTTAGATGGGCGTACATGAACGACTACCACAATAGGAAGGAGTAATTCATGTTAGGGGTGATCAGTTTTAGAATAGGTCGATTCTCAGTTGATGGAATTCAGAAGTGGCTCACCGGGTTTTGAAATCGGACTGACCGGTCCGGTCTAGTTCCCTAGTGGATTTAGAAATCGATGGTGATGTCCTTTTTCGTCCCTATTTCTTGCAAATCAAATGCGCCCTTCCTCAGGCAAAGAAAATAAGACATCTCAGACTTGCGTCCCTCCCTCCCTCTCCCCCTTCGCATTTCTGCCAAAAAAGGTAATCTTTCGCGCTTTTCATCGACTCTTGTTTATTGGGTTGTCTAGGGCTTTTTGGGAGGACGTGGGTGGAGGGGTCTGGTGGGTTTTTTCTTGGGTTCCTGAATCGGAGCTGATTTTGTGTTGGTTGCGCGACTCGAATCTGCGTTTGGGTGGGTGGGTGGGTGTGTGCTGATTGTGGGTTTTTGTTGCTTGTATAAGGCCCTTGCGAGTGTTGGGTTCGTTGAGGAGTGATAATGATGGATAACAATAACTGGAGGCCGACGCCGCCGGCCGGTGTGGGGGGCGGGGGCGCTGAAGCTGCGCTCGATGGGGGCGATTGGAGGGCTCAATTGCCGCCCGAATCGCGGGATAGGATCGTCAACAAGATGTGAGTGCCTCCTTCCTTCGCTTGGGTTTTTTAATGTCTCATCGTTTTGCAGGGTGAAGTGTGGAGTTCATGAGGGATCTTTGCTTAGGAGTGATTTCCCAGGGTTTAGTATGTTAAAGGAAGTAATGGTTTTGCAATATGGTCCTGTTATTCGGTCGAGGCGCAATATGAATTCTGAGGAATCTTTTGCTATAAATTCTGTTTGGTTGGATAGTTTTGGTTAGGTTTAGTATGTCTCAATGTGGGATTTAGCTGGTATGTAGGGGCGCAACTCTTGTTATTGTAATTTGGATGTAATTCTTTCTTAAGTGTAGAGGTAAGGTTTGGCAGGAAATCAATTGCAGGATGATTTCCCATTATGCTGGTAACAAAAATTTATGTATCCGGAACCTGAGGATTTTTAAGCGTCTTATTGCTTTTAGGTTGTACTATTTTCTATTAATCTCAAATTTATTGGTCCGTATACGCCATTGCTGGAAGACGTACGTGGGCAACAAGGTGCTGATGGCGGGTTTGGGGTAAAGTCGTTGGTTCTTGTATATAAAACTTTGCTTGGGAAATGGTTGTGTTGATTTAATGGGGAGATAACTAGACCTGGAGGAGGGTACTTGGTTTCGAAGATACAGAGTAGATGACTAAATCTAGTTGAGGAGCACATGAACTCGGGCTTTGAAAGCACATTAGGCAAGGATGGGTTCCTTTCAAAAACAGACTTTCTATTAGATTGGGGTATGGTAGGAATACTATGTTGTGGGATGACATATGCTGTGGAGACACTGCTTTCAAACACTTATGCCCGGATGTGCATGCACTAGCAAGAAACAGGAGAGCCAGGGTGGATGATTGTTGGAAGACTAACAATGGAGAAACAACATGGGAGATTAATATCTTGCGTAGTCCTCAAGATTAGGAGCACGAAGCTTCTTGAATTTTTTTTGAGTTGTCATATCAAGCAACGTTAGATTCGAGGACGATAGGCTACGCAGAATTGCCATAATTCTGGAACTTTTTCTGTCAAATCCTATTATTCTGGTCTCCCTTCTACTGAGATTCTGTTACAACAGAGCACACTTTTCCCATGGACATCTATTTGGAAAGTCAAGGTCCCATTGAAGGCTTCGTTTTTTGCTTGAGACTCTGCTTGGGGATGTATTTTTACTTTGGATAATGTTCAGAAGAAAGGAAAATACGGGCTAAAAGATGTTTTTTGAAGCAAGACTGAAGAAGAGAGTGTGAATCACTCACTTTTACATGGTGCCTGGACCAGAAAGATTCTGGGATGCAGTTTGCACAATATTAGGAGTGAACAGTGCGACAGGAACTTTGCGCTTGGAGAGGGATCAGTTTGTGTTTTGGAAAGAAACTGATTACTATTTCTCCAGTTTTTTTCGGCTCATCTGGAGAGAGAGGAACAAAAGGGCATTTCAAGGAGTTGAATACTTGTGGGATTCTTTTAGGGATAATTAGTTTTACACTCTTCACTTTTGGTAGCAGGAAAGTCCAATTTCATACGTCTAGTTTGTTGGAAATGTTAAAAAAAGTCTTTTGTCCATGAATTTGTTTATTTGCGGCTTCTACCTGAAGCCGTTCTGTTAGGGGTGGTACCCCTCTGGTACCTTCTTAATGAAATCTTATTTATCATTGAGGAAAAAAAATTATTGGCAAGAAGAATTTTGTCTCAAGTGCAAATCTCTTTTGATATGCAGAATGGAGACCTTGAAGAGACACCTTCCTGTTTCTGGTCCAGAGGGTTTGCAGGAACTCAAGAAAATTGCCGTGCGGTTTGAGGAAAAAATTTACACTGCTGCAATAAGCCGGGTATTATATGATGTCCATGCCTTTTGTGATTAT
Organism: Eucalyptus guilfoylei; assembly: GCA_016097605.1. Classification (NCBI taxonomy): domain Eukaryota; kingdom Viridiplantae; phylum Streptophyta; class Magnoliopsida; order Myrtales; family Myrtaceae; genus Eucalyptus; species Eucalyptus guilfoylei. The sequence continues at coordinate 1,044,317 of CM027869.1, forward strand.
TTGGTATGAAGTTTCTATGTAGTTAGAGGATGCATAAACAAACTGGATAGGCTTGTGTTTAAAATTAAGAGAAGCGTTCTTTTATCTGCATAATCTGTTGAGAATTTTTATCATTCGTGCTTATGCATCCATATGGTAACTGGAACTGTTAAATATTTACATTTAGCCAGTTAAATATTTACATTTAGCTTTGTGCCAGGGAAATTAGGTTTGCTCAGTGCTGTAATATTGTGCTAAGGTTTTATATCTGCTTCGTTTTCTTTCTAATTTGATTTAGTGATGAAGTGATTTCTGCTTCCTTCCCCTTTCAGTCTGAATATTTGAGGAAGATATCTTTGAAGATGTTGACAATGGAGACGAAGTCTCAGAATACCATACCTAATGCTTTGCCATCGAACCCTGCTGGGAATAGCAGTGACTCGGGAAATTTGCATCATAATTCTCTGTCTTCTTTGTCTGGGGTTTCAAATGCACAGCAAACTATGATTAATTCACTACAGCCGAATTCCAATGTGGACTCTGGACAAGGTAATGCCTTTGAGTACAATGACGGTTGATATGGGATCTATGCAGCAGAATTCTGTTAGTGCTCCACAACAGGTGAACCTGGGCACCATGCAGCAACAGGGTGGGGCATACACTATCAAATGTTAACAACCATCAGTCTAATTCCAATATGCTTCAACATCAGCGTCTTAAACAGCAACAGGAACAACAGATGCAGTTGCTAGAGCAGGCTAAGCAGCAGCTTCCTTCACAACTGCAGACTCATCAAAGTCGTTCCTACATCCAACTCCGGAATGCAGTTTGGGCTCTGCTGTTATTAGTAGTTGTCATCTACTATATTAAAGTTTTTCTTCTTTCATAATGTAGAAATTGATATAGAACAAAAGCTGGATGGTTGAAAATGGCAGCACTAGTTTATAACTTACAATATGAGGAGGGTAATAGTAAAGCTTTGGGTGTTACGATAAACAGATGCATAAATCTTTTGAGCTTTCTTAGCCACAAGAAGTGCAAACGTTGCTTGGACTCACCTTGAAGATTTTGTCACCTAACATTGTCTCTAAAAGAAAATGACATTCAAAAATCAAAATATTATAAGTTATGAGATCGCTTCTGTGCAATAGCCTAATGGATGGGAACCTTGCCAAAACAATCGAATTAATGGAAAATCATCTGCTGTGCCTAAAAAAAAGGCATTGAAGATTTTTTTCATCTCCTAGTGTAAAATAATAATCATATTACACCACCGTCTACGGTGGCCTAGCTGGATAAGAGCCCCCATGAAGTCTCTTTAGGACGGAGGGGTTCAAATCCCGCGGGACGCACGGGATCTTAAGCGCGACGTCGGGGTGGTGGGTCCTCCGCTAGCGTCGCCCCAGGGTTTACCCGCCGGCTGCCGGCTGTACGGGGTTCTCTAGATATCAAAAATAATAATAATAATAATAATAATAATAATAATAATAATAATAATAATAATATTATTACCATAAGTAGTAAATATTTTACACTAGGGTTTTTCCCATGCATGCAGACATAACAAATAAAACCAAACAAAGATAGCTAGCATAGATAGGAGTCCATCTCCAATAAGCATCGAAGTAGATCCCCACTAAAAAAAGACAGAAAATCATACATTAAAGCACACTGCTTTGCGTCTATAGACACTTATTTCTATCTTCTAGAAAGAGTCGACGGACTCTTCTATTCTATTCTCCTCGGTCACCGAAGGCGGCGGCCTGCACAAGGAGCTCTTTTGAAGAATGATTAATTGCCCTTCTTCGACCCTTATGGCTCAACCTAAGAGCGGACAGCTAATGCATTCCACTATTGAACATGATTCTATGGTCGATCCGCGACCCCTAGATGCCAAAGGCATCCTTGGGGTGATCTCGTTATTCCTACTGGATGGAGACGATGGGGTTGGTTCATGGATTTTCTTTCATTTTGCCGCATTTCGCTTAAAGTGTGAAGGGAGATAGTGCATCAAGCTGTTCGCAAGGGCCAACTTAATCCTCTTTCCTAGGGATCCTAGATGAGGGAACCTTAAGAGAGTCGTTGGTTGCAACTATTGTCCATGTGCGATCCATACTAGATCTGACCAATTGTCCATCCTACCTCCTCTACGTTCTTGACGGCCCATCTTTGTCTCAGTAGAGTCTTTTAGTGGCATGTTCTAGTTCTCTTCCCCATTATTTAGAAAAAGTGAGCCATTGGTTCAGGTACAAGTTATTATTACTGCTTAGGTAATTAGACATCCAACCCGTAATTGCAACGACCCAATTGCAAGAGCAGAGCTCTACTAATTGAGCTATATCCCCAAGCCAAGTGGAGCATGCATGAAGGAGTTAAATGCTTCTTCTATTATTTTCTTTTCCTTGGTGCAGCTGGGCCATCATGGACTTGAACCAATTGGGAGAGAATCAATAGATTCCTTTTCCAAAGCGATTCATCCTTCTCAAATGCAGCATACAACTCTTCATTATACTATGCTCTCCAAATGCGCTTCTTCCCATTAAAGCCCTAAAAGCTTATTCAATTTTGAATATGATTTTCATGAAAAGATTTTCATATGTTTTATACTTAATTAATTCTAAATTAGAAGTAACACTAAAATCTAGTAAAACTACTCAAAATCTAAATTCTAATTTTCTCCTAAATTCTTGAATTTTTCTTATTTTTTATTTTGAAAATTGGGACTCTGATTGAGTCGGGAGACTAGGCTTTGTGTTGATTGTGTAAAGTGAGTATTAGGTTATGTTAAGTTTGTTTTTCTAAAATAACCTTATTTCTTTTTTTGTTCTTGGAAACAAGTAAGTTTTTTCTACTTGTTTCTATTTGAAATCTATTTCGTGGCTACTAATTTATTTAGGGAATAGATAAATTAGCTTACTAAATGGATTTCTATTCTTTTTTTTGGTTCTAGGGAACAAAAGAACAAAAAAATAGAGGAACTGAAATGTTACCAAACATGGCTTCTATTTCTGAGCAAAAATACACATTTTATAACTATAAACTTTCTATTCTTAAAATAGAAATTTGTTTGACAATGACACAAAATTTCTTCCTCTCGAGTGGTGGCGAGAGGCGGGTGAGCAACGATGGTCGGAGGCGGGCGACCGACGATGAGCGGGCGATGGCGGGCAAGCGGCAACAACCAACGACAAATGAGAAGAGTTTTTATTTTTCAATTTTGTTCTAGAAATAGAAAAGTATAATATTTTTTTTGGTAAAATAAAGTATAGAATTTTCACTTCTCATTTTTTTTTTTAAACCTATTTCGGAGTAAAAATTTGTTTTAGAAATAGAAAAATGAAATTGTATTATCAAACATATAAACGCAATTTCTATTCCAAACTTGTTTACGGAAATAGAAAGATAAAAAAACAAAGAAATATAATATGATTACAATAACCTTCTCAGTGTTAATAACCATAATAATCATCTCATACTTTAACACTCCCCCTCAAGCTGGAGCATAAATTTTAAGCATGTCTAGCTTGTTACAAATATACTCAACTTTACTACCGTCTAAAGACTTAGTGAAAATATCAACTATCTGTTCATCAGTCCTAACATGAATAGTAGAAATAACCCCAGCTTAAAGCTTCTCACGGACAAAGTGACAATCAACTTTAATATGCTTGGTACGCTCATGGAATACAAAATTTGAAGCAATATATGGATAATTGCCCGATAATCACACCACAATTTCATTAGCACAGGATCTTTAAAACCAAGTTCAACTTATACCTGACACATTTGGACTAACTCACAAGTAACTTAGGCCATAGCTCTATATTTTGATTCTGCACTGGATATAGCCACAATACTTTGCTTTGTACTCTTCTAAGACACTAGGTTTCCTCTTACAAAGGTGCAATAATCCGAATAAGCCTCCTATCTATAGGAGACCCAGCCCAATCAGCATCCAAAGATGCTTCCACCCTTTTGTGACTGTGATTGCTATTGAAAAGACCATGACTTAGAGCTTTCTTCAAGTATTTCAAAATTTTGACTACAGCATCTCAATGAGAGATATGGGGGGAAACACAAACTGACTCAAAACACTCATATGAAAGGAAATATTAGGTCAAGTGACAATCTCATAATTTAATTTTCCAACAAGTCTTTGATACCTTTCAGGATCATCTAAAACTTGTCGTCCTTTACAATTAATTTCGAGCCAGTTTCCATTGGTGCATCTAGCGGTTTAACTCCTAACATTGTTATCTTTATAAGCAAATCCAAAACATACTTGTGATATGAGATGTGAATACTTTTCTTCGCCTATGCCTCTTTGATGCCCAACAAATATCTATGTTGTCCCAAATTCTTTGTTTGAAACTGTGTTGCAAATACAATTTCAGCTAATCAATCTCTGTAAAATCATCTTTAGTTGTGACAATATCACCTACAAAAACTACAAGTAATATCCGACTAACTCCAGAAAAACTGTAAAACATAAAAAGATCTCCACTACATTTAAATAGGAGCACCACCTCAATAAACCTTCCAAACCAAGCTATGGGAGACCATTTCAAACCATATAAAGATGTCTTCAAATGGCATACATCTCCATATACACCTTTTCATGTAAATCACCATGAAGAAGGGCATTTTTAACATTAGGCTAAAAAATAGTCCAAAAAGTAATAGTAGCTAAAGAAAATAAAAGGCAAATAGAGCTCATCTTAGCCATTGGAGGAAAAGTATCACCATAAGTGACCTCATAAACCTGTGCATAACCTTTAGAAACCAATCTAGCCTTGAGGCGAGCAAGAGAACCACAAATATTAACCTTGACAATAAACACTCATTTACATCCAATAACAGTCTTCCTTGTAAGTAAAGGAATAAGAACCCAAGTCTAATTTTGGTCTAGTACCAATAGCTCCTCCTTCATAGCTATCCTCTAGCTTGGACTAGATAATGCTTCAGCAATAGTTTTAGGAATAGGATTATGAATGGCGACCTAACTAGTTTGAAAAGAGGTAAACATACTAGAATGGGAGACAAACTGTGCGATAGGATGCTGGTTACAACTATGAACTCCTTCGTGATGTGCAATAGGGATATCAATGTTAGTATGTGGCAGGCTTATCTTAAGCTCAAAGGATGAAGGAGACGAAATAGGCAAAGGTACATATGCAGAGGACTCATATGCTAATGAGGATGTCTACCATATACATGCCGGACTAGTAGAGGAATTGGTGGAGAATCCAAAGTGGATTTCACAATAACATATGTAAAGAAATCATCATCTACTATAGAAGGCTCCATTCATTCATCTGAATAAACATTAGACTCTAAGAAGGAAACATCTGCAATGGTAAAATGCTTATGCAAAGAAGGACAATAACAACGGTAACCCTTATGCATACAAGAATATCCCACAAAAATGCATTTAAGAGACCGATGGCCTACTTTGGAAAGCCTTGGATGATTGTCATGAATATGGCAGACATAACCAAATAAACGAAGTGGTAGATGAAAAAAGGATTTAGAAGGAAAAAGAAGAGAGTGTGGAGTTGCACTCTTAAGAATAGAGACGGCGTGCAGTTGATAAAATAACATGCAATCATCATAGCGTCAGCCTAAAAGGATTTGTTTGCCTTCATTTCAAGCATCAATGATCGGTTAACTTTGAATAGGAAGATTGATGATGGATGCCCTGTTGGGTCATTTTTTTTTTTTTTTTTAAAGATTACAATACCAAAAACAAAAACAAAAAATATTAGAAAAATATTCTTTGGCATCATCACTTCAAGGAATATGAACATGAATTGAAAATTGAGTATGTACTTCGTTAACAAGCCAAGTGACTCTTGAATAATCATCTACAAAAGTAACGAAGTACTTTAAACCCAACTTAGAAAAAGTAGGACATGGACCCCATATATCAAAATGAACTAACATAGATGATTGGGAAGTCTATTTATTGACTCTTGGACGATAACTAATATGGTGCAATTTGCCAAACTGACATGACTCACACTAAAGAATAAAATTGGGATCTAACTTCTTTAAACTTTCCAATGAGAGGTGAGCCAAACAACAATGGATCTGATGTTGGGAAGCCGCAAAACAAGCAACATTGGTATTATCATCAAATAAGTATAGCCCCCTGACGTATGTCCTTTACTAATCGTCTTTAAGTCCTAAAAAACACAAGAATTGGGATATAAAGTTACTGAACAATTGTATGTTTTGGTAAGATGACTGACATACATAAGATCAAATGGAAAACTTGGGAGATACATGACTAAAGATAAATATATGGAGGATGTCAAGGGAATTGTGTCTATCCAATTTATTGTGAATAATAAATCACCAGCTAATATAATATTGGACATAGCCTTGACATAGTCTCATGAAAGTCAGAAAAGATACTTGAAACTCCAGTCATATGATCGGTAGAACTTAAATCGATAACCCAGAGGCGAGAGGCAGAAGAAAGGCATGCTGTTGTATTACCTATCTGGACAAGTGGAGGAGGACCATGAAACTAGCTTAGAAATCTAGAAATGATTGTACCTAGCAAATTCCTTCTTCGTCATTTTGATCACTTTTCCTGCTTCAGAGGGCTACATAGAGGTACTAGATTCTATTGCATCGGCTACATTAGCTGCATCCAGTTGAGGCGGCCTTTTGTGAAGCTTATAACATAATCTTTGAATGTGTTTAGGTAAACCATAGTAATGACAAGTCTGGATAAATTCAATATTACCTCATGTGTCACTATAAGTATTACTATATGAGGGTGGTTGGCTTCTACCAAAACCTCGGCCACCACTATGACCTCGACCACTACTATAATTTCCTTGGGTTGCCAACACTAAGCTATCACCTGCGGAGAATGCATCCTTAGGTGGTTTACATGAGGCCCTCAAGACACGAGCAAACGTCTCAGTGTGTGTCCAAGTATTTGGGACGGACTACATCATATTTTGGTCCTAGTCCTCCTAAAGACCCATAACAGTCAATTGCTCTCGTTGTTCCTGCATTCTTTTAACATTAGAGGTAATGGATAGTAGAGAATTAAGCTCCTCATATATCTATTTGAAATCAACAAAATACTAGATTAGTGGCCAGCCCTTTCTATTAACCCTATACAATTCTTGGGATACTTTATAAATGCTTAAAGATTATTTTGCCTAGAATAAAGGAAATTCAAGTAGTCCCACAGCTCCTTCATTGCATAAATTTGTAACCAAATCTGCAACTTGGGATTCCATGGAGTTCAACATTTGATCAAGAGTTTTGGCATCCATAGTTTCCCAATTTGTATAAGTGGCAGATCTATCACTTGTTAGATGGTTATGTTCCTCTCTCCCAGTCAATACTAACAACACGATTTTCCTCCATTGTTGAAATTCTAACTTCTTCTTTGTCAACTAGAGGATGCAGACACAACCTCGGCCACTACACCTTTATTCTCTGCCATAGCCCAATGTGTACAAATATAACACAAGAATTTTCAACACAATAATCAAACTCATATTCCACCAACCATAATTCAATTCAACAAACTATCGCGATTTGTTTCAAACAGCTCAAATCTCTACCACACTTCAATCGAATTCATCTGTTTCATGAAAACATACAACGAAACTACAAATTATGACCAAACAAAAACCACCTTATCCAACATCAATTTCGAGGTGAATAGGGCAAGCAACCCCATCAAGCAAGCTGTTGCTACTTTTTTTTTTTAAGAACATAGAGAATAGCAAATACACAAACGAACCCTAGAGGACCAAGGAACTTAGATTAGCGACCACAGAGTTTAGATCAACTCAAAGGGAGGGACGTGAGCTCGACCGGCATAAGATCTTGGCTGGTCGATGTTATGTCTAGGATGAACGCGAACACGCGATGCCAGATTACACTAGATTTGAGCTAGATGAGATTAGGCAATGCCGGATCTAAGCCAACGATGCTCCCCGCTGTCAAATCTAGACTCAACAAGGCTGGGCGGTTCCAGATTAGGCTAGACAACACTTGCCAATGTCATATTTGAACTTGCAATGACTAGATTTTTCTTATTTTTATTATGGCTTTGATACCATGTAGAAATTGATATAGAGCAAAAGAAGAGAGCATGCAAATTGATTAGTGTTTGCCACTCCTCACACTTTAATATTAATTAAATAACACTTAATGACCATAATAACCTTCTAAGTATTAATGATCAAAATAACCCCTCACACTTTAACACGTAATTTAGATTACTATGAAAATATTTTGAGTCGAATATGGTGCAAATGGTGGATCTGCTGCTCAACTCACATTACATAAATTTTGAGCTTAAAAGAGTAGGGAAAAGCTCAGTCAAAGAGTTGCGACTTTGCTTTACATGTACGATAATCCATGCAGGCGCAAATTCTGGGTGCATGAATAAATGGATTATGAAATGGATAAGAACGTATATTTTTATGTAATCTCCATAAATATAAATTCAAGAAATCACGTAGAAAGTAAAAGTTCGGAAAAAAATGAATTAGAAAATAATCAAGAGAGAGCTGCACAAGGCACCCGATTTTCTGTGAATACCGGGAGACCCTAATCGTAGTGTTCATGTTTGCTTTTCGTCGACAAGTGCAGCAGTGCAAGATTCTAAGAGAGTTTTCGAGCTATTAGTCATGACCTTATCACCATAGATTTTGTTACTTCATTAGAAAAGGAGGGGCAGGCGAAGCTCGAGGGCTGCATAGGAGTATTGAATGTTGTTATTTTGCGGATGTTGTGAGAGATCTCGAGGCTGGTTTAGAGCCCCGTAACTTGAGCTGCAACTTTCGCATGTCTCGTGAACAGTTCATTTCTGATGGAGGATGGATGTTTTGACGATATAATTTGAGGTCTCAGATTCCAATTGCACCTGCTTTGTTATTTCCAATGTTAATCGGGTGCTTGGTAAATCTGGTCGAGTGTTGAGGTTTCGCAGCTCTCTCGGTTCGTGCAGGGTGTCACCAGCAAATGCATTCCAAGTGCAAGGACAGACCCATGCAGGACTCGAAGCTTGAAAGTCCAACGAGATTAAAAGACAGATCAGTGGGTATTATGGCAGAAAGAAGAATCAGAATTGTTATCTTTAGACCCAGCTTTAGAACTTGTTATACCAGCACGCAGGATTCCTCTCTCTCTCTCTCTCTTCTTATTTGCCTTTTTCCAGGGGGAAGAAGTATCGAGGATGCTTTTAAATCAGCCAAGAAGTCCTTTTTGAATTTTTCGCCTCTATAACAATATTATTGTTTATGTTTTGAAAGTTAGGCAGGTTCAATGTCTATTCAATAAATATGTGATTAGAAATTGGCTTCTGCTTGTTCTTCTTTTCCTTTTGTAGTGTTTTATATTTGACTTTCATTTCCAAATATATGAATGTGGTACTTTTATGATCATTATAGAGATTCTTTTCTATTTTGAAATTTAGAACGGAAGGCTATAAGAAAAGGCTCTTGTAAGTCAAAAAAACATGTCCTATATTCAATCCTATGGTTATTCATTGTGATGAGACTGAACTGGAGAATTTCTGCCATAATTGATTTTTGATAATTGTTTGATATTGGCTTATGACAACAATTTAAAGAAAATTAAATAACGACAAGATCTCAAGCACGCTTTGTACGTGTACACTTGTTTTCTTTCTCTCGATAAGATTAAGAAGATTTGATGAACAATTGTTCGAATGATTGTTTTATTTTCTAGAATTAAAGAGAGAAGTGGGTTCCATGGGTAATAAAAAATTGCTACTTTTTAAGAGTAAAGTGAATTGGCCCATAAGTGAAAAGTGGAACAATTATTATTTTTTTCATAATCTCGAGGAAGAACAATTATTACTGGCTTAATTTTAATATTCTAAGGATCACTATGGTCATTTCTAGATTAGACACTAATTTTGAAAGTTGTCGCTACTTTCAAGTGATCATTCTGAAATATCTATGACATTTAGATTAATTTTTTTTTTCATATTTTCTTAATTAACGTAGAATCTGTGGATTAATTGCTCAATTGAAGCATAAGCAGCTTCAGGCTTCAGTTAAGTAGCATTTAGAGAAACTTTAGTGGCAGCCAAAGACCCCATCACATTATGCTCGAAAAGAATCAATCCTGGAGTTTAAATTCACAATCAAAACTATTAATTAAAGAGAAATTTCGGAATAAATGTTGGAAATGAAGTCAATTTTTCAAAAAAGTATTGGTCTGGTTCGGGTGATTTGGTCCATACTCGAAACTAGGAATTAGGCTGATAATCACCGATCCAAGTCATTGGAAAAGGAATCGGGGCGACCTAGAACCCGATCCATGCCCCGTGACCCGGGCCGACCCGTTTTCGGACGAGGAGGTAAGGGGCAAGACCTCGCACGAGTCACGACGCGACAAAAACGAAGGGACAGGTGGCCACCTCAATGACGGCGAATCTTCTGCTGCTTCTCCTTCTCCTCCTTCCTCCTCTTTCTTTCGCATTTGCCTATTATATATATATATATATATATATATATATATATATATATATATATCAACGACCTCGTCAGCTTTTCATACCAAAACAAAGTCCAAATCAAATCCACCTTCCCCTCAAGGCGAAGAAAATAAGGAACCACAGAGAACAGACAAGCCAGCCTTGCTTTTTGGGTTCCTCTCGCCCAATCATCTCGACTTGCGTCCCTCCTTCGCTCTCCCCCCCTTCGCATTTCGGCCAAAAAAGTGATCTTTCGCGCTTTTCATCGACTCTTGTTTATTGGGTTGTCTAGGGCTTTTTGGGAGGACGTGGGTGGAGGGGTCTGGTGGGTTTTTTCTTGGGTTCCTGAATCGGAGCTGATTTTGTGTTGGTTGCGCGACTCGAATCTGCGTTTGGGTGGGTGGGTGGGTGTGTGCTGATTGTGGGTTTTTGTTGCTTGTATAAGGCCCTCGCGAGTGTTGGTTTCGTTGAGGAGTGATAATGATGGATAACAATAACTGGAGGCCGACGCCGACGGCCGGTGTAGGAGGCGGGGGCACTGAAGCTGCGCTCGACGGGGGCGATTGGAGGGGTCAATTGCCGCCCGAATCGCGGGATAGGATCGTCAACAAGATGTGAGTGCCTCCTTCCTTCGCTTGGGTTTTTTAATGTCTCATCGTTTTGCAGGGACAAGTGTGGAGTTCATGAGGGATCTTTGCTTAGGAGCGATTTCCCAGGGTTTAGTATGTTAAAGGAAGTAATGGTTTTGCAATATGGTCCTGTTATTCGGTCGAGGCGCAACATGAATTCTGAGGAATCTTTTGCTGTAAATTCTGTTTGGTTGGATAGTTTAGGTTGGGTTTAGTATGTCTCAATGTGGGATTTAGCAAGTATGTAGTGGGGCAACTCTTGTTATTGTAATTTGGATGTAATTCTTTCTTCTTAAGTGTGGAGGTAAGGTTTGGCAGGAAATCAGTTGCAGGATGATTTCCTGTTATGCTCGTAAAAAAAATTCATGTATCCGGAACCTGAGGAATTTTAAGCGTCTCATTGCTTGTAGGTTGTATTATTTTGTATTAATCTCAGATTTATTGGTCTGTATAAGCTGTTACTGGAAGAGGTATGTTGGCAATGAGGTGCTAATGAGGGGTTGGGGTAAATTCGTTGGTTCTTGTATACGAAGCTTTGCTTGGGAAATGGTTGTGTTGATTTAATGGGGAGAAAACTAGAACTGGAGGAGGGTACTTGGTTTCGAAGATACAGAGTAGATGACTAAATCTAGTTGAGGAGCACATGGATTCGACATTGAGCAAGGATGGGATGCTTTCGAAAGCAGACTTTCTATTAGAGTTGGGGAATAGTAGGAGTACTATGTCATGGGATGACATATGCTGTGGAGGCACTGCGTTCAAACAGTTATTCCTGGATGGGTATGCACTAGAAAGAAACAAGAGAGCTAGGGTGGATGATTGTTGGGAGAAACGACGTGGGAGATTAATATCTTGCGTAATGCTCTAGATTAGAAGCATGAAGCTTCTTGAATTTTTTTGGGTTGTCTTATCGAGCGAGGTTAGATTTGAGGACGATAGGCTACGTGGAATTGCTGTTACTCTGGGAACTTTTTCTGTCAAATGCTATTGTTCTGATCTCCTTCTACTCAGATGCTATTACAACAGAGTACACTTTTCCCAAGTACATCTATTTGGAAAGTCAAGGTCCCATTGAATGCTTTTTTTTTTGCTTGAGATGCTTGGGGATGTATTCTTACTTTGGATAATGCTCAGAGGAGAGGAAAATACAGGCTAACGGGTGTTTTTTGTGCAAAGACTGAAGAAGAGAGCGTGAATCACTCAATTTGACATTGTACCTGCACCAGAAAGATTCTGGGCTGCGGTTTTTGCAATATTGGGAGTGAACATTGCGACATGAAATTTGGGCTTGGAGAGGGGCTTTCGGTTTGTGGTTCGGAAAGAAAGTGATTACTATTTCTCCTTTTTTTTGGGCTCATTTGGAGAGAGAGAGAGAGGAACAAAAGGGAATTTCAAGGAATTGAATGCTTGTGGGATTCTTTATAGGGATAATTGGTTGTACACTCCTCACTTTTGGTAGCAGGAAAGTCCAGTTTCATACGTCTAGTTTGTTGGAAATGTTAAAAAAAGTTTTTTGTCCATGAATTTGTTTATGGGTGGCTTCTACCTAAAGCCGTTCTGTTAGGGGTGCCACCCCTTTGGTACCTTCTTAATGAAATCTTATTTATCGTTGAGGAAAGAAAAAAATTATTGGTAAGAAGAATTTCGTCTCAAGTACAAATCTCTTTTGATATGCAGAATGGAGACCTTGAAGAGACACCTTCCTGTTTCTGGTCCAGAGGGTTTGCAAGAACTCAAGAAAATTGCCGTGCGGTTTGAGGAAAAAATTTACACTGCTGCAATAAGCCAGGTATTATATGATGTCCATGCCTTTTGTGATTAATTGGTACGAAGTTTCTATGTGGATAGAGGATGCATAAACAAACTGGATAGGCTTGTGCTTAAAATTAAGAGAAGCATTCTTTTATCTGCATAATTTGTTGAGAATTTTTATCATTCATGCATGCATCCATATAGTAACTGGAACTGTTAAATATTTATGTTTAGCTTTGCCCCAGGGAAATTAGGTTTACTCATTGCTGTAATATTGTGCTAAGGTTTTATATATGCTTCATTTTCTTTCCAATTTGATTAAGTGATGAAGTGATTTCTGCTTCCTTTCCCTTTTAGTCCGATTATTTAAGGAAGATATCTTTGAAGATGCTGACAATGGAGACAAAGTCTCAGAGTACCATACCTAATGCTTTGCCATCTAACCCTGCTGGGAATAGCAGTAAGGACCCGGGTACGACTTAAGTTCCTGTTATTTGGTGTCATTAATGTAGGAATTAGAATTTTCGTTTTGTTATCCCCTCATATAGTGTTTATTCATTTATGTTACTGTACTATTTTTTCGTATACATAGTTTTTGGGGGACATTACAACAGGAGTCTTGAAACTTGTTATGATAGAGGCATTTGAGTCCTAAAACTTTTATTTTGTGCACTTAAGTCCTAAGACTTGTGATAGTCATTTACTTTAGCTCTTCTGTGAGCTCTGTTGGCTCCATTAGGTTTTAGTGGACAGAAAATCTAGGTGGCCTTTTTTTTTATAATATTAACAGCCACTTTGGCTTAAGAAAACCATAAAAGAAAGCCACGTGAAATCTGCCATCCGACTTAAAATTGACAGAGTTAACGGAATGACTAAAGGGCATCGACATTTACAAGTTTTATGCTTAAATGCACAAAATGAAAATTTAGGACTTAAGCGCATTAGCATGAATTTTAGGACTTGCCCTGTTGTTGCTTTTACTGGGCTTTACATAGTACACATGTATACTCACTACAAGCCATGCTGCTTGTGGATTTTCATTGTAGTAACCTGAATTTAATAAATTTTTTCCAATCTTGCTCATTTGTAACCTCAAATGCACATTTATACCATGGGCAGTGGCACATTTGAATATCTCTTTTAAATTTGTAATATATTGATTAAAGAACTAAAAATCAGTTTGTTTCGTCAGTAGAATTAGATTTGCATTTGTGAAGAGCAAGTTTTTCAAAGAGTGGCAGCAAGACTTAAGTTTTACTAGAAAGGGACAAATGCTTGCATCTTTTGTAACTTCCTCCCACTTTTTTGGCCTCAAATTTTATCTTTCTTCTTTGTTAAAGTGAGTCTCCTATGGCATCAGAAGATGTGTGCTTGAAAAGATGATTACCTTTGTCCTTTATTTATTTATTTATTTTTGTAAATTTCAAGATCAATTCAAGTACATAAATTTCACAGAGACTTTTATCTAGTATTTGTTGAAAAGAAAATGAGTGGTCATTGTTTGTCTGTGTTTGCATGTCCATTATCCATCCAGTATCACTTGCTCAGAAAATTTCAAGTTGGAATACATAATGGTCTAAGGTCGTACTTGTGGTGCATTTATCTCTCATTCATTGTCTCTTCGTGCTATTTGTAGTTAATGCTGCTGTACTGAATTGGTTGCTTTCTTGATTGACTAACATGACTTGTATATATTGTATGTCATCTCAAGTTATGCAGTCACAAATTCAAAATCAAAGCCAATCAATTCCTAATTCCTTAGCTGTGAATCAGCCTCAAGCACGTCAACAGTTATTGGTTCAGAATATTCAGAATAATGTTCCATCTGGAGTTCAGGCTTCAGCCAGTCTATCGTCTACATTACCATCTGTCTCTGGCTTGAACCAATCTTCCATCCCGAATACTATTGGACAAAACAACAACATGCAAAATATGCCTAGTGTTTCTCAGAACTCACTGGGGAACTCAATGGGCCAAGGTCTCAATAGCAACATGTTCGTAAATTCTCGGCAACTTCAAGCTAGGCAACAGATGGTTTCCCAACAGCAACAACAACAGTCTCAGAATTCACAGCAGTATATTTACCAGCAGCAGCAATACCAACAGCAGCTTATGAAGCAGAAGCTTCAGCCAGTCTCACATTCGCTCATGCCATCTCAATTCCAACAACAGCAGCAGCAACAGCAGCAACAGAACATGCTACAGCCGACTCAGCTGCAGGCTTCTCAGCAGTCTGTCCTCCAAACATCTTCTGTCATGCAGCCGCCATCAATGCAACCAGCTCCTCTAGCTGGTCTCCAACAAAATCAACAGTCTTCAGTTCCACAGTCAACACAGTCCATGCTTCAGCAACATCAAGGTCTGAGGCAACAGCAGTCTCAGCAGGCTGTTCATCAACAGCAAGCATCTTTGTCACAGCAGCCAATGTTGACTTCACAGCAGCAACAGCAGCATCAGCTTTCAAGTCAACAGATAATGCAGCAGAACCAGTTGGCCGGTCAACAAAATAACATGGGAGATATGCAGCAGCAGCAGCAGCAGAGATTGCTTAACCCACAGAATAATCTGCAAAACATCCAGCAACAGCAGCAGCAGCAGCAGCAGCAGTTGATGCCTCAACAAAACAATCTCACAAATATTCATCCTCAGCAAATGGCTCCTCAAAGCAATGTTCCTGGGTTGAATCAGCAGCAACAAATGGTTGGGTCTCAATCTGGTAACTCTAGCATGCAGGTTGGTCAGCACCAAGTTCACGTGCTTCAACAGTCCAAAGTTCCTGTACAGCAACAAATACAAGGTGGCGCATCAAATTTGCTAGCTTCTCAAGGACAACAATCACAAGCTCAGCCAATGCAGCAACAGTTGATGTCACAGATTCAACAGCAACCCGCACAATTGCAGCAGCAGGTGGGCCTGCAACAACAGGCCAATTTATTGCAGCGAGATATGCATCAGAGACTTCAAGCATCTGGATCATTGGTTCAACAGCAGAATGTGATTGATCAGCAAAAGCAATTGTACCCATCACAAAGACCCCTGTCAGAGACATCGACAAGTAAGTCTCTCTGGTAACTGTTCTAGTTTTGGTTCTTTCTTCCTATGTTCTCTGGCAAACAAACTATTCTTGGATCTTAAATGATAGATGAAGAGTTATTCTTCTACTTTTGTAGTGTCTATTGATAGCTCTGCCCAAACGGGGCATTCGGCCGGGGGTGACTGGCAAGAGGAGGCTTACCAAAAGGTTTTGTGCCACTGTTTTGTTTTATTCATTAAATTTTATGGAATGCATGTATTATGTGTGATACTTCTCATATTTTTCTACAGGTTTTAATAGTTTGTCGGTGACTGACCTTTCTTGCTAGACTTTACATATATGATTTAGTAGGATACAAATGTACAAAGGCACAGATAAGAGTATTAGTAGTTTTATGAGGTCTAGCCAGGGAAAGGAATTCATTCACATGAGATATTGGTTTGGATATTGACTTGATAGCAAATATAGCTGTGAGACAGAAATGGGTATTTGGCAACAGAATGTCGATAGCATAATCTTTTGTCCAAAGTATCAGAATGTGGGGAAGTTGCATAATGAACTATAATTTGGGGATAGTAATGTGGCCTCGTGCACTAACCAGTATGACAATAAGAACTGCTGAACAGGAGCCAATTCCTTGCTAGAATTTGTATAACATCATACATTTTGGCGACAGGAATTTAAATCAGAGAAATTTGAAAGCCCTTGAGTGGAATTTCGTTAGCCAATTCTTTACATAGTGTAGTATGGATAGGTGCTTATGGTTTGTAAACCTAGGAATCCCTCCACCAAAGGTGAATTTCTAATTACGTAGTGACTCCAGGCCAGTCGCATTAACATTTATGTAACAATTCTTGTTATTAAAAACTGCAATGTCTAGCCAAGCTTATATGTTGTGAGGATCAGGTATCGATAATGCTGCTATTAATCTGTAAGTTAAGCATGAGAAGTTGCCACAGAGTGCTTTCTGATCGGCATTCCCCTTTTTCTCATGACATTATGAAGAGGGAAAAAGAGTAGTTTTGTGCAATGGAAAGAGAAGTCATTTAACTACTGAATCGTGTTTACTTAAGAATGTTTCTGTGTTGCGTTAAGATTGCTGTTTTTCCTTTATTAAGGAGTAATAAAAGATCAAGCCATTGATGTCTTAATGTAGAAAAGAAATTGCCATAATTTTGTCCGTGTCAGATAATCTCCTTTTCCTGTTTTACTTGCTTTTTTAATGTTATCCAGGTGGTGGTTGGCATTCTGATGAAACAGTAGCTTTATGCAAGTTGCTAATCTTTATTATTCTTCATACTTGGCTTATGCATAAATGACACTGATGCGGTCTAGTCTGATATAAGAGTTGAGCTTTATTTAGATATTTATTGTGAGTACTAACATGTGATTATCTGTTTCCAGTAATTCGAAAATGTTAAGTCATTTTGTCCTCTCTTTCATTCTTCTTCCTGTTCCTTATTTCATGTTTCTTTTCTCTTGGAAGATGATTGTAGCTAAAAATGTATAGATCATATGATAATTAGCCTTGGAGAAATACTATCAATGGAACTTTCTGTAAGTTGTCTGCTGGTAATGTGAGTGCCTGCAGTTATTTTTCTCAATAAAGTATTGGAAGATATATGTTATTGGATTGGTAGATGAAAACGACCCGGGAGGAGTTTGGATTGATCAATACACTACTTACTTTTGTTGCAGATGAAATCCATGAGGGATGCATATTTACCTGAATTGACTGAGATGTACCAGAAAATCTCTATGAAGTTACAGCAGGTATGTAAATAAAGTCTGCTATTGGGAACGCTCTGAGAAAGTTATTGCATAATTTTGATTCTTTCCTAATTTGTTACATGGAGTAAACATTTCTTAAGAAAGGCAGACTAATAATTGATTTTTAAATCTTTAAATGGTCTATCATCCTTTTTGATCTCTTTCTTATCATATGTTATTCTTATACAATGCAGCATGAGTCCCTTCCGCAACAGCCAAAGTCAGAGCAGCTTGACAAATTGAAAAATTTTAAAGTGATGTTGGAGCGCGTAATTGCTATTTTGCAAGTTAACAAAGCTGATATAGTGCCTTCTTTCAAGGAGAAGCTGGTTCATTATGAGAAACAGATTATAAACTTTATCAACACAAGTAGACCCAGGAAAGTAGCTATGCAGCAAGGGCAACTTCCCCCTCCTCATATGCACTCAATGCAGCAGCAGCAGCAGCAGCAATCGCAACCTCAAATTACTCAAGTGCAGTCACATGATAATCAAATGAACCCTCAGTTACAATCAATGAATTTACAAGGTTCTGTAGCATCAATGCAGCAGAACAATATGGGAAATTTGCATCATAATTCCATGTCTTCTTTGTCTGGGGTTTCAAATGCACAGCAAACCATGATTAGTTCACTACAGCCGAATTCCAATATGGACTCTGGACAAAATAATGCCCTGAATACAATGCAGCAGGTTGGTATGGGACCTATGCAGCAGAATCCTGTTAGTGCTCCACAGCAGGTGAACATGAGCACCATGCCGCAACAGGGTGGGGTAAACATGTTACAATCAAATGTTAACACCCACCAGTCTAATTCCAATATGCTTCAACATCAGCATATCAAACAGCAACAGGAACAACAGATGCTACAAACACAGCAGCAGTTCAAGCAACAGTATCAGCAACGTCAAATGCAGCAACAAATCAAACAACAGCTTCTGCAGCAGCAGCAGCAGCAACAGCAGCATCAGCATCAGCTACAGCAGGCTAAGCAGCAGCTTCCTTCACAACTGCAGACTCATCAAATACCACAACTTCATCAGATGAATGATGGAAGTGATATAAAAATAAGACCAGGCATGGGGGTGAAGCAAGGAGTCTTTCAGCAACATCTCTCAGCGACACAGCGCTCCTCTTTTCCGCATCAACAGCTGAAATCAGGAGCTTCATTTCCTACCTCTTCCCCTCAGCTTCTCCAGGCTGCATCCCCTCAAATTCCGCAGAACTCATCTCCACAGATTGATCAGCAGAATGCGCATTCTTTAACTAAAGCTGGAACTCCTTTGCAATCTGCAAATTCACCTTTTGTTGTTCCATCTCCAGCTACTCCCTTGGCTCCATCGCCCATGCCAGGGGAGTCTGAGAAACCTATATCTGGCGTTTCCTCCCTTTCTAATGCTGGAAACATTGGAAATCAGCAACCAAGTGCTGCCCCAGCACCAGCCCCTTCCCTTGCCATTGGCACTCCTGGTATATCGGCTTCGCCCCTGCTCGCAGAGTTTGGTCCAGACGGTGCTCATGGTAATGCATCTGCTGTTGTCTCCAGCAAGTCAACCGTGACTGAGCAGCCTATTGAGCGACTAATTAAAGCGGTTAGTCAAGCAAGATTATTATTCCTACCCTTACTATTAATTGGTGTTGTTCATTACCTCTGCGTGCATAAGATTTAAAACATTCGGGTGTGGTAAAGCTGTTGTTATTCATTTCAGGTTAAATCAATGTCACCCCAAGCATTGAATGCTGCAGTCAATGACATTGGTTCAGTTGTTAGCATGGTTGATAGGATAGCAGGATCAGCTCCTGGAAATGGATCTAGGGCTGCTGTTGGTGAGGATCTAGTTGCTATGACTAAATGTCGCTTGCAAGCCAGAAATTTCATGACACAAGATGGGACATCTGGAAATAGGAAAATGAGGCGTCACACAAGTGCAATGCCTTTGAATGTTGTATCATCAGCTGGCAGTGTAAATGATAGTTTTAAGCAGTTCACAGGTGCAGAGTCTTCTGATTTGGAGTCAACTGCAACATCCAGTATCAAAAGGCCAAGGATTGAGGTATCCATCTCTCTCTCTCTCTCTCTCTCTCTCTCTCTCTCTCTCTCTCTATTGGGCCTTTTATCTGCGGTTTTGTATTTGAGTGCAGAAAGTTCTTGTGAGAATGAAATACCCATTTTGCTTCCATGCTTGACTTGGTTACCTGAATGGTTAATCTTTCTGCGGCTCTGTAGATGCCTTTAACTCAGCAGTATGGACAGTATTTGTTTGATCACACGAATTGTCGTAAGACAAGACAGTTTCACAGGAACTAGATCTGGATGGCAATACAAGGGTATCAGTAAGATTTCTTGATGGCCAACGTGTCTAATTATGTTAGAGCATAGATTGGACTGGAGTAATTGCAGAATAGTTGTTGCCAAAGGCAAGAGCAAATGAATGGTCTTTGTGGAGTCTTAAACAAAGATAAATATATCTGGCAGTATCCCAAATGTCTTCTTTTAGAGTAGTTGCTTTTAATTATTGACATTCAAAATTTAGGATTGCAGCATGCTTTTCAACAAAAACTTGGTAGTTAAATTCATATAACTTCATTTAGAAAGAGAAAGAACTTGGTACATATGAGCAAATAGTTAGATATAATATATATTATAATCGTGTTTCCAGTTGGGGTTTCTCCACAACTAGAGGCTGCCTTGGCTATTTAGTGAAGAAACCCAAATGCCTCATGTTTGTGCAATTTTATCATGAACAAAATAAGCAAAAGTACGCGAGATATACTACTCTATATTGTTTTGACTTAAGAGTTATGCACAAGTACAAGAGTTGTCTTGGGTAAAATCTTGAGAATGATATAACATTTAGAGGGATATCTTGTGCCTTCCCTACATTGCATGACCCGTGATATTATTCACCCTTCTCCTTGTCCATTGAGTTGGTTTTTGGTTTTACTTCTCAAATTCAGTTATCAAACTTGATTGGACATGGATCTTTTTCTTTTCTTTTTCAGGCAAACCACATCCTGTTGGAAGAAATAAGAGAAATAAATCAGCGTCTTATAGATACTGTGGTAGATATTAGTGATGAAGATGTTAATCCAAGTGCGACTGTTGCTGTCGCGGAGGGAGGGGAGGGAGTCATTGTCAAGTGCTCTTTCAATGCTGTTGCTCTGAGCCCAAACTTGAGGTCACAGTATGCTTCAGCACAAATGGTAGGCTTTGTACCCTATACAGTTCGACTTTATCATAGAGAGATGCCATGTTGCTGACCTTTTATGTGCTATTTTTGTAATAGTCACCAATTCAGCCTTTACGGTTGCTTGTACCTACAAATTACCCCAATTGCTCCCCTGTGCTTTTGGACAAATTTCCTGTTGAAGTGAGGTAAGGCAATGGGCATTGTTCTTTTCCTTTTACGCCCTGGGTAAAATCATTATTTAAGTATGGGAGGCATTTGAACATCAAATACTCTATCTTAGAGAGCTCGCATCTGTTGTGACTTTTCAGTAAAGAATATGAAGATCTTTCTGTTAAGGCGAAGTCAAGGTTCAGCATATCCCTCCGAAGCCTTTCACAACCGATGTCACTTAGGGACATAGCAAGAACTTGGGACGATTGTGCCCGTGCGGTTATTTTGGAATATGCTCAGCAGAGAGGGGGAGGCAGCTTCAGCTCGAAGTATGGGACCTGGGAGAACTGTTTGAGCGCCGCATAATTCTTTTTTGCCACCTGTGCCAATATTGAGGGAGAGCTGCTTTCGGAGTTCCTTACCAGAAAAAGTATCTTGCTGGTCAAGGTCGTGGTTGACATGAAGCTGTTTTAAGATGGAATCTATAGCTTGGAAGGTATGGAAAAAGAGCTTGCATTTCTGAATTTTTTCGGGCCATTGGGATGATTGTGCTAGATCGAAAGATTTGGCAGTCGGGAATATGTATATTATGCATGTCGTTTAAGCCAAAAGGATGGGTTTGTTGCTGCACGTATGTCTTGAACACTCACTGATGTGGTGTAATGTTTGTATTATACCGTTCTTCCTTTCTCACATATTTGCGATGTTAGTTTCAGATCCTTTCTTGTTAACCTGCAAGTTATCATTTTGCCGATTGGATGGGGTTCCTGGTTTCAAGATTACCCATGCTATCCGTTGGAAGTTAAGTTCATTTCTAGTTTGCGTTCGTATATTTGTTGGAGATATACATGGCTAAATAAGAATCTAGGGAAATTTGTTTGGTTCCTTCGCATTGGATGCATGTCGAATCTCACTCTTTGGAGCTAGAAATTGGTGTTGTCTGATCCCCCCAACTCATTTCTTTCCATGGTGTAGGGAGAGTTCAACGAATTGGAAAAGTCACAGTTTGAAATTGTAAAGGTGGTGAAGATTGTGAAATTGAAATAGTACTTTTGACTTCCCAACAGAATTTTAAAAAGGCACATATACGTGCACGTGTATTCACTTTCACAGGACTAGCGTTGCGATAAGAAAATGTAAAACCTAGTTCAAACCTCTTTTTGGGTCATGGCCCTTAAGACTGAAGTTGCCAACTTTCAAATGAAGTGCTCTGAGGAAGTTTTGGTAATTGTGGAGGGAAAATTGGTTAATATCATGGGTTAAATGACATTGTATAAGCTGTGGTGAGCCACGTGTTGAGACTCCGTCGAAAGACCAAAAGCTGTGGAACTCTTCACATAATGTTCCCAAGGCCCTATAATGTTTGTAGACTTCCAAAAAATGGAGATGGGCCGGGGCTTCCCAATCTCTATTCCTGTTGAAAATTGCCCTTAAAACACCTGATATGGGATACTTACTATGCTTTTGGGAATTGTGCGCTTGCTATATTAATCCGTTAATGCGAGGAGTCAATGTAAAAGCGATGATATTCTTTAGGGTTAATACCTTAAAAAATCTTAAATTAGTATATCTATAATAAATTTATCTCAAATTAATTTTTTGAACACAAAAAAATCTCGAATTTGTATACTTACAAATTTACTTGAACTAATTTTTTTATCACTAAAAATCTCAAAGTAGTATTCATGTGACATATTACCATTTGTCAGCTTCCATTAAATTTTACTATTAAATTTACTAACTCGGATGACACATGGTGATGTGAGATGGTGACATGGTAAGTTCATGTGGAAATCCATAGGATTAATATTACAAAAAAACCAAACTAATAAAGTCAATTTGTCACTTGGTATGGGGTTTTTCGTGATATTTACCTATGGATATCTATGTCATCATGTGTCATCTGGATCAGCAAATTTAATAATAAAATTTGATAGAAACTTATAGAGGGTAAATTTATCACAAGTGTACGGGTTTTGGATTTTTTAGTAATAAAAACATTAGTCTGCGACAAATTTATCATAATTGTACCAATTATTAATCCTATCATTTATTGGGCACGAGGCTGAATACGTGCGTTGAGGTTTTAGAGAGATTGCAGAAAAAAGAAAGGAATAAGATTACGATGACACAGCTGATGAGCGAATTACCCAGTTCATCAGCTTGCAAAGAGCAAGCTGCCATTTGATAAAAGCTCTCATTTTTCTTTACACATTCTTCTTGTCCGAAAGATCATGGAATGAATTTTAGACCGTGTCCGAAATATGCTGGTCCAGACCCACTTACGATCCGGAAGAAACTGGATTACTTTGTACAAGTCCGGTCGGACTGGACCTGACAACGAACCTGAGCGGGCTCGAGAAATGCTGTAATGCTTGTCTAAAGCCCACTCGATCTTCAATTTCTTCCAGCGCCAGCAAAAGCAGCGGGACGATCGAAACCCGTCCGAGGCGAGACAAGTTGGGTAACATCAACTCCCTGTAGCTGACACGATCCAGAGGAGAAGATCTTGGGCAAACATGAAACCCGGCAAACTCCTTCGCCGTCCCCATGGCCTCAAACACCAATGCCTCGCCGCTCTCCCTTCTACCCTCGACGCTCTCTTCTCCCTCCATTTCTCTTCATCTGCCTCGCAAAGCGCCTGCGACCAACCCCAACTCGCGATCACCCCGCAGACGCTGCTGGGTTCGGTCCAGTCTTCTCAGTGGCATTTCGTCGAACAGGTCTCGGACCGCCTCACTCCCTCCCTGATTTCGACCACCCTCTCGGCTCTCGAGAAAAGGCCCGAACTTGCTCTCGAGTTCGTGACCCGCGTCGACACCGGGTGCTTAGACACGAGGACCTCCTGCCTCGCGCTCGCCATCGTTTCGCGGCTCCCGGATCCGAAGCCCGCGCTGCAGCTCATGAAGAGGATCATCGGCAGCGTCGATGCCACCTTAAAAGAGGTCTTCGATGAACTGGTGAGCTTGCGCGGTCAGTCGGGCACGAAAAGTAGCATTGTCTTTGATTTCTTGGTAAGGGCTTGTTGTGAATTGAAGATGGGTCATGAGGCGTTGGAGTGCTTTGACATGATGAAAGAGAAGGGCATCTTGCCAAAGACCGAGACTTGTAATAGCATGTTGAGTCTGTTATTGAAGTTGGATAGGAGAGAGACCGCTTGGGTTTTGTATGCTGAGATGTTTAAGTTGAGGATTAAATCGAGTGTCCACACTTACAACATAATGATCAATTTGTTGTGCAAGGAGGGAAAGTTGAAGAAGGCGAAGGAGTTTATTGGTTGGATGGATGGTTTGGGTATAAAGCCTAATGTTGTCACATACAACACGTTAGTACATGGGTATTGCTCGAAAGGGAGGGTTCAAGGCGCTCTAATGATTTTTAAGGCAATGAAAGCTAAAGGCATCGAACCGGATTCCTATACGTATGGACCAATCATTAATGGGATGTGTAAGGAGGGGAGACTTGAGGAGGCATCCAAATTTTTGGGTAAAATGTTGGAAGTTGGGTTAGTCCCCAGTGCTGTGGTTTATAATGCTTTGATCGATGGGTACTGCAACAAAGGGGATTTAGGGACGGCCTTGAGTTATAGAGATGAGATGGTTAGGAGGGGTATAAGGCCCACTATTTCGACATTTAACTTGCTTATTCATGCTATGTTAATGGAAGGAAACACTCTTGAAGTTGATAACATGATGAGAGAAATGGGTGAAAAAGGGATGGCTCCTGATGCCTTCACTTACAATATACTAATTAATGGGTATTGCCAGTGTGGCGATGCTAAAAAGGCCTTTGCTCTTCGTGACGAGATGTTGGTTAAAGGGATCCAGCCTACCCGAGTAACTTATACCTCACTTATTTATGTTCTGGGTAGACGGAACAGAATGAAGGAAGCAGATGATTTATTTGAGAAAATAATAGGTGAGGGTATTAGTCCAGATGTTGTGATGTTTAATGCAATGATCGATGGACACTGTACAAATGGGAGCATGGAGCGTGCATTTTCGCTTTTGGAGAAAATGGATCAATTTAAGATTAAGCCTGACGAAGTCACCTACAATACACTAATGCAGGGACTTTGCAAGGAGGGTAAAGTTGAAGAAGCACGTGAGCTTCTAGGTGTGATGAAAAGAAGAGGGATAAAGCCTGATCACATCAGTTACAACACTCTGATAAGTGGTTATAGCAGACGTGGCGACATGAATGATGCTTTTAGGACACGGGATGAGATGTTGAATGTTGGATTCAATCCCACACGTCTCACGTACAATGCCCTTATTCAAGGTTTATGCAAGAATAAGGAAGGAGATCATGCAGAAGAACTCCTCAAGGAAATGGTTAATAAAGGCATCACTCCAGATGATGCCACTTACATTTCACTGATCGAGGGAATAGGGGAAGTTCATAAACTGAAGGAAATGGTGACTCTTGAGTAATGAGCAAAAGAAATTATCCTATGTGGTGATAGCAAAGAGGTGTTTTCGAAAAAGTATGGTTGAGAGAAGTCTTTTCACCACCAGATTTTGGGGAAAGGTAATTCAGCACATTTTCTTTCAATCCATTTCTGTGAGTGTAAGCAACAGATCATATAAATATAGGTAAAAATCATGCACATGGGTCCAGCAAATAGTACTTGTCACTCAGTTTATTCATGTTTATAATATAGTGATTCTACAAAAAATGTATTGAGTTGTTTGAAGAGTTCATACTGAATCATGTGGCTGATCTAATATGTATAAAATGTGATTAAGGGCTTCTGTTTTTTGTCTGAAATTTTAACTACGTCCATGGCGCAGAACCAACTGCTTCTAGGCACAACAGTACAGAACGGATGCTTCAATCATTGGCAGAGTGGAGCAGACATTTTGCAATTTCTGTTTTGCTTTCTGAAATTGTTTACTGTGCAAAGGGTTATAAAATTGTCATCTCAAGGGTGGAGTGCACTGCTTTGCTGCAACTGGTTTATAATATAGCTGATTTCTTCATCCTGCAAGTTGTGCATGCCATTCATTCGGTAAGAATATATGCCTGTGGTGAACCATGTACAAAAAAGATGGTATTTTTGTGCACCTTCATTGTCTGATTTTATTTATCATTGTTCTGTTTAGGGGACTAGGCTCTCGACGCTAATGTATTGATTAAGTAAATTCTTTAGTTGAACCCAAATGGACCCTTGCTGCTTTGGCGTCCATTTATTTTTTACTACATTCGATACATTTTTTGCTTGCTGCTTCTCTTTACATATATTCACTGCAAATATATTGATTTTCAGAAACATTATTCTTTCTAATTAGGTATAACTGATTGGAGGTTGAATTTCTTTGCTAGTGGAAATTCTTCAATCAGTGAGGAATAGTTATGATGGGGTTTACAAGTGATTCACGGATGTAATTAAGGCAAAGAGGGTGAGATTTTGCTTGACTCAACAGTTTGGGTCGTTCTGTCATTTTGTAGTGACACTCACTTCCATTACATGATGTGGATCGCCAGGGGAAATAGCAATAGAGCTTTTTCAGACATACGTAACACTTGTATTTATTAGACAACATCTTACTTCAAAAATTGGAGTACTAAGAGTAGAATTCGGAAGACGGGCCCAGTGTATGGGAAATACTGCAACAAGTTATGCTATGGCACCTCATATAGCCAAACAGATTAGGTAATGGGTCGTTGAACTTAAGTAATATTTGCTTGTTGATTTTGTGGTTATTGGCATTTCTACCCCTCGGGTATTTCTCTTTTAGAACGTGCGACTGATCCCATTCAGGAGAGACTATCAATGGGCAGCACTTCTTCCTTATAAACAACCACAAACACAAGCTGCTGCTGCCGCCCTTCTTCTCGCTATAATAGCAGCTGTAAAACAGGCACAGAGGGTGATATGGAGATCACATAAGTCCAAATAATAATCATTCGTGCATTTATCTTGTTAAAGAGAGAAATATATGCCTAGTTGAAATCCCCAACAAGGCTTCTTCAAGATGTTTTAGTCCATGAATGATGAGAATTCTCCAAATGAGGAACTGAACGCTTTTTTATACTTCTTTGGTACAGTCCTAGAAAGCAGCAAGAACTCCAGCCGCGGAAGGGCATAATTTTTTAAGCAAGCTGCGTCTTGTGACCATACCCCGACCATGTGGACAAGCCTAGGAAGAAGATAATGCTTGGGTATGTGATCTTCTTGCTTATGCACTAGTCTAGAAGATATCCTAGAATACCAAGGAGAACGGAAGAGAAGAAAGCATTCATAAGAAGACGACGGGGGCCATGTTTTTGACGAAGAAGCTGTCGCATGTTTAATGTTTTATTGCTGACTACGTAGTCTTGCAACATATGCTGCATGTCAAGAACAAGTCAATTTCCCAGGCTTTTGGGAGGTTAAATTTACATTGTCTCGCTTGATTCATTGAACTATAGTTAGGAGCAGGAATGATCTCTGCCCAATAAATGGATTACTGATATTTTCTTCGAAACACGAAAGAAAGGACATGAATCTGGCATGCAGAAACATCCATCCACATGATGCCCTCTTGCATACATCATTGTATTCATCATATGTGATCATCCTGGACATTGCGAATTACATTTATAGCATAGCGAAACTAAAAGGATGTGAATTTTGGTCAAATAACGTATGCCTCTTAGTTATTGCCTGGATCTAAATAGGTATACCATGAACTATTACTGGTAGTAGTTAAATTTGTCTGCTACAAAAGCTCAGCATGAAGCAAAGGTCTTTCTTGAGTGCCATAACTTTATTATTCAATCACTTGAGTGCTACGATTTTAAGAAAGTTTACATGTGTGCTATATATATTTTGATCATTTGATTACCATAATTTTTAAATTAAAGTTCACTTGAGAGTCATCAACTTTTTTAAAAAGTTCATCATAAGTGTCGGAAATTTGATGCGGCATGTCACTTATGGTGATCCTTTTCAAAACTTATGGCGCTCAAATGTTCGATCACAGCTATGCAATTCAAGCGAACATTTTTGAGAAATTGCGGCACTTAAATAAACGTATTTTTATAAGTCTTAGCACTCAAGTGTTAGAAAAAAATTCATGTCACTCAAGTAATGGAAAAATGATGCTCAAGTGAACGTCGTACGCAAATTATAATATTAATGGTGAGGTGATATCACACATTAGGAGAAGAGAAGCATAGCATGATTTGTCAATTTTGACAGTTGTCTCTGATATTCAGAATTGGTAAAGATGTATTTTCACCAGCTATTTGTTAACTAGGCAAAGCTGGAAAGCAATTGTCTCACGGCTGAGAAAGCTACGAAAACGAGTATGCCACTCGCGCGCGCCCGTTTTGGGATAAGTTGTCCCGCTCATGTTTAACTTATCTAAGAAAGGGCACTTGCAATTGTCAAATTAATCCCCCTTTCCGCTGTCAGATGATGAGCAACGCCTTTACAAAACCAAAGAATGTTTTCGGGTTCATCGCTGTTCAGCCAAAATACCTGAAAATGACAAAAAGAAGCACACCAATCACTATGTTCATCGGCCTACCATATATTTGTCTGCTTAGTTCCATTTGGTACCAAGGCCCATCCACACCCCTAAAATCTGGTAGAATGGACAAAAGGACAAATGTCAAGGCAAATATTCCTAGAATAAGAACGAGCATCCTTCCTCTCCTGACGCCACCAATCAACTAAGCAATGAAACATTCTCTAAGCTTAGTATGAGTGATCTAAATTCAACCTATAGTTTATGTCTGCACATTTCTGAATGTTGCCATCCTAACTCCATCTGTCTTGGCAGTTCAGGTGCACGGGGTATAAATGATAAGAAGTGATTTTTTGAAAGCTCTTCTTTTCTGTCCATGCGACTCGTGAAGAAAGTGATGTCGTTGGAGGCTCAGAGGGTACTGGTGGTCGAAGACGCCTCACGTGGGATTAGCTTGGATGCGATCAAATGCGGTTTACAGAAATTTGCGCTTCACCCTGGAGACAAGATTATGCTCCTAGCAGTTCTTCGAAAAGTTTGCCACCCATGTAAGTAAAGCAAGCAATATGCACGAGAGTTGCCTGACATTTTGGGCCCAGAAGAACATGATAGTTCACAAATGCACCCAAAATTAAAATCGTATGCGAGGGAAGTAGCTGAAATATCATGTATTGATTTCACTCTGTGTCCGTTTATTTTCTTACAGTGGGTTACCAGATCAAAGCGGATTCAAGTGAATGGATCGGATCAAGCCAGAAAATTGTTAAGAAAGAAGTGGAACGGAGGAAGGAAGAATACATTCATGCTGACGAGGTTATGGAGGTTTCCAAGCAATGCCAGTCTATGAAGGTCCTGTATGATTCATTGCTAATGTGGATGATATTTTTCTCCATCGTGTACTTCAGTAGTTGTAAGTAGAGAAGTTTTCTGTTGCCGTGAAAGATCCATTTGATAGATACCTGGAAAGCACTTGCTAAGGATGTACTCTGAGTGTTAAGTAACCGTGCCATGTCTTAATGGCATTAGTCTATCTAAGTTCTTGGTCACGAGCTGATATCCATGCTTCCTTCTTGTATACGAAGCTCAGAACTACAGAATGAAGAATTCTTGATTTTTCTATCTTCTACAACGTGAGGTTCAACGTTTTTCCTTGTTCAACTGTTAATATTTCAGCAACTGTGGGAACGCTACAGCATTATTCAAGAAAATATTCCATCCTAGACGAGATGTGCCCCTATTTGGTTCTGTTAATTAAGTGGCTAATGCATGTCTTTTGTTCGTCTAATTTCAGATTGAGCTCGACATAGATGTCCGTGGAGAAGCCTCCCCAAAGGAAGTTGTCCTAACAACTGCTATGACTTTTAAGCCATCATGGGTGATACTGGATGGGTTAGTTGAACCTTTTGGTCACGAGACCATTTCATTATGTTTTGAGTGCTGTTAGTGTTTCTACTGTTAGACTGCGTCTTGTATCTATATCTTAGGTTGCATCCTAAATGACACTATAGGGTCTAAAACTCGCCAAATAAAATGACAGGCCAAAATATTATGCGAACCAAAATGAAATACGAAAAGATAGATAAATGCAGGAGATTCGATCCTTATTGATGAACCAATCAGAAAAGAGATGATGCATCTATCCTTACTCGACTGTCCACAATTTTAAGGTAATAAGAGCGAATAGGGAACACTTTGATTATCTATACTACTGGATTGACAGTAAGAGCAAAAAACATATACTGTGTGCGAGGTTAAGAAAGTACTGTAGTAAAAGATGACTAGAATGATTATATGGTAACAATTTATTCAAGGATATTTGTCTAGGGACATAATTTCATAAAGTTTATTACCTTTCGAGAGAGAGTTTCACAAATACGATGGAGGATATAAAGATATCCAACGTGAGGACGCTAGGAGTATGTATATTGTAATTCTAAAGTATCCTTGTTGCAGGAAAATGAGAAAAGACACGGACTATCTCATTGCAAGACTCTCATGCGGTGTTTCGATAGTGAAACGAAACAACACCTTGGGAAAGTTGAGAAAGCCAAAACCTCAAAATCTTCAGGAACAACACATCCCTGTTTCAAGTGAATTGATAGGAGGAGATGAATTTAAACAGCCAAAAACACGAAGTCCTCAGAAACAACAAATAGATGACTCAAGTGGTTTGGCAGGAGGAGATAAACAGGAGCCAGAGATCAGAAATTACATTTGTTCAATCTGCAATAACAGACGTCCAAAAAGCAGATGGAAGAGAGAGTTCACTTACGCAGAGCTTCATGCTGCTACTGACGGATTTTCTACTAATAACTGCCAATCAGAAAATGGGTTTGGGGTAGTCTTCAGGGGAGAGCTAAATGGACTGAAGATTACTGTTAAGCAGCAGAAAAATGCGAGTTTTCAGGGAGACGATAAAGAATTCCAATCCATAGTTCATATGCTCAGTGAAGTTAGACACGAACATGTGGTCACCTTATTGGGTTCCTGTTCAGACGGAAACCACAGGTTTCTTGTTTATGAATATGTCTGCAACGGTTCGTTGGACCAACATCTATCGAGTAAAAACCACAGTTAAGAGCACATAACCGTCAACGTCTCAAAATAAGTTTGCATGTTGGAAATTTGCCTCATGTATAAATTCAGAGCATGAACCTAGTCAATAAGATATTTGGTTTAACTAATGCAGGAAATCCTGGTAAACTGCTCACGTGGGATCAAAGGATAAAAATTGCGATGGGAGCTGCCAAGGGCTTAAAGTATCTGCATGACAACAACATTGTCCACCGAAATTTGAGATCCGGCAATGTCCTCTTAACTCATGATTACGAATCTCTGGTGAGAGTTTCAATGCCTTGACTTTTTTAGAGCAGATCTGAGCCAAATAGCAAAGATTCGAAACACTTTTTTTTTTTTTCGAACTCAATTTTGGAAACCCAATGACTCAATCATATTTTTCGAGATCTAACCTACAATATGGGGTCAAGAAAATAAATGATTTAATATGCTTGGTCATGATTCTAAATGAAAGCTGTGGACTTAGTTTTAGGAATAAACAAGATAATCACTCAGTTGTTTTGTGAGCCCTTCGTAAAGCTTTTTATAGCGAAGGGAATGCAAACCCATTCACAAAATAGGTATATTTTATCTATTGGCTTTTGAAAATGCTAGTCGTTAGCGCACTAAGGTCTTTGACGTGTGAACGTAAGCAAATGGAAAACTCATTTCTGTTTAAATCAATACCTGAAAGAGGAAGATCAGAACAATTTTCGAAAGGTTTATACTTTTTATGGACAAATTGTAATGACCTGGTCCAACAAGGGTGGGGAGTGGTTGCTGATGCCAAAGAGGGCTTGGACAGAGAGCGGCTCTCCTCGCAGGCTTCTAAGATGGCAATGAACTTTATCACAGAGGCACCTTTTGACATAATAGTAAGCTTTGTTTTGGAACTTCAAAGTTAAGTGAGTCCAAGCTAGAGCGCTACCAGTATTAGTGACTGCCTGAGAAAGTGCCTACCGGTCCGCCAAAGGATAAAATTGTGAGGCTCAAAAAGCAGACAATATCTCAAGTGAGTTAATTTATGGATACCATAGAAATAACCTAGGGTAAGAAACTAGTAGGTCAAGCAAAGTGAAGACTACGCACTCATGATTAAATCCTGATCTGATCACCACTTTATATGTGACATCATAAATCACATGCTATGCTGTACTGCTTATGTATCAGCTTGGAGATTTTGGCCTTGAAATGACTCTATATGAGGACTCTGATCTCCCATCTGAGACGAGAATTGCAACTATACCATACTTGGCTCCAGAATACGCAAATTCTGGTGAAGTGTCTCAAAAGACCGACTGTTATTCCTTTGGTGTCATACTATTACAGCTGATAACAGGATTGAGGAGCACAGATCCATCATTTGGAAAGCATAGCATTGTAGGATGGGTAAATGTCTCAATGCTTCATACCTAGTCTGCTTGCATGTGTGATTCTATTGATCTAGCAAAGCAAGACAAAATTAATGAAAAGTGATTCCAGTTCATTTTACATTTAACAGTGTAAGTACAATATTACTGTTGAATAAGATATGTTGCGTGCTTCACTCTCTGAACGAGTGCTTTAGTTTTGAGTCTGAAAACTCTAGTACTGACATTGTTCTGCTTGAAATGTTACAGGCAAAGCCATTGCTAAGAGAAAAAAACTACCCAGAATTGATTGAACACAGCCTAACCGACTCTTACGATGTCAACCAACTCACTTGGGTGATTCGAGTGGCGGTTAAGTGCCTAAAAAAGGACCCCAACAGGAGAATATCTATGGACCAGGTCAGAGTCACAAGTCATAAGTTTCATTAATATATGCTATTGACTGTGCACAGATGCATTTCTCCTCTCCTTTTTCATGTGCGTCTTCCATGATTGAAGTGCAGAAACACTGTTTAATAGTTCATTGATAAGCAATCTGATATCACACTAGGCATGGTTCTCTGTCTTGTTATCAGAATAAAGAAAATTCATTTAGTTTTTCTCATCCTCCTCTATGAAGAATCA
Organism: Eucalyptus guilfoylei; assembly: GCA_016097605.1. Lineage (NCBI taxonomy): Eukaryota > Viridiplantae > Streptophyta > Magnoliopsida > Myrtales > Myrtaceae > Eucalyptus > Eucalyptus guilfoylei. The sequence continues at coordinate 1,077,315 of CM027869.1, forward strand.
TACAATCCTTACGATCAGTTGTGAAGCACCTGTATTAATGTAGTTGGAGCATCTCTATCATCTTGTTTTTATCGAAATGTTCTAGCTGAACAGCTCTGCATTCCACTTCTAAACCTCTGGTTTTTATATTTGCATAATGAATAGTGAAACTAATATGCATCAGGTGACTGTTCTCATCAGGCCACTACTTTCACATTAGCACAAACAACATGTTCACATGTCACCTAGAGTTTTAATATCTTCACAGCCTTCCACTGGTTCAAATTTTCTTCTACCCAGGTATAGGCAGTCTGATTGTTATTTGACTTTCAACGCAGGTACTTCATGCATTAACTTACATGGTAGAAGGAAAAACTCTTCCGGTTATTAGGGACCAACTGCGACCAGAATCAATTGGCGACACCAACTTGTCCACTGGTTCATTTTACAACTATGAAAGGTCCATGCAACGACCATCATCTCCAGGTGGAATGGATGATCTGACGACAGGATTGGTACCATCAATTACTGCAAAAGAATACTACATGACAACAATTGCCATTTAATTGTAGCGTAGAAATTCTCAGTTGTCGAGATACTCACAATAAAAGTACATCCTTCCCAGAAATCGTTTTTGTGATACATTGCTTTATTATTGCTTTCCAAAGATCAGCTCCAATGAGGTTTTCCACATCCACACATAAAAGCAGTCATCATTGACAAAAACAAACTCTGTACAACAAACAATGATGAACTGACTTGAACAAAAGGACATTTTGACCATTTTCTTAGCTGAATTAATGTGGTGAATACTATGTCTCTTCTGTCATGGGTGTTTTACTTGCACGAAACAAAGAAACATTCTTAAGAGGTTTGGTTCTATGAGAGGAACTTATCCCGCCATGCCGAGGTCTGTTTTTTAGCAAATGGGCTAAAGGAACAAGAATTTAAGCTTAGGAAGTAATAGCACAATGTGAAGCCGAATTAGCTGTGTCCTCCAACGAAGCAATCCTTGGAACACAATTGGATATCAAACTCCAAATTCCAATGGTCCAAAGACTCTTGTTTGGATTTCCTAATCTTGATTAAAACCCTTGCAACACCATTTATGATTTTTCAGAGATCTTGAATTCTGGCCATGGTTTGTTTCACCATAGTATACAAACAAGTTGGTGTTACTTCGTGATGATTCCTAGTAACTTCCAACTCATCACTTTCACCAACACATTTCTTCAGTGGGTTAAAGGATGAAGGTGGATGCACGTTACCGTGTCTGGAGCAAAGCAGGAAATCAATGGTGAAGAAGTTAACCAAAAGAAAGAAAGAACAGTAGAAGGATGACAGCATAACTATAAATTGGGGCATTCAAACGAACCATTGCAATTCTGAAGGAGCTGCCAGAGGTTCAAAGTATCTGGATGAAAATAACATTTTGGCAAGAATATCTTGTTTGCCTGCTATGGAATGTGTACAAATTGGATCTTATATTATGTAGTTTCAGCATTTATTATAATCTAGTTTTTTTTGCAAATAATAGATTGAGATCGAACACCAGTACTTTGCTTGAATCAACTTGGCTCTGAAGCGAATCAGCATGTCTCCATATTGCTTAGGCATCTACGTAGTCGTTAGTGCATTCGACCCACTACTTTTGCTCCTTATTATACTCACGAAACATTTACAGGAATTTGATTATTTTCAGCAGTACCATTGCTTCTAAGTAGGTGTACCGATCGGATTCCTGGATTTCTAAGCCGTTTTAATTTCTAGAGGCGAACATGTAAGCTACGTAGTTGAATCTGAGAAGTACCGCTTATTAGGATGCACATGTGAATTGTGCTAGAGAAATACCCACATTGGAGATCTTTACCTGCTGCACACTCTCAACACCATTCTTGAGATTTTTTTTCCTTAATTCTCCTTTCTATTGTTCAGGTATTTCTCTTTGTTAAATATGTGACCTTTGGACGAGCTCAGGGGTCGTCCAATTTCCAGGAGAATTTTTATGGGCATAGGGCAGCACTTCTTCCTTACTAAACATGCCATCTTTCTTCTTGCTATAACTGGAGCTGCAAAAGAGGCAGATGGTGATAACGAGGTCCACTTGAAGTCCATACAATAATAAATTGTCGAATCATCTTGTTAAGATGAGAAGCTCTGCCTTACCAGATAAGTTGGATAATGATCCTTGTTACTGCCCCAAAAAACTTTTTCAAGGTGTTTCCTTGTTCGACCGATGAGAGGTCGTCAAATAACTGTACGCTGTTCTTGAGAATCTTGTTTTGCAGAAGTGATCATAGATGAGCAGTTTAACCTCTCCTTTTTTTTCTTTTTTATTTTCCTTTTTTGGCCATAGAAAAGTCTAACCTATCCATATTGTATGAAGACTTAACTTCAATTTTGCCACTCTCCCCCATAGTACATATATAAAACTCCGTTGGACACGACCTAGGATTTTATTTTATCACCAATCCAATCATTATTCACATCTTTTTCTTTTTCAGTGGAAAACTATGAATTTATCTTACTTAAAAGTTCACGGGCCAGGCTATGGAAAAGGAGCTGTTATTGTCCATGCCGAAGTGGTCGCTTCAGCCAGATCAACGGGATCCCAATCTTGATTTCCTAGGTTGAGGTAATAATTCTATATTGATCTCAACCAACTCATATGCTCCCATTATTAATAGTATTCCAGCGAGAATTGTGATGAAACCTAAAATCGATCACCAATATTTGTTGTCCATCCTCTTAATCAGTTTCAGAATAAGTTAATTTTGCCTCGTTGGTCACCAAGAGTCCCTGGTCATGGTCAGATTATTTGAGAGGAACAATAGCACTTTCACTTGTTTAAATTTATTTCCATGTCCAGATAATGAGCCATAGCTTTACATAAGCAAAGCATATTCTCGGTTTATCCCTGTTCCATTGAAGCACATGATACAAAAAAGGACACACCAATCACTATGTAGAGTCAGCAGTTTAACTCATTCTCTATGTAGTTCCATTCGGCTGTTAACTACATTCCTAGGGACAACGAAGTTAAGGATGAAGTAAACAAAAGGATATACTTCTCAAGGAAATGATTTCTCTTAAAAGACAAATAATCCTCCTGTCTTGAGGCCATCAATCAACGAAAAAATCATCCTAAGCATTGGAAATACCTGATATGGAAACAAGCGCAATTATTTTCGACAAAGATATTCTGACGTGCAAGTTGCAATATACACATCTATTCACAGATGTTCGGACATTGGGCAATGTGGATTCACCAAGGTCCATTTGCTTTGGCTGGTTAAAGCTCATGCCATATTCAACATAAGAATTGAGTTTTGAGAGTCTTTCCCACCTGCCATTGTCACGTTCCGAACATCCCTCGACGGTCGATTAAAAATGCAACATCCCAAGACGTGTCACCGACCCATTCTTTTTATCTTTCAATTAAACACATGCGAAAGCAACTAAAATAAACACCCAGCCAATCAACAAAACAAGGATGGTAAAACACAACATATGATTTCCAAAAACAGCACATTTATTTATCCACTTGTTAACCCTAGGATGTTTAATATTTACAAGTTTACCTCAAAAGACAACTTCCTAACGACCAAAAGGCAAAAATGGTCAGAGAGGGTCGGGATTAGCTTAAACTTCACTATCGACAAGCCCAACTAAAAGTAACGCCAGGCACACTCGCGTCTTGGTCCATCAAGACCCCAAACCGCACGTGACGATTCTCCATACTACGGACCTGAAAATATTTAACAACAACGGAGGGAGATATAAATCTCAGCGAGTTAACAGCCTAAACCTCGATTGGGAAGCTGATTCGCCTCGGGGATAACGTAAACACTCACCACATATAAACTTACATCGCCTTGGCACACCCCTTGTATAATGGTACATCTCACATGGCAATAATAGTGCAATAGGCATAAATAACAATCAGAACACATACTAAAATTCCATGTGCATTACCAACACACGTGATCCAATTATTACGACCCCTCGGGCCACGGCCAACACAAGAGTCGGCGGTCTTCCGGCATGACCAGGCATCATCCCGCCCCATCGAGCACAGCATCATTTAGAACCCTGCCTAGATAGCATTCCATAAAGGAGTATCGGTCCAGCCTCAACCGCAACTAGGCATCTGGTAAAAATTGGGCATTGCCCCCAAACTTCCATTAGGTGACGGATTCAATTAAATGACCACTCAAAAACACCATCAATTAAGCCAATTTTTATTGCCATTAATTAGCCAAGAACATAATATTTTGTTTTCAAATAATCAACTTTGGCAATTTTTCATATTTAAAAATCCCAGTAAAATATTCATACGTGATCACGTATTTGAAATCAATCTGTCAAACTTTGTACACTTCTATTTTAAAACCCCAATGTTTTATTTAGTACGTAAAATTCGGCGTCTGAACACGACACCTCATATTTTCCAATTCTTGCCCAAAAACATCCTTTGAGAATAGTAAATAAAATCTATAATTGGGCAATCAATAGCATAACATCATACATGCAAACAACAGAAATTACGCACAATCTCATATTGGAAAACGAGCATAAAATTCTACTTAACGGCTAATCGTCATTAATTGCACTAATCACGATTAATTAAGCTAATCGTGATTAATTAGGCTAATTATGATTAATTAAATCAATCACGATTAATAAGAATAAAATAAATTAATTAATCGTTAATCAAAATTACTTAAACTAATCGGCATTAAATTTAATCTAAACCATCCTTAATCGCAATTAAGAATAAACTAAGATTAACTAATTCTAACCGCCATTAATATTAAACTAACCACCCCTAAACGTAATTAACACCATAATCCATGATTAGGAAGTTAACTCACAATTTTCTGACGACGGCGAGCTCACGGCAACGGCGGCTCGACGACATCGAGGGTATGGTGTTCCCGGCTTGAACAGGAACTCGAACAGCGGCGACGAAGCCTTTCAAGGCCTAAGTAGCACGGACACATGACACGAGATGACATGACATGCCGACACGTCATTTCTAAAAAATAGAGAATTCCGACATGTTGAGACACGTTATTATTAAATAAATATTTTCATTTTAAATTAATTTGATTCAAATTCACAAATAAATAAATGAATAAAAAGAGCTTACAATAAATTTACACTAATAATATTAATAAATCTATTCATAGAAAATTTGAAAGACATATTCATAGTTAATGCGTACCCATATTTGGGAACATGTTTTTAACTTTAACAAAAATTATGGATGAGACTAATGACTAACAAAAAAATAGAATCAACTTTATTTAAATAAATCTATGATCTTCTATAATCATTAAAATTTATTATTATTTAACGTTCAATTTTATTTTTTGAAATCACTTTTTAACTCATTTGTTTGTTTTTATAACAAAAATAACTTTGCTGCTCAAAAGTTATTCCCCCTCAAAAACCTCCCAAAAATTATTTCCCTATCTTTTTTTCCTCTAAAATCATTTCCCTCCGCCATTTCTCTCTCCCCCTATCCCCCACGCCACCCCAAAATCCCCCCTTGGTTTCTTCCTTATTCTGGCTGCGTTTGGGACCAACTTTTGCAAGTACCTTTGGGTGCCCAAAGCCTATTTGCTCAAATATTAGGTGTTTGGAAACATTTTTTAAACCCACCTTCAAGGAATGCTGGCCTTCCAAAGGCTGAAAGCCCAAAGCAGGTCCTAGGCTGCCTTGGGCTTTCAACATTCAAAAAGGCCGATGCACTATTCATCTTCTTCTTCGTTAGATTCTCAGATGTCGACCGGTGAGGTTGCGATGGGTCAGTGACGGGCTGGAGAGAGGTCGACATGGTCGCAGCACCCTAGTGACCGTTGTCGACCAATCGCGCAACCCACGACCTTGTCGCAACTCAAATCTGGGTCACCAGAGGTCGTTGCGACCTAGGCGACCCACGACCTCACCTCGACCTAGATCTGGGTCATAGAGGTCGCGGAGGTCGCTTGGGTCGCGGCAAGGTCTATCGCCGCAACCTTCGGCAACCCATGACCTCACCGCGACCTAGATCTGGGTCGCGGTGAGGTCGTGGAAGTCGCCAGAGGTCGCTGTGACCCAAGTGACCCATGACCTTGCTGCAACACAGATTTGGGTAGCAGAGGTTGCGAATGTTGCTTGGGTCAAGGCGAGGTCGATCGTCGCGACCTCCGTGAAGGGCCGCCTGAGGTCGTGTGACCAGGCGGCCCTCTCTGGCGATCGCTGGGGGTCTCCCAACCCCAAGCAACCTCGCCGGTGGTGTCCGACGGCCGCCTGAGATCTTGCTACTTAAGACATCGGCCACGGCGATGCCGGTGACCACCTACCCTTCGCCGACCAACTATTTTTTTCCGTTCTTTTTATCATAAAGTCATTTGTAAATGTAAATTTCTCCAAACACTATTTTGCCTAAGGATATTTCACAATACACTTTTAGATTACAATTTACTAAACGCAATTTACATTTTGAAAAACTCCTTTAACTTAAAGTCCTTTGCATTTTATCAATGACTTTCCTCAAAAGTCTAACCACATGCACCCCTCTCTCTCTCCCCCTCCCCCTCCCCCCACGACAGCACTGCTCCTCGCCCCCATCAATCATCCCAACCCACGCCACCACCGCTCTTCCGCCCCATCAATCACCCCCACCCCCGCTCCCCCACCCCCTCAGTTTCTTCCCCCACCCCTCCCCCCTCGGTTTATCTCTCCCCCACCCCACACCACCCCCCTCTCTCGGCCTCGTTTTCCATCGTCCCCCACCACCCTCCCTCTCTTCTTGCTAAAACCCTAACCACGACCTCTTCTTCCTCCTCGTCACACAACTCTCTCCCAGTCGCCACATCGCAGTCGCTCACCAAAGGGCCTCTGGCCCTTCCTTTTTCGAAACTGCAGCCTCACTGCCGGCCCTCCATCGCAGTGTCATAATCGCGGCCCTCTAGATCGCCTTAGTCTATGCTCTTCCTCTAGCCTCTTTGCCGTCACGGCCTCGCCTCCGCTCCCTCGGCCTCACCTCCACTCCCTTGGCCTTGCCTCTACCCTCCATCGCTCCTCTCTCTCAAACACGCGCATCAGAACGTGTTGAGAAATGTTGACCACGCGTTGGAAAATCCGACACGTGTTGACCGTGTGTCCGAACGTGTCCAAGCGTGTTGGACACATTGACACATGTCGGACACGACACGAAAGCTCCGGCAAAGTGTTTGTTCTTCATAGTTCAAGGCTCACGGCCAAAAAGAGAGGGTTCGGTGGTGATGATGGTGGTGGCGCGTGTAGCTCGACGGACGGGCTGCTCAAGTGGCGGCAACTTGGAAGCTTGGCGGTAGAGTTGGTGGTGCAGGTGTGGTGGTGCAGGATGAAGATGGTGGTGAGTGCAGGTGAGGATGGTGAAATGGCGTGGATGATAATGGTGGTGATGGGGGTCGGCTTTTTGGGGAAAAAAGAAGAAGAAGAAATGAAGAATGAGATGAAGAAAGAATGAGGGAGATGGGGATGGCGTTCGGCTGCAATAGAAAGGGGAATGGTGTGAGTTGGGTGGGGGGAAGAAGAGAGAGGGGTTGGGAGAAGAGGGGGAAGAAGATGGACGTGAGGGGGGAAGAGAAAATAGAGGGAAATAGAGGGAAAGAGAGAAAAGACAGAGAGGGGTAGAGAGAGAGGAAAAAAAAAACAAATGAATTTCTAAGATATTTTTCTCAAAATCTCATCATACTCTTCACCCACTTACCCTTAAAACCCTCTTAGCCTAGTATTATGTCTTTCTTTTTATTTCTAATTTCATAAAAACAATCTTTTTGGTCAAAAAATTTCAATTTTGCTTCTTGATCCGAATTTCTTCTTTTTCTTTTTTGTTCGATAATTCATTTTCCGAATATTTCGGACTCACCGATAATTCGACGAACGATGAGATGATATCCAATAATTAAATCTTGAAACCCTCGAAAGTTTGATACCCGAAATCAAATTAAATTCCGTGGTTAAAAATCAATCGAACACGACTTTAGTACGACCTAATCTATCAGGTGGCTTTTAGGGGTTCTCGCGCGGTTGACCCATGGGCCGTGTTCAATAATTTTTGATCCACATTGGTGTATCTTCAAATTACGGACCTCGGTTGTCATGTAATTGCGAGGGTTTAATTATGTACCCTGAATACAATATCAATAGAAAATCGATTTATCGTTGTTCAACGCAAATATCGTAATCGTGCGGAATCACCCGTGAGTCAACTACATACTTTCGTCGAATCAATTTATATACATTCGCTGATTGACTTATAATAATGTAGTATTGACCATTGTCGATCCTTATGGTCGAGCAATCAATTTCTAATTGAATTCTCTAGTTTTTCGCGTTTTAACCTATACGACATCGCCTAATAAATTGGTTAACTCGTGAATGATCACTTCAAAGTAAAGTAACTATAAGTGTATCAACAAAATAACCACTTAGTATATTTCGAAATAGGGCCAAATTTCGGAATATCACAGCCATGCTCTCTAGCTTCAATGCTTTGACTTGATAAGAAATCATGTCTGATGGGAGAATAGTAACAATTCGAACAATATCAAATCAACGCAGCGGAATAAAATAATCTCTCCTCTTGTGTAAACCTAATAGGAATCGATATAGTAGAGTAAAATAAATACCACGCACGCGAACACAAAACGATTTTTTTACGTGGAAAACCTCCTCGATGTGAGGAGATCAAAAACCACGGGACTGGAGTCTACCCAAAAATCTTCACTATCAACAAAATTTGGTGAACAATATTCTTCTCTAGCAAATACTAGAGGTACATAACAGCAAACACCTCAAGAACATAATTCTTGGCAATAAACTTGAATTTCATAAGAGATCAAGGATAAATCTGACTAAAAACGCAGGTTTTGATCAATCCACGAAAAATCTTATGTAGGGAGTTTCAAACGAAAATCAAACTATTCAGATTCGAGAAAATTGTACCACGAACATGCTGACAAAATTTCAGCTCAATCGAATCACGAATCAAACTCCGATGCCAGCTTGATGTAAATCAGATATTACCCCAAACCCTAGATTTTCTGCTTTCTCTTTTTCTCTTATTACTATTTCCTTTTGCGGCTACCACTTTATAAAGATAGTGAGAAACTCTATTTCTCCATATAACTTATCATATGAGCTCAAGCCCTTTTTGGGCTTGCAACTCATTGGGCTTCCTCCACATAGAAGTGAACCCAGCTAACAAATCTCCCCCTCACGACAATGTGGAGGGATTCACCATCCCTGCTATCGATTGGCAATGTTCAAACTTCTCTCTTGGTAGAGTATTCGTCATCATATTAGAGCCATTATGATCCGTATGAGTTTTCTCAAGTTCTAACAACTTTTCATCTGGAATGTCTCTTATCCAATGATATCTAACATCAATATGTTTTGATCTAGAATGAAAAGATGAATTCTTACCAAGATGAATTGCGCTTTGATTATCACAAAATAGCACATACCTCTTTTGCTTGAACCCAAGTTCTTCTAAGAACTTCTTCATCCATAGCATCTCTTTACTAGCTTCAGTCGCTGCAATAAATTCAGCTTCAGTTGTAGAAAGTGCAACACATTTATGCAATCTTGACTTCCATGACACAGCTCCACCCGCAAAAGAAATCAAATAACTAGAAGTAGATTTACGAGTATCAATATCTCATGCCAAGTTAGAATATGTGTATCCAACTAACTCAAGTTTCCCGGTCCCAAAATTGAGTTTCAAATTTGAAGTTCCCCGAAGATACCTCATAATCCACTTCACTGCATTCTAGTGCTCTCTGCCTGGATTTGACAAATAGCGACTAACAACGCCAACTGCGTGCGCCAAGTCTGGACGTGTACATACCATCGCATACATTAAGTTTCCTACAGCTGAGACATATGGAATAGTTTACATATCTTTCTTCTCTTTATCAGTCGTAGGACTTTGCTTCATATTTAACTTAAAGAATCTTCTTGATATATTTCTCTTGCGACAAAAAATAACTTCTTAGCATCTCTATCTCAGGTAATTCTAATGCCAAAAATCTGCTTTGCCGAGCCCAAGTCTTTCATGGCAAAAGATTTGCTCAACTGTTTCTTCAATAACTCAATTCTTGAAGCATTCCTACCAACAATCAGCATATCATCAACATAAAGCAAGAGAATAATAAAGTCATCATCATAAATTTTTTGGACAAACACATAGTTATATGAGGAAGTCTTCTTATAGCATTGTTCTGTCATAACTGATGCAAACTTTTTGTCCCACTGCCTTGGTGCTTGTTTTAGACCATAAAGGCTTTTCTTCAATTTGCACACATAATCCTCTTTCCCTTTCACTTTAAAACCCTCAGGTTGTTCCATGTATATCTGTTCCTCCAAGTCACCATGTAGGAAGGCTGTTTTGACATCCATTTGCTCAATTTCCAAATTTAGGGTAGCTACCAAGCCTGGTGCCACACGGATAGAAGACATTTTTACTACCGGAGAAAATATATCATCAAAATCAATATCATTTCTCTGACCGAATCCGTTAACAACCAATCTAGCTTTGTACCGTGGTTGTGAAGTATGTTCATCTTACTTCAACCTATATACCCACTTGTTCTTCAAAGCTCTTTTACCTTTAGGTAACTTCACCAACTCAAAAGTATGATTATCATAAAGTGACTGCATCCCATCTCGCATAGCATCAAACCAATTGTTTTTGTACTCATCTTCTATTGCTTCTGCATAGCACTCTAGTTCACCTACATTAGTCAATAATATAAACTCATCTTCAGAATACCTGGTGGAAGGTCGTCGGTCTCTAACGGATCTCCGGAGTGGAACATCTAATTGAGCCTCTGATTCAAAAATATTATTATATGTTTCAACATGTTTAGGAACATGTGCGTTATTTGGAACATTGACTTCCTACTGCTCTTCATCAACCTGTGTAGGAATATTTGTAAGAGGAACTGGATCCAAATCAACCAAATTGTCACTAACCTGTGGTGCTGAAATATTCTCTACTTTCTCAATATCCTCTATTGTTTAATCTTCCATAAACACAACGTCTCTGCTTCTTACAATTTTCTTTTCAACGGGATCATAAAATTTGTAACCAAGCATATCTTGTCCATAACCAATATATATGCACTGTCATTGTTGACACTCGAAATTTTTGTCGACATTTTAAACAAATATTTTACAAAAAGAAAAAAAAATGAAAAAAAAATGAAAAAAATGAAAAAAAATGAAATGGAAAGAAAAAAATTAGAAATAAGGAAAACGAAAAAAGAAAAAGGAGAGAAAAGAAAAAAATAATAGAAAAGAGAGGGGGGCCATTCGACGGAGGATCTTTCTCTCTCTGGACATTCATTTCTCTCTCTCTCCCGCGCTGGCTGGAAAACTCTCTCGGCTCTCTCTGCAAAAAGGGTCGAACGGTGTCTCTCTCAGGGGGGCTTGATTATTTTTTGGCGGATTCTCTCGTTTTCAGACTCTCTCTAGATTCTTTCTCTTGGAAACTGCTCGATGGAGCTTCCATGGAAGATCTGGACACCCTAATCCTTCTCCTCCGTTTCCGTCGTCACACCTTTCCGGTTCCCGTCGTCGGACTTGCCGCCCAAAATTAGAGAGCGGCTAGTTTCCGTTTTTCAGTCCTCTTCCTCCAGATATTCTCGAGCCCCAGAAGACAGAGCAACTGCCGGCTAAGGAGCTCGAGGTGCGGGGCTCAGATTCTGAAGCCAACTAGCGATGGTGGCGACGGTGACAACAACGATGACAGCGGATCGCTCTCGGAGATTGGATATTCGCTCATTCAATCGTCTCGAACAATCACCGGCCAAGGAGCGCAAGGTGTGAGGCTCGATCCGAAGCCGACCATCAAGGATTGGTGACATCGGCGACGACGCCCGCGGTTCCGTTCGCCAGATTTAACTTGATCCAAAACCGCCCGATGAGGATCGGCGACAGTTGTAACAACAACGATGCTTAACCGAATCTCTCTAGATCGAGCTCACCAGATCGGTGAGTTCTCTTTCCCTCTCTCTCGATCTGTTAAGGTTTTGGCTCTTGATTTCTCTCCCTCGTTCGCACTCTTTGACTCGAACGATTTTCCCTCGACTCTATCTCGCGTGCCGGATTTGACCTGTTGGAACGGCCAATCGAGGAGCTTGGAGTTTAAGGCTCAGACTGCGTCGTTGGCAGCCACAGCTTCGATCCTTCGCCGTTCATTCAAGGTTATCTATCTCTCTCTCTCTCTCAATCGCTCTATCTCTGGTTCGACCAGTGAGGAAGAACAAGTTCATCGAGTTTCTCCCGGTAAATGTCGTTTGTTTAGGTGCTGCTGTGATTTGTTGTTATCATGTGTGCTTTTAGTGGGTCAAATGCGGGTCACGTGCATTTGATGTTTGCTGTTCATGCGTGCATTTGCTGTGTTAACTGATGTTAGATAGCAAAGCTTTTTATAGCACAGAGAAGCAGACTTCCTTTGCTGCCATATAACCTGGGTGGGATTTTATCTGTTCGCAAGATTTTGCTGCCATGTATTATTTCCCTTTGCTTTCAAAAGTTTCTGTTCTCTTATGCTTCAATGTCCGTGAAATGTTGTGTTCTTACATCCCAATTGTATCATTTACTAAATGACCTGGTTCACGATGCATGAATTTCCTAGATTAATACATGGGGATACTCTGCCATAAATTTCTTCTCTCCCATGAGTTGTTATGTTAGTGCTGGTGGTGGACCTGTTAATGCTTCTCGGGAATTCAAAGAAATGGTAAAAGCTTTGCATGGTGTTGGCATTAAGATCATTCTAGATGTTGTGTACAATCACACTAATGAGGCTGATGATAAGAATCCTTATACAACTTCTTTGTGTGGGATTGATAATGAGGTTTATTACATGCTGGATTCAAACGGCCATTTGCTAAACTTCTCTAGCTGTGGTAATATGTTGGCCTTTTCTGATTTCTTCTTATAATTGCGTTGCTTCAGTCTAGTTACTAGGGAAACATATGTTTGTGGTATATACCTCTTGCTTGCTTGCTTAAACTCTATGTCTGTGTGTATGGCATTTCTAGCTTCAAACTGTTCATTGCAAATGCAAATTTGACCTTCCATGACACACGCTATATATGAATATCAGTATGCTATAATTGCTGCTTATGATTGAAACATGTGGAAAAGATATTATGTCAAGGATAAATCAAATTTTACTGGAAATCAATCCATGTATGCTGACCTTTTTTTGATATCCCATGATTGGGTGTGCATTTGATTCCAACTTGAGGCTAGTTTGGTTATGGATTGATGCCATTTTGATCAAGTAGACTCATACATGCTTGTGAGAAAATATGGCTTCAATTTCATGGCAATTTGTCATCAAACAATCACAATTTGCAATTTTGTATGCTCTGTTACAATTCTGATTGTATGCTGGAAGTTGTGGATTAAACATAGATTAGATGAATTTTGTCTTAGCTTGGTTCTGTTTTGCTGTTTTGCTGCTCTGTTCTTGTGTAGATTGTTTTAGCCGATTGATATATCTTTGCTCTTAAATTTTTTTTAGAAAAAATATGCATGCTGATTCTGAGAATGCTGTCTTCTTAAAACTACTTGTGACATGCTGTCTTTTTTGTGGCTAGCTGCTATTAGTTTTTAAATGAAATAATCGATGTGTCGCATCTGAAATTGTAATGCTTTTTGCTCCTAATGACAAGTCACATATCAATGTTAATGGATTTGTGTGACCCTTTTGCACATAGATTTAGGGTTAAATGTCTTAACCAAATTTGTTCTTCACATTTAGCCCTATGTCATGTTCAAATTTCATAATTTTCATGCATTGATTAGGTGGCTTGACAAGTCAATCACCATGCATCATTTTCTGTTTTGCCATGATCTCTTGTTGTCTTATTATGTTTCTGATGTGTTGTTATGTGTTCTTGAATTCATATGTAACCCATCTTAGGAAACTCCATTCATGAAAGTGATTCTTCTTGGTGTGCTTGATATTCTGTGTTTTTCTTAGGGCCAATCATCCATGGGTTCTATCCCGAGTGCTTCGATATTTGTGGTGTTTGATGATTTCTACTGTGATTCTTTGTTAGGATTCCATTTTAGGATTACTTTTAGAATACCTTACGTGCATGTTTAAATGCTTTGTAATGCACATGATTGTTGGATGAATGATTAGGTGTAATACATAATGATGTTGAACCTTGGGATTTCACTTAGAATTTGGCCTAAGGACTTCATGACTTTAGTCACCATTTGTGAACACCAATGAGGTCCTATTCTTGGATGTTGTGATATGCATGTTTGTTTCGCTCATTTGTGTGTACCTAGTTGTAAGTTTCTTAGGTTAGGATCGGATTAGACCCCGAAGATGGAGAAAGTATGAAGATGTCGGAGGTCGATGTCCATTCCGACCGTTATCATGTAATATTCGTTTTTCCCGACATATGTCTCGAGTTCCATTTGTTGTATACAACCCGACGAGTTGCGGGTTTCTCTCTTTTTTCTCATACATTTCTATTTCCTTTTTAGGATTGCATGACAGATTTACTGCTTTCTTGATTGTTTACTTACTGTTTTGTAATTTCAATTTCTCTTATTGATTCCTTTTATCAGTTTTTCTTAGAAATAGAATGGAATTAAAATGATCCCATCTTGCATGATCACCTAGTCTAGAATTGATGATCCCGAAAATGTAAAAAGAAACGCATGGACATGTTAAGAAAAACACAACATACTGTTTAGGTACCGAAAGGGCGCTAATAGCAATATTAGCGTAACCCAAGTCCCCGAATCTAGATATCTAGTTACGTAGGAATCGAGGGAACACTCCCGACCCTCGATTGGGTTTCTAGCCGACCCCCAAAATGAGGCTAGTGGCGACTCCTGTATATTCTTAGGTTGTTAAACGCCTAGATCACAATAAATAAACCCGCTGTCACGCGAGGTACGAGCTTGGGAGAGCTCGCGATCTTGAGATCAAGTACCCCTAAACCCGACCTTTCCCACCTTGGACATTTCGAGGGGTGGCGGATCGGGTCGCGACAGTCGTGTTTTCACATCAAGTTTAGACCTCTCATCTTTCAGAATATGCACAAATGCTTTGCACCCAAAGACACGCAAATAATCATAAGAAATATCTTTGCTTGTACAAACTCTATTAAGAACATCAAACTCTAAAGGAATGCATGGAGTAAGATGTAATACATGCACAACTGTACTTAAAGCCTCACCCCAAAAGGATCTAGGTAGCTTTGACTGTGAAAATAAGCATCTTACTCTTTCAACCAGTGTTTTGTTCATTCTCTCAACTAAGCCATTTAGCTGAGGCGTCTTGGGAGGTGTCTTTTCTTGATGTCGAATACCTTGTTGTCTGCAATATTCATCAAAAGGTCCAATATACTCTCCCCCGTTATCAGTTCTGATACATTTCAATTTCTTTCTAGTCTGTCTCTCAACTGAAGTCTGAAATTGCTTAAAAGCATATAATACTTGATCTTTAGTTTTCAAGGTATGAATCCAAATTTTCCTTGAAAAATCATCTATGAAGGTAACAAAATAAAGAGAGCCACCAAGTGATTTTGTTTTCATAGGACCGCAAACATCATAATACACTAAATCCAATATACCTGACTTTCTTGAATGAGGGGAGCTTTTAAATGCAACTTTGTTCTGTTTTCCTACCAAACAGTGAGCACACTTCTTTGGCGCCGAACTTTTCAATCCTGAAAGGAGCTTCTTCTTGGCCAATAATGACAAACCATTCTCACTGATGTGATTGAGCCTCTTATGCCATAACTCAGCTACATCTTCGCTGTCTACTACATTAATTTTGTCTGTGGACAAATTTGCCTACATAATGTACAACGAAGAATATTTTTCACCTCTAGCCACAACAAGAGAACATTTGGTGAGCTTCCATTGACCATTACTGAAGGTGTTGCAATACCCCTCATCATCCAACTTGCCTGTAGAAATCAAATTCAAGCGGATATCAGGTATTTGTTTAACATTATTAAATACTAACATTGTGTCATTGCTGGTTTCTAAGCACACATCACCAATGCCTACAACTTGAGTTAGCCCATTGTTTCCCATCTTCACAGATCCGAAGTCACCTAACCTGTATGATGTAAAGAAATCCCTACGAGACGTAGCATGAACAGATGCACCACTATCAATTACCCAACTGGTCTCATGAGATACAAAATTCACCACATCACCATCAAAAATAATGAGAAAGTCTTCTTTAAGTGCAGCAACACGATTGTCATCACTGTTATTATCACTTTTCTTCTCTTTACCTTTCTCCTTTTGTTTCTCCCTTTTTAACTAGCGACAAAACCTCTGAATATGTCCCTTCTAATGACAATAATGGCACTCAACATTAGCAAATTTATTATACTTATCTCTGCTCTTTTTTTTGGGACAGAAGGAACCAGCTTGCAGCTGATAGCCGCGCCGTAAACCCCCCGGTGACGCTAGCACAAGACCCACCACCACGGCGTCACGCTTAAGACCACTAGCGACCACGCTGGGATTTGAACTCATCCCCTTTGTGAGGGGGATGGAAGCCCAAGCCAACGCGACCACCACATGGGGTGGTTACTTACCTCTACTTTTATCTCTACTTTTATCTTTATTTCTCGGATCTTGAGACTCACTTCTTCCCCTTTTCTCAACAACCAATGCATCAGAATGTGAAGAGGACAATCTTTGTGTCTTCCTTCTCATCTCTTCATTCAAAATACTACTCTTGGCCAAATCCATGGTAATTGTACCATCTAGGGCAGAATTAGACAAAGATGTTCGGAACGTCTCCTAGGAGTCTGGCAAAGTACCAAGCAACCATAGTACTTGTATCTCATCATCAAACTTGATTCCCATCGTAGCCAACTGATTTATAATTCCTTGAAAAGAATTTAAATGATCAGTCAAACGAGTACCATCTTGATATCTCAGAGCCATCATCTGTTTTATCAAAAATAACTTATTATTCCTAGTTTTTCGAGCATATAACTATTCGAGCTTATCCCATAAACTGCATGCATGTGTTTCCTCAATAATATGGTTCAAAACATTATCATCCACCCACTGCCTAATATAACCACACATTTGACGATGAAATATAGACCATTCAGTATCAGTTTTATTCTCCGGTTTCTCCTCGGCAAATACAGGCAAATAAAAATCTTTCACATATAAAAGGTCCTCCATCTTCCCTTTCCAAATATGATAATTCGAACCATTCAGTATAACCATTCTACTCATATTCGTTTCCATTGTTTAATACAAGGTAGAAAAATCAAGCAATAACCAGATGCTCTGATACCACTCTGATGAGAGAACAGTAACAATTCGAACAATATCGAATCAACGCAGTGGAATAAAATAATCTCCCCTCTTGTGTAAACCTAATAGGAATCGATATAGTAGAGTAAAATAAATACAAAGCACGCGAACACAAAACGATTTTTTTACGTGGAAAACCTCCTCGACATGAGGAGATCAAAAACCACGGGATTGGAGTCCACCCAAAATCTTCACTATCAACAAAATTGGGTGAACAATGTTCTTCTCTAGCAAATACTATAGGTACATAACAGCAAACACCTCAAGAACATAATTCTTGGCAATACACTTGAATTTCACAAGAGATCAATGATAAATCTAACAAAAAATGCAAGTTTTGATTAATCCACAAAAAATCTGATGTAGGGAGCTTCAAACGAAAATCAAACCATTCAGATTCGAGAAAATTGCGCCACGAACATGCTAACAAAATTTCAGCTCAATTGAACCACGAATCGATCTCCGATGCCAGCTTGATGTAAATCAGATATTGCCCCAAACCCCAAATTTTCTTCTTTCTCTTTTTCTCTTGTTACTATTTCCTTTTGCGGCTACCACTTTATAAAGATAGTGAGAAACCCGATTTCTCCATATAACTTATCATATGAGCTCAAGCCCTTTTTGGGCTTGCAACTCATTGGGCTTCCTCCACATAGGAGTGAACCCAGCTAACAATGTCTACAAAAGGTCAAAAGGTATTGGTAATTGAAGACCCTTCACCAGGAATTAGCCTGAACACGATCAAATACATTTTAGGGATAAGTGTTCCAGAAGTCCTAAAACTTGTCACGAAAATGCATTTCAATCCTAAAACTTGTCACGAAAATGCATTTCAATCCTAAAACTTGTAAAAAGTGCATTTAAGTCCTAAAACTTGTCAAATTGTTTCAAACAAGTCCTAAAATTGACGCCGTTAGCATTTTCCGTTAAAAATGCTAACGTGGCATTTTAAATAATTTTTTAATTTCCACGTGTATTTTTTTAATTATTTTTAATTATTTTTTTATAAAAAAAGTTAGATTTAAAAACTAAAAATTAAATTTATTCTTATCTTATTTTCATAAAAAAATAAAAAGAAAAGTTAAAAATTTTATTTTTAAAAATTGTTTTAAAAAAAAAGAAAATCAGCCGCTTCTTTGTTTTTAAAAAATAAATTTTTGAACTTTTTTTTTGTTTTTAGTGAAAATAAGATAAATTGAATAAATCTAGAATTTTTATTTTTTTAAATCTAATTTTTTTTAAAAATGAATAAAAAATAATTAAAAAATCCACGCGGAAAATAAAAAATTATTTAAAATGCCAGGTTAGCATTTTTAACGGAAAATGCTAACGGCGTCGATTTTAGGACTCGTTTGAAACAATTTGATAAGTTTTAGGACTTAAATGCACTTTTTGCAAGTTTTAGGACTGAAATGTATTTTCGTGACAAGTTTTAGGACTTCTGGAACACTTATCCCTACATTTTACAAGGATCTATGCTTTCCCCTAGAAACAAGCTTATGCTCTTGACAGTTCTCCACAAAGTTAGCCACCCTAGTAAGTAAGCTAGGAAGCTGCATAAAACTCTTGAAAGAACACGGTCATGAGTAAATGCATCCACATCTCAAAAACTCATAAGAAAAAAAAAATAAAAGAAATATCGCCACATTGATCTTGCTCACCTTTTTCTATGAACTCCACACTTTTCACCTTATCCCTTTTTCTTTAGTGGGTTACAGGATCAAGATGGGTTCAGGATCATGGCTTGGAGCAAGCTAGAAAATTGTGCGGGAAGAATTGCACGGAAGCGAGAAGAGTACATCAAGGATGGTGAAGTTATGAAGGTTTCACGGCAATGCAAAGCTATGAAGGTCAGGCAATGCCTTTCTGCATTATAGTCTTCAGAAATTGTAACTAGGTCAATTTTCTGTTGAAAATGGAACATCCAATTGAGCAGGTACATGGAAAAAGACATTGTGAACATGTGAAAATTTTTCGGTTGTCCAATCTCTGATTATCAAATAGCCATTATATGTTTGACAACTGCAGTCACTCTAAAATGTAACTGTACAACGTGGATATCAACCTAGGATGCACAAAAGTTATCGATCTAACCAGTAAACAGAACTGTGTTTATGTTACAAGTACGTCGTGCATCCTTCTCTTCTAACATGAGGATACAGCCTGGTTTAGCTGCTAAAATTCAAGCGCAGTTCCACAATGCACGCAAGTGCACAGCTATATGCTGCAAAACTTTCTTTAATAGGAGTAATGTGCCCCAATTTGATTATGTTAGTTAAATGGCTCTTTGTTTGTCAAATTGCAGATTAAGCTGGATGTAGATGTCCAAGGAGGAGATTCTCCAAAAGAAGTTGTCCGAAAAGCTGCTATGACTTTTAGGGCAACATGGATAATACTCGACAAGTTAGTCAAACTTTTTGGTCATGAGACCAACGCAGGATACTTTGAGTATTGATTGGTGCTTCCAATGCTTGATAGGTTTGTCAAACTTTTTGGTCACGAGACCAACACGGGATATTTTGAGTATTGATTGGCGCTTCTACTGCGAGAGTTAATCTTACTATTTATACTTTATTACACTATGTAGTCTACAACTTACCAGCAAAACCACCGACCGTGGCAGCCTGGATGGTAGAGCTTATGTGATCCTTGCGCTAGAAGGGGAGATGTTCGAATCCCTTGCGAAGCAAGGGGGCTGAAAGGCTGTTAGGTGAATGACCCGGTGGCATGGAGTGGTGGTTTCACCTGTGTTGCCCCCAGGTTCTACCCGCCGGCTGTCGGCTTTCGGGGTTTCCTAGGTCACCAAAAAAAAAAAAAAACTTACCAGCAAATTTGTAGACCAAGATACTAGTGACAAGAGGAACATGGCAGATACATATCTCACTGTTAAATAAAGCGGAAAAGAGATTTTACATCATCTTAACTGTCCACAGCTCTAAGGTAATAGGAGATAAATGGAATAAATTGATTGACAATAATCACATGTTAAGCTAACAAAGTCCTTCATGGATTTTGATTGTGGGATAGATTCACTACTACATTACAGGATGACTTTAACGGTGATTTTGAAATAAATAGCTACAGAGGCCAGGCTAATGACATGTTTCCAGAACTTAATTGCCGTTTTTGAGCTGGTAATCTATCAAATAGACTCCAAAGATACTAAAATTTCCCTACATGAGCACACCCTAGTTCCTAATATTTTTAACATTCTGAAAAAAACCCTTGCAACAGGAAAATGAAAAAAGACAAGGATTATCTCATGCAAAGACTCTCATGTGGAATTTCAATAGTGAAACGCGATCACACCATTGAGGAGCTAAGACAACCAAGAGTAGAAAATTTGCCGATGCAACATATATGCAACTCTAGCAAGTTGACAGGAAGTGATGAACCAGATTCGATGAGCGGGCATTACATTTGTTCCATCTGCCACAACAGACGTCCAAAGATGGGATGGAAGAGAGACTTCGCTTTTGAGGAGCTTAAGGCTGCTACCAAGGGTTTTTCTCAGAAAATGGCTTTGCACTTCGGAGTAGCCAACAGGGGAGAGCTTAATGGACTAAAAATTACCGTTAAGCAGCACAAAAACGCACGCTACCAGGGTAGTGAAAAGGGATTCCAATCTGAAGTTCGTATGCTTAGTGAAGTGAGACATGAAAATCTGGCCATGCTGTTAGGTTCATGTTCAAAAGGAAATCACAAGCTGCATTATGGAGCTGTTCGTCTTGCCCTTACTTTTCATGATCGTAAAGGCTTGCCAGTTGTGGCAAGAATTGTTTTATTGGATACTAGATTTCTAGAATACCAGCATACTTGCATTGCTACTGTTCAAACTACTTTGAATGCTAGAACAGTCTTTGTGACTCTATATCCAAACTTCAACATTGCTCTTTCAGATCCATAGTTGCTCTCTTTTCTAAAAGTCCAAGTTCAGCTCACTGGAGCTCCCCAAACTGCTGATTCTATAGTAGCAACACTGCACTACCAAGTGGTTTACCGAGTACAAACCATGCTCTTGACCTAAATTTCAACAATGGGAATGAAGATGCCCTCTTCATTTTCATGCAGAATGACCAAGCCTCCTGTATCCATGTTCCCAAACAGATCCCAAAGGAAAAGTTGGTTACACTCCTTCCAGAGACTTGGATTACTAATTATAAAAAGTTACACCAAAACAACAAGCCTTTCCAGTCTTCAGATTCTGAATTTGTCAAAAAGAAAGATGGAACTGTTTCCATCAAATTTGGCAAGGAAAAGGAAGAGAGTCCTTCTATCTTCCAGGCTCTCTTTATGATTGAACCATGTGTCCCTGAGTCAATTTCCGAGCCAGATCCAAAAAAGCTTGTAAAATACTTCAAAAGTGATGGACATCATGTCAATTACTATAAAGACCAACATGGTCACTGTTTTTGGGATCCTTTTTGTCAATGTTCTTATTGTACAAATTCCCCTGACGAGGTAGACCCATTTGCAAAACCTCCACCTCGAAGAAAGCACAAAAGGCCAAAGGATCCTACGTACCAAAGGTACTTGAATGGAGACTCCTCTGTTGATACTCTTGCTGAGTATGATAAATTTCAGTTTATGGTTTCCTATGCACCAACTCCACCACCAGAGTTCAATGTTCCTCCCTCTGTATCACCAGATCCACCATCATCACCTCCTCCATCTCCTCCTCAGAAAAAACAAGCTATTCCTCCGTTTTATAAGCCAATTGTAAAGTGGGCAAAGAAACATTCCTGCCCACTTGAAGTTCCAGCAGAAACACCACCTAGCTCTTCCATCGCCATGTTTCACGAAACAGACTTTCCTCCTCTTGTTCGAGAAAGTTCTAAACTCTCGTTTCCTGCTCCAGAAGAGTTTATTGATCCACAAGGCAGATATAGGCATGTCCCTAAGGTACCTGCCCCCACTGATATGGATGAGCATGGAAGGCAGAAAAGAACTCATGTTGCTGAAGCTGTCCTAAATTGGCAATCGGATACTCTCCTTGTACATAACAATGCATTCAAAGCAATTGATTCCAAAATTGGGAATGTGCAGCAAGATTTGCGAAGATACGATGAAACTACTAAGAAGATGCTTTCAAATTTCCAGAAGAGACTTCATGCCTTGGAATCTAGACAACATTTGGGCTATCATTATCTTGAAAGTCCTAAGGCTGAAATGGAAAAGCTCAAAAGACAAATCCAGATCCTTGAAGAAGGAAGGCTCAATCCATTTCCGGCCACTTTGCGAACAGAGCCTCTCCCCCCTCCACCTTTGACACCTCAGACGTCTATCTTTGCTACTCTTACAGACATTCCTGTCATAAAAGATAAGACAGATGTGGCTAAAATGCGAAATCGTCTCAAAGAACTGGATCAAATAAGGAAAGAAAAGGGAATAGAGAAAAAGACCGAAGAATTATCACTTGTCATAAGAGAAAGGCCAGATCAACTAATGTTGTCAAATCCATTAGAATCTTTTCTTAGAGATTTGGGTAATCAGGAACCACAGCATGATCCTGTTACTCCACAACCTCCACAACAGATTGATCCTGTCATTCTGACAGACCAAATTCTGTTTCCAACAAAATCAGCCTTTCCAAACATTTTTGATACTGAATCAAATTCGGTATCTCTTTCATCTTCATCATCTTTTTCAATCCCTACCATTGATTCCTTTCCCATAGCACCAGTAACTTCATCAATATTTATGGCCGATCCTCCAGACCATGACATGGAATCAAATCCTTCTGAACCAGAGGTCATCCAGCCAAACAATCCTTCCCAGAATGTGGCCACTTCATCAAAACAGTTTTTCTCTATTGATGACATTCCTTATCATAAATGGCCAGAAAGACTTGAAGAATTTCATACTTGGCTAAATACTCAAGCCATTACCAACCAGGACAAGTATGATGTTCTTTTCAACTTTGTCACAAGGTTCACAGGTAGCCTCAAACTTTGGTGGCAATCTGTGTCAGAACAAGATCAGCTTCACTTTCTACTCTCTCCAAACTTTCAGTGTGCCATTACTCTTCTATATCACTTCTTTGTGGGGAAACCCGTTGACCTCATAGAGCTCAAAAGAAGAGAATTTTTCAAAAGACGATGTTGTTCTCTTCAGAAAAAACACCTTGATAAGCATTATCGTGAAATGCTTAAGCTCTTCTATCAAATTGGAGCTTATGCAAATTTAAAGCATGTCTTCCTGACCTCCATTCCCAAATAATTGTCTCAAACAGTAGAAAGAACCTTTCTCTCTAGACAAAGGAGAATCCATGATGTTACCTTAGGAGAACTCCAACAAGAAATCCATTTGTGCTTGGAATAATTGTGTATAAAGCGTCAAATGATCCAGACTTATGTCAATGACAACAGAGAGCTTGACAGGGCATGTTCTCGCCAAAACCTAAAGATCAAATGCTCCAAGAAAGATTGTGATGGTTCTTATGAAAAATCCTCCAGGAAAAAGAAGCACTTCAAAAAGATCCGGATAAACAAATCCAGGCATGGCTCTAAGCACTTCCGAAGAAAGAAGAAATGGCGATACCTACGCAAAAGGAAGGATCGCTCAGGCCACAGAAAGTCAAATTGATACTTCATCTGCAACCAAAGAGGACATTTTGCCAAAAACTGTCCTTAGGCAAAAAAAGGTCAGAACCATTTGATATATCATATAGAGAATGAAACTGGTATTTCTCTTGAAAATGATGATATCAAATCTCTATTTTCTGCGGATGAAGAATCATGTGACCAAACTCTTTGTGTCATCCCTTATTACCAAACTCCCAGTGACACTGATTCGGATTCAAATCCTGAAGATATCTTTCACATATCTCTTACCCCTTCAGAAGAAAGCACTAATATATTTTCAAGCCAAACTCATTGTCATCATTTCCCTGTGAAAATATTCACTTCAAATTTTGTCAAGCTAATCACTGTCATTACTCTCATAGACACTAGAGTAGCTTCTTCCATATTAGACACTAAAGTTCTTCTTGAAGAATATTGGACTTTCTGTGTTCAGTATTTCAACTCTACTTTGGGAGATACTTTTTCTATAAATGTGAGAACCACTCCGATAACTGTCCAGTTTTTCCCACAGTGTTCCATCACCACAAAAATCTTTGGCTCTAGTCTTCCCAACAAAGATTTGATCATTGGTTGGGACATTATGACTCAGATTTCTCAACTGCGTATCATTCCTGGAAAATGTCTTAAGTATAAAGACAAATTCTCTTAATTTGTCAATATCCAAAGACTTTTCTCCATTCAAATGAGTCTGTTAGACCAGATCATGCAAAAGTTGTTAGAATCTTGTTCAGAATCTCATTCTAAATTTGCTCAAAAATGTTCCCATCCTTTATGGAAAAATCCAGAATTCTTTGTTCGCCTTCCATTCAAAAAGAATGAAGATATTAATCCAACCAAGTCGAGTCACATGGGAATGAGTCTAGAACACCTGATTTTAGCTCAAATGGAATGCTCGGAACTATTGCAACAAGGCCTTATTGAAACTTCTAATTCTCAATGGGCTTGTGAAACTTTCTATATCAACAAGCGTGCTGAGTAGAATAGAGGGAAAATGAGGTTGGTAATTAATTACCAACCGCTTAACATTTTTCTCCAAAATGACAAATTCCCTTTACCCTCCAGAAACTATCTTTTTGCTAGATTATCCAAAGCCCAAATCTATTCCAAATTTGATCTCAAAGCCAGATTTTGGCAATTGGGCATTCATCCTGAAGACAAACCCAAGACAGGGTTCTACATCCCAAACCAGCATTTTCAATGGAAAGTTCTTCCTTTTGGTTTAAAGGTTGCTCCATCACTATTCCAAAAGGTCATGTGTCGAATTTTCCAGCCAATCCTGTCAAGTGCAGCTATATACATGATGATATTCTGCTCTACAATTCTGATGAATAGTCACACTGCCAACTTCTTGAACTGTTCGCAGAAATTGTGAAAAGGCATGGCATCATGCTTTCCCAGAAAAAGATGAACATCGCTCAAACCGAAATTGAATTTCTTGGCATGCATCTTAACAAAGGTACATACTATCCAGGGCCACATATTGCTCAGGAATTGTTGAAATTTCCTTAAGAAAACTTTACCACAAAGCAAGTTCAATAATTTCTTGGGATAATTAATTATCTCAAAGATTTTGTTACAAATATTGCAAAGCTACTGATCCCATTGCAAACAATACTGAAAAAGAATCCCCCACCGTGGGGAAAACCTCAAACTAATGCAGTTGCTGAACTCAAGGAGATTATGCAGGCTCTTCCTCCGTTACAAATTCCATCAATAGGGAAGAGAATTCTCCAGACTAACGCCAGTGATGAATACTGGGCCGCCATCCTGTTTGAAGAAATTGATGGCAAGAGGCATCTATGTGCCTACAAAAGTGGAAAATTTTCCCAGGCTGAAATGCATTATCAGTCCACTTTCAAAGAAATATTGGCAGTAAAAAATGGGATAAAAAAGTTCGAATTCCATCTCATTGGCCATCACTTCCTAGTAGAATTGGATATGGCATCTTTCTCTCAGATGACCAAATTCAAACAAAAGCAGGTTCCAAATTCTCAACTACTTCGATGGGCAGAATAGTTTTCAAAATATTTTTTTGAAACTAAACACATCGCCGGGAAGAAAAATGTGCTTGCTGACTTCTTGTCAAGACCAAAAGCACCAGCATAAATCAACATGTATATCATGAGGCATGCTTTCCATACTTCTCTTCACAAAGAAAAGTATAAGCTTGAGAAGATAAAAGACTGGCCAAGCTGGCAATACCCCCAAGAGATCATTAAGCAAATCTAGAATGACAACCTCACTGAAAATCTGGATAAACTCATGTGGCAATGCCACACAAATTTGTTCAGGCTCAATGGAGGTTCGATTCTTTATCCTTTTGGATTAAATGTAGATTATCCATTCATACATCCTCTAATCTAGAAGGAAGATGATTTTCCTGATCAGCTTCGATGGTTATTATGGTACTTAACCAATAAGTACTTGATAGCTATTGAAATTCCAACCAGAAGGTTCATTGTCAACCTCACCAGAATATTTAAACTCGGCAGAGAAAAAATTGAAAATGAGAATGACAGAAATCTCTTAGATTTCCTCAACTGGTTTTATTATCCAACTCACTGGAAATGGCTCCTGCAGAAAGAACTAACAACCACATAGCTAAATCCTGAAGTGCACACTATTCTGTTCTTTCGACGTCCATGGCATTTTTTCACAAATAATGGAAACATCATCAATGCCCCCACAGATTGTAGGTACCACATCATATAAACCTCAACTAGACAACAAACAAGCTTGGATTCACAAATCTTATCCAGGACCTGTTGGATGTTGTGAACACCAATACCGAGAACTCCAAAGAATTTTGTGTCAGGAGAACAAGACCATTCCTGAAGATGCATGGAATTATAATGTACCCATTGCATGGGATCATTATGACCTAGCATCAGAAGCTAAGGAAGCACTCAAGAAATTCAGACAGGCCGCATCATCACAGGAACATGACATGGCAGACACAGATAACATTGCACAATCCTCTCAGGACCCCTATGCTAAATGGGGAGGTCCTCTTTCCCAAGACCCCTATGACCAAGGACCCTTGTCCTTATCTCAAGGCATGGACACATCCTTTTATGCACAACCATCCAATTAGCCTTAGCCAAGTATTCCTGCTGACACTACAGACGATACTACAGACTGGAAACAAGAGGAGGCATCCGCAACCACATCATACCAGTTGAACCAGATCCTCTCACCAAAAGATCTTGAAGCACTAGAACAAAAATATGATGAACATCTTCTAGCAACAGTGCACAGCTCAGATGACTCGGACTATGACGACAATGCTCGTGACGACGAGACCACTGAACAAGACCATTGTCCGTACAATTTCACTGTAGCAAGTTACTGTTCACTTTTACTATAGAGTAGGCTAGGGAAATCATTATTCACTATCACTGTTCATACCATGCAAATAATTTCCTACCGAGATTTTCGGAAGCCTTTATTTATTTCAGGATCCGTGAGCTTAGTCCTTGTTTGTGTGTGACCTCTTATTGCCTATAAAAGGCAAGGAGTATATAATGTGTTGGGCAGAGTCCCTTGAGTAAAGTGAGTGTTTTGTGAAATTCTCTTTATGACTTTCTAAGCTCCTCTTCTCTCCAGCCTAGTAGGATCCTCTGAAAAATACATCTCGGATAGTTAAAAATGTTACCATTCTGGTTCTATTTGGGTATCTCTAGGCTCTGAACTAAATGGCATAATAGTTTTCTGCTAAAAGGCTGTCCTTGAAGGGCTTGAACTGGAGTTGTTCACCCAATGTAGGAAGGCATACCTACAGAAAACTGACTTGGTCCTCCCTGGTTCTAAGTCCGACACCGGCCACTGGCTAGACGAGGGACAACGACCTCGCCGGAGTGTCGCCAGCCCCCGGAGACGCCGAGCCATGGTGAGGCTCGTCGACCCAAGCCTCGCCGGCTAGCGCGAGGCTCGACCTTGCCAGGCCAGGGCGAGGCCAACCTTGCGCCGCCTGGGCAAGGTTGAGCCTCGCCAATGGCCTCGGTGGCCAAAGGAGCCTCGTAAGGCCACCAGCGAGGCTCGACCTCACCCAAGCAACGTGAGGTCGGCCTCGCCCTAGCCTAGCAAGGCTGAGCCTCGCCAGCCCGAGGCTCGCCTAGCCACCAAGGCCACCAGCGAGGCTCAGCCTCTGAGCATCGCCCAGATCTAGTGAGGCCGAGCCTCGCGGTGGCCTGGCAAGGCTCCGGCAAGCTCGCTAGAGCTCGCCCAGTCGGTCGCCGGCCATAAAGAGAAAGAAGGAAAAAGAAAAAAGAAAGAAGAAAAAAAGGAAAAATATAATAAAAATATTGAAAAATTAAAAAAAAAAAAAAACAACAAAATTATACAAGTTTACCAAACGTATTTCTATTCCTAGAATAAAAAAAATTTGCAATTACCAAGCGCATTCTTATACTTAGAAATTGTTCCCCAGAACAAAAAAAAAAAAAAAAAAACTATTTATGTTCAAAAATTGTTCCCCGGAACAAAATCATTACCAAACGCGCCTTAAATGAGGAAGATCCATAAGGTAAGAAGTTGATCGCCTTAAAGTCAAGATGACCGTGAGGACATGAAGTTGCTAATTAAAATATTTCAACACCTTACGAGAAAGAGAAGAAGCTCCAAAGGAAAGAAGCCAAAAGAAATCCAGAGAAATAAATTTTTATGATAGAGACGACAATGAAGGTAAAGACATAATATGTTTCAAGTACAGGAAAATGATCACATAAAACCCAATTGTCCTTTATTCAAGAAAATGAAGAGGAAATTTGAGAAGAAGAAGAAAGCTCTTAAAGCTGAGACGACACAAAGTCTGAATCTAGAGATGATGAGTAAGGAAATCTATGCTTAATGGCGAACATTGAATCTAAAGAAGATGAGATGATTTATTCGAATCCTATTCTAGATAACGATGATCTTTTCAAAAATTTATGCATGGAACACGAGAAAGCGTTGAAGAAGATCTCCGAGTTGAAAAAGGAAGTCTTTAAATTGAGACAACAAAATATTACGTATGAGAAAAGGAGGCAAAAGAACGCTTCAAGTGCCAAAAGTTGGCACAAAGAGACACTTAAGTGCCAAAACTTACGAGTGCCACATCCAGCGAGCCTCGTCGGAAATCCTACGTGGCATTTTTTTATTAATTTTCTCGTTTACGTGGCTCGTAGGAATGCTGAATCAGCAAAACACACACAAAAACGACGTCGTTTTGGCATAATTTAAATTTTAATGTAATATAAAAATTAATTAAATTAAATTTTAAAAATAATAATAATAATTTATATAAATAAATAAATAACCGAATGAGGAGGAAGGCAACCGGTGGCGAGGGCAAGGAGGGTTGGCCGGGGTCGCCAAGCCCTGGCCGAGGGCTAGCGGCCCCAGCCTACCGGCGGCAAGGGCCTGGGTGCCCTCACCCAGATCCGGCGAGGGTCGCCGGCCCTCACCTAGCCGACCCAAGGGTCGCTGCCTGCTGGGGGGTCGCCCCCACTGGGCAAGGGCACGCAGGCCCTTGTCGTCGCCACCGGTCGGCTAGGGCCACCGGCCCTCGACCCGGGCTCGACGACCCCAGCCGACACTCCCCCACCTCCCCGGTGGTGGCCTTGTCGAGGGCCGAGCCCTCGGCCGCCGGCTGCCTCCCTCCTTTTTTTTTAATTAATTAATTAAATTATCAAATTTAAATTTAATTAATTATTATATTAAAATTCTAATTATATCAAAACAACGTCGTTTTGACACTATTTAGCCACATCAGCATACAAAACGACATCATTTTGCGCGCAGCTTGCTGGGAAATTGCCACATTAGCGTTTTGGCCAGATTTTCTCGCCGGTGGCACTTAAATGATCAATTTTGCTCCGATTTTAGCACTTAAGTGTCACTTTCGTAACTTTTGGCACTTAAATGTCTCTTTATGCTAACTTTTGGCACTCTAGAAGTCTGGGTGTCGAGAAAATGATTATTGAGTTGGAAAAGGAAAATTCCTCTATTAAGGAAGAGAAAGATATTTTGCAAAAAGAAGTCGATTCCTATAAGGAAGAAATTTCAAAAGTTTGCAAGAAATTTTCTCTCAACTCAAGACATGAGAGCATGTCCTCTCTATACAAATGCTATGCCGCAACAAATAAGGCGTCGGCTTCGAAAATGCAAGTGAGATCTAAAATGACTTTCTAAAAGTCAAGAAAAGATTAAGGCAAAGATTGCCAATCCAGCATTATCGAAATCATTATGGTAAGCAATCTCAAGCCTATTGGATCTCAATATTATAATTGCTCGAATTGTAGCGATCCTAATCACTTTAAGCAAGAATGTCCATTTGAGCAGAGGAAATCCAAGTCAATCAATTGGAGATTTTATGCTTCCTCTAACTAGAAAGGACCCAAACTTGTTTGGGTACCAAAAAGTAGATGAATTGCTCTTCTTGCAGGGAATAAAGAAAAAGAGAAAGAAAATTTGGTAAGTAGATATATGTTTTTCAATTCTCGTTTGATATATTATTTCTACCTTTTGTGCTAGACTAAACTTTTTGTGACGTGCTATGTAAATTATAATTGGTTGGACCGTAATATCTTTTAAGAACGAATGGCATGGTGCATTTTTGGTGGTTCATGAGATATGATCAATAATATATATCTGATTGTTTGATATATTGTTTAGAGATAATTTAGATTTTTGAATTGATTTTATGTTCTCTATTTTTATCATGTGCCGCGAAGTGAGGATCTTTTTTAAAGGGAAATATTATTTGATTATGCATATTGTTCACGTGATGATCTTTCTTTATATGCCATTAGAATATGGAAAGAATCCTATATCTTATGAGATTTTCTATTTTGCAACTAACAAAAGGAAAGGATCCACATTCGTGGATACCATAAAGGAAACGATTTATTGCAGGCAATTATACAAAGGAGGCTTGATTGCAAATCTACACAAATCATGATGCAATCAAAGAAGGATCTTGAGTGAGAAATTTTTAAAAGAAAAGATATATTCTGCACATGCATATTTTTGGATACGAATTGGTAATATTCGTTGCCATATTTATAAGATCTTCTATAGATTTAATGCTTCTATCATCTACATTCCTTTTGCAAAATACATTAAAGTTATATTATCTATATTCATTTGAGATTTTTGCTAGAAAAAGAATCTTTTTAATCTTGAAAGATATTATTGCGTGCTTTTATATATTTGAATGCACTTGCCATATTTTAGAAGTATATCTTAAAATTGGTAAGATTGATCCACGAATTAAATGAAGGTACATACGTGATATTCTCTATATTTTGCAAATATTGTTATCTTTTTTACAAGAAATTGTAGGTGGCAAAAGAATCTTTCCACATGAAGTTTGGAAAGTTTGATCCAAAGAATTGGAAATATACTACACCATTTTCGAAGAAGGATCGAAAATTCTCCTCTTTGCGCAAAATTCGTTTGTGCAAATTGTTGAAGAAGGAGAAAGTGGATGCAAAAGAAAGGAGAAGAATCATGATCATCTCAAAAATATATCAAATTGAGGAGCACCGTAAATCAAGTATGAGAAAATCATGATTAAGTCAATTTAATTTCTGCCTCATCTTGATTATGGAAGAAAAGGTAATGCTTGCTAAGTTCTACATGATCCGGTTAGTATATTTCCTATTTCCCTTATTTTTTTGTCATTATAAATCTCATATTTCCATTTTGATTATGACAAAAAAGGTATGCAAAATTAATATATTGCATATGTGATCATTGATATATATATAAGGCCCGCCTCATGGCATCCAAGTTGAGAGAGATAAATTGAACAAATATGGGCGTCCCCTATTGGGATTTGATTCTACAAGAACATGAGCTATATATATACTTATGTATATGGTATTTGATTCTACAAGAACATGAGCTATATTGCATATATTTTATGTTCACCATAACATCTATAAGATATTGTTTCTAAAAATTATGTTTCATGCCAAATATGTTTTGAAGATTGTGTGTGGAGATAAGGTGAATAGCATATTCTTCATGTGATACTCCTTCCATAAGTTTTCTTGAATTTATTCATATCTTGAACTTCCTTAATCTGAGCAAAAAATTTCTTTACAAATCTTATTCACTCTGACTAGCTTGATATTTTGTAAGAAGTTTGTACTTATCTTTACAAAATCAGCAAAATTCTTATAGAATCCATATTGTGCCTTATCTAAAATCTTACTTTCAATAGAGCAATTTGATTATTAAATCTTTTCAAAATCTTTTGTATGTTCTACTTTAAAAGTTTTATCATCATTAAAAAGGAGGAGATTGTTGAGGAAATTTCCCAAATTGATTTTGAATATTGATAAAACTTATTCGGAGTAAAGATTTTAATTCTGATGATAAGTATTTTTCAGATGGAAGGTCTAATATTATATGATCAGATGATATCAATCAAAACCAAAGTCGTGACTTAATTATTTCCTTCATTATGTGTTTTGTCAAATGGCTAGGAATGAGACAAATCCTCGTGCAACGATTAGTGGTGATTGGTTGGATTTCCAGTTTTATATATAAGGAGTTCTAAATGAAAGTTTTCCAAAATATCTGTTGGAGATTTGACTTTCTAGAATGATATACTCGAGTCGAAGCATTCTTTTCAAGTTGAAGTACTCGACTTATGAAAACCTAAGCTACTATATGGGCGGCATAATCTATAGGAAGCTTTATTCTCGGCATCCTTGCAGCAATTAAATCTTTTAAGCAAAATTTAGGCTAACAGGTAGATTGGCTAGATAATCCTCCGGGAGATTTGTCCAACAATCAGCTTGGGCAAAGAGAAGTATAAAAGGAGGTCTTGAAGCTGAAAGGAAAAGCGTAACACGAGGGATTCAAAGCTTATAATTCCAAAGTCTAAAGAGTATTTTATGATCAAATACTTTTGTCTCTGTGAGCATCATTATGTAATCATTTAGAAGTTGAGAATGTGTGAGGCGTTTTTTCACACAAGCTTGAGTATTCATTACTCAAATCTTGTAACCTCTTATTGGTTATTGATAGTGGAATTCAGCCAATCAAGTGTCAACGCGGAAAAATGGACGTAGGTTTACAAAAATCGAATCATTATAATCTTTTGTGTACAATTCTCTATCTCTTACTCTCTTTAATTATTGTGATAGAATTAGACACTGGTAAGATTTGACAACTTCATTTTTTGTCACCGAAAGTTATTTCGCTGCAATATTTATTTAAATTCTTTTATTTCCGCACAACCACCTATTTATCTCCTCTAGGTGATAGATCTATCCATAATACTCCACACTAGTAGGGGACCTGGTGGTGCCGTACAAGTTGGGTTAGTTGTAGCATTTATGTTGCTTTGACCTGGTGTGCTGTACAGGGACCCTTTCATTGCACAAAACAACTGCTTACTAGAATGAACAACTCTGTAATATCATTCCCATAACTCCTAACTACATCGCAACTGTGCTTCAATAAGTTAACTAGTCAAGTCAGGCAATAGTATACTAGAATAATACTCATGCGATGTCACATGAAAATATAAATGGTATAACGATACTATTGCCATCACAAATGCAAGATTGAAAACTGAACAAATCACTTTTTAAGGGAAGTCAACATTACAAGTAATTTAACTGAGACACTACATGTGATTTACACACATAAGAGTGCCTCGGCGAATGGCGCAAAAAGAACATGTAGAAACAATCGGATCACTATCAAGAAAGATTGCTTTCGTCCCAAGCAAAAGCCGTGCGTGCA
Organism: Eucalyptus guilfoylei; assembly: GCA_016097605.1. Classification (NCBI taxonomy): domain Eukaryota; kingdom Viridiplantae; phylum Streptophyta; class Magnoliopsida; order Myrtales; family Myrtaceae; genus Eucalyptus; species Eucalyptus guilfoylei. The sequence goes on from CM027869.1 coordinate 1,110,998, forward strand.
AGACTGACCGATCACCCTGTTTCCGCAAAACGCTTGCTCAGCAGATGTTGGATTTCTTGCTTCGTGCTTAGTTGCTGCTGTACTCAATTTTTTGAAACACCCACAACAAGATTTCAACTAATATCAAATGGAGAAAAAAAAGGAGGGAAAATTATTTGTTTTACCGAATTTCATCCATCCATGTCAATAAAATATTTTATAGATCCAACGATTATTCATAACTATTACTAGATGGTTTGAATAACATCCATTTAGTTAATTTCCTTAGATACAATAAATTCGCATAAATATGCTTACGATGAGATTATATGATCACTTTATCATACACGACCCAATAATTTTGTACTTTTGAATATATCAATAAGATTTGACTCGGGAATTAATAGTTTTCTCAAGGACGCCCAGTTAAATAAGGTAATAGAACTTAATTGTCTTTCTTGATAGCATTTTTTACAACTTTACATATTCAAATATAAGAATAATGTTCCACTCGGATTTCGCCCCGATCAAGTGAATTAAACGATTTAATTGCAATTAAAATTATTAAATATCATGAAAAATAAATTATTTAAAAAAATATCTTTCTAAAATTAATCGTTCATATCGTTTGAAATAATTAATTAACAACAATTTATATTTAAATATTTTCTTAAATAAAAAAAATATCTTTTATTCATTTATTTTTATAAACGACAATCTATTTCAGAAACATGTTTTGTAATTTTTCACAGAAAAAAAAAAAAAGGGCCTAAATTCAACCATCAACGCGAAGTTACTATATAAGTTTAGAAAAAAAAGAAAAAAATCAGTGAGCTATGCATAGCGAGCGAGCGAGCGAGCGAGGAATTTTGTCTATAACAATTCGGAGATGAGTCGGGCCCAACCGAGTCGCCGCCGCGGGATGGAGTAGCAGAAGCGGCGCGTGGTTCCAACCCGACGGTCCGCCGCCCCTAGAGCCGAGCGGAATGCGAATGCGTACCGCCAAAAGGTAGTCAGCAAGCCACTGCAAGAAGCTTTTTCAGCTGACAGGAAGGGGAAGAGAGAGAGAGAGAGAGAGAGAGAGTCTGTCTCCTCAGCTTCCGCTTGCTCTTCCATCTCGCGAACGCCCCGAAGGTGAGGAAGGTACGGCCCGATCCTCTGCGGTTTTTACTGTCAAAATCCGTTCTTGGTGTTGATCGTGGAGCGTGGAGTGGATAATCGTCTTTGATTTGTGCTCAAAGTTGCGAGCTTTCGAGTTTCCGAGCCGGTGAATTTAGGGGGGGTGGGAACTGAGAAGTCGGTTTGGGTCTGCTATCGAGTCTTTTTTTCTTTTCCTTTTTTCTTGAACCAGCCAGCTTCAGCTTTCGTTCGATTTTTTCGATGGTTTTTCGAGCTTCGAAGGCGTAGCTGTGTTGTTTTTTAGGGGAAAGTTCGTAGCTTTTTGCATAAACAAAGGCAACTCCGGTGGTGGAAAGGAGACGGGGAGTGGCTCCACCTCCACGCACTAGCATTTTCCCCCCCATTGTGGCGGCGGCGAGGGGAACAGGTTGGCAGTGAGCTTTTTTCTTTTGGCTTTTGGAGGGTTTGCGGAATGCAAGGAGGTGCAGGGAATCACTCGGTTCCGCAGGCTGCGTCGTTTGATAAGACGAGGGTATTGGATGTGAAGCCTCTGCGGGTTCTGAAACCCTTGTTCACCGCTTCCGGCGAAAACCCTCCCTCTTTCTCCATCCCTCCTGGCGGCCCGGCCCCTCCTGGGACATTGCCATTTTACCCGTTTGGTGTTCCGCAAGAATATCAGACCTCGCGTTCAGACGCCCAAAGGGAAGCTCCGGTTGCTCCGACTCCACTAAGGTCATTCAGGACTCCTGGACAAGGGATAAATGTTGAGGCGTCCAGAGAAGACAGGGCTGGTGATGGTCGAAATTATGACAATTCCGATCTGCGCCCTTCGAGACCTTCCCGGAAGATGGGGAAGAGGAGCAAAGAGTCGGAGTTTTGGGTAGCAGACGGTGAAGATATTGGGGCGCCTGATTATGTGGTTCCTATCAATTCCATCCAACGCGAGGATGGCGACAGGAATGTGGTTGATTACGTGCTCATGACATTTGATGGGATTCGGAGGAGGCTTAGCCAATTAGAAGACTCAAATGAAGGGCAGACTGGAGGGATCAAGCGTGCTGATCTGAAAGCCGGGAATATATTGATGAGCAAAGGGTTTAGGACGAATATGAGGAGGAGGATTGGAGCCATCCCTGGTGTTGAAGTCGGTGACATTTTCTTTTTCCGCATGGAAATGTGTGTAGTGGGACTACATGCTCCGTCAATGGCTGGGATTGATTACTTGAATGTAAAAGGTGATCATCAAGAAGAATCAGTTGCATTAAGCATTGTTTCCTCTGGGTCCTACGAAGATGATGCAGGGGATAAGGATGTTTTGATTTATAGTGGGCAGGGTGGGGTATCTGCCAAGAAAGATAAGGAAGTTTCTGATCAGAAGCTTGAGAGGGGTAATCTTGCTCTTGAGAGAAGTTTGCGTCGTGCGAATGAGGTTAGAGTCATTCGCGGTATGAAAGACATTACAAGTCCCAATAGCAAGGTGTATGTATATGATGGGCTTTACAGAGTACAAGAGTCGTGGATGGACAAGGGTAAATCTGGTGCTAACATTTTCAAATACAAGTTGATGAGGATTCCTGGGCAACCAGATGCATTTGCCGTTTGGAAATCGATTGAAAGGTGTAAGGAAGTTATGTCCACTCGCCCCGGACTGATACTTTCTGATTTGACTTCTGGGTCCGAGCATGTACCCGTTTCACTTGTGAATGAAGTTGACAATGAGAGAGGACCTGCTTATTTTAATTACTTCTATGACCTAAGATACATCAAACCTTACAACTTATCCAATACTTCTCATGGTTGCAACTGCAGTGATGCATGTAAACCTGGTGATCTCAACTGCTCCTGCATTCCGAAAAATGGGGGTGATTTTCCATTTACCGGAACTGGGGTTCTCGTGAGTCGGAAGCCACTTGTACATGAATGTGGTCCATCTTGCCGATGCTCTCCGAACTGCAAAAACCGAGTCTCACAAAGTGGTCTGAAACTCCACCTAGAGGTGTTCAAGACAAAGGATCGGGGCTGGGGCCTCCGATCCTGGGATCCTATTCGAGCCGGTAGTTTTATATGTCACTATGCAGGTGATGTCATAGACGGATCTAGACTGAAGCATAAATTAGAGCAAGGTGAAAGTGATGAACATGTTTTCGACACAAGCCGTGTTTACGAGTTATTCAAGTGGAATTATGAATCTGGATTATTGGGAGAGCATTCAAATGACTCTTCTGAGGAGTACAGTATTCCACACCCCCTGATTATTACAGCGAAGAACTTTGGAAATGTGGCCCGATTTATGAACCATAGTTGCAATCCAAATGTCTTCTGGCAACCAGTCTTTTATCAGCATAATAAAGAGTGCTATATCCGTATTGCCTTTTACGCGAAAAGGCACATTCCTCCAATGACAGAGTTAACTTATGACTATGGGATTCTGCCTGATGATCGTGATATTTACATCACAAGGTATAGGAAGAAGAAATGCTTGTGTGGAACTTCAAAGTGCCGGGGTTATTTTGGCTTGTAGTGTGATGTGCAAGGTGGGAGAGAAGCGTGGACTTAGAAGGTTAGGAAATTCTCCTTGCCTATCTTTTTCATAATTTCTGCAGTTTTATGCCCACACTATGTTCAACTCTTAGTTTCTTATGTCATTTTTTTTTCCATACTCATTACATGCCATTGGAAGTTGGAACATCTCTTCAATATCTTTTCAGATTATAAAGGAGCAAATCCTCCAACCAATTTCTGGCTTTCATGCTTGACTAGATCATAAGGACTTTCCAGTAGCTTTCTTGCTGTATCTATTTTGAAAGGTAAATACTAGTGGCCAGAGTCATTTAAAACGAAAGATATATCTTTCATTTACTCAGTTGGGCATGGCTGACGAGTTAGCACTGTTTTTGTAGGCATATGTTGAACACTTAATGTGGAACAGTATCTTCATTAATAGTTATTAAAATTGCACATAATGGTTTTAAGCTAGTCTAAATAATTTTTGTTATTCATATGAGACTAATACTTGGCTATGGCCTTACTTCTTTCTCCTTTAGTATCTCAGTAGTTTTGACTTTGACAAACTGGCAAATCTATTATGATAATGTCTTGGTGTCTTCATTCGGGATATTGTGGCACAGATATTTGTTTTGGCTTGTAAGACAGTTGAGATTGACTATTTATGTGTGTCAACTTAAGTCGAGAGAGCCGATACATGTGGACCAAGATTTGTCAGGATAAAAAGTTCTAGATGTGGTGCATCATGACTCACAAGCACTAAACATAAATTTACATAGAATTGTCTGAAGATGGGATTAATTTCATGATCTGTGGGATAAACAATTCATGGTGTGTCTATGTTCATCTAAGCTTAAATTTATTCATTTGCTATGAGGGGCACTCTGCGGAAGTAGGAAGGAAGTTGGAATTGCATGGTAGCTATTGGCTTTAATGATTTCGATGTAATCAGGAGAAGTTACAGTGTGATACTTTCTTAGTAGATGGAAAGACAGATGCTGATGGAGCTGTGCCCATCAGTGAAGGCTCGGTTAGTTGGGAGGTGAGATTGCTGGGATTTGAAGATGCTGATGGCATGGGAAGGTGGAATCTCACAAATGTTAGTTGTCCAGGTAGAGGGGCCCAAGAGCAAATTAAACGTAACTTTTTCATATCTCAGAGAGAAATATGTGTAGGCAAGTAATACTCAGCAGCCTGTAGACATTTACCATGATTATACCTTGATCATCTGGTGAGGTTTCCTATTAGAGATATGATGACTGGCCTCATAATTCTAGTCGGATAATAAATTGCCATGGATGTGGGCTTTAGACCAGAATATCTATAATCAGATTTTTTTCATCATTTTGGATGATGAAGTGCCATAGGGTTGGCCAAAACTAATAAAGCAGAGGCACTGCCTTTTATAAAGCTCTCAGAAAGCTACTTTTGCTGCTTGGTCTTTCTCCTTTTGTATATTTTACTCAATAGAGTTCGCCGCTGTGCAATCTGAGTGTAAATTTGGTTTGATTTATTGTTATTATTTTTTGTGTCTTTTACTTGCTTCATAACTCCAAACTTCTTCATGCTTCACTTCATATGGCATATTTTTTTTCCTCTGGCCAATACACCAGCATCCATGCTGAATAAATTGCATATGGCTGCAGGGTTCTCCTTCCAGTGCGGGACCTTGGAAAGTCCGCATGTTTCAATAAAGCTTACCTGGGCAATGGCCAAGCTGTTGTGGTCGTCTAAATCCGAGGCCAGGTCAGATGTGGAAGCAGCTTCAGTGCCTGGTCTGTTGCTCTTTCCAGCTGTGGATATCAGTAAACAAGTAGATCCACTTGATTAGTTGGCACCTTCAGTTTTAGGATCATTAATGCTCATTTGCTTATCAAATTTCCTTTTCCCTCCTTTTAGGGAACACATTCACAATATGTCAAATTAGTTTACTTGCTTTCGCTTTGTTCTTTATTATGGTTGGATTAAAAAACTTCCTCAGATTAATCCAGGTGATTATGTATTAGTCTTACCCTCTTGAATAGCATCAAATTTTGTTCCGACAAATCTAAACACCCTACCAATTCCATCGCAGTGCAGCGGACCTGTCGTGTCCAATCCAGAGTGACAAGTTACTGAGACACCTCCAGTGATGGTTATCAAGCAATGGTAATGAGAGCTTGCAATTCGAAAATCCATCATGCTCACGAAATTATGCCTTATTTGCACTATCCTAATATTTTCGATTGCACTAAGGTATTTGGAGAAAAGGGCTGGCTAATATACCAAAGTAATCACTCAGAGACTCACAGTGGCAAGTCCACCTACAGAGTATGGGGTCGGGGATTTCTGTACGAAACTTGTTGCTCTTGCTTTAGAAAAGAGACAGAGAGAAAAAGTTTGGTCAGGAAGCAAACTGAGAGAAGGTTTCACCTAGTGAATGATGACCTGCCTAAGGAAGCAACCTAAACGCTTCGAGTCACATCAACCTGTTCGGCTTGTTGCCCGAGGCGAGAGCATCACGACGAGCAAAACTTTAGTGGTGAATTGAAGGACCCCATAATTGTGCCGCGAAAAGAGAGGGAGAAGTTATTGGCACCAGCTCGCAATTGTCCGGCCCTTAAATTCCTGAAGGGCTGCCACGCAACCCTCTGCAAGTACCCAGCTTTCATGCTTTCTATTGACTCTTGGATGCCCCCCACAATGAGAATTCTCATTGCTCATGAGAAATATGGTGAACGAAACCAAAGATCAAGACCGGATAGTTATAATCGCAGTTCTATCGTGACTAGATTCAATTGAATCGTACACCCGACTTAAAAAAATGGGGACCCAAAAGCATTTCCCTGTCTAAGTGGTGTGTCCTATGCTTCTTTTCTTTTTATGTGGGTGTGTGTGTGATACTTATGTTCCATTCGACTTCTCCATACCCTACTCAATAATTCCATGATTTGTCCTACTCTTGAACATTTCTAAGTGCATATTATGTAATATTTACATCATTTAACATATAGACATCGTCAATGAATTGATAGACCGTCACTGTTCCGACATCATATATGTACTCGATTTAGAATGAACAATATTTGATTGATAACTTGTACCAATATATCAAGAGGATATCTTATGTGGAACCTACAGTATATATCTTTTAGATGATCCCAGATCCAACAAAAAGCTTATAGGTGGATGGATAACCATTGACGATGCACATACAAAAGCAGCCCATTGCCACGTGGCTGTCCTAAGTTTGAAGGAAAGCCAAAGGGGAGGGTCCATCATGTGAATGTTTATTTTTTCCCTTTCTAGAGGAACGTGAATGTAATTCATCAGCGCATACATTTTTTTCGCAAAGCATAGGGGACCATCTCTTGTTGTACCATCAACTTTCCTGCTGCTCAGCTCGCAATGCGTCAAACGTGGGGATTTGAAAAAAAAAAAAAAAGAACCATTGATTTTGAATGTATTAAATTGAAATTCATGATTTATCTATTCCGTCGAAATTGAATATCTCTACTCACGAGAAGGTATTGATGCATTCTACGCACAAATAACGTTGCCACAATTCTTTCTTCACCCTCTTATTGTTTCCCTCCTTAACACATGTAAATGGTTTGAATGAGTTGCCTTTGATCAACTACTCTATGGCCGACGCAATTTAGGCAAAGAAGACAAAACTCGGTAATCCCCCCAAAAGTGATGTGGATAGAGAGAAACCAATGGGCTCCTTGGAAAGTCCTACGGTTTTGGCCACTTCCAGCTTCAATGGCCCCGACAACTGGGGCAAGCAGCATGTGATCATCCCTGATATTTGAAGGCTCTGATGATTCAAAAGAAAGAGGAGGAGGGAGAGACCAATACCAGGTGGTCCTTACAGACTTCAACAACCATCGCATCTACTTGAAGATATGACACGGAAGTATTCTCTTACGTGGCCCGCTTTTGATCAGCCAACCACACTCAACAGCTCTTCAAGAAGGTATAAACCCTCTTGTTAATTCTCAACCCATCATTATTCCTTGCTCCAGGAGTCAGGACCACCTAATTTCCCAGCAATTGACCCATCTCTCAAAACCCTAAGAAAGAAAAGAAAAAAGGAACAGAAACACACTCGCACATAGGTGGCTGAGTTCTTGGAGCTGACGCTATCAAGAAAAAACCCCACATAGACCCAACTTGTCGGCATCAAATCATCAGTGCCATGTGAAAGAGAAGTGACTGTTAAGTTCGTGCCCATCATTCATATTCGATGTACTTCTCTTCACTGGCTTCCAAGTCCTTCTCTGGGTCCCTAGTTACTTCTTTCAACGGGTGGTACCATCCCATTTTCCCTTCTTGACTAGATGCTTTCACTCCTTTTTGTCAAGGTTGAGTCATAAGTCAGTCGGTTTTCGGGAATCCGATTAATATTCCTAAGTTAACCCACCTCCTCGATTAGGTTCAATTGAAGTTATATATATCCGGATCAGCAAAATTCACTGGAAATTAACATTTAGGACTCCGAGTATATCTCGTGCTAATTTCTGGGGGTAAAGTTGCATTACTCTATTAATCTCTTGAGGTGAGATGGATCCGCTTTCATACCTCACAAGCAAATATTCTCGACACGTCCAAAGGCATCTTCCAGGGTAGCATAACATCCAAACCCATTCAAACTATTCGAACCACTCATTATTCAGGTTGAAATAGCGAGACATGGACAGATAATCATATAAAACGTACTGACTGGTTTTGTTGATCGAATCAAAATGGCTGAATAAAACCCACAAAGCATTTTCAAATCTTAAAAACAACACGACGTAGAGTGCAAGATTTCACGTGCTGGGGGTGGACTTCATCGAGTGAAGTCATTGTATAGCGCAACTTGTGGGAAGAACGTGTATTAAGTCATAGATCATTGCGTTACCATAGCTACTTAGGGTCGGATCTGTAACGACGTTGAAGTTGAGAAAAAGAATGGGCCAAAGGTTTTAATTTCCTTCCCTCCTTGTCAGAGTAGAAACGTTGCATACGGAGCTATATTATAAAAGCTCCATTATTCATGCACCTAACTCTATTCCTAGTTACCTCAGCATCATAATGGGGTGCAACCTCCACTCAACCCCATAAGCACATGCGCAACCAAATAACAAAAACACTTAGCATTTAAAAAGGGTCATTCAATATGGCATCAGAGCGACTTTTTCTACGCTCTCTTGTCACTATTGCTATTGTCCCTTCAGCTTTTCGCTTAGTGTTTGACATGTGATCATCTTGCTCGTATGGCATACTCAAAGCCTTGCACGTGAGGAGTGATCACTTGAGGATTGTGTTCGATGTAAATATCGTAAATCCAATTCATGATAGTTTGATTCATGCCGTCATGATATGACTGTTCGACGCACGCGAATGATCGCTAATATTTTCTTGTCGGCTCATTATTATAACATCATGCCAGCAATCGCATCAATGTGAGGAGACTTGACCGTTAATTTAAGTAATTTGTGATGGTTCATCTCACAAGACAAATTGGGAGGCAAGGAGAGTGAGAAAATGCAATTATAGTATATCAACAATTACGTTCTATAATATAATAAGAACCCATGATGGAAGCATAATCTGGACAAGGGTTTTCAAATACAGGGCACGGTCTTATCAGAATAAAGTAACAACGAGTTAATTAATCTTCTTTTGGTGCCGACAAATATACAATTTCGGTTGCTCCGAAGATCATAGGGTAACAAAAGTTAAATCAAAATCCATTTTTTTAAGAAAAGATGATCTTGATGGAGCACCCAGTAGGAGTTATTACTTGTAATCTCTATCTTCCACCACCTATTTACCAATGAATAACACCTTAAGGTGTTGTTTAACAAAGTCGGTCCATTATGTCCAATCATGTCAGCATCTGATGCTTTTACCATAATATATACAAACACAACATGACAAAACAAAGAGGAGAAAAAAGGGGAAAAATATTCGAAGTTGATTGCGATTAGTGCATCGTCTCATGCGGCTTCTCATTCGAAGATTATTATCTTCTTGCCTTTCTGTTGTTCGCGTTTCTGTTAGAATCATCTAAGGTTTTGCCCTCTCCCACATATAATTGAACCATTTTATGTTGTACATGGATAATGGAAAGATAACGAATATATTTTCGCATATAAAATTGTAAAGGTGACCGTTACACGTTGATGTGATTTTTACCCAAATTTGACCTCATTCCATTCGGTTACTGGGTAAATATTTATGACTTCTTATAGTAAAGATTTCTTATCAAGACATATCTTTTATGTGAATCCTTCTTTATAGACCATTGTTTAATATTGACTGGCAAGTGGCACAAGAGAGATCCGAGGTGGTATATATAAGAGTAAGACCCGAGTTGGTGTTGTGAAAACCAGCATTTCTGAGAAAGCACAGAAGGAGGAGAGGAGAGAGTCATGGAGGTTTCAGTGTTCACACTGATAAAAGTGCTTGGTTCGCTAGCTGTTGTGGCCATGGTGAGCTCTGTGGTTCATCTGTACACCGCGACGTGGTTGAAGTGTGAGAGGCTGAGGAAGAAGCTGAGAAGGCAAGGCATAAGAGGGCCGACACCTTCATTCTTGTATGGCAACCTTCCTGAGATGCAGAGGATACAGATGAAGGCGAAAGCGGCCATTGATGAAGCAGCTCTTCCTCATGGAGAGTTCATTGCCCATGACTACACTTCCTCTCTCTTCCCATACTTTGAACAGTGGAGGAAAGAATACGGTACGGTAGTCTCTCTCTCTCTCTCTCTCTCTCTCTCTCTCTCTCTCTCTCTCTGATTTTCTTCCACAACTTCTTCTTAAATATTTGGTCTTGCTTAAATTTTCTTTTTCGGAATTGATAGTTCAAGGAGTTGATTTGATTTGATGCACATTTGTGCATGTGAAACTTAACAGTTTCACTTTTCTATATGACTTTCTTCATCGGACGGTGCATTAATTAGTTCTAAGCGTAAAAAAAGAATATAAATGGTTAGGTATTGAGAGTTTTTAAATGTGAGATTCTAATAAAATATGTTCAACATTTTTCGAGGTCACCTTCTCGTTTTTTTAATATTTTTCTTGTGATGATTGAAATGAGACCAACGTCATTAAGACTTTATTATATCATGTGATGAATATCACTATTGCTTCTGTCCTTGAATTGACCAAAAGCTCATATCTCCAAAAATATTGTAAGTATTTAATCTTAGGAAAAGATGTTCATATGTGCTCAAGGCAACCCGACAAATGTTGAATTCTAATGAAGTGTCTTGGATTAAGTATATATGCTAACTTTCCTGTGATGAATTTACCGATGCCCTAAGAACATATGCAAACGGGATTGGTGCGGCTATTTCATCTGTCGTTTGTTCGTCAGAAAAGCTTATTATATTTCTAAGAATAGTATAATCACCTTTTTGCAAAGACAAGCTCTAATCCACTATCCATCTCTCTAATGTCATTCTTAATTGCTCACTTCTTTAATTTTTCAGATGTCATAAGTGTGAATCATTTGGAGATATTGACAAAAAGTATGTGTGACAAAATATTAAAATGAGCTCAGTGAGTTCAGCAAAAGATAAGGAACGCAAGAGAGGATGAAATTTCAATGCGCTCAACCACAGGACCAAAAATAGGGGGTGCTTCACTTGTTTGCTGGCTTGTGGACATGATGCGTTGATAGTGCTGCATGGTCTGTGTTTCCTAATAATATATTGCTGCAACATCACAGCTTTTGTCTATCATCTGCTTGTGTCGCGGAGAAAACTGTACTCGCAATTCGTTTTCTATGATGCTGGGAGTCACCAAGTACCTTCCTCTAATGTCTATCATTGGCAATGTTTATTCTGATTTTTGTTTATGATATGTAATAAAACAACAAAAACAAATAAATTAGTAATAGCTCATGTGCTTTTTATATTCTGATTTACTGACTTCTTTTTCTTTTCTATTTTTTTCTTTTTTTATTATTTTATTTTTGTGAGAGTAGTATTAGATGACTCGAGTGTCCCATAAAAGTCAATTAAAATTTTTCATATTTATCTATTAATACCTCGTAATCCAGGCCAATCAAGGCCTAAACAAACATTAATTAGGAAGTGGGTTTTGATTGATTCTTTGACAAATGACCATGTGCAGTAAGATCAATCCTCTGCAATGACATCGACTGTATTAAAAGTAGGCTTTTTGCAGCCGACCACAGCCAAAAAAAGAATTCAAGTTGGCAATTTGCATCAGATTTTTCCATTCATAGTAATATAATAATGTCCCTCTCTCTTACTTTAATACGTTGTGTTGACATTGACTATATGCACATCATCAGCATTAATAAAATAACTTTGTTCCTTAGCTTTTTATAACAAGATCATTGAATGATTGGGGCCTGTGAGAGGGTATATTTGATGTGGAATTCAATACCAATATATTTTAATTGCTTGATTGCTTCTTATCTTGGTGGGTTTTGATCATTAAAGAGTTCCTTTCAGCTCCTTTACTATCTTCTGTTTTTTTTTTTTTTTTTTTTTTTTTTTTGCCCTTTTTAACTTTTTTTCTTGTCCTTGAAATTTGCCGAGGGCTAATTCCATATACACTATAGTCAGGTGTCATTTTTTTAATTTTTTCCAATTTTTTCCATGAAGAATTGTTTAAGTTTGATACGCATATTCAAGTAAAATTCTCTTTAGTTCTGCGTTCACATCCAAAGATGTTGAGAAAAGAAAAAGGTTATCTTTTCCATGAACCTTGATCTCGACATCAATAGTGAGTTAAAAGAGAATAAATGATGAGTCTTATCTGCTTCATAGCTACTCTAGTTTATTCTCTTCAAGCAAAGGATAACATAGGCTACAATAGATAAGGTTACTAGAAACAAAAGGTGAGGACAAAAGGAGTTCGGTTTTTGTCTTAATAGGAGGCATTATTGAGTGAGGTAGAGGCAGATATGGGTTGGGCCCAAAAGATAAGTTGGCTCTTCTTGCTCTATTACAAAAAGAAAATCCAAGTTATTTGGCCCATCAAGACGACCCATGTTTGCAAGTCCTAACATTTTTGTAGGGTTAAAGATGTTACTGGCAAACACTTGGCACATTACGACGAAAAAAACATTTGGTACATTGATTTGGCAAGAATTGAATTTGTTTTGAGCCTGGTAAATGTAGGGCTGATGTACACATACTCAAATGGAATGAGGCAGCACTTGTACATCAATCAAGCAGAGCTAGTGAAGGAGATGAACCAGTGTGTGACTTTGCTGGGCAAGCCTTCTTACGTCTCCAAGAGACTCAAACCCTTGCTTGGCAATGGCATCATCAGGTCCAACGGCCATTTCTGGTCTCAGCAGAGAAAGATCATTGCCCCCGAGTTCTTCATGGAGAAAGTGAAGGTCAACATGGCCCTCAAAATCTTGACTGCTCTTTGTTAGACCTGCGAGTCGGATGAATATGAGAAATGTGAAATTGAATTTGCAGGGGATGGTGGGACTAATGGTTGAGTCGGCGCAGACTCTGCTGACGACATGGGACAACAGGATTGAAGCTGAAGGTGGTCAGATGGCAGAGATCACGGTGGATGAGGACTTGAGGAGCTTATCAGCAGATGTGATCTCAAGGGCTTGCTTTGGAAGCTCCTATGTCAAGGGCAAAGAGGTGTTCTCCAAGCTCAGGAGCCTCCAAAATATCATGTCCAAGCAAAGCTTCCTGTTCGGAAACAGCCTTTTCGGGTACGTGCCAATTGACCGATGATTTTGTTACATCTTTCGACACCTTAAACGCGCATTAAATGTCCATATGTTTTTCTTGCAGATTTCTTCCGTTGAAGGACGGGAAGAAAGTGAGGAATCTGGAGAAGGAAATAGAGTCGCTGATATGGAAGGCCATACAGGAACGCCGAAGAGAATGCTCTGAGAGGACTTCGGCGAAGGATTTAATGCAACTGATCCTGGAAGGGGCGATCAATGATCACAACCTTGACAAGGAATCGTCAAAGCACTTCATCATCGATAACTGCAAGAACATATACTTCGCCGGCTATGAGACTACTGCAGTTGCCGCGTCCTGGTGCTTGATGCTGCTCGCCCTGCATCCCAAGTGGCAGTCGCAGATACGAGAAGAGATGGCTCAAGTTTGTGACAGCAACACGGTCGATGCTGATGCGCTCCTACAACTGAAGGCGGTAAGCATGCATTGTGACTATCTAGTGTTCTTTTCGTCACAACAAACTGAACTCCTGAGTGACAAAGAAGCTCCTACCCTCAATTTGATTTCTTATCCGCATGCCGTTGAATTAATTCCATTCTACGAACAGGCGACTATGGTCATCCAAGAAACGCTCCGTCTATACCCACCGGCAGCATTCGTCTCCAGGGAGGCACTGGAAGACACGAAAATCGGGAATGTGAATGTCCCGAAAAATGTATGCATATGGACTCTGATCCCAACACTCCACCGTGATCCCGAGATCTGGGGCACGGACGCCAACGAGTTCAAGCCACAGAGATTCGCTGATGGCATAGCCAAAGCTTGCAAGTATCCCCAAGCGTATGTCCCGTTCGGGCTTGGGCCACGGCTGTGCTTGGGCAAGAACTTTGCAATGGTTCAACTGAAGATCGTCCTCTCACTCATCGTGTCGAGATATACTTTCTCCCTCTCTCCCAAGTACCAGCATTCTCCGACTTATCAAATGATTGTATCGCCCAAACACGGCGTATGCATCACAATTCAGAAGATCTGACCGAGTCCTAGCAGTTTATAACTAACAAAATCAGCCCAAGCATGTTGATCCAATGCTTCTTGACGAGTCTCCTAACTCGTCCGCTTGAAACTGACTTCAGAGTCACAAAAGATCATTGAATCTGCTTTGCCATCTCGTCCACACCTATTCTAACGTAGCTTGATGAATGTAAGGGTTTTTTACGTTCAGATGTAGTCGCCATCTCACATAATGAATGTATTTATCTAAACCCTGATTAGCATAAACTCCTTGAAGAAATGAAATGCAAATGTACTGGTCAATGGCATATATAGGCTTATTACTTTTGAAACTCCTTGATTAGTATAAACTCTTAAATTAGGAGCTTCTGTCTGTGCCATTCATTCCAAATGTTAACACAATAAATGGCGTTGCATGCAATTCCGACTACAATAAATGCTTACCTGATGCAATCTAAGTAGTCTGTGAGAATAGCTCGAAATATTTGATCCCAGGACCGTCAAGATCAAGCAAAAGACAAACCGGATCATGTGCAGGAAAAGGTCTCTTTAAGGCTTTTCATAACCAAACATTGGTGAATCTTTTTTTCTTTTACTTTGTGTCTTTCTGATGGTGTTCAAAAACATGGATTTGATGTTGATTCTGAGCTCGTATCACCGTCTGTTTAGATGAACGGGCCTGCAGACATCCTCGCTAGATAGTGCGCACACAGCTCGCACAGCAGTTGAATGCTTGGGCTCAAGAAAATCTCATGGACGGTTCACTGGAGACATTCTAAAGGCCAATACATGACGTGTTCTGCAGTAGTCATATCCAAAAGACAGAACATGAAATTGGGCCTAAGAGGGAGAGGCCTGAAAAGGAGGATTAATTCTTATTGTTAAAGTTTTCTTTTTTACTTAGTGTATGTGAATATTTAAAAGATAAAAGGATGTACTTTTTAATATTTAACTTACGTATTATGTTTTTTAATGATTTGAAAGAACGAAAATACTTATAAAGCCATTTCCGCGCAAAACCAGGGTCAATGATCTAATTAGACTGTAGGCCTTACTGTATCCAACTTTACACATGAACTGCGGTGGCCCAAAAAGACATTTTGACTGAAGTGCAGTTCGTGTCTGAAAGGTTGAAACCATTTGCTCCACATCCTCTTTCCTAACATTTATCTAAATTTTTTCGGCTTAATTAATATCAGCAGACGGCAAATTACCCTGTTCACATGTACTAGATGATGCTTCACTAGTGAAATAGCTAAGCTAACCTCAAGATTAATACAAATATTGATATCATAATATTATTATATATCTAAATCATTCAATTAAATTATGAGATCGGATGGTACGCGCTTTGATATTAATTCTAGCAATCAGTATAGTAGATCAATACAGTAAAGTGGTACAGCAAAACCCTTCTTTTTCTCTCTTCTCTGGTTCTGCATCATCATCTTCATCTAAGTAAAAAGGAGAAAGAGGAACCAGCTCTCACTATCCCGGACCACCATTTCAAGTTTCTTCCACTGGGGTTTTAGCAAGAAAAGATTCTTCTTTCACTAAACCCAAAATGGGAAAGATCTGCCTTGAAGTTTGCCTGATTTCAGCTCGTGGGCTACAACAGTCCACAATCTTGTGGAACCGCCATTGGTTTGCTGTGGGATGGACAGATCCGAAGAACAAGTACTGCACGAAGATCGACACTTCAGGGAGTTCGAACCCAGTTTGGAAGACCAAGTTCTCGACTTTACTCGACAGTGACGCCGGCTCGCAAACGCCAGCTCTCCAAGATCTGGTCTTGCAGGTTGAAGTTTATAGCAGAGACCCCGTTTTCTTAACAGAGAAGCTGCAGGGGACAGCTAGTATTGCTTTGAGAGAGTTTCTGGTGAAGCTTCACAGAAAGAGCGAAGCTTCAAGCTCAGTTAATGGTGAAGTGGGGAGTTATCAGTTGAGGAAGAAAGGTTCAGGCAAGCCCCGAGGGTTTGTGGATGTTTCCATTCGTGTGTCCGAGGAAGGAGCTGAACCAAGTTTTTATGCAGGTTACTTACATTTTTCTGTAGCTGTTTTTCGTATTATTATATATATAAGTGAAACTTTGTTGTGCTGGAGTAGAGAAATACTTGCTGCAGAATACCCGGGCAGTCTTTTAAGTAGGAGAATGTCAGAAGACCCATTTGATTCCATCTGCAGAATACCCGGAAAGTGCTTTTCAGATGGAAGTTATTCTCTAGATGTTGTATCACGCTTGTTCGAAATGGGAATTGTAGAATTCATTTTTTGTGGGAATGGAAATGAAAAATAAGAGTAATTTTTTCTGACCTTATTCTCTTATTGATTTTGTATCTTTTCCATCCTATTCTAAATTCATTTTTCAATTGAAGATTCTTTCATTGCAATAGAATCCATCTCATTCCACTTGATTATTCCGAGTTGTGTTGAATATCGTATTCAATCAGAAGAAAAGAAAAGGGTGTCAAACAGAATCTATACCAAAGTTCCTTGGTCTTTAAATGACATGGTGATCAATTGTTCTGTTGTCTGCAACAATCTCAGAAAGTCAAGACTCAAGCTCATATTAATTGATTGATAATAGTTTTATATGGTTGGGTTTTGCAGGTAATGAAGGAGGAATAGTGCTCATGGACAATAACAACCACCATGTGGACTTGGGCAGTGAGAATGCATTAGCTCCAGCTTTCCCAACAGGGCCAACACCGTTGCCTCTTGCCGCTCACAAGCAACAAAACCAACAGAAAGCTGAACAACCCTATACGCACCCCGCCCCTTTCCCCATGAACTATGCCGACAACCGTGTCGGAGGGCCAACCTACACTCCAGCGAGTGGTCCGAGCTATCGAGGCCCGAGCTATCGAGGTCCATATCTAGCTCCTCATTTTCCTCCTCCTGCATTGGGCCCACCTCAAAGGGCCGGTTATTTGCCAGCCGCCCACGCAAGAATGGATTATAACCCGGGGAACTACATAAACATGCCGTCTTCCGGAGGAGCAATGGGACGTGGCGGGGGAGGGCGCGGTTTTGGACTGGGAGTAGGAGCTGGGGCGGCGGCAGCGGCTGGGGCCATTGTGTATGGTGACAGTCTTTTCTCAGGATTCGATGTCCCTGTCGGGATGCAGGATCCCAGCCTCACCATCTCCCTGGATCCTCTGTTCTGATCAACCGGTAATTTGAGCTCCAGTGAGCTACATTTGTATCTACCCTGCTAGTAGGAATTATCTCCATGCCAGGTTTTGTTTCTTGAAATGATTTCTTTGTATATAGTAAAGTTGTTGCAGCAGTTACAGCCGAACTTTACTTGTTTCGACATCACTTTTAAGTGTACCTACTTTATAAACTAGACTCACTGCTGCTTCTGTTCTTGGTACATAAAGAGCGAGCTCTAATGTATAGCAACCGTCTGATGTGGGGTTTGATGTTCCTGTCAGGATGCAGGATCCTAGTCTCACCGTCTCCCTGGATCCTCTTTTCTGATTAACCAGATGATAAGCACCCGTGGGCTGCATTTGTGTCTACATGCAAGTAGCAAGATTGTTGCAGCAGTCACTGCTACGGTTTTTTTGTTTTCATCGTGTGTTGTGTTCTTTCCCCATTCCTTTTCTCTTACCCTTTGGGGGTAAAAAGCTTTCAGCTTCTTCGACCAATAAGTTGATCTTAAATTCTTGCTATAACTGTCACGGAATTTGTCAAATTGAACCTACACTACGGTCATCTTGAATGACGAGTTAAAATTAGCGCGGGGGAAACTCATTGCAGCGAGGGCATTTAGGTTCCGAATTGAAGCAGTCTAATTCACAGGGAAGTGAGCAAGATTCATTACAATGGGGTAATTTTGATCACGATGCACTTAGACAATGGGGTGACCTAATGAGGTGATAGCATTTTAGATTATGGGGAGAAGTTATCTGAAATATTATTGGGATAGAAAATTGTAATTCTATCTATTTAAAGTTTCATCGACCTCTAAACAGGTCAGTTGGGTCACCACTGGGTCTCCCAGGTCCACCACTGCTTGAAGCCGTTGATACTCTTTGCAGGAATTGTATAATCCACATCAGATTGGCCCCGAATCTTCACTTCCCAAGTAGGAACCAGCCATTAATAGCATCCTAACATGATTTTATGTACTAAGTCTTTAAAGATTGATCAGTCATGATAGACTAAACATGATGCTCAAAAGCCAAAGAGTAACCACATTTACAAGTTCGGCAACTGCCATTTAAAGTCATACTTTCAACTGATTACTTCATGTACATATGCCACTGGCCAGTAAATACTAATGCACCGCGATCACAAAGTAGATACAGTTAACATATCTATACCAAATAAGTAGGGCGATCATTAAGGCACCTTGCATATATATGTACACTTTATACATTATCGACATAAAATTTGAAAATAGAGTGAGCAGGTTCAAATGCTGTCGACAAACTTATCTAGGCTGATTATCACTTGTAATAAAACGATTATATTCCTGCTGCATCATTTGCCCTCCATTAACTGGATCAAAACTGCACCTGTAGAAACTGAAAATACATGGAGGAAAAAAATGTGTTAGAGAGAGAGGTAAAATCTCTAATATGATCAATTAAAGTCAAATCTGTTAAGTTGTCAAGGAAAAGAAAAACATCACTGCGCCATAATCAAAAAACACATCGAGCATGCTTTTCAAAAGATCAGGAACAAGTTTGCCTGACAACGCGAAGGAACTGGATGTTTTAAAATCCTAATGTTCCATCACCAGATATTATGTCTTCACCTTTCAAAGGAAGGGAAAAGGGTGAACGCTGAGAAGAAGAGAGATTATGGGACCAAAGTGTCAAAAGCACTTTCGGGAGTAAGTGGGAACGCTAGGAAGTTAAGAACCCCACATTTTCCATTAGGCTTTTCCTTGAGGTAACACATGCAATAGCTTGCTATTTCCCATGGGTTCAGCAGTAACGCATGGTAATTATCTACTCGCAGTGTAGTCGTCTTCCCCAATTGTGCAAGTAAAGTTCAACGGTTTCATCTGGAATAGCTATAAAGTAGGCCATGTCTGGATAAACCATTAGACTTTTATTGCAGTGCTACGACTTACTGACATGCTTTCCCTCAACTCTCACAAATTATATCTTGATGTTGAAAAAATGAAACTCATATGGTAACGTCATTGAATAAACACCTCCCTCATCCAAATGCCAGTTCCCAAGTGCTCATATCCAATTCTTAATTGAGAAAATGAAAAAGTAATAGCCCACGCCAACTGCTTCCTCTAAGCAAGTATCAGAAAAAGTTGATCAGAAGACGATAAGAGAAAGACCACCATCACATAGTTCTCTTCAAAATCAACAGGCAAAAAACACATGACGGTTAGAAGACAGCTAGCATTTTGCAGAAAAAAGAAAAGCCAAATAAAAGTGTTATATCACAGAAATAGCTAGAGAAGCAGCATCGTTTCAGATAATGTAGCCATTTCATTGCATAGGAAGGAAACAGAAAATTCAGAGGTCAGCTTTGGAGAATCGACCTGAAAGAGGGAAAAGAAACCACAAAACTGACTTTAACAACGTAGGAAAATCTTTACCTCCCA
The DNA here is from genome assembly GCA_016097605.1 of Eucalyptus guilfoylei. Taxonomy (NCBI): domain Eukaryota; kingdom Viridiplantae; phylum Streptophyta; class Magnoliopsida; order Myrtales; family Myrtaceae; genus Eucalyptus; species Eucalyptus guilfoylei. Next base: position 1,130,857 of record CM027869.1, read on the forward strand.
TCCATGCCAATGATTAGTACAGTATTTTGGGATCCAAAAGCTGCAACAAATTGAGTCTCTTCAGGTAAATGGAACTGGGCAAATGACCATTCTGAGCTAAAATATTTTGGTAAAACCCCTGGAAAAGAGGGCAGAATCACAAAGACATCAGAGAGAGATCCTACAGGGGGTAGATAATTCCGTCTCAAAAGACAAGATACACATTTATGCAGCATATCAAATTCCAGATGCTTTGATGAGAAGAGCCTGAAACCAACAGATGCATTTTTCAGAAGTCCAAAATATGTGCATCATTTTAAGTCCCAAACAGCTACAAATAAATATGTCCAACCCATCGAATATTTCCAGACATCATGTATTTGGCAACATTCATACTCTCATTAAGTTAGTTTCTCAAACTTCAAACCAGATCATGTAAAGCTATCCTTCTGTTTCTCCAAAAATTAAATCGGACATCTAAGGAAGCCATCAGGCATATTGGCTCCATTACCGCTAATCCTAATCAAAGATATTTCAAACCGTACCTCTCATAAAAGACAATGATGAACCTGGATTGGCACCGGTGCTTGTAGATATGAGGGCATCAAGCGAAGTTGAAGAATTCTGGCACGCTAGTGATGGACTCTGGGCAACATCTGAATGTGCAGGAGAGTCCTCGCCTGCTACTCTGACTCTGAGACTAAATAGATGGACAGTACCTTTATCACTAGACACAGCCAACCACTGAACATTAGGCGAGAGGGCAATGCTGTAAATTTCAGCTCTGTCCACTCCTCTACGTACCTATTGAAAAGCATGAGAAATGAATGAGAGCACACTTAGTTTGAATGTGAACCTAAACCTAACAAGATCCTATAGATGATCGCATGGTAATCGACTCCAAGGCAAAAAATGGTTTCCTTATAACCTAGTTTATAATGTCGTCAAAAAACTGCCTTTATCTGTTTCATTTGATTCCTTCATTTACCTAGCAGATAAAATGAATTCTCCACCAGCCTATCTTTCGAAACGCAATAATTTAAGAAGGAGAATAAACTCAGTAGGTGAATTTTCGCATGGCCCATTACCTCTTGCAACTGAGTTCCATCCATCGTGTTAAATATTCTTATCAAAGTACCCTTAGCACTTGCTGTTGCAAGAAGCAGCCCATCCACTGTCAAGGTAAAGCATGCAACCTGAGAATCATGTGCATTGATGAATTTCGTCATACGAAGTCCAAAATGCTCGATCCGAATCTGTCCTCGACGAAGACCTGGGCAAGCCAAAACAATTGCGTTCACATTCTGAGAGAGGCAACAGAGTCCCCTAGGATTTGCCACAGTTTCAATTTGATGGAGCAGCTTCAAGTCCATAAAATTGTGTACATATATCTTGTGCTCAAGGACAACGACAATTCGATCCCGTCTAAGTTTCACACCACGAACTTCTGACCTAAATGCAAATTCACCGATGCACCGGCTCTGATGGTCATCCCAGATTAGAACTTTATTTGGTGGATACTGGGAATTAGCAGCACCACCAACAAGAGCTAAAATGTTGCAACGGAAGAGCATCTCCACAATTTTAAATCCCCCACTTTTCAAATCTCGCCTGAAAGTCTCCTTAAAGGGCTCACAATTATAGATACGGAAGCCTCGGTTCGTGCCTGCAGCAAAGCAACCATAGTCCTGATTCCAAGACACGGATAGTAGCTCTGTTTCATTGTTGTCATTAAATTCTTGTTCAGGCTGTGCAAATGACCCAGAAGCCCCAGAAATAGGAGAATCATAACTACCAAGCCTTGTTGGTGGCAACATTCCATGTGGCGTTGAAACGGTAGAGCTCATGGGGGAGGAGGGAACAGTCATCAATAGTATGTTTAGCAAGGATATGGGAAGCAAGACCACCACAGATAAGATTCTGCCATCAAAAAATGTCATATCAATGAGCTGCACTATCTCAAGAATCCTCACAAATGACTTAGGATATTGTCAATTATCAATTGTAGATATATGGTAGGCACAGAGTCAAACATTTAAATGATGATGCAACTTAAGAAAAGGTGCGGTACCTCCATGGAACTTACACGAAGTGAAAGTACAAATAAGTACAAGCATTTCTAAGACCCCATTACCAAACAGAAAGCAAAAATGCAACACAGGATTAAAGAAACCAAGAGCACTGTTGGGGCTGCATCTCCCAAACAAACTAAGCAAAAATAGTATTTGGCATCGGACAAGAAAACTGCATATCAAAAGAGAACCGCCAATATGCAGTTGAGAACCGCCAATATGCAGTACATCAATTATGGAAGAAACTCTATTGCTCAATCACCTAATAGCTAGCTTTAGGAATAAATTCTTCTAAGAGTCAAATCAGTCAATATCATAGCCAAAACCGTGCTTCTCGTCTAGATCCCAGATAGTAGGGCACCTGGGAAAAGATTAGGGACAAGGCAGGGTTTCAATCATCAATAGACTTCCAATTGTGAGGACCGTTTGCCAGGCGAGTGTCAATACAATGCAGCCAACAACATCAAAATCACCAGTAGACTTCATAAGTGAGACTTTTGTGATGCGAAAGGTCAATGGAGTTCCCAACACATCAGGAAAGACACTAGATTAGAATTCCCCGGTAGACTTCAAAGGTGAGACCTTGCTCCAAGCCAAAATTTACAAGATCGAAGCCTCCGAAAGCAAGAGCGATTTGGAAGCTCAGCGAGTTAGTGTGTAAAGTAAAGCCATATGTCGGTCCCACGAGAAATACTTTAGCAATGACAAAAAAATCTTCACCCTCTATCAACCTAAACTCTTGGTAGGCAGTCCTCTTCTTGAGGACTAACATGGGTAGCAGATAAGCAAGCGAGAGCCAAGCCAAGCCATCGTTTTGCTCTTAACCCACAAACCCAATTCACATTCTTGAAAACACCAGCTCACACCGATCGAAATTGAACTCCAAAACGATGGGACACACTCCAGCCCATTTCCCAAACCAAAACACCGAAACACACACCAGAACTCGAATCGCGATCAGAAAAAAACCAGAGCCCACTATCCAGACAGTGCCCGAAACGGGGAATGCACGTAACTCGCGACGAATCGGCGTCCGGGGGGCTCGAATCTCCGACCGACGTCGAAGACACGAATCCGCTAACGAGGAAGAAGAAGGGAAACGAACGAAGAAGACAAAAGCCCTACGAGATCCCAGGGAACAGCGATTGGAGATCGAGGTTTACCGTTTTCCGGATTGCGATTCGTCGCCGATCGATCGGGAGAGATGGAGAGAGCTGCCCGCACAGAATCGCGAGATGGAGACGACGATGAAGTGAAAAGACGAAGACTATATTCCTTGTTTTCCAATTTGCTTTTGACGCAGTTGTCGGGGCAATTCCATGGTTGCTTTTCTTTTTCGAATAATAATGCGAACGGTTCCTAAATTTTGATTTAACGTGTGATAAGATTCTTAATATTTTAATTTATTTAATTTGATTTAAGACTTTAGTATGATAAATGATGTTATTCTTGAACTTTTAATTAATTTAATATGATTTCGAAACTTTTAATATATGTTCAATTTACTTTATACATTGTATGACAATGAGTAATATTATCCTTTAAGTTGAATCTGCCTGCTGGAACATAGCAATTTTAGTGAATAGACTAAATGAATATTTATTAAAAGTTTAGGGATTATATTAGAACGCTAAGAGTTCAAGGAATAACTTGCAAATTGAATTAAAGTTTGTAGGTCATATTAGACACATAAAATATCAAGGATGATATTGTACATTGGTCAAAGTTCAATGACCATTTATGTCATTATACTTTTCTTTTTTAGGTTGTGGTCTGTTTTTTGTAATATTTTGGTGAAGATTTTCTTAATACGTTTTGTAAACATTTTCCCCTGTTATTCTTTTGGGCCGTACTCTTGTTCGGCCCAATATTCTTCCACGGCCCAAAGACGATGCCACATTTTGGGAAGCTATATTTGAGGTGTTGCGGTGACAAGGTCCAAGGTCAAGTTTTGTGTGTCATTCAAGATAGGTCAAATTTCTCTTCCAATGTGAATTCTTTAGTGGGTTTAATAAGGTTTACAGAGATTCCTTTAATTAGGATAATATACACCAGGTGGTCTTGAAATGAGCTACGGAAGTTTTGATTACATGAGATCCCAATCTATTTAGCCGAAGATGTAAAATGTTATGTGAGTTTATGATACTTAAATGTGCAGATAAGTGTTTTATCAAGTTTCTTGCAAGAAAAATCATTTATTTAATGTGCAAATAAAAGCTTCCTACTCATTTTTAGATTGATTTCCACTAGCATGCTATATAGATATATTGCAATTCACCCGATGCACTACTCTCTATCATTTCAATGAATGTAACTTGGTATTTATCTAGGGTTGGGTGATGCAACACCAATCACAATTCACATGATTTACCAACCTAGGTTTCCTGGATTTAATTGAGTTCAATTATCCCACATGCAAGTTGCTAGAAGTTGCTAGAAGCGCATGCCTTCCAAACAAATCCAAATTTGGTCTCCCGAACCCTAACATATGATCTATATATTTGTGTGTAGGTGCACTCGTGCGTAATCAACTAATCTAGTTTATTGTATGTTTATTTTTTCTGGTCAAAAGTTTGTTTGATATTGCATTGTTTAGATATGTCTTTGCTTAAGGCAGATACAAAATCCTCTTCTAAGAAAGTTATGACATCAAACTAAACAGTCTATACAGTCAGGACATAAGACATGCTTTCATCATCTTGTGCAAAAATTTGATACTATCAATTTTGTAAATAAAAAAAAAAAATGTAGGGTTGTTATATATATTCAATTACCTCCTAAAAGAACATGCATATCACATATAATAATTAAAAAGATTATAATCAAAAGTATTGCACAAAAGTTCTCTGACCCTACCATAGGATCTAATTGACTCTTGAATCTTTTAAATTAGTGCAACTACATAAACTTTTATCGAAAAGTTTAAGCAGGTCCCATTATGTTTGGTGGAAGTGATTAGAGAATTTTGAAATAATTATGAGAGGAGCAGAGAAAGCACTTGAATGTGGACTGGGTAAATATATTGTTTAGATGCAAGCGAGGGAAAAGAAGGAAAAGAATATGTCATGCGGTAAATATCCCTTTATATATTTACAAGTAGATGTAAAATAAGAATATAAATGAAAAAAGGAATACCGTTGTTTATTAATACACAAATCCCCCGAAATCTCTCGAAACATACATAAATTTTAGTTTACTAATCTTTCCTAGTTTCTCCCAATCCAGCGTAATCATTTTCTTCCATCTCTTTTCCTAAAAAAAAAAAGAGAGATTCGGTTTTTAAAATCATTTCTTCTAACCCCTCCTAGCAACCGCAATTAAGGACTAGCGAGTGGAGTCAAGTCGAAACAGAATAGCTACATCGGAAGGTTCGACCAGATCACCAATCTCCCGAAAAAAGTTGATGTTCTGTTGCGTTTAAAAAAATACAACTTACGATTGTCTCGTAGACAAAGTCTTAGCGTACCAAGTAGCCAATTTGCATCATTACTCATCGGTAAAACTTAATTATAATTTTCAAAAAATAATATTGAGATTTAATTGTATCAATTAAAAGGTTTAGAATTGGATTACGTTCATTTTGTACATAAAAATATTCGAGGCTTTTGGTGAACTTTTTCCCTTATATCTCAACCGCTATTCCATTCAAATTATTTCATGATGTGCCAAAATTTAAATTAGAGGAGAAGCCATCAAAAGAATTACCTGGATGGACACACGCACGAGGCTTTCTTGGGAGACCCCATCTTTTAGCACAAACATGAATCCGTCCAGCTTCAAAAGTGATCATCTACACATCATTCAAGATTGTAAGAAAGCATTTGGAGTACGGGTGCCGCAGCCAAATCAGTCCCTTTCATCAGACTTCACTTACCTTTATTTTTTTTATAATTTAATAAAGATTGGATTTTGATGTTAATTGTTGTTCTTTAGGCTTAATCTGGGACCAGCGCATGCCTAATCAATATTATTTTTTCTTTAAATTGCGCATAGAATGGTGGCATTGCACTACTTTGAAGGTTTTACTTGTAGCTTGATGAGCAATTGTAAATGAAAAGAAAACACACAAGCGGCCTTTTCAACTATTCATCTGGGAGGATGAATAGTTATGATCTTCAAATTATTGATGGATAAGGCCAATTGTGTAAAATGTTATTTGAGCCGGCGATGTATGCTCGATTTTTTCTTGAATCGAATGCCCCGCACAAAAAAGAAGGAACTCGTTAGTTGAATGTCTATGCATAGTCATTACCATGAAGGCTGAATTTCAAACAAGATAAATATAGAGAAATCCATCGCCCAAGTCTCATTTTTGAGAAAGAAAAACACTGTCGTATGATTTCTTTTTTATAAGTCTATGAATTTAGTAAAAGGTTTTTTTTTTTATTTATTTTTATTTTGCCTTTGCATTACTCATCAAGATTGCTTGTGCCACAAAATAGTTTTGCTGTTTGCAGACTCAAATGCATTTATCCTCCAACTAATGTCACTAACAATGTTACTAAACATTATTCAATTCCAACATATGTACAAATTCGACAAAGGACTCCAAACACAGACATTTATTCAATTCAAACCATGGACTCCTTGAAAACCTATTAAACACAGTCGCCCACCTAGATACAAACCTTACAATTTGCATATCACCGGATTTTATATAATGAATGAACGGCCCATTTCTTCTTCTTTTTTTCACTATTTAGGAGAAAATCCATACTGGGGGCGTGCGACACTACTCCATCCCTCGTAATTCGACGCTAATCTCCCCCATGCCAAACACTTCATTTATAGCACAGGCACACACGTGCGCGGAGATCCAGCCATCTAAAAGCCCTTGAAACACACCCTACAAGGCTCCCGAACCAATAAATCCAGCTCTGCAGGTGTAGCCTTTAGCATATGATACAATGATCTAAAGAGTTCGCATACAGATAAAGTGATTTGAATGAATGACCACTTTGAGCGCGCACTGATGCCGTACGCCATTCCATGGTGGAAAAGATGCGTCATTCTCTGAGTCAGGGCCATGGTGTTGGAAAACGTACGATATAGAAATGGCGAAAGTCCTACATTAGAGAAATACTAGGTCAGTTTTTGTAGTTAAAGTTGTCATAATCATAGTTGAACAGAACGTGTAATCACGCTATGGACGTAAAAGGATGTGTTTTTCTCGCGTTCCTAGAGTGGGTTAACCCCAGATGAATGAGACCAAAATCTAGATTGAATGCCCTTTATTATGGATTATAGTTGGGAAAGAAGCACATGTATCATTTCCCAAGCACAAAACAAAAGCCCAGAAAACCCCATTTGCTCATTGAACTAACGTGTGAAAAGAGATATCTGAAACGGTAATTGACTATACAGATCAAGAAAAAGATGTAGTCCTTTTGGTTTAGATGTTCATATGATCCTTTTAAGAATCAAGAATCCATCAGAATGCATATTGTAAGAATGCTTGGCAACCATGGATTCACTTTGTTGTCATTGGAGACTTTACAGTCGAGTAGTATAAGTGACAATGTACCTTCTGAATGATATTTACTTTGAAAAAAAATAAAAATACACTCTTACAACCCTTTATTTTTTCCTCTGGGAAAAGCTTACATTGGATAAATTAACCATGGAACCGAAGAAAGGTCGACAACCTCAAAAACAATTAAAATGTGAGACAACCCAAAAAGATAAACACAAAATCATCTGCATTTGATGGTACAGGAAATTAGATCTGTGTATCACAAACTTCACTTATACCATCGAATCAATTTCAAGTTGCACCCCTACATTCAACGATCACCCCTTGCATTTTTCTTTGATGGTTGCTTCCATGTTCTAAGGACATATAGTGCCGCACAAAAAATAAGTGCAGAAAAATGTAGTTGCACAAGGTGTCAATTACCAGCTAAATACCCATTAAGGTCTATAATTTTCATAAACCTTACAGTTCACAAGGCAGAAATGCAAATCAACTTCGCGTGCACATCGGCTTAAAAGTTTCTCTTCCATTTCGCAGCTGTTTACTTCATCTTTTTGCGTTTATTTCAATATATTTTTTCTGCCATCTCAAGAAACATATCTTACCTTTCTTCTCTTCTGCTAGGGCAAAACTGGAGAGAGAGAGAGAGAGAGAGAGAGAGAGAGAGAACCCTAGAGAGAGAGAGATGAATGGCAAGAGCAAAAGCTGCTATCTCTGCTTAACCCACAGCTGCAAGTGCAACGCCAAAAAGCAGAATACCCATCTGTGAAACACCTCCTGTACGCTAAATAAGTATAAAATAAAGAATCTGCACCAAAATTCAGCAGATAAAAAGCCCAAAAAGAAAAAGTGAGGTGAAGCAATAATATATTACCTTAACTAGAACAGAGAACGAGGTTTTCAGATTGTTTATTTTCGGCCAAATCTCTGTATTCAACCGCCACTTATAAAACAACATCGGATTAAGAAGTTAAAAAGAGCCATCAAATATGACAAGAATGAAATAAGAACCATACAGACAGCACTGGCATAAGATAATGCCAAAGACCACATGGCACGGTCCCTCATGGGAATATATTAAAGAAAGGAAGAAATTATACACATTTGTACTTCATTGTATCGATGAACTCAACGAACTGAGGATTTTCAAAACGAAAAAGCACAAACCAAACTCGTACTTGCGACTGCAACTAGTATTAAAAAAACCCAGTTCCACATAAGAACCCTAATAAAAAAGACTTAATGCACCTGTAGATTTATCATCTTTTACGAGGTGGAAGGAGAGGCCGCATGGTGCTTGACGCATGGTAATAAATTCTTGAACTTTTTTTGGAGAGGGATTAAATTATCTTAATTTAATTTCCAAGAAAATATCGTTTGCTTCAAACTATGAAATCCTACCCCCAGTTAGCTACAAGTTCCAACACATCATAGACCCACTAGAGAAATAAAAAGCTGGTTTTTCTTTTGAGCATTGGAGGAGAGTTGGCAAGTTGCATGGGAAAATGAGCAATCAATGCAGGTGTGATGGAGATTAAAGACAAAGAAACCAAAGGAATTCCCTATTGAGTCCTTCACGAGAAACCCTTTCCTTCGAATTACAGACTGCGTATCAAAAGCAACGCTTATGTCGCAGCACATCCGATCAAACACAAATTATTTGGTAATTCCTTTAAAAAAAGGACATTAAGAGTGATTCATATCATTCTATCTTTGATATGTTACTAAAAGAATTCACGATTGTTGTCGTCATGTGATATGATCACATATACTTAATAAGCATCTGCAAAGAAATCAGCCCCATTTCTCTGCAAAAGAAGCTGAGTAAATCACTTCTCAACCCGTCTGATGATTTTCAAAACTGAAGAACTATGTTGCGAGCAAGAGGGGAATATGACATAGCAAAAAGGTGTTCTTAACAAGCACTCCATCGCGGCAGCAGAAGGACTAAAAAAAAAGGCTGAATTTAAAAGGTGTTCTTATGACGGAAAGCACAAACAGTATTTGATACAACAAAACATCATCTTTTCACCTCATCGTGGGATTGTAAGGAGAGAAAGATTGCATTAATCCTACCATGAAGAAAGGCAAGCTGGAGTCTCTGACACCGTGGGTTGCAGAGCTGACACTGTTTTGATCATTAAGGATGCAATTCGAAATCGCAATGCACGCTCGCGCTTACTAGCACATGCCAAGACTTGCATACCACCTTGAAAACAATCGAATAGAATCCAAGAGAAAGAGCAATCGAAAAGGATGAAAGAGAGCTGAGAACAAGGGGTGAAGGAGCTCCCTTCAGTCCAAGCAAGGAAAAGAAGGGAGCGAAATTATCTCCCGCATCATTCACACGGTCAATAGTAGATCCACATGATTTCTACTGATTGATCAAATGAATGAGTCGGCAGCCAATTCAACCCCGATTCCTCCATGAGTGGACTGAAGGAAGCTCTCTCTCCCATGGTTTTTCCAGCACAAAATTGCACTGAAACTCATAAAGGATCCAATTCTTCATGAAACAATGCTAAACAAGAGTCTCCTCAAACTAGCTCTCAGACCACGGATTTCTAGATGCTTGAAGCAACATGTAAAATGAAAGCAATCTCACGAACAAACCATTGCACCAAATTCTACTAGCTAGTTTCTCCTGGTTCATACAGATGGCAGTTAATCAACCGAAGCTTTCCAGAAGAATTCCCTTCAGAAGGCTCGATTCTGCTTGTGCACACGACCAGCTAGAATTGAAAAATAGAGTTTCTCTACTTGACAAAGATGGTGATAACCAAATGAACAAAATCTTTATGGAAGACATGCAATGCTTAAAGCAAAAGAGAACCAGAGACAATTCTTTGGTATTGTTTTGGATGATCCCGTCCATAACAAGCATAATTTTGGAAGACCATGCTTCTAAAATCGATTGTGCAAGCAAACAGAGGAAACAAATAGCAACATTAAAATGGAAAAAACTTCAGCAAAATGGTGGCATCAAGAAACATCACTAGTCTCATCTTATTCTAAAAGTATCAATCATCATATGCTAAGCAATATGAACTTGACAACCGAACGAAGCTGGGTGACAGTCGAGAGGGTAATAAAAAGCGAACCCAATGATCTTCAGTGTTGCTACATCCAATTCTTCTGGTATACAATACGAACTCTTTTGACCAAGGAAAACCCTAGCTACAATGTGATCACACGCTTAAGAAGAGTAGATGCAAGGAAAAGTACGAGAGTCAGCCCTAAAATGATAAATGGACAGTTTATCGCCTCATGAACAAGAGACGGATAAGTGACAAACCTCTTTTGCAAGCGGAAAACTACCGCAAGTCACAAGCTCAGACTGTTGTTGAACAAACATAAATATACACAACATATGGGAAACACAAAAAGTATCTCATCACAGGCATAAATATGCGGAGAGAGAAGAGGAACTTACTTCTTAGGGCAGGGTAGGATGGAGGGTACAAACTTTATGACTAAGCACATTCTATTTCCCTCCAGGCAAAAGCAAGGAGTGAGCTGAATAATACAAATTTGAAAAAAGAAACTTTTCTACAGAGACTGATGCCCTAATCAATAACTTTGCATTGTGTACTAGGTGCAAAGCAATGAAGACCTAAAGCTATAGTTAGTGATAAGAAGCTATTATCCTACGAAAAAAAAAATCACCGCCAAAGGGGAAGAAAAATCAGATTAAAATAATCGATAGAGCAAAGCCCACAGTAGAAGAGGTCAACTGCACCGGTCCTTCATAAAGTTCATAGGGTGTGTGTGTGTTACTGGTTTCCAGCTGTTGATCCAACCCTAACCAAAATTTTCATCCCAGTGGTTGGTGTGGTGATGCTTTGCAGACCTGTGTATGCACACACAAACACATGTCGATATAGCGCCCTCATCCTACCGCCACGAGAGCTAGCTAAGAACACTACTAAAAACATAATGAGAAAGAGAGACGGGTGGGGGTGAGGAGGCGCCTATTGTGAGTTGTGACATTTAGAGAGGTGGAGAGAATGAAAAAGAAGGGCAACAGGAGGGAGACTATATAAAAGAGGAACTTGCAGAAAATAAGGAGACGATGGGTCATAGTCTTCATGAGAAAGAGAGAAGATGGGTCATAGTCTTCATGAGAGTCAGAGACAGGAAAGTGACACAAGATCTCAGAAAATCCAACATACTGGAGATTAAAATGACTCTATGAAAGAGAGAGAGGGAGAGAGAGAGAGAGAGAGAGAGAGAGAAGACTTTTCTTTTTCAGACTCTCCCAGGAGTGTCTTGAGTGTCGAATATGATAATGTAGACAGAGAAATGAAATGTTCGAAGGGACTGTCACAGTGTGATGAAGCCAAAGCGACACCATTTTTGCTTCAAAAAGCAAAAAGATAGGTCTGTCTTTAGCCAAGAATCAAAGTGAATGATGCTAGATCATGACTTATAAGAGAAATGGTAGAGGTTGTGTGTGTCCTGTGACGAGAAAGGAAGGAATCAAACCCCTTTTTTCATCTCTCTCTCTATCTCTGGTCATCACTGTAACCCTAGAGCTGGCGATGCTGGCAAAAGAGACTTTTCTTGCTTTCTTCTACAAAACCTGAATATGCGGAATAACCCAGACTGTGCCTTACAGTTCTTGGACAAGATAGCTCGAGTCAGACGTAAAATAATACTTATCCCCTCATAAAGAAATTCGTTTTTTCATAGAAAAAATAAATTATGACAATTGTTAGAAAAAAAGAAAGAAAGTCTTGCAGAAAAAATGGGTGTTCAGGGAATCATTAGTCGTGCCAACTAAAAAGTCGCATGAATTATCGTAATCATGATTCACGAGCACCGAAATGTGAGGGAAAGGGAAAAAGGAAGATGCAGGTTTGACATATGCATTTGAGGACAAAAAAAGGATGAAATCCTCCATATTTGTGGACAGAATTCCAGAGTTTCTGGTCTTTTTCATTTCATACTCTGATTTTGCAGTTGAATTGTTGATTGCTAAATGGGGTCTTCAGGTTTTCTTCTCGGAAGTTTCAGCTAAAAACACGCATAAATCTTTGTCCAAAGGAACAGCAAAAGCCCAGACTTCCTTTGTTTTTTCCTATTTTTTTGAGTTGGACATGTTCCTTGCTAATCTCAATAACAGCCTCAAATGGTTTTTCTTTGCCTTTTTAATTATCGACTGTCATTTATTTACAGCACTCACCAGATAAAACAGATGAAGTTTTGAACTTAGGTTTACAGCAGTCACCAGACAAAACAGGTGAACATATTTTAGTCTCTTATTCTTGAAATGATATGAGAAGGCCGACTACACCTTTGGGGTTAAATTGATGTTTATCTGTCATATTTGTGTCCAAAAATATTTTCACAAAATGTTCTTATAAAAAATGAACAAAATATATTAATTCATATATGTCGAGTGGATTAGATTTTGAGATTCTTTCATTAAGAATCTCTTCATATCGCAATGAAAATTGTTATATCTCTATTACGAAATAAATGAACTCTATATTCGTACTTTACATCACAACTCGATTAAGTAGGATTTTCCCACACTAACATGGTGTAAATTTGACCATCAATGTACTTTTTTATTTTCATTTTATGAATGTTTGTTCATGCTCTCTATTAATTGGCAACACAATAAAGTAATTCCAAGGTATAGTTTTAATATTCCATTTCTTTCTCACCATAAGGTTTGAAGATGAGAATGTGTGACATCTCCAACCCACTTCATTGCAAGAGAGTATTGGATCTTAGCAAATTCTTAAAATGTTCGAGGGGAAAAAACATGCGAGATATTCACTGTGGGACAAGAGACCTTACAATGTCATCCACGTATTTCCTCTCAATTGGAAAGAAAAATATTAATTAGAAATTATGAAGCATTTTCGATGGTGAAGGTAGACACCACACTAGAGTTTTGGCTTTATCTACTGTCGGATAGGCATGTACAGTAGCTTTCCACGCCTGAAGTGAAAAAAGTAAGTGAAAAGCCTACCCTTTGGGCAAGTTTCTCAACCAACCACCAGTTCTAGCTCCCGTGGTTGATAGACTTGTGCAAGACCATAATTGTGAAGAGAATATTAAGTTTAGCAATTTTTAATTTCATGATACAAACAAAGGGTACTCAAAAACTCCCCTTGGAAGGAGAATATTTCAGTGTTTTATCAGAACCGTGATGTCTAAATATTCGGGAAGTCCAACAGACCACGTGGTAAATTCTTTCAGCTTCTTGGTCCCTGCGTGATTGTTTCTAAGGGAATGGTAATGTTCTTGCTATTAAACAGGCTACTTGAGTATATCTTCTAAATTCATTGGAAAGATCGCACCTCCCCTCTATGAATCACTTTAACTCTGATGTACGAATAAGGAATTGAGAGCGGTCAGTATCCTCCTCGTGTATGAAGTTGATTTCTTGGTAATGCACTCCTCTTCATTACTGGTACTTATCCTTGAAAACAATGAAGATAGAAGAAAATTTTGAGAAAATTATATTATGCTTCACTCAATTTGTTATATCTCTATGCTGCTCCTCAAATTCATTTTTCGCTAAAAAATATATATCCATTAGGTTTATCAAAAATACTATTTATTGTAAAGAATAAATAGTCATCTCATGCAGTAAAGGAATTAAAACTCAACGATTTTCTCTTCACTTTCAAACTCCTTAAAATTTTGCATACTGGCAAATACTAGGAAGTGCCATCACCCTTCAAGTTCTTGGTTTATCTTAATGGAATCGATACCCTAAAGTTGTTTAACTAAACCACATCCAGTAAAGCAGGATCACCATTCAGTCTTGTAGCGGGGACTTGTCATTTTGGTTTGTTTAAAAAAAAAAAATAGTCAGGTCACGATTCAGGACTCTTACTTCATTCCATCAAATTCAACATCTTTATTACCTTCCGCATGCTTGTACCATGCAGATTATCTTAATTTGATCTTCGTATGTTTGCTTCGTTGATTCTTGTGGGGATTCATAGGTTGTTCTTCAATCTTTCCAATGAATTGGACATTTCCAACTGTAAGAGCATAAAACCCTCGGTCGATCATGTGTTTGCCCCTTACTCGGTATAGCTTCTCACATCTTTTCTCAAAAGAAACTAGGAAATCTTTTGTTATGATCTCTTGATAAGTCATGCGACGACATGATTATGCGTACAAGTCCCTACAGACCATGAGTAGCAACTAGTTATGATGCCACAGGTTCAACTGCGGAAAGTAACTTTCGAAGATCCCATCTTCTTTTCAAGAAACGACTCTATTACGATAGCCGCGTACTTTCCTTTTTCCCTTACAAGCAGAGACATGTTTCCACGGCCATCTTAAGTGTGGATCAAGTGTTCTCAAACGCACTTATGTAGAAAAACTTTGAGCTGGAGATCTTCTTAAGATGAATACATGGTAAATATGAATCTTCTCAACTGAAAGCAAAAGAAAGAGGGGCAGAAAACAACTCCGGGAGCAGAAGCAGGCATGTCATGAGTTGGCCATTCATTCTAAGATCTCAAACACAACATTCATGAACAATAATCTTTATTTTTGAAAGAAAAGGAGTAGCTATTACAAACAGTGCCTGAAAATTCGACATGATCGTGGCAGGCCAGGAAATGCAGGAGAGCCCATCCAAGCTTACACGCAAGGAAATTTGATTTTATTTGGTTGCATCTTCGACTGGAAACGCTTGGTTGAGATTAACATCGCTCAACCCCTCCACTTGTCTTTGCGCTGCCTGATCTCCCTGAGACATTCGACGGGTGACTTGCAGCCTACGATCTCCTGCAAAGTTGCAGAAGAATTTCCACAAGACAAGAAGCATTAGAGCATCACTCTGTCGGGTAGAAAACGAGCTAAGGAAAGAGAATTAAACACCCCATGCAAATTCCTATTTGTGGATTCACGAAGTTGATAGGGAAGGAGGTTCTCATAGAGAATTAACTTCACCTGCAGCTCCGGTAAATCAACCCGCATAAAAGGGTTGGTCTCCATTTCTTCCTCAATGGTGGATGGAATGGTCGGGAGGCCTTTCTCCTGCTGTTGCTGAGCCCATGATAACTTTTGCTTTATTTTCGTGTTCTCTTGTTCAACGGTGAGAGCAAACAGCAAGTTCTTCACCGTATACTAGAAAATAGCGTTTAGGAACATTGTTCAGCTTTTTGCCAAGGAAAAGAAAGCGAGAAACGTCATACAAAAAAGAAAATCACGTTAGCTCTCTGACGTTGAGTATCTGAACGTAACAAAAATCTGCATCAGGAGCCAGTCGTTATTCTCACTTTTCTATACCATGTCGCATCTCGCATAGTACAATATCAAGAATACACAGCAACACACCGAAGAACATCTACAATTCAAAAAGCTTGGGAGTAATCGTACCAGCTATAGCATGATGGCCATGCCAAAGTCCATATTTTGTTAAAATTACAGATTATTTCCACTCAAGCCTCATGCTCATCCATATTAACTGCTAAAAAGATTCATTAATCTCCCTCATACAATATGATCTCTCTTTTTAACATAAAAGCCACGCAGCATAAGAAAACCGTATTTATTCTCTCACATAACAGTTGGCCAAGAGAAGGAGAAGAACCGCATCTCAGCATTATCTAAAATATCTAAACAAATAATCAGCCTAAGTATACTCTGTAGAGCAACTCCGGCTACTTAGCTTTACTTTATTCAGCCAAACTATCCACGCTACTCCCATGAAGCTGAAAGCAGAAGAAATGGAAAGAGTAAGCAATATCAGTATCTTACCTCATGGCCGCAGTAGACTCGAGTTGGTTTTGGCAATGACCCCAGTGTTACACAGAGCGATTGGTACATCTGCTCTGCTGTGCCTTCAAAAATTTTTCCACACCCAGCGATGAACTGCATTCGAAGATATGCATATTTGTAAGATTGTACGCACAACTTGTCAAACTTTTAATAAACAGACCTTGTCCCAGCCACAACACAACGATGGCAATAATGCCAAAGTGTAGACATGTTAAGAAATAAGATCAACAAAGCATATGGCCCTCACGAAATCTCTGCTTGAAGCAGCGACTGCATCCAAATAATTTTAAAGTTAACTCCTAAGTTATAGAAACACATATCACGCCTCCTAGATCTTGCTCTTCAAGTTACATGACTAACTGGTGGATAAAATGTGACCACGTGATTTATCACTAGTGCAAGTAATGAGATGAACTATCAACTCACCAGTGTGTCACCTGTGAAAACAGCAGCATCTTCGTCCCCTTTCCCAGTCACATAGTAACTTATGTGCCCTTTGGTATGGCTGGCAACAGCATATCAAAAAATTAAAGAAACGGGGACAATAGCACCAAGCTCCAACAGAAAGTTTGTATCTCCATCTTCCACAGGTAAGTGATTTAACTCGAAACAAGAAATTGTCATGAAGTGATACGTCAGACTATGGTTGGAAGAGCAGCTAACCAGCTAATCTTCCCATGAGCATCAACATATAGACATTCCTTATTTAAAGGGAAAAAAGGCCCCAAGATAACAATGATAATGAGATCATTAGAGACCCAACATCCTAAGGAATGGCTTACTTTTACCGTGCATCACAAGGGTCATAATGCAGTGGCTATATGTCACATCCAAAAGTCAAAATAAAAACTAACTACATGTAATAACACAACAATCTTCAACTTCCAAGATTAAAAGGGAAACGAAAGCTCATCTTAATGCAGAGCACTCTTATGGAATGGAATACCAGACAAGCCATTCAAATGACGAGAGCGGAAAAAATCTCTCTCGTAATGCGGAGAGACTTCAATGTCC
The DNA here is from genome assembly GCA_016097605.1 of Eucalyptus guilfoylei. Classification (NCBI taxonomy): domain Eukaryota; kingdom Viridiplantae; phylum Streptophyta; class Magnoliopsida; order Myrtales; family Myrtaceae; genus Eucalyptus; species Eucalyptus guilfoylei. Next base: position 1,148,155 of record CM027869.1, read on the forward strand.
CCATTTATCAGAAGTGTAAGTCTGCCAATATATTTCTATAGCGTGTGATGATTTAGGCATGAAGAAATTGAAAAAAAAAAGAAATTACCCAGGAGTGTGAAGGCATAGTATGTTGGTTTCCTTCCCAAGAGACACCTTATCACCGTTTTCCACCTTATTGGTGCAAGCCTTCACATTGTCGATCGAACCGCCGTACACCTTGATCTCGGGTATCAATTGCTTTATCTTCTCATTCCCCCCAGCATGGTCCCTAGCAGAATCAACACATGCAAGTCGACCCGTTAATTCACGAAACCAGCTAAAAGAAGCGGACCTCGATATCACTTCCTCCATCTCGCACAACGCGTTCGTCACGATCGAAAAATGAGGCAACAAATTGCTTTGAAAGAGCGTTTTTCACCCAGAAAAATATCATCTTTCGGCGAATTCTTAGTCTTTGCATACAATAGGAGAGCAATCGATGCTTTCGCAAGCGAGATAATATTCAATCGAGGTGAAACGAATTTCAGCTCGGTTCAGCCTACACTGTCCACTGACCAGTGATGGTGAGTGGTAAGCACGAACTTCAGGTCGACGCCGTGCTCCCGAGCCGCCTTCACCACCTTCTCGGGCTCCGCGGGATCCACGGCCGCCGCTTCCCCGGTGCTCTCGTCGACGATCCTGTCGATTCAATCCATGAAAACCACCGGAAAAACAAGAAACAATCGTCGGAGAAGAAACGGGAACGGCGAGGGGGGGAAATCCGATGGGTGGAGGGGTGGATTACAGGTAAGCGAAGTTGTCTTCCAAGCAAGGGATGTGGTGGATCTTCATGGCGGATGAGCGAGCTTCTCCTCGATCGGGATCGCTTGCTCGTCGCTGCGCCGCCGGGAGTCAAGACGCTGGAAGAAGCGTGTCTCGACAGACGTCTGGAATCTCCGTTCGGCGGTTGGTGAGTTTCTTTTTTTTTTTGAACAGTGGTTGGTGAGTTGGTTGGACGGACAGCTGCCACGTGAGATGGGAGGACACGTGCCGCCTCGGCATGCCAACGTGGCAGAACCTGATTCGAACCGACTAATTACAAGATCCGAACCGTGACCAGTTTGATTGGAAACAGATTGGTTCTCATCTAGTCCGGTAGAGACCAAAGAACTGAGAACCGAATTGGGAGGACTGGTTCTCAATTTTTGGAATCTGGGACCGGATTGATTAGTCTCGAGACTGAAAACTAGATCGATCAATTGATTGGATCTAGTTCTAATAAATCAATCATCATTTATTTTTTATTATTCAAAAAAGTGATCTAGGCATGTCAATTTTCAATCGCTTATTGAGGATAAACATGTAAAAAAAAAAACATGTATCGTTTATGTTGGAGGGAGCTCCTGTTTGACTTGGCTTTACATGTTATGTCATCGTAATGTACATTAGGCATTAAGTTGTTAAAGCAAATTGTCGAATATCAACTTCTAGCATCATAAACATTAGGGTTGAGCGTCACAGAATATATGCTATGGAAAACTAGAATAGATTAGAATTGTTTAAGAATACTGGGTCCGACGCGACCCGACCCGTTTGTCCCGGTGACGAGGGCAAAAGCAACGCGCGGGTCAAGAGTTGACCATTCAAAGGCGGTGGGCTGGGCTTTGGGCTCAAGAAAACTGGGGAGAGATTTACGTGAGCCGTGAGCTCACAGCGATGGGCGTCCAAGTCCACGGCGAACTCCCCTATATAAAGCGTCCCCGCTAGGGTTTCTACGGTTCTCTCCTTCTTCATCGCAGCGCCCATTCGCTTTCTCTGCAGGACAATCGGCGGGACGTCGCCATGGGGAGAAGTACGTCTCTCTCTCCCTCTCTCTCGCTATCTCGTTTTGTCTTCTGGTTCGACCAAAGGCGTTGGCGTGTCGAAGCTGCTCCGTTTTTCTCGTGATTTATGCGGGATTCCTCTTGAGTGGATTTATGTTTTTTTTTGTTTTTTTTGGGGCTCGGTTCATTTCTGGCGCTTGCTTGTGATCTGACGAGATTGAGGATATCGATGGGGGCGGGGTGGTCGATTTGATCTTTTCCGCCTTCCGATTCATTGGTTCTTCTGGCGGTGGGGTGGGGGAGGGAATTTTTCCGTTCGAATGAATATGTGAAGGTGGTATTGGTTTCCTCGCGAACTGTTGCGTGGACGAAATCGATGGGAATCTCGTTGCGGTCGAAATTCCTGATCTTCTATTGTTGAGGCGGCGTGGGATGCTCGAATTTTTTTTGCTTTTACGTATCGTCTGCATCTGCATCCTGTATGCTAGGATTATGAGTTTTCTTTGTAAAGTGGTGGGATATGGCATTTATTATTGAACTTTATGCCGTGAATTCTGACTTGGGGACATTGTTCATGGAAAGAAAATGTTATAAATTGTCTGCGGTACCTGCATCCTTTGCATTGTTGCTGCTTCAGCCGCTTGTCAAATCTTGTTTTTCTCTGCAAGAGATGTTTTTGCTTATTAGGTTAGGCCGTGGTGTATGTTTTTGGGGACTGAATTGCTGAGGCTCCGACTTCTGGATTTAATTATTTATTACGATGTATGTGATCTGATTTGAGTCTGTGGTTATTGTAGGACCGGCAAGGTGTTATCGTCAGATCAAGAATAAGCCATACCCGAAATCGCGGTACTGCCGTGGTGTTCCTGATCCTAAGATCAGAATCTATGATGTCGGGATGAAAAAGAAGGGTGTGGATGAGTTCCCCTTCTGTGTTCACTTGGTGAGTTGGGAGAAGGAGAATGTTTCGAGTGAGGCCCTGGAAGCGGCTAGGATTGCTTGCAACAAGTACATGGCCAAATTCGCTGGAAAGGATGCTTTCCATTTGAGAGTGAGGGTCCACCCCTTCCATGTTCTCCGTATCAACAAGATGCTTTCCTGTGCCGGGGCTGATAGGCTCCAGACTGGTATGAGAGGTGCTTTTGGAAAGCCACAGGGCACATGCGCTCGGGTTGCCATTGGTCAGGTCCTGCTCTCAGTGCGGTGCAAGGACAGCAACAGCCACCATGCCCAGGAGGCTCTTCGCCGTGCAAAGTTCAAGTTCCCTGGCCGCCAAAAGATCATTGTCAGCAGGAAGTGGTATGTGTTTTGACCTTTTGGCCTGTCTTGTAGCTAGAGACTTTAATTGCATGCGTGTCGATGAGTGTAACTTGATAACAAAGGTTGTGGCTGTAGCAATAGAAATTTTATACTTGGTCCATATCTGAGTATTAAAGATCTGTTTCCGAAGGTAGACTCCTAAGGCCCTTCATGTTTTATCTGGCTCTTCTCATCGCTTGCTCCCAGCCTATTGCTTCCAAAATAAAACAAGATGTGATGCGTAATGTGCTGAAACCTGACTATGGAAAAATTATTTTCTGTTGCTGTTTGTCTCCGTCACCTGGCCGTCTTTTGGAAAATGCAAAGTTGTTAAGTAGTTTTTTCTCTCTTCACTTTATTTGTGGGTCGTTTGTAATAAATTTTTTATGATTAGACTATAAGTTTTGTTTTGGAACTTTGTAACAGGGGATTTACCAAGTTCAGCCGTGCTGACTATTTGAAGTGGAAGTCAGAGAACAAAATTCTTCCAGATGGTGTGAATGCTAAGGTGAGTATGCTTGTGTTTGAATAACATATTTAAAACTTGTCAGACATTCTTATTGCTTCATTATATGAGAGTTTTGTTCCTCCAGTGTCCAAGAGTAGGCTTCTCAATGCTTTAAAAGTGATGTCATGTTACTGAGGTTTCTTCACTTTATACGGAGGAGGAATTTTTTTTTTTTAAGTGGAGGCAATCATTTGAGGGATAGTTTTCATATTCAGTCATGTTTTGTACCCCAAATATACCTAAAACTCTCTTTGCTTTAGACTCTGTTTGGGTTTAAGATTTTTCAAGTCTAATTGGCCTGTTCTTGATGTTATATACGTCTTTTTCTATGCACCATTGAATTCTTATTGATGACTCACGAGTTCATGATTGGCGTCTATTGCAGCTCCTTGGATGCCATGGACGTCTGGCGAATCGTCAACCTGGAAGAGCTTTCTTGCCTACAACTGCTTAGGAATATCTGGTGTTGACTAGAATATTTCCTGATTTTGTATTCTGAACCTGTCCGTCTTAGTATCATCTGTTGTTTTCTCTCAGTATTCAGAGTTGGATTGGGCTTAAGTGTCCCGAAGTTTATGCACATTATATTTGACTTTAATTTTCTTCGATTACTCTCCATCGATAACTCCAGTATTTTATATACATTCAGTTTGGGCGGTGATGCATTGAGCAAGTGTCTTTATAGATTGTTATGCGATGGTTGTGAATGATTGTGTTGGGTTTTTACTTTAACTCATTACTCGGCGGCAATTGTGGGAATCTGAGTCTGCGTATATTTGGCCTCTGCTTTGACAATCTGAGAGAGTTTGCACTTGGTGCTTCCTCTGTGTTTTTGTCTTTCTACCTACTTAGGGCCTTTGCCCGGATTTCTTTCAATTCGGTCTATCTACCTATTAAGAGGAAAATCACTTGGTGCATTGATCAATGAGTCATGTTTACTGAAACTTTTATCTCCAAGCGTTTCACAATGCACGGAATGTGCAGATAAAGTTCAGGACTCGTGGGATATGGGGAAAAATTCTTTGCTTTTAAGGATTCAGGAGAAGTTCTCTTTCGCGCTGTGTACTCTGTTAAACAAACGTCAGGACATCCTTCTCTTGAGTTTCTTCTCTTCGTAACGGCAGTACGAATGAGTGCCATCATTTTTACGACCATTAAGCCGAAATTCCTTTGCTAAACTAGGTTATGTGCTGCACATGATTGTGAGGGACTCACTAATAGGATCTGGTTGTCGTTCTACGTGCAGACCATCTGTGGCTGAAGTACCTGGGTCTAGATTCTATGCTGAGGTGAGAGATCTCAAGATCAATGACTACATTCCGACCTATCAGTGAGCACGGATGTGGTATTTATGTCGGACGGGGACTGACGGAGTGGCTGAGTTCATATTAGTTTCGTAAGTTTCTATTGGGTGACACTTTGCAAGCTCTAAAAACGTTCGCCTCAGATGGCTCAACTCGGGCCGGGCCGGCGAAAGCTCTTTCGCCCATTCGGGTCAATGTTCTCCCGCATCGAGCAAACGAACAGGTCGAAGCAAAATTCGATGCTAACATCGGTGAATGTTCGGTTGCTTTTTGTCAAATGAGATTTGTTCTTGCGCTACTGCATTTGATAAAAAGACCCTCAACGCAGACCAAGTGAATTGAATGGATAGTCGCCACGTGTTGGCTTTGCCTGGATTGACGTCATTTGATTGCTCGCTTTCATTAAATTCGATGCCAACTTAATCGACTGCCAACTAACTCCTCGGCTCATTTGTGACTGAGAATGTAGTGCTTCCATTATCGGTCCAACAACTATCTCTCTCGTTCTGCCTTTCACTCGCGCCCGCAGCACGCGCTCGTGCATAGCTTCCGTCGGGTTTCATTTTTTCGGCGGGGTGTCGTTGAACAATCAATTTGAGAAAACTTTGTAATTTGTAATCCGCCGAAATTGTTGAGATTGATGATCGGTTTATAAATGTGAAGAAAAGTTCCACTATTTGAGCTAACTTTTGGGTTGACAGAAATCCAATATCAACCAACACTAGTACAAATTGCAGTTGCCAATAAGTTTAGACCCAATAACCACATGGGAGAGTTACGGATTATTCCTACTCTAACCCGTGCCTGATTTGTGATGGGAAGATTGCTGATGTGGTCTCACATCTCTTGTGGAAGGGGTTAATAGTCGATTTATAATGGTATATTTGATAACACTCTTTTTTTTTTTGTTCCTTAGAAAAAAATAAAATTGAAATCTAATTGTGTACATTTCCGTTCCCAAGAATAATTTGAAACGGAATCCACTTGTGACTAGCCAAATGAGGTCTAACAACCTCGCTGGAGCCTCCCCAACTCTCGGTGAGGTCAATTCTTGTTGACCAAAGCCTCACTGTGGTTGGGCGAGGCTTGGCCTTGCCTTGGCGAGGTGAGGCTTGACCTCGCCAAGTCACTAGGTTGACATTGCTTGGCCGACCTCATCGTGGTTAGGTGACATTAAGCCTCGCTGGTGGCTAGAGCCTTGCCAGATTTGGGCAAGGTCGAGCCTCGCTTGGCCGAGGCAAGGCTTAGACCGACCTCACTAGGGGTTAATGATCGGCTAGAGAAAAAAAAAAGAAAAGGAAAAAGAAAAAAAGAGAAAAATGTAATAAAATCATTTAAAAATTAAAAGGAATTTCAAGTTACAAACAAAATTTCGGGTCGTGCTAGACACATTTTCATTTCAAAAATAGAAATTTTGTGTAGTGACCAAACATGTATAAGGAATAAAAATAGAAAAAAAAATTGTTCCTGAACAAATTTTGTTCCTAGGTTTAAAAATATTACTATATGCACTCAAGTGAGGGAGAAAATCTTATCGTTTAAGTTAGCTTTTAAGGTGTGAGAGATTCGAGATTATTCAAAAGAAATCTTTTCATTTTTATGATATTATGGAAAACGAGTCATTCCATATTCATTCACTCGGTTTAGAGGTCCATCTCCCAGCTTCACGGATCTCACTTTCATAATCGAGATGAGAAGTCATGGTTCTTAAATTTTGTTCATACACTGGTCACAAATAGCCGCCACCGATCACCATAAATGAATGGATAGAGCACAGATAGAAATTTGTGCTTCTCAGCTGTTGAGCATCTTCTCACCTAATTATGCAGTCTTGACATTCTATCCCGTTGACTCATCAAATTGTGTTCACATTAAGCAAGCACACGTGATCTATCTATTCAAGGAAACTTATCTGTCATTTATTAACTGAAGTACGAATTTTCCACCACCGAATCAAATGAGCCAGTCACATAGTCGAGATGATCGCAATCCAGCATACGCGCGAAGGTGGTACAGAGAGAACAAAGGTAAAATTTGATTGTTCCAATCGATGATCAAAGCTGGAAAGACGAAAGTAAGGAACTACGGACCCTACCATGTGAATTTCAAAGATGTGGGCTTCCTCCTTTATGCACAAGGCCATGATGCTGTTGATTCTCAAGAGTGAAGTCAAACCCACTTATCATGCACAATCACCTTTCACAAAAGCTTGAATTAGATGGTCCCTTTTTAGGGGAAATTATTTGAATTTGCCATAATTACAAGGACCAAAGGAAAAAAAAAGAAAAAAAAAGAAGGTCTCTTGCATCGTGGGGTTGCTGTTCATCATGTCGATCCGACGGCCCCGACGGCTTAGGCCTAGCTATGTGAATTATTTTCCTTGGCCAACCGTTATGTGAATTATTAGAAGCCTCCTTTTCTAGGTGAGCAATTATGACATGCTTTCCATTTCATGGGTCGTTGGTCTTCTGGAAATAATTTTCACTTGTAAAGAAATTAAACGATTAGTCTATTATTTTTATCAGCAACACAGAATAAAGATTAAATATTCAGTTACATGTAAGATAAATTCCATATAGTCATGACTGATTGTGTTTTTTTTTTTTTTTTTTAATTATTTTTTATTTTTATTTTTATAAGATATAAATGAACAGACAAGCACCCGATTACACATAGTGTTGGGAGACTACTGCATGAGTATAGATCTTTATTTACACTTGTTAATATTAGGGTGATGGTTCCTATTCGGTTTGATCCAATTAAATTGATCATTTATTTTTTCCATTACTTTTTTCCTGTTATTTTTTTCCCACTACTTGAAACTAAACCGAAATAATGTTTAGTTCATATTTTACTAATTTATTTGAAGAAATAATAAAAAAAAAAAGTATATTTAGTCGGTTCGATCTGGTTTCTAAACATTCAACTTTTAGGAATTGCGAACCACGCCGACACTTCCGAGAACTAGCCCTAACCTACCGGTTCGGTTCGGTCCGATCCGGTTCGAGCGACCTGAAGTTTGGGCGGTCTATATTGCATACTCCTAATCAATATCCTAATTTCCCTCATTTGGCAAACTTAATTTTCTTTGTACTTTTTTTTTATAGTGGAATAAGTGATGAAAACTAACTATTTATTTACGCACAACATATATCATTATTTTCCTTATAATGCGATTGACACGTACATCGACATAAAGTTTCCCTTAATTTTTTCAAATGTCGATAGCATTATAAAGTTGACTGAATATATTTAATTTTAAACGAGCAAGTTTTACGTGAATAAAATGGAAGACACTTTTTCTGAAGCTGCCAGGCTCCAAGGCCTCTCACATCGTTTTACTAGTGCCATTAAATCCGACAATCCCCGTCTTTTTTATCTAACCGGTTGCCTTTTTCCTTTTTCGAGATTCGAGCCAAGGGCATGTCAAAGCTTGTTAGCGACCATAGATTCGGACAGAATTCAACCAATCTCATCTTGGGATTCATGTCTTTAAGGAATTCTTTAGTAAGAAATGCCTAGAAAATTTATGAATATCCATTGATATTGACCAGTTAAACTTAGCAAATTGAGTCCACTGTTCAGCCATGAAGTTAAAGAATTCACGAGGCAAAAAAAAAGTATATATATTTATACATACATATATATAAGAATATATATATGTGTGAAAGATAAAGAATAGTGTCACATCGTTCTGCTTGGCACTGTGCTTTTCCCCACTCAAATCTTCAGTATCCCACTCTTGCCTCTTTTTATCTCTCCCCCATTTTTGCCTAGGAAGAAGGGGAGAAAAGGAGCAAAAATTCACTGAAGAAGAAGGCCTGTAAAAGTCACCCGTTTTCTCAAGCATTCCGTTGAAAGAGAGAACCCAAGAACTGCACCTTGAGGAGTTCTTGGTTGTTCTCTCTCCCTCCCTCCCTCCCTCCCTCCTTGAGCTGAAGTCTCAAACTGACTTTCTTCCCATTATGTTCTACAGGCAGGCGGGTGCTCACGCTTGCAACCCCCTCGTGATGATGACCTGTTGTTAATGATTGTTGCTGTAATTTCGGTAAAGCACTACCCCCTCTCTCTCTCTCTCTCTCTCTCTCTCTCCGTTTCAACTCTCTGTTTAACCAAGCCTGAACTTTTCTTCAAGTAACCTCGTTGTCTTCTTGTTCTTCTTGTTCTTCCTTTTTCTTTTTTGGCTTTTCTGGTATTGTTTCTCGATGAAAGTGGCTAGATGCCATACATGCATATCTAGATTAGAGAGGTGAGAATCCTCTGCTTTTTTTATTTGTCCAATGTGCGCCTGATACCGAGCTAGTGCGATCCATTTGTCTAAAAACCGTGAGATAAAGCGGGGGCCTTTTTTTTTAGCAAAGTATGCTTCTCCTTTATCAGAACAAAAGATAGCATTTGCTTTTCCTCGGAGCTGGCTTTTCTCTCTTGGATTCTTTCTGGTCTCTTTCTTTTGTGTAATCTGAGTGACTTTCTGGGCATGCATATTTTAAATCTTTAGCATCTCTTGGGAATGATTTGCCGTAAAGATTTCTCGGGTCTGCTTTCCCATTGTCAAAAAAGTCAGATAAAGAATGACCTCCTTAAGGAATTCAAAATGGGACTGTGGGTGCATCTTATTTGCTTCTTGGTTTTGGTGACACTCGAAAGTCCAGAGACAACGTGATGTTGAATTGTGAGAAATTATCTCAAAATAGATGACGCCTTGAATTACAGCGGTCTGGAGTTGATTTCTGGAAGTCACTGATGAGGCTTTTTCTTAATGCTGTTTCATTTTGTTTTTTCAGCTGAGCAAGAAAAGAGTGCTTGAGTTCAATTCGAATATTTGAATCACTCTCTCTTGAGTACTTCATGAAGCTTCTTCAAGCAGTCATTTTCACGACCTCATTGCTTTTCGGTGTACTTCTTCTCATCCCCTTAGTTGTTGCTGATCTGAATTCCGATGTACAAGCACTCCTTGATTTCGCTTCGGCCGTCCCACATGCCCGGAAACTGAATTGGAGCCCTTCTATTCCGATTTGCAGTTCTTGGGTAGGCATAACTTGCAATGTAGACAAAACCCGGGTGACAGAGGTCCGTCTTCCCGCTGTTGGTCTTTATGGCTCGCTGCCGTCAAACACTTTGGCAAAGCTCGATGCTCTTAAGGTCTTGAGCCTACGTTCTAATTATTTAACCGGCAATCTTCCTTCTGATGTGGCTTCCATTCCTTCCCTCCAATACTTATTCCTCCAGCATAATAACTTTTCTGGCTCTCTCCCTATCTCTCTGTCATCTCAGCTCAATGTCTTGGATTTGTCCTTCAACTCTTTTAGTGGTGGCATACCGCCATCCATTCAGAAGCTCAATAGGCTTGCTATATTTTACCTTCAAAATAATTCCATTTCTGGTCCAATTCCTGACCTTAACCTTCCCAAACTCAAACTTTTGAATCTGAGCTATAACAACTTGTCGGGTTCCATCCCAAATTCTCTCCAAAAATTTCCTAACTCTTCATTCGTTGGGAACTCTCTTTTGTGCGGACAACCTCTTAGCCAATGCTCCACTCTTTCTACCTCTCCTTCTCCTGCGCCTGCACAATCAGAACAGCCAACAACAGGTCCTTTTGGCCAAAAAGTCGCTTCGAAAAAGAAAATCGGGTCAGGTGCTATTGTTGCTTTAGTTATTGGGGGTTTTGCGGTGCTCTTCCTGCTCATGGTGGTTGTCCTTGTCTACTACTCGAAGAGAAAAGATGGTAGTAATGTACTGAAAGTGAAGGGAACTAATGGCACAGGTCAAAATCCAAAGGACTTTGGAAGTGGTGTGCAAGAACCAGAGAAGAACAAGCTAGTATTCTTTGAAGGGTGTTCTTACAACTTTGATCTTGAGGACTTATTGAGGGCTTCAGCTGAAGTTCTTGGTAAGGGGAGTTATGGAACAGCTTATAAAGCTATTCTGGAGGATGGGACGACCCTGGTGGTGAAACGGCTGAGGGAAGTTGTGGCTGGCAAAAAGGAGTTTGAACAGCAAATGGAGCTTGTTGGGAAGGTGGGACGACATGCCAATATCGTGCCACTGCGTGCATTTTACTATTCGAAGGATGAGAAGCTCTTGGTTTATGATTACATGCCTTATGGGAGCTTGTTTGTACATTTGCATGGTATGTGTTTCCTTAACCATCTATTAGCACATTCTGATATAGTACTTTTTTCGTTGATGCAAGAAGACATCCTAGTTTCTTTTTCTCTTTATCTAGACTTCACAAAAGAAAACTTATATGTTTAATCTGTGCACAATGTTGAACAATTCCTTTGTTCATGATTTGACATATAAAGCTACAGGTATGTAAAAAATTGAAGGAACGTATGTTGTGTCAATTCTTCATGTAGAATACAGTATAACTAGTCTCTGCCAAAGGTGTTATCTGCAGACTAATCTTGAAGATGGATTATTCAATATTTTTCTGAAGAAAAAATGCAACCATGCACTTCATTGCTAGTTTGCGATGCATATAGGAATAGTACGACTGATGCCAATCCTCATTCTCCCTTTTCAGTGACATGTAGTTTTGTAAGTTTGGTCTCATTTGTTGCTAAAGATTAAATGTCGAGTTTCTTATAAAAGGCTTGCGGAGATTTCACCTTCATGTTGTGGCTTCAAATTAGTGAAAAAATTGCCAACTTCCATGTTCTACTCACCGAGTCAATGAGGAAGTTATGCTTTATAGAGGCCATAGGCAGGTCTAAACTGCCATAGACAAGCTATAAATATTATAAGTTAAGAAGGAATAAGTTTGAGCTTGCTTCAGAAGAACACTTAGTGCTCTTATTTTCAAGTTATCTCATGAACCTATTTATTTGCTCTTCTGTGTCCATGCCTTTTAGGAGATAAAGGTTCTGGAAGGACGCCATTAGATTGGAATTCTAGAATGAAGATCTCCCTTGGAACAGCCAAAGCAATTGCTCACATACATTCGGAGCCTGGAGCTAAGTGTGTTCATGGAAACATCAAGTCCTTGAATGTCTTCCTCACCCAAGATCACGATGGTTGTGTTTCAGATGTTGGACTGACTCCTCTCATGAATTTGTCTGCAATAACCCCCCGACTTATTGGGTACTATGCTCCGGAGGTGATTGAATCAAGGAAAGTTACTCAGAAATCTGATGTTTACAGCTTTGGTGTGCTCCTTCTTGAAATGTTAACAGGTAGACTTTAATTCAGTTTCGAATTTCATAACCAATTAAATGGTTCGGTTTGGAAATTATTATTTGAAAAAAATATGAAACAGAAAAGGTACCTACGAATAAATTATTAATTTGGTTCGGTGCATTTTTGTTTTGCTTTGAACATTTGGTTCATGGCCCAGATGTTTACAGTCATGGTATGTGATCCATGGTAACTACATCTTTTTAGCCCAGATAGAGTACTGAGTTTGTCAAACACCACCTACTCTTAATTCGAAGATACATGAATTCCTGATATGTAGTTTCTCAGCTCATTATATAGTGGTCATCTAGGATAAGGTACAAGTATTACAAGTGTGTCTGTCTTTTGCTCATTTTCTTTGTCCGAAACCAATGAAATCAAAGCTGAGAGCTGTTGTTTGTTTCAATTTGAGTTGATATTTTTGTCAAGGTTTTGTTTGGGCATGGGCAGGTAAAACACCTCTCAAGCATCCGGGACACGATGACGTCGTTGATCTTCCCAGGTGGGTCCGGTCAGTAGTTCGAGAGGAATGGACGGCTGAGGTCTTTGATGTTGAGCTGCTGAAGTACGAGAATGTGGAGGAGGAGATGGTGCAGATGCTGCAAATTGCTCTCACGTGTGTCACAAAGGTACCTGATATGCGCCCCAAGATGGATGAAGTTGCCAGGTTGATTGATGAAGTTCGGGAACCAGAGGCAAAGGATCGGCCTTCTTCTGGAGCCGAATCCAATGCACAAACCCCTTAATAACAGATTTTAGATTCTCCTTTTCCTTCCCTGGAGTTGAGCTGCAGTATTTAAGAGAGCAATTTGCTCTCTTGTAAGCTGTGATTTACTTGTATGCTTTGCCCTGTAGTTGAATTCTGTATGGTTTTTATCCATTTTAGTGAAGTGCTAGTCTGTTTTATCTATTTGCCACCTCCAATTGCACAGTGAACTAGCAGAGAACTGGCTTACAAGCTTCCATTATGCCCTTGAGATCATTCGGTGTTTGTTGCCTGGAAATCCTTTTCTCATTTTGGCTTGTTGTTATGGCGTTGTGCTTTGCATCTTAGGCAGTAGAGATCGTATAAGAAAGTGAGCTGAGGGTGCCTTCTAGCATCTGGTTTTGCGATGAGCAAAAGAGCTCGACTTTGATTTACGTCAGATTGGATTAACAATTAAGAGAGCTAACCAGAAGTAGCCAATTGCCGTTGCTATGAAACAATTCCTCCTTAATGAAATCCAACATTGAAATCTGTCTGCATTTTCGTACTTAAGTTTGATCTTGTCCTTCACTGCTTTGGCATTGACTTTGATTGTATTTTTCTTGTTGCCTCAAAAGTAAGCCCAGGAAAAAAAAAAAAATCTCTTCCCAGAGTAAGATACAATGGCTTGGTCCTTGGTCCTCATATTCATGTGAAGGGTCTAACTTTTTTTTAAAGGCATTAAGGGTGAGAAAATCTATGAAACTACTTGTTTTGATTACTCCATCTGCAAAAGCATCAAGCAAACAGGCATCCGAAATTTTAAGGATCTTTTTTTTTTTTAAATATTATTAGAGAGAGAGAGAGAGAGAGAGAGAGAGAGAGAGAGGGTTTGGTGGTTATATTCATAAGGAGGGGCTATTTTTTTGAAGGCCTTAAGTTGAGAAAAACTATGAAAGTACTTGTTTTGATGACCCATCTGAAAAGTCGAGCTTTGGGTGACAATAACAAGATGGTCTTCTTCAAGACTATTGGCCCTTTCTACCATCTGAACTTTCAAATTCAGAATTTTTTATATAATTTGAGAGAGAGAGAGAGAGAGAGAGAGAGAGAGAGAGTTTAACATGGGTTTTCACAAGGCAAAAGGAGAACCAATAAGAAGCAAACAGTTGCAATTAGTTGTAAACTTTCTGGTGCATAAGAACCTCAACCTGTAAAACCCTTTGTAATGACATAAATCACACGCTTACTGTAACACAAGTGGAAGAAGAAAACAGACGTAGGAATTGAGAGACTTATGCAACCGAGGTCCACCTAAGGCTTCGAAAATAACAACAGAACACTTTCGACAAAATCGAAAGAAGATAAGTCCTTTGAATTATCCTAGAAAGGAAGACGACAGATTCTTATTTTATACACGGCTTCCACGCAAATTGGTTCAACCGAGGAACTGGGTTGCATAGGTCTCGGTTCATCTAATAGCAATTGCTTAAGCAACTACGTTCCAAGAGACAGAAGAAACAAAAGGTCCAAATGTACAGGACGAAATTAGAACTCAAGAAAGGCGGTTCTTCCTAGCTCAAACGGCAAGCTAAGCAAGTCAAATGGTGGCATTTTTCTCTTGGAACTGACGGCTTTTCGAACTGGTCGTTGGTTACAATGAGCTTTGCTTGTGTAGCAGAGGACCATCACAAGACGAACGGCGTGAATTTATTCCCCTATATTACATCCACAGCCATTAGGAACAGAAACATTATCTTTCACAGTCGTCTTTCCTCTAGGGGGAGTAGAGCATTTCAGCCATGGCAGATTCCAGCAGAGCCGTCTTCTCGGAGTTGGACAATGCCAAGACCCAACTCTACCATTTTAAAGCCATCGTCATTGCGGGAATGGGATTCTTTACTGATGCATATGACCTTTTTTGTATTACCGCGGTCACCAAGCTATTAGGCCGCTTGTACTACTTCGACCCAACAACCGGAAGACCAGGTGTTCTTCCAATAAACATCTCTAACGCCATCCAAGGAGTCGCTCTGGTGGGAACTTTAGCAGGCCAGCTCTTCTTTGGATGGCTCGGGGACAAACTCGGCCGCAAGAAGGTCTATGGCATCACCCTGGTTACCATGGTTGGGTGTGCCTTGGCCTCGGGCCTGTCCTTTGGGTCCACCGCCCATAGTGTGATCGGCTGCCTATGCTTCTTCAGATTCTGGCTCGGTTTTGGCATCGGAGGGGACTATCCGCTCTCTGCTGTCATCATGTCTGAATATGCCAATCAGAAAACCAGAGGAGGATTCATCGCAGCTGTTTTTGCGATGCAAGGTGTCGGGATTCTATTTGCAGGGGCTGTTGCCATGCTGGTCTCAAAGATATTCTTGACAGCATTCCCAGCCGATCCATTCAAGGTCGATCCTATCTATTCCACTCAGCCGCAGAGTGACTTCGTTTGGCGGATTGTCCTAATGTTCGGGGCTGTCCCTGCTGCCTTGACCTACTATTGGCGGATGAAAATGCCCGAGACCGCAAGGTACACTGCCTTGGTCCAGGGAGACCACAAAAAGGCTGCGTCTGACATGGCCAAAGTCCTGGAGAAAGACTTAGTAATCGATGAATCGCAATACAACGCCAATCCCAACCTTCCTGTCACCCCTCAGCCTTCGTACGGACTATTCTCGAATGAGTTCCTCCGAAGGCATGGGCTCCATCTACTCGGTACCACGACCACCTGGTTCTTGCTGGACATTGCCTTTTACAGCCTTCAGCTCGCGCAAAAGGACATATACCCCGCCAGCGGCATCCTGCCCCGGCCGGAGACCATTAACGCGATCGACGAGGTGTTCAAGTTATCAAAAGCCATGTTCCTTATCGCCCTGGTGGCGCAGGTCCCTGGGTACTGGTTCACGGTTTTCTTGGTTGACAAGATCGGGCGGTTTCCCATCCAGCTCGTGGGGTTCCTGGCGATGTCAGTCTTCATGGCGGTCCTAGGAGTCAGGTACGAACACTTCAGGGGCCACAAATGCAGCGAAGGCACCAAAGCATACTGCGGCGGCCGTCCGTTGACCTTCATTGCCTTCTATGGACTCACCTTGTTCTTCGCCAACTTTGGACCCAACACCACAACTTTCATAGTCCCAGCCGAGCTCTTCCCCGCAAGATTCAGGTCCACCTGCCACGGAATCTCGGCAGCAGCAGGCAAAGCAGGCGCCATCATCGGGGCATTCTGGATCCAGACGTACACGCAGAGCGACTCCGGGATTAAGAAAGCGATCATTGCGCTCTCCGTGGTCAACCTATTGGGCTTCTTATTTACTTTCTTGGTGCCAGAGACAAAGGGCAGGTCCCTGGAGGAGATTTCCGGGGAGGATCAGGACCAGAATGGGATCGACAGGACAAGAAGCGCCGGCGCCAACGTGGTTCCGGACACGGAGATGGTTTAGGCCCTTTGAGCTGCATGTGATTTCTTGAGTATTTGATTGTCTGTACTACCTGAATGTTTGTGGTAATAAAATTTGGTTCCAGGAAGAATAAACATGTGATCTGTCATCGTAAAGACTTATAGCTGAAACACAAGCGTCTGTACTACTCCTCGTTACGTGGTATAATCAAGTTCGAAACTGTGATCTTGACTCGACTGAAACTCCAAAAGAATTCATGTTGGATCAGCTCGAACAATTAGTCCAAATGGTAGCAAGAAAGCCATTACCTTTTCTTGCCAGAAAAGAGGCTGGTGCGAGCTATTATTGGCATTGCTGGGCCTGTTATTGGGCTATTTTTGCAGGGCCGCAGGTTCTTGTTGGGCCATAGAACTTTCACATCATCTTGCCCCTTCGATTATTTATACCGCATTAAGCTAGTGTGTTTGATAACCACGTTAGGGGTCCGTTTTTTTTTTTGGTTGGTCCTACTCTAATCCTACTCTAACACTCACTCTCAGACTTTTGCTCTGCCTTCTTGCAGGGCGTGGGAGTCGAAACCCACTCCTGAAATGAAATCGTCCCCACTCCAATCCCCCCTGAGAATGTGGGGATTTGAACCTCCAACTTCCCCCTTCCAAGATTGAATGGTGGCCACTGGGGTGAACCCCCGGTGGTTCGTTAAGGGTCCGTTTGTTCGAGTAAAAAAGGCAAAAAAAGAGTTATGGCGAAAATTTGACAGATGTCAATATATTATGAAACCAAAAAGTAAAGATACGATGGAATTGAATCCTGATTTCTTCGCTATGGATCGTGAGTCTTTTCCTTTTCATTGATGGAATGAAATACCGGGCAAGTATAGAAAAAATCATGATGTATTTGAAAATATTCATCATCTTATAACATCAGCGAGTAATGTTTCGGTTCAATTTTAAATAACATCGCAAGAGATCACCTCTCCGATTTAGTTATATACCTACCACAGAAGTCTTTTTCTTTGAACTAGACCATAAACACAATGCCAAAATATCACGACACTTGGACTATGTTTGGGAAAACTTTCCTAACAAAGTCTAAAAGCCTACAGCCCAAGGCAACACTGGTGTTGGACAAATTTTCTAGAGAGTTAGAAGAAGATACAATCGCAATTTCACAGGTCTCTTTAAAGCCGTTTAGCCATAAGAGTGTCAAGCTTTGAGTACTCTTAGAATGCTAATACAATTTTTTTCCAACTTTATCCTTGCTAAATTTTTATAATTTCAAAAATGGCCTCTCCAGCGACATCACCTGCGAAGGCCTCAAGCCATCGATGAACAACATTTTGTCAAATTTGGCACTAATGACCCTCGCACGAGGGCCACCTGAGCCCTCCACCGATTTGATGCTTTTTCCCCCTTAATTTTTCCAAACATTATTTAAATTAAAAGTCGTTTTCCGATATACTTTAAATAACAATTTATCGAACACTATTTGTATTATGATAAAGTCCACTAACCTAAAGTGGGCTGTACATTTTTCCATGAACTTTTCTCCGGAAGTCCGACCGGCCGCACCCTCAGTCAATCATAGAGCGTCAGGCCTATTTATTTCCGAGTCAAGATGCATCCTTATGTGGTTGATATCATATATCATATCATATTTATTTCGAGTCAAGTGCTACGCAATTAACATATAGACAGCGTTTCCTCGGATTATTAAAGAACGGGGCCCACCCCCACCCCCACCGCGTTTTTTCCTCCTTTCCCGGGGCCCACACTACTGTGCTTGGGATGGTCGCTTCTCGAGTGTGGGCCCGAATCGAAAAAATCACCACTTAACCCCGACCCCCCCACATTCCTCAATCCACGGCTCCCCGCGCGCCACGTGTGAAAGCACAGCTGGCGGACGAGCCGTTTGTCAAACTGCAGATCTCTTTTTTCCAGCGATATTCCAAATTTGACTTCTCCTCCCTCCTCCTTTTGGCTTTTTCCAGGCGTACATTGCATACAATTCAGAGCGCACCAGCTTTAAAAAGTTCAAAAGCGTCGGTGATCTTTACCTCATTGCCAAATTAATGATTGATCTACTAATCTCTAGATTACCTCTTCCTGGCTTCAAATTGCCCCACGTTGCTCAAAATTATGATCAACCCTTTTGGTTATTCAGCCACCCAAAACACCTTTCCTTTTTTCCTATCGACCAATCAGAGCAATATGAATAGACGATGTGATTATTCATGAGAATGCGCATGTTCATTCAAATTGGGATTTTTTTTTTATTTAAATCAAAATGGTCAATGCCCTTTGTAGTCTCGTACTCAAGACAAACGACTTATCATTATCATATGGAAAAAATGACACAAATGATTTCTGAATTTTGGTTCAATGTGTGATGTAATCCTGAACTTGAATTAATGGAAAGATAACGTTGAATATTTTCATATAATTTAGGAATTGCATTAAATAAATTGAAAATTCGGGGACTGCATTACACGTTAGGCCAAGTTTGAGGACTACATTGAATAGATTACAAATTCAGGAACCGCATTGCACATCGAGTGAAAATTCAGGGACTATTTGCATTGTTATCCCTATAATAAGCCTTTTAACATGTAATTTTGTGCCGAAATCTTTCAACAAAAGAAAAAAAGATATTTTTATAAGGTATGAAATCAATAATCTCTTATTCATTTTGAATTGCAATTCTTTCTCTCTCGTTCTTCCCACATAACATTGAGTGAAAATTCAGGGACTATTTACATTATTATCCCTATAATAAGCCTTTTAACATGTGATTTTTTGTGCCGAAATCTTTCAACAAAAGTAAAAAAATCTTTTTATAAGGTATGAAATCAGTAAATCTCTTATCCATTATGAACTCCAATTCTCTCTCTCTCGTTGTTCCCACAGAACATGTATTCCCTTTATTGGGTTAAGAAACTGCCACAAAAGACAGACACCCAAAACCAGCAAGAACAAAAAAGAAATACCGAGGTTGACTTGAGGGGGAGGTGGGGGCAGCACTAGAGAGCAAGACCCTGTCCCCACATCGAGATAACGGTCTCGCGAGGGAAGAACGGGAATGGTCCCAAGATGATGCGTGTCCGAACGGTGAACGAACGGGTCAACACATGCTGGCCCGGGAACACGACGGCACCGGTCGCGGCCAACACGTAAGCCCAGCACCTCATCTGACGTGCTCTCCCGCGTCGTGCCAGAGAATCTGAGCGGAAATGGTGAAAATTCAGCCCCCACGCTCCTGTGCCATGCTGTCCTGTCCCCCCGCCCGCCCAAATTTAATGCCCACCTTTATCAACGCCCAACGACGTCCTCTTCTCCTTTAGCTCCGTGAGAACAGAGAGAGAGGGAGAGGGAGAGAGAGGGACAGTGATTTTGAAGTTCTTTGGTCAATGGGTTTGACTGGAAAAGGCTTCTTGAACACGGAAAAGAAGACTCACTGTGGTTCTTGAATTTTAAAATTCGAGAGAGAGAGGAAAAAGCAGTGAAGAAGCAGAACAAGAAACAGCAAATGTGGAAAATAAGCAGATGGGTTCGTGTTCTTCGGGGCAAAGGAAGGAAATTTCCTCCATTTTCCCTCCCCTCACTTTCTTTCCAACGAGGTTCGTTCTGGTTTCTCGCTTTCACACTTATACCACGCTCTTCTTTTATAGCATTTGATTTAGATACTGGTAGAATCGTTGCTTCTCAATTCAAAATCTGGATTCTATATCTTCTCTCTAGTTCTGTGTGAAGATAAAAGTCATTTCCAAGAAGCGGCGGCTGTTTCGGATTCATTTTGGATCTTGTTTTGATCTGCTCCAGTGGGATTATGTATGTCCGACAAAGTTGCTCCTTTTTTTTATTTGTTTTAGTTTTTTTGTTGCTTCGTGTTCATTGATTTCTTCCTATTTTTAATCTCTATCCAGAATATTCCTCTATAGATGTGTTCCTGCTTTCTTTTAAGGTTTGGCTGTATAGGCTGCGAATATTCTGGAACTGGTGTAGATGTAGGACCATCTTTTATTTTTTCTCTGTTTGTGTTTGTGGATCTCTTCTATGCCGTCTTGGTGATAGTTGAGTTATGGCATTTTCTCCGTGGTTTTAGTTTTGGGTTTTAGGTATCTGAGTGGGCTGAAATTTAAGCGATTTGGTGTTTTTGCTGATCTCCGATGAAGCCACATAGAGTTTTACGGAATCCTTTCTGTCCCCAAGACAAAACGCTCATTTCTTAGTTGATTTATGGTATGCTACGAAGGCAGTTTGATGTAGTGCACTCAGTAAATTGCTGAATAAGTTCTGCTGGTTTTGCGGACATTACTTATCTGGGTTTTACTTGTGCATATATTATGTGGGAGGTAGTTTGTCGGGCATGCTTTTACATTTGTGACAACCGAGCGATGAGAATTCACAGGTTGAGATCATCGTTTCAATGTGTATTTCTAATAGATGTGCTTTCCTTTTGTTTGCTTTCAGAACTGATGTTTGGTATCTTGTTGGTTAGGACACTTCTTCACTGAATCTTGGTCTTGATTTCGTCCCTGCCATATATTAATCGAAGGAATCTTATTTGAAAGAGATAAGAGCCATAAAATTGGGGGAGAACATGACAGATAGTGCAGCTCCTAAAGTTCGGCTTGTTTGGTGTCCGAGATGCCGGCAGCTCCTTCCAGAATCAGCAGATTGTCCGGTATATAGATGTGGTGGATGTGGCGCGATTCTTCAAGGTAATTATCTCGGGATATTCTGTAGACTTTTGAGGAATTTTGTGATTTTTCAGTGCTGTCACTTTTTTTGCCTGTTGAAAGAACCTTAAGAGGCTCGTCCTAGGAATCTCTTGGATGGAGGGTAGTAGAAGATCTTCTCGGCTTCATGATTTTCTGTCCCATGATTGCTTTGACCTATACCTATCCATTCTATTTGCTGCCGTGAACATTTGTACCTCTAATTTGCTACGATGAGTTGACTTGATAAACATTTCCCTGCTTAATGTTTTTCTGATAACACCTTGTTGTTGGCATGCAGCAAAATACCGGAAGAATGATGCCAAGGATACAGGGTCAGATGTCCATGAGGAGAGTAGCATTCTGACAGAGAAATCGGCTTATGGTTCTGAGGATAAACAATCAAGTAGCATACATAATGAAATGATGATTCCTTCATCGGAAGATGGTTCTGTAAATCTAAATGATGTGGGCGAACGGGACACATCTATCTGTCATAAACCGGAGCAGGCAGAAGAGCCACACTTTTGTAATGGTGACCTCAACAATAGGGAGAGCGGACACGAATCTAGGAAATTTGACGTGGAGGAAAATGAAGCACTTAAGGAGCCTTGTCTGCCTGCCACAGTTAGTTCTCCTGATGAAGATCAGTCATCTCAAATTGGTGAAAAGGTGGAAGGTCAGCTAAAAGAAGAAAGTTCGCTAATCCCTGAAGCAAACTCTGCGCTAGAAGCAAATGATGGTGAGATTGACTCCAAGAATGACAGCCCGATAACAATATCCGGAAGTAGTTCACAGGTTACCGAAGAGGGTCTGGTGGAAGAAGACATTTTAGCCAATGACGCCCCACGGTTGTCTTCTGGTGAACAGAAAGAGCAACTTCAGACCAATGATCACATTCATCGTGCTTTTGAGCGGATGACCTCTAAGGGAACATTTGCAAGCACGGAGTATGTTGACCCTGTCTCTGAATTCAGCGATGCATTAGGTGATTTCTCCGTATCACCAACTGTCAGAGGCTCTCATGCTTATGAAGGCAGCGTGTCTTCTTACGACCCTTTTGAAGATCAATACCATGACAGGGACTTTCACAAGTTTAAATATCCTGGAGAGAAAATGAATTTTGTGCCTTCTAAAGACTGGCGAAATAGGGGCAAGTATCAGGTGAATGACTCGATGGGTAGAGATGCTCGACTTCATCATCCAGAAAGGCACTTTACACCGCCTTCTTTTTCTTCGGATATGGGGCTTTATGCCATGAAAGGAAGCAGATGGGTCCAAAGTGGGATGGCGCAACCCTCGAGCCATGTTTCTCCTAGCAGGTACCATATAAGATCAGAAAGAGATGAATTACCACCTAGGATTCCAAGGCAACCGAGAGCTGGCTATGATCATGGAAGTCCATCGAGTCAAGTGTACCCTGAACATGACAAGTTGAAGCTATTGAAGATGGTCTATGAACTGGAGGACCAACTTAAAAGGACATGTAACCTGGATGAGGTGGCTAGCGAAAGGGCTTCTGCGGGTTTCAACTGGAAGGAAAAGTGTAGCCATATGTACTACGACAGTGGCCCATTGGAGGAGAGTGACTCTCTGGGATTAAACATGCCTGGATATCTTAGGAGAACCGAGCCACGCAATAGTTGGCGATCCTCAAAAATACCCTTCTCGGCCGAGATGACAAAAAGAAGTTACCAATCCAACCACAACCATCTGCATCATTTCCCTCCTGACTATCGACGCTCCGAGCCATTGCCTCCACCTAATATTTACAATAGAGGCCTCTACAGTTTCCACGACACTCGGAATCCCTATAGTCCTTACAGCTCGTGTGCCTCGAGTCCTCAGCGTTATATGGACTATGAGCCCTCGATGGGGGATAGTGACACTAACTCCAATCATCAGAGGTATAAGATCCGAGAGTTTAGCAAATATAATAGGGAAAATCATCATGTGGTGAAGAGGCATTTACGTCCTAAAGCTGGTGGCGCCCCACTCATTATTTGCGACCAATGCTCGGAACTGCTGCAACTTCCTGCAGATTTTCTTCTTTTCAAGAAAAGGTGTCATCGACTGCGGTGTGGTGGTTGCAAGGCAGTGCTTAAATTTTCAGTCCAAAACCAAATTCATGTAGTGCCATACATGCGGGATGCCGAAGCGCCTCCACCTAGTGAGGCCGGTGACTATGATGACTCAATTAATAGAAGGAGATATTCCTCTACTTCTCATGCCAATGGTTTTCCACAAGCAGAACCTGTGTCTTGCTCTGATGATTACGGACTTTCCATCTGTAAAAGCTGTTCAACAGAAGGCGATCCTGCTTTGTCGGCACAGTTTCATGCTCTGGATGATAGTAGAGAGGAGAAGATGAGGTTTTCTCGGAATCGGTACCGAAATAGACAAGGAATCTACGAACCTGCCGGTCGCTCTGGGCAAGATGAAATATCCCCCGATGCCGAGGGGCTGCCTGGTAAAGGAAACTCGCCACTTCATCAGCTTATGGGGTATTGTTCGGTGAGCCAGGTCTTTCGAGGGCCTGAACCAGCAGACGCAGGTGCAAGTTCATCTAGCCAGAAAAAGTCAGGATCTCGACAATTTTCTCGCGTAGCTTAGGCCCGAGACAACATGAACACGACCATTACTGCTCTTCGACGTTGAATCATTTCAAATTCTGGGAACTAAGAGGGCAATGCTGCGATGATAGCTTGGAACCTTTCCTTACTGCAGAGAGATTAAAGTTTCTTTTAGATACACTGGATGCAGATTATGAAGTTCAGCTCAGATTTTCAGTGGTAGAGTTTCTTTTCATAGTAGAAAGTATACAAAGGTGCAAGGGAGGATCTCTCAATTGATTTGTTTGTTTTTGTAAGTAATTTCCCATATACCAACTACAAATGTACACCGAAATTTTCTGTGCATGTACTTTATGTTTGCCCCGCCGCGGCGCATCTGAAACTAAAACGAAGCCTATGTAAAAAGGATCTGACCAGTGTTCTCTTTTCTTGAATTGGAGAGGTGATTTGGTTTTATTTATCTGCTTGTGCATTGCATATCTTCCCAAAGACCCTGTTCGTCTATTCTGATGCAGATTTTCGTCAAGCTTCTGATTCAACGCATTGTCACTTCCTTCTCATGTTATGGGATTGTCATGAACTAATCTTTGATCTCATCTGGTGAGATTGAATAAGCTTGGTGTTGAGAATCAGAAAGGGAGACAAAGATTCTTAAACCAAAAAACCTTGTATTTTGCCCATTCGATTTTTTCCCATTTCGCCTAATCAAGTTCCATCACGGAAAAAAAATGATTTTTAATATTTCAACAAGTCACTTCTCCTATTTCAGGGGTTACATGGGAAGGGAAGCCTGGCCGGGCCGAGAGCTATAAATCTCGAAATACCAAACACAATTTTCATCATTTATATTCTATTGGAGTTTTTATTCTCTGGATCTTGCCACTCATGAGAATTGACTTTTTATAACATAAAATACCTTAAACCTTTCAATGAGTTCATTATCTTAATTTTTTTGGTTTCCATTTTTCTAGGATGACAAGTTATTTTGACTTTTTTCTTCTTATCTTTTAACCGACTTATGGTAGAAAATTTACAAAAAAAAGAAAGAAATGAAAGAAGGTAAACCGACTTATAGTAATCCAAAAAGCGTTAACGTACCCCGGTAGGTGAAGCTCGCCGCGACACAGCCCAATCAAAAACGAGAGAACGCTCCTCGCGAATCGAGCGCGACTCCGCTCGGTGGCGGTGAGATTAGCACCGCCCCTCTCCCTTCCTCGCCCGAGCCGAAAATTCCAATCCCAGCGCCCGCACGCACGCGCGCACTGCAGATACACCGAGCGCAGCCGCACTCGCGCCCTCCCGGCGCGTGAATTCCCGCCTCGCCTCGCCTTGCCGCTCGGTTCGGGCCTCGAGTCGAGCAGCGGCGCTTCCTCTTCCGGGTCAGTGGCCTTGCCCGTAGGAATTGTTCTCCGCCCATCATTTTCTGCTTAGTGAATTGGGTTGTTGTTGTTGTATCTGTGGCTTCTGAAAAACCCGAGCTTGTTGTCGTGCTTCGCGTTGTTGATATGTACGTCCTTCGCTTCTGATACCGGTAGTGTCTAAGAATTTCGGGTAATAAGCAGCTGGGGCGCTCTCTAAGTAACGAAGGCAAAGTTTGTAACTTTCAGTGAACCGTCTCATTGGGTTATGTGTAATTTGTCTAACGAGCGCCTCGGAGCGCACATTTGACAAGACCCTTTATCGAAAGTGTTGCTCTTTTTGTTATATTTTGATCGCAGAAGTTTGATTTGGTCTGAATGATGTGTATACAGGGATGGGGAGGAAGAAGCAAGCTCGGCCGCGTAGGTCGGGTGTGATTATTATAGATGGTAATGGCGAAGGCGGCAGTAAATCAGATTGGGCTGAGGAAAATGTTGGAGCAAATCAGAAGGTACAGAAGGACGAATTGGATGTGAGTGACCCGCCATTTTTTGTCGATGTCGAGTGCAATTGTTGGGCATTGGATGAGCATTTTGATATATCTGAACTCGTATTGACCGACTTGAATATAGGAGGGGGATTTTCGGGTTTTAGAGTAGAAAATGGGTTTTATCAGAGTTCGGATTACTCTTTTAGGTTCAGGGTGTGCAACGTGAATGAGTTTGTGGCTCGAATTAAACTGGGTCATTGGCCTCTATTATCCGCTAAAGATGTACATTTGGAGTTGGTCGAGAAGCACTCGGCTGAGAACAGGGAGAATCAAAAGGTGGTTTTATCGGGTTCTTTTGATGGACCAAATGAGGGAGTTTCTGGTCTTGTTCACTTGGCTAGTCTGAAGTTTATGTCAGTCAGGCCCCTTGAGGGGATTGCCTTTTCAGAGGACATGACAACTTTAAGGGTGAGGGTGGAAATTCTCAAGAGGGCCTTCGATGCTTGTGAGTCACTTCAGGATAATATGAGGCAATTGTGGAAAAAGAGTATGATCAATGTCATGGCTTGGTTGCGACCAGAGGTTATGACTTCAGAGGCCAGATATGGAATTTGTCAATCTAGAGCAGTAGGAAATGATTTGCATCCAGATGACAGGGATAGCACCACAGTAAACCGGAAAGACATAAAGTTTGACGTCAGTGGATTTTATGAGGCCATCAAGCCGTCAAAGTAAGTATAGCCATGAATTCGTGATTGAGATCTTTGAGATATCTCCTCATTTGGTCTTTGTTGCTCGCTTCTTTGCTGTACAGAACGGATCCAATGCTCGATGAAAACATTCCCAACTTAATTCCTAAGCTTAGGCCATATCAACGTCGTGCTGCGTACTGGATGGTGCAGAAAGAGAAAGGAGCTTTAGGAAGTTTTGGCACCCAGGGAACAAGTCAGTTAGTTTCTCCTCTATGTATGACTGTGGGTTTTGTTGACTCCGGTTTAAAAATGTTCTACAATCCATTCAGGTGCAGTTTCTCTATTCTTTCATGGTACTTCCGAAATTCGTCAAAGAATTAATAAGTTAATGACATAAATATGAATTCTATCATGATTAGGGGTAAAATGGTTAGAGTGTGGCTGGGTGTGGGTGGCATTTCTCTATTTTTGAACTCACGATCTCTACATTCCATAACCTTCACCCTCCCAGTTAAGTCCATCAGCTTAGTTGCAATTTTACCCAACTTCAAATGTATGTAACACATGGCATGGTTGTATGCAATAGACAATGGGGAGCAGGAGTACCGTAAAAACATTGACATGCAGGATCATTGGAACAAGGGCAAATATGATATTTTCCTTCTACCTTACATCTAATACCTGTTATTAGATCATTTTATCTCAAAATCTAAGTCGTTGGAGAACTTGTTAATTTACGTCTCACAACCAATTTCACGTAAATGGACTCTTGATAATGGTAGTGCTTGGTTAATTGTTGATGTGGAGTCGAATCAAATATGCTGCTGTTAGGTGAAACTTTACCTCCAGCTGTTACATGGGATGCTTTTCTTCACAGACTGGTTTTTGCTTCTACCTTGCTTGAATTCATGTTTACTCTCTCTCTCTCTCTCTCTCTCTCTCTCTCTGATATGCATTATGATGGTGATGATTATCAACATAAGGGTCATAAGACATTCACTTTCACGGTGTCATCTATCAAAAACTTTTACGCCTTATCCATCCCAATTTTGTGTATGTACTTGGCATTATTATTGAATGATATAATTTTTCTTGGAAACGTTTGCATTTTATGTTTTCCAGTGGTAATGTGGCAATGCGCTCAGAAGTTTTCTCTGAATGTGTATCTGGCGGCATCCTTGCTGGTGAGTCTTGAAAATATTTTGAGTTTAATCTTTTTTATTTCTATGCTAGTACAATCTATAATGCTATTACTTGTGGAACTATTCAAACCATAATGATCGATAAATCCAAACAGATGAGATGGGTTTAGGAAAGACTGTTGAGCTGCTAGCTTGCATCCTTTCCCACCGATGGTCAGCATCCGAGAGTGGAGCATGCATTAATGAGGAATCAAAATTGAGAAAAGAGAGTCAAATTCATATTAAAAGATTGAAAAGGGAGCGGGTTGAGTGCATTTGCGGAGCTGTAACTGAAAGTTACCGGTACACAGGACTGTGGGTTCAATGTGACATCTGTGATGCATGGCAACATTCTGATTGTGTTGGTTATTCAGCTAGAGGGAAAAAGGTGAAGGATGGTAGTGGAAAACAGAAAAGAGAGAAGAACATTGAGAAGTCCAGAAGAAAGAAAAATGTCCCCACTATTGTAGAGAGGGAGGGAAAATACGTCTGTCAATTGTGCTTGGAATTGATGAGCGTTACTGAATCTCCTGTTCCAAGTGGAGCAACTTTAATTGTGTGTCCGGCTCCTATATTGCATCAATGGCAAACTGAAATTATCAGGTATAGAAGCTAATCTTTTGATGTTATTGTCCATTTCTTTTCCAGAACTTTAGGGTTACCATCATCTGTTAGCTGGATGTTTTTATGTGCTTTCACTAGTTGCCTATAGTGAATATTAATAAAGTTGGTTTGATGAGATTGATGGTTGGCCTGATCTTGAAAGCATTTTATGAATATATATGTGAAGTTCCCACACCTGTTGTTTTTTAGTAGAATTTGTTATCTTCCTATGCTGTCATATCATCTTTAGTAGTTTTGGGCTTTCTTCTTTTGGTTCTGAATTTTATTATTGAATAGTTATCAAGAAAAATTTCCATGTTTGTAGCATTTCTGGAGCATTGAGCTTTAATTTTGAATTTTATGTTTGCCTTTGCTCCCCCTTGTAGGCATGCAAATACTGATTCTGTGAAAGTGCTGGTTTATGAAGGAGTGAAAAACACATCCTTTTCCGAAGAGCCAGCTGTTGAAGTCGATGAACTTGTTTCCTATGACATTGTACTGACAACATATGATGTTCTGAAAGAGGACCTGTCTCATGACTCTGATAGGCATGAAGGGGATCGCCGCCTTATGAGATACCAGAAGAGGTTCCATCAAAGCTCCATATTCATTGGTTATTACGTTTTTCCTTTACTAAGCTTGAGCACAAATCCCCCAGCCTAAACAAAAGGGTTAATTTAAGAAGATTTATCTTGAGTAGTAACTTACCAGAATGATTTCTTAGATGCCCAAATGGTCGAGAGTAATGCTGGTTAAGAAATGTTTACTACTTGCTTATAGGTACCCTGTTATTCCGACTCCTCTCACTCGAATCTTCTGGTGGAGGTTATGTTTGGATGAGGCTCAAATGGTGGAGAGTAATGCTGCTGCTGCAACAGAAATGGCATTACGATTACATTCTAAACATCGTTGGTGTATTACTGGCACTCCCATTCAGCGCAGACTGGATGATTTATATGGGCTCTTGAAGTTCCTTAAACTAAGTCCTTTTGATGTCCCTAGATGGTGGAATGAAGTTATACGAGATCCATATGAGGTATGAAGTCCTTTATGATTTTCTTCTGTGGACGAAGCCCTCATACCAGACTTGCTTCCATTGATACTTCACTATGAGAACACTCTTTTGCCCTTTGCCTGCAGAAGAGAGATGCGGGAGCTATGGAATTTACCCACAATTTGTTCAAGCAAATTATGTGGCGTTCTTCAAAAAGACATGTTGCTGATGAATTACATCTCCCGCCTCAGGAAGAGTGTCTTTCATGGCTTTCTTTCTCAGCTATAGAGGAACACTTCTATCAGAGGCAGCATGAAACTTGTGTGGATTATGCTCGCGAACTTGTTGAGAGTATAAAGGCGGATATTCTCAAAAGGGAAGCTCCAGGTTATGCATTTTCTCTAATAGTTCATTTGGTGTGACTTTGAGATGGAATGTGACAATTCACACCTGCACTTTCAGGTAGTGCATCTTCTGCACCATCTGATAATTTAATCACTCACGTGGAGGCTGCAAAGCTGCTGAACTCACTCCTGAAGCTTCGCCAAGCATGCTGCCATCCTCAAGTAGGAAGTTCTGGACTTCGCTCTCTACAACACTCACCCATGAGCATGGAAGAGGTCCTAACGGTATGTTTTCTTTTTAGCTTGATCGATAGATTATGCATGGGTCTTAAAGTGCTGCGGAGGCAAGCCGAAGAAGCACAAGATCAGTGATTGCTAACTTCTAGTGGAACTTTTTGCCAGGTTCTCATTAGTAAGACAAAGATAGAAGGAGAGGAAGCCCTAAGGAGGTCAGTTGTTGCTTTGAATGGGCTTGCTGGTATAGCCATCATAGAGGAAAATCCTTCTCATGCTGTGTCCTTGTACAAAGAGGCCTTGGATTTAGCTATGGAGCACTCAGAAGATTTCAGCTTGGATCCTTTGTTGAATATTCACATTCATCACAATCTTTCTGAGATAGTTTTCAAGGCTTCAAATGGATCACCCCAACTCCAGCTAAATGATGGACAAACTTCCGGAAGCCCTGGGAACAAGACCTCAAAGAGACCTTATTTTGGAGAATGCGATGATGAATATGCCACAAAGAGGCGAAAGTTGAATGGAATTGAAGATGATGGTTCTATTTTAAATACTCCAAAGGCACCTGCGTCCACTTCTGACATGTCCGTCAATGCCTTAAATGAAACAAATGAGTGCAATGCGAAGCCCTCTTTTGCGTCTAATTATTTTAGTTATGATTGTCTAAAAACAGTTTGTGAGACCTTCAAGCAGAAATTCCTGTCTACTTTCAATTCAAAGTTGATCGTTGTTCAACTGGAATTCAAAAAATCATATGAGCAGGTTTGTTTTACTTATGCCCCTTTATACTAGTCAAAGTTCATTCCATGCTTAATTAAGGTGATGTTTATCCAAGTAACTTCCTCTAGAGAGTTCTATAATTGAGCAAATTAGCCGTATCATTCCAGTCTAAAATGTGTCAAACCTGTTAGCAGCTAGAGCGTTCAGGAATAAATCACTGGTTGATCAGTACGTTGGATCCATTTTGTGACAGTTTGAGCTTTTAAGACAAATGATAGCCAAACATGGAACTAGAGCTTCGTTCTCTAGTTATCTTAATTTACATTTTTAATCGTGTTTGTGCTCTTAGGTTACTTGTTTAATGAATTTAAATCCATATTATGCATTTCACAAGTTAGTCTCATCTTACTTGCAAGAAGGATTGAGCAATAACTAACGGTTAATGGACACCATGTGGCCATTAAACTTTCAGGACAGAACAGTCACCTAACAAGTAGCTTCCCTGCCTGCTTTCTCCAATCAAAGCAGGGTACATTTCACTTCTGCATTTAGTTTGTGTTTGCATTGCTTGATTAGCGAAATCATGTCCTTAATGACTGTCCGTAGGCAGCATGCAGTATCTAGCTTGTAGGACTTTCCAGTTTTCTCCCATGTAATCATTGTTTTTCTTCTTATTTGCTTATTTTCCTCGTTGACAAACGGTTGTCTAATACTGCTTTCTGTGTCTTGAAGGTCTGCGATGCATTTAGTGAAGTGAAAATTCAACGTTCAGCGTGGTGGTTGGATGTTCTTCATCATATTGAACAGAGTAGGGATTCCACGAATGAGTTAACAAGAAAGATTGGTGAAGCTGTTCTGGGATCTACTAACAATTCGAGGTCATCTAAGATTGGTTCTAGGTGAGTTCTTTTGTTATTTTCTGCATCTTATACTTCTTCTAGTGCAAAAATGATTGGGTCTTAGTGAGTCCTGTTATTAAAATATGAATGTTATACTTCTTGTAATGCAAAAAGATGAATTCCCTCTGTTTCCTTTCCATATGCTATGATAATGCATAGTCTTGCTTGCATGAAATGTCCTTACTTTGTCGGGGCAACTTTGCTCCACCTCACGTAAAAAGTTGCCTGTCATTCTCCTTTGAAGTGAATTTTGAAAACCTTTTGGGCATTGATTCTTTTAGCCTCTTAGAGCTTGCAAGATCTTCCTCACATGCAATTTCTGAGTTGTGAAATGGAATGAAGTTGTGTCCAGTTTTGTCATGTTGATCTCATGTTATGTGGAGATGATAAGCTGTACTTGATCAGCATGGATTATCAATAACGGTGCAAATACACCCATATAATGATCACTTCTAGGAAGGAAAATGATTTTCTTTTTTATTTTTTCCTCTTTTTTTTGGGATTTGGTTTTGAAGGAGGGGGGGGGATGGAAGTGGTTAAATTTCTTTGATTGTCAGCTCCTTCCCAGTTAAATTATTTATTTTCTAATTCTTTTCCAAAATTGGTGG
Source organism: Eucalyptus guilfoylei (assembly GCA_016097605.1). Taxonomy (NCBI): domain Eukaryota; kingdom Viridiplantae; phylum Streptophyta; class Magnoliopsida; order Myrtales; family Myrtaceae; genus Eucalyptus; species Eucalyptus guilfoylei. Next base: position 1,179,723 of record CM027869.1, read on the forward strand.
CTAATCATGGTTTTGTGGCATGGCAATCAACTAAGTAGCTGCTACTTATTAATTGGATAACTGGTTACACACACACACACACAAACACACACACACACACACACACACACACACACACACACACACACATATATATTGACTGCTAGGAGAGGCAGTGGTTCTGTATTGTATTGAGTGATTAAAGTGATGACTACCTGTCTGCATCTGTGGCCAATGGTTGATATCTGACTGTTACATACTTATGCTGCTTTTCGCCTATCCATATATTTTAAATCATGTGCATGGCTTGGTTGAATTTTTCTACAGATCAACTTTTGGAAAAATATACTTTGTTATAGTACAAATAAATTTTGACATCTACTCATCGTAACAGCCAGCACTCTGCTTATATCTTGATCCAGCTTTCGGAGCATCCACGGTCTAAAGTACTATATCCAGACTGGTCTTGATTCGCTGGAAATGTCTAGGACAGCTGTACTTGATAGACTCTTAGAGATTGATGAGACAATGGACAAACCAAGGGATGAGGACATAGAGAGAGTAGGACATTGCCAAAACTGCCAGCTTAATGGTAATGGTCCTGTATGCATTCTCTGTGAACTAGATGAACTATTCCAGGTTCGCTACTGCTTGTTGTAGTTAAGATCAATAAATTGCCCCCTGAGATGTAGTAGAGCTGTCTTACTCTTTCCCTTTCGCAGATATATGAGGCTCGCCTCTTTCGCCTTAGCAATGCACGTGGAGGGATAATTATGTCTGCTGAGGAGGCATTAGATCTGCAGAAGAAGAAATCTGCACTTAATCAGTTCTATAGGACTTTGTCACAAGCAAATAAGAATTTGTCGTCTACGTCAAGGGATGAGGAAATCACTGGCAAGAGAGATACTGGCGAGAAAGTAGTGGTCAGTAGTACTATTTTCATCTCTTTAACCTTTTTAATAAGATTTTGCTTGTTAGTCCATTTTCTTTGGTTCTTATCTGACATATAATGCTGTTTAGCTTCTTGGACACTGCGTGAGTATTTTGAGCTTGAAATCGAACTTGAACTTCTTGTTCTTGTATATGGCGAACTAAACGTCAACTGTCAAATGTACATTCTTTGTGAAGGCAAGAGTTTACTATCTTTGAGTAACCTGGATGTGGTTGAACTTATCTTAATTTGATTTTACATCTCAAGCGTGATAGTTATGGTTTAGTTGCAGATTCTTGTTGCTTGGGATTCTAGTTTTCTTTTCTTTTTTGGCTCATGTAAAACAAGGAGCAAGTGATGGAAACTACCTGGTAATGATGGAAGTTAAGAAGCTTATGTACATGAATTTTGGTTCATAGGTTTCTAAGTCTCCCTCTGAGTTGGAGGTTGTGCTTGGAGTTATGCGGGGCTACAGCAAAGTGCATTTGGGGAAAGAGGGTAAATCAGCAGCCACCAAGCAATTACGTCTTCTAGAGGTATTCCACTCTCCTCTTTCTCGATTTGATTTGGGCCAAGGAGTTTGGAAAGTGCAAGCTTAGAAATACCTTCAACCAAGTTATTTTTTAATAATATTAGGTTGTATGTGTTATTCTGGGGGGTAAATAACTCTTAAGGCGTATTGATTTTAATTATGTCCAGAAACCTACTCAGACTTTGGATGCTCATTTCAATTTGATTTATTCCTTGTGATACTCCACAGATTTGTGGTACAGGGCCCAAAAAGATGCTTATTTGACGATTTGACTAAGAAGTCTTGCCTTGGTTGAAGTTATAATCCACTTCTTCGATCATTTTAGGAACTGTTGTTGTTTATTGTGACATCTGGATTTCATTACTATTTTCAAGTCTCTGACACTATTTCCTGTTTTTCCGTGTATAGGACATGAGGAAGGAGTACGCCTCTGCAAGGTCTTTGTGCATTGCTCAAGCTCAAGTTTTGCGAGCTCATGATGAGATCAAGATGTCAACCTCAAGATTGCGCCTTAGAGAAGATGAGAATGATAAATCTCTTGATGCTCTAAGTCTGGAAGAATTACCTGCGAATAATGTTCATTACTCGAATGAGAAATTCGTATCTTTGGCTTTGTTATTACGTATAAAAGGGAAACTTCGTTATTTGAAGGTATGCAAAAGATGCTTTGATTGAAGTTGGCTGCACATGGTGACTCGAATTTAATTTAGTGAAGAAATATGCGGGGTGGTCCCAACTGTTTTAGTTTCCCTGCCACTTTTATGGTCATCCCCTGCTTTTACCCTTTTCTTTCTTGTTAGCATGATTTTTTCTTTTCTAATATGTCCACATCAGGGTCTGGTGCAAGCAAAGCAGAAGGTTTCTCCTATGGAACAGAAAAGTGAGCACTCAGTGAATGCTTATCAGGAAGCCTGCCCAATTTGCCAAGAAAAAATAAGCATTCAAAAGATGGTTTTTCAATGTGGACATGTCACTTGCTGTAAATGTGAGTACTCTCTCCCTCTCTCTCTCTCTCTCTCTCTCTCCCTCCCCAGAAATACTTAATTGCGATTGCTCATTTGAGCTGTCGGATCGTGTGGGTCCTGTGTGGGGTCCAGCATATTTAACAACTCGCATGCATTATAATTGTTGCTCTTTCGCCAGAATACAATGTTGCTGATAGTTTGAGGTCAGATAGCATCTTTTTTCTTCCTTACCAAAGATCATCCATCAATGATGCAAAGTTTCAAAAGAATCTATCAAGTTTAAGATCATAGAAAAGGAACCATCAATTTTGAGCAGAGTGGTAACTTGTTTTAAACTCATTTGAGTAGTTAATTCATATATTGGGTATCAAAGCCTTTGGCTCAACTGTTCCCCCCAGTATGTTGTATTAGGAAATACCTTGGCCTTTTATGACCAGATCCGAGTCAAGAACCAATGGTGTCACTCTGGTTACCACTAGCTTACTTCTCTTTCAATTGTTGAATAACTTTAATTTGTGCCGTTGATTGGTTTGCCTCTCGCTGAAATTCTCCTCTTTGTGTCCCTATTTGTTTCATGAAGGCTTATTTGAATTGAGTGAACACAAACAAGCTCAGGCTGGAGAGTCCCAGAGAAGATGGGTGATGTGCCCCACCTGTCGACAACATACGGAGTTTGCAAATATTGCTTATGCTGATGATAGACAAAATAAATTGCCTAATTCTTCTGGGCTGCATGAATCTCGAGATAGCAGAAATGAAGCTTCTATCACCGTCCAAGGGTCATATGGAACAAAGGTATAACCTGTCTGAAAATAATTGAAGACCTCAGAGATGTCTGAATAGCCTGCATGGATGTATTTTCAAACTGATAACAATCTTTGTTTTTAGTAATTTCTTTTCAAGGGTTTCTTTCCATGGAAAACTGCTCTTGAAAAAAATCTTTCCTGAAAACATCATTTTAGAATTAAGGACATTTCTTTACCCTTGCGGATGAAGCAAATCCCAAGATGGAGGTTACTTCCATGGCACCTCACCAGGAATGAACATCATCATTGCTTTCTTGAGAAACATTGTATGAAGCTTCACTTCTTTGAGGTCACCCTTTTGGTTTGGATTGGTCTAGGTGATTCTTTAATTACGTACTTAATTCTGGTGGGGTCACAAAGGAGGGGGGGGAGGGATTTGTATCCGAAGTATGCTTCATGCGCTTTCTAGCGACCTTTGAGAGGAGCATCCTTCTCAAAGTAGCTGCTATTTGATTACACAGCTTCATCAACAAGAAAACTGAATAATTTGACTTTAGTTGAATTAGAGGTTTCTCTTTTTCCCTTGAATTTAATTAGAGGTTGATTCAGTATATTTGTGATTACAATTCCTTCTATGAATATTAGTAACTTCTTGTCTATGGGCATCTTATTGAAGATTGAAGCAGTCACGAGGAGAATCTTGTGGATCAAGTCTACTGAGCCAAATGCAAAAGTTCTTGTTTTCTCTAGCTGGAAGGATGTTCTTGATGTGCTGGAGCACGCCTTCAAAGCTAACAGTATCTCTTATGCACGAATGAAAGGAGGGAGGTAAGCAGGACAATAAATGACATCTTCCCTTCTGTATATGGACATTTACTCTTTATTTTTGTTGAGTAATTATCTGGTATGACTTGCACCAAAAGAAAACCGAGTTTTGTCAGTTGCAGGAAAAACCATGGGTCACTTATTTTATTAGATTACTGACTGGACTTGATATGCACTGATGAAATCGAGATGCTGACACCATAATGACACTGGAAACAGGAAAGCGCACACTGCGGTCGGCCAATTCAGAGGACAAAACCCTAGTGTAAAAGTAAATAAACGGGAGCATTGCCAAGATATTCAGGTGTTGCTACTCTTAGTCCAGCATGGGGCCAATGGGCTCAATCTCTTAGAAGCAAGGCATGTGATTTTGGTGGAACCACTACTTAACCCTGCTGCAGAGGCACAGGCAATTAGTCGAGTGCATCGGATTGGGCAAGAAAATAAGACGCTAGTTCACCGTTTCATAGTAAGTTCATCTATTGACTTCTTATGCAATCTTATTTGGTATGATAAGAGTACCGCATATCTATCTTGCTGTGCTGATTCCATATCAACCGTGGTTGAATCCAGTTTGGAGTTAGATTTCATACTAAACCAAATATTGCTAGTCCTATATCGACCCGAAGAATGGGTAACCCTCAAATGGAGCCAGATACCTTGGGTTGAACTACTTTTATTAAAGTTAAATTATGACATGTAAGATCACTCCAAATAGAACTCTCATAACTGAGGTGAACTCTGAAGCATGTTGACCTTTCAGGGCATTTGATGATTCCTTTTTCTAATTCATGTGTGTGTATTTGGGGTGGGGGTAGAACCTAGAAGGATAATAGGATATGACTCCAGAACTTCACATATTTCTTCGTAACTCACTCAGGTTTTTCTTTGTTCCTTTAGGTGAAAAATAGTGTTGAAGAGAGCATCTATAAGCTGAACAAAAGCAGGAATAGCAGTTCATTCATCAGCGGAAATACCAAAAACCAGGATCAGCCTGTCTTGACGCTTAAAGACGTGGAATCCCTTTTTGCAGCATCACCTGCTAACCCACCACAGACTGATGTGAAGCCTGGGGAAAGCCTAATGCATTTGCCGCCTTCCATGGCCGCTGCTGTCGCAGCTGAGAGAAGACTCCAGGAACAGACAGCTTCACATAGTTCCTGAAGACAGATCTTCCAGTAACGATGTCACCCATTACAATGCACGCTCCACGGGCTCATCACAGTTGGCAGTTAAAAAAGCTGATCGACAACCTGCGTCCGTCTCACAGGATGTGTTTTACCAGTGCTTTTCATTCCATGAACCACCCTCGCCTTGTACATACCATAATTGCTAGCTTTAGATGCCTTTACAGTGTCGGGTGACCGTGTAAATCTAGTTAGGAAATTCATTTGTTATCAGTGGACAACCTTGTCTAACTCATTCTTTCTGCAGTCTTGCTCGTGCAAGAATTTCTGGGTTCTAGTCATAATTGGTCGAATCTTTTGCGTCGGTCTTTGTTTCTGAACTGCTGTCCTATTTTAAGTAGAATAATTTATTTGACTTAATAAGAGGAGCTTGGTGCAAGTACTATTCTCCTAAGTTGATATACGAGTTTGCTTTTTCCACGCAAAAGGAAAGAAGCAAATTACAAAGCGATTGCAGAGGCCGCCTTTTAAAATTAAGCAAAGAATCTTGTGTGCCTCTGATACTAGTAAAAGATAAGAATCAGTAAAGAGACTGCAACCACGAAAGGTTCTCGTTCCGCATCCCGTTTACGTAAGTGATGAGGACAATATCGACAGTGACCCTTGTGACCAGACAAAACACTTTGAATCGCGTGCCTTCTGCTGCACGACAATCTCGAATGCTCCCGTCATTCTTTGATTTTTCTGCCACTGCCACCAACTCTGCACTCACTAAATGCAGCCTGACACGTGTACAACTGTGGCGGCCACAATTTCAGGCGGCTGAACTCTTACATAAGTCGAGGAATCACCATTCTGTTGCCTCCGTATCTCAGAAACCAGTACTACATGTCAAAATATGAAAACGTCTTTCTGCAATACCCACGTGCGGATCTTGGGTGGTTCTATCGTTTACCACCAGAAAGGCGATGTCCATGCTCGAAATCTGGATGTTCCATCATCTGGGTCATTCCTGAAGCTCAATAAGAAGCAATGGAATGGGGCGGATCTGGGGCTCGTGGTCCGGTGTGCGAGTTCGGCTCCAGGTCCCAGTCCCGTGGCAGAGGTGGTGGAAGAAACGGAATGGAACGAGATGAGGAATTGGTCAGAGAAATGCAGCGTGCAAGGAGGGGTGGAGTTGCTGGAGTGTCTGGAGAGAGAGGCAATCATGGGAGATGACGAAGGGAAAGAGCCGACGGATTACAGCCGGAGAGCTCGCATCTTTGACAAGAGCTCCAAGGTTTTTCAGGCTCTCAAGGAACGTGAGACAGAGACAGCTTCTCACTAACTCTGGACACGTGGTTGGATAATGATGATGATGTTTTTGTTTATTGTAATTCAGTTCCTTTCCCTTCGAATAATTTCAAAAGGTTAAGTCAGAAACAATATCCTTTCGCCTCTCGAGGACACCAATGAAGCTGTTCAAAAGTGTCTTTTTCATGCAGTGCACACCTTGTTGACAAGTAAGTTTCTTTGCCTTCAGACAGGTGTACACACGCATGTTTTCGTCAGCCCCATTGATTTGGTATACCACAGAAGAGAATCTCTAACCGACTTCCAGCATCTCAGTTGGTCTAGAAGAATATTCACCGTGTTTTCGCGAAGGGGCAAGATGGACTTTGCTCAAGAATCTCGTAGGTAAACAGAAACTCAGAAATAGTACTAAAGAAAGAAGAGAAACAGAGAACCTTGTATTTTTAACAATAGCACCAACAAAAGATGGCTCCATCCGATGTAATACATATAAGTCACGAAAATTAATGAAAAGTAACTAGAACATGTTCCTACAAATCCAGTAACGATGAGCTGCTCAAACTTGCAGTTCACAAAATTAAGTAGCCTAAAAGATTAAACAGATTAAACAGACTAAACCTATCTCTTCTAAGAATGCGAGTGCAATGAACCAGTCATGCCATCAACATGTCCTAACAGCTCCTAAGCAAGTATTCTTAACAGAACTTCCAATGGTTGTTGCAGTTAACACAAGTGACATACGTCGTCATTGGTTCGTCTGCACTCCTCGTCTGCATCTGGTAGTAAGTGCACTTTCTCTGGCCACATCGGCCACACTTGAATTGATCGGTTGTGGCTTTCGGTGCGGCTCCTAGCTCACACTCCAACAAAGCTTTCTCCTTTATCTGTTGATTTCGAAGTTGCCTCTCATCACTAGCCATTTCTTCCGTGGTCATGTCTAGGAGCCTCTCTGGCTTGACATGACCGAGAAGAACTTTTCTCCTGAAATCCGGGTTGTTGGGATCCTTAATATTGAACATTATGGACCTGTATTTCACCTTGTGGGCGCCGTTCATACGACCCCAACTCTGGAACATGGTCGACTCAACTGAAACAGCGATGCTAGATGGGTCACATGCATTCACTTCATCAATGATGTCTTTGCTGGCTTCACCAGAAACTCTGGACAAAGCCTCAAAGAGAAGTTCCCGTACTCTGTCCCTCATTGGATCGTTGCAATTTGCCACAGAAGCAGACAGCGGCTGCACAGGATTAGGTGACAATTTGTTCACATGACAATTTGGCTTCTCTTCCTTAGTTGCAGTTGTCGTTTCAACCTTGACACTTCCTTGCCGATTCCTATCACAGACCGCTTTCTCAGGACCACCAACATCCGACCTTGACATCTTCTCAGAAGGAGTACCATTTCGCTCAGTTTTCCTAACCTTTGTTGCTTCAGACTTAGGGATCCCCTCAATCCGGAAAGAGGAGGATTTTTTAAACTTGTTCTCCCTAGCTTTTGCAGGCTCATTATGATCCACACTGCCATTCTTCTTGCATCCATTTGATTCTTCCATAACAACCTGTTTCCATAGCTGAATCAAGTCGGAAGCATAAGCTTGTATCTTCTTCCTAGGATGTTTTGTAAGGCGTCTAAGACCTTTCCCAACCTAATAATTTTCAACCATGTAAGCACATGAAAAAGTGAGTGAGGCAAAAAAGCACAAAGGCAAAAGGCACATGCAAATTATAGCAGACATAATAAATCCACATTAGGATAAGATGAAGGACTCGTGCCATTTGAATACTGATATGCAGGTGATAAAACTTCAGCAGCTGGATCATGGAAAGCCTTGGAAACCTATGCTTGCTGAACAGAGTTGGTGAAAACTTATTTTCTTTCTGCCAAGGCCTAATTTTTTGTTCAATACGTGCCAAACAACTCTTCCAATATAACTCGTGGTATGAAATTAGCTGTTTGCATGCTAGGGACTACTCGTTCTTTAATTCAGAGGGCTAAAACTCAATGGTCATAATTTTACAGCTCTATGTGAAGTCACTATCGCAATCCTCATACTCGATTGATGCACGTAATAAAGTTGAAAGCTTCCATTCTGACTCTTGTTATATCAACCGCGATTTGGTTAAAGGGGAATAACTAACTTACCCGCTACTAAGCCTTCCTACTATTTCATTGAGTTTGAACAATAAATGAGAGATTTACAGCCTGCCCTTCATGTCACTGGGTGTGAGCTGCTATCTTGAATTGCCTATAGGGAAATGAGGAGGCGACAGTAACATGATATTGCAAAACCAAACCAAACTGTGGCTTCTCCACCTCAAATTTTTTCAAGAAAACTTGTTAACTTGTTTAACCGGTTTCCTGGGAAAACTTAGAATTGAAAAGGTGTCGCTTGGTGGGATCTCCCCGAATCCCACCAAGTGAGATTTCTTAATTACGAAGAAACAAAAAAACAACATAAGGAAACAGATAATTCTCGAGAGAATTAAATACCGATTCATAAATAGAATGTGCGAATGCCCCTTTTTACAAAACAAAATGTGTGGTCTTAACAGCGCTGTTACTATCTAAAGGTGTGGTCTTGCGCACCGCCCTTGCCTATGTTACATTGCATTGATCCGCACTAAATACGTCAAGCAGCAAGCACAATCTAAGGCCCCACGGAAAAGAAAGACAAAAAATTTCATTGTTTCCCCACATTCGACATAAACTAACGCCAAAAGCAGAACAGCATACGACATCGAGCCACCTCATCTAATTGTTCAACAAACACAGCACAATTCAAGAAGATTCACTCCCACAGGTCAAAACAATAAAGCCCCGCGCGCAGAATCAAATTGAGAGAGATGAAGAAAAGGGACGCACCTGAGTGGAGACGAGGACTTGAGAAGTGACGGGGAAGGACTTGAGGCGCGTCAAGGCGTCGATGCATTTCCCTTCCTGGTCGTGGTCTCCTCCTCCGCCGCCTTCCCCACCATTCACAGCCGTCGCGTCCGCCGCTTTGCTCGCCAATTGGAAAACCTCCACCAACTCCGCCTCCATCTCTCCCTCCCTCCAAGCTTCACCAGCTTCAAGAACACCAACACACAGCACACGTCAGTCGCTCCACATCCAAAACCAACCTCAAACGCAGAGACGAAAAAAACAGAAAAAAGGAAAGAAAAAGACCTTCCTTTTAGATAAAGAAAAAGGCCAAAACCACGTCTAAGATTAACCAAACAGCATTTAATTCTCCCGACGACAAAAAAAGAAGAAAAAAGATCGGCCAAAATAAGATGAAGAGAAATCTAGCTAAAAAGCTCGAGCCTTTCTCAGCCTCTCCGCATGCAACGACGGACGACCCTCCGCCGCTCGACGAGGAAGAAAGGGAAGAGGCGACGTCGTGGAGAAGAGGGAATGCCGACTTACAGATTGGAGAGAAAGCTCCGACAGGAGAGCCTCCGAGGAACACAGCAGTTTACGGACTCCGAGGTGAGCAGATGGCTGTCGCCCAGAGAGAGTGCGAAGAAGGAAGGAGAAGGAAAGGGCGTAAAGCGGTTAGGGGCCACGTATATATAGGAGGAGAGAGAGACCGGGTGAATCTGACGGTTAATCGGGGGCCCACGTGGGAATATCCTGGATCGCCTTCTTGATTTCCCTAATCGACTTTTGTTTTTTTCCTTTTCTTGACTTTTCTTTTTATTAAATTATATATCGAAATACGGGTATTCCTGTTTCGAAAGTCACGCGACATGCAATTTTTTTTTTTTAATTTTCCTGATTTCTGACGTAATCTTGATTATCGAGAGCATTCGTGATATTTTTAATAAGAACAAAAGGCAAAGATGTTTATGTTATCTTCAGTTCACTTTATCTTTTTTAGTGAATTACCTGATTATATATTCATTGTTTTGACAAGGAAATAAGAAAAATGGAATATGATTTTAGAAATTTAGGAGGAACGGTTAACAATATCTTATTAATTTTTTTTTTTCGGATTAAGAAATTGAGAGAAAGAGAGAGTGCGGCAGAACCAGCATGGAACTGGTCTGTTGGGAGCATTTCGAGGACGCGCGCCTGTTGCTTCGCGGGTTTGTAGCTCTTTCGGACGCGTGTGCATCGTCCCACCTAACGCTGACTTGTCCTTCCCCCCATCTCCTCCCTTTTTCTCTTTAATTAGTAAATCCATTAACATGCCCTTTTTCTCTTTATTTAGTAAATCCATTAACTACTACTATAATCTAATTCAATAATTTAATAATAAAATTTAACAAAAATAAAAAGATAATAAATTTATTATAAATATATCAGTTTGAAATTTTTAATAGGTCACAAGTGTATCAAGTTATAATCACAAATACGTTGACTCAACTACACATTATTTCCTTTTCTTTTTTGTCATCTCCCTATGCTCACGCTTCTTTATTTCCTCAACACGCAAACACACCCACAAATAAGTTGAGCATCTTGCTTGTACATTGAGGCTCCCCACGCATTGCTCAGCCCGTGACACCTCCGCCGCCTTTTATCACCATATATAGACCAACATTGTTGTCACTTCGTCCATATGAAAAATTACTAACTGTACATAAAATGTCGTTGCTGTCTTATATAAGAGTTATAAAGCGTAGAAAGAGTTATCTCGATACGCTCGAACATCTTTGATCGGATATTTTACTCTTTACTGTTGAAAGTCATCATGGATCTAGGCACAACTTATTTTTAATCACACATTTTGTTGGCTATGTCAATAAAGGGGAAGCCGCCTAGGGTTCTAGCACTCGGTCAATACCGTCGACAGGATATAGATGATAGGTTGAATGGTAGATGATCAGTGGTAAATGGGATTTACCTGCGGCAGCTTTTTATATCTTCCATACTTCTTTGACCGTCCTTTTGGCCTAATTTCCCCACAAGAAGAATCCAAATTTTAATTCCAGTCCCCATTTAATCTCGAATTTCTTTCACCCAAAAAAATTTCAAACTTTTACTTTAATTTCAAGTCTACTTATACATAAAAAAATTCACCATTGATTTCTACGTAAATATCAACCTAAATGGTCACCGATTTCTTCAATATTGTCAATCTCAAAAAGCTACCGTTGTTTCATATGAAACATATGAAGGTAATGGTATTAATAAAAACGCAAGCTCCAATAATGAACTTCTAACTTGCCCCTATAGTGATAAATTTGAAAAAACTAATTATGATTTTTGGACGGATAAACAAAATTTAGACTAGGGCTAAAGTTTGGAATTATTTTTTAGACAAAAAAAATCCAAAATAGAATTAGTATTTAACGAAAAGTCAAGAGTTTTTTAAGGGAATTAGCCCTCTCTCTTTTTACTTGCAAAAATTCCAGTCTTACATGATCAATAACCACCTTACTAGGAAAAGACTCCTCCCCAATAACATCGATGATTTTGGGGCTTACCAATTAGTGACAAAAGGAATCCCCAATCTCCCCTGCAGCTTTGATTCGTGAAATCCGGTATTCACCAATACGGCTGGGCATATATGCAAACAAAGACAACTAAAGTTCTAAGGGCATATCCTAATGAAACAACATCGACCTTACTTCACGGTCCAAGAGTGTGCTGAGTATTACAACCCCCGGCCCTCCCCTTCCTTACCAAAAAGTCATCATTTAGAAAGAAAGCGAAACAACATGCTCTGTACTTTATAACTTTTGAAAGGTGGAACACCGCGCATCTCATTCTTATAATGCATTTGGCAAAGAAGCACCCAGCTTATTGAACTTTTTAGTCTGTTATGGCCATTGATAATGGCTGAAGCGACGACAGAGAAAAGAGGGACCAGAGGGAGAGAAAAGAATCAAAGAGTGCTCTCGAAAACAAAGTATTCACTGTATGATCCGGATTTTAATGCCAAAAAAGGCCCCAGAATGGTACTGGCAACTGAAACTGCATTATTCAAATTCACTTCCGTTCATAAACCCTCACAGCAGAAAGGAGAAAAGGCGATGACGAGATCAGACTTGCCCAGCTTTAACTCCCCAATTCACTTGTCTTCAGGCTCTGGTTTCTCGAAGAACGTTTTCTTCAACCAATCAAATGGCTGCATTGGAAAAAAGAGAATTACTAATGTTCCAAATACCTATGCTTTACTCATCCAGGAAAATCAATCATACATATTTTTTTATATTTTCAATAAATAGGACTTGACATCATCCTACAAAAAACAAAAGGTGAAAGTGGAATAAAAGACCTGAAAGACAGACTCCAATGAGATCACCAATCGCAACAACACAAGAAACTTCTCATAACATAAAAGAAAGCGTCTCTTGTGCACCCAGATTACAGATTACCAAAATAACATAAAGAAAAACACTAATCCAGAGAATCTCACAAGTTATCATCAATAGCAATACAGGATACCCTAGATTGACAAGGCTGACAGCTAATCCACTATTGCTCATGAGTTTTATAAGGCAACTTATGTCTCCAAGGTCAACAACTGATTTATTAGCCAATTTTAAGTAACAAATTATCATTGTATCAACCGGTGGCCTATTAGTTGAGTTAAACTACAGAACCAAATATATAAACTACAACAGTAGATATTATTGCTCTACGTAAATGTCGTCATACTTCTTAACTATCAACAAAAAAGTTCAACTTGATAAACATTAACAAGTGACCAGATGAGTTTAGGTACAATATCAAATAATTTAACTGACATGCATTACCCACATTCAGCAAATGTGTTAAGTAGTACAATCAGTTTAGTCACGAGTTCTTAAGACGTCCATCATTCAAAGGTTACCAAAAAAGAAACAAAAATACATCAAGATGCATGTAAAGGGGTATGTTTGAGCAACAAAAGTTTCATAACCTTTTACTGTTTCCCACCATCTCAATATATAGTTTCAAATGTTATCCCATAATGATTGTATCTCATTAAGCCAGCTTCAGTTCATACCCACATAATGGAAGTAAAATCTCAGAATGCGAGCCTCTATCCTTGCAATAATGCACTTGCATTGAAAGTTCGACAAGTTCCATCGCTCAAATCCACGGAACAAACTCCCAATCCAATAAATCGGGCGTAGCTCCCAGATCAAATTGGATGAAAGATGGGAGTTTTGCAAACCCTTCCAGAACTTTGCGAGGAAAACATTCTCAAAGCACGATCCAAACACAACCCTGTGCAGTGGCAACTAATCAAAGTGCGTGCATCAGACGAATACCGGTACCCCAATAAAGCAACACAGCATGAGGACGGAATCTTAACGCACCATCTAATAGTCCACAAAAACACAATAAGCTCATGAAAATCGACAAACTTACACTAGCTAACACGATGCCAAATAAGAATTCGATAAGATTGAAAACCAGCACGATTAGCTAATGCCAATCGAACAAAACTCGACACCGTCAAATCCAGACGAAAACAACCGATCCCCCAAAGCCCACACCAGTTCAAATCGAGCAAGCTCGCCATCGCTAGCTCCTCGGAGATCAGCGACGATAAACATGAGTGAGAAAAAAAACTGACCTGGGTGAGGTAAAGAGCGGTGGCGCCGGCGGCGACGCCCCACATGGCGGCGGCCTGGATGTCGTTCGGCTGAGGCCGCAGCCTGGGCTTGAGGAATTTGAACAAGCCAGATCCACCGGACGATGCCACCGATGCCATTTCTCTCTCTATCTTGCTCTCTCTCTCTCTCTAGGTACCTCCCTCCGATTTCCCCAAATTGGAACGGAAACCCTAATTTCGCGAAAGCTTAAATGAGAGAATCTCTGCTCTCGAATGAAGTCAAAAGGGTGAACAGAGGATGGAGCACGGCAGCGACTTCTAGAAGGGCATACGCTTCCTTCTGATTGGTGGAGAGTTGGTGATCGGGTGAGTCCACGAACGGCGAAGGTTGTTTTCCTGAACGACTTCCAGCCGTTTGATTTTTAGGGGACCGACATCAGCCGTTGGTTGGTACTAATCGAACTCCGACTTTGAGAGTCTGTCTCATATCCTGTTGTTATTATTTTCTGTTCTTCTGGTCCTCAAAACAGAAAAAGAATATAAATCCGTTTGATGAGTTCAGCTAATTTTTTTATTTCTCTAATTAAAAAAGTAATTAGAAAATAAATTTTGAACATAAATAAAAAATATAAAAAATCTATTTTTTTGTTTTCGTCAATAGAAATGAAAATAATTATTTATGAAGAAATTATTTCCAATAATGAAATGTTACCGAATACACTATAAGATTCGACAATGAGAATTGAGGAGTTTAAGAGTGCATAAAATTGAATTTATGATAAATTGATTGCAAAATTGAAAGACGAAGAAATATGTAATATAATATAAGATTAATACTACGAAAAATTCCAAATTGATATACTCATAACAAATTTATCCTAAATAATTTTTGGATATCTAAAATAGTACATCTGTGAAATATTTTCCACAAACTAATTTTGGGTCCCAAAAAACCCCAATAGTGGCATGCGAGTGACCCATTTACTAGTTTTTTACCATAAAATCACTGAACTAGATGACATATAATAATAATTCAATTGACACGATAAGTCATGTGAATATCCGTAGCTCTCAAGAAGATTATCAAGTATAAAAGTGTGTTTGAACAAGTTCCAATGCCTGATCACGAAGACAAAAACGTCAATGAGGAATGTGCCCGATGAAGATGAAGACGAAGATGGATTAGAGTACTATGTATGCGTGCATGCACGCGTGTGTGAGAGAGAAAGAGAGAGGGGGAGGGAGATTTTTTTGGTAAAAAATTAGAGCTTTCTAAAAAACCAAAAAGAAAAAAGTTATGAATTCTCATAAAAAAACTTGCCATGTCAACTAAGTTATTATCATAAATTAGAGCTAATTGAAAAAAAAACAAAAGAGAGAGTTATGAATTTCCACCCGAACTTGTCATGTCAACTAAATTATTGCTATGTATTATCCAATTTAGCAATTTCATGATAAAATTTCACGAAAGTAGAGTATAATTATATTATGTGTGTAAAAATTTAGGGTTTTGTGACTAAAAAATTAATATATGATAAATTTATCATAAATATATTAATTATGGATTTTTCATGGTATTAATCCCATAATATATGATGAATATTATACATTTGAATTGAAAATATTTATCCTGGTATTTAGGCATTAAGTGCCCTCATTAGCTGAAGGTGCAATCTCTATGTGTAATTAGGCCCACTCAACTAGCCCATTAGGGATTAGTGTTGGTTAGCCTAATAATGTATGTTCAAATTTGATAAAATACAATGTTAGTCCTGCTTATTCGACCCATCGCGATCTAATCGTCTAATCTTAACTAATTCGGTATTGATTTAGAAGAGTCTACAGATGTTATTATCGTACGCGCCTTGCCGTCCATACTGTAGGAAAACGACTTGCAATCAATGATGTCCTACGTCGTAGTGAGAAATTGAAGACGTGAATCGGGGGGTTTGAAGAAACCATGGTCTGAAACAGTTGCACGTGCCGATGACCAACACAAATAATTCATCAGCTTTTGTCCCATCATTCTTTTAATTCACATAAGAATTGATGGGAATTTATGATATGATTTCGATGGTTAAAATATCAAATCTCAAAGTGATAGAAACGTCACGGTCATTGGGATGTCCACATCCCCAAATAAAATTGTTGGGGTTGGAGTTGGTGGGGATGAGGTCGCGATTAAAGAGAGAGAAAATAGTGTGGATTTGGCCATTGTCAAAGACATTGTCGATCGAGATTGAGGGTGATCGATTTTAGGATGAGTCAATCCTTATCTTTAAACTTGGAATTAAACTAGGCAAGGTTAGTTTTTAGTTCGTGGAATTGAGAATCGGCCCTCCCATAGCTAGAATTAGTTTGGTCTGATTCTAGTATCAATCTTGGAACCAATGATCTCTTCTTCTTCTTTTGGTTTATTCTATTCTTTATAAATGGGGGTTTCCCAAAATTACAAGAAAAAATAATTTACTAATTAATATTTGCTTCATAATAAAAAAAACTTAAGAAATCTTAACCATTTCAGGCCGTCTAATTCCTTAAGTGGAATTGGGAACCGGATTGGTTATTCTCAGTTTCGAAATTTTGGAACCAGGATTTATCCAAAACTAGTTAGTTTGGTTTGGTTCTCACATTGGATTGTGACCAATGTGTACTCCTAGTTGAGACCGGCAAATCACCTAGGTCGAGGCAAGCAAATTCCAAGTTTGGATCTCCGTCTTCTTTCTTGAATTGTGACTTTTGCTCCCTGGATTTGGTTACGGTACCAAAACAGTCGAGCTTGGCCTGAGAAACCTTGATGGCGAGTTGCTCTTCAAAATTCTTCGCCAATTTGTTGAAAGACTTCGAATTTGTGGTCGAGTAATAAGGATTGAAGGAGGAGGAGATGGACATGGCCTGATACACCTCCATTTGCGAAAAAAAAGTCAATTGAGCCGTTTAGGTTTTAATTTAATCAATCAAATCCTTAACATTTTAGGTGTAATCAAGTCAGAGCTTGTCATCAACAAAATTCCGATCTAATGTCGGAGATCCTACGTAGCTGCTCTCAAGTTTATGCCCACATGGCACAGATATCTAAACATGACGAAAGAACCACTTCATTCCATGTAGAAGATCCTTATGTAGAGGCTTCACTCCATAGTTGTAAAAATTCTAATGAATTTATTGAGGAGCATATAAAGTTACTAGTTTAAAACAAACTTCAATTTTTGAAATATTATCCGTTTTGGTGAAGTGTGTAATTAACATTTTAAATAGGGAAGAAGCCCCAAAAAGGATTTACGTGGTGTGAGATATCGCATTATTCGGATAATCTCAAATTATGCCTATTATAACTCATTTACTTTAAACTTTTTTTTATAACATTAAAAATTTCAAACTATGCATACTATATTATATTTACTCTACACTTTTATTGTAACATAAAAAATTCAAAACTTGTACCTATATAACATAATTATCCTCCATAAAACTTCTGTAGATATTTTTCAATCAAAATAACATGATTTTTATTTTACTTAAGTAATGTGAGCGTCGTGTCAATATTATTTGCGTTTCGACATTTATATAGGTAGCTTTTTAATAGTTCTCATTAATATAACTTTGATGGAGGGTAAATGTATTGCTAACATACAAATTCAGGATTTTTTGATGTTATTGAAAAATTTTAAGATAAATGTGTTGCAGTGAACATAATCTAAGATATATATATATATATATATATATATATATATATTATTTGTCCTTTTAAAAATTGAAAGCTTTTCATAAAGTGTGTTTCACATTTCCCAATATGGAATATATTAAACAAAAAAAGAAAAAGATGATTGTCATCATCATCATCATGCTATTTTTTTGTAGTTGCTCTCTAACCTTTGTCCTTGTTAGCATTCAGTGAGAATTCGGTGTGCAGTGGAATGGCCCAATCACGTTGCCTCTCCTACCCTCACTCCTCTTGTCGTTGTCGAGAGCAGTGAAATTGATGACATCTCGATTGGATCCCATGAATCTGTACATCTTGCAAATGAACAAATGTCATAAATTCCTAAATTTATTCATGTACCCGAAGCAATTGGGGGTACTGTCCATGGGAAAGCCCATGTCAGGTCATTTAATGATTAAAAAGCTGGTAAAATTTTGTGTGCGAACAAGAAGTGGGATCCCACCCATTAATTGCAAACTTACCTTTAAGGAATTAATTTAGCTTTAAACTTTTTTCATAATACCAATTTAACTTTAAATTTTTATGATAAATTTCAATATAATCATTTCAATTAATTTTCATAAGAAATCACTGACGTGATGATCTGTTTCTTGATTAGACCAATAAAGAGAGGTAAGGTTATAGTTAAAGCTGCTAATAGTCATCTTAGGTGGCACACTATTACGTGAGTAATTTCTAGTGAAAATTGACTGGTATGACTAAATTATAATTTTTTGCAAAGATTAGAATTGAATTGAATTAGAAAGTTTATAATCGAATTAATATTCATACAATAGGTTTATGCCATCTGCAATGGATGAGCCCATTTAATGTGAGGCAAGACCCTGCAAGAAATATTTTTGGGTAAGCAAACAAGATGGTGACAACTTATGGGTAAATATGTAATGAACTAGTTAAGAAGGCCCCTTTCATTAAATGCGGTACTCTCTATGGTTGCAAGGAACCAGCTAAGAGTGCCTCTATCTATGATATCTTGATTCTCAACTTAATTACTTCTACCACTACGCGACAAATTATACATGAATTTATATGTCAACATCCATATATTTATGAAGATTTCAGTTACTAGATAAAAATGGAAGAGGCACAAGATTTTCTTTCTTGAACCTTTTGTCTTGTCAACCGACAGAGATTGAAATATAGGAAGACAAACAAGAAAAGAGGGGTACTTGCTCCAAACCCAATTGGACAAATGGCTCCACACATCTACATAAATTAAAAGTACACAAGATGGCCTCAAGGCATTAGAATAATCCTAATTGCCGGCATCCATGACATGATTACAAAAAGCCTATGGTTTCACGTGGATTAAGGATGGCCAAGACGATAAAAGATTCAAAGGCAGATATGCTAATCTCGATTCTCAACACACTAAAATTCTTTTAAGATTTGAAATCCGATCTTTTGGTACTGCAGAAGATGAGGAATATCCACAGCATGGTGCGCGCTTTGGCACTTTCCAGCTGTTCACTTGTCTGCTTATGCTCCATTTTCTTCTTTACATGGTGTTTTCATGCATAAGATATCCTTCCTTCGGTCAAAGTTATAGGACAGGTTCGTTGGTGGAAAGGACTAATCATCGTGTAGGAGCGGCTTCGAAAAGTCATAACTAACAAAATTCATATGTACACCGTTTTTATTATGTTTTCTGACTGTGCGAAAGAGTAATTACATGGACACAATTTAGACAACGAGGCGCATTTAATAAAAAAAAGGAAAAGAAAAACCGTTTTGGCACTGTCACAATAGAAAAAATTTTAAGCGGAAGAAAAGTTATGAAAATTTGAAGATGAATCTAAATGTTCAAATCCATACCTTTGCAAGATACTAGAGATCTTCGGCATAAGTGTGTGCGTGAAAAGTGGTATGAAATTTGGAGAAAATTATAAAAAAGAGTCTTAAAACCTACTGTACGTGTATCGATTTAGTCCTAAATTTTCTAATTGTGCTAATTGAGTACAAAAACTTTTTATGTTATGCCAATTGAGTCTATTTAATTAATTTTAGCCTAAAAATCACTAATGTGCTGTTGGTGTGGGTAGTTTTTTTAAGAAATTCTGAATTTTTTTCTTTTATTTTCTTCCAAGCTTGGTAAGAGTCACTAGCCAACCCTTGTCGGCCATGGGTTTGTCTAGGCAAAGGCTGCAACCCTTGCTCGCTAATAGTGAGGGCTTTGTAGCTGGCGCCCCGTGGTCGGCAATGGTCATTGACCCTAGCAAGACTTGGTAAAAGTAAGAAAGAAAAATTAAATAAAAAACAATTTAAAAAAGTGAATAAATTGCCCATGTCATGACTTTGGGTGTCCTACGTGACACTACAGACATTCACGTCAACGATTTCCAGCTAAAATTTGCCGAACAGACTCAACTAACAAAATATTAAAAGGTTTAGAACTTAGTTGGTACAATTGAAGAATTTACCACCAAATTGGCTTAAGTGCAATATATTTAGAATTTTTTTGGTAATTTTCTCATAGAATTCACACCATCATCCTATTAAAAATATTATGAGGTCAATCAATCTAGATGTTTTAAGTGTAAAAAAAAGAAAAGAAATATATGATATTATTTCAAAATGCATTTTCTCGGGATAAGTATAAAAAAAAGCCATAAATCTATTGTATTTTTGCTAGTTCAATTATAAACATTCTAATTTGGTCAATTTATTCTTAAACCTTTTGAAAATTTGTTAATATAGTCCATTCAACTAATTTTGGTAGAAATTGTTAATATGGATGACGGAAATCTTATGTGATACCGTTGATGTTAATGTGTACAATTTTCATAGATTTTTTTACAATTTTTTTGTTTTCTTTCTTCATTTCCTTTTTCCCTCGCAGTCATTGGCCTCCCTAATGGCTGATGGCCACAAGCGAGGGCCAGTGAGGGTGGGCCTCTCACGCCGTCAAAGGGTTAGCCTCGCTAGCTTTGAGCAAGGCTCAATAGAGGTCGCGCCTTGTCAACCTCTGTAGCTTGGCCTAAAGATGGTGAGACCAGCAAGTTCGACCCTTGCCAGATACCATTAATAATTGAAGATGTACGTACCAATAAAACATTGTTGATAATTTCTCAGATTTTTGGCTGCCCGTATAAGCATAACGCACTCGTGGAAAGTGATAACTGAAGATGCACAAAAAGTTAGCCAAAGCTCCTGAAATCTTTGTGACGTGTTTTTTAGCAATACGAGTAGGGCCAAACCGACCTTTTGTTTAATGTAAAGTCGAAAACATAGTACCATGCAGATAATGGAGGACTCAGTAGAGATAAAGTCTGACCAGGCAGGGTCGCTTCTTTGTGTGGTCCTCCTTATCTTATGGCTGCAAGCGGTTCTTTTTCCTGCACCATCAAGGTTCCATCAACCTTTTTCATAAATCACAACCAAAGAAAGAAGGAAAAAACCAAGAAAAAAACCCCCCAAAAAAAGGAAATAAAAATGAGAAAAATGATTGAGCCCTTTTGAAAAAAAGCCTTTGAATAGTCTCATTTGGAGGAAAAAAAATCTCATCAATATTGCCAGAATTTCTGTCAAAATACTCGGGGTGAGCATAATTTTGGAACCAAAGAATTGGACTAGGGGGACCCGTCCGATTCCAAGTTCCAAGATAATCTATTTCAATGTGTAAGTTCATATTCTAGATAGGTGGAACTTGGAACCTAAATAAGTTTTTCTATTTTTTTCCTTGATTTATGTTTTCACGCGATTTGAATGATGAGTATATATTTTCAAATCACTAGTCTAAGTTTCTACTTTGTGACCGCGACTTTTATTTTGTTAATATTTCATATTCTTAGTGTGTCTAAATATAAGTAGTGGCCAGAGCGAATTGTAGAAGTAAGTGGTAATTATTAAACGTGACGATTCATACTAGTAGAACCCGGGTAGAATTGGGATTGGTATGTAGATTTGGTTCTAGGATCCAATAAAGGGCTAATTCCAAAAAAATCTCCAAACTTTAGGTCCAATCTCAGATTTATCTCGACCTTTTTTTATCTCATAAAAAATCCTAAACTTTATATCCAGTCCTTTAGGTTTAAACTCAAATCTCCCCCAAACTTTTCTTTTGTCTTAGAAAAAACCTCAAATGTTATGTCAAATCCCAAATTTACCCCAATTTTTTTTTGTCAAAAAGAAAATCATCAATTTTTACTATAGTTCTAAATTTTCCCCAATTAGCCCTTTGTCCAAAAGTCGCAATTAGTAGTTTTTAATTTTTTATATCCTAGAATGGTTTTATTTTGAAGATAATTTTCTATATTGCCTTGCCGATGTATATTTATTACGATGTGGAAATGCCACTTTAAGTTGAGATTGTACTATGTGGTAGATTTAAGAATACGTTAAAAACTAATTTTTTTGGGGATATAAATGGAGGGTAAAACCCAATATTAGTACATTCGTGAACTATCACGTGTAGCAATTTAATAGTAAAATTTAATGAAAACTAATGGAGAGTGATTAAAAGATTAGTTTAAGACATGTCTACTAGTTCGGAATTTTTCGTGATATTAACTCTTATTTTTAGATAAAAAAATTTGGAATAGATTTGAGACTGGACTTAAAGTTTAGGGCTTCTTTTGATACAAAAGAAAAGTTCATGATACCACTGTCTTGGTAGCCGCGATGGTTTGGGCTCTCTCCCCCTCACGGTCGCTTGGGGTCTTAAGTGGGACGCCGGGGGTAGTGGGTCCTCCTCCCACTTATGTGTCCTAAGGGTTTCTTTCGCCCATTTGTTGGTTGTATAGAGTTCTTGGGTCACCAAAAAAAAAAAAAAGAAGTTCATGATATATTTGAGATTGGACCTAAAGTCTAGGTTTTTTTTTAGACAAAAAAAAGTTCATAATAAATTTGGGATTGGACCTGAAGTTTGGATTTTTTTTTTTTTTTGAATTGGCCCTTCCGCAATATAAGAAATCTATACCGGTGGGTAGATTTCGAGTTCTAGATGGAATTTTTACAAAATTATGCAATTTACTCTTGTGCATAAATCCTACTTCGACCTTATCTCTTCTCATGCACGTTCTCGTCCCTTTTTTTCCGCAGGAGGCGGGGCCGAGGGCACTAAAAGGCCGGCGTCAGCAGCGGATCACCCCCGCGACGTCACGCCTGGCTTTGTAAGCACGGCGCTCCCCTTTTCGGTCGTTTGTCTGCACTCGCATGTTTCCTCGATCTTTCTCTTCCTCTTTTCTATTTCGGCTTTCGATATATATCCCTTTCCTCTACTTTTCCACTCATTTGCCAGCTCTCCTTCTCTGCACTTTCGAGATAATCTCGGAAACTCTCTAGCCAACCTCCCGGAAAGAGCACAGAGAGAGAGAGAGAGAGAGAGAGAGAGAGAGAGAGAGAGCAGGAAGAATGGGGACTGATTGGCCGGAGGAGGAGGGTTCGCCATCAGGATCAGCCGTGATCAAGACGAAAAGGGTGGTGGAGGAGCTGCAACGAGGAAGGTGCGCGGCAATTCAGCTCCAGCTCCTCCTCCAGAACCCGCCGAGTCGGGACGGCTCTGACGGTTCCGGGTCGTCGTCGGTTGAGGAGCTTGTGGAGAAGATCTTGAGATCTTTCGCGGAAGGCCTCTCTGTCCTCGGATCTTGCTGCGAGTCCGCGTCTGCTGGTCATGACCACCAGGTCTCGCCGAGCTCCGGCGAGTCCGGCGACAGCAAGAGGCGGCTCGATCTGAAGGATCGGAGGGGTTGTCACAAGAGGAGGAACGATCAAGAAAGGTTCGCATCACACTAATTATATATATTTTGGCTCACTTCTTGATTAAGTTTCTTTCTCTTCAGATGCTCTTTTTTGTATTTTCCGGGGTTTTTCTTCATCACTAAACTAATTAAGCTGCAAAAAGATGGACCGAGAATCTTGAGAAGTTAGAAATGTTCAATCTTCTTCACACAGATGCACCATGGATGCACTGATTGATGCTTAAATTTGCCTTCTGGTACCTGACCGTACGGTCACTGTGATCAGTGGATTTATCTTTCGTTTCCAGTTCCTGGATTAATACTTTCGGATTATATCCTGCTGCAGCAGACAAATCCACCAATTATGATCTTGGATCTAATGGTTTCAATTTTCCCTTTTTTGTTTTGTGCTTGCAGTAAGGCATCTCAAACATGGATCAAAGTCTCTTCCACTACCCAAGATAATCATGCATGGAGAAAATATGGCCAAAAAATGATCCTCAACGCCAAGCACCCAAGGTCTGTGCCCTTGAAGTATTTTTGAATTCTTAACCCACATGAAATCACTGTTCTTGAATCTTGGTTGCCTCTTATTTATGACCGAGAAGGGAAAAAAAAAGTGGCCTTTTTCCGTACAGCATAGGCAATTAACCACTCATTTCAGAAAGCAAACTGAATGATTTTCACTAAATTCTTTTCTTGAATATGTTATACGAATGCAGGAGCTACTTCAGGTGCACGCACAAGTATGACCAAGGCTGCAAAGCAGCCAAGCAGGTCCAAAGAACGGAGGACGATCCTGAGAAGTTCCACATCACATACATTGGAGTCCACACGTGCAGGGACATCATGAAGACTCCACGAATGCTCATCACAGATACTGATACCTGTGTTGGTGAATCTTTCCCCATAAAGCAAGAGCTCAGGGAAGAAGCCAGAAGTGACCTGACCAATGACAATGTCTCATCCGCGGACTTGTTTCTCATTACGGCTCTTGGATCATCTGATCAGCCAAATGACCCAGCTTCAGTTTCCTCAGAAAGGTTGGGTTTTGATGATGCTAACGGTGAACATGCTGTCCCCACCATGTACCCTTTTGGGGACGATGCTGATTCTCATGCTCTCGGGATGGATTTTCTGCGCAGGAGCGTTAGCTTTGATGGTGATTTCGCCTTTGATGAAAGTGAATTTTTGGCTAGTGAGGTGAGGGAGCATAGAAACTAATTCGGGGTATAGAAAAGCCAGACTAGACTGGCGAGTGCCTGTATCTTTCCTTTTTTTTCCACGGAAATAACAGCTTGCTACTACGAAAAGATTGCGTTGTTGATGGGATTAATGATAGCGTGAATGATTTGATGGATTCTTTTATTTGCATTTCTCTTTTGAGCAAGTCCCATTATGGGTTAAAACCGTTTGGCCTCTGACAAAAGTACGCTTAATTATTCGATCTCTTCATTAGTGGAGCTTTGTTTCCACACCAGTGGGACCAGTTGGTACTCCAATTTGTCAAACTATAAGATGTGAAAAGAAAAGTGTGAACAGGAAAAAATTGAATATGCTTTGAATTCGGATAAAGTTAGACAGGCTTGGTTGTATCGATTATGGCGAAACTTTTAAAAAGATTATGGTACTGTTTGGAAATTTCCGCACGATTTTCTTCATTAGAGTGTATAATCGTCGTTTTACAAGTTATAACTATAGATATAACTAAAGATCATGAGCTTTCTAGTTAAATAT
Organism: Eucalyptus guilfoylei; assembly: GCA_016097605.1. Taxonomy (NCBI): domain Eukaryota; kingdom Viridiplantae; phylum Streptophyta; class Magnoliopsida; order Myrtales; family Myrtaceae; genus Eucalyptus; species Eucalyptus guilfoylei. The sequence continues at coordinate 1,204,738 of CM027869.1, forward strand.
CTTGAACAAAACGCTTGCAAGGAATAAAGTCAACATAATCCTCACTAGAGTTAAACTTGAGAATGAGCTGTCCATGAGAATTAAGGTAGTTGATATTCCAAGGGAAACACTCTATGATGTGCATTTTAGTCCCACTGTACCTCAATACATCAAATCGCAAAGGAATCTTCCAAGAAGTTGCTAGGTAATTATATCTTGGGGGACAAGCAGAAGAAGTAAAGGCAAAGTGGGACAGAGCTGTCGCTAAAAGTGAGAAGATCAAAGACAAAGCGTACTGAAAGGATTAAAGTTGAAAATTGGTGGAACTGCAAACTAAATAACGAGAAAAATTAGAACATGAAGACAAGGATAACCCCCCCCCCCTCTCTCTCTCTCTCTCTCTCTCTCTCTCTCTCTCTCTCTCTCAATCAATCAATCAATCTGTTTCCAACTGTTGTTTTACCATCCATTTAAGCCTTTTTAGTTCTGGACCCTGGAGTGTGTGGTTCTCATCATCTTTCGAGCGTTCCCACTTGAACCCATCATTCTCGATGGATAAACAGCGATGAAGACAAACATGGAAGCGGTTTAATGCTTTGAATCGAGCGTAACATGACATGGACGTCTAGAAAACTGGAATACTTTCTCTTACCAGGAGCAACTCTTGATGAAACAGCATCCGAATGTAGAGCGATTGGGACGATTTCAGTACGTTCTTGATTGTGCCTCTCTAGTTACAAGCCCCGTATGAACAGAAAAAGGGTTCCTCGCCGAACGTCTTCTGCAATAAAATCCATCACCCCTTAACCAAAAAATGCGTACGTCGCAGAAAGATCAGAGGGCAACTCTCATCACATCATGATTATGATGTTAGATGATTCTAGAAGGCCCACCTCCCACTGCAAATCAAGAACCCTAAAAATCACACTCCTGTCGTCCATCAGACATTGAACGAACTGATTGATAGTGACCCCCACATGTTGATCTTTTCAAAGGAATTCCGTCCGGAGGCGCATGTCGTGAGAAATTTCAAGAAAGCTATGATTACTACTCTTCTTTGTTGAAAGTTCTTCCGCATCTCTCTTTCTGATCATGGCCCAGTCAGTACAGACCTCCATGTTGGTTACTTGACCCTTTGCGCCCGGGTTCATGATCACTGCCGACTTTGGTGCCCAAGCAAAGATCTCACCCCATATTTCACGAAACCGCCCCGGCAAACGTCTCGATGAAAGAGGCAAGTGTGGATGATTGACAAAGTTCGTGATATGCCCATTTGATCTTACTCAAATGTGTGAAAGCGGGAGGCATCGTTCACTCTCAATAAGATTCATTCCACATGGATTGGATCTTTCAATCGTGAAAAGATCACCTCCTTTGTTAATCATGATGACAACTTTCGGAAGGCAGCTACTGGAGATCCCCGAGGAAAACACGTTCACATGCGCTTTCTTGTGTTTTTTTTTTTAGAGGGTTCTATTCTATGCTACGTTCCCATGTTTCGAGAAATGCTTACTTTTCGGGCATCCTGGACTTGGACTTGTTGGGAAGTGACAGCATACATGCTTGAGGAAAGGGGAATTGATGTTCTAGAACCAAAACTAAGGGAAAATATCGTCAAAAAAAGGAGCTGAATTTTCTCTTCTTTGACGACCTCATGTAATTGCATATTCCATTTGTTAGATCTGCTTTTTTTTTTTTTTGGTAAAAAAAAATTATTTTGGGCGTAGTTTGAGTTGGGGCATTAACTTTTATGTCCCGGATTTTTATTTAAGGAAAACATTTATCAATTAATTGATTCCGAAGGATGATTAAGGTTTTTGTATCTTAAGATTAATCTCTTATCCAAACAATCTCATAATTCATGGTTATCGTTAATTTGTGATGAAGTTTATGATAGTCAGTTTCTCAATTTTATTTTTAGTTCTTACATTTGGTCTTGATTCGGAGCATTGCTAACATATAAGTGGTACCTAATTTTGCAGGTTAATATGCTAAGTTTGGTTAGTAATCTCTAACACAGTTAGTGAATGTAAGGTGTTACTAGTTAACGGAAATAAAAGTTGAAAACTTCATAAAAAAGTTGGTGAATTAAAAAAAATTAAACGTTGATAAGCAACTCAACCAAGAGTTAATAACCTATGACTAGACTTGTTAAAAGGGTTGGTTGGATCGAGTAAAAAATTATTTGACTCAAATAAATCAATTTCCATACAATGCAAATTTAATGACTCATATCGACTTAACCTATATTCATAAAACACTTCTATATTTAATAAAATCTAGGAAAACACATATCCAAATTGAGATGAGAGTAGGGAGTGATTGAGCACGAGATCAAGTAAATGCGAGAGAGAACAAAGAGAGGAGTGGGTTGAGTCTAAGTAATGTAAACTTATTTATAACCTATTTATTGAATATAATTAATTCATACAACAACTCATTTCATCATATATGGGTTAATAAATGGGTTTATGATTCTTTTGACCAGTCTATCTATGAATAAGAGTGTGTTTGGTAACTATTATGTTGATAGGAACAATTTATGCTCAAAATAAGTTTTTGAGCATTTGAAGACGTTTAGTAACTTTACAAAATTTCTATTTCCTGAATAGAAATTGCTAGGTACAATTCTCAATTTTTTTTGTAACTTAGAATTTCTTTTAATTTTTTAATAAATTTATTACATTCCCCACCCCCCCCCCCCTTTTTTTTTTTCTTTTTTCCTTTTATTATTCTTCTTGCTAGTTGCTGGCCTTGGGGAGCCTCACCGACCCCGGCGAGGTTGAGCTCATCCAGCCATCGGCGAGACTCACCTTAACCCGACGCTCGGGCGACAAGGCCGGCAACAAGTTAGAGGAAGAAGAAGAGGAAAAAGAAAAGAAGAAAAAAAAAAAAAGAGAACAAAAAAAATGAAAGGCCTGATTTTGGAGTTATTCCTAGGAATAAAGAAGTAACTTTTTTTTTACTTCTTGATTTTTTTCCAATTCTATTGTTGGGAAAAAAATGTTATTAAACGGATTTCTACTTTTTTATTTATTTATTTCGGGGGACAAAAAAATAGAATCGGACACTTTCAGCATGTTACCAAATATTCCCTAATTCTGCATACAAAAATTGGTAAGTCATTCTAATTTTGGTTGATTTCTGCATACAAGAGTTGGTAAATTCGAATCGTTGACAATCTATGACTTATAGACGGTAGTTAGTGAAAAAAGTGCCAATTTTGCAATATATGAGGACAAGAAAAAAAAAGCTGCTGATTTGCTCATAGTGTTGGTAAATTCCCAACATTTTATCTGGAAACAAAATCACCGGTCACTTTGTATTTAACGACTTTATTACACCTATCGACAATAAAAGAAATCCTTATTGGACACGAAATGATAGAATTCCACAACTCGATTTCAATCTCTTTATCTCTGAATCAATCTCTTCTACACAGGTACAAAAACATTTAGCCTGGTACCTCTGACAGTCAAAAACCAGTAAATGGGCGACAAATCAAAATGCATAATGCGATCACCTACGGGTACAGTCGAGCGACCAATGTTTTGTTACGTTGGGTTCTAAAGAATGTACCTGGAATAATAATTACAACATGGTAATAGCAAGGAAAATGCTAATCATCAATTCACCAATTCATCAATTTAAAGCAATTATTCAAAACTTTCCCCAGAAAAAATATTATCTAAACAGCTACTTCTCTTGTCCTCTCGGTGCTCATCAGTCATCAATCTTTTTTATCCTCTTCCTCCCTTTTATTTTCCATGGGGGATGGGAAGATGAAGTCCATGCTATTGGTGCTGCTGCTGCCAGAATTAAACATTACATCCGCCAAATCTGCCACCAGTGGATACTCAGCCTCTTTACCACGTCTACTTCCGCTAGTGGAAGGGCCCGCCTCGCTGCCGCTGCCACTACCGCTGCCTCTGACCGCCATGTTTCTGCTCCCGCTCGCACCGCCCATGCCGAAGTCCACCGGTAGCCATCTGGTTTGCGGGGCTGATACAGATGCCAAAATTGGCTGTGTGGCAGCGATGGGGGCCATATCTAGTGAAGCTGGCGGCGGGTGTGGAATCGATGGTGCGGTCGAGGACATATGGCACGTGTGGTCACCGCGGTACATGACCTCGAACGTGAACGGGTCGTTGTCGAGCCGCTGCACTTGCTTCTTGGCAGGGCAGTGGTACAGCTTTTGATGGGTACACCTATAGTAGCCCCTGCGAGGGAGAAACTTACACTTCAACATCGCTTGGTATACCATCGTATCGAAAGATTGTTCTTTCATAAATAAAACTCTACAATTCACATGCATTTGTGCATAAGCTTTCACAAACCCATCATGAAAAAAGAATTTCCTCAAGTGATTGTCATAAAGAACTGAGATCCTCTACATTCATAAGGGGTAAATTTACACTTAATTAACGATTATTCTAGTCGAATAATTCTTTATAAGTTAGTAGTATTTGTTAGTGACACTGTTTTAAGTACATTGTATCTCATCATACTATGTGCTGTCTGGTCAAATACTTCGTTCAATTTTAGTGGCACTCTTTCAAGTCATTATGACCGGCGAATTAGTAGACCGTTCAGCACTTCCTCCCTTCGTCGATACTTCTTAATTCGATGATGACTAATCAACTTTAATTGGTAAAATACCGGGTCAAAGTCTTGTTGGACTCGATTTGATTGATCTTTCTAAGTTTGTGAAGACTACGTTAGACCCCACCAGGAAAATATGTGTACAGTATCTCTAAAAGAAAGTGTATTGGATCTATTATAGGAGATATCTCTGCTTTATGTCACCTCTACAGCGTGCATTTCCCTTTTCATTGCCGCTTCAACAAGAAATCAAACTCAACCGATCTGAAGAAGGTGCGTAGAAATCGGCTTGGACACCATTTGACCGTTGAACAGAAGGAAGAAGTTAACAAATCCATCGATGTCGGGTTTTTCTGGGGTTGAACGGACATCCTATGTATGATATTACCGGTACTCACCCGCACTACAATTTCCGGAGACAATGAAATAAAAAAGACTTTGACAGATAGTAGAGTTGGAAAAGCCATGGTGGTATGGTAAACGGAAGATGTGGCTGAAGACTTTGAATGTGTCAACTCATGTCCGTTCATCTACCCAAACACAATATACATGAGAGCATCGTTTTAATAGATGGCCCTCAAGATATAATCTGAGATTCAAATTAGTTCACAGATGAATTATTTTTCTAATCATAATGTGAACACGGTTTATATGAATTTTAAGGATGTCATTTTCCTCGAAGGTGGTATTATTGACGTGTGATTAGGGCAAGGGGGAGGAGGGTGTGGTGGGGTCAACGACATACCTCGGGAATTTGGACCCAAGAATCTCCTTTTGACCATACTTGCGCCAAGTGTAGCCATCCTCTGGCGGGATCTCCGTGTTGCCCATTCTTGGCGCTGGAACCCTAATCGTCCTTTTCTCCGCGTCACTATTCCTGGAAAAAGATTGAAGAAAAAATAAACATTGTAATACCTAAAAGATTGAAGAAAAAATAAACACTGTAATCCCTAAAAGAGGGAAAAGATATGACACTTTCCAGGTATATTCACCCAGAGATCCAAGGACCAAGGGCTCGTTTCATTTCGATGCTAACAAAAAGTATAATTAAAACACGAAGCAAAACAATACGAATTAGATAGCTTATCGTTAAGCGCGAAACCAATGAGTGCGTAACATCCTCGTGCTTGCTCGCCAATTTTCAAGAAATTGGGTGGCCTAAGAAAGTCAACGCTAGTGCCGCCAGGATGAAGGGTTTAATTATTGAATATGCAATGAAGGGAGCCAAACCAGATGCGGAGCTTAGCGTGGTGGAGTTCTTTACTAAGAAGTAACGTCCCGATGGAGAGCCTTTTCGAAGAACCAACTCAGAAAATTCTTGCTTTCTTTGTCATGCCCCCCCTCTCTTTTCCTTTCTTCGTTCCTATGTTGCTTTCGGTTACTCTTGGATCGTACATAGGGTGAGTCAAAAGTAACTGGGAGCGTTCATCATTATGGGGACTCGTCGAAAGCCCCAAGAGGTGCCCAACAAGCCACATTGAGGGACAGGGCATTAACCGATAAGCACCGATTGAGCAAGGTATGAATTGGGTTTAGGAGATAGTCCAGCTTTCACATTTCACGTGGGGAAGGGCATGAATGCTTTCATGTGCCAAGCCAAATTGCGTGATCGCTAAGAGAGGAAGATGGCATGTTTCAGAGGTTATTGAAAAATGGAGAAATACTGATTGAGACTCAGAAATATCTCGCTCGGTCAATGTGAAAGTTTCACCTCATGGTACGTGGTTTTCAAATTGCGTGGTTTGAAAATTTACCAAAATCTTGGTTTGTTTTTTAATTAAGAGATAGAATACACAAAGGAAGACGGGATTAAGAGCAGAAGAAAGAACTGCAATAACAATATGGCGGTGAAACCGAGTTGAAATTTCTTTGACTTGTTGTACAAAGCCACAAGTATATAAGCTATATCTTAAACACACTAAACGAAGATAAAAACTTGATTATAATCAACCCATGGATAATCTCACCACTGTACTTACGATGACTCCGGTTTTAAAGTTAGGCAATTTTAAACAGATATATAGACTGATGAACAAAACTATCTAGCCTACTTTACCAAAAAAAAAAACAAAACTATCTAGCCTGACGCCGGAATTAAACGTCTTTTACTTTCTTCTCTTACACCAAAGGAACTCTAAGTAATCCACTCTATCCATTAGGAAGACCATAATGCAGATCAATAAATATTATATAATCTAAACTACACAATTGTATATGACTGTGTCCAATGTACATTGATTTCATCAAAGTCAGAACCTAAGAGATTTTCGTACCTTCTTCTTGTTCTTTCTGAGGACGAGGAAGCAGATCTTCGACGATCTGATGACACATCCGGTGCCTGCATCTCTTCCCCTCCACCACCAGGTCTCACAAAAGGACCCTCCCCCATCGCCACCGCACCCACGGCTTCCATTGGCCCCTCTGTGTCGCCTGTTCTTGCTCCGCTCGTCCCGGCCCAATACTGTGTTTGCTGGAGAATGCTCTGTGCATAGCCTGACGACTTCAGCCACCCCTCAAAATTACTGCCGCCACTACCGCCTTGAACCTCCGACCGACGCATCTCTTGCATCTCGCGGTACCCGCCTGAGCCAGCGTCTAGAGGATTGTGCCCGAGCCGTTCTCGAATGACGCTGAAGGCCCGGATGATCTCTTCACAGGAGACGGCGAGAACGTTTGGTTGGTTGGCCAAGTTGGGGAGGTTGTGCTCAAGGTCTGTGGCCAACCTGCAACCTCGAAGGATTAAATTTATGATGTCGTCCATCTTTTCCGGAGGTGTTTTGAAATTTTTTTCCTTCTGTTGTGTTTGTGTATGATGGGTCGTTGGCCGTCAGAAATTTTGGAAGATGAATAAGCCAACTTAGGACATGATATGATATATTTAAATGGGAGAAGGTAAATGCTGCTTTTTGTAGTCTCTCTCTCCCTCTCTCTCCCCCTCCGTCCCTCTTTCTTTCTGATTTGGTGCTTTGTTAAGGGTTTGGAGGAGGGAAAGTTTGTGGAAATTTTTATCCTTGTAATTCAAAGTATTCGCGTGCTCTTGAACACGGTACGAGGAAGGAGGACCGCGGACTTGGTCGTGGTCTTGGCTTCTTGGAAATTCAAAGGTTTTATATATGGCACTGCTGTATATCGATAGTTTCTTTGTCTAGAGGAAGACTTTGCCCTTTGAATCAACGGCTTGGACCTTGAAGAATGTTCTACGTGTTTGAACTAGGTAGACCCTTAATGGCGAAAATGTTACTCCTTCTAGGGTTCTTTAAAGTATTGAAGGAAGATGAGTTGGGGTGCTACAACTTGGTAGACTCGTTTTTTCTTTTCCAATCGTCGGACCACCTTCTTGGACTCGATCAAACTGGGAGGAAAATGAAAACCCTAATCCAAGGAAGGTCATCACATAGAGGAAGGCAGTTATTTCCATGAAAGAACACCCTAGCTGAGTTGGCATTTGCAAGGGAGTAAATAAATAAATAAAAAATAGAGAAAAAGGTGATTGGCCATTGGGGAGGGCAATCCTTGTCTTTATGCATGAAAATATGTAATATAGGTCAAGTTAAATAAAAAGCAAATAGGAATTTCAATTTGGGAGAATACAAGAGTTTATGGATACATCATCCATGTTAAAATGGAGAAGTCAAAACAACCAAGGGTTGCATATTTGGCTAGTTTGAAAAAATTTAGAGAAAAACCATGCTTAAAGGCAAAAGCTCTCAAAAGAGAATTGGAAAATAAATTCCTCCTAATGAAGTTACTTAATTACCTAGCATAAGCTTGTAGAATACAATAGTGTTTATAATGTTCAGATTTGTATTTCTTTGACCACCAAGGTGGTTTGTCTAGTGGTAAAAGGGTCATCTGTCTTCCACACATTCATGGGTTCGATTCACGTCGTGAGCAAATCTTTGAATGACTCTTTGGCTTGCCAACTTTGAACCTTTAAGTTGGGTGTGGGACACCTATGGTAAAGCTTGGATATTTGCACATCCCTTTTTTATCTTCATTAATAACATGAAGCTAAGCTTCAATATTCTTCTCTTTTTTAAGCTAACCATGCCGTATCAAATACCATAATTAATCCAAGGGTTAGATTAAATGATGTTCTTTTTATAATAAAAATATAATTGTCAAGTCACCAAATAGGAAATGTTATTCGATTTTTAACGCATTCACTTTTAATGATATATATAGTTAACAGGGCTAGACATGTGTAGGCACTTGATGATATGATCCAGCCATGGCTAAAAGAATAAGAGGGTAACAAGTAAAGAATTATACTTTTCATTTCTTTGTTGAGATTGAAATCCAGTCACGTAAAAAGGTTCTGATATAATGCGCACAAACAAGATAGTGTAGACCCTTGATAATATGACCCATCACAATTCAAGCTGAAAGAATTAGAGGGCAACAAGCAAAGAGTTATGTTTTCATTTATTAGTTGATGTCAAAATCAAGTTCTTCAAAAAATGGGCTTGTTGTAATGCACCTAGGCCAAGTCAAGAAAAGGACTCCCATACTTTTCTTTCATGTTTTCGTAGCTAGTTTGTTCTTTTCAATTTAAGTCAAGCTCCATATCTCTCATCTCTTTTTAATTTGGGATAAAAACAGAGTACTTGGTCTACTGTTGGGCCCATCGGATCACTTTTTAGAAAACTTCGATTTGAGATCAATTGAGCCCAATCCATGAGTTATATATGATTTTTTAAATTAATACCACGAAAAATCCTAAATTGATACACTTGTGATAAATTTACATTCTGCTAGCCTCCGATAAATTTTGCCATCATAGAAGTAAAGTATTTTATGAATTTCTACTTGTAATAATAAAACTTGACACATCGTCATGCCGCATTAACATTTAATACTTGTATTACGCTTCCTATGAAGAGATGTTGGCACTAAATTTCGCATCTTTTATTTAACAATAAATTAGTTGACTTACAGAATAAAGATGTTAGTTTATCAAACAAAATGTGTAAATCGTATTGTGTCCGGTAATGTTAAGATTTGTCTTTGCTTTTTTTTTTTTTTAAATTTGCTTTATGTCTTACCTATATTGCACGCACTAAGAGGTGGTTTTTTAAAACGATATATATGTTTTGATTAATTATTATAACTTCGACAATTCGAAGAATATTTGTGTTAATGTGTAATTTATATGATTATGGGCATTTTTGTAATTATGTTTTATCTGTACCCTTACTTTAATTAGTTACTCCTGTAAATACATAATATACAATCTTGATTGGGGTTTAGCCACTATATACTTTATCTTTATTTTCTCTCTAATTCTACACATCAGCATGGTATCAAAGCGGAAAACCCATCAAATTCTTTAACATCTCCACTCGAAATCAACACTTTTTTTGCTCCAACTACTATTTTATTAATGTCCAATACATTTCTATTTTTTCTTTCTTTTCTACCATCTTTTTACTTATTATTTTCTCTATCTATTAATCCCAATTTCTCATCAGCTCCCTATAACACTTTGCCCACTTTCACCTCTTCTTCCCTCTTCTATATTGCTCCGATCTCCGTTGCTGCTCAAATTACGGTTGTGCAATCAACCTCGCCATCTCTTGTTCTTCCCAACATCACAAATCTTTATCTCCATTAAACTTGATATAGACAATTATCTCCTATGAAAATCTCAGTTTGAACATGTTTTGATCTGTACCAATTTGTTGGGTTATGCGGATAGATCTTTTCCGCGTTTGTCGTAGCTTATTAATGATCGGAATGGCATTGTAATGGTCAATACCTCATATTCCACCTCGATAAAGATAGATCGATGCGTTTGTAGTTTGATCAATTCGACCTCATAGTCGTGATTTTCCATGAAGTTCACGGCCTTCAAACATTTTGAGAGATTTGACTTGCTCTAGGACAACGCTTATTGATCGCTACGTGGCCAAGGAAGACTAAAACTTGATTTTTAGAACGCTATTAAAGAAAACGATCATTCAATGTCCGATCATTTCAAACATTTGAAGTCAATTCTAGACCTCTCTCTACAATTAATTGCTTCGTCTCTGATAAGGACTTGGTGATTCAAGCCATCAATGGGCTTCCATCTGTGTACGATTCTTATGTCACCATGGTCACGAATGGCCCTACAGTTCTATCATTTGGTGATATGTGTTTACACCTTCTCGTTCAAGAAGAACGATTTCTTTGAAAATTGAATGCATAATCTTCATATGATATTCATCATGCTTTGATCGGTCATGCCTCTTTACCTAGTTCATCGTTTCGAGGATTTTGAGGTGGACGTAACTCTAGAGGCCGAAACTTTGGTCAGGGATAAGGTGGATGGTTCTCGTGTGATCAACTGAGTTCATAATTCTAGAGGCCGTAACTTTTGATGATGGATTCAGTTCCTAATCATTATTAGCCCCCTTATGTCTCCTCCACCTCCTCCGGTTGGCCTCCTGGTGGCTTGAAGCCCTATGTTCCCCCATTCACATACGGAGATATTCTTGGATTTAGATCTTGTCTTACATATCAAATTTGTAACGTAGTTGGGTACCTCGCACTATAATGTCGACAACAATTCAACCATGTCTTCATCGCCACTCATCCATTGGACTCCCCAGTTCTCTCGATTGGTGAGATCTCATTCAACTTGGTATGTTGACACCGGAGCGTTGGCATACATGACTAGTGATAGTAATGAAATCCTAGACCTTTTTATGATTTGACAAAAGTCTCAGTTGATAAAGCCTTTTTATGTACTGGTTCTCAATCTTTACTATTATCTCTCGTCTATCATGTTCCTGATCTTCCTTGCAATCTCCTCTTAGTTGCTCAATTTCGTTGTAAATTTTCTTGTGCCATTAATTTTAATGGTTCATCATTTTCTCCGAAGGACCAACAAATTGAAAAGTTTTCTTCCAAGTTGATTCTTTTGATGGTCTTTATTTGATTTCCAACTCAATGGTGACATCTCACTTGTATCTTATCGTGGCTTCCTATGCTTCACTCACTCATTGGCAAGCTCATCTTGACCATTCAAATAAACAAGTTTTGAGTTGTGTTTGCAATTATAGCTCTAAGTGGGTACCTTGCGAGCCTCGTCTTGTAGGCAAATCTCATTGAATGCTTTTTGAGCCTGTTTAGTCATCATGCATCTTTTCCTTTAGTTGTGATTCATTATGATGTATGGATAAGTTCAATTTAATATAATTATGACTCCGTTCGTTTCACGAAAAATAACTTCTAGAAAAATATTTTTCGAATTTTCGGCATTTGTTTCACGAAAAATGAATTGCTTAGGGAAAACATTTTCCATAGAAGTAAAAAAGTCTTCTAAACTAGAGGGAAATATTTTCCATTTTTTTAAATATATTTTTAAATTCAAATTATTATTATTATTATTATTTTCTTTTCCTTTTTCTTTTCTTTGTATTCCCTTTTCTTCTTTCTTGGCTGGTTGTCGGCCACGGCGACAGTTGGTGATCGGCCACAAGCGAGTGTCGAGCTCGTTGACGAGCATGAGGCTCGCCCACCTCTGGCGAGCGCGAGCGTTGAGCTTGAGGCCAGCAAGCTTGGAGCTCGCCGATTTAGTAAGGCTTGAGGTTAGTGAGCGGTAGATTGGTGAGCACAAGCTTGTGGCGAGGCTCGTGCTCAAGGCTCACGTTTACTGATTTGGTGAGCCTTGAGCTCGCCGGCCTCAAGCCTCGCCAGATTGGTGAGCTTGACACACGTTCGCCGATCTGGTGAGTGGCGAGCCTAAGCTTGCCGAAGGCGGGAAAGCCTTGTGCTCGCTGGCGAGCTCGAGGCTCGCCTGTGGTCGGTTGTTGGCCGTCGTCATGGTTGGCAATTAGCCAAGAAGAAGGAAACAAAGAAAAGAAAAAGAAAAATAAAAAATAATTTAATAATTGATTTTTTTGAAAAATAAGAATAATTAAAAATTGATTTTAAAAATAAAATAAATGAAAAAGAGTGTATGAATGAAAAGATTTTTCTTATTGATAAGATTTTTTTTTTATCAAATAGCGGAAAATATTTTCCACTTCATTTTCGGGTTTCGCATGTATACAAAGCAAAATAATTACATTTTTCTGTAAAATGGCTTCCCGAAAAATATTTTTCAAAAATGCTACATTTTTCGCAAAATGAATGGATCGTAAGATTTCAAATATTTTGTGTCATTAATATTGACTACTCTCGTTTCACTTGGGTCTTTCTCATGGAAAATAACTCTGAAGTGCTTACACACTTTCATCACTTCTGTTTTTTTATTGAAGATTTGTGCAATGCTAAAATCAAATTTTTACAAACTAATGTGGGAGGTGAGTATATCAGTAAAGCGTTCCAAACACACTTACCTAAAAATGGTAATATTCAACGTTTTTCTTGTCCAGACATCCCATCTCAAATTGGTTTCTCACAATGCAAAATTAAACTTTTAGTCAATATGCTTCAAATCTTATTAATCCATGCTCATATGCCTTCTTCATATTAGGTTGATGCTTCTCTCACCGTTGTTTACACTATTAATTGGCTTTCTACTTATGTTATATATAATATTTCTCATTTCCACTGGACCTAAGCAAGTCCTTAAACTGCTCTCTCACCGTTGTTTACACTATTAATTGGCTTTCTACTTATGTTATATATAATATTTCTCATTTCCATTGTCTATTTAGGTTCAAGTTTGATTACTCGTTCTTTCAAGTTCTTCGGTGTGCATATATTATCCTTTTCTTTGGTATCATGTCTCTCATAAGCTAGCACCTCATTCTTTGTATTTCTTGGGCACGCGTCAAATCATAAAAGTTATCATTGCCTTGTTTGGTCAAGTGATTATGTTTTTATCAATTGTCATGTTCATTTTGATGAGGAGAGTTTTCCCTTTTCACTAAAACCTTCAATTTTTAGTCTCGCAACCCATTGTTCCATATCAATTCCTTCGCTTTTTGTTTCTTCCAATCAATCTATTCTTCCTTCTACCTCCTGTGATCCTAGACCTCCTCATCCATCTCTTTATTCTTCTCTAGCCCAGTCTCCTAATATGCCTCTCTCCTCCTCTCAACCTACTCAACCCGTTTCTAATTCTTTTTTGCCTCCATTATCTTTCCCTCCGAGCCTGCTCACTATGTCCCAACTTGGCTCCTCTCTCAACCAGATCACTCCTACAATAGACTCACAACTCCCCTCTACATCTTTATCCAGTATGCTTCATGTGCTATTGAGATTCAATCTCCTAGTTTTTACACCTACTTTGGATTGAGAGGGGTATTAATGTGTAATTTATATATATTATAGGGTATTCTGTAATTATGTTTATATTTGTACCCTTATTGTAATTACTCCCTCCTATAAGTATATATCATATAACCTTTATTGGGATTGAGCCACCATGAACACTTTGTAGTTTTTTTCTCTTTAACTCTAAACATCAACAATTTGAAGGTAATAATTGAAACGTAGTACAAAATTTCATTATTTTATTAATTATTTGTAAAATATGGCCTAGACTTTGAAAATTGTTAAAAGTGTAACCCTTTTTAGCCAAAATCTAGACGACGGACGAGTGCTATGCAATCGGCCTAGTTCTACCTAGGAATCGGACCGAGCTGACTTTAGACATAGGTTTTGGTTTCCAGTTCAATAATTTGGAGCTGGTATCGATATAGTGCGTGTAAGTTCCACCCGGAAGTCAGTAGTTAGAACCTAGTTGGAAAAATATGATATATCTTTCTTAAATAAACTTAACTTCTCTATTACTTTATATTCCTCTCTTTATATATATTGATGTCTTACTTTGAGTTGTTTTGTTGCTTATACCATTTTATTATAATTGTCATTTACCTCATTTTTCTTTTAAAAAAATGAAGCAAAAAAGAAAAAAAATCAATTATTTGGTAGACTTTGGAATCGGATCAGAAAAACATGATTAGCTCCGGGGCAAACAAGATAAATTATAGGTTCCAAAAATTGGGAATAAGTTCTAACGGGGTAGGTTTCATGAAATTTGTCCACCTTAGGGTTGGTCACTCCTCCTCTAGAGGACATTGCAACCGATTTCAAACACTTCATTAGGAAATAATGAAATAATCGAAAAGTTAGGTTGCAAATTACAACGAGTGCCAAACCTTGGTGGAAAATTTAATTGCTTTAATTGTTTGACGAATTTGCTCTTTGTAAAATGTGCTAATTACATGACAAAGGCATGACCGGAGCTCCGATTGATAAACAGCCTGAGCCAACTCCAAGGAAACACTGCTACATTCAGCTTGAAACTCCAAGACTCGACGAAATGGATTGCAAAATAACTGATAAGTCGGGATGCAGTTTATAGGAAGGGCAAAAATCTTAAGGGGGGATGCAATCCACCGTAAGTTTTATGGAAAAATTATTCAAAAAGTTATAGATATATTACACTTTAGTTAATTTAATTCTAAAATTTTCAATTGCGTCAATTGAATTTTAAGTTCTTTTCAACATTTTGTGAATTGAGTCTATTCAACTAATTTTGATCGAATAATGTTGATATGGTGGTCCAATCAGGGTTAATAATCCTAAGTGACATATTAGCGCCGATGTTGATAACTTTTAAATTTTATTTTATTTTTTTCTTTCCTTTTAGTTAGTGGTCGAGGCTAGTCTTAGGAAATGGCCGGCCATCGTCGATAGCCATGATTAGACGAGAATTGCCTTCACCCTACCCAAGCGAGGTTGCAGGTGAGTGATGGCCTTTGCTAGGCTAGTGTCATCCTCGCTAGCCATCGGCAACCCTTCCCTAAAGTCACTAAGGGCCGTGACGCGATTTCCCAATGTTGGGCTAGGGTCAGTGGCGCTAGCTTGTGGCTAATGACCCTCATCCGCACTAAATAAAAAAAAAAGTAATAAAAAAGAAAATAGAAGATATCGCATAGGATGGCTAACTTTTAAGTAAGTAATTTCCGATGAAGATTAATTAAATGCATTTAATTGATAAAATGTTAAAATATTAATAACTCAATTAACAGAAAAAAATCGACACAATTTCAAAGTTGAGAACTGAACCGGACAATTTGCCCGGAGTTTCCCAGTTAAAACTGATAATTCGAAGAACAGGCGATCCGATCCGATCCGATCCGATTCGATTGGGGGGCAGTCAGAAACTCCGATGGGACTGAGAAGCACCGGATCGCGTTAATCATATTCCCAGTTTCTATTGCTTTCCCCGATTCCATCATTCCTCTCTCCTCCTCCTCCTCCGTCTTCAACTTCTCTCTCCTCTCCGCTCGCGGATCGCGCCACCTCGTTCGCAGATCTCTCCCTCCCTCTGTCCCAACTGCGGCACGCGCTGAATTATACCAGTAGCAGCTGCTCGGAATCGGGAGGAGGATAGAGAGAGGTAGAGAGAGAGAGAGAGAATGTTGAAGTTCTTGAAAGGAGTCGTCGGTGGATCGGGCACCGGGGTCAAGGATCTCCCGTACAACATCGGCGAGCCCTATTCCTCCGCTTGGGGCTCCTGGCTTCACTGCCGCGGCACCTCCAAGGTATCCCTCCTTCTTCGTGTCGAATTGTGATTGGTGGAGCTGATGCTACTGCGTGCTTGGGCGGGTGCGATTGCCGATGCGATTTGCGCCGGGGGAGCGGTGGGGTGGGACGCGATCTGGGCGGAGTGAGATTGTTGCGCGAGCGCTCGTTCGCTTGCGTGGATAGGTGTATGTTGTGGAGAGGCTCTGATGAATGTGGTCGCGTCTAGTTGGATTTTTTGCTGTGGGAAGTCTGGCTTGATTCGAGTGAACGGTGCGGAGTGAAAATTAGCTGGTGAATTTGATCAGGGAATGTTCACTGTGAAGGCCAGAGGTACTAGGTCCGTCCGGTGCAAATGCGTTAGGGGAAATTCTAGAGGAGCAGGTTTCGCTCTGGAAAGTATGATTTGTTGTGAAATCAATGTCAATGAGTGGAGAGAGTAGGTTGTTTGGCTATATACTTTGAAGTACTTATGTCCACTCTTCCATGAACACTCCAGAGATGGTCTTTTGCATCACTATATGAGTAAAGCTGCGATTGTTTGATTCGTTTGGCATCCGTTATTTTTTGGCCATACCAATGCTCTCCTTTAGTTTTGTGCAACATAATGTTAGTGCTTGTTGATGCATCCCTTGATCTGGGGATGTTTTTCCCACTTTTGGAAGAATAGACGGACTATTTTCCTTATGGACTGCTTTTGGCTTATCCAGGATGATGGATCTCCAGTTTCTATATTCTCCCTTTCGGGGAACAATCCCCAGGATGGACATCTTGCTGCCGGTCGAAATGGTGTTAAACGTCTTCGAACGGTAAGCTGTTTGCTATCTTTTAACTCTGACCAAAAGAAAAAAAAAAGGATTTATACCAAGAAGTCATATAGGAAATGAAGTGTCTGAGTAAATCTGTAGTGCTTGATAACACATGATTAGAGTTTGGGGTTTAGTCGCACCAAGCTTCTTTCGGAAGCTGTATTGTCACCTTCATAGTATGCAGAGAGAAGTTTGATGGTCAATATCTGTGCTATCTGTTTCAGAAAGACATCTGGATTGTATTTATCAAAGGATTGCATTTTTACAGGTGAGGCATCCGAATATACTATCATTTCTCCATAGTACTGAAGCTGAAGTTTCTGATGGTGCCACCATGAAAGTTACCATTTATATAGTCACAGAGCCTGTGATGCCTTTGTCTGAAAAGATAAAGGAATTGGGTTTAGAAGGTACTCAGAGGTATGGTATTCTTACTTTGCTCTGATATTCATGTTTGAGCGATATGTGTGCACTGGTAGCCCTTTTTATTGCGCTGCATTATCTTTTAGCCTATACCAACACTGGAATAGTGATGCTTAGGTTACTGCAATTGAAGTTTCAAACTCCATGACATACCACTGCACATATGACTACTCTTTTTGCCTATTAAAATTTTAAATTTCCTGGGTGTTTGTTGGTTTTTAAATTTACTCTGCTTCTTTCATTTGTACTTTGGTCATATTTACTGTCTTGTCTACAATCTGCTTGCAACTATGGAGCATAAAAACGATAGTATTTACAATCTTCTGCTAGGTTTTAGGTATATTATTCAATAACTTTCTCTTCCAATGCCAGGGATGAGTACTACGCATGGGGATTAAATCAAATTGCTAAAGCAGTGAGCTTCCTCAATAATGATTGTAAACTTGTGAGTATCAAACCTCAATTTTTTTCCTCGTGAGTGATGAAGGAACTGCTATTTACTGTTTCGAAGAGGGGAAATGCTGTTGTTATGGCAATATCTGAAAATGCTGTGGTGTCACTATTAGAATCGTCAATCTTTCCTCTTGTCCTATGATTCAGCTGCTGATAGAGTGACTAGGCTAAATATCACTTTACGAGATTTGGTTTCCATTTTGAGCATGATTGATTTTTTTAATATGACTAAATTAAAAGGTAAATATTGTCCTAGTTTGCAGAAGTTAATGCAGAAACAAAAGCCATAAAACGGGAAAAAGAAGCTAAAATTATTAGAAGACATTCCAGTTCAACACAATTCTGAATATTAGATCCTTCCTACTTGATTTTGGTGAGGCTGCTCAGCTTAAAGATTTTCTCATTCCTTCATGCTTATATGGTTTTAAGATCGTCAAATTTCTCCATATTGTGGTAAATGGATGTAAATGTTCTTGTCTATACAAATTCACCTTTGGAGAGAAGGGTTATCATGGGGAAAGTCTTTTGCTGGATCTTAAGGAAGGACCACACAGAAAAAAGGAAATCTTTAGGCTTCAGTCTCTAAGTTGCTGCTGATTGTTAACGAAAGTCACATGGATGCTATGAAGAATTCTCTGTCGTATATTTTCAAATTTTGGTTTGAATGACACCCAATTTAGTAGTTAGAGACTCAGTCTCATCTACATCGGAGTGTATAAGGGAGGCACCTCCCTGATCTGATTAAAACGGAAGTTTAACTTCCTTTGCTGTCCCTTCTATCACCTCATGATATTTTTTCTCCGTTCTGTAGAGGCTAATTTTGGCAAGTGCAGGTTCATGCTAATGTATGTGTGGCAAGTGTTGTTGTCACTCAGACTTTGGACTGGAAGCTGCATGCATTTGACGTTCTATCTGAGTTTGATGGGAACAATCCTTCTGCATCTGGACCTATGCTGGTAAGTATCTACTTGATAATTTGTTTTCCTTAAACTTTGGAGGTGATGTACAGACCTTTTGGCTTACAGGCTCTAAAATGAAACCGTGGTTTTCATTGCCAAGATTAGATAAGTGCTTGTGCATTTGTCCATCTCGATTTGGATATGTGATCTGTCATTAACAAAATCTCCTTATTTAACAGCCCCTCCCCATAAAAGAAAAAGAATTGCTGATTGAGAATTTTATTCGAGCAAACCTGTTCTTTCATTGTTCAATAACTTGTTTCCTGCTGAGTGACCCTTACTTTTTTTATATTTTAAAATTAAGGTGGACTTGCATGATTTTCAAATGTGCTATAATATCCATTATCAAATATCCTTACTTGTTGCTTGATTTAGCCATTTTAACTCAATGGGCTAGCGGTTTACAGAAATTGGTGCAGCATATTGATGTCTTGCTCCAGAATTTATCTATATTCACAAGTACATGATACAGATGATGCTTCACCATTTTGAGCGATTCATATATTTATCATCATGGCTTACATAGCTGGACTTGTTATTCACAAGTCAACTTTGCAAAAACTTTTGTATTATCTTTGTCTTGGATGAATGCTTATGATGGAGGGCTTTTAGAAGACATCTATATTAGCATGCTTCTCGCATCATTTGTATCTTGCTATTCGAATGTATTTTGGTAGTTTATACACTCTACTGATGTTGTTCTTTCGTTCATACAATTAACTCTAAATTGTTCTGGTCCTCCTTATAATGAATAGCATCAGAGAGCAAAAGTTTAATAAATTCCATAGGTTGTGTTGTTATATGAAAATATTTGTTCTATAGTGGCAATGGATGGACTATGATTAACCATCAGTAATTTTGCCTTCCCTCATGGCATGATAAATGATCAAAGTTGCAGCTTTGTTAATCTTATAATCTGTTTGTTCAGCAATATGAATGGCTCGTTGGAACACAATACAAACCAATGGAGTTAGTAAAGTCTGACTGGGCTGCCATCAGAAAATCTCCGCCATGGGCCATTGATTCATGGGGATTAGGTAAGTTCCTCGACAACCCAACGAACCTTCCCCTCCTCTTCTCTCTCTCTCTCTCTCTCAAATCATTCTCAGAAATAAAAAGAATGAAAAAGAAGAAAGGGGTTGATATCTGAGAATGACCTCTCAATGCCATCACGTCCTTGCACTTCCAAAGGTGTTTTATATGTACGGTCTGTATTCTCTTGCACACTTCATGCATAAAAAGTGAGTTGTGATTACATGCTATGGAGATTCAGCACTTTATCAAAGATGACAAACATATGCTCATGCAAGATTCTTTTGTTTTGAGTTTCTGCTAGTCAATTCAGCTGCCTTTATTGCTTTCTCACTTGATGCTTTGTCCTTTTCCGCCTTTTTCGGTGTATTTTTGAATCAGGACTCTAGAATTTCATTCCATTTTGTTTGTTTTTATCGGTAGGCTGTCTCATATATGAACTTTTCTCCGGCATGAAGTTGAGCAGAACAGAGGAGTTGCGCAACACTGCTTCTATTCCAAAGGTAGATACAGTGTTTGATAAGGGTCACTGTCTGGACATGTTCACTGGATGAATGATTCATACTAATTCCATTGCATCGGAGATTTATAATTTTGGTTTGTTTTGGTTCTTGAAAGATTATTGTTTCGCTTGCATCTCGTCTTGCAGTCTCTGCTTCCAGATTATCAGCGGCTCTTGAGTTCCATGCCTTCTCGCAGGATGAATACATCAAAGCTTTTAGAGAATAGTGGTCAGTTTTCTAACTTGAGTGTCTAACTACTTTTTGATATTATTTACTCCTTATTGTTGGAGGTATAAATTGCAAAATTTTTATGAATGGAAAATGATTTGAATAGATTAATGTTCATTTGAGCTATACATGTATAGTTCTTCAGGGAATTAGTGGAGAGCATTTGATTCATTTCCAGTTGTTGTCAGAGAGCCATATACCAGATGAAATGTTAATTATGGAGGATAAACTGGTGGTAGTTGCTATTCAGTATATGGTTTCTTGGTCATTAGTTAAGTCTCTTCAGGAAATAACAAAAAATGTTTTTTATTGAAGTGACTATAGACAATCTGGTTAATGGTTAAAGAAAGAAAAGTGCAATTTCATTTCATTGCAAGAGCAGATGAGTGTCTTGTGGAATTTCTGGCTCTCAGGTATACTTGTGTGCATGTGAAAAGTGCTCATTGCAGGACCTTCTGTTTCCTTTAAAGTGGCTTTGCGGTCACTTGCTCATGTTTCTGTGTGTGTTTTCTATGTGCTGACATTTTTCCTTATATGGCATGGGGTGTTGATCTAGGACAACTATTTCTCTGAATTCTTTTCTTCTGTGTGCCATAATACTAACGTTGGTGCTTATGGAATGGCAGAATATTTTCAAAATAAACTGGTGGATACAATACATTTCATGGAAATTCTCAATCTAAAGGATAGTGTTGAGAGAGACACCTTCTTCCGCAAGCTGCCAAATTTAGCTGAGCAGCTTCCTCGGCAAATCGTTTTGAAGAAGGTGCAGTCATTAATTCCTTGTAGACATAGTACACTCAACAATTATTTTCCTTAAACTCAGCGTGTTGATGTTATTTCCTGCTTTTACAGTTACTTCCTTTATTAGCTTCTGCCCTTGAATTTGGTTCAGCTGCTGCCCCAGCATTGGCTGCATTGTTAAAAATGGGTTCCTGGCTCTCTACTGAAGAATTCAGTTCCAAGGTTATACTCTTTTAAGTCCATCAGTTGCGTCCTCCTTTTATTCTGTTTCTTTTATATGAGTTTTGATATCGCATCTATTATATGTGAACATGTATGGAAGCGCTGTCTTTGTCTATATTGTTTTGTCTGATTTTAAATTTGTTTGATTTCAGGTACTGCCTACAATTGTGAAGCTTTTCGCATCCAATGACCGTGCTATTCGAGTTGGTCTCCTGCAGCACATTGATCAGTATGGAGAGTCATTATCAGCTCAAATTGTTGATGAGCAAGTATGCTGCCACTACCAAATTCTTGATGTCTTTCTATACTCCAAGTATATCAAGAGTAATTTTTGCAT
The DNA here is from genome assembly GCA_016097605.1 of Eucalyptus guilfoylei. Lineage (NCBI taxonomy): Eukaryota > Viridiplantae > Streptophyta > Magnoliopsida > Myrtales > Myrtaceae > Eucalyptus > Eucalyptus guilfoylei. Next base: position 1,226,498 of record CM027869.1, read on the forward strand.
GTCCAATTTTGGATTTCTAAAGCTTCTATCTTGCTGACTAGGTTTACCCTCATGTGGCTACTGGATTTTCTGATACATCTGCCTTTCTGCGAGAATTGACACTGAAATCTATGCTCATTCTTGCTCCTAAGGTAGGTTTTATCTCTCAGTTGTCTTCTAAGATGCTGTGCACAACCCATAAAAGGCGAGTGCTGTGATTTTCGAAGCCCTGTCACATACAGCAGATCTAATGACAGCTGAATTCAATGAATGGAGACAGTGGTTCATTACATTTTTCTTTTTTTGACTACAGCTTTCTCAGCGAACAATTTCAGCATCTTTACTGAAGTACCTGTCAAAGTTACAGGTATGATTACTGGGTCTTTCCGATCATCTTTTATTGAACTTCAGAAGTCGTATTCTTTCTCTAAAAATTAATCCCCTCCATTAGGCAGTGCATGATCAGTGGATAATGCAAGATCTGTGCATTTTAAGATATGCTTGGTAGTGCAGAAAATTGGTTATGTCTTTTCTTTGTGGTGCTCGTTTTAGGAGTCACTCATCTATTAGGCAATTTCTGGGAGCTCTGGTATGTGTTTTTCATTTTTGTAAGGCTTGCAGGTGGATGAAGAACCAGCAATAAGAACCAACACCACGATATTACTTGGTAACATTGCAAGCCATCTAAATGAAGGGGTCAGTTTTCCAATTTCCATCATCTTTTGTTGTGTCTTTTGATTGCCATATCTTCTTTCAGCATAGTACCTCATCTTAATCCTTCTCTAGTGTCAGTGAAATTGCTTGAGAATGCCACATATTGTTTTTATATGGTGCAGACAAGGAAAAGAGTGTTGATCAATGCGTTTACAGTCCGTGCACTGCGCGATACTTTCTCTCCTGCCAGAGGAGCAGGTAAGGTCCCTCTGTGATTTAATCAACGTTTTATTGAGTAGTATATTTACAAGTTACAACATGCTTTGAAGATGCTAAACATTCCCAGCATTGACGGAAAATGAAAACTATCGTTCCGTTTGTGCATCTAGGCAAACTCTTTTACTCTTTTTTCTTATGTTTCCTTTATTCTTTTGCTGAATCTATTTTTTTCTCTTTCTGATAAGACCATCCCTAAGTAGTTGTTCAACTCTTCTAATTGATTAAACAATTATGTCGAGGCAGGAATCATGGCTTTATGCGCGACAAGCTCGTATTATGACACTACTGAAATTGCAACTAGGATTCTTCCAAATGTTGTGGTTTTAACCATTGATCCTGATAGGTAAGGTGTTTTCTTTTTGCTGCATCATCCTCCCACATGATTAGATGTTTAGCTGCTCTTTGACTTGCCATCACTTTTTTCTCCTTTTTAATGTTGTACATTGACATGTACTGGTTTTGGGCCTCTCATTTTTGGGGACAAAATCAGTGCGGAGCTTTTGGTGATATTCAAAAAAAGAAAAAGAATACTTATGAGACCTAATGTACAAGGATTTGTACTCTCCTCCTATCTTGGAGGGAATTGACTCTAAGACTATTGCTATCTCAAGATTGAGTTCCTTTTTTTTCTCAACAGTGATGTTCGATCAAAGGCATTTCAAGCAGTTGACCAGTTTTTACTGTTATTGAAGCAATATTACGAGAAGGTATCTCTTTTCCATCTTTTTCTTCAACCACTAACCAAAACTGTATCTGAGTTTTAATTCAATCAACCAGAAAGCTTGGAGGTGAGTTATTTTATCATTTGCACCAACACAGTAGTCAGAAAATGCATGGCTTTGCTCATGATCTCTCTCTCTCTCTCACTCTCACTCACACACACACACACACACACACACACACACACACACACACACAAAGCGCGCATCTGTCAGTCTGCTGGTCTGATCTGGTGGTATGAATGCGCTTTTAATGACTTTGTTCGAATGAGGTAGCCTATTATTTTATCCCCCTTTAGTTTTCATTTCTCTTTATGTATAATACTTGGAAGTGCTAATTATATCACTTTAGATCTTTACCAGTTACTTGTCTTTTTCTGAGCTATGATTTCACTTATTTAAGATACTCTAATTCATCGATAATGTTAGGTTTTTTCGTCAGTTGGTAAGAAAATCTTCTGTTCCTTATTCTTTTTCAGCAGACAAGTTCTGGGGATACCACTGGCATGAGCACTGGAACTTCTTCGGACCTTGGAAATGCAGGTTTACTTGGGTGAGTCCATTCTTCTTTAGCAGTGCATTGTGCTTACATGGCAAATTATTGTGGTTGGAAAGTAAAATGAAACGGCTTGGAGGCTCTCTCTGTCACTTTGATGGAAAAAGTTCATTCTTTGTGATGCATATTAGTATTTATGCCTTGCACATCATACCATGCAGAAAAAAGCAAAAATAATCCCAGCAGCAATCTAGGAAACAGATGTCTGTAGATATAAATGGAAACAAGCATTTTATTATCGTTTCAACAGTCCAAAATTAATTTTTCCCTACAACCAGTCAAAGGTTGGATTTGGCAGTTTCAAAGCCCATACATCTTCAACAACGAAATTCACAACTGCACAAAATGACGGTTATTGTCACTGCTTATCTGCAAGTTCATCATATGCAGATGAGGTGCCTCCTGGAAGAACTAGTGATCAATGTTGTTAATTGGGATTCAAATAGGGAATTTAAACCTCATTTTTTGAATTGTGAATCTGATTGAATCGTGAATGGTAAGATTCAGTAGAGTCTTATAGAATATATAAATAGAAGGATATCTTATTGAAACCTAGCTATTATTTGTGAAAATATAGAAAAATATTGAACAGATCATTGTGAAGAAATATCACCTGGTCATGCCAGATGATCCCAGACGACCTATGTAAGATATTCAAGGAAATAACGCCTCTATCAGTAAAATTGTGATTTGAAAACATCCATGCTATGATTTGTGTTTAAAGCTTGATGTCATAACTTTCAGGGCCAACAATCACAAATATAGAAGTCTGGACTGAATTGTAGTGAATCGTACCTAATCATAATGAATGGTATACGGATCATAAGATTCATTTGCAATTCAGATGCATCTCCACTTCTAGTTGCAGAATGAATTGTTTTGTGGGTGAAATCGATTTGAAATCATAGGATTTCAACAACACTGCTGGTGATTGACTGTTCCCTTTGGCTTGAAAACACAGAAAGCAATTCTGTGTCTTCTCAATTACGCCTTTCAGAGCACTGAAAATGGTGGTAGTCAAAGGATGCATTCTCCTTGTAATTTTCGGGATTTAGGGCTGTTGAGATAGGGAATCTGAGAGCATTGTAGATCAGAATTCTACAATGGAGCCCCTCATGAAGTTTGTTCGATCCCAAGTCTCCAAGTGAGCCCTCTTGGCCACCTGCGACCTTGGCTTTTTAGAGAATCCCGCTCCTGTGATTAGAGAAGTACTCTGTCTATGCCAGAACTGGGCAGCCACAGGTCACCATAGTGGTTGTTTCTCTTGCAATTGTAGAGGAGTATCTTGAGTCAGGATTTTATCCTCTTTTATATGGTGTTCTTTCATGAATTTTTATTGACCTGAGGTTGCAATATTATGCAGATGGGCAATGAGCTCCTTGACTCTCAAAGGAAAACCTTCAGAACAAGCACCTGTTGCAACTGCGAACTCCAGCACTACTCTTATGTCTTCAGCTTCCACTCCCAGCTTTGGTATGGCTGCTGTTCATTCATTGATATTCTCTGAATGTGTTCCCCAGAAGCCTTTAGTGGATGTTTATACCAGTCTAGTTATAATGTGTTTGCATAAAGCTTGAGCTGGTTTTGGTAATGGTAAATTTTATTACCAACACCATTGTGCATGAATGGTTTGTACTAGGATTGACTTTCTTGCAGTCTTACTATATGCAGCTGCTGCAGTGCTTCTCTAAAGGGAAGGGGTTTTTGAAAAATCAATAGCGAGACTAAGCCCAGACGGATCATTAATTCTCTTTAGAGTCACAGTGCATGGCTTTACTCCGCAAGATGTTTCTTCCTACATCATGGACTGTCGATATAAACCTAGGATAAAATAATTGATATGTACATCACCGTGACTATATTTAATATAATTTGCATGTTATGTTGATTGGTTTCTTGGATAGTTTCAGGGGTGGAGACTCCAAGTACCACAATGGTTCATGCTAGTTCTAGCACAGACTTGTCTGATCAGCCTGTACCTGTGTCACCGACATCAACCGATGGTTGGGGAGAAGTAGAGAACGGAATTCATGAAGAGCATGAAAGTGACAAGGATGGTTGGGATGATATTGAACCCCTTGAAGAGCCAAAGCCATCTCCTGTTCTTGCTAACATCCAAGCAGCTCAGAAAAGACCAGTGTCGCAACCTGTTTCACACTCCAAGCCACCAGGTAATATGAATATATTTTGCTTGATGCTGATGGTGATGAATGCTCATAGTTTGCTGTGAGAGTGCATTGACTGTAAAGACCTACCGATGATTTGTCACTTGATGACTGAACCATTAGACAGTTTTTTAGTCCAAAATGCTATCTTCTGCTTGAAAAATTCATTTCAAATTAGTATATTTGTTTCCAGTATCTGTAATGTCCAGTGAGTATGCAATCTTCAATAGTAACTAGAATATTATAGATTGAGTTGCTGTTCTGGATAATTGGTTCTGAATCACATGAATATCTATATGTGAGGGCCAGTTACAGTGTATTCAAGTTAAGAGGTCGTGGTGGTAATCATCTTTTGGTGCTTTAACATTGAAGGACTGTCGTTAGAATTGAGATTTTACCGCAATTAATAACTCTTTTGCATTTTGATTTTGATTAATGCTATTCGCTGCCAATACATCCAGCAGGCTTAAGTATTTTCCTTTTGATTCTTAGCGACGAGTTTGAGGCCAAAGAGTGCAGTGAAAGTCACCAAAGATGAAGATGATGATTTGTGGGGATCCATAGCGGCACCGGTTCCAAAGAGCGCCTCGAAACCTATGACTGTAAAACCTGCCGTAACAGCAGATGACGATCCATGGGCTGCCATAGCCGCTCCCCTGCCTACCACCACCGCCAAGCCTTTATCGTCCAGTAGAATCCGAGGAGCTAAACCCGCCACTCCAAAATTGGGTGCACAGAGAATAAACCGGACATCGTCATCCGGAGTGTAAATCAGACAAATCAAGAAACAGGAACGCTAGAAGAATCTGGGAGCCTGTACATTTTTGTCTTCAGGGGGTGTGGTCGACCAATCAATCATAGCAAGAATCGGCGCACATTCGGTTCGCGATAAGTTCTTTCTTTCTGGCAAAATTTATCATGTGTATCATTTCATTTCATTTGTAATATCATTTGTAACCATCATATAGAACGTCGTCATTCTTTTCTCACAGTACCTTAGTCTTGTAAGTGGTTATGAGAAATTTCAAGTGGCAAGGACTCTCTGGTTGTGAGCTTGTAATGTGATGGCTCTTTTTGGCCGGACAAACTGTAGTTACTGCTTAACGAAAGCGGGTGCACGAGTTGGTGCGTGTTTGCGACAATCTGAGTCCCGGTCTGTTCCTCCTGCGTACAACCATTGAATCGTGACTGCGGTTGGGCTGCCCGCGCGAGCAGCTCTTCCGCGCATTTTGTCTTACGGCATGTATTGTGTGGTGAATTTGATGGAGATGCATACTATATTACAAGAGCAAGAGTTGACACCATGGAAAATGTGATAAATTTATCTCAAAATAAGTTTTTGACTACTGAAACACAAATTGATACATCCATGCTAATTTTCCACTAAATTAATTTTTTGACTAAAAAAACTTTAAATTACTACATTTGTGATAAATTTATGTTTTCTTAATTTTTATTAAATTGAATTAATATTTGGTACATATGCGACAATAGAGGATAAATTTTCAAACTAATAGATTCATTGTCAACTCAATATTTTATCGATAAAATTAAAGGAAAATCAATATGGAGTAATTTTGTCGCAAATGTATTAATTTAAGACTACAATAAATTTAACATGAATTTGTCAATCTAGAATTTATCATGATATTAACATACATAAAAATGGAGAGGGCCGGTTGCACTTGCACGTGCAGAAAAAAGTGATCATTTAAGGAAAGAGAAATTAAAAAAAAAAAACCTCATTTAAACAGTAATAATATAAAAAAGGGTAGTCGAGTCAACCGATTTAATACTGGCAGATTCGGCAGAATCTCAGTTCGGAAGTCAGCTCCTCTCTCTTCTTTCATTCCCATCACGTCCATCAGATCTCTCTCTCTCTCTCTCTCTCTCTCTCCGATCGCCACTTCTCCTTCTTCGCCGCTTCGCTCCGGCGTACAATGACGGCGGCCGGCCCGCGCCACCGCCGCCGCCGCCTCTCGCGTCGCGAGAGCCGCGCTCGGCTCTCCGTCATCCTGGCGTGCCTCGGCTGCTTCTTCCTCGGGCCCGCCGACGCTTCGATCCACGAGTACCGGAACGAGACGTTCGCCCGCCGCTCCAACTCCTTCTTCTTCCACGGCGGCAGCGAAGGCCTCTTCGCTTCCCAGCCCCGCCGCTCCCCCGGCGGCAATCTCACCTCCGACGACGCGCCTGTCAGCGGTAGATCGTTCATCCGGTTCGTCATTGTCCTTTTTTTTTTTGGCGGCTCGATGTTCTGCGTTCTGCTTGGTGAGCTAGCACGTTCTTTGCGGGTGATCCGGATTTTCCTCGCGGCAAAAGTGGTTCGCGGCTGCGTTTCTGCGTTGACCGTGTCAATGCTGCATCGTACGTTGGTTCGTTGCATGAGGTCGATCGTTGATTAGAGTTGTCTGGGACAAAAAAATTCGTGCAAGCAGTTTGGTCCGTGTGAATGATGAGTTTCAGAGGTGATATTTTAATGGAGGACGAAGAAGAGCAAGAAAAGTAGGAATCTTTAGGAATGATGATGGCCTTCTGTTTGGCTAATGCTGACATCATGCATTGGTCCTTTTCACGCGATGGATGTTGTTCAAGATTCACCTGGAACTGTTTGCTTGGAGTTTTGGGGTGTGAGTGTGGAAGGCGGGGACGATGAGTGGACAGGGAGAGGGAGTACCAAAAAACATGCGCAAATGTGGAGAGATCTGTCCTTTTTGGCAACAAAAAAAGATAACGAAGAGCAACTAGAGATCAGAGGTTTTGGGGTTGATCTCGCATTTTACTAGGATTTTCAGTAAAGCGTGCAATCTTATTTTCGGCCAACGTAAAATTCGGAAGAATCACAGCTTTCAATACTGAGGTATATATGGAGGACCTGATTATCTTCATTAATAAACGGGAATTATTCACCCTTATAAATGCTTTTCAGCTAAAGCAGTAAATGCATTTTATACATCCTGCCAACTTTAATTCTGTGGGTAATAATTATTTCTTGCAGTTTATTTGTATTCGGATTTCTGCTCAACAATATCTTTGTTCTTTTTCTCTGTTTTTGAAAGTGCCTTTGGTTGCTGATCTTACATGTAGTCCAAAGTTATAGTACTAGGTTTAAGGTACTTAATGTCGAATATGACCTGTACAGGTTCGAGTCTATCACCTTCCAAAGGACAAAAGAGTCTGCTGAGAAGAAAAATGAGATGCAGCAGAGAACTGGATTGGTTGAAGCTTTAATTGTTGATGTCAGAGATAGGGAGAGGATTGGTGGTGCTTATCTGAATTCGAGTATGATATGTTGTACTCCAGATCTCTCTAAGGATGGATACTGCAAGGTAGGGGAGGTGATCATTCATCAAGATCACAATAATCCTGATGGACCTAAACGAGTTCAGACTTTCTTTGAGGGGAAAAATGAAGAGGCTAAAATGGAGCTTCACACTGTGGAGATCAACAGAACTGGAATGTACTATCTGTACTTCATGTTTTGTGATCCAGAACTTAAGGACTTGTCAGTCAGTGGAACGACTGTTTGGAAGAACCCGGAGGGTTATCTACCTGGAAAGATTACTCCCCTGATGACGTTTTTCGGCCTCATGTCTTGGGCGTACCTGGTTTTGGGTCTTGTCTGGTTTCTCCAGTTTGTGAAGCACTGGAAAGACGTAATACAACTTCACTATCAGATAACGGCTGTAATTGGTCTGGGGATGTGTGAAATGGCCTTCTGGTACTTCGAATATGCAAACTTCAATTCCACTGGATACAGACCTATGGGAGTCACTTTATGGGCAGTAACTTTTAGTGCTGTCAAGAAGACTGTTTCCCGTATGCTACTTTTAGTGGTCTCAATGGGATATGGTGTTGTGAAGCCAACCCTTGGTAGCATAACCCCTAAAGTACTGGTCCTTGGCATTGCATACTTTGTGGCTTCAGAAGCTCTTGAGCTTTACGAACATTTGGGAAACATAAATGACTTTTCTGGAAGAGCAAGGATTTTCCTGGTGCTACCAGTCGCTCTTTTGGATGCCTGCTTTATTCTTTGGATCTTCTCTTCATTATCTCAAACTCTTGAAAAGCTTCAGGTAAGTTATATATATCATGTTCTCCTCCTATCACTAGTTCTGGCGAGCCCTCGCATGCAATAAGTAGGCATCCGTTGAATAAAATCAATTAGTTTCTAATTTGAGCAAGATTATTCTGGACTTGTATACATAAGAAGTCTGTTGTTAGTCTGTAGGTTCCACATGAAGTGTTCATATGTGTGCATGTTATAATTAATCAGTAATTAATTGGCCTTTTATTCGACTCCCGAGTTAATTATTTTGTAGACAAATGCATTCACCACGAGTATATAAAATGCATTTTATATACATGATTATACATATTTAATTTTGTCAAGTCTCACATAGTGATACCAATGACATCAATCCTTGTTATTTTGAGGTCATCTACATTTTGCATGCTTCGCAGACCTGGTCTAAGTGGCTACTTGGCCGGCTGGACTCTAAAACCGCCTCTTAGCTGAACAATTGACTGTGATTCCTAGTATGTCAAAATAGTAGTAGCAATGTTGATAACGTATGATATACCAAATTCTATGAATATTAGAGATAGATGTGAGCTGTGATTGCGCCCACTCTGGATTATATCCTTCTGAGTATCCTTCTTGGGAGCAAGAAAAGTATGTGGTTTCTTAGCCAGGTCGTGATTGTCCCACTTCGTAGAAATGTGGTCAAATAATAGCGCCACAATTTAATCATGCAAGAATTTAAGTTATGAACATCATTTTCTAGGCCCACTATTTTCACATGCGTTTACCTCAATTTTACCAACCATTTTTGCTATGACGCACTTGATAGAACTTGGTTAGGTGGTTTACTTCCCAAAGTGGATATATCTTAATAAATTTTCTGGAACCGGTGAAGTTCATTTATACACTGCATGCATTATCTTAAATTGTCTTTTTTTTCCTCCCAATTTCGAGAACTAATTCAGATATTGTATTGTTTTATCACTTTGGAGGACAGATCAGAAGGAGCGTGGCCAAACTTGGGCTTTATCGCAAGTTTACTAATTGCCTTGCAGTTTCAGTGCTTCTCTCTATCGCTTGGATTGGCTATGAGGTTCCTTTTATTTCTCTTTCCAACTTTGGTTCTAGAGGCTTGTCTGCTGAATTTGTATTTTCCCTCTACTCCTTTTCCTTTATGCATTCAGTACACGTTTGATTTTGCCTTCTTTAGCAAATCCTTTGATAATTTTCTGTGCTTGACGTTTTCCTTAGCTCAATTATTTCTGCTGAAAACAAAATCCTTTGTTCTTGCTTGAATAATAATGCCATTACTCATACATGATCGAAGCTGATAGTTTGTTGCTGTTCCTCTATTTCTTATCAAGCAGACTGATTGACTGATTGATTTTCTTGTTCCTGACACGATTTTTCACAGCTGTATTATAATGCAAATGATCCTTTGAGTGAACTGTGGCGAAGTGCTTGGATTATCCCTGCTTTCTGGATTTTGCTTGCATATATTCTCTTGGTGGTGATATGCGTCCTCTGGGGTCCATCGAACAACCCAACTAGGTACTCCCAGAAACTTGATTCCTATCCTTTAGATGCTGCTACTTTATCTGGGAGTATTCTCTTCGATTTTAAGTCATATAAAGCTCTAAACTTCCACACATGCGTAAGATTGGATCATTTTGGTCATTATATATTGAAATTTAGGAGGCATCCAGTAGGGTATTTGGCCTACCAAAACTAAACTAAACTAGTTGCATTGTGGTGTTATTGTTATGTTTGGAAACTGATTAAACAGACGTTCCATGCCTACTTATTGGGATTCTTGAAAAGGGGCCGGACTTGGAACATCTAAAGCAATGAGATTTCGGAATTTTATTTAACGCAATGCCAATCTTGCACATCTCTGCCCCTCATACAGTGAGGCATGTCATTGCTGTTTAACCTTGTGCTGATTTTACAGATATGCCTTCTCCGAGGAGCCTGGGAATGACATAGAAGAGGAGAGTGTCTTGCTTGCTAGTAGAGGAGTTATGGTGGCTTCTGAGGTAGCTACCAAGTTGGAAAGAAAGGATAGGAAGCTGTCGCTTCCAGCTGAGCATCATGTATTTAGCATCGGGGAAGCAGTTGAAGACAAGAGAGAATAACAGCTCTATCTCATCCTGCAATCTGTTACTGGTCACTGGTGCAGTTCACAACTCTGCCAGAAACTAACCTTTGACAGTGTATACTTCTTCAATTATTTATTTTTTCCCATAGAAAGTGTTAATAACGAGAAGAATTAGAATAAAGTTCATAAAGCCATATGACAGGGGGAGGGTAGCAGGAGGAGGATCTAAATTATTAGGCGGTTTGATGTAAAACCATCAGGCAGATTAATGGAAGTCGCTGATATCTGAGGTGTAAATACAATAAACTTTACAAAGCAAAAGTATTCTTCTGAGATATAATGTTATAAAAGGCTGCAAAATGTTTCATTGAACTTGTATCTCTCAGTGGATGGGCTTCATTTCGCTAAGCTGTTGATACTCGAATTTGGGCCGCCACATTGGCCAGGATTGTGTTGGTAACTTCTTTTATCCTCTTGCCTATACTGACTGCAGTATAAACCCACGAATGGCACACTGACTAGACTGAAAATGAACCGCTCCTCATGAAATAAAACATGCTGATATTTTAATCAAAGAACTGGGACTTCTTTGGTTCAAGACTTGTCGATGTTATGTGCTTGATCAGCCAGCACCAGCAGGTCTTGACATCTCAAGATAAACCCCAGGTTCTAACACTTCCCATGTTCCCTCTCAGGTCTACCACGCTAGAGCTAATTCGACACCTGCATTTCCCAGAGCTTCAAATGGGTCTTGACCGATGTGAACATCTCAGCAATTTCCGGCATCAATTTACTTCCGAAATCAAATCGAGCTGAATCCAAATACTATTGTATCAACACAATAACTCCAAAATTAATTTCACGGCACTTTCTGAGTGACGGTGCACCTATCATTAGGTGGTCCGATGACCGCTTTTTCTTTGTTTCTTGGAGCTCAGTCACCCACATCTCTCAAAACATGGGTTCTCCCTCATTCCCACGGACACTAGAAAGCCTCGATGCAATCATCCAAAACTATCTTCCCCATGTTCTTATTTAAGTTAGTCACTGTATTGCAAATATCGCCAGTACTTTGGGTGGACAAACCTCCCGAGTAGAACACATCAACTCTATCCCTCAACTCAATCCAACTGCAACCAGGGCTCTTCCTCAAACCCTTCTCTTTCATGGAAGCCCGCAATTGCACTGCCTGATCCTGCAACTCAGCTTCTCCATAAAGATTCAACAACTGAACATAATTGCTTCCTGTGTCTGGTTCAATCCTCAACAAGTTGGAAGCTGCCACTTCCCCGAGCTCAACATGTTTGTGGATTCGACATGCAGACAACAAACAGAGCCAAACACTTCTATCAGGTACCATGGACATGCTTTCTATGAAATGATAAGCATCATGCAAGTGTCCAGCTCGGCCAAGGAGATCGACAATGTTAACATAATCCTCTATTTCGGGCTCAATGTGACACCCCTCTTTCATCAAGTCAAAAAGTCTCAGGCCTTCCTCAACCAAACCAGAATGCCTACAAGATGAGATCAATGACCTGAACGTTACTTTATCAGGATCTATGCCTAAGATTCTCATTTCGTCAAATAGTTGGATGGATTTAAGGTAGTTCCCATTATATCCGTAACCAGATATCATCGAGTTCCATGTCACCAGGTTCCTTTGTGGCATTTTTTGAAAGATCTGCTCAGCATAGTTGATGCATCCAGATTTGATATACATATCCATCAGTCCATTCTCCACTTGAAGATCCCACAGAATTTCCTGTCTTACCAGATATCCATGGACAGTTTTCCCTTTAAGCAATGATGCTAAAGATGAAATTGCAGCAAGTACAGTTGTGATGGACACAGAATCTGGTTTTTGACCTTGCTGCGCAATTTGAGAAAAAAGATCAATTGAGAGTTCAGGGAGATTGTTTCGGCTATAGCATGACATCATGGAATTCCAAGTTACAAGGTTCTTATGCGGCATATTAGCAAATAAAACTGATGCTGTATCTGGCAAACCACATTTTGAGTACATATTAATAAGAGAACTTGCTACAAAGGTATCAGATTCCAGTCCACTCCTTATCACTGATCCATGAATGGCTTTACCCAGAGAGATTTTCTCCAGCCCTGCACCAGCATCAATTACACTTGCCATAATATTTGAATCCGGTTTGATCCCATCATTTTCCATTTCTTTATATAAATCAAGAGCCTCCTTATACTTCCCATTTTGGCAAAAACCTGATATCATGGAACCCCATGCTACCATATCCCTCTCTGTCATGCAAGAAAAAACCAAATTTGCATCTTCAATGTTTCCACACTTGGAGTACATAGTCAGCAGCGAACTCTGTGTAGCAACATTCTTTTGTATCGGTCGCTTGCTTAAGTCTGCATGGACCGATCTTCCAAAATTAAGAAGCAGAGCCATACTACAGGAAATTAAAATGTTTGACAATGTGATGGAATCTGACTTTGTACCACTGGCTCTCATCTGGTTATAAACTTCGATAGCATCATTGACGCAGCCATTACTGACATAAGCTGAGATCATAGCATTCCATGACTCAATTTCTCTCTCTAACTGAGAGAAAAGACATTGCGCATCTTGAACTGATCCACACTTTGCATACATAGTTAAAGTAGCAGTAGAGACATAGGGATCATTGAGAAAACCCATCTTAATCACGTCACAATGGACTTGTCTACCAAAACACGCATCTTCACCACAGCAACAAGCACTTAAAGCACTAGAAAATGTTGCTGATACGAGGTCCACATTCTCATTCTTTGCTAAGGAATAGAGTCTCAAGCTATACTCCCACAAGTTATTCTCAATTAGCCTACTAATCAACACATTCCATGCTACTACATTGCTGCTGTCCACCAGATTATCAAACAAAATGAACGCATCCCTCAGTCTCCTACAACTAGAGTACATATCAATCAAAGCAGTTTCTAAGAAAGGGTCACCATTGAACATGTTCCTGACAACATAGCCATGAATTTGCTTCCCCTGCAAAGATCCCAAATGACCATCACAAACACCTAACAGAATGGAAAGAGAATACTCATCAGGTCTTACACCCAGCAGCTGCATTTGACCAAATTTATGTACACCCTCCTCAAGACGGCCATATCTAAAGTACCCATCTATTAAAGAGTTCCAGATCGTGACGTCCTGAATCAATGCTTGACTCTCAGTCAATTCATCGAACACCCTGACGGCATCATCTAAAGACCCACATTTCACGTACATATTGATGAGCGAATTTGCTATGTACAAATCATTCTGCAGACCCAAAGCAAGAACGGAAGAATGAATAGTCTTTCCAGAGCAAAGATTGGAAAGACAAGCGCAGGCTTTGAGAAGGGAAGGGAAGGTGAATTTGGTGGCATTTACTGGTGAATACAACTTCAGGGCCTCTGTGTACTGGGACTGTTGGACTAAAGATTTGATCTTGGAATTGACGAAGGACGTTGAAAGATGTGATTGAATAAGAGTCGAAAGTCTCCGGGCAAAAAAGAATGGGTTGAATTGCATGTCAGCACCATCACTTCAACTGCATCCAATCAAAAGCGAAGCAGAAGCAGGTTATGATATACCATCTTGGGAAAGAAAAAATAAGTTGTTTTCAGTCAATTACTCGTGAGGTCAACGACCTACAGAGAAAATAGTGTCTTAACCCGAAAAGACAGAAGGTGGTCGTGCTCAGATTTATAACTGCTAATGATATCCAGAAAATACTTTTTTCTTTTTTGGTCAACATGTTAAGAGAGAACTCTTGATTCTGTAACAATAGGAATCCCAAACAACATGATACATTTCCTTTTCTCAAATCAGGTAGATGAAAAACTCAAGCCGAGTGCATGTTTTATCTCTCAAATTATGTAGAGATATCTTTCTTTTTCATTTCGGCATAAAAAGAGGCTATTTATAATAACAAAAAGAGAAAAGGATAATCATACTAATAGTTTTAAATTTATAAAGAAATCACAATTAAGCCTTAAAATGTAGTTAAGAGCTAAAACACATAAAAAAAAAGTGCAGTCAAATCTTTTTATTAGCTGCATCCAATTTGAAAGACGAAAAAAGCTAATATAGCTTTTTTTTAATATCTCTCGAGGTCACGTGGAGCAAACTCTGCAGCGCAATATTGAGACTCTATGGGGCCAAAACATAAAATCATATTGGGCTAAGCATGAGCCAAACCCAAGCCATAATATAACTCGGTTTAAGTACAGATTTTACTCGAGCAGGTATGATCAATCGGCAGATTTGTGATTTAAGAACAACACTGATTTGAAGTTCAAGCTACTTGGTTCCTACATTTTAACTCATCCTTCCGAGAATATAGCATAATGGATCCATATAAATCTCATCATAGTGAATATGAGCAGAGCCCATTGCCGTCGACAGTGAGAGGGAGAAGCAGAGAAAGTTCAAGAGGCAATGAAGTCTCCTCAGTTTGTAGGGGAGATAGAAGAAGACCATCACCATCACAGGCATTTCCACCAATACAGCATTTTTGTTGACTCTTGAATTTCCGAATAATGTATTAAGAGTGAGATGTCACAAAAACTCGCGTGTCAGATCCCATTAATGAGAGCTTTGAGTGACATTATACATGACAATTTCTGCTGATGGAAACACGCCGATACAAAGATGATCTATTTTCTTAGAAAGTTTTGGGGTGAAGTTGAATGTGGGATCAAAATTGAGAAAAGATCCACTTCATTGGCACAGCTCATTTGATGCTCGCCTTAGGAATGGAAGAAACACATGGTCCACCAGAAGTCATAAAGGGTACACCCTTGAACGTAGCGACACCTTTCTCATCAGTAAACAGATGCTGCACCAAAAACACAGTTCGCAATTACAATACCACAGAAGCCATAAAAAAAAATTTGGTGAACACAGAAGCCATACGTATGGAGGAGGAGGAGGAGGAGAAGAAGACAAAAAGTGGATCACCCAGAGCAATCTAAAAATTCAAGCTGAAAAAGTCCTGATCAAAAAGAGGATAAATTAACAGTTAGAAAAAATACCGGTGTTATCTTCTCCAACTGCTTCTTCTTAGGGTTCAAAACTTCTTCTGGCTGTCCATCAATCCTAAAAAGAGAACCAGCAATGGCATATGAGCAAAAGGAACCAAAAGTTTGACGCTTAAGATCTATACCAATATTTTAGTTGAAAAGTGTGTTTTATCAAATATGTTCCAAGCCAATGTTCGATCAACGAAGCTGGAAGTAGAAGATTGATCGAATAGGAAGTGCTTTCAAGAGAAATAACAATTGCTATCTAGATGTCACACATCGAATCCAATTGCCAACTAAACTGTCTACAGAATGGCTTTTCAAATGTGTCTGCATACGTGGATGCCATGCACGCAGACACCACATAGATTGATCGATCTCAGGTGATTGATGATGTATGAGCACTTGCAAAGTAAGAAGTGCTTTCACAATGTGAATAGTAAAGTACACTTTGGAGTAGGCTTTAATCAGGCATGCCCCTAATTTTTCAAAATTTCCCCATAAGCAGGTAGTTTGGTGATGTGCATATGCTTCCACAAAAGGCAATCGGCAACAGGAGGTGTTCAGGTAAGTAAATCTCAGACAAAGTTTTCCAGGCTCACCCAGAAAATGAGACCTGCTCCCCAATTTTGGCTCCCTCTGGAGGAAGCAAAGGTTCAACAACCGAGTGATCTTCATTAGAAGCACAAAGCACCTGAAAGATGACAAATTGAAATCAAATTTTGTGGATAATTGTCTCACGAGTGAACTTCATAAGTTGCAAACTATAAGAATTTCTGGGTAAGTGGGTGATTATCAAATCACAGACTATGGTGACACATAACATACAATCACATGAAGAAGCAGCATGAAGAAACAACTTCATCCTGCTACAGCAGTCAAGGGCTACTACCTGATCAATAGTCTCACCAGCAGTCAGCTTATGCAGAAGCAAAACTAAAAAGCTTAGACTCAAAACTGAACCACCAAAAACTGGAATGCATGCAAACACAATAGGCTAGGGACGAACTGAAATATCTTTAATGGATCCACTGATGCAACAATGCCATCGCCACTGGTTAAGAGATGATAAATAACGAAACCCACAATTCTCACCGTGAAGCTATCGAAATTCTAGCCACACAGGTCAATCTTGTCCAATCCAAGCTAGAAAGTACTTTCGGGGGAGCAAAGAACTTCTAATATGTTTTTCCATTTGTGGCTTTCCACAAAATATAGTTTTCTTAAACAGGGAAGCTCGATGAATGAAGAGAATTCACTGATATTCAAAGAGATGAGAGCAGAAGACATACCAGGCCTTCAGACATAACATCTCTGAGCTTTCCCGGTTTTACATTTGTAATAAGCACGACACGCCGGTTCTACAAGTAAGAAAGAGAGAAAATTGATTGCTTCCAAAAAGTTTATTAAACTGCTCCTTACTTTAGTGAGGCAATGAGGTAATTACAATACCGTCAACTCATCAGGACTGCAATATTTGGCCAAGCCACTAACAACCTGCCTCAATTTAGCCTCTCCAACATCAATTTCTTCAACAAGTAAACTGGACCACCAAATCAAGAAAGGAGCAAAAATCAACCTCTGCACTTTGCATGACTATCATATCAGAATCAAAAGTTTACAAGACAAGGCAGAACAGAAGACCACGATTAATAAAAGCTTGCGCTTTTGGGAGGGCAATGAGAGAGGGTATCTCAAAAACACACCTATCAGCAGATGGATGCTTCCATGCTTTCCTAATGAGGCCAACCCGTATATTGAGCAAGCTCACATCAATTTCTTTGTCTTTTACAGCAGGTTCCTTTCCTGGCGCTTTCTTGCTGTCTTGATTAGCTTGACCATCTACCTTGCCCTTTTTCTGATAGTTTTGACGCACAGAAGAAAAAAAGTTAATTCATGGTAAACAAGCAGTATACTCAAAAAAGATCTTGCTCAATTGTGTGCAATGTGGCTCATGTCCCAGATAACGTCTTCTGTCTTTATTATTGTTTGTGCCCATCAAATTTGGGCATTGAACACAAGTCTTTGTACTGAACATAGTGAATATTTTTCTAAGACAATATTCATGTTTTTTATGAAAATTCCTCGTGATCATGGCCTCTATGACATGACAACTCTGTAAGAATAAAGAGAGAGTAGCAAAAATTCCCTTAAGCTGCCTCACAGCTGACACAAGCAATCTTAACACCCTTTTCTGTTACCCACAAGAGGAATGATGCACTCCTGTTAAATTAAATATTGAAAATAAAATGGCATTGATAAGTACCTTTAAATTGTCTTCAAACTTTCTTGGTTGTGTTTTTTCAGTTGGGTGGGCCTCAACGCCACAACTTATAGACTTTCGACATAAAGACTAGAAGCAAGTAGATAGAAAGATGATTTATCAAGCTTCGCACCTATAGCTAATGTTGTGCAGTAAAAAGCCTTCTCTAATTTTATAACTATGAAAAAGATAAGAATAGTTATTCAAAAAATTAACAAAGCTCTAAATGGAAAAACCTATATTTTTCAAAGAATTAAGGTGTTCAATTAAATTACCAACAGTGAACTATGATCAAATTACAAAACTCAAAAGCCATGCTTCAATAAGTGAGCACGTGTGCAATCCTTGTAAAGCAAGAGAGTCAAGTACATCCATGGTATAATTATAAGGAGAAAAGTGAATGAAAAGCATAAAAAAGCACAATTGCAATGGAAGAAATCCATGACTTAAGAAAAACATACATCACTTTTCTTTGTATTTGAGTCTGCTTCTGACTTATCTGCAGTCTTTTTTGTTTTCGGATTCTCATCTGACTTAGCTACGATTTTGGGTTCCTGCCATCCAAAATCAAGCAATCAATCAACAATCACATTGCATTACATATTGCCAGCATATCCTACCCATTAAATTGAAAGCAAAGACAGGATGAGGTCAAGTCATTAGCACTCTAATACAATATATGGTCCTAAACTTCACCTCACCATTAGTCGCAGACAATTAAACACATAAAAGCAGAAATTACCGGAGGTGCAAATACTGCCTTCTCCAAGGTGATCTTTTCGAAAGATTCCCCAAAATCCTCCTTGTGCTGTAAGAATGAAGTATAAGAGCATAAATACTGTAATTCAGACAGAAGTACTATGTTGATAATGGATTAAAAGGGGCAGGAACCACCAGTCTGATGGGCACCACAGGCCCAAGCCTGATACTGAATTAGATTCAATCAGCCATTCATAGCAAACATGCTTAAAATATATTTATAATTAGGAAGCAAAAAATAATAAAAATGAGACTAACGAATGGAACCATTATTATGAAAAGTCAATGGCTTCAAACCACACCTGGATGTAATCAAACCATCTCATAAGATGTGGCAACTTTTGCCTGTCCGTATTTGAAAGGCCAACCTGGGAACAAGGAAACAGTAAGAGACCATCCGGCTTCATGTTCAGATTGGTACTAGGCCATGAAGCCTTACAAGTATTCAATTTTTGGAGAAACAGCATGCTGTACACTTTTAAACAACGAGTACTGCGTACCACAGAAGAATGAATTGTTGAGAAAACAATAATATCAGCTTCAGAGGGTGTGACTCCATTTCCCAAGAGGACTGATAGTGTGACCAACTCTTCATTCAATTTGTTGAGGGCATCAATGGATGACTCGGTATTTGCAGGGAAGCTCTCAGCAAATGCTATCCACTTTGTCACCTACAACCAGAAATTGTGCTTCTGAACCCATAGGCGGAGAAAATCCTAAGATATTTGAAAAAAAAAAAAAAAAAAAGGGACGCCAAATTGGTAGCATCATCATGCGCAAGATAGAATATTAAAATTAAGATTGCTTTTAAGTTTTCTCTGGTCAGCTAAACCTTTCTTGTGTAGTATGTGGTACACTTGGATACCATCTTCTATATGAGACAGCAAACCTCATTGCCATTCCTTGTATTTTTCTTTTCACCTTGAAAAAGAAGATACGCAGAAGTGGAACCTCCAAGCACTGACATTTATCTTTGCTCCAGGCATGTTTCCCTCAGATTGAAGAATTATTTCCTACTGCCGAGTAGGATTTCGTAAAACAAGACAACTAAATTTACCTCTTCATGGTGATCCGCAGAAGCCCTGTTTGTGGATGACTTCAAGATGTCCGAAAGCAAGCTCTTAATATCGTGTTCACCAGCCTTACTTAAGAAGGCCGCCTGCAAAAACCGATCTTTCAAACTTAGAAGCTAAAATGGCCATGGAAAAATCAATGAACTTAGACAAAAGAAGAAGAAGCTGCGGGATCATTTTTCTAAAGAACGGACTTGATTAACTTAAATGGTCTACAAAAGTGCAACTAGACGATTTCATCACGCTACATTTCCTCACAAGTGCCCTTTCTACATCGGACCAAATCGAAAAATCCAGCTCCAGATAGGAACCGAACCGAACAAGCATCAACCTAGTTCTGCGCGAGTTGCGAGTCGATAGAGCAATCCAAAAATCCACGACTATTCCAAGATCGAGCGCCGCTAAAAGCCAGCCCATGGAACGACAGAACTCGAAAATCCTCAACAAATGCGACACGAAAGGCAACCATTCCCGCGATAGGACGAGCACCTTCCACCTAGAAAAGCCGCCGACCATCACTCCCCCGTTAAGGTGATCCCAACCACTGCTCACATGCTCAGGGCCCCCCAAAAGCAAGCGATTACGCAATGCCTCCGCGTCGGCGGCGATCGGAACAGACGCGCATTCGGCCCGGCCTCGCGCGCAAAAGAGAGAGGGAGAGAGAGGCGCGTGGACAGAGAATCGAATCGGTCTCAATCGAACAAGGATCGAGGAGCTTACGGGATCCGAGGAGAAGCGTTTGCAGAGCGCAGACACCATCGCCTGCTTCGCGCCGAGACTCGCGGCCATTGATGTCGTCGGATGTCGTCTTCTTCTTCTTCTTCTTCTTTCCTCTTTTTTCTTCTTCTTCTTCTGCAAGTTCTATGGAATCCAAATTTACAGAAATGGAAGATCGAGCTGTGTAGTGGACTCTCAAATTGATGAGTAGGGTTTATGGGGTTTCGCAAGCAATGGGCTTTTCGATGAAAGCCCAAATTTATTTGGGCTTTTAGATGAAAGCCTGAATAGATTCGTTGAGGCCCATGGACAATATGTTAATTTGCATGATTCTAAGGAACCTTCCCTTTTTCTTTTTAGGGAAAATGGAAGAATTATAATTTTATTTTATTTTTGTGTTTTTTTTTTCTAAAACGAATATGAACAACGGACGGATACACTACCAGTTTTTTTGATCGAAATACACTACCAATTAAAAAGGCCTCTAGATGGAAGGCCTTCCCCAAACGGGGTTTCTAACCCCACTTTCCCTCTTTGGGAAATCTTGTATTTTGACGTACCTTTTTTCTTGTAGTTGGGCTCGAGTTTAACGAAATGATATATTTGTTTCTATCCAAAAAAAAAAAAGTCACGAAAATGTAGAAATTTTCCAATTTGAATTTCTTAAAATATATGCCTCTTCATATTTTCAAGATATCTTATAAGTCGTTACTTCTAGTTCCATTAGGACCTCGGGACACTTATTAATAAAGACACTCTTCATGTATTGTGTTGAGACTGCAAGCAGATCATGGACAATCTTTTAGCATTGGATCACTTTTAATGATAGCCCATCGCACAGGATTATTTACATAGATAATTACCTACGATAGGTCAAGTTACTTTAATAAACCCATTTAGCAATTTTCAATAAATTATGTCAATGAGGTCACTAAAAGCTGCTAATGAAATTCTTATAATAGAGCCTATTATTTATCCTCCTTAGCCTACATCACAATGCAACTCTAAATTGTTCATCTTCTCGACCCTAAAAATTTCGGTCATACCCGTATATGCTACTTGAATATGGATCGTATGAAAAAAAAAAATTTCTAAAAGGAACCAAGAATATTAAAACCCCCCATTCGAATTTTGCAAAACCCAGATCATGGACCAAAGTCATGATCATTAGGACATAATTAACAAAGCTAGTAACAATCATGGCCACTAATCAGCTTTAATGCTATTTACATGGAGATTCCCTTTCTGCACGTTCCCTGGTGACTTCACTGCCTTCTCTTCATCCCAATCCTCATCGCCCCAGCTCTGATCCCAGCCTTCTCCTGCTGTTTCGACTGTTCTTCCTGTGGTGGAGTTCGTGCTCACCGTGCCCATCTCGAGCTGCTTGTACCCCCTGCGCGCAGCCGCCGCCCCCTGCAGCTTCCAATACGCCAACGCCGCCGCCAGAATCACCACTCCCGAAGCGAAAAGAGCGGCGCATGCAGAAGAAGAGAACTGCTTTGGAGAGTTGCTTTCTGAGACCACGTCGACCACGCAATTCCATTCTCCAGCACTGAGTTGTATTGAAGTACTTGCACCAACTTCGTCTGTCACGTTTACCTTATATGCAAATCAAAAGAAGATGGCACATCAGGAGAAGAGCCTGCCTGATGTGTAAGAGTGTGCCGGGGGTTCATGCCGTATCGGATTGAAGTTTTCAAGAAGAGAATGTCAAGCCGTCGGAGCTTACCGTCTCCCACTGTCGGTAAGGTAAATTAACCGGGACGAGACTGATATTGGCCGGTAACAAGGTGATGTTCATCGTCAGAGGAATCTCCCCACCATTCTGGACTAAAAGTACAGTTTCCATTGTAGCTGCAATAAACAGAAACAATAGAGTGTTTTGAGCATCTCCTTGACAATTTAGGCAGAATAAAATCTAGATCAAGTTCAGGCCTATAATGTCACACTGAGATCAAGATAGAGAAGTGCAGAGAACTATTTCGTACCGTTGTGATTGTAATGGAGGTAGGCAGTCAAGTTCTTCGCTAAGCAACTCTTGGACGGTGCCAAGCACTTTCCGACATCAGCAACACTGGATGCATTCAAAGCCGGTGGAGTATCGGGGACGTGGGAGATCCCTTTATCCGATCCGGACATAATTGAAGGGGGAGAAGGCGAAGAAAAGACCTGGCATTGACAGAAACACTCCGAATCAAACAATCACACGCCCTTCCAAAACCAAAACCGAATTCAATGCTCGAGGCATTGCTGATCGGAGAAAGTAGCATGTTTATACCGTGTCTATGACGCAAACCCCTTCTCCTCCATCCAACACGATTGAAGAACTTCCCCCGACATATGCGGTGATATTAACCTGAAACAAATCATAGCATTTCATCAAATCGTCACGAAGACAGGCAACTTGACAATCACATAAGGCATGAAGAAGGTACGGGAGCTCACTCGCCTTCTTTTGTTTCGCCGCTTGAATTTCGTCAATAGTGATATTTTTAGCCGGCGAGAAGCTCACGTTCACTTTCAGAGGAGTCTCTCTGCCGTTCCAGATTACAAGAAATGTTCCGTTCGTGCCTGCAAATGAAAGGATCAGCTGAATCATATCCTTTGCCCGTAAATTTTCAAAGTCTCCAACTTCTATAATGACGATGCCGATGGCTGAGCAATGGTTCGCTTAAGTGATCGACTTGTTTCGCCGCACATCAATTCTGGTCAGAACAAAATCCGCAAGAGAGGGTTGAGAGCATTATTGAGCATTGAAATTAATCTGCAGAGAGAGAAGTTAGGCCTCCTTTCCATTTTACCATTTTCGACACATGCAGTTAAGTTCTTCCCTTCACAAGCCCCGGACAGTGGCGCCAGCGAACAGTTCTCACCATCACCGCTCGAATCCAACATCTGCCGGGCCACCTCGGAGCTCGGTTTATCCAAGCCAGCTTGTGAAACCTGCTTTCGCGATGCCATTCGATCCTCGATCAAAAAAGGACTTGATCAAGAAGGAGCAAACATAGCAAAACAAGAAAGGCAAATTATATACAGCCACTTTGATTCCTTCCCCTCCGGGAAGCTTTCTGGAAGAGTCATTCCATGAGCCGAGAGACGCGCTGCCCCGTTGCCACAGAATCACGACCAGCAACAGCCCCACGAGGATCCGATAACGCTGCAGCTTCATGGAGCGCATGATTCGGCGACCGTATCGTCTCAGGAAGAACTTCGCCTTGGACGCTGAAACAGAAGACAAACCCATGAAGAAGACCTTCCTCCGTCTCTGCTAAAAAGGGCGTTTCCGCAGTGTCGCAGAGCGCTTCCCTTTCGGAGCCGGTCGCCATGGGGGAGCCGGCAGATATTGCATCGTAGCGTCCGAACGGGGGGGACCCGACAAAGGGTTGACTCTTGACATTTTTGCAGGAGCATCGAATTCTACGGTGAAGTCCGTGAGAAACGGAGAATGAAGGTGCACTTTTTGGATGAATGTGATATGTCGGGTACGATAATGCAGTCGACAAAAGAAAATTCTAAGCTACCGGAGCAGGGTGCAAGATGAATTTCCACATCTTAACTTTTCTCGTGGCGTGAAAATCGGTTCGACAACGAAAGCCTTGAGCGTCCCAACCCGACCCAATGAATGGGTGAAACGGGGTATCGTGAATTGAACTCGAGATCTCTGACTCTGTTATCAAAGTATATAACAAATTTACTTTTATAACTTAAACTTTTGAGTTAAACTTATCAGCATAATATTATAACTGGAGACTTTGAATTCAAATACTTTCATAATCATATTTAAGTCTCCTATTATATATTTTCATGTTTTGGTTTTAGGATGAAGCCCAGTCTAAATATGAGGGAGGGTGTTTGAGTGTACAAATATAATTCATGTTCTCTTTTGACAACTTAGGGAATACTTTAATACCCGATTTCATATGCAAATCGGACTGAGAACGGCACATGAAATTGACGCACCATGAGCCTCTCTCATCCCAAAAAGCCTAGGGTGGAATTTGGCTCTAATACCTCGTTAATATACAAAAACTAAAAGTTTAGATTTTAGAATTTAGTTGTGATATTGCAAAATTTCGCCAAAATCAACAAGAATTTAATGCATGTTGACTCAGTTATGTGTTAATATACTAGATTTGAATTAGAAGTATCGCACATTGCCATTTTGGATTCCCTTTTTTGCAGAAAATCTTGCCTCACATGTCACAAGCATTGGATTGCATTAGACGGCAGTAGAGAAATTGGATGGCTTGTACATAAACAGACACCCCTCCATAGCTTTGCCTAGTCAACTTTCCATGCTCCCTTGCAAAAGCAAGACTTGTACGAAGGATAGGTTACTTTACGATCATAATAATAATAATAATAATAATAATAATAATAATAATACTTTTGATCACCAATTCAAAAAATATTTTTTTTAATTTGATCACCAATTCAAAAAATATATATATTTTTTAAAAATAATACACATGATGGATTCGCAGGAAAAGGTAAGGCTATTATTAGCCCCATCTCCTGCCGGGTGCGTTGCGGTCATTTTTTTATGGAGAAAAATTCCCCAATTCAGTGCGTCGCCTCAGCGGGGCACGAATTCCCCGCCCCCCAAGTCCCATCCATACGCCTAATAAGGAAGACATTTTCATTTTCAATGCTTTAACTACATATATACCATTCGACCAAAAACAAAAAAACTACATATATACCAAACATAGCAATTTCATTTACTCGGATATTTATTAACAATATTTTTTCAATATTAAAATGTGCTTCAACACACATTTATAGAAAGGCTCGTTCTATTGGACTATAAAGATGAGTATGGTCTAAGTAAATGGTTCCCATATTAGAACTGAGAACCGCCCATTAAAGACTGATTTTGAAAAATTAAAACCGAGAACTGCAAGTTGGTTCCATGAACCCACCCAAAAATCGAATCGTCGACTCAGTTCGGTTCGATTCCCAAATGGGTCCATGAAATCGGTCACATCAAATTTCACGCACTCAATACAACACTTTCCAACAAGTCAAAGTAAAGCAAAAAGATAAAGAACTTCCATTTTCTTAATTGCAAGATTAGTAAAAGAATTAGACTCATATTAATAATTGAGAGTCACGACCGTGAGTGAGAGATAGAGAGATAACTTATACGAGATAAATGAGGAATAAGACAATTACTTAGTTAATGGATGTTGAATTTTATATTATGGATTTTTGGGTGGGCAGGTGATTCTATGCTTAGAAGTGAGAATCGGACCGGTATCCATTCGTTTCAAGCTATTTGAACAATTTCAATTCTTTTGCATATCTCTATATTAGTGAATTTTGGATAATTACCGATGCATACCACGAGCCAAAAGGTAGATAATTTTACGGTCGGCCGGATCCTCAGATCACAAAGGGTCGTTAATCTTTACGGCCATTTTCTCGTAACTACGATACAAAATTTCAACGGATGAAGTTAATCGCCTCTGTTTTTTTCTCAATTATTATCTGACGGCGGTCGGGAAACGAAACGACCTTAAAAAAAACACGCTCCGATAGCCGCGACAACGTGGAATCTCCAGGCCCTTTCTCTCTCTCTCTCTTTTTTCTCTCTCTTCCCCGCGAAAAAGATCGTTTTTTTTCTTTTTTTCTTGAATTAGCTGACGCCACCATCCCCGAGCTCGCCCAAGCTTTCTGCTTTCGCCTGCAAATTCGGTCTCGAGAAGACGAAGAAGAAGAACCATCGATTCTCTCTCTTCTCTCCTCTTTCTCTCTCTAGCGGATGAAAATGTCCGGCGACGAAATGGGGCTGGTCCCGCCTCCGGCCGGCCTCAACTCGCAGCTCCTCTTCCAGGACGACCCCGCCCTCCGCTTCTCCGGCCACGCCCCGCCGACCCGGGTCGTCGGCGGCGACCCGGTCCCCAAGCCCCGCGAAATCCCCTCCTCCTTCCTCGAATCCCGCTACTTCCCCACCCCCGCCGCCGCCGCCGCCGCAGCAGACCCATCCCCAGCCCGCCGAGTTCCGGCACGGACAGTATGCCAACGACCCCGCCCCGACGCGGGCGGCGCGCCGCGGAATTGGTCCGACAACAACGACTCGAGCGCCGATGGCTCGGAGGGCAACGACGAGGAGGACGAGGATGACGATGAGGCGGACGAGGAGGAGGAGGAGGAGGAGGGGGGATTTGTAGGGTTTGGTGGGGAATCGAATAGGGCTCGGGATGGTGCGAATAGTAACAAGGACGGCGGTGGTAGTAACAACAAAGGCAATAGCGGTGGTGGAGTGATCAAATTAAGCAATGGGAAGACGAAGTTCGGGCCTTTATTCGGTAAGTGACTGACAGGGTTTCCAAGTTGCGAGCTTGTATCACTTGAAGTTCTCAAGTTCGGAGCTTTTTTTATTCCTTTACCGTGTTGATCGTGAGTGGTGCTTTTTTGATTTTCGTGCTTCTTCTAGGGTCTGGTAGAGAAGTAGTTGTAGTGAACGATGGCAACTGTGGACAAATCGGGAGCGACGCGAGAGGGAGCTGCGGCGAGATTCATCAGCAGCGATTGCGAATTGGGAATTTCGAGAATGCGGTCACTATTGCGGAGCCGGACGGTGACTTGTATTACTCAAATTATCTGCGAGGAGAAGGATCTGGTAGAGGACAGAAGGATGTGGTAGCTGTGGACAGTGGTTGTGGGTTTAGCGGAAGAAAGGATGGTGTGTTAACCAATGATTCAGGAGATTCATTGAGAGAGATCTTCTCGGACCCTTTGACGTAAGTTCAATGTCGTATCCATTTATCCTGGCTTATTTATGTGGCAGAAGAGCTTTATTTCCTTTCTTCGGGTGGTTAGTTTGATTGGGGTTGGTCATTGTGCATGTGATGAGAAAATTATTAATAATCGAGACGTTGTTCTTACGTTGTTTTTGAAAAGATAGGCTGATTACCCAGTTTATGGACTAGGTATATGTAGGTTCCTGGATGATGATGGAGATTCATGTGAAATAGTGGTCTCTTGCTTGGACATGGAGGTTATTATGCATATTCCAGATGGAAGATCATGGCTTTTCGTATTCAGTTCCTCTGGTACAAGTTAGGTTATACTTAAGATGTCGATTGCCAAATGGAACTACTGATACATCATTCATCTCTACTTTCTGAAACCCAAACAAGTCTACGATCTAGCACTTGCATGTATACCAGCAATTCTCTTCTGCTGTGAACTTGTGTCTGAACATAGGAAAACTGTAAGGAATGTTCCTCTTGCAAAAGCATGGGATCGGAGTGAAGATGTATGACCTCTCTGTGTAATTCCCTTTAAAGACCTCTGACGTTGATTATAGATTGGTGTCTTTTGTTGGTTGTTCTCTATTTTCTAATTCATATTTTTTTCTCGGTGAAAATCTTGTGTGACCATCTCATTTAAAAAACACAGGGGAGCTCTTATGGATGATGCAATGATTTTGCTGTGTGGACATTCCTTTGGAGGTGGTGGAATACAACATGTAATTAAGATGGTGGGTTCTTCGATATTTTGCTATCCATATTTTGATTGAGATCTTAATTGGAGTTTGAAACATACCGACACATGCGATAATATGGGGACTTAATGAGTCTCTCCTCTGAAATGGATTGCAGATAGGATTGTTGGAATGGCTTTTTTGGAATAAGATAGGACTATTAAGTCTGGGAACTGATTTACAGGAATTTCCCTTTTTGAGTTAGCATGCATAAGACATTGGCAAATAAAAATGTTGCATTGGCAAGACCCATTCTTTTCCACACCTTTCCCTATGTTTAACCTTTATAGGTAGTTGCTATTGTGTTATGTATCATCCACATTTGAGTTCCATAATTGTTTGCTAGGCCTTACTCTTTGGAATATTTCGTCAATCTAGGTTTCTTATAGTCTGACGTTTGGGTGCCGGTGTTGGAAGTTAAAGATTGTTGTGTACTCTATGTTGTTCGGATACTGACAAGTTAACGTTATGGTAGAACTGAAAAGCTTGACTTTGTTGTATACATTCACGTGCATCCACAATAACACGCCATTTTTGCTCGCTTCTACCTCTCTTCCAACCAGGATCCTTTAGCATGACAATCATCTCAACCTGCATGCAATCTGTCCATGGATAAACACAACTGAGAAGCAAAGTTTCTTAAGTACATTGTGAAGTAGCAGGGATTTTTCAAGATTGCTAGGTTAAATCAAAATTCTACTCATGCACTTACCAGCGCATTATGGTTTTCAGGAATTGACACATGCAAGTGTCATTCCAAGCTGCTTGCTGTAACAGCTGTTATTACCATAGGCATTTCTCATCGAAGTGTTTTTTCCTTGTAAGCTGTTATTCCTTGACAGCAAAGTGTCTTCTGATTTGCCCAACCTGCGATGCCCACTCCGTTCCTTGATCGAGGACAGTGATTCAAGCAATATATCTTGTCTATTGCCTATTCTTCACAACCCTAATATATTTGGGATAAAAGGAATGGAGATTGTATTTTTCTGGTGTTTATGCACATTAGTCCATACTAAAATACAATCCTTCACTAAACACGATGTGGTATATGGTACCTTCCATGTGAACTTGTCTAAATCACTCTTGACTTTCTTCAGTCTATTGTACCATTTTTTATTTTATTTTTCCTTTTTCGTTGTTCAAGTGTTCTTATAGTGGCTGAATAACTATTCTGATTTTGATTTGCATAATGCATCTTCAGAAAGCATGTCCCTCTTGTCAGCTGTCGATATCAGAAGACTCAATATTACCTAATTTCTGTAAGTACAAGCTGTTTTTTCCAAGTATATCGAATATATGGAGAATTTTAGATCATGAATGACTTGTTCTTAACCTGTGTACCATACTACCATGTTTGCAAGTTATAACATGAGATTTATTTATCATCCAGATGTTAAATTTTCATCTGACGCCATTGAATATCCAGTGGATGGAAGGATGTGACATTACGTTGTATATTATCATTTGATGTAGTCTCAATATTATATGGGAAGTTAAGACGTAATATATAGCTGATATGCAGAATATATGTTATGTTTGGTCAAGGGAGAAATGTGTGAGTGCATCTTCAAATTCACTTTGTGTCACTATATGTGGGCCTATATATTGCAGTTGCATCTGAACTGAGTCTATAGCATAAGACTGTTTTTTATGTCAAAGTGTGTCTACTTGGTAAAAATTTGATTATGTCTTTTTTTTTTTTTTTTTTTTTTAAAATCTTTTCTTCCATGCAGCTCTTCGAGCTGCCATACAAGCATTCCTCCGGGAAGAGGACTTGCTCTTCCACCGATCAACCAAAAGGAGAAGAGAGAGATTGGACCAGGTCGGTCTCCATTGTATATTTGACACAATGCAATAGAATTCTTCAAGGGCATCACATGTGGTGCTGCCTGTGTTTTGTTCTGTATGGAAGTCCTATGTTTATAAGTTTCATAAATTACTGCCTGCTGCCTGCTCCCTGCCTCATCTCATTTTTAGTCTTTTAATACCCTTATATTTCATAAGTTATGCAATCTGTGCACTCTCTAGGGTAGAGTAACTTGTCATTTATGTTTCTGGATGCTCGTACGTTGGTATAGTTCTCCCTTATGTTCCCTTGCCTTTCTTCTAAGAGTGCTTCTTTTGTTCAGGAGAAAGGTAACTGCAGCGACTCAAATCTCATGGATACAATGAGAGGAAGAGGTGTGCAGTTTCCATTTGCCGTGACTGATCGCGTCATTATTAAGGTTTGGTCTTTTAGAAAGTGAGTGATTATTATTTGCGATGCAAACGCCCTTAGAAAACGTAAACGGATGAACATTGATTCAGGGTAACAAGAGGACACCAGAGCGCTTTGTTGGACGTGAGGCAGTCGTAACAACACAATGCTTAAATGGATGGTTGGTTATATTTTTCCCCCCTCTTCAGTTTGGTGCATACTTGATATACTCACGTAGTCCAAGCATCTGCAATCAATTCTCTGCTTAAAAAGCATATAGAGCAAGCATCAAAGTTCTTCAGCACTTCAAGGGACGACCTTGATGTATTCCTACGTGCTACCGTTTTCTTTTGGAAAATGTTCCATGCTTCAAATAACAGCGAGATTCTCTTGCCTGCATGTTGCTGCTTCATTGACATGTTAAGCTCCCCTTACAGGTATGTAGTGAAAACATTGGATAACGCAGAGAGCGTTAAATTGCAGTACCGATCACTTGCCAAAGTCCGAGATGACTCTTCCTCAAAAGCAATGTCATGCAAGCTGACCTCAAATTGGCTCTAGTTCATTGATGCACTGATGTGAAGAATCGGCAATTTTGGCAAAGTCCTATGCCTGCTGTACGTGACACATGAAGAAAAATTTATAGTATTCCTCTGTTTGAGAGGCTTTGTACTCTGTACATGGCACGAGGCAGTGTATTTATTGCTAGAGAATGTATCAAATTGGGTCATGTACGTTGTTGCAGCCCGTGTATGCGACAGAGTTGAATGACTTTGCACATATAAAATTTCATGTGGTTGATTTTGTCCCATGTAACTACATCTTTTTGTCTGGTATCTTTTCTTCTTGTCGGTTTAAGTTCTGTAAGGACCACTGGCCAGTGTGCATGCTAGCACAAAACTGGTGTATGCTTTTTGACATAAAGTTTTGTCAAGACGATGATTTGTGATTAGTCACGTTTTAGCTTCAGAGGGTACTTGAGATTTTCCTCTTTTGCTCTTGTGAGATTTACTGATAAAACTTGGGACCGCCTGAAGTCAGCTTGTTTGAGCATATGCTTGAGAAAAAAAGATGTGCTTTTTAATCTTTTCAATTTTAAAACCAAAAAGAATATCCTAGGCTTCTGAGATTACTGAACATATAAATTTATATTCTAGTAGTGTTTACATGAGTCATGATATTCGATAAAGAGCAAAAAGTACTTTAAAATATTGTATTGCTTAAGAAAGATCTCGAACTGACAACAACCTCTAGATGTAAGAGAACAATATTTCAGCTGTTAGAAGATGATCTCCATCAAAGATCCAATTTCGATTCCTTTGTCCATTCAACTTCCAAGCAAGATTGCTTGAACACTGTTAGGGTATTACTAAACTTCAGTACAGACTGACCTTCGAACAATATCAGCTTCTAACACTACACCTCCCTGAAGTTAGTCACCCAGATTGCTGTTGTTACGTTAACAGTCAGTAAAAAGCCCACCCAACTTGATGAAATCCAATGCCGGTTCACGAGAGGATGTGAACATAACCTGGGCAGAGTTAGGGATCGAAGGACAAATACAAAAAGAATGAAAAAAAGTAAAGAAGAGTTTTAGTTGAAGATCAATCATCAACAGCAGGACACGTTCTCCTTTGCCAGTAGAAAGTTGCATGTTGAATAGATGGAAGCTGCAGCTGCCCGAACTGCTAATTCTCTCTCGGACGTGTCTGGCTTGTTAGATCTGCAAAACACAGAAAATAATTATCAGGCGTCTCACGGAAAAACAAACCACTTTCATGTGTAACATAGTGGACAGAACAACAGAATCTTGAGTATCGTGGTCTGAATCAAGAAAATTGCAGCTTATGATAAAAAGACAGCTCTTGGAATACCTATCCCAAAATCTTCTATGTGGAAGACTAGACCAACGTTGCCCTTATAAACTCCCTATGAAGATACAGCTTCAAACAAAAAGCATGCTAGATTCTCAAAATAATACAAGATCAGAGCATCCATCACAAACAGGCACCATGGGCATTACACTGCATGACAAAAGTACGGGGAAGAAGTGCCATTAAGACTTCCATCAACGCTGATATTTGACCACTTTTCACCCCATATTTTAAGACAAAATTCACAAAAGGAAATTCATTGCGGGCATTGTTCATTGCAGGAAACACAGAAGAATACCAAAATTTGTGGAACCTGCCTGGGACTTCTAGAAACAGTAATGATAACCCGACAAGCTGTTTGCTTGATTCATGTTCTTTACAACCGTTATAGACAAGTGTCACGGGACTCTGCATGGGATTCCCTAAGGGCGCGCATAATAAAATTTCTACTTCTCTATTTCTCTGTTTCTTTGTTCCCCGGAACAGGTTTGGAATAAAAATCCGTTTGGTAACGCAATTTGATTATTCTATTTCTGGAACAGATTTCTATTCCAGAAATAGATTCGAAGAAGAAATCAGAAGCTAAAATTTTTAACTTCTCAATTTCTGAAATAAAAATTGAGAAATCAATTTCTGACCATAAATCAATTTCTATTTTAGAAATTTTATCATGCGCACCCTAAAAGAACTAGTAAATAATTGTACTAAAAGATTTACCTAGAGATAATATCTGTAGCTCCCAGGTTCTCCGAACTGTAAGGCGCATTCCACTGGACATGTTGCAGGCCATGTTCACAATGCAATTGCATCTCTTTCACTTGGTTCAGCCAGATTTCCTGAAAATTCATAAAGTGAGACAACACTAAATACGGTTCGAATCAATTTATAATGAAACACAATTAATCTTCACAACTGTGAGAGAGAGAGAGAGAGAGAGAGAGAGAGGAGTTTGTAAAACAGTCATAAAAATGAGAGATGATATATCCGCAAAAAGAAAAAGGGACTCTGGTGCTAATCAGATACAGTCCTCGAGTCATAAAAGTCAAAAACCACATAAAGAAACAAGAAAGGAAGTCAGAACTAAAATGATGCAGCTAGACACATAGAAGCTATCAATAGTAGAGTTGGAACTTGACCGCTAAAAGTTCCAATCACAATCAGTCCTGATGAAAAATTTGCAATCAACGGGAAGAATGTTGTACACTCACAAGCTGTTGCTCCTCTTCACAAAGCGCTTTATCCATCTGACCGAAGAGGGTACTCCATTTCGATAGGTGCATGTCAGCTATCGGACTATTGGTCAGGTAAGGATTATTCTCTTGATTTGATGAGAATTCCTTTCGTATTAGAAAAGGCAATTCTGTGTTGATCACAGCCTGAACTCTCTTTTTACTGCGTTTCAAAGCTGCAATTTAAAGAGAGCACATCAATAGTTAGACTAATCAGTCAACTTCGATCCTAACCCTACTCTAGTAACTACATGCAATGGGGTATTACCTGCTAGACGTCCTTTGATGTCTTGATGCAGTAATTCTAACCATTGAGAAGCAACAGTTGCAGCTGAAAAACATTACACTTACATTTGTCAGCTAAAATGACCTTTAAATTGTCTACTACAGCAATGTAAAATCCAAGGTGAATATTAATAATTGGCTTGGGCCTTCACTACCCAGAGCTTACTGGACAATGGCATGCAAAACCAACTTCACAGCAGAATCATCCATAATGATCCATCCATAAAAAAAAATTTAATAAGAAAACCATTCCCACCAAGAGAGAGAAAGTAAAAAAGAAAAAAACAAAACACGGAAGTAAAATAGAGATTGTTAAATTTGTGACATAGCATCCATGAAGATAGATTAACTGAACCGTGAAATAACTATAAAAAAAACATAGAATAACACTAGAACAAGCAGAGAACAAACATGTACAATAAAAGGCTTACCTTTAACAGAAAGTGAAGTAACACTGCTAAAAGCAGTTGAGTCTTCGTTGGACATAAAAGTAATCTCAGATGCTTTACTCATGGTTGATGACAATCTCAGTGCCAATCCATCATCCTGACTAGAACTGTTGGCATTTGAGACAAAATTCCTTTTGCACAATCCTCCTGCCATGCCCAGATCCCCATCTTCTTCTTCATTCTCTGAAATGAAATTTGAAGACTTGTTCATCATCAACGTGGGGAATCCAGTGGTCTGCTTTCTCTCAAGTAAAGCACTTGGAGCTATATTTTCAGATGAATAAGAAAGCTGGGGCAATCCTGAATTATCAGAACATCCCAACCCCTTGCCATAACCAATTTCTTTCGTTTCACCTTTCGAATGACCACCGTGTTTATTCGCAACATGGCTATTTTCAGCCCTTCCTGACCTCACCAATGCCTCTATAATGGAATGGACTTGTTTTCTGTTCCTGACATGGTTTATGATCCCTGGGTTCAATTCATTGAGCAGTCCGCTTGGAGCAGCAATCTTGGTGAACCTATCTACCTGTTCTTTCTTTGCAAGCTCCAGCTTTTTCTTAAGAACATCATTCTTACTCTTCCTACCGCGTTGCTTCGGGATTGGTATGCCCCCATGAGAGGACGAGAGAAAGCCGTTTTGCTTCATTTCCTTCCAAAGCCTCAATGAATCTTTCTCCTCCAATGGGCCAGTTGAACTAGCACACTCAGATGCATCTACAGGCTTCAACTGATCAAGATTCTTGTAAGGGTAAAATGGATTTAGATTCACAGTGCTGGAAAGGTCTTCTGCATTGAGATTCAAGTCAAGGCCCTTTGAGTATGCATGATGATCACTTGATGTCTCATGCTGTCTGAGCAAAGGGCCTTCGACTGTTTCCTTAGTTTCTCCAGTATGCTTAGAATTGACATCACTTTCCAATTTGTTGGCGGAGCAAATTTCAGTATTAAGATCAAGTTGTACAGCCTTACAATTACCCTCCACAGGGGAAATATTTCTTTCGAATTCATCTTCATGAGAACCATCTATGATAGAGGTGACCGGCTCCTCGGTTACCTGGGACGTGCCTAGTCCTTCACCACAGCGAGAGGAAACTTTGCCTCCCTCATCTTTCACAGATTTTGGAGAATGGTTGCTAGTTCCTGGATCAAATTTTGAAGATCAAATACACTATCATGCACACAAAATTTAAAAAAACCTCCCAAAAAAGTAACAACGCTGTCAATTTCCACATCTCTACATTTGATATAGAGGAAAATGCAAAGAACATCATCGGGTTCCATATGCTGTCATAAGTATGAACATCGCCGCACATCTCCAATATTCTCAGTCATGTCATGACACTTCGAAATGCACAGACCTAAGCATTTAACCTGGCTATTTTGGTTTTTTGGGTCGGTAAGCATTTACCCTCTTCGACAGAGGAAAAGAGAAAGAAAATTTCAATTCAATATAAATTAAATGAGGAGATGCAATTCAGTTGAACTCAGGGTCTGCAGCATTTCATAATCAATCTATGAGTTTAAGCGCAAAATTTGCATCCTGTAATTTTGAAACTCATTATAAGAATAGCTTGAACCATTAGGTATGTTGAGGATTAAATTGAACTACTACCGGAAGAAAAAAGAAGAAGAGAGAAAGACGAGATTTTTCATTCAAATGGAGACCTAAATTTGAATCCCCATCTCTCCATTGAATTCAAAGAACAAGTACATAACAAAATAAAGAGAGAACAAGACTACCTCCGCGACGCAACACGGATTCCAAATCCCGCATTTTGACACGCTTGCGTGCAACTTCATGTTTCTCCTCAGCCACCAGATGGCGCTTCTCCCCACTCGACTGATAAAGCCAGCATCAGCGATATGGAAACAGAAAAAAGAACAGATCCCACGATAACAAAAGGAGGGGAAATGAGTAAAAATCCAACCTTTACAAGTGATTTAGGCGACGCCGAAGGCCGATCAGAAACACTTCCCGAATCACTCTGGTCCTCCATTTCCTCCCCGACCCAGTTCAAATCCGAGACCTTTGACACCGACCCTCGTACCAAAAATCAAGAACTCCTCCTGGGTATATTCAAAAACTATAGACAGACGAAAAAAACTGGAAAAGTCTCGCTCCTTTCGAAATGGGTGCGAGTTCTTTCTCGAGAGAAAGATGAATCCGCCTGTGAAATTGGGTAAGACAAATGGTGGGTTAGGGTTTTTAAAATGAGAAAGATCTGGGATTGACAATTGGGGTAAATCTTATTTATGTGCTGCTGGTCTTTAAATGCTTTCTTTAGGATTTTGAAACGCAAGGGAAGCGCGCCTACGGACGCTGCTGTCTGATCCGGCGATTCTTTGCATATATACACTGCTAGCGAATCGCAACTTAATAGTAGTTTAATTAATGCTGCCTTTTCTTCTTCTTTAATTATCATCCGAGGCTATAGACAACGTGACGAGAGAACGGAGACAAAGGCGTCTTCTTTCCGCTTCCTCCTTTCTTGTATTTCTTTCAAATTCAAATAGTTTGGAGGGACTTTTTGCTGGGCCCGTTCGGCTCACGGTTCCCCCTCTCTCCTCTCTTTCCCTCTTACGAAAAAAAGGTCAGACGGCGCGCTCGCCACGCGCATGCCCCCCCATCCATTCAAATGCCGGTCCGGGCCCGGATGTTGGATGAGCCCGACAAGAACCGGGCCGGACCCAATTCGTATGTTTGAAGATCAGGTCAAAACTCAACGGCTACGAGAAGGGCTGAGTTTATTAGACCGATGCTTGTGTTTTTGGGTCGAAATCTACATTTGAGTGGCTGCTGAGATTGCGTATCCGGTTCTTAGACATGTCTTTCGTGCCTCTGCAGCACGACGAATGAGGTAAGGAGCCTGGTTCTGAGCGCATGAGCGGGCGTGTTGGTTGCCGCATTTTTTGAATTCAAAGTTTATCACGGTGGCCTAGAAGGTTAAGCCAGCACGAGAGCAGGGAGATTGCTATTCCTACTTTGAGAATCGGTACTGGCGAGAGAAGTCAAGCCAAGTGCCGTAATATTGGATTCGTCTAGATTTGTAGGCTGACCAAGAACTGTAATTGGTTTCCTGGACAGGGACGCTGGTAGATTATCGTGCCAAAAACCGACTTCCCTTCCATAAGAAATATGAGCGATGCGTAGCTACAATCCCCAATCATGGGAAGCACCTGTCCAGGGGAACAGTTTTTGCTGAACTTGAGCACCAAAGAAGTACTGAGTAAAGAACTGAACGCGCTTGCAAGACCGTCAGGTGACATAGCTTTGTCTGCACCAAGTAGGCCGATGCATGAGCAGCAGTAACAGCAGATCCAGACTGATTTTGAACCAATGCCTCGTCTTTGAGGAATGACATTCTTCAGGAACCAAATAAGTACAGGGCGATTGCACATGTAAAAGGCTCAGCGCTGAAACAGAGTGTTTTCCGTGAAATTAGAGCACTGTCATGGTTTTCGATCTCTTCCTATCTCATCCTTTGTAATCAAAACATTATGAATATTCTCATATAGACAAATCAACCATGAATTTTCAAAAGATGCAGTAAGGACATCGTCCAACCACCAAATGACATCACAAGTAAAGGTGATCGATTCCTAATCCAATCCGATTTCAAGATGGAATTGAGAACCAGATTGAGAGGACCAGTTCCCAAAATTGGGAATCGAGAAATGGACCAGTCAAATTTAACAATCGTCTCAATGAGACTCGGATGCTATCGAAAATGAGGCTGGATGGAATGAAGGTTGGTAAACTCCATTTTTTATCTCACACACGTCCTAACATTTCTTATGCAGTGGGTAGTTTATACACGATCCTAAGGAGTCTCACATGGAGGTGGTTTATCGTATTCTTCGATTCTTTAAAGTTGCTCCTGGGAAAGGTATATAATTCTATAAGAATAAGAATATGCGAGTAGAAGCTTATACTTTTGCAGATTGGGCTGACTGATGGGAGATCTACCTCTGGATACCTCAGGCTGGTGGGTGGTCATTTTGTAAATGTTCATACTAAGAAACAATCCGTTGTGGCTAGATCTAGTGCCGAGGCAGAATTTTGAGCAATGGCGAATGCTATCGGTGAATTACTTTGGCTAGGAGGCTTATTGTAGGAGCGAAGGCTTCAATTTGATCAACCCGGTCCGATCCAAAAAAATCATCACGTTTTTTCATTACTTGATACTATATATTATAAACAAAATTAAAAAAAAATGATTATTCTTTTTTTGAAGAAATAATAAGATATATATATATATATATAGTTGGTCTGGTATGGTCTCCCCTTGGAAGGGAGAACCTAAAATCGAACCACCAGGATATTGGTTTCACTTTATAAAACGAGGAACAAGACCAAACCGAGTGGTTAGTCTAGTTCGGACAATCCGTTTTGCATACCCCACCTCTAATCACAACTTCAACCACAATGGAATAAACCATAGCTGCTTGCACCTTCTGTCATGGACACCTCTACGCAAACCTAAAGAATCAAACCAAATCCTAGTGCTCGAGGGCAAACTACACCAGGGACGGCATACGTAGAAGGATTTTGTAAATCTCGCCTGACTAAAGGATGTCTCGTTTACTGCAATTTTTATGGCCTTCAACAATTTTCCTTTTTACTGTCACTTCACTGGAATGTAATACTTATAATCTTCTCCTTCTCATTATGGCATCGCAATTCCTAAGAATTCAATTTGTCAAAAAAAAAAAATTCCTGAGAATTCAAAATGAGCTCGTGTGTTAACTGTACAAAGCCGCAAATTAACCGGATATTATTCTGAGCCAGCTCTTTTTCTGGTTCATATGGCCTATAGACAACATGACACCCAAGTGCCCGAGTTGATCATTGACAATGAGTTGATTTGATAGCTCAGATATTGTTATTCATGATATTGATCCGATTCAATATCATCAAGGTGTAATTCATCTCATTGAATTTACAGGCGAAAAATTTATCATCTCTATGGGATTAAATCCTGAGTTATTGCCAAATAAAAATAAAAAATGAGATTATGGAAGTAAATATTCTCGCATTTATTGCGACTGCACTCTTCATTCTAGTTCCTACTACTTTTTTACTTATAATATATGTAAAAACAGTCAGTTAAAGTGATTAATTTGAATCAAACTTAACTTCTTTTCTTAGTCAATGATTGAATAAATAGAAGAAATCAAATGGATTTTCATCTCGCGTCTTAAATGAAATGAACGGACTCGAATTAGCAGTATAGTATTTTATGAGATCCGATAGTATGGTAGAAAGATTCATGTATTTCTTTCTACCATACTTGCTATTATTCTTATTGTAATTTATTGGAATGTAACAAGTTGTACTGTATAAAAAAAATAGAATCTTAATATAGATTAATCTACAATATGTATCTTTTTGATATATGTAATGTACATAGCATCCCAATTCTATTTAATTTGTCTTGATTCCAATCAATCGAACAATCGAAAGGCAATTCTTAGTAGTACGTTTCGAATTCCTAGATTTCTAATTATTTTCAATACGAATCCCTATATCGATTGAAAGAATCAAATCCATGGGTGACGGGGATATGGAATATAGTATATTAAAAAAGGAAAATCGATTAATTTTCTTTTAGCATTCCAAAGAAGTAATTGATTGAGCAGTTGTACGATACCTTTGTTATTTTTACTTTATTTATTTTTCATTTTTACTCATTAAATTCAGGAGTAGATTCATTCACACAATATCTCAAATGACAAGAAAAAAATGTGCTATTGTTATAAGGTCACTCTTTATTCTAAAATCGAAAAATAGATTCGATACGATTAAAAAAAAAAGATCAAAAGAAAAGATAAATGATTTTCAAATTTTGTTTTATATGGATTCGAATTTCTTACTATTTTATTATTTTAATATTAGTCTACTCAAGAATTATCTAATGAATCACTTGATTCGAAATTAAGGGATAGGTAGACATTACAAATGATTAATTAATCTCTTTTTCTACCTCCCTTACTCTATGTTTTTGTTAATCCCGTCTATAATGATTGATGAATTAACAACTATCAATTGAACTTATTCTTTCATTTGAATTGGTATTTTTGCTTATCTTCATATATTGAAACTTAGGGAAGTGCTTTCTAAACATATGTATAAAAAGAACACATTTCATTTAGCTCCTTCTTCTTCATGCTTACTATAACTAGTTATTTCGGTTTTCTACTAGCAGCTTTAACTATAACCTTAGCTCTCTTTATTGGTCTAACCAAGATACGACTTATTTGAAATTAATTGAATAAACACAACGCATAAAAAGAAATCTTTCTGTGGTATTGATAGACTCTATAGTTCCTTAGAGAGTCAATTTTCAATTAGTGGTCATTGAGATTCATGGGCAATGTGGATTAATATGTAGGGATAGATATTACCTCTCCTTTTTCTCTTTCAGAAAAATTGAAGAGCGTTTATACCTTTGTTTAAGAGAATATTTTTGGTGTAGAAAGTTTCAAATTCAGGATCTTCCGCTGCACGAATCTCCTGGGAAACGAAGTCATAGGCACGTAGGTTCATAGCTAGACCGACTACTCCAAGAGCACTCATCCATAAATCGGTTACTGGTACAAATAACATAAAGAAAGGTAACCAACGTTTATTGGAAAAAGCAACCCCAAAGATTTGGGACCAAAAGCGATTAGCAGTGACCATTGAATAAGTTTCTTCATTGCACGTTCAAGGAAGCACGCCAATGGCCGCAACCTTACTGCTCAATGGCAAAGCAAATGTTTAAACGAATCCATAACGACACTCAACGTACAATGATACGATTTGCCATACAATATCTAGGCAATGTCATCCTGTGTTCCCAGACAATGGAGACACAATTAACAGCAGCGCACTTAGGCATCCTCGGCCCTGTATCCTAACAGGAAACGGGCAGAATCGTCGTTACATAAGTCAACCACTTTCATCATAGAGTATGGAAGAAATCAGATCTCGAGGTGTACTAACCATAGCCAATGACAGTTTCAGTTTTCATACCGATTATTTGGTTCGACCGATCATACTTCGGCAGAGATCAAACAAGATTCACATTAGTCATTCAGCAAAGGAGCGATATTAGGCAGAATAACGAGCAATAAATCAGGGATTATGCTTGTTTGATCAAATTCCCAGAGATGCCACAAAGCAAAGTCTAGTACTAGTTAAACTATGCCGTAAGTACGCTACCGTTTAGGATTGCTAAATACTCCAACGGCAACGTAAACTGAGAACTTTCATTGGGGGAAAAGAAAGAACCATCAAGAGGCCATCATACTAAAATTCAATCCCCTTTGTTCTCTGTGATTTATCTATACAATTGAAGCTCAAATCATTAAAAGAATCATCACCAATCAACCCCAATGATTTGCATCGAATGCTGCTTACATTCGAATCGAAAGAATCGATCATCCCCCATCCTGTCACGATTCGCGACCCCTCTCGCCGACACCTACCACAACCAGAAATTCTTGAGCTGCGATCTCGCGGATTCCCGGAAACTCTTCACCTTCATCAAGCAGAAGTGCGTGCTGCACGCCCCCAAACCCGACCCGACCCGGCACGTCTTGAGCAGATAGCAAGCCGGCCCGCAATTCGCCCCCTTCCCCTGCACCACCAATCCCCAAATTCTGGTCACATTATCACCTCCATCGTCGTCATCCTCGAGCTCCTCCACGTAGATCACGCCTTCAGGCTTCTGGACCTCCCCCTTCTCCCACCTCATCCTCACGCGATCCCAATCCTCCTCCCTCACCCCCTTCTCCGTCCTCAGCCTCATCGACTCGCCGCCCCCGGCCCCGCCAGCACCGCCGCCGGCGCCGCGGTTCTCGTCGTAGACGTGCACGAACAGTGGCGCCCCGCGAAGGTTCCTCACGATCTCCGTCACCGAGCCCTCCATCCAATCGTCCAGCTTCTCGTGCGCGATCGCGGCGCCCTCCTCGAACTCCTGGTACGGTTTCGGCTTCCTGGGTATCCGGACCGGCGCCATCGGAGCCGCCGCCGAAACGGCGCGCCGCATCTGGGTTCTCGATCTTGCTCCGTTGGGCATCGTCACCAACCACGGCTTCGACGGGCTCTGGTGATCGATGTGGCGTGCGGGGAAATCGAAGCGGCTCATGCAGCACTCGCCGCCGGGGCGGACCCCCAAAGACGCCATCGCCGGTCACCTGGCGGCTCGGAAGAGCGAACCCAGAAGCGGCAACCCGCGGAAGATTCGAGCTTTACGCGCTCCTTGATCCTTGGAAGAGGAAAGGCTTCTTGGGTCGGGATGGAAAGATGATGAACGGGTGGTTTTCTTGCGGTTGGTGACGCAGGGAACGAGAGAGAGAAGGAACGAACGAACACGGGATTGAACGAGGACTAATCTTTATCGACGGGCGGTCAAGAATGGATGGTGACTGGGGGGAAAAGGGGCAGGAACAAGAACTGGAATTTGGAATCGCAAGTTGATGTTTTTGTAGGAGAGTTCGTATGGATTCGGAAACATCGATGTCATGACTGGGACGCTTCCTCCTGGTAGCTGTAATGGCCACGCAAACTATAATAATCCGCCGGAGAACTTGAGGAGCTGTCGCCTGCGGTCGGGAGCACTGGGCTTCGGTGCACCCGTTTCCCTCCTAGCCAATGGGAAAATTTAGAAGAGAGATTATCAGGAAATATAAGGCCTTTTTGAATTCGTTGGTTCAAAATTATGGGTAGGGCTTGGTGGAATTCGATTGAATGGATTATCTACTGACCATGCATCGAAGCGATAAGCTAGAATTTAGAATCGCTTCAAAGATTAAAATTACTTGTATTCTTTCAAAATAATGAAGTTCCTCTTGATTGGGTATCGGAATCAATCCAATTCACAAAATTATAATGAGATCAAACACCGATTTTAGAATGAATATCGTGATTCGGAATTTGAATTTAAAAAAGAGATTATTCATTGAATTATTTTCATAATTTTTCCCACTTAAGATGACGTCAGAAAGTGAAATTCCGTTGGTGATTGCAATCCGCGTCTCCTGCAACCGGGTGCAGAAGATAACACCTTCCCTCGGCTCGCAACGCCACGAGGCGAAATGCTAGCGGGAACGTGCACTCTTGCTCCCTCCACGAGGCTCACACAAGGCGCGCGTTAAATTCTTGGGTGACGTGGATCGGGGAAAAATCCGGGCCGTGCATCCGAGTCCACGTGGCAAGATTCCTTCAGACTCAACGGTCTCGATCCTCCGAGCTGGCGCACCGTATTACTCGCCGGTTGTCGTTTGGCGGCTGGAGCACCACGGGCGTGCTGACGTGGAGGTCGGTGGTTGGTGGAGGGAGGGGGAATGCACGGGCTGACACGCGAAAGCCGCAAGCGCTCGCGGTTCGCCACACGCTGACGTCGACCCTCGACCGCGTTCCGTCCAGTGAAATCCGACAGGCGGACACGTGGACACAGGTCGAGTGCCACGTCATTCTCGTCGCTGGTGGCGGTTGAGGTGGTCCGCGTCAAAGAGAAATTTGAGAATTGACAGAAAAAAGAAGGAAAGGAGTGGGTCAAAGAGCTCGTCGTTTTTGACTCGGGAGAGACGGGAGGAGCTCGAGAATTTTTCACATGGAAAACGACAATTTTATTTTCCAGCATTTTGAACGTGAACCGGTCCAATTAAATCAAAGTCGTCCACGTGAAAAGAACATGTTCTTTTTATGATGAGAGAAAACGACATGCTTATAATTTTAGAAAAAATTATTTTATAAATTAATAATTTTTTGTGAAATAAATAATTCTTAACAAAGTAGTCTTGGTTTAAGACGCTTATTAAGATATAGTAAAATCAAACCCGGAGAGATGCTTATTGATCTCGCATATTCTAATCCTCTCTGATATTTAGAGTTGATTCCGATTACTTTGGACTTTAATCATTGTTCGAGGACGACATCAAAAATTAGCTAATAATTTGAAACTTGTCCACTAACGAGAGATAGGGAGCCAAAAAGCTAGCGAAGACTGACTTTTAAATTTTGCTCTTTACTTAATTTGAATATTGTCACTCACGCATTTCGACTTTTGGTAATTGAAGCTCTTGATTTTTTTCATTATTTTAATTTATCCAAATAATATTTTAAATTTTGGTAAGAAAGTTAAAAAAAAAAAAGTTTTGCTTTTAGTAAATCTTAAAGAACTTGCTTTAATCTATTTTCCTACGATCGGATGTCTTTGGAAATAGATAGAGGGCGAAAAACTTTCCTACGATCATGTACATACAACACATATCATCTTCGATGAACTTCCATATATTTGCTGAATTTACGAAAAAATACTCATCATTTTAAAGAAAACCAAATTTTACACGCATAAAACCCATAGCGTATTACCCTCCTGTAAAAAATGTTTCAATTTATGCCTTCACTATCAG
Organism: Eucalyptus guilfoylei; assembly: GCA_016097605.1. Taxonomy (NCBI): domain Eukaryota; kingdom Viridiplantae; phylum Streptophyta; class Magnoliopsida; order Myrtales; family Myrtaceae; genus Eucalyptus; species Eucalyptus guilfoylei. The sequence goes on from CM027869.1 coordinate 1,270,742, forward strand.
AAGCCCCAATGACCGGCAAAGAGAAATAGGAAAAGAAGAGGAAAAAAATCATGAATTTTCAAAAAGATTGTTTATGTCATAGCCATCCAATGCCGGTCGTGCCACGCAAAATGATCGATACTGATTGAATCGCCATCATGTGAACACATTTTAGCCAAAATCACCAAAAGGACTATATTAGAAAATCGTCAAATTGGCCAAACAGATTATATTGGAAATTCGTCGAAAGATGTATAACTAAATTAGTTAAATTAAAAAGTTTTGGTCTAAATTAGTTTTTGTATAGTACATTAGGATTGTTTGTACAATTTTCCTGAATGAATACAATATTCTTGTGATTTTTCATCGATAGGAAAGATTAGCAATATATATAATTTATCATAAGATATTTCTACAAATCTTGTAATTTACATAGTCCTAATACTATGTGTGAACTTCTCTTGTTTATTTATAATATAACCAACGTACAAATTATGACAACATCATTTTATGGTTTTATTACAATAATACCGAACTTTTCTGACGTATTTTAAGGAAAGTGACGATGTATATACGTCCATATCCCGAACCGTATAATTCCCGTTTCAAATATTGCTAAATAAAGGTCAATTTCTGTGTGAAATTATATAGTTTCTTTCCTTTTTTGTGATTTTAAATTTTAATGAGACAGCTCGATGATTAGTCTTTGCAATATGAGCCCTCTCCTTATCAGCAATCGCTCGTCATCATAGGGCAGCATAACCCCACCCCTTTTCACCTTATCCTATAGTTCTCCCTTCTTTGAAAGACTCAAAGTTATAGAAGTGTCTCGCCCTTAGTAACTCTTAATACTCTTTGGAGTGCACAGCAGAATAAAAGCAGTAGTACAGTATCGTTTTCGCGATAACACGCTATTCTCGACATTTGGTAATAACCACGGTGAAAAAAGACGGGCTAGCTAGCAACCAAAGGAGCTGAGAAAATTTTCAGGTTCCGTCGTCAAGTCCCGCGTGGGATTCAAAGGAGCTCGTGAGGCGTGCGTTCCTGAAGAATCTACGCGAGGCTCTGGTTCAAGGAAGAGGTGGCGATGGCCGTGTTAAGGACAAACCGGGGATCACGGCGAAGCTGCGGCCAAGCACGAGCGGAGAGGCATGGCGGGGATTCGAATGGAGGGAAGCTCTTGTCATTGCTGCCAACTTGACCGGATTGCATCTCCAGGACCAAACTAGACATGCAGACTGAAAATGATTAAAAGAGATATGGGACAATTTTTGGGAAGAAACTAGGACAGATATGTTGGTATCAGATTCGCTTATTAATTGCATACTATCCATGCATGCTACGAGATGCGCATATTTGGAGTGGGGCTTGGGGTATGCAAGGCCGCCACAAGAATAATGGACAAAATCTTTGAATTTAATGGGCATAGGGACACTAGATTATATTAAACATTTTAGTTATCCATGCATAAATTTATTGGCTCTACAGAGAGAGGTGAGTTAAATTTGGGAAAATTTCTTAAAAACTAAGGGCGGGTAGGTCATTTTGAGATAACTACATGTAATAAACTACCCATTATTTACAAAGGATCTGTATTCTTTGTTCTGTATTGAGAATTCCTAACAATACTCTGATTTCAAATCGCCTAGTCTACTTTCATATCGTTGATAAGAATTGAATGTAAATTCGCTTTGAAGACATGAAATAGATGATCTTTGTACGAGTTTTCTTGTCGATCATGAAGCCGTAATTTGTATTAGGTTTTAACGACCGTTAAGAGTGCCCTTTGCGACATTTTTTTTGACGACCGAACTGGTGGAGAAAAGTACCTCAATGCGTAACGAGTAGTCGATGTTGCTAGAAGTTCGTTTTGGGCTTTGATCGGAAGAATCTGGGCTCCACTACATTGGGCCTTATGATAGATAGAGCTGGAGGAGAATTCAAACAGGCCAGGCCCATGGTCCATGAGAAATTGCTAGCCGTGGTTGGTGGAGTCTGGGGAATTGGCTCGAAGTTGCTGCTGCGAATTTCAAGCTGAACTACATAAGGATCAATATGTATACGTAGCACTAAATTCTCTCGTGACCCTCAAGAAATACCATATCAAAGAGTTCATCAGATGCAATTTGTGTTAAAATGAACAATATGATTTGAGGACAGACTGAGATTTTGTAGGAATGATATTAGACACGACTAGACTGTTCGTCATAACTAAAGTCGTGAGAAACGATAAATTCATCGATTTAACTAATTAAGTATGTCTTGAGTTTGAATATATGAATGATGGCCGACCCAGGTGAAAATAGAAGTTGCCCTTGGCCGACGTCCGAACTTTCACGTGTTTCGGTAGGCCATGAGTTTCCCATTTTATTGCCCTCCTAAATTGGGACAATATAGACTTTTCGTGCCTCCCTCTCCTAATATAAGTTTCTCGCTTCTACCAACTTTAATTGTGCTAATAAACAAGGATGATACTTATCCAAAAATAAAAGGAAAAAATGAATTTCAATATTGAAAACATGAAAATCTAGTCAGGACCGAGGTGAGTGATTTAAAGGCTTGTATAAAAATTTGCACAATGGTCATCCATGAGCTCGAGACTTATATATCAATACTTTCTCGTCTTTATTAAGATTAAGACCATATTATAGCAATAGAGGTGTTTCAGTTAAAAAGTAGTTGGAAAAAGCACGACCCAATAGAAACATCGTACTTTCAACCAAACAAAGAAATAGAAACATCGTACTGTGATATATCTAATTGTACATCGGCGACGATACGGCATGACTATAGGACTATTTGATTGTGAACTCCACCAAAACACAATGAAAAGTAAAAAACGAGTAAGAAACTATAAATAGAAAAGAACAACGTAAGAAAAGTCAACCGCATGTTCCCACGAAAAAACCAGGTTATTGCACCGCCTTCTCTTACGGTCCTGCCCATCGGGTCAATGCGTGTCTTCTTCTTCCTGCATATAAAATTGAACCCGAAAGTCGCGTTGAAAAAGCCCGTGCCACGTCCCCTCTCCCTCTCCCTTCGACCACTTTCTCTCTTGATAATTGCAGCCTGAGAAAATTCCCAAGTTTCATCATCGATTCTGGGTTCAATGGAACGGTGTAAGCACGACGTGTTCGTGAACTTCAGAGGACCGGACGTTCGCGAGGGGTTCCTGAAGAATCTACACAAGGCTTTGGTCCGGAGTGGCATCAAAGCCTTCGTGGATAGCGAGGACCTCCACCATGGTCAAAAGTTAACCCCGGCCCTCGAGAAGGCCATCCAACGATCCCTCGTCGCCATTGTCGTCTTCTCCCGGGACTACGCCTCCTCTGAATGGTGTCTGAAAGAGCTGGTGAAGATCCTCGAGTGCAGCAAGCTCAAGGAACAGATGGTGATTACCGTGTTCTATAAAGTGAAGCTGAGCCAAGTGGCGCATCAGACCGGGCTTTATGAAGAAGCCATGGCCAAGCATGAGCGGAGGCATGGCAAAGATTCGGACATGGTGGAGAAATGGAGGCATGCTCTTTTCATTGGTTCCGTCTTCCCAGGATTGCATCTCGAGGACAATTCGTTAGTTTCTGATACACTTCATCTAATCTCTACAAAGGATGTCTATTCTTCTTTTCTTTTTAGTTGGAAGTTCCTGGTTTCTTGCCATTCTCATATGATCGGTCTCGAAATTGCCAGCTTGACTTTCAAATCATATCAAACCAGTGATTCGATCCACATGGTAAGTGAATAAGCTTTAAAAATATGGAAAAAGATGGTCAGGTGTATGAGTTTCTTCTGGATCATGGAGTCTCAATTTAGCGCTTAACTCTTTTTGTTGTAAGAAAATAGCGTTGTGTCTGATAATATGTAACAAGCATTTGAGGGCCGTGCTTAGCCAATATGACGAAGAAACATTGGATCTGAATATATTAACTGTTGGCAAATTTTTGCCCAACAACGCCCATTGCTCTGGCATAAAAATATCATCCTGCTACTAATATTGACTTGTCCCGTGCCTCTCTTTTCCTGTTTTCATTTGAACAGAGACGAAGCTAAGTTTATCAAAGGAGTTGTTGAAGACGTCAAAGCTAAACTGCAACACCTTGAAGCCAAGAGAAAACGTAAGAGTATTTCTGGACAACATACTCCCCATTCTCTCCGTACTTTTGGCCACGACCATTTCCCGACGCCCTCCACTCATCACCATAGCCAGCAGTCGCCTTCAATGTTTCAGAGCATCCCAACATCATCGATGTTTCAGAGCATCCCAACATCGTCGATGTTTCAGAGCCCAACATCATCGATGTTTCAGAGCATCCCAACATCATCGATGTTTCAGAGCATCCCAACGTCGATGCTTCTGTCCCAACGGTAATGCCCGCCCCCAACGTCGTCACAGCAACTATCAGGGTATGACAACGGCCAACCATGCCCTTTGCTACGTGTTCTCTGATGATCGTATGGGAGGAGCAAGTACCTTGTATCTATAGAAATGTGTAACTTGCATGAATGAATAAAACCAATAATTAGGGCTTGTTCTGTAATTCGGATCCTCAAACCCAATACAATCAAGAATGTATCTTGAACTAGCTATTCCTCTCTTTTTCTGCTGGATCGAGTACTTGATGCTGCTACAAGTTTGTTTTCGATTTTGATTGTAAGAATCTGGGTTAAACTGCATTGGCCCTTGTAAGGAACTTTGCTCTACCCTTTCCTTGGATTGAGAATAAAATTATTTCTGAAAGCATCTTTAATACTTCTGCGTTTTCCTAATGTGAGTTCATGTTCCTTTCTCGGTCGTTAATCATTTGTATAAACCCTAATTACTATGACTCTCACTTTTGGTTTCTTTAAATTTTTTGGAGAAATGATACAGCGAGACACAACTGGCTTTGATTTTCCACTGTTGGAAAATTTCGACAGCATGTTATGCCAGTCCCATGATCCACAAGAAACCGTTAGCGGGTTTGGTTGGGTGGTAATTGGCTCTCAATTATTGCTGTAGCTGAACTAAGGTGGGTTTTTTTCAATTGAAAACTTAATGCTAAAAGCATTTTTTTTTTCAAAAAAAAGTAATTAATTTTCATTTTGTTTGTGGTCAGGGGAAAGTTATTTTCTTCTTGCACAAGGGAAAATATCTAAGCTTATTGTCTTCGGTCCATGGAAAATATTTTTTGTAAATCGATTAGTTTTCCATTATCCAAACATCGGAAAGTGGAAAAATAATTAGGAGTTGTGTGAACCTAAATAGACATAATTAGTCTACGACCTTTAGGGTCTGTAGAATAGTGGTGAAACTCAAATAGAGGCACAAAGGCCTTTGGCGAAGTAGCTGCCAAATGCAGCCACAAATGCCCTTGAAGATGTAGGCAATGGGGAGGAAGAGGGCGACAGTGGCGGCAAAGAGGAAGCAGAGGTGGAGGACGCTGTTTCTAGGGTTGAACACGGTGGGCTTGCAGGTGGGGCAGAGGGGGTCTGAGGCGATGGTAGAGAGGACATAGATGTAGAGGAGGGAGAGGACAACGGTTGCGATTTGGGAAACACTTTCTCAAAGGGCTTTAGGCTTAGGTTCTTGGGCAAAATGGAGGGTGTTCGGCAATTTTTTCTGTGGAGAGATTTAAGGAGATTTCCAAAATCCTCTAAATGTGCTTTTGAAAAAACTTTTGAGGAAAACCTTTGGAAAAATATAAAAGACTTTAAGTTAAAGAAATTTTTCAAAAAGAAAATTGTGTTTGGTAAATCGTGATCTAAAAGTCTATTATAAAGTACCTTTGAGTAAAATTATGTTTAGAAAAATTATACTCATACAAAGTGCTTCAGTTATTAAAAAAAAAAAAAAAAAGTTGGCCCTAATAGACCAGATGACCGCCGATGACCCAAATCCGTTGGCAATGGATAGCCAACGGCCATCACTTGCCCCTGGGGACCATGATGAAGGTCGCCTAGGGTCGGGTGACCCCCGGCGAGGTTCATGTGACTCACGCAACCCCTCACGGACGTCACTCGACCCTGGTGAGGGCCCCTGGGTCACACAAACCCAGGCAGCCTCGCCGACGCGACCCTCACGGAGGTCGCTCAACTCTGCAAGGATGCTGTTAAAGGGGTTATTTTGTGGGTTTAAACGTTAATTAGTGGGGTATTAAGTAATGTTAATTAAAAGAAACCATACTAGTACCCAAAAAAAAAAAAGAGTTTAGAAGCTTTAAGGGGAAATCTGTAATTTCACCAAGTTGAGGGACGAATTTGTAAAAATTAAAAGTTCAGGGGGCTATGCATAGCATGATGAGCCTTAAGTTATTTTTAGAAATAATTGCTTAATCTAGACTATGTGTCTAACTATGCAAAATTGGACCTAATTGTGTAATTTAATTTGGAAGTTGGATGTTTTGGTAATTTTATAAAATATGCGGTACACCCATAGTGTAAATAAAATACTCGTATATTTTATATGACAAATAAGTGGCCTTTGATGTTTAATTTAATTAATATTGATTGATTAAGCGAAAATGCAAAAATGGCGAAATTAGATTTGCTAATAATATTCTTGTAATTCGACTAAGTTATCGAAGTACTAGCTAAGTGTTGCCGATTAATCACGTGATTGATTCATTGAGTTGTTGTTACTCACGTGGTCGAATCTTTGAGTTGTCAATGTTTACGTAATAGATTTATGAGCATCCGTTCCTAAGTTACCGATTGCTTATTTATGGCTTCCAATTAAATGATGATGGGTTGGCATGGAAAGAATGATGATATATGTGTTGAAGTGCATATGTTTAGTTGTCTATTGTTAATTGCATGAGAAATGGCAAATTATTGAAATGTACATGGCAATTATTATGTTATTATGAAATATATGTAAATGATGCCACGTGATTAAAACCTTTATCATGGCCTATTCGCCACAGAGCGAATTCTCTTGTATGATCATGTGGATGACACTTTGGAGTTGGCCAAATGTTCTACCATATGAGATAGTTCTTTACAATGTTGATATGACATGAAATCCTATAATGACATAACTTGTACAGTCATGGTATAACATGGCTTGTATAGCCATGATATGATGTTAAGAAATTACTATCATCATGCAGATGTACACTAGTATATTTATCCTCACTAGAGGAAACCTGTGATAAATAGGCTAAGGAGTGGTAAAGAATACATATGATTCCATTCCTCATGAATTGGTAGTGGCGAGGCATTCATTAGTCGAGATGCCTCATGAATCAAGATGGTCTTGGCTAATGACAAATATGAACTCATATGTGTATGTTGGTGAGCTATTATGTAGTATCTACGATCGTGAAATAATATACCATCTGCTTACATTTGAATGAATATTTTATGCATTGTTATTAATGATTTTCATCGGCATATCATGATAGAGAAGGCAACGCATTTGCTCCCTCACATGTTATCTTGTAGCTGTCTTGAATTTATGTTATTCTATTGATATTCTTGCTACTAAAGTGGGAAATTGACGAGCAATTGGAATATTGGTTGTTATTATGTTTTGGTGCTCCCAAGTCGAGTGATAGAATGATCTTCTATATTAGACCTAAAAAGTTCATTTACTGAGCTTAGGTTCATCCCAATATATTTTACGGATTTGTCAAGTTAGGAGTTCCGGCGCATAAGGTTAATGCTTCCGAAGATCACTAATAAGGATCAGATCAGAGTGCGCAGTGAAAGCAGAGATGAGTTTTTGTACATAAGTTTTTGATGTATTTAGCTAAGGTTAAATTATTTGTACAATTGAGGACAAGTTAGTTATTTATAGAATTGAAGTGAAGTTAATTTATATATTCATTCGAGGTTCAAATTTTATGGAAATTCGGGACGTTTCAACAGAACACAGACAAGATAACCAAACAGAACACAGACAAGAAAACCAGCTTCAAGCCAAATAAAGAAGATATCTTATGGACATAATAAAAAGATAAATAAGGAGCATTACACGATCTATAAAGAACATGGCAGCCGAGGCAAAGTTCGAAGTTACTACATAGACATGAAGATATATAATGATACGTGGACTGAATCCTAGGCCACCGCTGAATTCTTGCTGGATCGAGATTAGGCAGCATTCCCTCCTAACTTACCACGAAGAATTCTTACGGCAGCAAGGACGTACATGAGAACATTGAACAAGACAAACGGAATCAACACACCGTGGGGGAAGGAGCGACCTTGCCTGGTCGCTAGAATAACAATGGATGGTATGCAAACCAGTGGTGCAAGCAAAATCAAATTCGCAATGACTTCGGCCCAATGTAATTGCTTAGGACTCGCTTCCGGTTCCGGGGTGTTCGGCGCTTTCAGTTGCTGTAGCGCTGTTCCGATGTCCCCAGCAACTTGTTGAACAAACTCTGCTTCGCCTCTGTTCAAAATCCAAATCACGCCTTATTCCTTTAGAAAACATTTGAAGCATCTTTATCACCCAACAATAACTCAAAATATATATTCGTGATATTAACAAGTGTGGTGTCGCTTTTAACCTTATCGGAACCATAGAGTCTTGTATTTTTCTAGAAAATAAGACCGGAGTGCCAACGTTTCCATGCATCACAAGAAATCACTCGAACAGATATTAACGATTTTACGTATTCATAGTGCGTCGATTTTCGGGAGAAGTATACTATCAGTGTCATAAGTTGTGTACGGCGCTCACTTTGGTGCCAAAAGTTTCCATTGGATCACTTAAATGCCAAATCGGAGGAAAAACAATCACTTTGGTGCCATCGGCGAGAGATTCCGGCCAAAATGATTACGTGGCTTTTATATTTTAAAAAAAAAATCGACAAAGCCTTGAAACGACGTCGTTTTCCGTCCTCCTTAAGAAAACGATGTCGTTTTGCCGTCCTAAATGGATGGCCTCGAGAAAACGACGTCGCACGACTCATTTAGTTTTTTTATTTTATTTGGGGATTGAAATTAGGGTTTTTTTGTCCGATCCTCGCCCAACGCCGGCCGCTGTCGCTCGGCCTCCGTCATGGCAGCACCATGTCCCAATCTTGGTAACATTTCACTAGCTTCAACGTCCTCAAATTCTTCGAGCCGAGACCGCATCTAACAGCTTCGAGTGGGCGTGGAGGGCCAGCCTCTGGCGGCTCTGGCCTTCGATCGCGAGCCAGCGGCAGCACACGAGGGAGCATCGGCCCTAGTCGCCGAAGCCTAGGTACTGGAAGACGCAAGCCAGGCACTCGTCGGGGAGATCAGAGATGGAGAGGGAGAGATCGGGGGCGGCGCACTCGTCGGCGGCCTCCTCGAGCACTGGCCAGATCACAGCCTTCGACTTGGCCGCCGAGTGGCCATTGTCGGGGTTGGGTTGGGGTCGGAGCCGCGGCCGCTGAGCGCGGGGGCCGTTGAGGACGACGACTAGCCCATCACTAATGGCTTATCTTCTCTCTCTCTCTCTCAATTTGGAGATTTAGGGTTTTGAATTGGGGGAGAGATACCAAACGACGTCGTTTTGTCGTTTAAATGCTTATTGTACTCTCCGGTGAGCCACATCAGCTTCAAAAATTAATAAAAAAAGTGTCACGTTGGATTTCCGGCCAACTGGATCGGAGTTGGCACCAAAGTGAGTATTTTTCAAACTTTTTGGCATTTAAGTGATCCGATGGAAACTTTTGGCACCAAAATGAGCGACGTACACAACTTATGGCACTGATAGTGTACTTATCCCGTCGATTTTCTTACTTGAATCTGGGGATTGACTTTTTCCCTTTTCCTATCGAAAGGTAAAACTAAATGGGACTCTTATGGTAACATCTCTATTTTTCCAATCAATTAATTTTACCCAAAAAGAAAGAAAGAAAGAAAGAAAGAAAGAAAAAAGGGCATGGATCAAACATACTGATTCCCGGCGAGAATCCACCCGCGCATGTCCCCAACTTCTGTAAGAGCTTCTCTCCACTGCCTCACCTTATCCGAACCGCTCCCGTACCGGCTCTCGTGCTCCGCCATTGCTTCTTGGTAGCTCTCTCTCTGTCTTCGCACCCAGCTCGGCTCCACTCCATAAAAGAGAGGCATCACCCTCTTCCCAATCTGGTTGTTCTGCTCCAAGATTGTCCCCAGCTCGCTCAAGCACGATGCCGAAGAAGCGTAGCGTCTTGACAAGATGACAAGGGCAATTCGAGAATCTTTGATGGCCTCATCGACCGCGGGGGCTGTCTCTTCACCCTCCTCAAGATCTTCGCCATATTTGTAGGATTTGATGCCTTTTTGAGTCAAGACGTCGTGCAGGTGCTGTGGGAAGAAGCTGCCGGCATCACGTTCGCGCCGATTATAGCTCAAGAATACATCGTACTTGAACTGTTGTTGTTCCTCCTTTGAAGTAGCCATTCGGACACTGGAAACCTTCCTATCTCGAGCGTGGTTGGTCTAGGTAACTTATAAAAGGGCGATGAGCACGTTGCGAGAAGAGAGAGAGAGAGAGAGAGAGAGAAACCGCATCCTTGACTCGAATCTCACCGTCCATAAAGCCAATTCTTGGCAATTTCCCACCACCCTGGTAACTCTCCCCCTAACCATTTTCTGCTGGCGAATGAAAAAACTGATATTTGGTATTGCATTTGAATTTCCTAAACTACTAAATCAACCCATCGCTCTACCTCATTATTATTGAAAAGATCAAAGTGATCGAACGCAAATAAAAAATAATTCAGACATCACTTTCACATGATTCGATCGATGTGACATATTCTATAGAAAGAGCAACATAGGACTCTTCAACAGACCAAGATCACATTTATGTGATTCGATTGTCGTGAGTCTGACCTACTTCACAGGAAGAATGGCACAGGACTCTCTTTTAGACCAAAGCTACATTTATGTGGCTCGGTCTGTACGACATACTCCATAGGGAAAACATTATAGAGCTTGACTATAGATCAAGCAATTCAATGAAGATTATATTCACACTCGAGTCACCCAAATTTTCTTAATGTTTGGCCCTCACAATTGTTCGTGATACAATCTGTTGATCTCATAAAGTAATACACAAATCTGATTTTATCTTTCTCGTGGCTACAAGATGCTGGCCAATCTTCGTCAGGCTCCTTACTGGATTTTTATGTTTTGAAAACCGAAATTCAATTTTCTTGCACAATCCAAGTGGTGGGAGGTCACCCTTACCATGCAAGCCAGCAAGCTAGCAGCAAGAAACTTATATCGGAGAGACTTACAAAGTCTACATTGTCTTAACTAAAGAGGGCGAAATATATAAATAAAAAAATTAATTTTGGTGTGTTTTAGCACACCTCCTTCCGGTAGTTCTGTTGGCAATGCAGCAAAATCAAACCCTTTGAATAAGTCCCGAGCTCTTGAATAATCAGCATATGAATGGCAAACTAGCCTTTAAATTCCTGAACTTGGTCCCCATGACAACAAAGGCGGTGGTGGCCATGTTACAAAATAGTAAAATTGATTTTGTTTTTTCCTTCTTCTTCTTTCTTTTTTTTTTTTAAGAAAAGGGATATTTGATTTTAATTTCATTAGCTTTTTGGCCAAGTATATGAAAGCAAGAAGTATGAAGGTTTTCAAATTGTCAAACAAAGAAAAGTAATAGGCAAGAAGGCCCACGTAAATCAAAGAAAAGAGTCTGCGGTGGAGCAGAGGACTTCTAGAATGGCAGACATGTAGACTGACAAATTGAAGTCGGCAAATAACGAAAATTCTTCCGGTAGTTCTATCAGTGATGAAGCAAAGATCAAACCCTTTGAATACGTCCCAAGCTCATGAATAATCAACATACGAATGGCAAATTAGCCTTTAAATCCCTGCGCTTGATCCCCACGGCATTGAAGGGATGGTGGTCATGTTAGAAAACAATAAAATTGATTTTTTCTTTTTGAAGAAAATGGATGCTTTATTTTAATTTCATAAGCTTTTCAGCTAAGTGTATGAAAGCAAGAAGTATGGCGGTTTTCAAACTGCCAAACAAAAAAAAGTAACCAGCAAGAAGGCACACGTTAGTCAAAGAAAAGGGTCTGCGGTGGACCAGATGACTTCTTGACACGTGGACAGACAAATTGAAGTCGGCAAATACCAGGAAAAGCAGAGGCACCACCTGCGCAATTTACTGCAGAAGAAAAATCCAAGATGGTCTTCAAGCATTGATTAGCCATCTGTTGATAAAATTGCTTAACAAAGAACAAAACTTCACCGCCTCTGGAGAAAAATAAATATGCACGTCCCCTCCCTATTGTACTCATGTTGAGAAACCTAGAGTGGGATTGTTAAGCTTGTGGAATGTGTCTGTTCTACAAGTTATAAGCTTACGCAAGACATTTTGAGTATTATTATCTCTCTTTTATATATTTGTCTTCTCAACTCATCAAACCCTTCAAAGATCTTTTATCCTTTTGATTTCGACAAGCCGTTGGAGAATCTTTGACGGCCTTGTCAATCGTAGGGATGAAGAAATCGCCCCCATTAAGATCTACGCTATATTTTTAGGATTTGATGCCAATTCGACTCCAAACATCATGCTAATGCCATAGGGAGTGGTTGCTGGGATCGACTGCCCGTCGATTATAGCTCAAAAGCATGCCGTGCTTGAATTGTTCTTCTGAAGTAGCCGTTTAGACACTGGAAATTTTGCTAGGTTGAGCATGATTGCACCAACTTATTAGAGGTAGTTATGAAAAGAAAAGAAAAGGAAAAAAAAAAGAAAAGAAATAAATGCATTGAAACTACTAAAATTTATTATAAAAGTACAATTGAGATATAGCACTTGCCAAAAGTGCATTCAAGTCCTAAAATTTATTAAATTTGTACAATCAAGTCCTTTCATTAATTATGTTCAAGTTGGCTAATGAAAAATGATGACATGGCTTCTTTTAGTATTTTCTTTATCCTACATGGTATAATATGGCTAAGACGACGTTGTTTCGGTCTAAATTTGATTTTTAATACATACTTTATTCAAAAATCATTGGGAATGGCAGGTGATGGTGGGGGATGGCCGATGAGTCCTGTTGAGCCCTAGCTAGTGGATGTCAACCTTTGCCTAGATCTCAAATTGTATTTTACCACTACACGTGCATTTAAAGTAGTAAGCTAATTCATGCTTGGTGTGGCATGAAATGAACAACCACTTCATAACCTATCTTTGAAACGACAAGTCATCGATGATAGGCAAAACATAATCAGTATGGTCTCAGTTGCTATCAACTATTACAACAAAGGCGATGGTGGCCATGTTACAAAATAGTAAAATTGGTTTTGTTTTTTGCTTCTTCTTATTCTTTTTTTGAATAAAATGGATATTTGATTTTAATTTCATTATCTTTTTGGCCAAGTATATGAAAGCAAGAAGTATGAAGGTTTTCAAACTGCCAAACAAAGAAAAGTAATAGGCAAGAAGGCCCACGTAAATCAAAGAAAAGAGTCTGCGGTGGAGCAGAGGACTTTTAGAATGGCAGACATGTGGACTGACAAATTGAAGTCGGCAAATAACGAAAATTCTTCCGGTAGTTCTATTAGTGATGAAGCAAAGATCAAACCCTTTGAATACGTCCCAAGCTCATGAATAATCAACATACGAATGGTAAACTAGCCTTTAAATCCCTGCGCTTGATCCCCACGGCGTTGAAGGGATGGTGGCCATGTTAGAAAACAGTAAAATTGATTTTTTCTTTTTGAAGAAAATGGATGCTTTATTTTAATTTCATAAGCTTTTCGGCTAAGTGTACGAAAGCAAGAAGTATGGCGGTTTTCAAACTGCCAAACAAAAAAAAGTAACCTGCAAGAAGGCACACGTTAGTCAAAGAAAAGGGTCTGCGGTGGACCAGAGGACTTCTTGACACGTGGACAGACAAATTGAAGTCGGCAAATATCAGGAAAAGCAGAGGCACCACCTGCGCAATTTACTACAGAAGAAAAATCCAAGATGGTCTTCAAGCATTGATTAGCCATCTGTTGATAAAATTGCTTAACAAAGAACAAAACTTCACCGCCTCTGGAGAAAAATAAATATGCACGTCCCCTCCCTGTTGTACTCATGTTGAGAAACCTAGAGTGGGAGTGTTAAGCTTGTGGAATGTGTCTGTTCTACAAGTTATAAGCCTACGCAAGACATTTTGAGTATTATTATCTCTCTTTTATATATTTGTCTTCTCAACTCATCAAACCCTTCAAAGATCTTTTATCCTTTTGATTTCGACAAGCCATCGAAGAATCTTTGACGGCCTTATCAATCATAGGGATGAAGAAATCGCCCCCATCAAGATCTACGCTATATTTTTAGGATTTGATGTCAATTCGACTCCAAACATCATGCTAATGCCATAGGGAGTGGTTGCTGGGATCGACTGCGCGTCGATTATAACTCAAAAGCATGTCGTGCTTGAATTGTTCTTCTGAAGTAGCCGTTTGGACACTGGAAATTTTGCTAGGTTGAGCATGATTGCACCAACTTATTAAAGGTAGTTACGAAAAGAAAAGAAAAGGAAAAAAGAAAAGAAAAGAAATAAATGCATTGAAACTACTAAAATTTATTGTGAAAGTACAATTGAGTTATAACACTTGCCAAAAGTGCATTCAAGTCCTAAAATTTATTAAATTTGTACAATCAAGTCCTTTCATTAATTATGTTCGAGTTGGTTAATGAAAAATGATGACATGGCTTCTTTTAGTATTTTCTTTATCCTACATGGTATAATATGGCTAAGACGACGTTGTTTCGGTCTAAATTTGATTTTTAATACATACTTTATTCAAAAATCATTGGGAATGGCAGGTGATGGTGGGGGATGGCCGATGAGTCCTGTCGAGCCCTAGCTAGTGGGTGTCAACCTTTGCCTAGATCTCAAATTGTATTTTATCACTTCACGTGCATTGAAAGTAGTAAGCTAGTTCATGCTTGGTGTGGCATGAAATGAACAACCACTTCATAACCTATATTTGAAACGACAAGTCATCGATGATAGACAAGACATAATCAGCATGGTCTCAGTTGCTATCAACTATTACAACAAAGGCGATGGTGGCCATGTTACAAAATAGTAAAATTGATTTTGTTTTTTGCTTCTTATTATTCTTTTTTTGAATAAAATGGATATTTGATTTTAATTTCATTAGCTTTTTGGCCAAGTATATGAAAGCAAGAAGTATGAAGGTTTTCAAACTGCCAAACAAAGGAAAGTAATAGACAAGAAGGCACACGTTAATAAAAGAAAAGAGTCTACGGTGGAGCAAAGGACTTCTAGAATGGCAAATACGTGGACTGACAAATTGAAGTTGGCAAATAACGAAAATTCTTCCGGTAGTTCTATTAGTGATGAAGCAAAGATCAAACCCTTTGAATAAGTCCCAAGCTCATGAATAATCAACATACGAATGGCAAACTAGCTTTTGAATCCCTGCGCTTGACCCCCACGGCGTTGAAGGGATGGTGGCCATGTTAGAAAACAGTAAAATTGATTTTTTCTTTTTGAAGAAAATGGATGCTTTATTTTAATTTCATAATCTTTTCGGCCAAGTGTATGAAAGCAAAAAATATGGCGGTTTTCAAACTACCAAACAAAGAAAAGTAACCTGCAAGAAGGTACACGTTAGTCAAAGAAAAGGGTCTGCGGTGGACCAGAGGACTTCTTGACACGTGGACAGACAAATTGAAGTCGGTAAATACCAGGAAAAGCATAGGCACCACCTGCGCAATTTACTGCAGAAGAAAAATCCAAGATGGTCTTCAAGCATTGATTAACCATCTGTTGATAAAATTGCTTAACAAAGAACAAAACTTCACCGCCTCTGGAGAAAAATAAATATGCACGTCCTCAGCCCTATTGTACTCATGTTGAGAAACCTAGAGTGAGAGTGTTAAGCTTGTGAAATGTATCTGTTTTACAACTTATAAGCCTACGCAAGACATTTTGAGTATTATTATCTCTCTTTTATATATTTGTCTTCTCAACTCATCAAACCCTTCAAAGATCTTTTATCCTTTTGATTTCGACAGGCCGTCGGAGAATCTTTGACGGCCTTGTCAATCGTAGGGATGAAGAAATCACCCCCATCAAGATCTGCGCTATAATTTTAGGATTTGATGTCAATTCGACTCCAAACACCATGCTAATGCCATAGGGAGTTGTTTCTAGGATCGACTGCGCGTCGAATAAGCTCAAAAGCACGCCGTGCTTGAATTATTCTTCTGAAGTAGCCGTTTGGACACTGGAAATTTTGCTAAGTTGAGCATGATTGCACCAACTTATTAGAGGTAGTTACGAAAAGAGAAGAAAATGAAAAAAAAAAAAGAAAAGAAATAAATGCATTGAAACTACTAAAATTTATTATGAAAGTACAATTGAGTTATAGCACTTGCCAAAAGTGCATTCAAGTCCTAAAATTTATTAAATTTGTACAATCAAGTCCTTTCATTAATTATGTTCGAGTTGGCTAATGAAAAATGATGACATGGCTTCTTTTAGTATTTTCTTTATCCTACATGGTATAATATGGCTAAGACGACGTTGTTTCGGTCTAAATTTGATTTTTTAATACATACTTTATTCAAAAATCATTGGGAATGGCAGGTGATGGTGGGGGATGGCCGATGAGTCCTGTCGAGCCCTAACTAGTGGGTGTCAACCTTTGCCTAGATCTCAAATTGTATTTTATCACTTCACGTGCATTGAAAGTAGCAAGCTAGTTCATGCTTGGTGTGGCATGAAATGAACAACCACTTCATAACCTATATTTGAAACGACAAGTCAGCGATGATAGACAAGACATGATCAACATGGTCTCAGTTGCTATCAACTATTACAACAAAGACGATGGTGGCCATGTTACAAAATAGTAAAATTGATTTTGTTTTTTGCTTCTTCTTCTTCTTCTTTTGAATAAAATGGATATTTGATTTTAATTTCATTAGCTTTTTGGCCAAGTATATGAAAGCAAGAAGTATGAAGGTTTTCATACTGCCAAACAAAGAAAAGTAATAGGCAAGAAGGCACATGTTAATAAAAGAAAAGAGTCTGCGGTGGAATAGAGGACTTCTAGAATGCCAGACACGTGGACTGACAAATTGAAGTCGGCAAATAACAAAAATTCTTCCGGTAATTCTATCAATGATGAAGCAAAGATCAAACCCTTTGAATAAGTCCCAAGCTCACGAATAATCAACATACGAATGGCAAACTAGTCTTTAAATCCCTGAGCTTGATCCCCACGGCGTTGAAGGGATGGTGGCCATGTTAGAAAACAGTAAAATTGATTTTTTCTTTTTGAAGAAAATGGATGCTTTATTTTGATTTCATAAGCTTTTTGGTCAAGTGTATGAAAGCAAGAAGTATGGCGGCTTTCAAACTGCCAAACAAAGAAAAGTAACCTGCAAGAAGGCACACGTTAGCCAAAGAAAAGGGTTTGCGGTGGACCAGAGGACTTCTTGACACGTGAACAGACAAATTGAAGTAGGCAAATACCAGGAAAAGCAGAGGCACCACCTGCGCAATTTACTGCAGAAGAAAAATCTAAGATGGTCTTCAAGCATTGATTAGCCATCTATTGATAAAATTGCTTAACAAAGAACAAAACTTCACCGCCTCTGGAGAAAAATAAATATGCACGTCCCCTCCCTATTGTACTCATGTTGAGAAACCTAGAGTGAGAGTGTTAAGCTTGTGGAATGTGTCTGTTCTACAAGTTATAAGCCTACGCAAGACATTTTGAGTATTATTATCTCTCTTTTATATATTTGTCTTCTCAATTCATCAAACCCTTCAAAGATCTTTTATCCTTTTGATTTCGACAGGCCGTCGGAGAATCTTTGACGGCCTTGTCAATCGTAGGGATGAAGAAATCGCCCCCATCAAGATCTGCGCTATATTTTTAGGATTTGATGTCAATTCGACTCCAAACACCATGCTAATGCCATAGGGAGTTGTTGCTGGGATCGACTGCGCGTCGATTAAGCTCAAAAGCACGCCGTGCTTGAATTATTCTTCTAAAGTAGCCGTTTGGACACTAGAAATTTTGTTAAGTTGAGCATGATTGCACCAACTTATTAGAGGTAGTTACGAAAAGAGAAGAAAATGAAAAAAGAAAAGAAAAGAAATAAATACATTGAAACTACTAAAATTTATTATGAAAGTACAATTGAGTTATAGCATTTGCCAAAAGTGCATTCAAGTCCTAAAATTTATCAAATTTGTACAATCAAGTCCTTTCATTAATTATATTCAAGTTGGCTAATGAAAAATGATGATGTGGCTTATTTTAGTATTTTCTTTATCCTACTTAGTATAATATGGCCAGGACAACGTTGTTTCAGTCTAAATTTGATTTTTAATACATACTTTATTCAAAAATCATTGGGAAGGGCAGGTGATGGTGGGGGATGCCCAATGAGTCCTATTGAGCCCTCGCCAGTGGGTGCCAACCTTCGCCTAGATCTCAAATTGTATTTTACCACTACACGTGCATTGATAAGTAGTAAGTTAGTTCATGCTTGGTATGGCATAAAATGAACAACCACTTCATAACCTATCTTTGAAACGACAAATCATTAATAATAGACAAGACATAATCAGCATGGTCTAAGTTACTATCAACTATTACAACAATATTATTAGTGGACTCAATTTTCGTTCCCTTATCATTTTCATCTATAGCTTTAAGGCATTAGGATTTCAGGAAGGCTAATAGATTTTTCCCAATATTAAATTTTTGAATTTTTGAAAATGCCCTCACCATTTTCCACCTTGCACGATGCCGCTAGCAAAGCTAGATTTGACCGTCGATGGGCTAGATCTGGAGGCAATAGCCGCTGGTGCCATATTTGGCTCGCCTGCAGCGTGAGCCCTTCGCTGGCGTCCAACGAAGGATTTGAGTTCAATTTTTTAGTTTCTTTATAAAGAGCAAAAGTCCGTGACTTTTCTAAACACCATTTAAACTTTACTTCCCAATGTACTTGTAAATTGCAATTTATCAAATACTAATTTGCATGGAAAAATTCTTTAACCTAAACCCTTTGCATTTCTTAAAGACTTTCCCAAAAACCCAAAGCGCAGCCTACAAGGGCGACATGAGGGCCTCACAAGCGTCGCTCAGCACTTGTTCCTCGCGAGCCAGGTCATTGTCCGACCCAGGAATGAACCAAGATTTTCCAGTGACTGCTTATTTAGTGTGTCTGACTTTAGTTGCAGTTCCTGCATCCGTCGCTGAGATAGGTCTCCATGCATTGCGTGGCGTTCTAGGGGCGGTTCTCGACAGCGATCCGGGCCTTCGTGCCAGTGTCCTACAACACGAGGGAGGATCTTCAAGCAGATGGAGTGGTTGGGTAGCGAGTTCAGGAACGAGGGAGGTGGTGGTGGGGACGGCGAGGCGGGTATACGTGGGGAAGATTCTTGCGTCTGCGAAGATGGCGTTGCCGTGCTTCAATCCGTTCGCGTTCTTATAGCCGGGGTATACGCCCAAGGGCCCTGTGCCCTGGGCCAAGGCCTTGAGTGTTCAATCTGATGAACGTTCTTTCATAGGCCGACCCGCAGAAACGCTCTCCCGTATTTAAGGTCCATTCTTCCGACCCGAGAAAAAAAAAATCAAACAAAGCAAATGGTAAGTCATGATTGGGCAAATTTCATGGCAATTGGCAGACATCGAAGTTCCTAAATATTGTCTAAGAGATTGATCTCCGGCCGTCAGCAAAAAATTGGCAAACGGGTGCTTTCAACTCTGATGATGGACATGAAAGCTTGATAAGGAAAATTCATCATCTACTTCATCTTTTTATCGGGCAAGTTTACCTTTTTAATACAACATGTGATTTTATCCAATGAAGAGCTTAAGTGAGTTAAATGGGCTGGTATAGAACTTCGCAGGTTGTGTTAAATATAGATGTGTTTAGTAATGCGAGTTGGATCCAAATTGAGTCGGATCAGTTATGAATCGATAAATTGTATTACATAAAAAAAAAAAAATTAATTTGAGTTTGACCATTGTTAGTCCGAACCACCCATTTGACGGTCTTATCCCTAATATAACTTTCTTGCCACCGACTTGCATTATGGTGGTTACGAATCTACTTCAATTGTGCTAATAAAAAGGGATGATGACTTATCCAAAAGTAAAAATAACAGAAAACTGGATTCCAATTTCCAAAACATGAAAATCCATTCGGGAACAAGCTGAGTGATTTAAAGGCTGGTAGTACGATTTGTGTGTTGGTCATTCATGCGTTCGGGACTTACTCATGTTAATTACTCTTTCTTGTCATCGAAAAATAATCGACATTAGAATATGACAACAGAGGTGTTCCAGAAGTAAGCCTCTCGTGGAATTCCTAGAATCCCGAGTCCTAGAATCTCCAACAACACGACCGGAAACAAGAAAATGACGAATCTGCAATGCATATGCTATCCTCGTCGGTCGTGGCCCAAGTGCTCTTCCCATCTTCAAGTTGTCAGGATTCCATTCGCCTGTTGCTCCTCCTCGGTGAGGTGTCTCTCCAGTGGCCCGGAACACTCGTCCTCAGACAAGCACTCGCCTTCGTTCCGTGCAACTCGCTCTCGTACAAACGCGCGGTACGGGCATCCTGGTACCACGTTTTCCTTGATTTTTTTTAATTTTTTTTTTCAGCTCAACAGTCATGTCGGATCATGGACTCTCATAGTGGGGCGATCCTATCCTGTCGAAACGTAGGAACTGACACATGATTCATATGAAAGTTAATCTTATTATGTTCCTCCACCACCGCACCATCCCTCTCTCTCTCTCTCTCTCTCTCTCTCTCTCTCTCTCTCTCTCGACGAAACCAAAATATATTCTCAGCCACAAGCGATCTTCCCTCCGCATCAGGGAAAATCTCGGGGATGGTACTCAATCGTCGACAAAGGAGGTGTGGTCCACCCGCATAGCTTGTGCCTCCAAATTGTCCCCGACACACTTCAGAACTACATAACATTATCTGGCATGATTGCAATGTTTTTGGAGTCCAGATAGAGAGTGTTGATTATACTGTCGTTGCCCCCTCTAATGCCTGTTTCAAGATTGGGCTCGCATGCTGTGGAGCGTATACAAATCGAGTACTCAGTATTATATCATGGGTCTTCGCAATGCGGAGACCCAGGTGACGTGCTTTGCACGTGATTCAATGCTCGAGGAATGACTTTAGGATGGTGAAGAATAGCATAGTGAGCCCATGATGACCTTTGCACATCATTCTGATGTCATGCGTCAGGGGTCACGCACTAACTTATGCGTCAAGGATATGCCTTGGCTTATAAGGCAATTCTCTTTAAAAAAACTGAACTTTAGGTTTAATCCTAATTTTGTCCTCAACTTTTTTTTTTTAAAAAAAAATCCATAAGTTTATTCTAATTTCAAATCTACCCACTCATTCAAAAATCTAAAAAAAATTATCTAAAAAGTCCTAAACCTGTTGCACTTTTACCAATCCGATTATGAATCTTTCAACTTTACTAATTGAGTTCAAAACCTTTCAAGTTTAGCCAAATGAATCCATCCAACCAAATTCGGCTCAAAATCACTAACATGGACATCATCCGTGCCACGTAAGACGGTTGGCGTCCACGTCGGTGATTTCCAACGACAACCGACATCCACATCAACAATTTCCCCGATGGACTTAATTGGCAAAACGTGAAAAGGTTTAAGACTCATTTGACAAAATTGAAAAGTTTATAAATGAATTGACAAAAGTAAAATAGATTTAAGACTTTTTGGACAATTTTTCCCCCAAAAATCATCACTAGTTTCTTCAAAATTATCGGTATCATGACTAGTTAGAGGTTCATTTGCAAAGCTAGTGTCTTCGTCAATACACTCACTTCCGTAAGGAATAATGGTAACTTCTTGATATTAATAATTTAGAGAAAAACCAATAATGATTTTTTACATTGTGGGCAAATTTGGGAATAGATTAAAAGTTGAGAATTCTTTTTTGACATAAAAAGTTCATGGCAGAATTGAGATTAAACTTAAGGTTAAGGTTTTTTTTTAAAGAATAGCCCCTTATAGGTCTACACAACTTGAGTGTTTCTCTTGAGCTCTCAGCTGGTCTTTTGAGCCTAAGTTGTCACGCATAGACTCATGATATAGAATTGACCCGAAAATCTTCATCTTGCGTGTTATATAAACTGCTATTAGTAAAGCCTGTTAAAATCAGTTTAATGAGCCTGCCTAGCTTCTTGCCTTTTTCCTTTCTATCTATAGTCCTCAGCACTGTTTAGAGACAAGCTATAATGCGCGAATTTTTCCTAATTGTGGTCCGAGAAGACTCCCAGAAAGCGAAAGAGAAATGGAATCTCCAGAATTGAAAAGGGTCATTAGAGATTCCCAATCTTTGAGCCGAAAAAGTAAGAAATTGTTGATTCCTTGTGTTATATGCTCTCCTTCACATTCCACCCATCAAATCAAAGAGGAATAACAAAGACTTTTTAAACTTCATCTCAATGTTTATCTGCTCTCAATTAGCTCTTCAATCCCTTTCCTGCTTTTCTCTGCTCTGTCTATCTGAAGCTTCCATCCCCTAGTATTTGAAACAGAGGAGAGATCCGGAAAACAAATGCCTTTTCGGCTACTAGTGGCAATTAGAATAACATCCCGCGACCGCGACTCACTAAGATATATCGGGTCTTGGCAAAGAAAGATCGGACCACGACTCTGAGCATTCACTGTCGCGTACCAAATCCGTATAGTTCCGATTTCGCCCGGTATTGCCACGAAAGAAAAAGGAAAGAAAGGGGAGAGCAATCATAGTCCTGGACTCCACAGTCCGCACAAAGGACCCTAGAATAAGGTCCTCAGGAGCTTAATTTTCTTGGTATCTGTATTGCTTTCCAAGTCTCGTTTTCCAGGATATGTTCCCTTAATGGGTAATCTACCACGTTTCTTTTTGCAATGCTAAAAGGATATGAAAATGGAAAGTGAAAAAGAATAGATTCTCTCGTGGTGAAGGATAATGCCGTGGGGGATGTACAGTTAATATGCCTGTTTTGCTATGTATTGAATTGATAGATCCAAACAAAATAATTTGCTGAGACCGGATGACTTGCTCACCAGGTTCCGGAAAATTAAAAAATAATTTGGTGAAGGGTGTCTTGTGTAAAATGAATTAGAGTTTTCTCATTAATTTTTTTCTAGTGATAATGGCACCGCTAATCCTGTTCTCTTTTGCTTATTCAAATTCTTTCATTTACTTTTTTTTTCTGATAAATGTGGTCCCTAGATTATGTGTTTTTCTATCCAAGTTAGAGCTTAATTAAAAAAGGCACATGAAATGTTGATGTGGACCGATATTGCAACGTTGAGTAAGCGCCGACTAGGCAATAATATTAGAAAAATGAAAAAAAAAAAAAAAGTCTCAAACCCTAAGAGAGCAAGAAAGAGAGAAGAATGAGGGAAAAAGGTGGTGGCTCTGCTTAGGCGCCATTGAGGGCCATTGAGTCCTTACAGGCCTCTGGCTGACCGCGGCATGAGCACGGTGCCTCCAATCGAAGCACCCATGCACATAAAAATGAAGGGAGAGATGGAGTTGAAGAGAGAAGTGGTGGCTCATTGCCACTGCCCAGATCGGCTGAAGTAGGATCAAGCGACCTCGGTCCAATCATTGCCAGGAACACGCAACCCTTGCGAAATTTGGCTCGCCTTGGTTCGTGCTTCCCCGGCCTAATCATCACCCAAGTCGCAGCAACTCTAGCCACCACCAGACAATAGGCACTGGCCCATGCAAGTGGCCTCAGTTCTTGCTAGGGTCAACATGCCTCTTTTCTTTTCTTGTTTCTTTTCATTCTATCTGTTCTAATTTATATTTTTTAAAAGAATTTGAGAGTGAGGAAAGATGCCACGTCTACATCACTTCACCATTTAATGGTGACTAACCGACCACGTCCGTATTTTCCTTTACTTTATTAATGTAATGACTAATCTAAACAAAAGATAAAAACATTATTTCCAGACTACATTGGCCAATGAAAAAGTTTCCATCAACGAAATCGAATAAAAAAAAAAAAACACAGCAATTACCTGTGCACAGAGATTAGCCATGCTGTCATCCTTTATTTTCTTTAGCTTTCACTGTTGAAGTAAATAAGGAATGTGTATCTTACAATATTTACATCTAAATTCCTTCACAAGTCCCCATCGGTTGCCATGGACTTGTGCAATAAACAACGGCATTGTCCTCTTAGCAAGGTTCATAGAACAATTTATCTTCTCCTGAAGTTGGACTGTCATGAGAATTTTCTGAAGTTTTCTTGTCAATTTTCGATTCCTTGTTGGTCGGACTCCTTCCTTTCCATACTCAGATCATTGGAAGGACAAGCTCTATGTCTGCTGCGGTATTTTTGTGCGACGTTCAGGAGCCTATTAGATCGTTCTGGAATTAAAAGTTCAAGTGGCTTAGCTTCTGTCATGAAGTTTCCAGGGGACAACAAAGAGAGACAACGCCACAAATGCACAATTAGATCAGAACCAGCCTGAAAATTATGAAGCATCTTGATAGAAACCAAGAAGGAAACACAGGATTGAACTGAACCAAATTTTTTTTAGCAGTTCTTAGGTAATATTAACACAGGTTCACCTTACAATAAGCGAGACGCTTGATCATACCGATTTTTTTGTAGATCGATATTGCCATTTGGTCAAGTTATGCATCAAAATACAGACTCGGTATCATCTCAGTAACCTTAACACATGCATAGTGCAGAGACAAATATGCAAGTCCAACTAATCTATTCCTCTATTGACACTCTATATCACATCAGCTATATTTTACCTATTACAAAGAATTCTCTTTTTTTGTCCTCTCTTCTGTTCAAGAAAACTAGTGGCTGCTTGTTGAAAATGCAGATCAACCTACCTCATCAACTGGTATCGGCAGGTCCACCTCCCCTCCCGGTGGATTTGCTGCTCCGGCCGCATCGGAAACTGAAGGTACTGGGGGCGGAGGTTCCAGTAATGATTGGCGGCAAGTCGGGCACGAAGAATGCGACACCAGCCAAGTGTCGATGCATCTCACATGGAACCCATGGTGACACTTTGGAAGCACCCGGACTTTCTCCCCGTCCATGAACTCTGCGAGGCAAATTGGGCAATCTGTAGCCGGGATATTTATTCCCGCTCCGTACACGGCGACCGGAATCTGGCGCAGAGCGCTTTTCTTAAGTCCCGTGGCAGCCAGCCTAGCAGCCGTCTGATCGGGGGTCTCAAAGGTGAACCTCCTGCTGCACCGGAGGGCGCATCTCACAATCGAATTCAATCCAAGGGCGCAAATCAGCGCGCAGAGCAGAGCCGCAAGTATGATCACCATGTTGGTGTCAAAATTTGCCTCGTTACCGTAGGATCCCCGAGTCCGCGTTCCACTGTTCGGCACAGAATTAGTCTCTTTATCAAGCAGCATGCGGTGTGGACGGTGGTGGAGCGCAGCCATGATAGACGGCGTTTCCCTCACGAGCATTAGGCCAGAACAGAACCCAGAAAACCTCTGAACCCTTTAGAGCTAAATCGGTAGCTCCCAAACAGATACGCAAGTTACTTATGCAAAGAAGGTTGTCCTTCCATGTGTTAGGAACTTTTCAGCGGCGAATCGGACCACGAATGATACTGAGAGCACGAAATTCATCATGCTCAACTGCTGTATCAGACTTTCTATCTTCAGTTTTGAGGCACTGGAGGACTTGGACAACTGTGAAAGGAAATATTGCACAAAAGGGAAGTGAGGAAAAGTGTGAGGGCCGATGCTTCTTTGGTTCTTGATGAGTGATATCGCGACAACACAAGACAGAAAGATGGAGGGGTTCAGAATTTCATGACAAGATATGGAAAGACCATTTGGAGGTCACTTCAAAACCTGAGATGCGAGAAAAGAAGAGGAAATAGTGGGTGAACCTTCAAGCTACCTCCTCAGAACGATACCCCAGAAGGAAAAAGAGATGAAGATGGCTAGAATTTCGGCTCTTACCAGTGATGCGTACTCACACTAGTGATCAAGATTCCAAAATTTTCCCAGGGAAAGTGCTGAAAAAATTCTTCTTTCTGCAATCAAAACATGGAAAAGAAAAGGGTTGATCTTGAATTCGTGCTCTGATCTTTTTCCGAGGAGAACTCAGTGGACGTTTTTAAGTGGCTGGGAGCTGGTCTTTGCTTGAAGGGAAAGGACGGAGGAACGGAGATGGAGGAGAGAATGTGGCAAAATGAAGGCAGAGGTATCATGTGTGTTTGATGTCTTTTCGGTACATGGTCCAATAATTATCGTTTGCGGGAGTGAAATGGCAAACAAAAGAATGAGTGAAAACTTGAGAATCAAGCAAAGAGACAAGTGTTCTTTGGGAATCTTGGATTATGGCACCTGATCCAGCAAAATCACAATTAGCTCTTACCCTTTTTTTTCCCTCTATTCTCTCTCTTTTACTTTTTTGGGGACCTGTGAAATGCTTATTCCAAATACTTCTTCCACTTAAGGGTTCATCCATGCTCAAAGGCCAAATTAATTTGTTCTCTTATCTGTCCACTGGCCAATAGCTGCTTTCCGCTATTCAGATGGGACCAATCTGTATTGATTATAGTGTGTTGATCATAGTGCAACGTAAAAGTAAAACGTCATGATAAATATAGCTTTTCCTTTTAATTTACTGGACAAATAAATTAATGGGGCATCGGTTTCCAAATTATGGCTTAAGTAAAGTTTTTTGGTGCCATGTGAGACAATTTGAAAAATTTAGAAAGAGGGTCAATAGTAAATTTAGGGCAGGGTGGTCGACTGGTCCACCCTTGTGTGGACTTGCTTTCTAATTAAATCATTATACTTTTGGTTCGTCTAATCAAGCTGTTCGATCTTACGAATTTCCTAATCAAATCCCTCCGGCACAATATTCTACCAAATCCAGCCAATATGATCGTCGCTTGACATTATAGTGTGACATGGACAAAGCCTTTTCCATGTAAGCATCCACAGTGATTAAGTTTTTTTGACATCGTATCTCACCGTTATATCCATTGGCTAATTTTAAAAGTAAAAGCAGACAATGAACCTTTCCAAGTATGCAAAAGAAAAGTAGTACGATGTTTTCTCTAAAGATGTCGTGAGACAGGTGTATATGTTAATAAATTAGTGTAAGCATCAAAGATGACGTGAAAGAAGAAAAATGTATTGAAGAAATAGAGCAGCATGAACAAATTATTAAAAGGATTAGATGCATTTTGGATCGATACACTAGGAAACATCTTCCTCACAAGCTTGTCCATATTCATCATCTAAGTTGTCTCAACTTGCAATACTAAACCTGTCATCTTTGTTGAAGCAGCCACAAACTTTCAAACTGCGCCTAATTTTCTGCGTACTTTTCTACACGCTTTGAGCTTTCCCCACAAGTTAGCTTCTTTAAATCCTCTATTACCTTCATCATTGCTTGGACCATAGAGTTATGGAGGCACTCACAACAGTTCCCATGGGACATTGAAGCTAAGTTAATGTCCCGGTAACAAATTACATATAGATAAAAGTCAAAATACCCATCACATTGTCAATTGCTACAAGGCAACCACTTCCATTAATAAACATTGAAGATACCGATAAGGGGAAAAAAGAAATATGCAATGCCAAAACATCAAATCATATTAATAAAGAAACCAAGTCTTCATGAATCGACCGACATTAATTTGAGTAGTCTTTGTTTTATCGTATCAAGAACGCAAAACGGGGTCTAGACGCACAATGGCCTCGGCTATTTCTAGACAAAGGGAGCTAGACAAGCTATTCAATTATGCGAGTGAAAGGAGCCTTGGATTCATTCACTCCATAACTCTTGTGATGGTTACCCCCACGAAAGCGACACTCCATTTTTATTTAATTACTCCCACACTTTGTGACCACAGCAAGGGGTAAAGTTCAAAGGCCTGTGTGGCTTGTGAAGGAAAAGTCTAGGCTTAGGGGGCACATGGGTCTGGATCGTGTCCTGGGGCTCCGATGTTTCAAATTAAAATTTCTTACCATTGGCCAAACACCAGCGTGCTTCATTGGCTGATGTCCCCATCAAAATTTCCAATTCATGGGCCACGGAATTCTCAAATCACACACATAAGATCTCTCTCTCTCTCTCTCCCCCCGGTTCCATCACTAGACGACCGTGCCTTTATTGTGTCATCTTCACCTACTCCCTCCTAACCCTACTAAAATCAGGATCTTTTACTCGGTCAATAACGTGGCGGATGGTTTGCAGGATTTTTAAGTCATCGATTTTCGTCTCTTGAACGTCTCACGATTGCTAAGATTGGTAGGACGGAGTTGAAAATGTTGCTTCAAGAGATTAGGAAAGTAAGCACTTACCTAAACCAGTTTTTTCTTTTTTTTCCTTCCCAAAAAATTTGAGAGTTGCCATTTGAA
Organism: Eucalyptus guilfoylei; assembly: GCA_016097605.1. Lineage (NCBI taxonomy): Eukaryota > Viridiplantae > Streptophyta > Magnoliopsida > Myrtales > Myrtaceae > Eucalyptus > Eucalyptus guilfoylei. The sequence goes on from CM027869.1 coordinate 1,299,063, forward strand.
TTCATGATGAGTTCGAATCTCTTCACAAAAGTAATAACGCAATTCCCTTCAATAACAAGAGATTTGTGCAACAACAACGTCTGATTAATTTCGAGATCTTATTATTTAGACGGTAAAATTCATGATGATCGATTTGTGAAATGGTAATAAATTGTGATATTATTTATATAAAAAGATTTCATGACTTGCACAATCGAAAGCAAACATGATAATTATTGGCTTGTGCCTCATGCATGGCTAAGTGATCGAGATTCCAGTGCATGTAGCCCCTCCACGCTACTAAATGTTTTTTAGCTATGATCCTTATTAAAAATGACTAGGATTAAGGTTAACACTGGTTCATGTAAATCAGATTTGACAGCTATGGGCCATCTGAACAGCCTTTTGTCACTGACTTCATGTCTCTTCCTCTCTTTTTTTCTTTTTTGTTTAAACATGAAGATAGTCATCTTGCTTTAGCATTGCCAACCCAAGGAATATAGTGCCCATTGTCACAAGAATTCAACAGTCCATGACCCACCACACCTGCCGAGATGTGAATGAACTCCTGTCCTTTCCTAGATTTAAAGAGCCAGGAATCCACACGTACGCAGAGGATTAAAGAAAACAGCTATGTGAGTTGATTTGAAAAGATATACTGCACACCGGTATGGATTATCCGATTAAAAAAATAAAAACATTCGGATCATTTCATGTGAATCGATGATCGATTGACATAATAATTTATTCGTTTGGTACTGCCCATTCTTACCATTGTTCCCAATCTTACTTAAGCATTTGATCCGATGATCATCAAAGTCTTTGATAGATGATTAGATCTGGCTTGTTTTAAGCTCTTCACGTCGACATACCCTCATATTTATGGAGCTCACTATATTCTTCTTTTCCTTTAGCTCAAGTCACACTCGGGTTGTGCCGAATATCATCTATATTCAATCTTTTCCCTAGTTCCAAAATGGAGAAACACTTTGCACAAGTTGGACGGCTAGACCAAACACAACCATAATTACAAAGATCAAATTACATAAAATTAACACGAGATCGATCGTCGTCAATATCCAAAATCAGCCTAAATCTGCAATCAATCAGATCTGAATAATCATTTCAACTCAAAAAATAAAAAGCTACGCTCAAACTCGAGTCATAATCGTTAATCAAGACCAAGAAACTTGTTGGGGGGTGCCATCTTTAGCATCTCAAATTAGGCAAATATCCAGGTAACAACAAGTGCTAAAAATGAAGGAGGAGAGGCCCCGCCGGAAAACGACACCGCTTCACGTGCGAACCGGAAGCTTCATCTTCTTCTCCACTCAGATCGGAGAAGGCCAGGAAACATCATCACTGTCCGAAAAAGATTCCATCTTTTTTCTCCTCCTCCGATCCTTATCGTTTGACGCGAAAACCAGCAAACCGAAGCTCCCCACGATTCTCGGACCAAATGGAATTGCCCGAACCACCCAATCCCCCAAACCCTAATCCCCAAATCCCCGCAATGTCCCAATTCCACCACCACCACCACCACCGCCGTGCCCGCTCCGAGGTCAGTTTCCGGATGCCCGATGACGGCGACCCCTTCGACAATGCGGCCTCGGGGAGCTTCGAGGACCTCGGGTCCGAGGACGACCTGCTGAGCACGTACATGGACATGGAGAAGATCGGGGACAAGCTCGACGGCGGGCCCGGATCTGGCCCCAGGCCCGACAATGCCGACGGCGGCGGCGACGGCGGCGGCGGAGAAGAGAAGGGCGGGAGGCCGAGGCATCGGTATAGCAATTCGGCGGACGGGTCTTCGGTCTTGGAGGGGATAGAGGCTAAGAAGGCCATGGCTCCTGAGAAGCTGGCGGAGCTGTGGGCGGCTGATCCCAAAAGAGCCAAGAGGTTGGTGTCATTGTTGAACTTGTCTTTTCTCATGGCTCTTTGACTCGGCTGTATTTAAATTTGGGCTGAAAGTTTCTTAATTTGAAGGGCTGAATTTGGTTAATCAACAACTCTCAGGTGAGGTATTGGGGAAACAATTGTTTGGAAATTGAATTAATTGTTGTCTGATTAAAGGGTTGACCGCGGAGATTATTGTGCTCAAGCTCTTCTGGTTGAATTTTTGTGGCTCCCCCGCCCGCATGATTAGACTAAGACCATAATATTGGTGTCGGAGAATAGTATGGAGGTTGGGTTGCAGGCTAATGGTGTGAATAATGGGTTTGGTGTGGGGGATATTTCTATTGTAATGATGATGGACATACAACTAAACCATCGTTGCCGTGGATGTGACCACCTTGATAATGATATTTATATGACTTGCCATTCGATACGTTCACTTCTGCATTAGCTGGATTCATGTGGTGCTTATATTAATCTCTGTCCATACCATGGTCCCTCTTGTTGCTTTCAGTCTTTTATACAATTATAATTAGATTCAAGTTTCAGGAATATTAGCTTTCAACTAAACGGTAGCTCTTCCTGAGCAAGCGGATTTTTTTTGTTCATGATTAATGCCCAAATTGATGGCTTCCTTGGGCAGCAGGGCTGTACTTTATGCTTCTTAGTTAACACAAGATAGATTGACAGGAGATGCAACCTTAGAATAATGCCAGGATACGATGTTTTTAGGGCGCCGACTTAGGATACAAATTTATTTTGAGAGCATGTAGGTAAAGAATGAGCTTTAAACGGGATTGTTCTTGATGGTTTGCATTTCTCAAGAATGGATGCCTTGCTGGACAAATTGTTTCTCGAATATTTCATGTGGAATATATTTGATTGGAAGAACCTATGCGAAATAGCATGTTGTAGAACAGGATGTGATGGCAATAATAGTAAATGCTCTTTTTTGAAACCATGCTGGACAATAGCCTCCACTCGAACTATTTTAAACCTGTGATTTGGCTTGCCCCTTGCAACATCATGTAATGGGGCTTTTCTAAAAGTTCTGAAATCCGAGGGATAAAGAAAGTGCCTACTGTCAGGAAAGCACTTTACTCTTGGACTTGAATCATCATCCTCATCTCTTGCTAAATCAAAGTCCTTTTCAAATTTCTAATTTTTCCCAGTTTGTCATTAACCCTTCTGTAAGGTATTTATCTCCATGACTTGTTAGATGTTAATTCAAAAATCATTTGCCACCTTTTTTTTCTTCTTCCAGAATGCACATGAATGAACACAATGATCTGAAATATTATGGAAAAATGATTCTCTTTGTTGATTTCTATTTTCAGATTATTGTTTCTGTTGTTTGGAGAAATTTACTATGATATTGCATTTTAGCCAATTGGAGGAGAGATGTAAGACTTGTAATCTATGATTCATTATATCTTTTGTGCTACTCTTTGTTTCTTAAATACGTTTTGATATTCTTCACAGAATTCTCGCAAATCGGCAGTCTGCTGCTCGCTCAAAAGAGAGAAAAGCAAGGTACATCTCAGAACTCGAGAAAAAAGTGCAGACCCTTCAAACAGAAGCAACTACTCTTTCTGCTCAGCTCACACTTTTTCAGGTCAGCAGTCGAATACTCACAAGATCATGAATTTTTCTTTTGTTTGGTATTCTTTTTTCTGTCAGAACTAAAGATTGGTTCTCATTACGATAACTCCCACATTATTTTCAGCGCTTATATCTGGACCTTTCTATGCTTTTCATATTGTTCTTCTGTATTTGCATAGTTATTGGCTCACTACTTAATATCACTGTTGCTTCCTGTGCTGTGTTTCAGAGAGATACCACAGGTTTGACTTCTGAAAATGCAGAGCTCGAGCTGAGGTTACAGGCGATGGAACAACAAGCTCAGTTACGTGATGGTACGCATTTTGCATAATATTTTGTAGGTTTTAATGCCATCGCAATGATAAAGTGCTTACTTAGGTCAGTCAGAGAGGCAGGTGCATCTTCCGTGCTTGTTGGAACTGTTGCTTATATGAATGCTTGTACATTAACATATTAGAAACATATTGGGATCAAGGAACTGCAACAAGTAACACACTTGCAATGCTTGATTACCTGGTAGTTTTATGCAAAACTGCATCTTCAGTTACTAAATGTTATAGGGAACCACTTTCTGGTGCACTAATAGTATGTCACCAATACGGTAACCATGGTGACTTGCCGAATTTCAGTGCTCATGTCTGTAATCACCCAGTTCTTCCTTTTTAAGTTTTGGAATTGCATATTTGTTTCTTTCTTTCGACAGTACCGTACAAAGTTGTTGGCTAATCTTTTGCTTAACTTTGAGCGCAGCTTTAAATGAAGCTTTGAAAAAGGAAGTAGAGAGGCTCAAAATTGCCACTGGAGAAATGATGACACCTACCGATACCTATAATTTGGAAATGCTCCAATATCCATATTCACAACCTTCCTTCTTCCCTTCTCAGCAACAACCCAGATCAGTCGACTTCCGAAATATGCAAATGCCTCAGTTCAACATGTTTCATATGAACATAGCAGCTTCAGGGCAGTCTCCGACCGTGCCTGCCCATTCTCATGGCTTCTCAGAGCTGTTGCAGCAGGATTCCCTCGGTCGATTGGAGGGGCTTGAGATTAGTAATAGAGGGTCACATCTTGTAAAATCTGAAGGCTCTACCATTTCAGCAAGTGAAAGCAGTAGCACATATTAATGTAAATTTTTTGCTGTCACACTATTGAAGCACACCCCCATTGATTTGTCTATAGATCGATCTCTGTAATCATAACATTATGAGATATTATTTATTCAGCAAATGCGATTCTTTTGATTTCTTTAAAATCATGGATTCATGCAGCTTTGTGTCAAATTATCCCAGAGTTCTGTTGTTTGTTGTCTTGCTTGACCAAGAGGTGTCTTGTCGTTATGGTATAGCTTCAGCCAAAAGGAAGTTACAAACGTGCGTCATATGTGCCTCTCTTAGTCAAAAGCCACCATGTTACACGCCTTTGAATTTCAATTTTGAAGCAAGTTGTATACGAAGTACACTTGACAAGGTTTTGAACAGAGAAAATAATGTACCTTGCACAAAGTGTTAGTCCTCTTCTTCTGTCAACTCTAGGAACCGTCACAGCTGGTGAACCACCGTCAGTCACTCGACAGATCCTTATTAAAGTTTGATCAAGCCGTTGCCATCATGTTTGCATGAGACAGGTCATGAGACATTTTTGGAAGTGCCCCAAACTGGTATAGCAATAGGAAATTTACCCTAAACTAATTATTTTACCACCAAAAACCACAAATCTATACATCTATGATGAATTTATCCTTTGTTAGTTTCTATTTAAATTTTACCATCAAATTGTTAAGTTAGATGACACGTGATAGTTAACGGTGTACTAATTTAAGATTTTACCTTCCGTTTGTCACAGATATATTAATTTTGTGGTTTTTCATGGTATTAATCTAATTTAATAAAAACTAGCATAAGATAATTTATTACGATGGTTCAAGGTTTTTAGTAGTCAAAAAATCAATTTGGAGGAAATTTGTTATTGGTGTATCAGTTTGGAGTTTTTAATAATCAAAAAATTATTTTGATAAATTTATCACAGATATATTAATTTTAGATTTTTTGTCATATTAATTTAAAAAATAAAAAAAGAACCCACCTTACACTTAAAGAGTAAATCAAGACCCGAGTCCACTGTAGCCAGTCAAATCCGTCTAATTTCTTACACAAAAGCTGAGAGAGTAGCAGAGCTAATTTGCCTTTGCCCTCGCTATGAAAGAAAGATTTGTTCATCAATCAATTTTAGGGAGGTCAGCTCTTTGAACTCGTGCAGCATGTGGCCATACCCTGTTTGCCTGTCATTATGAAGCTTAGTAGGGAAGCGACACACGTCTAACATGTAAGTTTGGGAGAATCAACCATGGCCTACCTATCCGACTTCCCCCTCCAATGCACATGGCATGGAACCGAATCATCTGATCACAATCCTTTCAGTCTCCCAAAGAAAGAAGAAGAAGGTGAAGGAAGGAAGAAAGAATGATGCAGGATTTGTCTGCAATTGTTACATTGGATTACATTATTAACTGTCCTTTTGAAAATAACCTCCTGAAAAGTCCATGTCACTTGAAAATTAATGGTAATACTCAAACCCTTAGCTGGAGTGGTAGACCCACACCAACTCCGTAGTTTTGTTGTTTTTTTTACGTGGACTCCTAGCCATAGGTGCTATGCATAGTCCATGGCCACTCCGGGCGGCACCAATGAAAAAACGCCATCTCAGTTAGCTAACGCACCCCCACATCCCTCATAGGCTTCTCCTAACTTGCAACCAACACGTGTCTATTCGGTTTTGGCCAACCATGTCCATTAGCAACAAGATGCGTGGCCCTCCTAAATTGCCCACACACGATATGTTAACTCTATTAGGCCAAACATAGGGGAGAAAGATGCTTGTGATAGTTTGTATGGTCTTATTCCCTTGGACCAAATGGATCACACTCACAAGCCAATGGGTCGTATACCTTAGTCCCTGCAATAATACATTGGTGTCATATCTGAGTATACTAATGGACCCACATCCATCATAGGCTTCCTCTAACTTACAACCAACATGTGTCTATTTGGTTTTGGCAGGCCGTATTTGTTAGTGACAAGACGCTTGACCCTCCTATATTGCTCGCACGACATGTTAACTCTATTAGGCCAAACATAGGGGAGAAAGATGCTCATAATAATTTGTATGGTCTTATTCCCTTGGACCAAATGGATCATACTCGCAAGCCAATGGGCCGTATATGTTAGTTCCCACAATTATCCAGTGGTGTCACTATGAATTTTGTGCTGTAATTGCGCCTGTTCACGAAATGGCATTAATAGTAGACTACATGTGCAAATGTCTTTCAAACCATATGTCATGACCCTAGAGAAAGCTCAGTTTGCCAAAGGGTTCACTTCATGTATTTGAGGGCAGTTCAAACAGTTCTGTCAAAGAGGGACAAACAGACAAGCCCTTGTGGAGGGCGGTTTCATTGGTGGTGAACCAAACTGCAACTAGAGAAAAGTCCACATGCCCTTTCTGTGGATCTGATTCAATCCTGAGCAGCTTTGGTCCCTGGTAAAGAGGACCTCATGCTGCTCTGGGGGGTCACAGTATCTGCTCTGACCCTACACATTTTGGAGGAAATCAGCAGAATCTGGGACAGAAAAAGAACAGGGAAAGGCTTGAAAAATTTTGCAAGCCTTCTTTATTTCTTCTGCAGTGAAGTATCTCATAACTCAGGGTGGAAGATGCCAATGCCGGGGTAATCACACCAGGTAGATAAAAAAGAAGGGGATTATCCATATCCTTGATGACCTTCAGTTTCCAATTCTCTATGCAGTCAAAGCACCGAAATTTCAGTACAAATTAAATCAGGTTCAATTCACATTCATTGAATGACTGCATTGCCAAAAGTCGGTGCAAGAAGTATTGCCCTTTACATAGTTTATTCTAACATTAATCTTTAAATATCTTGACTTAGGTACGAAAAATATACTTAAATACCCACCTCCCCAATAATATTAAAATAATTACTGTCCAAGACGGACAAATTCCAGGATTTGGTAGAGAACTCTTTGCATGGTAGGAAGTAGAAAAGGATGCATCTGTTGTGGTCCATGTACTTTATATAGACAATAATTTATGAATAAATCAATGAGCATACTGATTATCAAGTTGTTCTATTATCCACTTGTCGGGACGAGAATTTTTCGTGTCGTGATTATTAGGGGGACCTTTTTTGGCTTTTATATTAGGAAAAATAAATAATAACAAGAGCCTCCAATATCGTTTTTCTTATACATTATGAGAACGATGCATGCATGGATGTTGATGGACCGTAAAGCCCGGACATGCATGTGCTCGTAACATGGTAGGCCCTCCTAATCCTTTTCAATTCGAGCTCTCTCTTTCTGTTGTTCCCTGTACTAAACAATAGCAGATGAGAATATAATAACAGTAATTAAAAAAGAAAGACTGGTTTGATGTAGATTGCATGGCTCGATGAAGATAAGTGTTGATTCCTTTTTTCCATATATAATTAGCAAATAATTATAATTGATCAGTTGATTGTCCTTTAATTAGTGAGAGGATAATGCAAGGAACCTGCTGATACCGACGAAGTGGTCCGAGAAATCGCCAAGAACTCTCCTCGCGACACGTCGTTTGATGTCTCAATAGCTTATTAGGGACAATAAATAACAGACAGACTTTGCCGAATGGGATTTAACTTAATCCTTGTCAAGGTCGGTGGGTGATCGTGAAGCCCTATTGTTTAAGCTCTTGATCAACCAAACAGCATCGACCAATGCTCTATCATACCTAGGATTAGGGTTCTTGATTCTCCATTTGGCACCTTGTAGAGTTGCCCACGACACTAATTAATTATGGAGTCAAAGATATTTTGTCATTAATTTCGATTGTCACATCAACAGTTAGTTAACGTAAAATGAAATGTATCGCACGTCAAATCCTAAGAAAAGAGAAAGTGAATCGACCCCATGAATCCAATCCATCATGTGGTCGAATGTGTTCAATCATATCTCAATAATTATCTACTAACTATGCCAACGACTGAACATCTATCAGCAAAATATGGCACAAGGGTAAGGCGAAGGCTTTCATAGGTCTCTTAGAGAGTGTGTGAATGGATGAAAGTAGGTTATACTCATGAAGGGAGTTCAAAGGAATCTTCTCTTTTTGTGCTATTAGGTAACTGCACTGCATGATTGGCGATTGGTGTAGGGTTTTAGGTTGGTGGTTGTTTGTGTGCGAAACCAACCCGAGTACACACATGCAATTTCTTGTCGCATGCCGACAGAAACATTAAATTAACAGACACCCAACAGATGAACACGTAAACCGGGGGAATAAAACAAAGGACGCCCAACAGATGTCTTGAAGTCAAGAACTGATCTTCTCGTGGCGGTTACCATAGAACTCCCTGTAATTGTTGAGTTCTTAAGTCAATGAAACATTTGCCAAATTTACAGTGATCAGACAGAGCACCTTACATTGAACATGGCTTGAAAATGCCATGGATGGAGATTGCATGATGTATACATTTCGATCGATTGCAAAGCTTCAATCGAGCAATATGGATATCTGCTCATTTTATAAAACGTTCTCTGGTTTTTATTTTTATAATGTTGCGCCATATGTCACTGAGACAGAGACATATAGTATAGTATACGAACAATATAATTTCTCAGTCTATTTATTTGAATCATTTATCACAATGTCTTGACTTCACATTTCCCCTATCATGAGTTCCATCCCATTTTAGTTTATCTTGATTTGCGCAATCTCGGGAGAATAATTAGCACTTCCTAATATATTGCCAGTACCCGCACGTATGGAGCAAATGAACAAAAAGAGAGCATTGTTGGCATGCAAATTATACACTCAAAGATAGAAGTTAAGTAAAAATAAAAATAAAAATAAAAAGGAGGAAAAAAAATGCAAGGAGATGTTGAGATGGACCATGTGCAGGTGGGGCCCTTTAGGCTTAGCAGTTGGTAGCCCAAATTGGAACAAATGCATGTGCACTTAATTTCTGATCCCTTCTTGCAAAGAAAAATAAAATTTGAGGCCTGAAAGAAATTGATTCTTTGTTTGTGGCCTTCGACCTTCTTTCAAATCTTTGTCCCTTTCCTCTACAATCCCTACGCCCTCATAGGCTCTTCAATCCTTGCTGCCTATATAAGTGAACCTTCCATCTCCCATTTTGCACCAAGCACCAAACACTAACCAGCAAACGCTTTCATCTCCTCTCCTCCTTCAATCTCTGTCTTTCTACTGCTATATTCTTTTTTAGCAAAGCCAAGCCACATCAGAAAAAAGAAGCAAGAATGGCTAATTTTGCAGCAATCTCAGCTGTTGCTCTTGTGTTCCTGTGTCTCAAAAGTGCTTTTGGGGACTATGGAGGCTGGGAAGGCGGTCATGCCACATTTTATGGGGGTGGTGATGCATCTGGCACAATGGGTAAGTCCGAAAAAAGATCGATAAAGTTTGCTGAAAAGACCAATATGATATGCAGTTAAACTTTTAGCTCTTGAAAGAATAGACTATGTCTATTTCCTTTGTCAAAATGTCCTTTGGATAAGGAAAGTAACTAACTTTTTCCACATAAAGTGAAAACCAATTCAAAAGGCTAACCTTTACTTCTTGAAAATGTAAGACAAGTCTTTAATGTCTAATGTGACAAGCAAAAAGTGCTACCTTTTTCCCTTCAAAAAGCAGTATAATTTAGGCCTTGAAACTTTAACTTCAACCAACATATTTTGGTCATGTTGAGACTATGTGCCTGATCACACGCATAAATGGTTCAAAAATTTTCAGGAGGTGCTTGTGGGTATGGCAACCTGTACAGCCAGGGCTATGGCACCAACACTGCAGCTTTGAGCACTGCCCTGTTCAACAATGGCCTGAGCTGCGGGTCATGTTACGAGATGCGGTGCAATGACGACCCCAGGTGGTGCCGCCCGGGGACCATCATGGTCACGGCAACCAACTTTTGCCCTCCCAACTTGGCCCTCTCCAACGACAATGGCGGCTGGTGCAACCCCCCTCTCCAGCACTTCGATATGGCCGAGCCGGCTTTCTTGCAGATTGCCCAGTACAGAGCTGGGATTGTCCCGGTTTCCTTCAGAAGGTAAACAGCAGTAGTTTCACTGCAAATTTGTAGTTATTTGTCCCCAATTGAGCTTTCAAGTTTCAACATTAAAGTCCACAAAATCTCCAATATGTGACGAAATCGACTCATGGCTCATTCTTGATCCTGCAGGGTTCCGTGTGTGAAGAAAGGAGGGATAAGGTTCACCATCAATGGGCACTCCTACTTCAACTTGGTGCTGATCACCAACGTGGGAGGTGCTGGTGATGTCCATTCCGTGTCCATCAAGGGCTCAAGGAGCGGTTGGCAAGCCATGTCAAGGAACTGGGGACAGAACTGGCAGAGCAACGCCTACATGAACGGCCAGGCTCTCTCATTCCAGGTGACCACGAGCGACGGGAGGACGGTGACCAGCTACAATGCCGCACCGGCCAATTGGCAGTTTGGACAGACATTTGAAGGGTCTCAATTCTAAGAATCTCTAGAGGTCTTCGAGGTGTGACTTTAGTAAGTACTTGATAAATTTGTATATGAATTTGAGTGCCAATGTGTGCCAATGTACTAAAGAAAGAGAGGGAGAGGTGAAGTGAGAAGAGACAAAGAAAAAGTGTAGGAGAAGATAGGAGCCCAGCTGGGGTCGTTCCTATTGCAGAGGTGGCTTTTTGGCACCCGCTAGGTAACTAAGAATTTGTGTATCTAGATTATGCGAGCTTTGTAGTATGGGAAACTCCATTGTTGGCTACGAATTTATAAAGGCCAGGATTGTTATTGAGGATATCGTTGCCCTCGATTTGAGCACTTGTGTTAGGCCCATTTGATGTCTAATTCAGATTGTGCTTCGGTGCTCTCTCGCAGAGCAAAATCATCGAACGCAACCAAGGAACACATGTAACATATGTCGTAAGTCACCATGATTCTAGTAAAACAGGTCTAAAATGAAATGTCATTCTGATCGGGTCGATAAACTCTAATGAGACACAGTGCCGAATAAGTCGGTATGCGAGAGACATTGATGGGCTTGGATCGGTTAGAAAATGTTGGGCCTTCGGTTAGATGGCATGGAGTCTATTGGATAATGGGTGACTCTGGCCAAGTGCCATAGATTTCCTATGGTTAGTGGTAAATGAGATAACTAGTGATCAATTGGGCCCAGGTCGTCTCCAGCCTTTAGAGATGCAAACCAAGTTCTAATGGCAATGGAAGTTCCTTGGTAGCCCAAGCCCAGTATGGTACTACCGAGAGTGATGCCCTGTTCGTGCATTACATGAATGCTCACTCGTTCGTTCCTTTAACTAAGTTCGGTGTCTATTCTACACATAGATTTTCTTTATGACACGTTGGTAGACAATAAACAAAGAGCTGTACGAAAAATAGAATTTTGAAAGTAAAAGGAGATAGAAAAGCCATAATTAATGATTAATGTTGAAGAAGAAAGTAGCGGGCCCTACTTATGAACATAGTGAAAGATGTTTGATATATTTCTGTGTTATCAAATGGGTCGAGATAACAATGCACACTACGTATTAGAGATGTTCGAAAGAATTAGGAATTGCCTGACCTACCAGAACTAGACCAGACCATATCGAATCGGAACAAGCTGTTCCCAAGGGAACTAATCCAATTCCTAGTTCAAATTTATCGAAACTAGTAAGTACCAGTCCAGTTTTCAATTTTGGGTATGAAATCATCTACTTACCCACCTGAACTAGATCGGTAATATATAGTCATATATTTAATTTTTAAGAAAAATTGATGAGAAAGAAATTTAAGAAAAAAGAAAACTATAAAAATCCCTAATCTAAAGTTCAACACCCATTAACTGAGTACTTGTTTTATCTCGCTCTCACCTTATACAAGTCGTCTCTTTATCTTTTACCTACAACCTTGACTCTCAAACTCATCACCCATTGATTCTCAGTATCAACTTTTAACTTTTAAAATGAGTTCAATCTTTTTACTAATCTTGCAATTATAAAGATGGATTTTTTTTTTTTTTTGCCTTTACTTTAACTTATTAGAAAATGTGAAGCTTGATGTGACCAATTCCATGGACCCACCCACGAATTGAATTAGCTTAACAATCCGATTCTTAGAATCAATTAGCAGTTCTTGATTCCAATTTTTTCGGAATCGATTGGGAATCGTTCATTTGGACTATACTCACCCCAATCATGTATAGATCTTTGTGAAGTCCATAAATTATTAATCTATTTTAGCAATCGAGTCAAGATCACTCGAAGAGTCTGTTGTCGCACAAAAAGCATCGGACTTTCCCGGCACACTGCAAATGAGGAGCAACATCAGACTCTGTACAGCAATACTCAGACCTCCATTTCTCAGACCCACCACTGCAAGAACCTCCTCCTTCTCCTCTCCCTGTCCGAATCCGATCGGACTTGGCCATCGTCGTCAAAATCCAATCTTTCTTCGAACCCTGAATTCGTCTCGCTTCGCTGCTGCTGGAGCCAAGCTCGCGAGGATGTCGGGTCAAGGAGGCTATGCGGAAGCTCAGAAATTGGTCAGCTTCTCTCTCTCCCCGACCTCCGCCCTCGTCATCCAGAAGGGGGACATCACCAAGTGGTCCGTCGATGGGTCCTCCGATGCCATTGTCAGTATTCTCTCTCTCTCGTTTCGATTTTTCTTTTGGGTCATGTGGGGTTATTGTGATTTGTTCTGGTGTCATCGGTCGGGCGATTCTTGACTTTGTAGCTTGACTTCTAGAGAGTTAGGTTCGCATAGACTGTATGAAACTCATTCGGATTGATTATTAAAGTGTTGAATCTTTTGGACTTCATACGGAATCGTGGCTTTGAAGGAATTTAAGCCTTTAAGTAAAAGCAAGTTCCTGTTTTCAATTTTTTATGATGATCAAAAGAATCTCTCTTTTGAGTTGCATGAGTTGATTTCGTGATGCTTCATGTTGACTTGAGTCTCGGGAAAAGTCTGTCCTGTCCCGGACTGTGTCTAATTCCTCATTGTGAAGTTAAAAACAAAGCTGATACGAGCGCAATGGATCGAATGAGACCCTGATGTTATACGATGATGGAGCTCTTGGAGATTGTGTTGAGGAGTGCATTGATGTTGAAAGGTGGATGTTTTTTCTGTAGGTTAATCCAGCAAATGAGCGAATGCTTGGAGGTGGTGGTGCAGATGGAGGTTACCTCTCTTTAGCTTGGCTAACTTGTGTGTCATTAGTTTTACACTAAAACTATATAATTTCCTTTTCTCTTTTTTCCGATTAGCCATACATAGAGCTGCCGGACCAGAACTCCTAGAAGCTTGTTATAAGGTCCCCGAAGTACGTCCAGGGATCCGCTGCCCGACAGGAGAAGCAAGAATTACTCCGTAAGTTTTTCCTGCATAATCTGCATACTAGGGTTCCACCAGGACAGTAACCTATCGCTTGTCAATTTTTAATTAGGCAAATCAATGAGGTTTGTCATACTATATCTATTCGTTGTCTGATTATCCAATGCTTTTCAAACAGAGGCTTTAGGCTGCCAGCATCCCATGTGATCTACACAGTTGGCCCGATCTATGATGCCGATAGTAATCCTCAAGCATCCCTGACAAATGCTTACAGGTATCTTGCAGGGAATTTCTATACATTCAGTTCTTTGCCCCATTTCTCATAGAATGCTAATCATTTCGCACTTATTATTACAGGAACAGCTTGACTGTGGCCAAAGAAAAGAAGCTTCAGTACGTTGCATTTCCTGCTATATCCTGTGGAGTTTATGGGTAAGTTGGCAATAATTGTAAAGCTCAACTTCTTAAGTTCACACCAGTTGCATCTATGTGGACATCAGTTGAATATATATTGATTAATCTTCTGTAGGTGCTTGACTATGATCCAAATTTTTAGCTACATGTTTCATGAATTGGAAATTTGAAATCCATAGGAGACTTTATGGCAAAAATAAGGAATGCTTGCAGTGTGGTTCAAGTAGTTTTCTTTCTTGTGTATGTGTGCATCTATTTGTCAGTGTGAGTGAGTGAGACAGAAAATGCCTGACCAAGTGCTTGTGTTTTCTAAGCTATTACTATTCCTGATCTTATTTTTCCAGATATCCATATGATGAGGCTGCCACAATAGCTATCTCTACGATCAAAGAATCCTCAGATGGCTTGAAAGAGGTAGGTTGTTAATGTATTACTCAGCCCATCAACTTCCTAGTTGAATGGAGGTGCTTACCATACCTTACTGATTTTAAAATGCAAAGTAGCACTTGGCAGTGCTTCTTTACTAGTACCATGTGAGATATCATCAGTCGCACTTGAAAAAAATGCTGAACCACCATATTGGATAGTTAATGTATAGTATAGAGTAGTCTATTCCTTTCCCAGCGCTTTGTCTAAGGTCATGTCAGTGCAATCTTTCTAGTTTGAGTGCTTCATGCAATAATACTTACGATTGCAGCTGTCAGTAAGCTCCTCAACACGAATTATCATGGAAGAGACTGACTGTTTCTTTTGCAGGTACATTTTGTTCTCTTTTCAGATGATATTTACAACGTTTGGTTGAGCAAGGCAAAGGAATTGCTTCAGCAGTAGATATTCACCAGCTGTGGTGCTGTTATCTCTCATTTACTGAATGAGACAAATGCCAAATGGTGATATTATCATAATATGAATGATTAAGCTGATAATAATGGTGAACTTGTGAACAAAACATTTTCTGTTTCTTGGCTGGCCGAGTGATCACTTCTTTTACTAGTCCAGATTGTTATGTTGCCGCCTTTGCATAAGATGGATGAGATAGACTGTGGTATGTTCTGTACAGTCGAACTTTTTCTATCATGTGAAAGAACTGATATTAAGCCTACTCGATAATTTTGCGGCTCTGATATTGTTGTTTTCCTAATTGGTATTGAAAAGAACCGGCGCAGTAAGCAACCTACATGAAGAACGCCTCTTTTCCTACACTCTGCCCCAAGCGAAGGTGCTCTTATTGTTGAAAGTTGCCAGTTATGTTTATTTAACCCGTGCTTCCTTGATATATCACTGATTGGAGATGAGAGAGGTTATGTTTGCGAAAAAGAAACCTAAAAGCACCCTTCTTCTCTGGAACTCCTTGAGTGGGCCTTAAAAGAGGTGAAGAAGACATCAGTGGGGGGACTGCTGGGCAAACTTTGTTCTCTTGTGCAGAAGAATGGAGCAACCTTGAGAGAAAGGGTTATCGTGCAGTTCCCTGATCTCATTTTACTTTCCCTTGATTACTTATATAGTACAACCCTTGTTTTTTATCCAGTTTCGTTGGACCCATCTCCGTTATCAATGAGAAACCAGAAAAGTTTCACGCTTTGGAGTTTCAATCATCTGACGTTGCGATATCCCTCCTAACGTGAGAGAGGCCTATGAAATAACGTAAAAAAGGCCTTTGAAATTCACCCATTAAGGCATGTTTCTTGGGGGCAGAAGGGAGCAATTTATCTCCTGCAATAGAGGACTGGGGAGCAAGAGGACTACGTGAAAACATGTTGGATTGATGAAATCATCAAGTACAAACCTCAGTCACTTGTGAAGTCGATGAAGGGTATTTCTATGTTCAGACAAGCGGTTGACACTGCTTCTGCCGCCATCCGATTGCATTCTGATAGGACAAGGAAAAAACGAGGTTGATGAAGTGAAGTACTAGGGAACAGCCAAAGGCATCTTCATGGCAATCAAGATTGACATGACATTTTGCTCCCCATTGAAATGATGGAGCCTCAATTCACAAAACAGCGCCTAAATTGTGTAGTAAGCTCTTGGCATGGATGTCTTGGACTCAACTTCAGCTTCACATATTTTTGTCCTTGGAAAAACTTCTTGGGAGCTTGCTGATAAGGCTTTCATCTACTACTTTGTAATGCCTCGAAAAGTTTCTATGGAGCATTCCGCAAAACCTATCCACATGTTTCTCGTACCTGCTGTACAGCGCAGGAACTGTGATGGATATTATAGTACCTATCACCATATTAAGCAAAACACCGGAAATAAGCCAATCTGTTGGATAAATAAAAAATCAGATTATGCAAGTCATACAGAGGTCAAGTGTCCAAGAAAGTAGATAGGCTTCATGGGAACATATAACACGAGAAACATTGATCCTGATTATGGATTTGTTAGGACATTGATAATGAACTCGGTGAGATTCAAGACACCGTAGCAAGAGTCTATGGAGGGCAGAACCCTTAAAACCTCATTCACCTGTAATGCAAGTCACGAGACGGCTCCACAAAATAAAGTACAGTTCCAGGGGATCAGGGAAAACACAAATTTGATCAAAATCTATCAACAAACAAGGACTGAAGACAAAATGGAATTAGCACACGACAGACTATGACTGCTCATATCCTGCACTCAATCAGAGGAATATGCATACCTATATAAGCGAGTGTGTAGAAAGAGAAGAAGCTACCAATTGCTGATATAAGCCACAGACAGACAACCACCTGTCAAGTAAACTAAAGGTCATTGAGAGGACTATAACTGGATAGGCATGCGTTGCAGCAGAGAAAAGAATGTATAGTGAGCGGGATTGACCTATGAGACCGGACAACCCAGTGGCAACATAAAATGGAAGGAAAAGCAAACCGACTGTACAAGAACTTCTACCATGGAAATTTAATTGGTTCATAGCAAATTTCTTACCTTATGTGTCCAATTCGTTTTATGTGCATTAATTTTGCTACAGTCGATGCCTCATTAAGATCAAGCATAAGGTTCCCTTCACAGCAGAGAAGAGAATGTATAGTGATCGGGATTGACCTATCAGACCGGACAACCCAGTGGCAACATAAAATGGAAGGAAAAGGAAACTAACTGTACAAGAACTTCTACTATGGAAATTCAATTAGTCCACAGCAACTTCCTTATCTTATGTGTCCAATTCGTTTTAAGAACGTTAATTTTGCTACAATCAATGCCTCATTAAGATCAAGCATAAGGTTCCCTTCACCTCGACCATCAACACATTTGGCCAAAGCATTTATAACATGACCCGAATAAGCCTCACCAGTATTTGAGCAATTCTTCCTGTTGCTTATACAGAACTTCCCATCATCGAACCATCATTAATTGATAGAACACCAACATTATTTTAATCCAGAGCAATCCCTACTGTGCCCTCTTCAAATTCTGATAATTCACCCGCCATTACTTCATCAAGACCATAACTACAAGCAACACCATCACCTACTAATGTAATCCTTCTCTATTATATTGCTCGATACATTCACAGATAATACTACTAATGTCATCCACTCTAATAATTGTAATGAGTATTTTTCGATACATTTTTTGTACGAAAAAAAAAAAAAATAATGCCTCCAGTAGAAGGACTAAGAAGTTATTTTTTTCATCGCCCCAAATATTTATACGTTCATATACATCAGCTCAGTATACCTGGAAAAATAGTCTAAAATCTTTTCCAAGAGTGATATCGTGAGCCATAAGCAGTAGTCTATTGATTTTGACACGAAAAGAAGCTGCGGCATTGGTAACCATCTCCTCTGAGAAAACTAGCTCCGATAATTCTGGCAGTGGCCTGCTTGGAAATGAAAATGTAATTAACAATAATGCTTTTAGAGTAACCGTTAAAAAAGGAGTAGGATATTCATACCTATTCCGGTATACAGCATAGTTGGCATGAATGAACAGCGATATGATTAGTAGCAGCAAGACATCGGAACAAATTGATAGAAATGACAATCCTGATCTTTCAAATATAACCCAAGCAACTGTCGCGACAATAATGATGCCCAAAGAAACATGCCGCCGCCTCCACAACAGAACATCAGCAGCTGAGGAAGCAGAAGAATTTAAGTTTCCAGTAAAACTGTACCATGAAAAATAAGTATGCAGAAAAAGAAAATGCTTTACCAGGTTCGATAAAGTTATGGTAATGTATCTAGATTTGCCACAGTCATACACTTCTTTTGACAACTAATCACTGATCAAACAGGGAAAGAAATGCTTCATGACAAATTAAACTTCCTCAGGAAGGAGTCACGATCATCTTATAACCGAGACACCTAGAATTGTCCAATAGAATATGGAATCCACATGTGAATCCAGTAATCAAAGAGACAAACTGGATCTAGGTCGAGGAACATAAATCTTAAACAGACAAAGGTATAACTATATTGAGTCTACAGATCTCCAAACCCAATAGCTATATGACTTCACCATGCCCCCAGTTGCACCTCCTATCTGGCTTATTCAATTTAGAATAAGAACAAAGGCGACGAGGAAGAAAGAACTGCTCAAATCTCGCCATTTGACTGAACTTTCGGCAGAAGAGCCAACAAGATGTAACAGGCAAGGCAATAACCCAACTGATGGACAAGAATCAAGTTCCTTCTGTTAAAAAACCGCTTCATCCACATGCATCAAACACTTAACCAAATGAGCCACACAACAAGATCATATTAAAGCGCAGAAACTTTCGAAAATAGACACTACCTTCCCTAGCGCACGACTAATCTACCGCAGCCTTTGCCTGACGATTGTGAACAGCGATTCGAACTAGGAAACGAGCATACAGAAGCAAGGAGCTCAAGGAACATCTACGGCTGAGGCGAACAATTGCCATACCTATTCCGCCGCCCATGCATTGGTGGATGGTGGATTGCCGGCCGAACAACCGGTAATCCGAGCCACCCGGAGCCGACGACGACGCCGACGGCGTCGCTTCTTCCCTGTCGCAAATATCCGCCGAATTCTCCATCACTCAACGCTCTGCCGCATCCACAGCCCCGCCAAAATCAGCGTCCGAACACCGCACCGACTCAACCAGAGAGCTCCGCACACCAAAAATCGACGCGCAAAAAGAATCTCGGCACAGGAGGTCAAGAAAAGCGAGCGAACCTCGGGGAAACGCAGGCATGAAGAGGACCGCCCGAGGCCGGCGGGAGCCGAGATTCGCGCGCTCGATCTCCCCGCTCCGGCGAGGCCGAGAGGACCGCGACGGCGACGGCGACGGCGGCGGCGGAGCGATTCGATCGGAGGGGAAGCGGCGGTTCCTTTAAGGCGAGACTCCGGAGCGTGCGGTGTTTCGTCACGGGGGTCGTTTGCTGGTCGCGACGGGTTGGTGCAGAGCATAGGGCGTGCCGAAATCGTATACGGCACACAGCGGTCGCTTTCGACACGTGGCGGGATCTCATTGGGCCGGAAACCGCGACTCGCTTGAGAAAGCGGCTTTTTCGTCTTTTCGGCATCGCGATTAGCGAGCTGAAAGCGGCCCTTAATCAATTAATAAAACCTTTCCCGAGTTAAAATAAATAAATAAAAAACACTCCGTGATCATTTGCTCTGAGTTTTTAATTGTCTATACTTTTGTGGCTAATTTTTTGTTTAATCCGAAACGACTATTTTAAAAACATTTGAATAATGTTGGCATGTCACATCACGTGTAACAAAAAGTAGAAATACATCTTGTTTTTTCATGCGAAGGGTAGACCCCTATTATTATTTTTAGGAAGAAATCGAATAATTTCAATAAATGCCTTTTACGCTGTCATTAACATATAACTTAAAAGTGTATTCGTTTCACAATAAGTAAATATTTTCGAAACATGATAACTTGTTTTTTTATTAAAAATGAATAAAAAATATTTTCATTGTACAAAATGATAATATGTCATATCATTTAAACATTTCTTCTTATCCAAGCTTGGGCATTAGCAAGTCCGGCTAAATATATTTATTCTGATGTTAGGTGGGCCATGGGATTCATCAAGAGATAATGACAAAAGTAGCTTCTAGATCCAACTTTAGCTCAATCAAATTGTGGTCCATGGATTTAATTATTAAACTGTATAAAAATATTTGATACCGTCATTGCAAAAGTTCAATAATTAAATCAACATAAATCAAAAGCTTTTAATCATATTAAACAAATTAAAAATTTAGTGACGACATCACGTATTAATATAAAATTCATTGACCATATTAAACAGATTTAAAAGCCATTGGTGTAGTTTATAGATGACATTAGTGTACAATAAGAACATGTTCAATTTAGTTAATGAATTGTATGAAAATATTTGATGTTGTTATTCTAACAATCAAAAAACTAAACTAAACATATATCAAAAGTTGATGGATTATATTGAACAAATTAAAAGTTTAGAAATGACATCACAAATTAGGTTAAAGTTTTTTTGTTTTTTTTATCGATTAATTTTAGGAAGACGCATGATCAGCAAATGGCGACGTAAACCGGGGCGGACACTAGTGCGAGGACCCACCTCCCACGGCACCGCACTTAAGTCGCACAAATGTGACCACAATGACTCGAATTCCCTCCAATCGAAAGAGCCCGAACCAACACGTCCACATCAGGGTGGGTCAAATTAGGTTAAAGTTTTTTTTTTTTTTTTATACCTAGGGAACCCCTTACAGCCGGTAACCGGCGGATAAACCCTAGAGCGACGCTAGCGGAGGACCCACCACCCTGACGTCGCACTTAAGATCCCGTGCGACCTGCGAGATTCGACTCCTCCGTCCTGGGTAGACGTTATGAGAGCGCTTATCCAACTGAGCCACGGCAGTCGGTGGTGTCAAATTAGGTTAAAGTTCATAAACCATATTTAACAAATTTAAAATTCATGGATCATATTAAATCATTTATATAATTTAGCCATTCACTAATTGATAAAAAAAAGTTATGAAATATCAATGGGATATATTCACTAAATTAGAAATCTTGAAATTCGTTATGGAAGTGCAATTAAATATTAAAATTTTTAGAAAATTTTGGGAAATGTATACAGGTTGTGGTGTGGCTGGCCGGCGACCATGGGAGGGGGTACATATCCAAAAACTTTCTCAAATTGCACTTTCTATAATAAATTCTAGGACTTTCAGCAAACATATACCAATAAGGAAAAATACCATAATAAATCTCAAACTTTACTCAAAGTAACAAATTTACTATAAATTTTTTTTTGTGATATAAAAACCCCGAATGTTGCCAATCGTGACATATTTAATCAAAACTTTTTTTTTTGACACAAAAAACCATGAATTTTATTTGTATGACACATTCTTTTAAAATATAGGGCATTTCGGTCTTTTTACTTTTTAAATTTTATTTTATTTTATTCTTCTTCTTCTCTCTTCCCTCGCCCGACGCCACCCTAGCCAACCTAAGCGAGGCGACCCTCGCTTGACGCCAGCGAGGGCAGGCGTGCTTCCCTTCACCATGGCCAGTAGAGGGAAGAGAGAAGAAGATGAAAAACAAAAAACAAAAAAATAGGACGAAAATGCTATTAGTGGAGTAAATGTGTCACAATTTGCAAAATTTTGAGTTTTTCGTGTCAAAAAAAAAAATTAAGGTAAATTTGTTATTTTGGGTAAAGTTTGGTCTTTTCCCTACCAATAAAGACTAAAGAGAGAATAATCCGTAGCAATATTAAGAAGATAATCGAGTTTTCGTGGCGAAACGCTACACGGAGGTGCGACACCTGTCGCCGTCGCCGATCCGGAACAGCCAGCGGCAGCGGTTTTCCCCTTCCCGAGTACCGCACCTCGAATCCCCAATCCGCCATGGAAATGCACCTCCCTTATTTACTCCCCCCAGCTCCATCCCTTCCCTACTCGCGCTCCCTCCCCGCTCCCTCCTCCCTCTTCGCCCGCACACCCGATCGATCCCGACCCCTCCGATGGCGCTCCGCGCGATCGCGTCCCGCAAAACCCTGGCCGCGCTCGGCTCCGGCCTCCGCGCCCAGGCTAGGCTCGCCACCGCCGCGTCGTCCCGCGGCCTCGTGACCTTCTCGCTCCCCGATCTCCCCTACGACTACGGCGCTCTGGAGCCTGCCGTCAGCGCCGAGATTATGCAGCTCCACCACCAGAAGCACCACCAGAGCTACGTGACGAACTACAACAAGGCCCTCGAGCAGCTGGAGGACGCCATGGCCAAGGGCGACGCTCCGGCGGTGGTTAAGTTGCAGAGCGCCATCAAGTTCAACGGCGGAGGTGACGATTCTCTTCCTCGATGTTCTTCGCTTGTTTTTTAAGTTTTATTTTCAGTTCCAGGTGGTTCTGCTCGGTTACGCTTACTGTTGGTGATTTGAACTTAGCGTGTTGATCGATGGGGCTGGGAGCTGGTGAGATGGACGAGAGAGAGAGAGAGAGAGAGAGAGAGAGAGAGTTCAGTCGGCTCTGTTTTCTACTTTGTGTACTTAGAGAAGATTGATGGTCGGGCTGTTTCTGGAAGTTGGATACCTGAACTTATTATGGAAATTATGGTCACTGAACTGACTTTGCCCCAAAAAAGAACAAACGATGTACCGAGTGATGTGGCTTGATCATACTGGGGGAGAAGAAAGGTATTTTAGGAATTTTTTAAGTCTTAGTAGGTGGGCAAAGCTTCTCATCGCGTTCCCGTTTTCACATCAAAGTGTTGAAGTTTACAGAATTTTTTTTTTTTTTTGGGTAAACATTATCGTTCGTTTAGAGTACACAGTGTGGCAAAATGGAGCGCAGATATGGGGGTGCAAGCTAGTTGAGCCTGCTAGTGACAGTTGTGTGACGTGAAGTAGGATGAAACAATATGGACATAATCAAACTGTGCCGAGTTTTTTCGTTGAGGATGAGTTGTTTAGTAGATTGTATAGTGCAATGGGCAAAGACTGCTGATTCTATTGAAGAGAGCATCAAGATCAGCGCGTGCAGAAGGAGCTGATTGTTCTTTAATTTTTCATTTCCATGGAGAAAAGATTGCAAACTGGACTTGCGTTATGTGACAGTGGTAAATTACCGACTTTTAGATGTCCTTGTGAGCGTGTTATAGAGTTTTCCACTTGTCATCCAGACCTGAGCTGTAACTTCTGTATGCAACCACTGCAAAGCGCCTGTAGTAACCTGTTTAGTTTATATTCAACTATGGATTGTAGTTCAGAGTGGCTTTTAACTTTGAAATGAAAATTTTCAGGTCACATCAACCACTCGATATTCTGGAAAAATCTTGCTCCCATTCATGTAAGTGGATATCTTAGAATAAATTCATTCTCCATGTTTAGTATTTTTGGAGCTCACGTTTTATCCCTTGCAGGAAGGAGGCGGGGAGCCACCAAAAGGTTCACTAGGTTGGGCCATTGACGCAGATTTTGGCTCTTGGGAAGCATTCGTGCAGAAAATGACTGCAGAAGGTGCTGCTTTACAGGGCTCCGGATGGGTGGTATGACTTTCAGTTGCTCTGTTTGCACATTGTGCTTCTCAATAGTTGTTAGCATGATGGTTATCTATTAATTTAGCCCGTATTCATTGATGCTATCCACATCTGTCCTGTGCAGTGGCTTGGTCTGGATAAGGAGTTCAAGAAACTCGTGGTGGAAACAACAGCAAATCAGGTCAGTTTTTCACACCTACACAGGACGTTGTCTACACAACTACTATTCTTAATTGTTTGTGGAAAACACATAAACCTTGCCAGTGCTCCTCATTGTTCTTTCGTGTTTCTTAGTCTAAGAATGGTATCTGAAAGTAGGGCATGCTAGCATCATTTGAGGAGGAATGGGCAATAGTTCTCATCAGAGGTTATTGGGGCTTTAG
Organism: Eucalyptus guilfoylei; assembly: GCA_016097605.1. Classification (NCBI taxonomy): domain Eukaryota; kingdom Viridiplantae; phylum Streptophyta; class Magnoliopsida; order Myrtales; family Myrtaceae; genus Eucalyptus; species Eucalyptus guilfoylei. The sequence goes on from CM027869.1 coordinate 1,323,160, forward strand.
CTATTTGAAAATCCAGTGTGGTTTTCGTTAGGATGTCTCTAGTTTTTGAATCTATAAGCCAGCAGTTTCTCCGAATTTGTCGAGGCGATGGAACTCGAAGGTTGCAGTGTGCCAGTGGCATGAGCATGACTGCATAATGTATACTGTGTCCTGATGTCCTCATCCAGGCCCTCGAGTATTATTTAATTGAAAGCTCGTAGAGATGTGTAACGGGAAGACTAGTGGCTGGTTTTCACGGTGATTTAACTTCTTTTCAGGATCCGCTGGTGACCAAAGGAGCCAATCTAGTTCCTTTAATTGGCATAGATGTATGGGAGCATGCATACTATCTGCAGGTAACTCTATAATATTTGGCATTTTGGTTACTCTGCACAACATAATTGTGGCGCTCACGACATTTTGACTTGGCAAGATGTGTTGCTTAGAGCTATGTACTAACTCCGTTTGATGCTATGTCAGTATCGTATCTTTTATTACATAAACGAATGCATGATTCAACTTGCGTAAGTTACACGTCTTGCTCCTCCATGAGATGACACATTATGCATGCACATGTTCCTATCTGAATTTGAGATGATGAATCGGTATGGCTGGTGTGTGAATCCGCCCATAAAACATTTTTGAGTCTGTCAATTAACTTGCACGGTTGATGGTTGCACTTTGTATGTGGTACTTATTTGCGTTTCTCAAAGTTGAGTGCCCAGTCTTTTTGCTAGCTTAAGCAGAGAACCGCACAGATTATATTCTCGAATCACAATCTTTGCTCCGAGTCTTATTTCTGTGTTCTCTGTTTTTCTCTCTTCCTTGCAGTACAAGAATGTGAAGCCCGATTATCTGAAGAACATATGGAAAGTGATTGACTGGAAATACGCCAGTGAAGTGTACGAGAAAGAATGCCCTTGAGCGATGGAAAGTCGGGCTCAAACATCCAGTCTGTCATAAAATGAAATAAATTCATGTACAGCTAGGGAATTCCAACGAGGTGTTTTAGCCACTGTTGTATCTCATATTCGCATCATGAGTGAAAGGTGCTGGATAAATCTGAGATTTGTTCCTCTTTTTGTTGATCTCTTTAGATGCGAAATATGGCAAATTGTGCATTATTCAATGATATGCTGAAAGGTGTTTAATATCCAACGATATGTCTACTGTGTAATAGTATCTCTGACAGTCAAAAGAGCGGTTTGTTTTAGGGTAAGTAGTTTTCAGACCTCTGACATATCCTGTCAGAATTAATTTCCAATTTTTGAATCGTGAAACCTACTTGAAATCAACTCCGTCGATTTGATTGCATTGTAGAGTTTATTCGATAATCAATCAATTTTTTTTTCTTTTGATGTTGTTCCACTTTTAAATTGATTAAAAAGAAAAATTTTAGTATAGCATTTCCTTATTTACAAGAGAAAAAAATAGCACTTACGAAAAAAGGTGGAGCAACCAAACGGTACAAAACAAATAGAAATATAAAGCAATTGAGAAGTGTGCAATTCATCCTTTAGTCGAGCAACATAAAATTTCAAGCAACACCGAAACTTCCCATCAAATAAAGGCGAAAAGCATAAAAGATAAAAAATTTGAGTCATACTCAGTTATGTTACGTTATTATGGAGCATTAAGAACCATCCACGATTGAAAGAATCGACTAATTTGAAGGAGGTGGAAATGACATAGTCCACAATTGAAAGATTTGATCTCTTAGGAAGTGGAAATGAAACAATCGACTACCTTTTGTCCGATGTGCCAGCATTCATTAGGTCGAAAATAGATTGGACGCCGCAAAAAGGCTGCAAAACACACTATTTAATTGGGGTGGGACTGCGACTCTAGGTATTGTAGGACACATACGCATCATGCCAAAAGTATCGGAACTTCCTTTAGACAAGTATGAAAGGTGTGTAAGTCAGGAATAAATAATTCTATGTTTTGAGCTATTCTATAAGAAGTTATTTCCAATCTTTAGAATATGAAATCTATTTATAGACTTTGGAATTGAGCCGAACTCGGCTGGTTCCAATCTAGCTCCACAATCTAACCTAGACCAATGCTCACCCTTGTCTATTGGTATTCTCATTTTCTATCTTTGGATGAATCTTCTTCTTGAGCTTAGAACCGTAGCCAAACTCAAGTTGTAACTGGAGAATACATTTATTAGGAAAAGCTGACTTGGGAACGATGCAAGGCCCCAAGCTGAGTTGAAGTCACAAGAAAAAGGGCACGAGATGACCGTACACACATCTCGGGTCGGGTCGGCACGATGGGGAAATGTATTGGGCTCAGTCTGGCCCGCCAGCCAATCACTTCACTCATTCGAAGGCGGGCCTGTCGACCCAAACACGGGGGGCTCCTCCTGAGTTTCTTCATACCGGGCCGTATAAAAGCAGGAGGAAACCCTAGCAAGAGCCTCTCGTCACTCGATCATCACTCAGATAGTCCCGGGCAGCGGAGGAGGTCCTCGCTCCACCATCAGCAGCGCCGCCGCCGAGCAGACGAGCATCAACCATGGTGAGACCCGACGCCTCCCGGAACCTGCCCCTCGGTTTCCGTCCCTAGCGAGTTCCGCGCCTTTTTTCATTTTTTCTCGTTTTTCCGATTCCGATCCGACGTCTCACCGGACGATCTTCCGCCGCCGCTGCTCTTGTGTTTTCGCAGACCTTCAAGCGCAGGAACGGGGGCCGCAACAAGCACGGCCGCGGCCACGTCAAGTTCATCCGCTGCTCCAACTGCGGCAAGTGCTGCCCCAAGGTAAGCGTTCGCTCCCCCCTTACCCATCCGTCATTTCCGCGTTTCTCTCGCCGTCCGTGGCGACGTCGATCGGAGTTCCGTCGGTGTTCGCTGGCCTTGTCTGTGGATTAGGTCTTGTTGAATCGGTTTTGTGCGTGCGTGCGTGTGTTGGGGTTGGGGCATGGAGAGGGAAGCGATTTTTCAATGAAGAGAAAATGGCTTATTGAATCGGATCGGGTTGTTGTGGTGGAAATAGGACAAGGCGATCAAGAGGTTTCTGGTGAGGAACATCGTCGAGCAAGCTGCGGTTAGGGATGTCCAGGAGGCCTGCGTCTACGAGAGTAAATACATCTGAAACTTTTGATTTGGGGTTTTTTATGGAGATTGGATTTGATTTTTGCGGGAGTTGCGTGTGTGCGCGTGTCTAATTGGATGGTGTTTCCTTGGATTGTAGGCTACACTCTTCCCAAGCTGTATGCCAAGATGCAGTACTGCGTGTCCTGCGCGATTCACTCGCACGTGGTGAGGGTCCGTTCCCGCACCAACAGGAGGAACCGCCAGCCTCCGCCGCGCTACATCAGGCGCCGGGTATGTTAATCTGACTTGCTAGGCTTAGCATGCGTTTAAATTCTGCTCGTCTACTTTGGTGCCGGCTTGGGTTTATTGTTGATGTAGTCACTGGCATTGCTGATGAAAGTGAATGGTGGTTATATGGTTTTATCCTCTCTTCCTTCTTTCAGTGGGACTGTTGCTGTTTATTTTAGGACGTCCTTGCTTGTGCTATGATTCTAAGAGAAATTTGACTTGACATGCTTCCGAATAATAGTGATGTTGATGAACTTTCAGTTTGTCCATTTTTTACTGGAAAGCCTCGAAGATGTGTATAAACTGTTTCGGCTAAATCTCATTCGGCATATAAGCTGTCTAAGAAAGTTCGTGCAAGATTAGTGAAGATCTAAGCTATCGAGATTGCACAAGAATTCTCCTTTACCATTGGAAGATAGAACGTATCGTCAACGTAGAATCCCCATGAGTATGTGTTCTGCATAGCACTGCTGAAATTTGCCCCATCATTTGATAACTGACGGTCCGATTGTCTCTCTATACAAAAGCTATCACTTCTTTGATGGTCGATTGCTTCAAAGTTTTAGCTGATGAGCTTTTTGGGATTAAACAGGGAGAATAATTTCTTATGTGCGCTCCTCGTAGTTTGTAATTACTCTGAAAATGAGAATCAGTCTGGCATTCTGATTGTCTGCATGTTCTTTCTCATTTCGACTAGAATTGAGTGGGCAGGCACTGGACGGGGGATCCTGTGCTCCTTTTCTGTTACTTGAGCTGTTTTCACATGTCTTAAAAGTTTGCATTTCCTGCTTAATACCACACAACTATGTGTTATTCATTTTCCTTTAAGATTTTTGTTGTGATTGTGATTTCATTTGCAGGATGATGCGCCAAAGCCTGGACAGCCTGGACAGCCTGGTCAGGGACCACCTCGTGTTGGAGGTCCGCCTGCTCGTACTTGAAGAGCCAAATTCATCTCATGTCTTTGAGATGCTTTCTCCGGAGTTATCTGGATGGATTTTGATGTTTCATAGCTGTTGAATTTTGGGGATTTTTAAGGAGTAACATGTTTTTCCTAGTTACATACATGGTCATTTGATCTCTATTTGCTTGATTTAGCGGATTGAAAAGCCCTAGAAGCTTTCCCTTTTTCCTTTCTATGTCCAATTTCTTTCAATATTCAAAGATGCTGAATTCCTCACTAGCGCTTAATACATTTTGATATCTTGGTTTTTGGTGGCACGTCGCAATGGTTTCCTTGTCACATTGTTCCTATTACATGACCCATCGCATGAGCCGGTATGGGAGATGCATTGGCTGTTTTACCATGGCTTTGTCCTGACCTCTGGCTCTCTCGAGTCAGCACCTGCCCGACCCGTTGTGAGCATTGCGATGGTTGAACGGGTTGTCTGTGCATGCTATTGGTTTAGCCAATGGAATGCACCACCTTCAAAGGACATGCCGGCTTTCTCCAGCCATTAATTTTGTGAACCGTACGTGTGATAAGTTTCACAAAATCAATAATTTTGTGGACCGCGGCTTCCCTCTCGAAGAAAGGATCTTTTGTGCACACATCAGAGGCTTCTAGCTTTAAGGCAAAATGTCTAACCGGTATGACACTACTGCTGATCGTTTGTCTTCGGTCTATACTATGATGTTTCTCTGATTTTTGCAAAGTATTGGCACGTAAATTCGATGACTGGGTGAGTCCGGATGGGCTGAGGTCAGGCGGACTGCCGCCCAAGCTTTCGGAGTCCTTGCCCGGGCCTGAACTTGTGGGCCTGGTTAAGTGCCCGTGCCTATGCTTTCTAACTTTTCGACTACAAAACAAATGATATGCGGAAAAATAAATAGAAAATACATTTAGAGGAAAAAATAGATAAAAGGAAAAAGTTAGCGTTATATAGAGTGGAAATGAGGATAAAGGCTTCACCAGATGGGAAGGGAAGTTACGCATTTATGAAGGAAATTTAAAAAAAATCTTTGTTTTCAGTTTTCGCAAAGATGAATTATCTTGGTGGCGTCGCTGCACTTGGCTTGACATGTTAGACAGATGGCAACCGAGCTTGCGAGAAAGACAAAAAATGCAATAGCTGCTTTTAAAATTAGTCAAAAAATGGAAAAGAGATAAATGAGTGATACCTCAAAAACCACTTGTTCTTTTTTTTTTTTTTTCCATTTCATACAATAAAGTCATTAAATAAAGGTTTCATTTGGATCATTTTGAAAGTCGAAAAGTCAAATCTAATTTGACCGGGAAAAATCTAACTGACTTTATTAATGATGCTTGAAGTTTTGTCATCGCTTTGCTAAAAAATAATCATTTCAATCTTAAAGAAGGGCATGATCTTACTGGTTGGTCAATGCCATTTTTGTCCTTTACCTTTTTTTTTCTATTTTTCCCATAATATAACAAACTCAAAAAAAAAAAAAAAAGGTTAAATCTTTAATAAATAAATAAACGAAAAAAAAAAACTTGGGTGGGAGGGTTGGCTGAGGGTCACCTCGCTAGCCATGGCTAACACCCCACTTGTAATGGGGCGGCGGCCACATACAAGAGGGCTTGGGCCATCCCTCCCGTTTTGGTTTTTGTGTGTCTGTGTGTGTTTTTTTTAGCCTTTTTTTTTTTTTTTTTAGTTTTCTTGAAAAAAAAAGGAAAGAGAAAAATAAATGACAAAAAATATCATTGACTAGCCGATGAAGTCTTCTTTGACGCTAACATGGTCACTCCATGCCTTTAATTAAAACTAAATTCACTTCGGGTCATTGTTTGAAAAAAAAATTGAGGTATCTCGGGCTTTTATTTGAAATAAGATCCATTACAAACTTTTATTTGAGAAAATTATAATACTTTATGCTTTTATTTGGAATTTCCCTTTTTAGTATGAATAAGAGTGTACCTTTTTAGTTTTATGTAACAAAACAAAATTATAAATAGATGAAAATTATAGATTGAATCCTTTTTTAAATTAGATTGAGCCCAAAGAATCCTCTCAATTGATAGAAATTCCACTCCTTTCTTGCTCTGGATGGATATTTTCTCATCTTTCCGTATGATATTCAATCACCTTATTTCCAATTGAATGGACTTGGGAAGCCACAGAAGAGTTTAGTATCACTATCTCGTGATGAAACTTGCTTGAGGTTTTTCATAGATATCGAAAACTAGTAGATGATATTTGAGTAGTGAATTGTGATTTGTCTATTTGATATTGATTAGGAAAATCGCTTGATTAGTGAATGTATGGTGTGACATAAGATGATATGAATCGATCTAAATATCAATGGGCACGTTTACTTTATCTTGAGCCAAAGTACTCACTAAGCAAGGAACTTTTAGATTGTAATGAAAAAAATATTGACAGTTGAATTTGAGCTAATTTTGGCATAAGATTGGATGTCTGATCCACTAGAAAATGGACGTCCCTTCACAATAGTAGTGAAATGTATAATGATTTATGCACTATTCAATTGACATATTGACACACTTGAGGTCGGTTTGGTAACATTTTTGTTATGGAGAACAATTTCTTTTCGAAAATAGTATTTTTCCATTTCCAAAAACAATTTCTAAGCAAAAGAATGCATTAATAACTACACAAAATTTCAATTTTAATAATTGAAAAATAGCAAAAATGTATTTGGTACGATCCATAATTTTTTTTTTTTTGTAACGTAGCATTTCTTTTAATTTTTAGGAATTTTTTAAGAATTGTTTCTCTTTTTTTCTTTTCTTCACTGTCCACCTCCAAGAAATAAGAAGAAAAGAAAAAAATGACTTGTTTCTATAAATTGTTCCGAGAATAAGAAGTTACTTTTTTTTTACTTCTTATTTATGTTTCAAATATATTCTCCGGCCACTTTTCTGTTCGGAGAGTAGAAAAATTAATTGATGTTGTCAAGTGAATTTTTATTTTTTTCTATTATGAGAAGCAAAGGAACAGGAAAATAAAGAAACAAAAAGTTGCCAAACAAAGCCTATAAGATGGCCGTTCAACATTAAAAAAAGGTCAAGTCGAGTTAATTTTATGACATTATGTTGTTAATTATGACATCTCCTTGTATAAACAGTTGTGATTAGAAATAAATATTCAAAGTTAAGGGATTAATTCTTTGGTTATGATGGAACGTTGTAAATCTTTTGAAAATTGTTATGATTAAAAGATTCAATACTTATGATATTTTATTTTTGGCTACAAAGGATCGCAATAAACCCATGCGAAGCGTCGTACTTGGAAAAAAATATGATATTTTGTTTTTATTTACAATGGACTGTTATGAACCTTTTGTAAATCATTGTTAATGAAACATTCCAAACTTACGATGTTTTGTTCTCTATTACAATAAAAGATCACAATTATTTGTATATCATCATCTAAAGAGGAGTCGATTGATATTGGAATGCTCGCCTATCTTTGAAATGGAAGTGATTATTGGATGATCAATAGATTTATTTTCTCATTTCTAATTTTTTTTTTTGATGAAAACGATCATCGATTCATTTATTCTTTTCTTCTTCGAACTCTCTCCCTCAATTCCGTGGCATCCACAGTAAATTTTTAAAATTATCCAAATTTATTATATTTTACTTTTGATTTACGACATGGCAGCTTTCTATTTTTGATTGCAATGGATGGTTCAAAATTTAAAATCCCAAATTTATGGTTTTTTGTTTTCATGTAACGTCGAAACATATGTATACCATTGTGATTTTGAGAAAAAAAAAAGAGAATAATTTTCTCCATAGAAGAAAAATACTTGAGATCAATTTTCTCTTTAACAGTTTCAAATAATAACTAGAGACTTAGAAAGTTACATTTATGTTAGGAAAAACGAAAATTTGTATTTTCATGCTAATACATTATCAAACTTTGGATTTTAAAAATAAAATAATTGGGTTAGCAATCACTTGGAATGAATAATAAAATTGCACGATTTATCATTTGTTGGATAGATATCAAATATAACGAATAGTTCGAGCTGAAATATTCAAAAGTATATCTTACCGTCATGAAAGATTATGGATTGATCGAGTCAGCAATCGCTTGGAATGGAAAACGAAATCGCATAATGTTATGTTTTTGATAACCATCAAACACGGCGAATAGTTCTAGCTGAATTATTCCAAAAATATATCTTACTATTATGAAAGATTATGGATTTTCACATTTAATGTTTTTTATTAGTTCTCCATTCGATGTTCCCGGTGAAACGTCCGAGGAAGACGAGTCGCCGCCGATCAGTTTCCGACGAAGCTCTTCCTCCATTTCCAGTTTCGCCCCGGCGTTGTTTCCGATCGATGGATTCGGTTGCGAGATTTGGAGCTCCGGTTATGGAAACCTTCGTTTGCCCTCGCTTTTGCATGGCGCCAAACAAGGAAACAAATCCGAGACTGCGAAACGATACTGTTGCTCCTCAAAGGTGAAGTCTTTCTGTATTTTGGTCTCTTCCGCATCCCGCCTCGTTTAGAATCGAACCGGCAGTGAATGCTCGACCTTATTCGAGCGTTTTTTCTCTTTCTGGGTATGAATCGTACGACGAATTGGTGAGTTTGGTATGCGTAGTCTTGGTTAATTGTCGCGTACGTGAACTGGGTCGGTGATCTTGCTCGTTACATGTTATCTAGAAGCGATGTTTTTTGCGAGAAATTTATTGATGAAGAATAGTTGAGTAGCGATTGCAATTCGCGCCGGTGCTGTTAAATTTGGGAAGCGTCTACATTGGGTTTTACTTGGCTCGTTGTCTTTGCAATTCGCGCTAGAAAGGACGCGATTTGTGGGATTAGTCTTGTGTGAGTCGCATTGTCGCGTGTCACATTCGAGGACTTTCTTGTGTCGAAATCCATCGCGCGTGAAAACTAAGTGGAGGTGATTTCGTGAGTTGAATTTGCGGCAGGAAGTCGGTTGAGAATGGGAGAACGGGGGGAGCCTTGAAGGATTGAAAATTGTTGGAGGTTGTATCACTTTGAGAACTCGAGATGAGCATGAAGATGACATCTGGCGCATGCTTTGATGAAGACAGATGGCATTCCAAGTGTGGCATCCTGACTTTCTCTACCTGGAAAATGAGATTGGGTCGAGCTTGCCTTCTCATGAGAAGATGTAATTGCATACTAACCTTGATAAGAGCTGTCAGTAAGCACTTCTAGAGTTCGAGGGTGTTTCAAATTCTTTAAATACTTATTAGTCTAGAACTCTGGTTTGAATCAAATGGGTTAGGCACTTCAGTTATTTTCAGCAAAAAGCTCATAGTAACTGCCTAAGTTTCAGCTTGCTTTATGTTTCATGGTGTCGGTGACAACTCAAAAGGCCATTATTATATGTTTTTCTCTTTCATACTTCCTGTATCTATGCTTGGTTTTGGGGAGATTAAAATAGTCTCAACTAATCTCAAGGTTTTCTATCATATGCATTGTGCATGTTGAATCTTGTAGTATCTAGGCCTCTTATTTGGTAAATACACCGAGTGTCATCTGTAGGTGAAAAAGGTTATTAGCAGTAAGCAAAGATGCTTCGCTTGGTATTATTTTTTTAAAATTATGGTGCGGCAAAAACATGTTCTCACTCCTGATACCGAATGTATAAAGTGCTCTGTACGTATCATTAATTTCATATTGCAGAAAAGACAAGGTGCATCTTTGAATTGCAACTCAAAATGGTTTTTCTTTGAAGTCGTGAGGCTCAACTTTTTGGCAGGACAGTAATTATCAAATCCATATGTAATTAATGCTATTAAAGCCATATCAGGCAAGGATAGAAGGTATTTAGCACCAAGGTTGTTTAATTGTACTGCCTCGCTGATTTGTATTCAGATGACCCTCGATATCAGGCAGGAAAAATAGAAAACTAGCAACAAACGGTTGTGTGCTTTGATTACGGGAAGTTCTATATGGGTCTAGTTATTAATTTGCTGAATTTAGCCTTCTGGTGTTTGTTGGATCACAAAGAAATTTTCCCCAATTATTGAAAGAAACCTCTTGACAGAAGTGAGATTTGTCCTGCGACGGTGAGAATTGATCAAGATCGTTCCAATTGGTTGCTGAATTTTCTTCTGTATCAGAGCATTTGCATGTATTTCTGTCTATCAGATCTTCCTTGAATTTCCTTCAGATGGGAAAGTGCTGAAATTTCAAATCTCTTTTGTTCCTTTGTCTTCTTTTTCATCATCACCTACCATTTTCTATTTTTCAGATGTTTGAAGAGCCCTGGCTTGAACTTTTTCTCAACGAATCCATGATCTTGTGATTTTTCTTTTCTTTTCTGAATATTTTCTGGATTTTTTTTTTTGGGTATTATGAACGGCTCCACTGAGGCTGTATATGCGAGCTCAGAATGCTGAAAATCTGAATTTGATAGATAGTTCATCTGTTGCTGAATCGAATTTTGCTGTTGACAAGACTTTTGAAGGGATTGTCTCAGTGCTGCCAATTAGAGTGTTTTAATCATATGTAACGCATTATTTTAATTTGTTTTTCAACGGTATAAACGTTGACTCAATCTACTACTATTTTTCTGATTTAATTTTCTTTTAAAGCATCATTTAGCTAAATGCGTCCGTTTTTCATCATTTTATGCAAATTCTCCTGGAAGATCTCCCCCAGTTTTTGCTGGATTTTGTCAGAGAGTTTTCTTTTTCTGGGTTTCTTTTGTTATAAAATGAAGACTGTAAATGATTGCTCTCCTATTTGAAAGTGTTTTTGAAGTATTCTGCTCAGAAAAGTTTTCAATACTGAAAACTGTCTGTGATTCTTTTTCAGAAGCTGAAATCTGGAAGTTGTTACATGGATCAATTGCCTTCGCCTTCGTCTTCGACATCCCCCTCCTCCTCCTCCTCCTCCTCCTCCTCCTTCTCTCCACCTAAGGAGCATTCATTGTCAATTGGTGTGGAAGTCTGGATGATTGCTGAGCAAAGGATTCAAGAGATACTATCTGCAATTCAACCAACTCCATTGTCTGAGGAAAAAAGACAGCAGGTTATTGAGCATGTTCAGAGAATTATCAGAGGTCATTATGGGACTGAGGTGAATATTCTTTGACATATACCTTGTATGCTTCAATGAATATCTTTAGCAGGATGAGGTTTTCTTCTTTGACATATACCTTGTTTGAATCCTTAGTCCACTAATATTCAAAGCAACATGAGGGCTGTCCTGATGGAGCTTGATCTGCCAGAACTGGCGTTGCACAATTATTTTTTTGCGGACTATTCAATTACACTCGAATGTCAATGTTGTTATATGCAGGTAGAATTTATACTGGCTGCAGGGTTATGGTATAATGGTTAATGAATTATATTACCTAGTGTCATCATTGAAGGTTGTTAAATGATTGTTTGAGAATTACAAAGCTTGCCAATTCTTATTATTAATATGTAATGTCTGCGGGATGATCTAGATACAGCTTGGAAATTCTGATACAGAATGTCTTCTTTGTCGTACATACGTTATATTTTGAGTCATTTCTTTTGAGATGTCTGTCTCTCAAAGGATGTACATGTAGGACCTTTTATTTATTTATTTATTTTTTCAAAGATAACCTATAAGCTTATTTGGGGATTGATGAAATCTGGTTTCTTTTAATATTAGAAGAATAACAGGTTTTTTCTCCATGGGTGAAATTTCACAGGTCTTTGCATTTGGTTCTGTGCCTTTGGGAACATATATTCCTGATGGAGATATTGATTTGACAATCCTTTGCTATAATGATGAGGAAGAAGCTTTTGCTGTAGAGATTTGCAAATTTCTGGAAAATAGACGGAAGGATCCAGACTTCCAAATAAAGGACATCCTTTATATTAATGCTCAGGTTAATCTATAATTTCTTTTTGATTATATATAAAATGATGAGCTGTTCCATTTATCATCTTTGAGATACATGTCCTTTCTTTCAGTGTGTTGCTGCTTTTTTCACCTATTGCTATTTTGGGTGCTTCATATTTTGAGCTTTGGTACATAGACCAATGAATATTTGATTGCTGAGTCGGTAATTTTTTATCTATTTATGACTGATTAAGTCTCAATGTTGATTCTTGTGGGTATTGTTTTCGTGTCATGTTCTTGATTTTGCTTTCTGATCAATCAATCTTTGTCCAAATTTTGGATACAATATGTCAAAATGGTATCTTGGTTTCCCAGTGGACTGTTTGCTTGCAGCCATTACCATTCACATTGCATATGAATGACGTTTAAAGACGATCCTTCCTGTATTGAATATCTTTATTTGTTAGATCCAAATGCAAATACTTTGGCTTGACGCCCTCATGCCTCTGTGATCAAGGAGTTAAGTCGTGACTTTGAGCATCCTAGTTGATTATAGCGTGCCAAATAAGTGTGATGAGCCAAGATTGTCGTCATTAAAGTAAAGAACTTTATAGATGTAAATACAGGCTGATGCTAGTGTGGCTGTGTGAAATGCTTACCACAGAAACTACAAATGATTGCCATGTCATCTAGACGGATTTGGAATTGTTAATGCGGTTGTAAAAAGCGACAGTATGAACTCATGGTTAGGCCACTATGAGTTTATTACCTCAAAGTAAGTCTTTGATGGTAGGTTTCTTCAACCTCGAATGCATAAGAAGCACAAGTGCTAGTATCCAGATCAGGATCAAAGGTTGTTACGATCATTTGACCTAAACTTTCCAAATAATCCAAATCTCAAATAGGTTACACATTTGTTAATTTCTGTTTTCATTCTAATTAATAAAGCGATTGATTGATAACCGCCTAGCCTCCAATACTTCTAGGTGATTTTATTTCCATTCAAGTTCATCTTATTTAGGTTGAAATTCATATATTTAGAGATTCCTGGTTTGAAAATAAATTGTAGTTAAAGTTCCCATTGTAAAGTGGAAAAAGGCCTTCAAATGAATATTCATTTCGTGCTTTCATCTTAAAAAAGTCTGGATTTTACTTCCCAATTATTCGTCTTTATATATATTCCTTTTGAAATTTCGAGGATCTTACTACCTGTAATCCAATATTATTGACTTATCTTTCATTTAACCCTATCTGCCTGTGGGGTGTTCTTTGAATTTCAAAAACCTTGATAATGGTTGATGGTGCTAGAGTTGGCAAGCTAGCTTGGGATTGCAACGGAGGCCTCTTTGGCCTATAAAAAAGAGGCCAAGACCCTTAAGCTTGAGACATTGCTCCCTTCTTCAAGAGTATTTGAACTTGTATATCTTTCTGGTGGCTCAATGGCTCCGACATATTCTAAATTATGCATTAATGTCAACTTCCATGCACATGTCGTCATACCAAATCTGTCTTGACTATCTATGACGTCCCAAATTTGTTTATACACAATTTGACTAATCTAATTTTTTTTTGATTTGATTGACTTAGGGAAAGGTTGGCTTAGTTATATTTTCAACTCTGTTGGTACAAGTGGGTTGATTGGATTGGATTATTAGATTTTTATCGTGGTCGAACCCGGTCAATTTAATCACGTTTTTTGAAACATGAACAATACCAGCCACTACCTGTGAAAAATCCAAATTCTGGCTCTCATATGGATGCTGTAAGTTTGGGGAAAGCTCCTATTATTGAGAAAATCGTAGTTGCTGTTCTTACAACCCTCCCCTTGGTAACATACTAAGAACTTGATGAGGAAGGACGAATCTCTTTAATACCCGAGTTGTGCTCAACTGGGCATTTGGGAGCTTTGTACACAGACAACTGTAGCATAGGAGAAGCAGGAATTTCATTAGTGCTTGATGATCACCTCCTTCCAAGTTGTAGTATGGCTACCTCCCCACTCTCATCAAAATCATATGTAGAGTTCAATGGGGGAGACTAAAAGGAGAAAGATCGTGAGAAGGGTTGGCATATGTTTCACTTTGAGGGTTTAATTTTTTAATTGAATAGGACTGGATGGTGGACCTTTAAAGCATAATTCATATCTTAATGGATGCCCATAACCATGTGAGCTATTGTAGTTTGCCTTAAAAACAAGAATTTTGGTAGCTCTAGTGGCTTGCACACTCAATTTTAAGGCTTGATCTTGTCCATCTTTCTTATTAGAGGGGCATGGCGATTATTTTGTAATCAAAACTAAAAGATTGAGTGATAACGGCTAAGTTATTTATGCCACATCACCCTGTGCAATTAATTGTAGCTATTAAGTAGGAAAGAAAGTCATTCGTTTTCTAGAACTTCTGTGGCTCTGCCTCACTTTGTTTCATGTGATGTAGTCGAAAAGAAGTTACAAAATATCGTTGAGGGATCTAGATCTTTGGTTTTTTTCATTCGTATTGTTATCATCCTGTCCTGATTCTATATAGTCTTCTGATGTTCTACTTTTATTTTTTTGTTTCTCTCTATTTTTGTCCATGTACTTTCCTGATGTACTTGATTTTTTCTACTAATGAAACCCTTTATTTTTCTATCAAAAAAAGGAAAAGTCCCACCTCAAAATGTCTATTCTAGTTCACATTAGCAAACTATATGGCATGATCTTTGTCATATATTGGTTCCGTTAGCTAAAATTGTTGGATCAAGGGAAACCGACAGATGTTACGGATCTGATACAATTTGCCCAATGTGGTTTTGGAATGTTGTATGCTTTTTACTTTTGCTTTTACCTATACTTTTACCTTTGGTGGTTTTACCAACTCACAACTATTTACGTATTGAGATCTAAGGTCATTTAAAACCATGTAGATTTTTTCACACTATTTTTTTGAAATTAATAACATAAATTATTTTTGTCTTGGTGGATAAGTCGCTGAGTACTTATCGATTCATTAGAGGTCCCTGTGAATGGATCCTACCGATTAGTGATTTGAGTGCTTGTACCTACAATTTTAAAATTAGGCTATATCTATTACTTTTTTTTTTTTCCAAATTAGAAAAGGTGTCAATTAAAGATAATTCCAAATTGCGTACTGGATTTTTTCTTGGAAAAATATTATGAGAATGGTGATGGGACAATCAGACAAGTAGAATTAACTTGTGGTGAAGTGGCCAGTGACTAGTGAATGGGGTGGTTTGCTGTCCTATCAGTGGCGATGGTGACAAAGTGCCCTCGGGGGCAGATATAAGGAAAAGAGCATATCAGATGGTGTTGGTGATTCATTTTAATGGTAACGGAGGTCAGCTTGTTTGTTTCAGAGGCTGGTGGCAGATGGTGGTCTGCTAAACAATTGCTAGCATGGGGATGCCATTAGGTGGTGAAGTAATTGCAGATTGATTTAAATGAAAGTGATAATTGGTCATAAATCAGAAACTCCAGAAGCAAAAACAAGAAAATAATAGGTTTTCTTTCATTCAACTTTTTCATAACGAAACCTGTCCATTACTGCCAAATAACTATATAAATTACAGTCATGGAAAGCTACATCTAGTCCTTTTACCTGTATGTTGTCTTTGTACTTCAGTATCATCATCATGGACTTGACCCTTAATTTGACTCTGTGTGCTGTATAGTCTTTGATGGCATGTTGACTCTACTGTCGAGGATAGATCAGCTATTGAGTCCGATATGGTATAGGGTTTACCGTGACAGCACATTGGCTTGCTCTTCGTCGGCCATAATGAGGAGAAGTCGTATTTTGTGTTGTGGCGGCTAAATTAGTGCTTTTAGAATATTGTTACTTGGCCTAATCAATCTAATTTCACAGCTGTCTGATTGTCAAGAGATGCCCGAGAATCGGGAATTAGAATTAATAGTTTAATATGGGATCCACCTGTCTTTTTCAATTCTTCTTCTTTATCTAGTTAAGGAGCTGACTGATTAGGAAATTGTGAACGTTGATTACAATGTCAGAGTGATTTGAAGTAGGATTCTTTCCTTTCCTAGTGATACGAATATTGTGGTCCCTTCTTATACTGAATAGAATGACTTACAAGCTGGTACACTTACATATTGTTATTTGTTGCCAGATTAGGCAAGTTATTGTTATAAAGCTAAATAAGAGCAAGTTAGCGGAACAGACAATTAATTTCTTATGCAGATTTGGGGCCATAGCATGTCTATTGTAGAAATTAATCTGGCATGTCTATTGTAGAAATTAATCCGATACGGACATCCCTTTCTTTTGTGTAGTTACTGATGGGTCAAGTAAAAGACTACTATTGGAAACGTAGTAGGAAATTGTTTTGCGGGAGAATCACAGTAGCATAATACCTGGAGGAAAGTATTAGGAAATTGAAAACCATTGTAGGAACATATTTTTTACTCCTTTTATAGGTTCATTTGTGAAAGCCTTGATTTAAATCATATTGATGCGGATAATCAGATAAGTTATAATCCCCAAGTTCCAGAATCGAGGGTGGCAAGTTCAGTGAACCTCTCAAATTTGGAGTTTTCCTTAGCACACGCAGCTTTCCACTTTGCTATCCTGGTAGAAATGGTCAAATCTGTTCTCATAGATGTAAGATATGTTGTGTGGATGATGATTATAATGGACAAGCTGTACTCTCCATAATTTTATCAGTGTAAGCATGAAGTGTTTTAAATCTTCAGTTTCTTCTTTGCGGACCAAACTTCTTTCATCATTCTGTGAAATGCAAAGTAGTACTTCCCTTAAGTGAATGGAACTCAGATTATCTAGTTTGAACTTGATGTTTGGTTTCTTGTGGCAGGTAAAGATCGTAAAATTCTGTATGGAGAGCATAGCAGTGGATATAACTTTCAACCAGCACGCTGGGCTGAGTACTCTGTGCTTTCTGGAGCAGGTATTATCTAAAATTTAGCTGAAAATATAGGTATTGCGTGGGGAAAAGTATTTTATGCGTTGGTCACATGGCTGATGTCGTGTGACCGACCAATCACATTGCTCGCATATATATGCTTGTCATCCTATGCAGAAATTTAATTTTGGAATCAATAACTTTGATTGACTTGTTAACCGTCAGATGAGATACTTTCTCCTATTGGGATTTTAAGACAATTCCCAGTAACTTATGGTGGCCCTAACAAAGACGGTTAAGTTAATGTGATCTTGATTATGTGTTTCTGATGAGTGTGATGCTTCCAGGTTGATGAACTAATGGGGAAAGATCATCTTTTCAAACGAAGTGTTATCTTGATCAAAGCCTGGTGTTTCTATGAGAGCCGAATTCTTGGTGCTCACCATGGCCTAATTTCAGCATATGGGTTGGAAATGATGGTCTTGTACATCATCAATCGCTTCCATTCATCTTTGAATGGTCCTTTAGGGGTGTGTATTCTTTGTTTGAAGAATCCTTGATGCATGCAAAAGCAGGAGGCATTGATTTGAATTACTGTGTATAGGTATTATACAGGTTTCTGGACTACTACAGCACATTCGACTGGGACACTTTCTGTGTGAGTGTATATGGTCCGATTGCAGTAAGTTCGCTCCCAATACTTGAACGTAAGTGGCAGTGGATTGTCCACATGTTTTTCATTTGCATCTAGAAGCAGATAGAGCAAATGCCTTCTCTTTGTGTCCACTCTTCCTGAATAACCTTCTCTGTGCTTTTCACAGAAGAGCTGCCAGAGAACGATGGTAGTACTCTACTTCTTGGTAAGGAATTTTTCAGAAGCTGCGAGGCAATGTTTTCTGGCCCAACTAATGCACTCAAGACAAGAGCTCTGGGGTTTCCTGTTAAGCACCTAAATATTCTGGATCCTTTGAAGGACAACAACAATCTAGGGCGTAGTGTAAATAAAGGTAGCTACTATTTTGCCAACCCATCCTACCTTTTCTCTCAGTTTTAGATGAGTAAAGTAATAGCTCTAAGCCGTAGGCTTCCCTGAAGGGATGAAAAGCATAAATCGGATACCCATGCTTTTATAAGCTGCCATTGCCATGCATGACAATGAGGGGGTATTCTATGCTGTGAGAATCTAAGACTTAGATATATTCATCGGAGTGGTTGATACATACTATTATTGTCATCAAAGAAATTGACAATACAGATTGTTGTGTCACTGCCTTACTTTTTTGAGTTGCCATGAACGACAATGAGCAAGTTTTTGATATCGTGAGACTGCAAGACTATTGGACGTTAATCTGGCTAGAGTTGCCAGTGTTTAATTTTTCTCACATTGCTAGTGTTCTGGATCTTGACCTTCTCGACATGCCACTTCTTTCACCTATTAGATAATCCCGAAGGTCCAATCCTTTTACAGTAAGAGCATAGATTCTTCCATCATAACAGCGATGAACTTTTTCTGATATATATTCATTCAGAACATAACTAATTTCTATGTCTATGCTTGATGAGACCAAATATTGATGATTGGAAGGGCATCACATCTTGGTTCTTTAATGGTGAGCTGTTTCCTGAGATTATTTGCTTAGTCTGTTGATAATGACTCTATGAATATGTCCAGCCAATTTCTATCGGATGAGATGGGCACTTGCTTATGGGGCCCAAAAGCTTGGTGAGGTTCTCATGCTACCTGGAGAGAGATTGCTCGAAGGGATAGAGAGTTTCTTTCAGAATACTCTGGATAGAAATGGAAGAGGGGTGAGGCCAGACGTAGAACTTCCAGTTTCTGCATTTGGCACTGGGAATGTTGAAGTAGCTGATCTGACTGGAGATTTTCCGAGTTACTATAACAATTTAGTTTGTAGTCAGTGGCATTACGAGTGCAACTTATTTGCTGATGAGCTGAATACTCCACTATCATCCCAAGTTCAGAACAACAGTACATTGGATGTGCTACAGCGATTCCCAAGTCGCAATCGAGCTTCACTCTTTCGAAAAGGCACAGATGTTTTCTTCCCAAAGCCTCTCAACTGCTATGAAAGTACTCATGGGCTATCTGCTGCCTTGTTGGAGACTGCAGAAAATGTAAACATACGTGCGAAGAATCCTCCTAACCGTGCAACAGGTCCTGTCACCCACCGTGCTATGGTAATTATCTAATTCCCTGAGACTTCGATTTTATGGTGAATTAGATTACTGGTCTCTAGCTCTTTGAGTAACATGCAGTGAGGACTTGAAGTTTCATTTTCAATAGATGAGCTTCTCTGCATATTCATTCAGTGGGAACCTTCGATGTGGTATCCATCCACACTCAAATGGCATTTGATTTACGAAATACCATATCATCTTACTGCTAGATTTGCTCCTACAAGAGGTCAGAAATTTACAAAGAGCAATGATTACCTATTTTTGGACTTGTTTCTCTGGACTTAAATGTGTGAAGAAATAAGGAACCAAATTTAGGCAATTTCAAAGAAAGAGAGAGAATCATAGTTAAATTCTTAAGGGCGATGTCCTGGACATGTTGAGTGTTTCGTTTGGTGATTATAAATACAAATATAGGTTGGGTGTTGTATTATGATAATCAAAGGTCTTGTTCGACCTACTCATAATCTATTCTTCCTATATTTGTAAAGCAGTGGAATGATTAGGAAAGCAATGCTTAACTGAATTATTTGAGAATGCAGAGCCATCGGTTTGACAGAAGAACGCGGCAGCGGACTAGGCCGATGAGTCCCGGATCTACTGTCCAGGATGCAGAAGCAAAAACAACTGAGATGGAAAGCAGGGATCATTTTCTGGTGATGGATGGGGTTGAAAGTTGTCTGAACTCTACAGCAATTCAGATGGAAAATGAAGACACCAGGGAAACTGAGAACTGTCTTGATCTTTCACTCGAGGCTTTCCCGCTTCTTCCCTGCCGTGAGAAGTCGACGCCGCATACCTTGAGGTTTGGTACTTATGAGTGCCCTGGACTGGGTCAGTCAGGTCATTTCGCCGGGGAGTCATCGGGGAGTGTGCCAATGACGGATGTTAAGGAGCAGCCAGATTCATCACTGGAGAGCACGTAGGGCCTTCCTTTTCTCTGTACGAGTTTACTGAAGCAATGAAATATCAAAAGTTGATGGCATAATTCCTGCGTTAAAACTGTTTGCACAGGACTCTGACTGAAGTTGTCCAGTGTGGCGATGAGGACTTTCCGCCACTGTCCTGGTGATGGATTGTTGAGCATATAGGTGATATGAGACGTTTGCTGAACAAAGAGAGTTCTATATCTTGAGCCTGAACTTAACTTTATTTACCTATCTCATGCCCGGTTCTGATTTTGACAACCAGATCTAGTTCTTTTCTTTTTCTCCAAAGACATGAACAAACCATCTTAGGAATGAGCCTAGCTGCAAATGCTGCAAGTGGCGTGCGGATGTTTTGTGCTCCCAACAAATTATTGGCGAGTGGAGGATAATTGTCTGAGAAATTTTTTACTTGGTGATGAACTTGAGACAATTTGTTTCTGGTTTCTGCGACTGGCCTTTATTGGAACTAATGATGCTATCTAATATTGTGCCCAAATTGTTCACTGACTAGTTTAGTGATCAATTGCATGTTGATTACGAAAATAACTCTGTTCAAAGCTGAACTACACTTACCAGAACCAAGCAATGCATCTTTTGCCATCCTAAAAATTCTTGAACCCTTTTTTCTCGTGTTTTTGTGGCGAGAAATTTCCTTCTAGAAACCAGTACGATAGATACGACGAATTTGAGAAAGGTAGAATTAAATTCACACATGAACGGTTTTTCTCTGCATTTCCCAAGGTGATACAATGAATAACCAAAAGCTGAAACTTTGGCCAGTTCTCTCATATGAATCTACACCTTATAACATTATTCTTCGAGAGTTTCAAATGGGCTGCAGAACTGTATTCAAGTAGTACCGCCCCAATGCAAAACCACACCTATGGGTGGTGAACTAGATCTCCCAATGAGATACCGTATTAGGCGTGAATTTATACACGTGGCAATCATGTGCGTTGACTCGAGAACTGAACGACGATACTGCATCATCTGCAACTTGCTCGTGCTGTGAAACCAAAGTATATTAGAGACTAGCGAAAAGTGAAAAAGACCAATAGCTGGTTTATTACTTCATATTGACAGTAGATATTGTTTCACGCTAAGAACGCCCTTCGCACACCCTTACCTTCCACAAATCTCGAACAGAGACACCAGTGCTGGATTCAAGCCCAATTGCTTCCCAATTAGCAGTGATGGTTGCAGCTTTTGAGCATCGGTTCCACAGAGCAACAACCAAGTTGTGTCCCGA
Organism: Eucalyptus guilfoylei; assembly: GCA_016097605.1. NCBI lineage: Eukaryota > Viridiplantae > Streptophyta > Magnoliopsida > Myrtales > Myrtaceae > Eucalyptus > Eucalyptus guilfoylei. The sequence goes on from CM027869.1 coordinate 1,344,452, forward strand.
CAATGGTCCTGCCCAAACCTGATGTCCAGTTTCGCCTATAATTATCTTGTGGATAGCAAGATGCTTTATGAAATTGCATTCAAAAGTTTTATCGAGAGACTCTTTAACTGACAATTCCCCAAGCGCAGGGCACTCTGTTTGAACATAAAAGTCTACGTTGGCATTTGTTTCCAAAGAAACATACTATGCAGACATGATTAAATCCCAATGTCCAGCCAGAGTGGCTGTGTTAAGGGTAACCTCTGTGACCCTGCCTTTAAGTGATTGAACTCAATGGTTTCATTAGATTTCAGGGGGAACCCAACTTTGGATATGCTCATGTCGGGTTACCCCACAAATAGAACTCTCAAATGCATGTCTAGACTCTTAACAATTTTGCTATAAGATGGTGCAGTATTACCTGCTTGCAACCATCTGTACCAGAAGAGTGAACCCTCCTTCCCTGGACCCCAAGTGAATCTGTGACAAGAAAAGATTGTTATTTTACAAGTCACATAGAGGATTAACAGTAAATTGTGTACTTAGACCAGAGATTCGGTACAGATTATATTATCGTTTACAAACACCTCGTCCTCAAATCATGTGTTGTGGGGGAGAAAAGTGGGGTCAATCTCAAGCTTTACCTTGGTTTACAGCAATGACTTCTGCATTGCTTAAAAGCTCTAGTGTTTCTGCAGTCATGTTTCTCACGTCACAACCAATTAAAAGAGGGGCCTGCACAATAAAGCTACAGTATATAATAACTAGAAAATCAAAATATCCATATTAGAACTTTGGTGTTTTCTGAAACAAAATTTTGCCATGCTATTGCATGGATAATCTGATTCTCTGATTCCTAAGGATTCCTAGGCAGAAGTTCTTTGGCGTTGATGCCATGAGTTAAGCAAGACTCATGAGGATAAATAAGGAGGCAATGTATATTGGCCTAATGAAGTTGCGGTGGTTGAACTGTGCGGACCTGACTAAACATCCTCCGTAGACTTGCTTCATAGTGAAGCAGAGAAGTAACTTCACTTGCAGAATGACTCCGCAAATTATTTAATTACCCTATAACCCAGAAGTGATTATATGAAAACAAGAAATTGTAGGGAAACCTTCATTAGAGCCCAGATGCTAAAATGAGCGCGGTATTCCTGGTAAGTCATTCCTCCATTGCCAACTTCGAGCATATCAGGATCTGCTCGAGAAAATAAAAGCTGAGAACTGAAGATCACCATATATTCATATAATCAAGTGTGTATGCGAAGCATGTCTGGTATGATGAATTATACCATTCCATCCACCAGGTCCTGCATAGGCTGCCCACTTATTATTCAAATCTGCAATAATAGTCATACTGGAAAATGGAGGAGACACTTAATCAGCAACTTTCATGAGCTACAATTTGTGCACCAGAATTATAGTGGATTCTGATGCTGGCAAACAAATGATTCGCTCTCTTACTTTTGAATAATGCATCTGGATAGAGGATGCTCCAGACAGTACAAGACAAAAGAACAAGAACTTCACATTAGATGCTCTGTTGCACTAAATGCAATGCCATCGTCACTGTTTTGATTAGTTCATAGATGTACCCTAGAATTTTCTAAGGAAAATGTCTGCCTTCGTTAAAAATGACACAGCACCTGAGATCCAGAACTATCCAGAAAGATGCTCAAAATCACTAATGACACCCAAATTTATCATGCATACCTCCCAGGGCATTTGCTAGTGCTTCTGCTTTGTTTAGAATGATTTATGTGATGTTATGCTTGACTTGCCACTCCAAAGTCAAATTATCTGCTCCTATGAGTTAAAATATGTTGGCAGCCATTACTGTAGCTCCTTGGTCTCAACACAGGAAACACTCATGAATCAATGTAGAAAGCTTATCTGCCTAATAAGCTTATGAAGCGACGGACAGTTCTCACTTTTAATTCCTTTCACCTTAAAACCAGAATTACAGGACTAAATCCCCATTGCATTGATGATGTAGTAAGAGCCTACCTTACCCAAGAGTCATTTATGTCATCTGTTGTGCGCCAACTATTCCCAACTTTGCCTGCCCATAAGGCAGGATCATCAACACCCCTGCCCAACCAAGAACAAATTAATTTTTCTGCATACTGGAGAAACACTAAGCTACTAGCACAGCCAGACTAAAGCTTTACCATTCACAGAGGGAGTAGAAAATCGTCCTTCCCGTTGCATTTAGAGCGTCACGCATTGGTGGATATCTTGAAAGTAGTTTAAGTCAATTTCAAGGCACTCAAAAATTAGATTCTGAGAGAGAGAGAGTTGAATGAGAGAAACCTTTCTTCTGGTTTGATTCCCAGATTGTAACAGTTGTCATACTTCAAATAATCCACACCCTGACAATACAACATAAGTAAGAAAAGGAGTTTATGACTACAGAAGCAACTAGAACTATTTTGAAAGAATGATCTATATTGGACCGTTGATAAGAAAAAGAAAACTAACAGAAGCGGGAAATATGAGCACACATAAAAACGAAATTGAAGCCAGTTCACTCAAATTTCTAATTTATTTCCAAAGTAAATAGGATATGAAAGACCTTTATTATAAGAGGAAATAAAAGCATTTGCAAGTATTACCATAAATGTTGCGCTTAATTTAAAAGAATCACTTCAAAGGTGCTTATGTCAGGGATTTACAGAGTACGGGTCTGACTTTGAATGAAACCAATCAGCAATAAGGTGACAGAAACTCACCCAAGAAGCAAAGAGCTCTGCATCATCTTTTTCATGGTACAATGATCCAGGTCGAACTTGACAAGTAAAAATCCTTCAAGAGCATTATGTGAGTTAGTGAAAACAGAGACGTCAAAGAGCAGTCACTCAACTTAAAGCCTTCATGCTATGAAGATAATGCCGCTATATTTAACCTCATCATACCCAGCATCAGAATAAATACCGAGCTTGAGGCCTTTGTCATGTACATAATCAGCAAGCGCTTTAATCCCTGATGGGAAAGTTTTTGGATCAGGGACCAGTTGACCCTACAAAACGAAGGAACAATATGAGGGGGTTTATTTAATTCTGTTTATAACACTCCGAGGTCACAAATATAGATAAACAAAGAGAATTTCCATTGGGGTGAATCAATGAGCCACTTTAGCTAGCTTGATCATATCAAATTTCTTGAGAAAGTACATTTTTTGAATGGACTGAAATTTGCCTTCCCCTCCTCCATCTTACTTGAAGGATCAAAGTTATAGAGAAATATTGCAAAAGCTAGGCGAAGCATATTCAACATTTAGACTATTGCACACTCATTAACCAAAAAGAAACTAGCGGATGCCCGAAAAACCTAATGCTAATATAGAAGATTTAAAAGAGTACGCGAAGCACAAGATTAGGATCACCTTCTTGTTAGGTCCTGCAAGTTAATGATCTTAGTGAATCTCATAGAAAGAACCCCTCTTTAATGTAAGATGAATCAATTTATCAAATTATCAGAAGTAGAAGTTTGGAGGCAAAACCAATCTCAAGACCCATAAAGAAGGAACAAAATGCGATCTCGATGAGCTAAAACTTTTTGGTAGAAATTCATAGCGTGTAAACAAAACAAGATTTTAGTAGATTTCCGAGGTTGCAGTATGCTGTGAAGGATAAATTTCTGTTAGTAGAAGATAAATCAGAATTACCTCCGGATTTCTCTCTGCAGCAGACCAGCAATCATCTAAAGGAAAAATAGATGCTCTAGTTACATATAAACCAAAAGAAGATTATTTGATTGCATATTCTGGGAAAATAGTGGAATAGTACCTATATTGACATATACATAGCCTAAAGCAGCCAACCCCGTTGAAATGAGTGCATCAGCTGTTCATAGTAAACAAACTATTAGTGTTTATTCATTGAGTGTTCATTGAAGAGATAGACTTTATTACTGAGAAAATACTATCTTATAAGATTTGATCTTTGTCATATCCCCTTTCTGGGACAAGTTAGTGTCGTTGTGCACAACACACTTGATGTGGATATTAGCGAGACAGCAATGTATCCTTATAATTTTAAATACCAGGCATCAATTTTGCTGAGGACTGTCCATAATTTAGGCACACACTGCGTAGCATAATCACTTCACATAATCTGGCTAATTCACTACCCTACTTCAAGAAGCACATTCATGCATCGCTCATCAATTCCAGGAAAAGGATGAAACTAATACAGGAACTGGTCGATATTTCCCACAGAGGGGGAAGAAGTACCTGTTTCTTTGATTACAGTTTCATTGATATCGCAGGCAAAGAAGTTCCAGCTATTCCATCTGCTCAGATCAGATGAAAGTTAGATATAGATACCATGAAGCGGTCGAGGATTGACACAATGGCATTTCATGTCTGACACATGAAAGAACTCATTGAAACAGACATCTAAATCAGAGTCAACTAAGTAGAAGAACCAACATAACCCATAATAATAACTATAAGTCCCAGGACACAGAAACAAAAACTCTGCCCACTCTATGAAAATCTTATGTCCACGTCAAAATCCAGAGCACACTGCATGCAATCCCCCTCCTTTTCTTTGCTGATCAAAACTCATTTTCCCCAACATCCCTCCTTTTTTATCCCACTGCCAATAGCAACACAACCAAAGACATGCAAAAGACTTTTGATCTGCCATATCACTACACACCTATCTAATTCAAGAACAGAAAAGAACCAACGACACGCAAACCATCTAACGCCAGAAAATCATCAAAGAACGAAGCTTTGAAGAAGGAGAACCCGACCCCATTTGCGGAGTCTCAGCCAAGCCATTGTCCAGTTGAAAAATTCCGTTTTTCGAAGCCTCGAAAATGCGACTGAACGTGCTGCTAAAACAGGGTCTCTCGTTTCTTGGTGAAAGGCTCACCACCATTTCGGCGGAAGCTGCATTCAAAGCCCAAATTAACACAGAAAACAGAAGGATTCGTGCTGAAAAAATGCGATTTTGCGCCATCGTTAGGCTCCCCAGAGCTCTGCGATATGGAAGAAGGATGAAGAAGAAGAAGAATGAAGAAGAAAAAGGAAGAAGAATGAAGGAGAAGCAAAGAATATGCTTTGCACAGAGTCGCGAGGTTGAAGAAGATGACAGAGAGCAGACACGTGCTGTACCTTACCTTCATAAGAAGCAGCCCAAAGAACAAAAACAGCATGTTCTATATTTTCTGGATCGGTTTCCATTAACGTACGTTTGTTTTCAAAAAGGATGTCCATCTTGAGAATCCTTAGTCGATTATCCTCGTTTTCCGACAGGATCTCGAGAAGATTAAGGATGAATTTGCCATGATTTAAGAACATAATATCGTCGATGGGCCTTTATTTTTCTTTCCCCAAAATTCAACATGATTTCTTGTTGTTTTTTGTTCAAATTGGTCAATATACTTTACAAAAAATTGCTTACGTGAACTTTTGCGTTAGAAAAGATGCTGACACGGAATCATGGATAAAAGGAATTTTTTTCTTTTTTGCATTTTTCAAAGTGATCTCTTTATTGACTGAAAAAAATTTGCTCTTTCCTTCCCCGCAATTTTTATTTTTTGCTTCCACATGCCATTATCGACGGCAACAACGATTGTGTCTTTGGCGACCATTGCATGGTGGTCTTAACCCTCAAGCAACCCCATTGCAGTGATTGTGTGGCTACCGGATTTGAGATCACCCTACAAAGGCGATTCTCTTCTTTGGCCTAATCAATCCGCTTAAATTCGCTTAAGTCTTATCTAGAACATTCAATTCTACATAGCAATTCTAGCATTCTTTTGTTGCTCACTACTCATGTTTCAAAACCCACTGTAGCAATGAGAAGTGGGGGCATACACGCTTTGCACGCATATATCGCTTTGCATGCTTATATCGCTATTAATGTTTCAAAACCTTTTGTGCCTCACACTTTGCACACATATATCACTTATTTCTTTTGGTCATTAACTTAATGATTTTCATTCATACATTCATAAACCTTAAAGTTTAAACATACATCATAGAAGTTTCAAAATAAATAAGAATCTATAGGGTTTGAGGGGGGTGAGTGGCCCATTAGAAGTAAAGACTTTTTTTTATGGGCTTTGGCGATCCAATTTGCCATTTAATTCGCTTCATCGTTGCACTAAATTAGATCGAGATCCAAAAAAGAAAAAAAACACATAAGCCTCATTTGAGATTAGGCCTCGCTGAAAAGCACACTTGCATCCCATCTTGGCTGATCTGCGCTCAACACCTCCCTTGTCAGATCAAAGTGATTTACTTCCAACTTCGGACACTCCTTAGATCGTGGTCGAAGATGGGTTAGGGTTTCAAAAGAGGGGTCACCTTAGCTTGAGGTGCAAATGAACTTCTTCCATGGTCAGAGCCTATGGCTAGTAATGCAAAAGCCTTAGCGTTGGGGGAAAGGAGTTGCCATTCAGCATTGGGGGAAAGGACTCGCCATTCAATGGCACATAGGGCTCTGTCAAGTATTTTTTTAACATAATTAATCATCCCCTTCCCTTTTATTTGCTCAGATAAATATACATCCTTTACTTTTTATATGGGATAATTACACAAATAGTCCATAGAATTTATAATTTGTTCACCTCTATAACTACTCCAATGTTCTGAGTAATTCTGTTGATAGCTTCTTCAAATATCCACTCAATATGCGCCAAAAAACAGCAAGAACCGAGGATATATAGGTGGGGGGTGCAATAGGAGATGATTAACAATGCAATCTGATGCAACGGTGAATGCGAACAGCCCAGGTTCTAGTTGTGTGCAAGTAATATGATCTGCTTTCCATGCCTTCCTCATATTCCTCATGGTACTGAGCAGGCTTGAAAATTAACACCGGGATTACTATGGAGCCGACCAAACAGAGAAATAGGGCATTCAGTCAATTTTTCCATCGAAAACAGTGGTTTTTCTACCGACCGCAGCGCTTACACAGGGCAGCCACATGCCTTTCGGAATCATTTCGCCCTCCATGCCTACTTCACAAATGCACTTAGTTCATCTAAAAAGATGGTATATACTCATCTCCGGGTACCCATCGGAATTACTAGTCAAACCCATCTTAGCATTCATGCAGCCTCTGTAAACAATAGCTCCAGGGACCCTAAACCTCGCTGACTTGCTATTTCGCCCCTTCCACTACAGAAAGCAACAGAGTTTAAAGCCAGGCAAGTGCTATATAGAAGTTACTGGAGATTATAAACCTCACTGATTGCGCATTCGCCCAATTCTGTGCAGATACATAAGCAGTCATGATTTGTAAAATATGGCCTTTGAAAAGTAAAACGGGGAAAGCAAAGAAAAGGAAGGGGGGGTTTGAAAAGTCAACAAATGAAGCAAAACAAGAACAGTAAAAGCTTCGGCTCTTTTAAGAAGAGAGGGTGAAGACCGATAGCTCAGTGGGAAAGAAAGGAAGGAGAAAGAAGAAAGATGAAAATTTTTCGCACGCTCACGATTCGTGCAACTTGCCAAGCCGACTCAATTCCGTTTTACAATACCGGTGAGTGTTTGCGCTCTTCATTCATTCAATCGAATTAGTTTTGAACTTAGGGCTTAGAAATTCGGAATTATTGGAGATTTGTATGTTGAAGTCCGATTTTGAGTCGTTGAGTTGCATATTTTTATAGAAATGATAATTTAGAATATTATGAAGCTATAGCAATTTGTAGATCTCAATTTATGGTTTACCTGGAATGGAATTTTCAAGTTTGATGTGCGCATTGAACAGAGTTCCAAATAGTAACTTTTGAGCCGAATTTCAGTCGTTTCCAATAGGGTCTTGGGGTGGTTGAGTTGGGGTACATATAGTGTGTCAAAATGGCTTTCTAAGGATTATAAGTTGGCTTGAAACGGAATTTTGCGGAGGAATTATGGCTCGATGAAGTTTAATGTGCGAGTCACACCTAGTGGATAACGATAGGTTTTCGCTAGAAGCAAGCTTTTCGTTAGCACGTAGGTATTGTTTTATCGACAAATAGGCGTAGTATAGTCGAGTTGGTCGTTAGAATATCGTTTTACTTGGTCTTTTGATATTGTTTTGCAGTTATTTGTTAGGAATTCGAGTGCGTCGACTTGAGTAACTGCCTAGTTGGTTTTTGGTTTTTCCAAGGTGAGTGATACTATTTTTTCTTTGTATTTTAAACTCATTTTTTGAAAAAAATTATGGATTAAGTATGCTATGAGTTAAGAATAAAAATAGGATCGAACATTTACTGCTATTTTGTTGTTTGAAAGGGGGAAGTTATCTTTTGACTTCAACTTGAATGATTGCTTATAAATGGTTTGTGAAACCTTTTATGAAAGAACCTTGAAAAGTTCATGATTTATCAGTGTGGTTTTGAAAAATGCTTTCATATGTAAATATCGATTGCTTGAGTTGTGAGATAATTCTCATTTTGGTTGTGGAGTACTGGAGATTTGTGATTGATGGTTGATGCTTAGTTTTCTATGAACCCTGAGAGGTGTGTGGGTATGTTTATACTAGTTTATGATATCCTGGCCAAACAACCAGCTAATAATAGGTGGAGACCTAATCAATGGGGGAATTTTGGTCACTTTGTCAAGGGTATTACGTGTGAGCATTGTTAGATACTTGAGCATGAGATTGGTCAACAGAGTGGATCATTGATGTGCATTTTTATGAGATTGGCCAATGGGCTGGACTATTGGGGTTTGCTTTGTTATTATCAAGGCTATTTCTGCTACAAACATATTATTGGTCTTCAAGGTTTGTTAAATTCTGGATTCTAAAATGTATCTTATTTTAATTAAGGGTTTGAAGTATTTGTATCAGTCTCAAAGAAGAGTTTGAACTCACCAATGTGAAAAGCAATTTCTTTTTTTTATTTTTTATTTTTAATCTTTTAATTTTTTCTTTTCCTAAAAAAAAAAATTTTGAGAAAAAAGAGGAAAACACAAGCAGGAGGGAGCACTCTCTCGGGCCACCACCCCATTGCTAGTAGGGCAGCGACAAAGATCGACGGGATCACCAGCGCCTGGGCGAGGGCCGGTGACCCTTGCCGACCAAAGGCGAGGGCTAGTGTTTTTAATATAATATAATTTAAATTTAATTTGTGTTTGGACGAAAATATCCCTGATTTGGTGGAATATTTCGCCAACCGCCAAGCCGGCAAGATTAAGCCCTTATTTGAAATAGAAATAACTATTTCAGGCTCTTTCTAGAGATTGACGTGGCCACCTTAAGCTCTTATTTGAAACGAGTCAACTTCAGATCTTTATTTGAGAAAGTGAAAGCACTTTGAGCCCTTATTTAAAATAATTTTCTTAAAAGTCTCCCCATTCGATCTTGCGATTGCGTAATATTCTTTAATATAAAAAATCAAATCATAAATAATTTTAAATTGTTGTGGGACACACTTTTTTAGAAACTGTGGCCCACAATAAATTGTTATTCTTACAATAGTCCAAGGACTTTTATGTTAGCAAAGCCCCCATTTTAATGATGGGTTTTACAAGTGGTCCTGAACCTTGTTAAAAATTGCTAATGTGAACTTTTGCGTTAGAAAAGATGCTGGCATGGAAGCATGGATAAGAGGATTTTTTTTTTTAGCATTTTTCTTGGTGATATCTCTATTGACCCAAAAGAATTTGCTCTTTCCTTTGCCATAATTTTTTTTTAAGCTTCCATGTGCCATGGTCGACGGCAAGAGCAGTTCTGTTGCTGGCCATTGTTTTGCTAGCGACCACCGCATCGTGGTCTTTAACCCTCAAGTGACCCCGTTGTAGTGATCGCGTGGCTACCGAATTTGAGATCAACTTACAAAGGCTATTCTCTTCTTTGGCCTAATTAATCTACTTAAATTCGCTTAAGTCTTGTCTAGACCATTTAGACCTACATAGCAATTCTAACATTCCTTTGTTGCTCACGCTATTCATGTTTCAATGCCTCTGTTTACTGCAGCAATGAGAAGTGGGGGCATACATATGCTTCCAATTTTGTGCCTCACGCTTTGCACACATATATCGCTTTTTATTTTTGGATCATAAAGGTGATTTTCATTCATAAACCTTAAGTTTAAACATACATCATTTGAGCTTGTGAAAAATAATCAGAGCTCAAAGGGTTTGAGGGGGGTGAGTGGGCCATTAGAAGGAAGGACATTTCTTTTATGGGCTTTGGTGATCCAATTCACTACTTAATTGGCTTCACAGTTGCACTAGACTAGATTGAAATCCAAAAAAATAAAATAAAAGAAGCCTTATTCGGGAGTAGGCCTCACTGAAAAGCACACTTGTGTCCCATCTTGGCCGATCTACGCCAACACCTCCCTTATCATATCAAAGTGATTTACTTCCAACTCGAGACACTCCTTAGATTGCTGTCGAAGATGGATCAGGTTTTCAAAGAGCAGTGACTTTAGCTTGAAGTGCAAATGAACTTCTTCCATGATTGGAGCCTATGGCTGGTAATGCAAAAGCCTTAGCATTAGGGGAAAAGACTTGCCATTCAATGGCGCAAAGGGCTCCTGTCAAGTCTTTTTTAACATAATCATCCCCTTCCAAAGACTTGCCATTCAATGGCGCATAGGGCTCTGTCAAGTCTTTTTTAACATAATCATCCCCTTCCCTTTTATTTGCTCAGGTAAATGTATATCTTTTACTTTTTATATGGGATAATTATATATATATCGTTCATAAACTTTTAATTTGTTCACTTGGGAGAAGTATATCAGAAGTACCTTAATTTGTGTATGATGCTCACTTTAGTTCATAACTTTTCACCGGCTCATGCAAGTGTCAAAATCGGAGAAAAACGATCACTTAAGTCCTTCCGACAAAAAATTCTTGATAGAAAAATTACGTGGTTTTTATAATTAAAATTTTATTTGATGTGGCATTTTTTGACATTGAAATGATCATTTTTTAACAACAATAGGCACTGAAATGATCATTTTTTTACAATGATTGACACCGAAAGGATCACTTCTTAACTTACTACACGACGTCGTTTAGGTTTTTTTTTGGCATTGAAGTGATCACTTTTTCATTAAGATTGACACCGAAGTGATAACTTTTTAACAACAATTATCATTGAAGTGATCATTTTTTTACGATGACTGGCATTGAAATTATCATTTTTAAACTTATTACACGATGTCGTTTAGAGATTATTTGCTAGCTAGGCATGCCGGTAAGCCATATAAGATCGATAAATTAATAAAATATTGCCATTTCAGGTTTCCGACACTCAAATCAGAGTTGGCACTTAAGTAATTATTTTGTTTTTTAAGTGACACTTAAGCGAGCCTGCGAAAAGTTATTGTATTAAAGTGAGCGCCGTACACAAGTTAAGGCACTTTTAGTGTACTTTTCCCTGTTCACCTCTCCAACTGCTCCAATGTTATGAGTAATTCTGCTGATAGCTTCTTCAGATATCCACTCAATATGCACCAAAAAACAAAGAGAACGAAATATAGAGGTGGGGGGAAGTGCTTGGTTCCCATGATTTGAGCAATAGGAGATGATTAGCAAACAACCAAGGAACCGAATTTAAAATTCTATTTTTCTCCACTTCTGATGCAACGGTGAATGAGAACAGTCCAGGTTCTAGATGTGTACAAGTAACATGTTCTGCTTTTCATGCCTTCCTCATGGTATGGTGTTTAGACAGGCTTGGAAATTAACACTTGGATTAAGTATGGAGGCGACCAAACAGAGAAAGATGGCATTCAGTCCATTTTTCCTTCGAAAACAGCGGTTTTTCCATCCGACTGCAGCGCTTACACAGGGCAGCCATACGCATCTCGGAATCATTCTCGCCCTCCATACCTACTTCACAAATGCACTTAGTTCATCTAAATAGATGGTATATACTCATCTCCGGGTACCCATCGGAATTACTAGTCAACCCATGTTAGTATTCATGCATCATCTGTAAACAATGGCTTCAGGGACCCTAAACCTCGCTGACTTGCTATATTGCCCCTTCCAATACAGAAAACAACATAATTTAAAGCTAGGCAAGTGCTATAGAAAAGCTACTGGAGATTGTAAACCTCACTGATTGCTCATTCGCCCAAATCTGTGCAGATGCAAAAGCAGTCATAATTTGCTCCTCCATTTAGCCTTCAACCACAAGATTTACGAGTGTATAATGATCATAAGTCAGCTGTATTTTGGATGTCTAGCCTACAATTTCAAATAATCCGGGGACATCGACATGGCGTCTCAGCTACTTGGACAATCATGGAACATCCTGTAATCATTATGAACCAATTGCGATTAAATTCTTGACCTGTGCAATTAGCCCTGATTCAAAGTGGTTTGCACGTAATTGGTGAGATTTCAATGAAGAAGTTCTACACCAACTAAAGAAGCACTTATGTTCGTTCATCCTACTACAGATGGCATCGATGGTCACCATGACGCGGTGTTAATGTAAAACTAATTCAAGAAAATCTTTAGTTTGTGGGAATGGTGACGAAATGATAACATAACGCAGTCCTCATCTTTGGAGCGTCCCACGTCGGGCAGTAACTACCCCACACGCCACAACTAATCGAGTGCTTGTAATAATGAGTGCACCGACGGAGTCACGAATTCATTTACCTTTTCACATTGCAAATTCCTCTGGTAAGTTCTTTGACTAACAACGTAAACTCCTCTTTCTTTCTATCAAAAACCAAGATCATATATTCTAATAACCAGAAAGTTTTTCATAGTTACATGTCTTTTGTAAGCCAGATAGGCCCTTGAAACAAAAACCTAATGTCTATCTCCCAATGATCTTATCTCTTCATGCCACAGACACAAGGCACAACCTAAGATTAATACATACGATAATAAATTTAATGTACCTAAACTTTGATGAAATGGAACCTTGTTGGACAGCATATCATAGTCATGTTTTCCTCCATCATAGTTCAAGTAAACCAGTGTGTTCAGCTTGTTAAATGCTGAAATTGTATCGATTTTTATGGTATGTAAAGAAGTTTAAGGGGACATTTGCAAATTGTCTTGCACGTGAAATGATGATTTTCTAACTAATTTTCACCATGTAGATTCCGCTTCTCTCTATGTTCGTGCTCGAAAATTCTTCTAAATTGATACTAACTTTGAATGATTCATTGAATTTCACTTACCATATAGCTCGACATGTATCACTTCTTAAAACTTTAACCAAATAATATTATAAGGTCCCCGTGATAGAGCACGTACAAAAACAGTGGACTGCATTGCAATTTTCCATCGAGTAACTTCGAAATAGCTCGTGAACTCCTAATGTGACATGAGAGAGAGAGGGAGAGAGACACGGCGCACAAGAAGGCCATGCCTCTAAAAAAAGCAGTGGGTGCGCAGAAGCAAATTGGTCAAAGATCGAGACGACAGGGCAACAAGAATCATGCATTTGATCTCTCCTTGAAAACACCACACTAAGTCATCGGTCCCACCAAAGAAAAAGAACCGGGGTCCATCTTATTGTTCCTGCTTTTATCGAATGCATGTCGGTTCTAGCTTTTTCATTGATTCGTTATACATATATTTATTCTTTAATTACATGAATATGATGACACCAGCCACTAATATAAGTAAATGGTTTTACTCATTGAATGCACTCACCTCTCTCTCTCTCCCTGCTCCTTTCAAAAGTTGTTCTCCCTGAAAGCAAAGGAGATCGAGAGATCATTTACAAAAGACGAGAAAAGAAATTAGCGATGATGATCAAGAACAACAAGAAGGCAAGTCTCTCATTATTTGTGCTGATGCTTTTCTGGGTTGTGTTTACATCTCAAGAAAGGTCATCAGAAGCTACCAGATTCGGCAATGGAGGTTGCCGTTCTTCATGCTATGTGCAGGAAGCGGCAGAAATTAGAAGTCCCATGAACAACAAAAACCGGAATCTGGAGGGTTATTCGGGAAGTGACCATGAGGATGATGATGGTGGATATTCAGACTACGATTTCTATAGAAAGCATGGCGACGTCCCAAGCCCCGGGATGGGCCATTAGCCAATTGATGAAATAATTCAAGAGAGTGAGTAGATATATTTGTTCAAGATCAGCTCAGATCAGAATTCCTGTTGCCGATGTTTATCAATACTCCTTTAGTATATGAATGTGTTTATACGTCGCCGGAGGCTTGGTTTCTCTCTGTTGATCATCAACTTTGGAAGACCATATACATCTATACATACTTCTACAATGTACCAATATCCTTCATGTAGATATGGTTTTGATATCCTCTCTTCTATCATGTGTTCTCATCAGTGTGTACACAATATCCAGATAATTTTTATTGAGTTTTTGGCTCATGGTGAATAGCAATCTTTTGTAAGGAGGACTGAATAAAGTCGCATGTATGATATATTTCAGCGATACATTAGTAAAGTAAATCTTTGTGCTATTTTCTTTTTTTTGTTTTTGGGAAGACAAGTTCACTGATGCCATCATCTCTCTGATTGCGTTGCAAGAAACTAATGAATCATTCCCAATCTGGGTTGACACTGAAACGGGCCCATTTCTCTCAAAGATAAGGCGCTAAGTATTAAATAGCTCAACAAAAGAATTAGCCTTGACTCGTTCAATCGTCTCTGATCCATCGATTGATACAGAAGTGCACTGTTGACAGCAGTTGAAGATGACTTCCATGTAAGGGAATCGGTTAACATCATAAGCCAATTCTTGCCTTTTCCTTATAACAGAAGCCCCAGTTTCTCCAGCTACTTTGGCCAATGTCGATCAGTGCAAGCTCGCGCCGAATTAGTCAACCGATTATCGATGAGGTTACATCCTAGGACCCGCCTTCCATTTCTAGCAAGATGATAAGCACAATCACAGTGAATGAGTACAGTCATAAGGGTAATAGCACATGATCGCACATCATAATTACTGATCAAAAGTCCAGATTCGATCTGATAAAGCGTTTGTATTCGGAGCAGGCTTCGTTACACAATGGACGATGGAGAGAAAGGCATTTCCACCAGCATTATTCAAAGAGCACGTTCTGTATATGAATGACTGATAACCAGTCTTAGGTTAAGCTCATTGGATAAGAATGGAAGTGCTTTCATGCAAAAGCTTTACGAGCTGAGAAATTGGCCTTTTATATCATTGCTGTCGTGGACCTAATCCCGTCCATTTGAATTTTATAAGCAATTTAATCAATCAATTCACCACTTAGTTAAATCAAATGTCAATCAGAATACCAGACTCTTATTTGCGTTTTTCAAAAATAAATTGAAAGACATTCATATTGTCAATTTTATGAAGATCTACTGCCCCGAGTATGTTCATGATTTTGATCGCTAACCTAGCTAAACATATCGGATAGACAATACTTGCCATTGCCATCGAAATTAGTTGCGTTTGTTCGCATCGGCCGCTTGATGCATCGCAAACATGGATTAAATGAGGACAAGATAGGCGGCTTTCGAGTTGTAGGATTTCTCAAAAGGAATGAGCTGGGATAATTACGAGGTTGTGTCAAAACCCTAGTGATCGATCAATACATACCTAGTCGGGACATATCATCAAATTAGATGGACAAATTACTTCTCGTTATCTCTAATTTGTCATGCGATGTCACCCTTCGTGAAAATTAGAAGAAGCCTCTAATTACAGTTGATAGGGGCGGCGCGTGCATGCTGGACAGATAACCCTCTTGTGTAAACTTATCATGTGATGGCCCGCCAAACTTGTTCGACGGCCAACTTTTGCCATAAGATGATGCATTTACATAGATCACTAGCTACACGAAGCTTTCTAAATCTAAGAGGGTTAATTAGATAAGGCCTTAATGGAGCACCTTCTCGGATCGTGTAACGCGTCCAAATTCGTTAATTGAGTCGAAGCTTTTTTGAAGCGAGAAGGACGTCTCATCATTTTGGGAGTCCCAACTCCCTAGTGAATAGCCAAGCCACATAATAATCAAACCTAAGGAGAAATGAAGAGCAAGTCTATTTATAGATGTTACAGCTCACGTTCCCGATGGCCAATAAGAAGTTTCATTAGTAATTAATTAGTAGGCTAATCGATTAGTACCCTAAAGCAACATTTAGGCGTCGATTTAGATTAAGATACGATGTTTGGTGCCACTTAAAACATGATTTTGAGAATTTCTGAAAATCCTCCTAATATCCTCTTCTCTCATTCATTGTACCTCCACTCTTCCACTCTTCCATGCTTCACCATTTCGCTAACACCGGCTTATGTGTAGGCTTCTCCCTGCCGCCACTCACTCCGCCGTACCAGCTTTCGCCTATAACATCCCGCATCGACGATTTTAAATCTAGCCACGTCCTCCCGGTCACCAATTGCCCCCTTTGTTGTGCGTCGATTATCGGCCCGTTCCCTCTCCCCCTCCCTTCTCCCAATTGTGTCTCTTAGCGTCTCGATGGCAATGACAATCGCGCGGTGGCCGCTGTCATTGGTGGTAGCGAAAACAGCAATGACGGAGGAGCAGATGACAGACAAATTGTCAAAGGAAGTTGACGATACAGTCAATTGGGTCCGGTGGAGGAGGAGGAGGGGCCAGTGAGAAGGTCGGTTTCAATTAATTTGATGTGAACATGAGCGAGTTGAGAATGATTCTTCGGTGGATCAATTGGAGAGTAGAAAGACATTTGCGAAGAGTGTTAAGAATTTGTTGAGTGGTCTTAGATTTCTCTCATCCCAAAAGTCAGTTTAAGGGATGGGGTTTTTCTTCACACTTATAAACTGATCACCTGCCTGTTTCACAATCAATATGGGATAAACCCCATCAATCTCCCTCTTTCCGAGTGATTGTCAGGTCCAAACTTGTTAATAACCTGAACTTTGATACTAGACTTGTTGAGAGCGTGTAACAAAAACCCAATACTTTTGCATGGGGAGATTGCCAAAGAGAGAGCTCAAGTCCCATCTTGATAATATATTTATTTACACCCACTTTTATTAAAAAACTTAAGCAATAAGTTATGGGCCAACCGTGATATATTAATTATTCGACATCACGTTAATTTTTCGATGTAGGATTTCTCTAATATAACTCACTCACGGTGCATCCTACTAGAATTGTGGGTTTGTCATTGATGTTTGTGGAATGTGTCGTTCCACATCTCTAAAAGATAACGGAATTATTATTTTATTATAACCAAAAATCACCAAAAACCCTAAATTATGCGCATTGTGACACATTTAACATGAAATTTTTTATGTGATACAAAAAATTCCAAACTTGTACCTGAATGACACATTTACCTTCCGTTAGAGTTTTGTTAATGAGAATTGTTAAAAATCTGCCTACATTTTGGAAAATAAATGTTATTGATATGGCATTTACACGACTTAAGTGAAATAAAAACGACACTTGTTTTGACTGAAAAATAATTTGATGGAACCTTGATGGAGAATAATGGTGAGTTAGGTGACCATTTTATTCCCGAGAACAATTTTTATTCAGAAATATTTATTTATTTATTTTGTTATTGGGAATAATTTCTAAGTTTTTAAAAGCGTTTGGTAAGCGCCCAAAATATTTATTCCCATAATAGAAATGTGTTTAGTAGGACTAACAAATTTTATTATTTTTTAATACTTTTATTTTAATTTTTAATTTTTTTTACTTTCCTTTTTCCTTTTCTCTTCTTCTTCCTCCTCCTTTCGGTGATTGGCTTTGTGAGGATCGGCAAGTTCACCGGAAGCTCGCCTGGCCATCGCAAGCCTTGGCCTCATAGATTTGGATGAGGTCGAGCCTTGCCAATGGCTAGGTGGCGTGAGGTTGGCTTCGCTGTGGCCTTGCGAGGCCTAGCCTTGTGTTGGCTGGCGAGGCTTGAGCAGACTAGCCTCACCGTGGCTTGGCGTCGTCGGGGGCCAGACACGCTCTGGTAAGGTTGTCGGCCCTCATCTAGCCAATCGCTAGCCATGGCCAAGGCTAGCGATCAACCAAAAGGAAGAAGAAGAAGAAGAAGAAGAAGAAGAAGAAGAAGAAGAAGAAGAAGAGAAAAGAAGAAAAATTAGACTTAATTCTATGAATTGTCTATGAGAACGAGAATCAACTTTTTTCTACTTCTTGATTTTATTCTAAATCTATTTCTGGGAACAAAAAATTTATCAAATGGATCTCTGTTCTTTTTTTGTTTCGGGAAACAAAAAAATAAAATCAATTATTTTCAGAAGTGTTATCAAACAGAGTCTAAATGTGTCACATAGGTACATGTTTGGGGTTTTTTATATTACGAGAAAAATTTTAAACTAAATGTGTCACAATTGGCATAATTTAAGGTTATTTATATCACAAAAAAAGTTTCGGGTAAATGTGTCATTGTGAGAATAGTTTAAGGTTTTTTGTGATTTTGTTCCTTCTATTTATAATTTTTTTATCCAATTCAGGTTTATCCCACCCCACGTTGGATTTTTTATTTGGCATTTTATCTGGGTTGGAAGATGTTGCCAAACACCAAATAGGATGATACTCCAAACTACCAAATTAGCCTAAGACTTAGAAGAAAAGAGAAAAAAGATGAAATCGGCTCAAATTGTCGGTTTGGCAAATGTATAAGGAAATGAGACTTACGATTGTTACATATACATACTTACAAATTTAAGGACATTAATATCTTAAAGCTCGACCGCTTAAATTTAGGTCCAATGATAATTGTCATACTTAGAAGAATTGCTTTTGTTTGATAATTGGCCAAACATTGACTATTTTTATTCTTTTGTTCCTTGAAATTAAATCTGTTTGGTAACGTTAATTATTATTATTATTTTTTATTTTTGGAACAAATTTATTCATTGTAATGGATTTGGAACAAAATTAAGAAGTACAAAAAAAATTGTTTCTTTGTTCCCGAGAACAATTCAAGAATCAGATAATTTTTTTGTTCTTTTTATTTTCTTCTTCTTCCTCTAACTGATCGTTGGCCTCAGTGATGACTGGCAACTAGCCAGACAAGAGCCGGTGACTTCACCGAAGCCTCGTCTAGCCACGGCGAGGCTCCCCGAGGCCGACAATTGGCTAGAGGAAGAAGAAGAAGAAAAAAAGAAAAAGAAAATGTAATAAAATTATTTTAAAATCAAAAGAAATTCTAAGTTACAAAAACAATTTATACAGTTCCCAATTTTTTCGAATGCAGAGAAACTTGTTTAGGGAACAAAACTAAAATAAATTATTTTTGAAAAAAAATTATTTCCAAGAACAAAATGGTTATTAAACAAGCCCTAAGATATCCCATTTCAAAGAACCAACATTCAAGCCAAACAAGAGAAATAGTCATTCCATTTCCTTTATTTAGTGTTCTTGTTAGAATATGACCTAAGTCAACCTCATTATCGTGACTACAAGTATACGATTCTTTTAAATGGCATTAACATGAATATATCAGCATATCGAAAGAAACCCTAAGGAATCATGATGAAGTCATATAAATCGACACGATATGGTGATACCCTTAATAAGTATATGCACATCATATGAAATCTTACGTACTTATGATCAATTTGATTTGAGTGGTCGATTTCGGGGGCAAGATCGCACTCTCACTTTCGCTGCTTAAGTGCTGCTGCCGTCCTAATCGAAAAACTAAATAAAATGCCTCAAGTTAAAATAAAGAGAAATGGGTAGATAGATAGAAGAGATCTTGACAAATTTGAGGGAATTTGATTTCGTTTCATGTTTCATTCTCTCCAGATTCTCTAGTACTAGGTTTTTATATAATACGCAAAAGAAAAGTTCTCTTTGAAAACCCTCCTCAAAGGAATCGCCATCTCGAGCTTCCCCAACCTCCTTTCTCAAGATATTTTAATCTCTCTTATCTCTTTTTCTCTGTAAACTCAGGAAGTGGGACAGACATCCGCCATTGTCGGTGGTTGCTAACGCTTTCTGACAGTGTACGCGGTCGACTAATTTAACCTCGAAAGTGTCGGGCCGAGATCACCGCCACCCCATTGTCTCGAGCACCCACGTACCGCTCTCCAAAACTACTAGTCTTACTCTATACAGTCCCCTGTCTCCTTTTGTCTTTTCATGCTTTGCTTTTCATTTGTTTCCCCAACCTTCGATGAACCAGATTAGCAACCCAAGAAACATGTGTCTTCACGCCGGTACTCGATCTTGGATGCTTCTCTAAGCATTATCCCGAGGGGTTCACCCCAGTAAACACACTCACCCGGGCGGGATACACCCGCTATTGCAGTTTAAACTCGTGGTTTCGTATTTAAGAACATCTGACCCGTACCGATAAACAACCACCATCGACGACATTGTGCCCCTCTATGTTGATATCTCAATGAAATGCCCATCACTACAGAAATGATTTCTGGAAAAGTTTGGATGGGAAGGGACCATTGCTTTACCCGCATTGAAGATATCCCCTCTTAGCCTTGAGCTCAACTCAATATGATGGACCATAATGCAATGGGAAAAAGGGTGTTTGGCTCAATCTCGGAAAAAAGGACAGAAGTGGGCCACGAGGGTTGTTCATCAGGCACTACGGTTTTAGAAAAATGGGCAAAAAAGGAAGATAAAGGCAATAGTGGCTGGAGAAAAAGGCTGGTGTGCCTGATTGCCTTTTGGAAAGGGGAATATAATGTTAAAAGAAATCAGCATGTTCAGGCCTCATTCCCATATGAAACTGCCGTGTGAGGATCACATGTTTCTGCCCACAAGATTCAACGGTCTTTTTTTTTTTTTATAATCTTTTTCCTTTTTTGCGTGCATATCCGCTGTGTCATTCACCCTATCCGTTCTTTGCTTTTAAGCTAGTGCACACTTCTTGGCAAAATATAATTTTGGGAGTCCACTTTTGTCTAGTGTACTTTCCAATTTGGAAGATCGGATACCGCCTTCAAAATTAGCTTTTAATGAACATGCGATACCTGTCTAGATTGACCAGTTGGTAACATTAAAGTTTTCTTAATAGTTTTGATATGGCATTACCTTGAACCGATGAACATAAATATTGTTTTCTTTCCTTTTGTCATTCTTGGTAAGAAAGTTTATGTTTCTTTGGCGTCTTGCAACCAACATGAATAACCTACATGAATAATGCTGAGTAGGTGACGAGTATCAAAGATGCCACGACAGTCGGGTTAGATTTTTTTCTCTTTTCTTCTTCCTCTCCCTCGAATTAGTTAAAGCTCGAGGTCGGGCAAACAAAAGAAGGATTCCAGGGAGGGGTTGGTGGGATTTTAGGTGACGGTGGCTTTCTTTGCATGAGAAGATGGACATTTGATTTTGAACATGTCAGAGAAAACGTAAGCGTAACCATCGCTATCATTTTTATGGAGTGAGAGAAGGAAAGAAGTGGGTGGGATGTCCCTCAAAACCAGCTTGATTTTCGTGGGCGCTGCACTAGTTGGGCAGTTATTTTCTTCTTGTAATGTAACTGTTCGTTGGATCACATGTTTGTGCCCTTTCGATTTTCCTTCCCATCACTTGAAACATTCTTGAATATTGAAGAAGCGAAGAGAACTGTAAGACACTGTCAAAATCGAATCTTTTGTACCGTAGTTCCATCTCCTCGTCTGTTGTAGCCTTCGGGCTATTTTCTTGATGGCTGTGTCATTTCGTGTTGGAATTCTTGCCCGGTGAGACGGCAGCCGAACGAACGGCGAAGAAACAGGTTCTGCTCTTATGCAAGAAAAGGGTAACGGGAAGAAAAGAAAACAGAAAATGAAAAGCCATGTACCGAATATTTGTCATTATGAAGTCCTTCGCAGTAGTTAAAGGAGGGCCCTCTTACATTTATGGAGACTTCAGTCGAATGATTTTATATCGCGTTTTCTCAAGCGCTCCAGCCAAAATCGTGGGGTTGCTCTGCTTCTGGGTTCTGAAGATAAAACCATGGCCTGCTTTCTGAAATGATTTATGGGGATGTGACTCATGAGAGAGTGAATGTGCCCTGCTTTTACTTTGCCTTCATCCGTTTCTTTCTTTCTTCTGTGGGGAACGTGAGCCAAAAATGTCCTCACGACTTTTCGTCTGATGCTTCAGTTATCTCTTGAGTTGCAAAGTTCCAATCTTGCTTGCTGAGAAATTCTGCTTATTTAATGCGGATTTGACAGCTTCGTTTCTTCACCAGCAGAAACTCATAAGGAAGGTGGGGACATCTGAGAGAGTGATGGATCTTGATTGTGGCAAGTGCTGGGGCTCTTCAAAGGTTGGTGCATTTCTCTCATCTCCAATTTACATGAATATTTGCTTCAAATTCTTGTGCGATTTCAAGCTTGTTTCAGCTTGTGGAGTTATACAGATGACTATTCTTCTAGAGAGATGCTGATTTGTTTACGGGTTGCCCGCTATTGGCTTTTCAGAAAGAGTCTTGGAAGACAATTTGGATTCTAGCTTATCAAAGCCTCGGTGTGGTATATGGAGACTTGAGCATATCTCCTCTCTATGTCTATAAAAGCGCATTTGCTGAAGATATTCAACATTCAGATACCAATGAAGAGATATTCGGCGTTCTCTCTTTTGTTTTCTGGACCCTCACTTTGCTTCCCCTTTTCAAGTATGTCTTTATTGTTCTTCGGGCAGACGATAATGGGGAAGGTAAGTGCGAAACAGCTAAGTGATGCTTGTTCATATTCACCTTTTTCTCGCTAAATTATAAACTTTTGGCTCATGACGTTGAAGGGGGAACATTTGCCCTCTATTCATTGATATGCCGGCATGTGAGAGTGAGCCTTCTGCCGAACCGGCAGGCTGCCGATGAAGCGGTCTCTACCTATAAATTGGAGCACCATCCCGAGACCAGAAACAGCTTGAAGATGAAATCGTTGCTTGAGAAGCACAAGGCCTTACACACTGCTTTGTTGATACTGGTCCTTTTGGGAACTTGCATGGTAATTGGAGATGGAGTGCTCACTCCTGCAATTTCTGGTATGTTTTTTCATTCCCCAGTTGAAAATTGTTGAATATATGGAAGATGGCAGCTTCAATCTCTCTGGTCTCTGACTAATTGCTTTATTGTGGCTTAATGTAGTTTTCTCCGCTGTTTCTGGCCTTGAGTTTTCCATGTCTAAGGCACATCACGAATGTAAGTTTTCGTCCAAAGTCTTAAACAGTAGTATGATTGTAACCTGTGCCTCTTCGATGCACCATTTTGATTTAACAGGACTATCTGGCGTAATATATGCAGACCAAAATATTTCGAGCTTTATTTTGTTCTGCCTCATTTTGAACGGCTACAATGTGGAAGGAGTGGGAATTTGGCATTCTCATATGGCTACTTTGAAGTAGCCATAAAGAAAAAATTACAATTTTACTTGCATCGCCTATAATGAAATTCTCCTTTTTGCAGATGCAGTGATCCCAATCACTTGCGTCATACTTCTGTGCCTATTTGCGCTGCAACATTATGGGACGCATCGGATTGGATTCTTCTTTGCGCCAATTGTTTTGATTTGGCTACTTTGCATCAGTGCCCTCGGCTTGTATAACATTTTCAAGTGGAACCCAGAAGTCTACAAGGCACTTTCACCTTATTACATGTTCAGTTTCTTGAGGAAGACGAGAATGGGTGGATGGATGTCTTTGGGAGGCATCTTACTGTGCATAACAGGTAAGATCTAGAGGCTTGTTGCAAGGATCCTTCTCAAGTTTTTCAGTAGTAGTTGTGTGGCAGGGGTTTTCAATCAAGATGCAGTCTGTTTCTGTTAGTCCTTATTTTTCTGACTATATCTTATAACCAGTCATGAACAAAGACAAAGATCCATCATTATCAAAGACTCAGTCGTCTAGTGAGTGTTTAGGGAAATTCCATAGGTTCAGTAGAAACAGATTCTAATTAGTCATTTATCCTTTCTGCAGGTTCAGAGGCAATGTTCGCTGATCTTGGACACTTCTCCTACACAGCAATTCAGGTCTTACATTGCCTTAGATTTTTTGGTGAACTAGGGTGCTAGAGTTATTAACCTTTTCATTGAAAAGCACCAACTTTTGGTCAATGGTAGCATTTTGTATGTCGTTTGCAGATTGCTTTCACATTTCTAGTTTATCCAGCTCTCATATTGGCCTATATGGGCCAAGCTGCTTTCCTGTCGAAGCATCACCATAACAGCAACCAAATTAGCTTCTATATTGCAGTTCCAGGTAAAGTTTCCTTGATCCTGGACAAATCTAGATCGGCAATTCGGTCCCCATGTGGGACCGATGAATGTCTATTTGCAATAGCTATAGCTGACTGAAATATTTGAGTGCAGGAAGTGTCAGATGGCCAGTACTTATAGTTGCTATTCTTGCTTCTGTTGTCGGAAGCCAAGCCATCATCAGTGGAACATTCTCCATCATAAACCAGAGTCAATCGCTCAGTTGCTTCCCAAGAGTTAAGGTGGTTCGTACATCAGATAAGATTCACGGGCAGATCTACATTCCAGAGATCAATTGGATTCTCATGATTCTCTGCATCGCTGTGACCATCGGCTTTAGAGACATAAAACACATGGGAAATGCCTCAGGTAAACTATGCCTTCAATATGTCTGTAAGACTAAGATCCATATAGTACAACTCATCTTTTACTTCCAGCTGTCTCACTGTCTGAATTGATGCTTATCTGTTGATTGAGTTTGTAACATCAAACTTGTTTCAACCTTTTGCAGGCCTGGCAGTTATGGCGGTGATGCTAGTGACCACATGCCTCACTTCTTTGGTCATCATCCTTTGCTGGCACAAACCTCCAATCGTTGCTTTGTCCTTCTTACTGTTTTTCGGCTCGATCGAATTACTCTACTTCTCAGCATCACTCACCAAATT
This sequence comes from Eucalyptus guilfoylei, assembly GCA_016097605.1. Classification (NCBI taxonomy): domain Eukaryota; kingdom Viridiplantae; phylum Streptophyta; class Magnoliopsida; order Myrtales; family Myrtaceae; genus Eucalyptus; species Eucalyptus guilfoylei. Next base: position 1,369,120 of record CM027869.1, read on the forward strand.
CACCGAAGGTGCTTGGCTTCCCATTCTTCTAGCCCTTTTCCTGATGACCATCATGTTAGTCTGGCATTATGCCACTATCAAGAAGTATGAATATGACCTCCACAACAAAGTCTCTTTGGATTGGCTCTTAGCGTTGGGTCCGAGTTTGGGAATTGCTCGAGTCCCGGGCATCGGAGTTGTCTTCACTGATCTCACTTCCGGAATCCCAGCTAACTTCTCCCGATTTGTCACCAATCTCCCTGCATTCCACCGCATCCTTGTATTTGTCTGCATAAAATCGGTCCCTGTCCCGCATGTGCCCCCAGCCGAACGCTATCTAGTTGGCCGTGTGGGCCCTGTAGCTCATGGGTCTTACAGGTGCATCGTTCGGTATGGATATCGCGATGTCCACCAGGACGTGGATTCCTTTGAGTCCGAGCTCGTTGACTGGCTGGCGGAATTCATCCGCTATGATTGGAATCACGCCCGCGAGCGTACTGACTCGGGGGGTGAGGATGACGGGCTTCACTCAAATGCTTCGTCGAGCGAGTGCAGATTAACAGTGATCGGAATGGCAGCAGCTCTCTCCAGCGTGCCAATTGATGAGTTTGATGGGACCCTGGAACCAGCAAGCGTGTCTGTTGGGTTTCCGAGCACAGGGAGCGGTGGAGTAGCTGATGAAGTCCAAATGGAGCCCATCAATGTCAGGGAAAGAAGAGTGAGGTTTGCAGTCGACAATGACAACACGTCGGAAAACATTGCCCGACCAGAGATGGAACACGATTCACTCATGCAGGGAGAGCTACGGGACTTGGCAGAGGCTCAACAGGCCGGGACGGCATTCATACTCGGGCACTCCCACGTCCGGGCGAAGCCAGGATCGTCCATCCTGAAGAGGCTGGCCATCAACGTTGGGTACAACTTCCTCAGGAGCAACTGTAGAGGCACGGACGTGGTGCTAAAAGTGCCTCCGGCGTCCCTTCTGGAGGTTGGCATGGTTTATGTAGTGTAAAAACCACTCCAAGCTGGTATGGTGTAGTTTTTAGTCTCTTTATTTTAATACAGAGGAAGACGGGACGAGCGTATTGATCATCTCTGCAAAACTGTTGTTACTTCCATCGACAGAAGGTTCAGATGGAATGTGCAGAGAGAAAAAATTGTTCAGTAATTGTAAGTAAGAATTGGGAAGCCTCTCTCTCCCTCTCTGATGTAGGATCTTATAGATTTGATTAGGTTGAAACGTCTAGAGAATCGCATGACATATTTCATATGGTTTTTAGGGTCAGAACAATTTGGACATGACCTGTCCTTGCCATGCGCTTCATGACGTTATCTATTTGACATTAGTACATGACATTAAATTCCATAATCTGGTCATCCAAGATTACCAAATTTTAAATAAATTTCAATAGAAATCCCTGAAAATGTGACTGATCTTCTCAAGCAATTATGGGCCACCCATTTCTGGTCCAAAAGATATTTCCACACGCTGGACTTGCGGCTCCCAAAAAACGGCAAAATCCTCTGCTTTCTAACTCTCGAGTTAGTTTTGGTTTTTCCAAAGCGTGACAGAGATCCACGTAGTTCGTCAGGAGCCATGGAAATCCCCTGTTCTCCTGTCCAGTGATTCCCCACTCGAACTTGAAACAACACACACACGAACTCATGGCGAGCAACATATAAAAGACCGGAGCAGAGCAATGTGGAGAGAGAGGCGTAGCTATTCAGGGTAGCCAGAGAAAAAAAGGGTGAAAAAGCATGGGACTGAGAGCTCTTCCATTGCCATCTTCGCACAACACCGTGAGCTTTCTTCCGCATGTCGCAGGAGGTGTGAGGGTCAGTAAGTTTGTTAAGTATAAGTTTAGGGTGTCGGCTCAATCGGAGAAGGGGAAGAAGGAAGAGGGCAACGAGAAGAAGCAGAGCAAGCAGTCTCTGTTCGGGAGCGTGGTGGAGGCTCTCGACTTCTCCCAAGTGAGGTCAGCGGAAGATGCCGAGCTCCTTGAAGACGCCAGAGAGGCCACTCGGTCCGGTGAGAAGATGTCCAGAGAGCAGGTCCAATTTGACTCTCCAAGTTCCAATCTTTCATTTTCTGTTTTCAGCGTATGCAAACACGTGCATTGATAATGTGTAAAAATTCAATCTTTAGTAGTTCAGCAAATACTGAGCGCTGCGCTTTCACCGATGTTCTGCCTTGAAATGTTTATCCTGTTATTGCTAACGGGCGATCGATGAATTTGTGCAGTATGGGGCTCTCAGAAGGAAGATTGGAGGGACGTACAAGGACTTCTTCAAATCGTACATCGAAGGTGAACATTCAATCCTTCTCTCCTTGAGACTGTATCGGTTTCTGCGTGTTTTTCCGGCCGCTGGAACATCGTTTCCTGAACCTCAAACCTGTTTTGTTTTGCATTTGTGGGGATTAGTGGATGGACAATATGTGGAGGAAGGATGGGTGGACAAGACCTGCAAGATATGCAAGAAGGACACCAAGGGGGAGCCAAGGCAGGTGGACAAGCTTGGGAGATACGTGCATGTCGCTTGCGCGGAGAACTCCAAGTCGTCAGGCAACTTCTTCACCAGGCTCTTCTCCAGATAACAGAACAGAATTTGGGAGCTGCTTCTTATCTCCTTCTCTCTAGTTATATGTCATATATTTAGTTTGGTAAACCAATTGGTGCACAAGTCTATATAGTTGTTATGTTCTGTTCTGGCATTTCACCAAACAATGTTGCTCTTATCAAGTCATTCGATTTCCGACCAAAAAAAAAGAAAAAGTCATTCGACTGCTGTTAGAGATAGGCTATTCCTTTTGAATGGATATAGGATGTGTTTTTTTTTCCAACTCGGATGAAATTTCACTTAGTTTAGTACCTCAGACCGTGTTGTTTAATGAGGACGACTAAACTGTAACCTTTGATCCGTTGTTTTATGGCGGACAAAGCTTAGATCACGTGAATGCGCAAAAAGAGCAACTAATTACATCGATAGACATAATCATGGCTCCGATGCTTAGATGGGCAGTCTATAATTTGCTTCTGCTTGGAAAAAACAAAGAAGACGAAGCAATTCATGCTGCTTCGTGACCAGACCGTCGAAAATAGTAAAAATTGATTTGGCTGCGCTAGGACAAGTAGCCTCCCCGTAAATTGCTGGGCCCAAAATGACTAGGGCTCGCGTATCCGCAAGCTCGGGTGTATGATCCTTCGGACCGACCTTCAGCCTGACTAAACAAAGCCTGAAGTTTACACAATGCATAACTTCAAATCCGTACATGCCCGATCGTCGGTCAGATCTAACGGACGCCGCCGTCGGGAGGGATGATCACAAATCAAAGATCCGGAAAATGGGCCGAGAATGGAGGCCCAGGTTCCTGGGATCGGGCCCATGAACCCCGGGCCCTGGAATGGGCCGTTTGAGGGGCCGAAAATGGCGGGAACTGAAGCTCCCCACGATTTGGCGGGAAAATCTCGCCTTTATTTCTGCCGCGCCGCCTCGGAAATCGGCGTCGCTCGTTCGCTCACTCGCACGCACTCACTCAGAGAATCATCCACAGAGAGAGAGGGAGAGAGAGATGGTGGGGCTGCCGTACGATTGCCTGGCGAACCCGCTAGGGGCCGTCCGATTCACGTTCGAGAAGGCGGTGGCGGCCGGCGCCGATCCGGCGGCGCTCAACGGCAAGGACTGGGGCGCCGGCGATCTCTTCCGCGACGTGCTCTTCGACCAGGGCGCTGTCTCCCAGGTAAGGACCCAGCGCCGTCATTTCCCAATCGCCGCATATCGCGCCTTCCAGGTCTTTGTGTCTAGCTCCGATTTGCCTCGCGGCATTCGGAATCGCATGCGATTTCTCTGCTTGACCTCGTTTTGGGCTTGATCTGACTTAAGGAGATTCTCGAAAGCGTCAAAGAAGTTGCTTGCCCTTCCCCTGTGATTGTGAAAATTTCTAGGTTCTGGCCTCTAACTCTTAGCTTCTTGACATATGCTGAATTGGTCGATCAGCAATCAGTCGAAAGCTTAATGTTTTACATACTCGATAACGATGACCTGTTGAAAGTAGTACGGATGTTAATATAGTGGAAGACGTTCTGGAGCACCCAATTGCATGAGGAAGGACTCAAAAATCTTATTTTAGCTGATGATGAACTTATGTTGTTTTGGGGTTAATTGTTTTGATCCGATTGGTTTGTTCCGCTGTAGGTTCCGGTCCTTAATGCTAAAAATATCGGACATGTTCAGCCCAACACGCTCGTGCGCTTTCGTGGTATGATACAAGACATGTTGGGGAATGAATTCTATGCTGGTGTTTACAAGGTAATATATTAGCTGGCCCTTGTGAGGATGTGATTGCTGCATACTTTGCATACGTGATACGATGCGACTAACGTAATGCGTTGCACTCTGCCCAGGATGGCTCATTATGGAGAACAAATAAATATAGGGATGTTTCTCAGTTCCCTATGGGTTCTTCACCTGACATGCATATCTGGGAACGCCACTTACTCTACTGCATCCAGGTGGGTTTCATTAGAAACATCCCAAAACTTCTGTCTCTTCTTCCTTGCCTTTCCCGGAGCTGTTGTTTCCCTGTGGTTTTGGCTGCTTTCGACCAATTATTTCATTTATATCTTCTGAAAAACATCTTATCGCTAGAGAATGACAATGAGCAAGCTAGTTCATCCAACATTTGGTTCTTTTGCTTTGAGAAAGAGTTAGAGTCAAGTTCTTTTGTTGTTAAACTGATTTTTCTCTTCTCTTTCTTTGTGCCTTAAGGTTCCAGGATTGAATCCCTGGGCTGACACTTCCTCAGGAACTGTTGTTGCAATACCTGTGGAACAGACATCCCCACACGGGGAAAAGCGCAGGAGAGCAGATAAAGAAGATATTGATCAAATGGATGTAGAGGTAGAATTAGCCGCTTCTCTGCTTTTCTTTTTCTCATCTTGTAGTTTTTATTTTCATACGACTGATGTGTTCTGCATTAACAGACCTCAGAAGATGGCATTCAAAGATCTTCTGGTGTCAAAAAATTGGTAAGCATTCATTATTTGTCTGATTCATGATCTGTTTATTTTAATTTATTAGTCTGCAAGGAAGCGTGGCTTCATTTCTGTTAAATAAAGTAATCAACAGCGACATTACTTAGTTTACTAGTTTCATGACTTAAGTTTGAGTTGATATCTGGTTTATGATGAGAAGAATAAAATATTTCTCGTCTAAGCAAAAACGGGTCAGTTGTAGGGTTCATATGGTTTGTTGGTACATGTTTCTCCCCAGCTCTGTTAACTTCAGCAGCAAATTAATCTGTGGAGAAGAGTAGTTTAATGGTTGAATATTTTCTGAATTGATAGAGGGAGGATGGACACCCTTCTCAGAACTTACAGTTGCTGGAATCTGTGGCCAGGAGTACTGGTTTTGGCAGTTGTACCATGCCCAGAGATGAGGGAGATTCACTTTCTTGTCTTATTAAGGTGAGTAAATATTACATTTATGGTTCTAAGCTGGTCATTAACCTTACCAATGCAAATCCTTGACTTGGTGATGTCTTCTATTTTCTCCTCAATCTGATTAAATCCTATAAAATATTGGTTATACAGGTATATGATTCTTCAGACTCCGAATTGAAGCTAAACGATGTGTTCGAGTTCGTCGGAGTGCTAACTTTTGATTCCGAATACCAAGTGGATAATGATGAGTTCTTGGATGGCCTTTCTGAAGATATGTTGGCTTCTTTGCCCCTAAATAAGGTATTGAATACCAATTCACCATTCATCCTCACTCAATGCATTGAAATCTTACCTCTTCTACATGTCTGCATCCTTGCATAGCATCCAGCAGTTCATTTAGTGGAAATGTTATGATTGAATAAACCTAGGTCTATTGAAACAATGCCATCAGCCGAATTTTGAGCCAAATCAGATGCTTCAACTGTATTGCGCCAGAATATCCTGTGTTGTTCTATTGAACTTTGTCAAATGTGCTAGTAAATTGAACCAAACAATTTCGTTGTACTTATCATTTAGAGTGAGTAAAAATAAAAGGAAGCACTGTGACATGCCTTGTCTTGGTTCAGGTGCCACGTCTCCATTGTCTCGTTCACAGAAAGCTCGCAGCTCATGACTTTCTTCAGAGCACTCCTTTGGAGGTAATCTTGAATATCTTAATCTCTATGTCCAAGCTTTTTCATTTTGCTTTTGCTCAACTGTCGATTTATGCTGAATGCTGCAGCTGAAGCCCCATTTGGTCAAAGAGGTGAGGCAAACTCTCCTGTCACATCTTACAGCCATTCTTGGCAATGATGGTTTAGCAGCTCAGTTGGTATTGTTGCATCTTCTGTCCAGGGTGTGTATTCGTTCCTTTGCCAACTTTGTGAATTTGTCTTCCGTGTTGAAGTATTTCTCTCTTTGTTGTAGTCTGATGCTCGATCTTTAGCTTCTTTTTTCCTTCTCAAGTTTGCTATGGAAAAGGTAATAACTAGATTCTCCAAAAGCAGGTACATGCTCGGATTGACAATTTTGCAGTCGGAAAGCTCTCTATCAATCTCACTTGCTTTAACAAAGAAAGCGTATCAATCTTCGGCAATCAACTTACCCTGGCAATCAAGGATCTCCTACCTTTCTCACATATTGTTCCCCTGACGGTCGATTACCTTAATGCTGCTTCACTTGCACCCAAAAAGGATTATGAAAGAAATAGGTATAAGATGGCTACTGTGTAGCTCATGAGTTCTCATGATTAATAACCATTGATCCTGGGAATCAGTTTTTACTGCTGACATGGTTAATACTGCAGATTGGTGTCTGGGTTGATGCAGCTACCTGAGGGCACACATTTGGCAATTGATGAGACCCAGTTGGAAGTAGGAACTCTCAATTCTGTGGGTGTTGAAAATGCTAGGTTGTTAAAATATTTAAGCGAGTATCAAAAGGTGATTTTTGTCTTCAACTATCTTCATGCTCTTGTAGTTTTGTCTTGCACACGTCATTTTTCAGAGCAACAGGATATGCATTTGGCATTGAGATAGTACTCTACAGCAGAACACATGATATTTTCATACTGGTTTGTCAAGAGCGCATAGTGCCATTGCGTGTAAAGACTTACCAATGGTCTGAATGTGTCGGTTTTTAGGTGGAGTATGATTTTAAGTACTACAAGATGGAGATGGCAGCTGATTTTCAACTACTCATCCTTTCTGAGGGTAAATCAACTATTTTGCCAGCTGATTTGGTTATTCCTTTTCGGCCTTCCTCGGTGGCTTCCGGCGAAGTAGTGGCTGCAGAAACACTAGAAGCTTGGCGATGGTACTTGGCTACTGTCAGATCACTGTCACATTCAATTGACTCAGACATGCAGAAGGTATGATTTTGATTGACTCGATCATCAGCAATCTTTTTCCCATTGGCATATAGGCGGGGATGTAATTCATTAGAACGATTTGATTTTTCATGCAGCATCAGCACCATAGATAAAGCCAGCATCTTGACTTGATTATTTGTTTGCTTTTGGAGAACCATATGGCAAGTATAGCAATGAAAATTATCATGGCTAGGTTATACATCGTGATTGGTCTGATGGTTTTAGAACTGATATCTGCTGCATATTTCCTGGATGAGCTCTATGTGCAGTTTCCTTGGGTTCTAAAGTTACTAGTGGTTTTTAACAACAGTGAGGTCGATTCGAGGCCCTGCTCTTCTGAGCATCTTTCTTGCCAGTAAAACATGTCTAATGGGCAGAAATTCTCATGCAAGATTCTTCACACAACACATTAAGATTATTTTCTCTTTCTTTGGAGGGATTCACTCGAATTTTTATGTCATGAGATAATGAGTGTTTATATGCACAGGTGGTGGAGAATGATTTGGTTGCAGCAAGGCAAGCCAATCGAAACCTAAGCAGCCAGGACCTTAGCAGGTGAAAGTTCGATGAACTGCTATTTTTATTTCAGGTGACCATTACATTTCAAGTGCTACATCTGATTGACATGCCATCCTTTTCCGGCCCTGCAGATTGTTGACAATGGGGCGTCTGATGTCGTTGAGTTTCGGTGAAACCTCCCTGTCATTGGAACATTGGCAAATGGTCAAGGAACTAGAGAGGCTGCGGTGGGAGAGGTTCGCATGAAGTGTGCAAACCACCGCTTTTGCAAAAATTGCTGACAAAGTATATATAAAGTGCAGCTTGGAGCTTTCTGCTGAATTGGCATCACCTGTACATAACTCTTTGCCGTCGAAATCATTGAGCCGGCTTTTTGCGGATTTATTATAACCGAGACAACTTGTTGGGTCTATACACCTTCTGAGTGCAATGTTTGGGCTGAATGCATCGATGCTATGCTTTACCAATTTCCTCTACGCTTTCGGCACATGTATTGCAAAAAATGCAGTAGTGAAAAACTCTTTACCTTTGAACTCGAGTAGGTATGCCACGATCCTGCTTAGGAACGACCAGGAATGGGTTAGGGATAATACCGGACCGGTTTTTATTTTTTGGCTCACGCAATTTCCAAAACTCTGGATTTTTAACGAATTCCAGATCATAGCTCCGAAATTTCGTGAAGGAACTTGATCTGCTAAGCCAGTTCCATTTCCTTAAGTGATCATGTATGTTAGTTTATAGATGTGATTGTTAGTTGTTGGGTCAATTGCATTAGGAAGATGTGAATTGTGGTTTAATAGGTTGATTAGTCGAATCCAAAACATCGAAATTTTTCCATAGAGATCTGTACTGTACAAAATAAAATAAACTGATTTATGGATAAAATTGGCGATACAAAAAAAAAAAAAAAAAAAGGTAGAGAAATATGGGAATCATGGTAAGATCATGTTTGGTAAACATTTTTGAAACGACTGTTTCTATTTTTTAGTTTCCGGAACGAAAAAGAACGGAAATCTGTTTGGTAAAATTTTTGTTAGGAAACAAAAATCTATTTTTTTGTTCCGGAAATAAAAATCTATTTTTTTGTTCCCGAAAACAAAAATCTATTTTTTTGTTCTAGGAATAAATTTGGAATTAATCAAAATATAGAAAAAAAACTACTTCTTGTTTTCGGAATAATTTCAAAAATCATGCATAACTTTTTCTTTTCTTTCTTTTCTCCTTCTCTCTTCTTCCTCCTCCTCCTCCTCCTCCTCCTCTTCTTCTTCTTCTTCTTCTTCCTCCTTCTAGTCCCAGCTGGTCACTAGCCACTGTCGGAGGCTTGCCTTTCTAGTGGCGCAATGGGCAAGCAAACTCGCTGGACCTCACCTAGCCAGTCGCGGACAATCGGTCACAAAAAATGAGGAAGAAGAAGAAAAAAGGGAAAAGAAAAAAGAGAAAAATATAGTAAAAGTATTAAAAAATTTAAAAAAATTTAAAAAAATAAAGAATCCTACCAAACACATTTCTATCTCAACAATAAAAATTTTGTACAATTACCAAATGTGTTTTTTTGTCCAGAAATTATTTTTGAGAATAAAATCAAAAAAATCATTTCTGATTATAAATTGTTCTCAAGAACATAATAGTTATTAAACGTGCCCTAAGTATCTAATTGATGGATGACACTAGTTTATGGATAGAGCTTCACTAATCAAAATCAACATTTTAAGGCACATATTTATAATGATCAATCAAATGTTAGTAAATAAAATATTCCCATCTTTTTTTTCTAAGTGCTATTAAAATTTTAGGAATAACAATTATTTATCACTATCTTTCGTTGTTGTCTGAATTATTGACAATTATCAAATGTGTCAAAATTATTAAGAAATTAAGGAATGTCTTTGTTTCTTCAAAATAAACGATTTAAAAAATTATTTTCTTTAAAATTATCATTTACATCACATACAAAATTTTACAAACCAACTGGCGCGTGGTGGGCCCAATTTTAGGTAGGTTTCAGTGAATCTTTGCAAGGGAGGTGAGGAGTTCGAAACCTTTGCAATGCAAAGGCTCTGGCGGAATTACTGAGTGGTGGGTCCTCCCGCTTAAGTAGCACTGGGGGTTTACACTTCGACACGGTTGAGGTGGTTCTCCAAAGACAAAAAAAAAAAAAATTATACAAACCAAAAATATTTTTCATTGATCATAAAAATATTTAGATACTAATTGTTATCAGCAATGATAACATTTTAATTGACTAACTATAATAAATGATACGGATGAGCATTTTTTTAAAAAATTATTTTTAAATTATCCATTTTCCTTTTTTGGGTGGAGAAATTATTCATTTTCTAACGTGACCAAAAACAAAACGAAATCTTCGAACCTAACCAATAATAATAATAATAATAATAATGAGCTGAAGGAGCGGAGAAAGAGGGAGGGAGAACGAGCTGGTCAACCTTCAGTTCAGTCGGCAATGGCGACGGCGACGGCAACGGCTTGAAGCTGCCCGATTCTCCTTCACAGAGATAGACAGACAAAGAGAGAGAGGAGACGGCGGCGATCTCAGAGCAGAAATGAGCAACCGGCCCCGATCGCACGCGATCGTGTCGCACTTCGTCTCGGTGCACCCCCACGAGACCTCCCCTCTCCTCCACGCTTCCTCCTGCTTCTTCTTCGTAAGTCCCTCCCACTCCCTCATCGGCGGCGGCGGCAGCGGCGGCGACGGCGGCGGCGACCGATTTCCCGTCGCCTCTCGTGCCTTCGCTCGACGCGTTATTATTGCCTGCGTGCGCGTGCGCTGATTATTGATGTCGCTGCAGATCCTGAGCGCCTACTTCATGGTGCTCCCGCTGCGCGACGACGGCGCGATCTCTCTTGGACTGTCGAACCTCCCCGGCCTCTTCGTCGGATCGTTGCTGCTCACTCTGGTCGCCGCCCCCGTCTCGACTCTCATCTTCTCTTCGCCCAACCTCTCTAAAGGCAAGGTGTTGTATATCCTTCTTCCGTACGAGCCTTCCGCGTTCCTTCATTCTCTTCGCTTGGCATCGGTAATTTGCGCTGGTTCGCGCTGTTTGATGGTGCAATGAACGACGTGAGAGAGTCGTTACGGGAGATCATGCATGTGCGTGTCGTGATTCTTTTGTAGCTTCGTGGAGATAGGGATTCGAATCATGGAAACGAGAGTGCTATGTCTGGACTCGATTCTGGCGATCAGCTTGGGCTCTTTTTCTTTTCTTGTTTCATTTAATCAGATGTCTATTCCTTCTAGTTAGGATTGGCATTCTTCTTTAGGTAGTTATTTTAAATGTGTTACGAATTTTTTCGCTCTTAGGTATATGGTCTTGTAATCAGGTTCTTCTTTGAAATTTCAGGCTCTGGTTTTGATTCACAGGTTCTTCAGCATAACACTTGTCATATTCTTCACTCTATGGCAATTTTCCTCGCCCGGGTTTTCACTATCCGTATGGAAGGTATGAGAGAGAATTCTGAGTGGTAGTATTTTCCATCGGGAGAAGATTCTGATACGATCTTCTGTTTGTTAAATCTGATTTGAGGCTAGCCTTTTGTTTTTGTTCTCTAGGGGCCTGTTGCTTTGTCTTCCACAACAGATGAGGAGGCAGGCGTTGACATCAATCATGCCACTCCTTCATCTCACACAGGTGGGAGGGAATATGGATGGTTTTACGTGTCAGTTCGAGTGGGATTGTTCCTTTGGGTATGATATATATCCAATTTATGTACCTACATTTGGAAATAAACCAGCTATTGCTCATTTTGGACATTTTGGTCATTGACAGTTGAGTGGAATTTCAATCAATGGGTATTTGCCTTTGCAGGTTGCTTTGCTTAATCTCATCACTATTTCATCAACTTGGGCTAGAGTGATTGATGTGATGGACAGTGAGGTTTGTGTGTTGCCATGTGTTATGTCATTAAGTAACTAGTATAAACTTTATCATTCTCACTTGATTCTGTATCCAGTCAGGTTCAAGACTCTTTGGTTTCATTGGTGCGGGTGCTACACTAGGCCAGCTGTTTGGCTCCGTGTTTGCCACGCTAATGGCCTGGTTGGGTCCGCGTATGTAACTGCCTGCTTCACACTCTAAAGTTTTGTCCAATTTCTCTTTCTCCCTTCAGTTGTGAATACTGGACTGTTTCGACTTCAGTGTTGCTTCTCTTTGCTGCCCTTTTTCTGGAACTTGCTGCACAATCGTCAAAAGGGATCAACCAAGATTTATCTCATATTCCTGAAGAGTTATCTCCCATCAGGTTAGGTGGATTTTATGTACTTCCATTTTTCATATGAACTGCAGAAAACGTTAAATGTGGAATGCTTGCTGCCATGTGGTCGGTCTCTTTTAGAAACTGTGCGCTTGCGTATGGAGCATTGCTAGGCACTACTGTGGGCACAAAACGATTGCATGTTTGGAATTGAGCAGCTGTCATTTCCTCATAGTGCTGAAGATAACTTAATCTTCAAGTAACATTTGGAAATCCTTTATAGTTTGTGAAGTGGATCATGGAGTCTTTAATGAATGGTTCGTGAATAAATTTAAGAGGCTGGGTTAACTCTCTCATTGAACTTATTGTGGCCTTGTCTCTTCGTATGGGATTATTACCTTCCTCCTTAAATGTCAATCATTACTCTGTCTGCCAAATTCAGATGATGAGTCTCTTTCTGATATATGTGAGATTTGAAAGGAAGATAGCTTTGGTAAGACAAGTTGGAATACATATAGGTGAATTTCCACTTGATGTTCAGATTTGTCCCTACCATGATTCGTTTGGTTTCAAGTCACATATCCCAAGCCCATGTTCCAGCAATAGTGAGCTTAGACTACGAGAGTCAAACTTTCTGAAATGAAACACAACCATTTTGGCTTGATTTTCTGGCAATCGTGAGCTTAGTTTTCTTACGTTGGATTACCATGATTATGCAGCCTTTCTCTTGACTTGTTGGACAGACAAACCTTGTGCTAAGCTTTGTTAATCCTTTTCTTTTAGACAAATTGATCCTGATCAACAAAATGATTCTGATGGAAAGACCGAACCTGCTGTTTCTTCTCCCACATCAGCTACTTCAGCGGTGAAGCCTCAGCTTTGGGCAATTTTAGATGGACTCTGGCTTATTTTATCCTCCACATATCTATTACATGTCTCTTTATTTCTCTGGCTGAGTGCAGTTGTCTCATCATTCTTCTATTTTCAGGTAAGATAAGCTTATGGCTTTAAATTTGAATGTAATGTTTTTAAAATAGTCTTATGACTGCCGGCAGAATTAACACCTACTGAAGGTTTTCCTTTGAGCATTTTTTTAACCAAGGTTTCCTTTGGATGTCTATTCATTTGCCTTTTCTTCCAGACATTGAGCATTTGCTGGATGCTCTTGGGATTTTTACTAAATTTCCATGTGCCTACAACTGCAGAAAGTTACTGTGATAGCAATGGCTGTTTCAAGCTCAACTGATCGGAGAAAATTGTTTGCCCAGATTAACAGCTTCATTGCAATCTTCATACTTGCAGGCCAACTCACATTGACGGTATTAAAATTTTAAAATTTCTGCAGTTTGGATGGATGAACATTAGGTGGTCACTTACACAGATGTTGTTAATTTGTTTGGAGGGATGTGCTTAGTGGATATTGTTTTGGTTCTCTGTTCTTTTGCTTGAATGTTGGGCGGATTCATGGGGCCATCCATTTACTTTCACTGTTGTTTTGCTTGAGTGGTCGTTACGAGCAATCTCCTTTTAAAAATAGGATGTAAACTTCTGAAACAAGGGAGAACTTATTTTTGGCCTTATAAATAGACCATGGTATTTTAAGCTCCTGGAGCAATTTTTTTCCTTCAATAAGACCTTGCATCCTTGGCTATATGTGATTGCCAAGCAACTAACTTCTTCATTTAATGTGGTCTGAGTTGAAGCTTTTCTCCAACTTAAGAGGAAGTGCTATTTGTACGTCAAAACTTATGCAAATTTCTCTGTATTGTGATTCTGATGCACCTTGATTTCATCTTAAAGAGATTTAAGATTTGAGGTTCTCTTTTATTATTATTTGTTTTTGTCTAATTCATGGGACATTGCAAATTGGACCACCTTTTTTATTATATTGCATATACATTCCGTACCACTCTAATAGTTTGCTGCCTTAGGGGTGTCCTTTAAATTCTAGAGAAGCTTTATTTTGTATCTATTTTAATTATAATCTATGTCATTATTCATTTAAAACTTGCATATATTGTAGGGTGGTCGCATTCTTGCTGTTGCTGGGGTTACTGTTGCTATTTCTTTTGCTCCTTTAGTTGCCTTGTTAAATGTGGTCAGTTGTGGTTGCAAATTGGATCACCTTTGTAATTAATATATTGGTTTTGTCTAATTCATGGGACATTGCAAATTGGACCATTTTATTATATTATATATACATTTCCTGCCACTCTAAATAGTTTGCAGCCTCAGGGGTGTCCTTTAAATGCTAGAGAGGCTTTATTTTGTATCTATTTTGATAATAATCTATGCCATTATTCTTGATTTGGAGTTTCAAACTTGCATTTATTGTAGGGTCGCATTCTTGCTGTTGCTGGGGTTACTGTTGCTATTTGTTCTGCTCCTTTGGTTGCCTTGTTGAATGTGGCCGTGGTTGCAGTTTGGCCTACTTGGGTGGCAGTTGCAATTTCTGAGACCTTGCGAAAGGTGTTAAACTATGCCTTATTTATTATCTATATATCATCTAGAGATGTTGAATTTATCCGACCGTAATTTCTACATCTGCAATTCCTCATTTCATCCTCCTGAATTCACACTTTTGTGTAGTCTTAAATATAGAAGCATGAAAACAAAAGAAGGGTGATATAGTATCTGCAATTTCAGGTTGTCACGTATGTTGTTACAAGGCCTGGAAGAGAACTTTTGTTTACTGTAGTCTCGCAGGATGAGAAGTACAAAGCTAAGGTATGAATATTAACTCATCGATAAAGTTGTTTATCTCTCGTTAAGTTTTTTATTTTGGGTAAACATAATTGCAAGTTGATTAGGATGATTTTGTCAAATCATTTAGAACTTCTGTCATGTGCATGGTACCATTGATTCGTGGTCAGACTGGTTTTGGCTTTTGGGATGATGAATGAGTCTCACTCCGTTTCATCTGAATACTGCTAGTGCTATGACATGATGATGAAATGCTGGGAATTACGGGAGACTTATTCCTGATATGTATAAATGCAGGTATGCATAGATGTTATTGTCCAGAGATTAGGTGATGCCACTGCAGCTGGAATGTTCAAGTTGCTTTTTGGCTCTCTCAATGGGAAAATATCAACGGTCTCCCTATATGCCTTGCCTGTACGTGGAGAACTGATTTTATGTTGGATGAGTCTTTTACTAGAAACCAAAATAGCTATGCTTATTGCTGTGCGTTAATTATACCTTCTTACTTTTCTCTGTGGGCTACCTTAGGTTTGTTTACTATGGATTTTCACAGCATTCCACCTAGGGCAGCGCCAGGCACAGCTTGCACGACACAAGAGTACCGTTACTTCCTAGAGCATATTTACTTCACAGCCATATCTGTATATTATGAGGAATTTTTTCATACATAAGAAAGTTCATTCACTTAGCAGAACACTTTTAACTTCTTTTGAATAGAATTTTATAGTGGTGATCATATCTCATGATGTTCGAGCTTATCTTCTCAACGGAAGCATCAGACATGCTCGGCCTCATTGTGTGCAGTGGAACAGTTGCAGGTGGTTAATCTTATTCGAATGATCTTTTATCAAATATAATGTGATTGCAACAGAATTTCTTCTCTGAGAATTCACCATAGTTTGGTGTTAGTAGAGATCAAATGTCCTTAGATATTTTCTATACCGCAGGCTCAGAATTATTGGCATTTGGCTTTTGCCAATGGAAAAGCTCTCACAGCTTTTGAGCTTCTCGAAGCAATCACATACATCATAAATCTGGAAGGAACTTTGTTGGGCTTTTTGAAATCTGATTTTGATGACTTTAATGTGGGTTATTTGCGTGTGCTGCTTCTGTATAATTTGCACTCCATTCGCTATGAAGTACATGCTTCGTTGGGCACCTGCAAGTGCTTCTGTCCTTACCTGAAGCTTTCATTCAGGCTCTTGTTGTAGGCTCTTGTTTCATTAAATAACGATTTGCTCTTGAAGCAAAACAAGTACCCTAAATCTGTTGAATGGCTTAAAAGTTGAGACAAGTCTCTAAGCTAAACTGTGGAATACCATTGCAGGTTGCATCCTCAATGGTTGGAGCTACGGAGCCGGCAAGTGCTCCTCGATGCATCCCACTTGCATTTTCTACTTTTCCAATCGGGACCACAGCAAGTTCAGGTTTATATTGTTGTAGGCCATGGATTCACTCTAGTGGTTTAAAAATCACGGCAGCATTGAGATACAGAACCAAAGTTGACTTTCCTGAAATCACATTTCCCTCTGGTTCTGTTCACAGGAGACGGAACATTTTGCCTCACATGATGCCAATTACAAGCATGGATTAAAAACAAAAACCTCCATTGCATGGGTTACCAATCAAATATGCGTTAAATTCCTAAGCCATGCTCTAGGATTGAATTAGCAGGTGATTCATAGTTAAACATAGTTCAAATTCCAATCTTAAACTCTAGAAATATGAGAGCTCAAATAAACCATTTCTATTTGCCGTTGACTACGGTTCGTTGGACCTCAATTGTACTACAAAAAGGAACCGGCACCTGACATCATATCAACAGCATGCGTCGATGTTCTCAGTGTACATATAAAATTGAAAAACCATTTATATTAAACGACAATGGGTTTCAAATTCTTTTCCAACCAAGTTTTGTATAATCCTCGAGGATGCCAAGGTTTATGTGCCTGTAACAGTAAACCAACAGAGGCCATTCTTCTCTGCCTCAACTACCCTCCATAAAATTGTTCCATGCTCCGAGCCTCTGATGGTATCATAGGGAAGAAGCTGTCTCGGCAAAGATATCGAATAAGCGGACACCTACAACCAAATATCAGGGATACGTTATAGAACAGATGTAGCCAGGAGTTAAAACGGAAAAGCACTTGTAAGTACGGAAGACCAGGGCGCACGCTCAACCCAAAGAGTCTTTAAATAGTTTCTCAGATCTCAAGAGCACGATCACCTTAAGGGCATGAAGCCTAGCCTAATCAATTCAAACAAATCAAGCCATGTAAGTACCTAATTTGATGCTCTTCGGATACAAAACAATGATTAGACAAACATATCACTCAGATCTTCAGTTCACGCATGGTTTAATAGCAATCTAAACGATTGATAGAGGATCTTGCCAAATTTGAATGACCAAATCTTGTGAACCAAAAACCTGACATAGAGAATATATTAGTTAAACTGTCTATTATATGGACATTCAATTCCATCTCAGCGAGAAGAGAAAGCCTTGACAAATTGGCAGAAAGAAGGAAAGAGAGTCCTTACATGGGCATTCAAGTCCCACGAAGAGAACGTACACGGTCCTGAATCAAGCTTCTCTCCCAATCAGCTATACCTTCAAAAGCATATTCTGGAAGACTCTCAAAAGGCTCCTTCCCTGGATCATTCTTGGCCAGGTCATAGGTAGCTCCACGTATGGCTCTTTTATTCGGACCACAAGGTCGTTTCGCAGTCAGAAAGGCATAAGCCTTGTTCAGCTGCTCCATTGCCACAAATCATAGATTCAGATGTTACAAAACTTTAAGCAAATAGCTTAAGAGATTTAATCAACCTAAAATAGAAAATCCATCATGCGGTTCATGTTACGTATACCAGAAGTAAGTTCAGTCAAGTCACCAACTTTATGAAATGAAAGTGCCTTACCTCCTACAAGGTCAGCAGTAAAAGAAAAAGCAGCTTATCCACTTTATCTTTTTAATGCGTTTCCATTCGACATAATAGCATCTTTAAGGTATTTGTGAATTGCATGCACAAGCATGACATCATTGGTAAATGGAAGGAAGCTTAAGGACCAAAACCTAAAGAAAATCACTGTACTTACTAAATTGTGCAAAAAAGTTGAATACGAGATGGGCTTAAATGGCAAGATAGTTTTTTTTCCATGTCCAGAATTTCATAATTGTCAAAGAATCGATCTGAAAGCAGTAATTTAGTGCTTTGAGGAAACAAGTATCAATGCGAGGACTCACATCCATGCCACAGAACCAGTACAAATAAGCAACTGCAACGGCAGGGGCCCTTCCAAGACCAGCTGTACAGTGCACATAAACCCTCCCTTTTCCATCTGAGATTGCCCACTCTAAAGATGACACAGCTTTGGGTAATCCACTTCTCAACGAATCTGGGTCGAAATCTCTTGCCTACAATGCACCGAACAAAAATGAAAAGACACATTAAAATGGTGATTATGAAATAGGCAGTCTATTCATTCATTAATAGAACCAAACCATAGACAATTTTCTAAGGCTACAATAACTGTGAAAGAGATCTCATAGTGTGTTCATGTCATCTCCAAGTTAGTGGACAACATGACTTTACTATTCTTGAATCTCAAAAATGGAATAACATTGCTTGAATTTTCCAAAGTGGAAACTTTAAACATAATTTAGCTGAAGCAACATTTTCTAGAAAGAGGGCGAAATATGTTCACTCACCGGCCTTCTCATATGCTGGATTCCAAGTTCTTGACATCTTCTCAGGATAGCCTGGAAGTCAACTCCCCAGTATTCAATGTCCCTATCTTGCTGCAAATTTAATATGTAAGCCACATTCTCTTCGTGTTTAAGATGATCAATATCTTCGGGCTTCTGAGGCTGCGAGCCCACGATCAAATTATCAGTTATCAGTGTGTAATTCATGCCTGAACACAGGGTCTGACTATTAGATCATCACAATACTTCAACCAGCCACATTTAGCATCTAGTCGCTGGAAAGGAATTACTCATGTTCACAAGCATAAACACAAAATAAAATGAACGTAACTCAGGTATCCGACCAAAAAGCTTAAAGCTTTTAGGATTCCCTTTTGCTCCATTGATGATACTGATAGTTCTTTAGGCAAAGGGAGACAATTTCAATTTTTGTCAACGGACTTTAACCGAACGACGATGGTGTGTCGCTGCACATAATCTGACTTTAGCAAAAAGGCCGTCGGCCATTAGAAGGAAAACAAGTAGACCCACGAATTGTTTAGACTAAAGAAACAAAACCAAGAGTAGAGTTTGGGGGGGGGGGGGGGGGGGGTGGTGGTCTACAACGTGACAAAGTCAAAAGGATCATCCATCTTTCCACCAAACAGAACATGCACCACATTCATGAATCTGAATATATTTCCTCATTAGAATATGCGCAGAAAAGTACTGCAGGTCAAAAAGTCAACGAAAGACAGACGAGAATCTCTTCGTCCTAGCATTCTCAATCAGCCAAAACTGACCAACCCATCATGCTGAGACGAAACTAACGAAACATAAAAACAGGAACTTTCCCAACTGCGAGATCAGCAACACTACTGTAGAGCCTAAATCAACAATTATCTTGTGAAAAAATATACATACAGACCAGAAAAAAAAAGGGAATCAACGGATTTTTACCAAGATCATGGTGATATTCATAGGGGTTCCTCATCATCCTCTTCATGGCTGTGTTATAATCCTCCGTCCTGCTTCCGGGAACAGCTGACACCCTCATTGTGGTGGGTTTCCGCCTAGGCTCCACCCCATCTTCTGATACTCCTCCACACGAGATTCTGCTCAGCTTGAAGGGATTACTGGAACCCACGACAGCGCGCACGTGCCCGTGCTTCCTCTCCTTCATCGTAAAGATTGCATCTTTGTCGAGGGGGTACATGAGGACCAAGGAAGGACAGCAGGTTTTGCCAATGGCCTCCATTCTCTCGCCTCTTCTTCTCTGGCAACAACTTTCTCTCGGCTGATCCCACCACTGGGTTTGGGTACAACCTTAAAGGATTTCCACAGCATCCCTCGTTTGACCATAATGTCCTCATACTTTTTGCCCATTTTGCGTGTTAATGTAAAGGACTTTTAAGGTCAATTCCCTTCCTGAATTTTCTTCCTTCTAGGTTTTTTTTTTTTTTGGTAAAGATCTTCCTTCTAGGTTTTGCTACGGTAGAACTCGCATTAACTTCCAGAGGGTTGGTCGAGTCGAAAAGCACTCGAATTCCCAGAGTGAGGTTGATTTGCTCGTCTTTGATCAAATTAACGTGGTGTAGCTTGTTTAGGGAAATTAACAAAAATAGTTCATAAACTTTAGTTCAATATGCAATTTGACCCATGAATTTTTAATTTATTTAATGTTGTCCCTAAAATAGTCTATATTGAACATTTTTATATAGTTCAGGCACCGGATTAAACATGTATTGAAAGTTCAAGTACTACATTAAACAAATTAAAAGTTTATGGACCACATTGCACGTTGAGCCAAAATTTAAAGATTATGTATGTCATTATCCCACTTATTTATTGTATCAATTGTAAGAGTTGACCTTTTTTTTTCGGAGAATGTTTTTGAAGAAATTATTTTTTAGGATTTTTCTTGGATTGGGTTAACATTTAAAAATGAGCTTGAAATTATTTTTCATCATTGGAAATGGAAAACTACATTTTATTTTCCTAAATTGATATGCATTATTCGTATGATATAAGAAATATTTAACCGCTGGAGTCTCAATCTCAGAAAACATAGTTTCTCGAGCCAACCACTAGGAACTCAAGCATGGGTGTGGAGGCTTAATCCTAATATTGATGGACCTTGGCTCAGGCGTTAGTGACTTGGACACAAAAGTTGAGTATCTAGGCATGACTAACAGTGATCCAAGCATAGGCACCAAGGTCTTAAGCCTATCCTCAATGGATTTGGGCCTAACCTTTATGGACCTGAGCTTGGCTTCAAGAGACTCAACACTTGACTTAGGAAAGGAGCCGAGAACTCGGACACAACCGTTGGACTTGGACATGGGCACTAAGGACTTGGGCCAAGGCTAGAGGGACCCAAACCCGGGCATGGTTGGTGAGGACCTGAGCAGGGTGTCGCTGATTGTTCAAATTTGATGAGGACATGAACCCATTCAGGAGGTCAATAGTCCACAAGTTGTACAAGCCCGGTGTGTATAGGAGCAACTGATCTATCGGTGGCTGGTGTATCGGTGCAATCATCGGTTAATACCGCCAAATAGCTACTTCATTATCAAAACAATGAAAACAATTTCAACGGAGGAACACAAATATTTCTTGGTTATATTACTTGCTTTTCACGAGAACGTTGCGGGACCACAGCCTTTTTGGAATAATGTTATCTACATGAATTTTTTATTACTTATCCTCGAATTGATAGAAAGAGTTGGCGCCCCGCAATTCAATGCATTGACTTTTGCCTTCGTAAATTGGAATTTGTGACGATTAAAAAGAAGAAAAGAAAAAAAAAAAAAAAAAAAAAAAAAAAAACAGAGGAATTTTCCATGATGAAGCTAACCGATCAGTGGGCTGAAGGCCCATGCTATGAAATGGGCCATGCGTGAAGCTATCTTGGTGATGGTGTTAGTCAATGGACATGCTTCATATTTTAAGCTCTCTCTTCTTCTCCTGTGCAAATATTTCAGCTTCTTACACATCATGTGGTCATTAACTTCGTATGTTCATTTCAATGAGCATTTAAAAAAAAAAAATTAAGGATTTCGATAACCGACGTCCTCAAACATGTTAACGTACGAAGAAAAAAATAGTTTTTTTTTTTTTTTGCAATTACAGGAATATACTACGTTTGTAGTTCATAAAGCAATTAAAGTCTAACATCGCGAATCTTCAAGCTAGAAGTGGACGCGGTTAGATTGAGGGGCTGGACTTCCGTATATAGTACTCAAACCATCACGGAAAATGACATTTTGTTTTCTTCCTTGCAAGTTTGTTTTACGTTGGAAAGGGGGCGATTCATTAGACCTTACTCATCTTCAACATGTATCTCGAGAAATATGAAGCCGTAAAGTATGGGCAATCAATAGAGGTCAAAGTAAAGTGGCAAGTGGGTATTTGGTGCCATGTTTGGTGCTGAACTGGTGGATAAATTAGGCACGTTTTCACGTACTCAGATTCTCTCCAAAAGTCGCAATTTAAACTCTCCTCCAAGGAAGTCCATAGAGTAGTTCAATCAAATTATTCGAATTGGAGCTATTTTGGTCAATATATTCTCCTTAGTGTTCAATACCCAAAACTAATAAACAAATAAGTAAATGAATAAATAAATAGAAATGAAGGAACCAGTAGGGTTAGAAGAGAAGTTGGAGGTCACTTTCCATATTTTCTTTTTAAAAAGTGTTCACATCACAAGAAACTCACTTCTCTCTCTCTCTCTTTTTAATATTATTATCTGTTTTAATAATTGATGGAGGAAACCACAGGTTTTATGTGGCCTTTGTTCAATAAGCTGTACCCTCTGATGGAGATTAATATCTATATATTTATCTTTATGTTTTGGATAATTTTTGTGGTCTACGTTATTTAACGCCTCTCTTTCGAATCGAGCTCTAGAAATTTCCAAAAGAATATAGAAAATATCGAATACAAAAAGTCTAACACGCACAATTTGGAAAGTCATCGCCACTTAAAATGAGAAAATTCATTTTAATTGATTAACCTCTTGTGAGAATTGGAAAGTGACTAAGAGTGGGTAGGAAGGAACCCCTCTTTTTTCATTTTCTCCCTGTTTTCCTAAGATGGATGTTAATGAGCTTGCATTGTAGCATTCCCTTATTGGGTCTCCTTGTGCTGGGTCAAACATGGCGTGGCTTTTGTTTCGGACAAAAGCACCATGATGTGTCTCTATTAACACTAGGATCCCCTAACTTTAAATTGTTTGGCAGACAGATCCTCAAATCATCTGCTTACCCAGATGCCTAAAAGGCTCCAAAAATTATCTTTTCCCATCTTTTCTTAATATTATATATTATATATACGTATGTTTTTGAGATGACACATGCACAAATGCCTCACTTCATTGTCTGATTACCTCTCAACCAAGAATTTATTCCTCCAATGCTTCACTTTCATGTCTGATTAGCTCTCAACCAAGAATTTATTCCCCCTCACCAACTTCACTTCAATTATTTTTCTTTTAAAATTCCCTTTTTTTTAAGTCCAATCTGGTGCTAAGATCACGAGCTTCCCATCCCACCTTTCTCCAGAGCTTTTTCACTGTTCAAACGCATGATTAGTGCCCGTGTACTTAAGTAGGTGTTGATTAATCTCTGATTAGTGCGCAGAATTGAAGCTGATCTCCTTTTTTCTGGTTCTGAGGGATGTGGGAGGTCTATTGCTGTTACATCTGTCAATCTCTGATTTCAAACCACACAGCAGAATCCCACTGAGGAGAGAAAGTGGGCAAGTGTTTTGTCATGAGCTCTTTATCATTTTCTGCTGAATTTATTCTGGAAAATTCACTAAATTGCAGAAATACATTTTTGTTTTGTTTTCCTCCAAAGGACGATTCGATATCCAACCTGCCCAATATATTGCACGATTTTAGCAAGAGTATCCCGTGTTTTTGGCACAAAATCATTCCACCGATCTATATGAAATACAAGTATGAGTATGTCTCCGTTTACACCTGATAAATGTGGCGTTCTTTTTGCCCAAGTTGTCGGAAAAATTATGAATTGCAGCTCTTCCTTTCGATTCGGGACTCTTGAATGCTCAATTAGTCCCTATTGATTGTAATAATATTTATATATGATAAATGTATTTTAGGTAATTATTATGACATATGGGTTTCAATGGCAACTCTTTTTTTTTTTTTTTTGGTAAGATTTTCAATGGCAACTCTTTATATCATACATACCAAAAAAATAAAATTTAAAACTCATAACATCGTCTTTCTAGATGCGAGTAAGTAAAATACAAAAGTATAGTGATTAGATTTGTATTTTTAGGGGCCCATTAACCAATTCTTTTTGTAAAATATTCTTAGATATGGATTACTGGATGTGATGATAACTTGTGATAGGCATATTTGGCGTGGATGTTTTCCATATTGATTACTCGACCTTTGTAATGAATCATGATTCATCGTGCGTGATAATCATAATTTAAATAAGGAAGAAAATCTTCCTTTAATAATACACCAAGATGCCAAGTCCATCCAATTTTTTAATGGTGTTTATAATATTAGTTAGGTCTAATTTCCGATGCCATTTAAAAGGATGACTGAAAATCGGCGGCAATTTGTTCTCTTGCCGCTGCAATATCCCTTAGATAGAACCCATATCTAAAAACTTTTTTTTTTTTTTTTTGCATTTTACTCTCTTAAATAAAAAAAGGGTAAAGAGAAAAAGCACAAGAGAAAATAAAGTAATTTCAGAAACCATCTTGGCACCCGCTCTCTCCACCTCTTTTTCTCTACTGTCTATTTGACAGATGGACAAATTCACAACTTTATGGGGCATTGAATCATATTAACTCAGTGGTAAACTTTTTTTATTCTTCTACATCTTACCATAAGATTCAAAATTCATGGTAGCCCATCTCTCCCCCTCTCAGATTATTCTTATAATGGTAGTTCTGTCGAGGAGAGAGTAAAGTCGAGTCAAGATCCGAAACTCCTTGCGCAGTTGCAGAACTCAAACGCTGTGCATAGTCATCATGACATGGGGATGAGCCGATCGCATAATTACAAAAGCCAAGCTCCAAAAACATACCTTTCGAATTATCTTCGCTATCTTTTTTTTCTTTTTTTTTTCCAATCAGATAATTTATACAATGCTCTCAAAGCCCCTTCTAGTGTCCCTCCCTCGTACGTAAGAGAGATTTGTTGCTTGCTTTAGTTTTTTTCATTGCTCAGGACATGTTGGTTTCGCTTGCCATCGACAACTTTGGCTGATTTGACGAGAACGTTCAAAGTGGCTCGAGAGGGTCTTTTCATGTGAGCACTATACAAAGCAGAAAATGCCAACGATCTAGAGTTATCAAGCTGTACTCTCCCTTGGTTAATCCCTCTCTCTCTCTCTCTCTCTCTCTCTCTCTCTCTCTCTCTCTCTCTCTCTCTTTTTCTCTCGGCCTATATAGTTATATATGCATTCAAGTACAACCATGAAGAGACCTCGTGATATGCAAGCTTGGAAGCAACTTGCTTTGGATCAAACACATGTATAACGAAACTACATGGCGATGTAAAAAATGCAATATGAAATGAAGCTGAATCGGAAAAAAAGTATAGGAGTTTGGCATAAGGGCACAATAGTCTATGTACAGCCATTTATTTTACGAACCCATCCTCTTTTGCCCAGATTTTGTGAAAAAAGAGCTATCTTAGAAATTGAATATTCCTAATGGGTATTTGAGGGGAAAAAAAAGGAAAAACAAGAGAGACAGAGAGAACAAAAAAAGAAGGAAAAGAAAAAAGTGATCTCTAATTACCTCCTCAGTTAATATATTCTAAGGTTCCAACTCCACGGCCTTGGGCTGGCCATGTGAACCGTTGACCCCACCCCGGCCTACGCCGCTACCGCCGTTGACTACCCCAAACTTCACCAGCAATTCCTCGCCCCAGTCCCATAAGTGCAGCACAATGTATGTCCCGATCCCGCCGATCAAACCGTACGCGATCGAATACGTCAAGGGCATCAGTAGCAGCGTCACGAACGCTGGGATGGCGTGCCGCATATCGTTCCAATCGATCTCCACCACCGACTTCATCATCAGCACCCCCACTAGGATCAGTGGCGGCCCCACCGCCCACGCCGGTATCGACGCCAGCAGCGGCGTTATGAAGAACGCCAGGAAGAAGTAGCCGGCCACGGTCAGCGCCGTGAGGCCCGTCCTCCCGCCCTCCCGGATCCCCGTGGACGACTCGATGAAGGCCGTCACCGGCGACGTCCCCAGCAGCGACCCCACCACGATGGACGTGGCGTCGGACATGAAGGCGAAGTACTGGCCCTCGAAGTCCCCGTTCTGGTCCGCGAAGCCCGCGAACCGGGCCATGGAATAAAGCGTTCCCGTGGTGTCCAGGATGTCCACGTACAGGAACGTGATCAGGGCCTCCCAAAAGTAGCCCTTCCCGATCTTCTTGAAGCTCAACGCCCCCGCCGTCTTCTTGATCGCGTGCACGTCCACCACCTTCTTGAAGTAGGCGTAGGCCGCGTCGCCGGAGTCGGTGTGCGGGAACGCCGTGACCTTCGTGTTCCGGAACCACGAGATGGCCGTTACGAACACAATGCCGTAAATCATTGCGCCCTTTACGTTCTTGATGAGGCAGTACGCGATGATCACGAACCCCACGATTCCCAGCCACATCGTCGGGCTCTCCATCCGATCCCGCGCGCAGTAGATGGCAGCCGAGACGGTGCCCCCGTCGAGCAGGCTCACCGTGCCGTTGGCGGTGGTCTCGACCGGGGCGACCGAGAGGAGGGACGAGCTCGGGCAGCCCCCGAGGGTCAGCAATGTCGACCCGCTGTACCCGACCAGCCCGATTCCCTCGCTGTTCTGTAGGCCGATGAACGCGAGGAAGAGACCGATTCCGGCGGACGAGCTTATTCGGACGGGCTTGGGGATGAGCTTCGCGAGCTTGGCCCGGAGCCCGATGGCCGAGATCAGCAGGAAGAGGAGGCCTTCGATGAAGACCGCGGCGAGCGCGCTCTGGTAGGATATGTTGCCCGACCCGTGGAACCCGACCACCGTATAGGCGAAGTAGGCGTTGGTCCCCATTCCCGGCGCCAAGGCGAGCGGCAGATTGGCGAAAGTCCCCATGATGACGCACCCGATGAGGGAGGAAGCCACCGTCGCCACGATCAGATCCTTGCGCACCTGCGTCAGGCAGAGCGCGTACCCCGGGTTCACCGGGTCGAACTTGCACGACTCGCCGGGCTGGACGACGCTCAGGCCCGACCCCGTGCAGTTGCTCACCGAGATGGTCGTGTCCGAGCACAGCGGCACGCAGTCGGACACCGAGCACGGCCCGCCCGAGTCCGTCAGGATCGAGGCGTTGACCGCGAGGATGTAGGCCATGGTGAGGAACGTGGCGGTCCCGGCCCGGAGCTCCGTCGTGAAGGTCGTGTTCCGCTCCGACAACTTGAACCGCCTCCCGACCCAGCTCCCCGCCACGCAGTCGTTGAGCCGGGTCAGGGGGCTCCTCCTCCTCGATCTCTGCGGCTGCGGCTGCGGCGGCGGCGGCGGCGGCGGCGGCAGCTGAGTCTCCATGACCATGAAAAGGAGAAGGGGTCGCGAGGCAACCTCGTTCTTGGCTACGGCGATAGGAACTAGGGAGCGAGGAGGAGGTGGGGGGTGTCAGAAGAGAGAGATTATAATATATAGATGGAGCGACGACAGCTAATAATATAATTTCAGGGACGGAGGTGTTTCCGGACCAGACCTCGGGGCAGGCTTCGATTCGAGGTCTAATGGGTGGTAGAGATTCTTATTAAGAATCTGGAATCTTTCCTGATTCTTGAAGCCCAAATCGCAACCCTAAATACGGCAGGCCATTCAGTGATAGCCTGATTTTTTTTTCCTTGTAAAGGATACGACCAAAGCTTGTCCTGCTTCTTTCCATATATATATACATGACTAAATTATAATTACCCTGAATTTCTTTTTTGAATTTTCGCCACCACATCCTTAGGGGGGTGGGGATGGGGAAAAAAGAAGATCAGTTGCGAACAGAATTCCGATTCAACGTGAGGTGTTTCGGTCTGTATGGAACTCGGCAGACAACTTTCCTCGGCACCCTTTTTTTCTTCCCCGTTTGCATTCCCACGTGCACAATTAGGTTTTCTTTTTTTTTTTTCCCCGATCTGAATTCAACCTAAATCTTCGCTAAATTTGAAATTTTCTTTTCGTGGCGGATGAGGACGTCTGGTTGCCGAGAAAACAAAACGAAGAAGAGATTGAAGTGCTTTTCATTGACATATCGGCAAACCCAAAATAATGTCTCGAGACTATCATATCATCAATTCTAACGTAATGTACACGTCATTATTCACGTCCATTGATAAAAGTCCATGGTCCTCCCTTGGGATGGGATAGGTCAGTCCATGCGGCCGCAGCAGCTTTTCGCACTGGACATTTTAGGGGTCATGATCGGGCTACTTACGATTAATCTATTATGTTGCCCTCCTTAAAGGCAAAGTACCTTTCGACGCGACCAACCTAATTTTTTCTAATGATGGCCTCCTCTAATTCTCAAAAGATCGAGGGCGGCCTTGTCCCATCGCCTCCGTTTCATATTAGCTCCGACCAAAGCAAGGAACAAAAAGACAAAAGGAGCAGAAGAGGAGGAGGAACGAAAGAGGTGAAGAATCAATACCCCTAAAGATAGTCGAGAGTAAAAAATTCCTAATTACATGTGTGTCTATATAGATATATATAGCCAGCCACACGATGATAGCACGTTGGCTGCTATATATATATATATATAATGTGTAGATTTGTCAATTAATAATACATCTAAATTTTAACTCATATTTGATGAGTTTGATAGTTATATGGATTAGTTATATTCAATAAATAGATTTTGTAAGATTTGTGAAATTACTTCCAACTTTTCTAAAAGTTAAGTTATTAAATGAGTGTGTGGTCTATTATTTAATTATTCTACTAGATTTAAACCTAATTCTATGGGTCATAAATGGATTTAATATATAAATGTTAATGGGTTCATAACTTATTTAGATCTAATTCACTTATATGACTCTCTTCACTTTTGCTCACCCTTACTCGATTTCGCATTTGATCACTTCATGCTTTCATCTTAGTTTCAATATGAGTTTTGCTAGATTGGGCTAAATAAAAAAGTATTTTAACAATATGGGTTAAATTAGGTATGCGTTAAGTCTTGTATGAGTTACAAGATTTATATCGCGTGAAATATGTCGGATTAAATGAGTCAATTTGAATTGGCTCATTTTTTACCCGAACCATCTATTTAATGGGTCTAATCATGTAAATAATCATTACATTATTTACCTCGCTATTCATTGGTGAGAGCTAAACCTTGTTTAAGAGTCTTTCCTTTTCTATAAAAGTCAAAAGTTTTTTTTTGCTTGCGGGGGAGGGTGTTTAAGGATGAAGTTATTCCCCACGTTTTAAGGATCCGGTCTCCTTATTTCTCCAATAAGATGGAATATTGCTCATAGGCTCTTTTACATTCAATTTGGGTCGTAAACTATATACTTTATTTGAATTGAAGATGCAGTTTCTTGAGGGGCCCGATTTCAGCCTACCTCAATGACACGAGCTGAGGAACATTGATGGTAGAAGCAGCATTTAATGAATCAACGACTTCACGAGCTGGAAAAGTG
This sequence comes from Eucalyptus guilfoylei, assembly GCA_016097605.1. Lineage (NCBI taxonomy): Eukaryota > Viridiplantae > Streptophyta > Magnoliopsida > Myrtales > Myrtaceae > Eucalyptus > Eucalyptus guilfoylei. Next base: position 1,398,236 of record CM027869.1, read on the forward strand.
TGATATGTTCAAAATCTGTATCGCCTAGCATGAGACGTGGTGTCGCACTTAATCCAACGCCATCATCTCATCCACACATTACAACCTAACACAAATGCGTATGCCCCACAAGTTCAAAGCGAAAATCCTAAACTTATCCAATTCAGTGATGCGGTACTGGTATGCCATGTGGTATTACTAGTATGCGATGAGCTCTTTCACGCGGGCATTGTTATGGGACTATACAAACTTACTTCCTCGCAATTGAATGCTCGAGCTACTTCTCCATGGACAAGAAAATGATAGATCCGGCCATGGCAATTGAACAATCCCTCAATTCGATTGCTCCTCAGATTTTGCCCCAATCCATTATATCCATCAGCTGCTACATTGATGAATTCAGGATCAAATTGACAAGGCGGTAGTTGTCATATCTTTATGAGGGTCTGCTCATGTTAGAGTCAAAATGTCATTTTTCTTCTTATTTTTCTTTTTGGCTTAGGACCCATCTTCAAATACGTGACAGTTCATAGGTTGCTTGGTTTACCGGGATATCCAATCAATTGAATATCTGTGTGTCTCCATTTGAAAAAAAAAAATAAACTACTAAAAATTAGTTAGTCGTCTTAGACAATTTTGGCTGAATTCGTCCATTTTGTACCAGAAACCTCTTATCCCCATCACGCTAAGGATAGGGTACTTACAATTACAAACCCCAATTGCTCAGCCCATGGGAAGATTCGTGAAAGACACTCTTGTTTCTCGAATTTGACTAATTAGCCTTCAAATATTGCAAAGTTTTCGCATTGACATGGCCAATTTTCCTGTCAATGTCATTCCTAGTATTAATTAATCCATTCTAATTTTACGGATCAAATAAAAGAAGGACGCTTCATCCAATTTTTTTATTTTTTAAATATCTCGATATTAATAATTTATTTCTTCACACGTCATTGGTGATGTGACAATTACATGAAATAATTTTTCCATTTGAGTGTGAACGCGGTACCAATAACTCGAGGACACTGGGTGATTTTATGCTGTCATTAACAGTACTAACTAATTCATGTTATTTTTATTGGTTTATCTTTTCGCGTGTCAATGATTCGCAATGCACATATTACATAAGATAATTTCCCCGTTTGGCGCGGGGCACGATAACTCGGTGACATTGGATGATTTTGATGAAGTTTTCCTCCGGATGATAACGACAATCACAAGAACTACATTGAATCCCACTCATATTGGGCTCCAAGAAATTCTCTTTTTTAAACCATTGATGGATCAGTCGGCCACCTACTTCCAACACAAGGAACTTTCTAAGGATATAATTAAAAACTAGTAATTACAGATTGCAGATGCTTTTCTTTCCCCCCTCAGTTGTTGTTATCCCCCGTGGCTGAGCTCTCTTTCTGGTCCTGTTCTACGCTGTTGCTCGTCACAAAGTAATGGAGATAAGTTTAGGGTTTGGCTGAATTATTCACCACATAAAAAGGTAACTAAAGTTGAGCCCCACATCTTCCCAACTTGTACGACCAATGACATCTAATGTCTTCGAGGTTCCTTAAACCCTCAAATGATTACTTTCATTGCATGTAATTGGCCGCTTTCTTTTCCCCTTAATCATGAGAGAACACATTGAATCCGGACTAAATTAGGGCAAAAGGGTCACGAAAAAACCACACAAAGCGATGTTCCCATTGGAGAGTGCACATTATAGAACAGCGAGAAGAAAGAAAGGGAAGGAAAAGTTCACGACCCGCACCATTTTCTATTTTTCAACTTGTGGGATCTTCCGGAAATGGTCCTGATCATGAAGTAGAAAGAGCAGGCCTCTTTCTTCTCTTCTCCTTTCCTTTTGTTGCTTTAGTATTGGGGTCAAGAGCTGGATGGACAAGGATGTGTGTGCGTGCTTGCTTTTTTGCTAGTGAAAGATGATGTGAGGCAAAAGTACAAGTGCTCCTAGTGGCTTCAGATTTATCTCATTCTCAATCAGTCTTTTCATTTTTTTTTGCTGGTTCTAAGGGCATTGAAAAGATGCACTCCTAACTCTGAATAACACAACAACGATAATTCTCATAGGATCGAATGCTTTTTTACCATATGCGTGACAGACACCAAGTGGGGTTTGGTTTCGCTTTCTTTTAAGTACCTTTTGCTGTGGCCCTTGCCAAAGGGGCCGATGTGTCTCTCCCTGGTGAGTGGCACTTTGATTGCACAGGATGTCAACTTCGGATGGGCATCGAAATTTGGTTCCATTCTTTTTGCATCGATGCAAACGATTCAAAGCATACGAGAAGGGGAAAAGGGGTTCGGTTTTTTCTCAAATCCCCTATCCCTGGACCTAAATTACTTCATTGTTTAGCTCAAAAGTGATCAAGTCATAGTAAATTACAAAGCAAGAGGAAGAATAAGTATGATAAGTATGAAAGATGAGGGAAAAATGAGCGTGAGAAGGACCAAGTGAATTTGGAATATGCTAGGTGGTTTGATGAAGAGGGTTGAGATGGGACCCAAAAAGAATCTAGGTGTCATTAACTATGTGGGCGTGATTTAGATCAGTCTTATCCAACCCTCGATCACTTTTGAAATTGTTGCTGAAAGCCCGAAACGGCCAAGGGGGTGAACTTGGAACTTGCTCAAAATGTCTCCTTTTTCTCTCTCTTTTTTCTGTAGTGAAAAGTTCAGGAATTATGGGTACACATAAATGATTAGATGCGTTGCATATGAGCTTCTACAAGTCAATATCAAGATCAAGGAATAGGAGCTCGATCAGGTCCCTTGGCAAGTGGAATCCCTCATTGGGTTGGAGACAATTCAGGGTGAGATATATCTTTCCTTTTGTCTGCTTTCCCTTGAATGGGACAGCGGAAGAACATTTATCTAATAGTACAATTTCGATTTTTAAATTGTTCCCTGGGTATTTTATTTTTTCCCTTTTGCAATTTTTTGATGTTGGGGACAGGTGGGATCATCATTGCCTATTGGGAATTTAATTCCTAATGGGAAAAAAAAAGAAATGCCCCAACAGACAATGAGCATAATGACATTCGGCAGAGACTACCAAACCAAGAAATCGAGAAGAATGATTTAGGCTAAAATAGTAATCGGTGTTTTGTCCATATTGCAAAAGAACACATTGCAAAGGACAAACATCCATTCGACAATGGAACGATTCCCACGTAATTCTCGTTTTTGACGTGGGAATAATTGTATTGGTTTTGGCCATTGAGGTAGGAATAATTCCAACCACCAATTCTTTATCTTGTTTAAGAAACGATTCTGATGATCAGTGGGTCGGTCATCCACGCATCCAATTGCTGAATAATCGTGTTGATATATACAAGTTTTTCGGTTATTTTCAGAATTAATTTGTTTCTTCTTCATTCCCTATGCATGGCAGCTGTCCTGCGAATTGAAGTGGAAATTCATTGTTAGGACATCATGATCTAGGATGAATAGAATCACATGTAATGTGTGCAAGATTATGAATCTTAATGACTTTTATATTCCAATTTAAGGAAATCCCATCTAGGTTCATTTGTTCTTCACATGTCGGTGTAACTTCTGTATAGCCTGCGCGGATAGCTAATCCCGGAACATGCTTTAGCATGCAAAATCTGTGCCTATAATACCATTACCAAAGTTGAGTTACACACTTTCACAAGTCAAGTTTCCAATTAATGAACTCATTGAGCAAGAAAGAACATCCACGTCCTCGTCTCCTCGTGCTCCCACGTCACGTCACATCACGATTGCTTTCTAGTGCCTTCGAACACATCGATGGTCCAGCCCGGCCGTCCGACCTAAACCCCGTCGAGACCCGTCGAGGCTGGCCTCCAAGAGCCGGCCAGAGTTGCCAAACTCATGTTGATGTGAAATTCCCCGCATGCTTCGCAAGACACTTAATTATACAAGCTTTTGTTCCCGTGATGCTTCAGTTCATCCATTTTAAAATTCCTCTGCTTGGATACAAGTCATCATTCACCTTCATCCGGAAAATTCCAAAAAGGAATCCAAAGTGCCATTACTTTCTAAAAAAAGGCATAAAGTAGATATTATTTCAAATGAAGACCTGGAGTAGTTATGTTTGTTTTAAATAAGGGTGTGAAGTGGCTATGTCCGTCGTAAATAATGATCTAACTTTTCAATGGTCAAGGGTATTTTTATCATTTGTCACTTTTTTCCCTTTTTTTTTTCCTGGTCTTCTTTCTCTTCGCCGGTGGCCATCTGGCCACTGGCGATGCCCATAGAGGGTTGGGAGAGGGCCACCCATGTCAGCCACAGGCGAGGCAACCCTCGCCCAAGGGCCATCCGCAAGGTCAACCCGTGCTGGCCCTAGGCGAGACGGACCCTCTGGCGAGGGTGGCATCGTAGACCTTACAAGCGATTGGGGAGGTTGCCCAGCCCTCGCTGGCCTCGCCGATCGTGAGTGAGGCCACCCTCGCAAGATTTGGCGAGGGTCGGCCTCGCTTGCTGCCGGCCAGCCCTTACCAGCGGCCAATGAGGGCCGATCTCGTGAATGGTCCCTAGGCGAGGCCGTCCCTTTCTTGGGGTCGGTGTGGGTGGCCCTCGCGGACGAGGGCGACCCTTGCCCAGCCCTCAGTGGGCATTGCTGATGGCCGGCTGACTGGCCACCGATGAAGAGAAAGAAGAAAAACCATAGAAAAAAAAAAAAAAAGGAAGAAAGGGGGGGGGGAATGCCAAATGACGAAAATTCCCTTGATCGGTTGGAAAATTTAGCTAGTCGGCAACTAGTGACGTCGGGTCCTTATTTGAAACAACCAAAACCACATCAGGCTCTTATTTGAAACAACTAAAGTCATTTCAAGTCCTTATTTGAAACAAAATCCACTTTTAGTCTTTATTTGAGAGAAATATAGTACTTCGGATCCCTTTTTCGAATTTTCCCACTTTCATTTGAAGTGAATTGGATAGATCAAACGTCTTCTCTTCTCATTATTGGACAACTTTGTTGTATAAAGTGAGGAGGGGAAAATCTAGACAAGAGGATAAGAATAGCATAAAAGTGTCATAATTTTTGCACGATAAATTTTTTAGTTATTTTAAGTGTCAAATTGTTTCTTCTTCATTCCCTACACATATATGGGGATATGCACAGCAGCTATCCTACAAAGTGAAGTCGAAATTCATCATTAGGACATCATGATCTAGGATGGATCGAATCACATGCAATGTGTGTGAGATTATGATTCTTAACCACTTATATATTCCAATTTAAGGAAATCCCATCTAGGTTGATTTGTTCTTCACGTCGGTGTGACTTCCATGGAGCCTGCGCAAGTAGCTAATACCAGGACATGCTTTAGCAATGCAAAATCTACGCCTACAGTACCATTACCAAAGTTGATTTATACCCTTCCACGAGCCAAGTTTCCAATTAATGAACTCCATTGAGCAAGAAAGAACATTCAAATCCTCGTCTCCTCGCGCTTCCACGTCACGTCACAACTGCTTTCCAGTACCTTTTTTTTAGTACCTTCAAACACGTCGATGGTCCAGCCCGAACATCTGAGCTAAACCACGTCGAGACCCATCAAGGCTGGCCTCCAGAGCCGGCCAGAGTTGCCAAACTCTTGTTGATGTGAAATTCCCCGCATGTTTCGCAGGACACTTAATTATACAGGCTTTTGTTCCCGTGATGCTTCAGTTCATCCATTTTAAAATTGCTCCGCTAGGATACAAGTTATCATTCACTTTCATCTGAAGTCAATTGGATAGATCAAATGTCTTCTCTTTTCATTATTGGACAACTTTGCTGTACAAAGAGAGGAGGAGGAAATCTAAACAGGGGGAGGAACAGAATAGGCGTGCCATAACTTTTACATGACATTCATCATAATTTTTTTCCCACGCTCAAGTATCAAACTTTTAAAAATCGATCACTTGAGCACCATGAGCTATTTGTCTTATTGAAAAATCTGACGTGGACACCAGTCGTTTTACGTTACTTCGCCGGCGTTGACATAGAAATTTTTTGAATTTTAATTAATTTTTTTGAATTTTTTCTTTTCCCTTTGCCCCTCGTTTTAGGGCCAGCAAGGGGGAAAAAGGAAAAGAAAAACAAAAAATTCTAAAGTATTAAAAAAATTAAAAAATCTACATCGGATGGGAAAATAATAAAAAAATCCCTCACTTGCCATAAAAGAAGGGGGATGGAAAAGACAAAAACAAAAAAAAATTCAAAAACATTAAAAAACATTAAAAAATCCACTTCATATGGGAAATTAATAAAAAATCCACATATGATGATTTGGAAATAAGATTTTTCTCTGATGTACCTTTAAGTGAACGGAAAAAATTATGATATTCAAGTAAACGTCATACAAAAGTTATGGTGTTTGTGCTGTTCTTCTCTCCTAAACAAGGCATCGCACAAAACATTTCACGTGATAAATGTTTTGCAAGAAAAAGAACTTGTGAGTTGAGTCGAGACCACCTTTCTCAAGGTTGTCGGTGCTTAGGGAAACTATAACTTCTACTTCTGCTACAAATGCTCTCTTGATCTACATTGTCAGCTACGTGCAGATAGAGGGCACATGTAATTTGAAGAATGCAAAGATATATTTGCATTTATTGTACTGTTCATACATACAGGTTGCGTTTTTTTTTTTCCTTTCCCTGGAATTGTCCAGGATCACTTCCTTCCTAGGACCCTGTCAGTTTTGCAAGCATTCGGCTAGACATATTTCCACGACAAGATCGATATGTACAGATCAGTCATGAAATTACAATTACTCCCATGAATGATTCAACAACTCTGAGCCAAGAATTTCAAACTAACATGAGATTGACGCGAAGATTGCCAATTAGCATGAATATCAACAACTAATCTAAAAAGACCCTGTAGGAGTGTCAAGTACTTTGAGCAACATTTTGTGGGAGACCTCCAACTTCACAAGTACAAAGAAGGAAGTTGACTGACCAAGATAAGTTCGACAATTAATCAGAATCCTTCAACGATTAATGTTCGTGGAAATGGTGCTCCTAATCAGGCACGCGGATTATGCATCAAACCAATCGGATAGCACAAAAACAACTGAAAAACACTATGCAGACACAAGAGAGATATTGATACCATTGGACATGATCGTAACCCCAAATCTTTCTGCGAGTGCTAGGACTCTCCTACAAATAGGCATTTACAGGAAACTGCAATCAGCAGATAACTGGTAAGGCACGTATAAATAAGGGAAAATGTCACAAATGGTCCCTATACTATTACTTAATGTGCAATTTGGTCTCTAAACTTTCGATTGGCTCAATTTGGTCCCTAAACTATTGATAAATGTCCGATTTGGTCCCTGAACTTTCGATCGGCTCAATTTGGTCCCTGAACTATTGATAAAAGGCTCAATTTGGTCTATGAATTTTCGATCGGCTCAATTTGGTCCCTGAACTATTGATAAATGTCTGATTTAGTCATTCGTTACTGTTTTTTTTTTTTTTTTTGCTTCTTCTCTCTTCCCTCCATCGCGAGGCGAGCCGGTGGAGGGAAGAGAGAAGAAGCAAAAAAAGAAAAAGAAAAAAGAAAATAGTAACCAATAACTAAATCGGACATTTATTAATAGTTCAAGGATCAAATTGAGCCAATCGAAAGTTCATGGATCAAATCAGATATTTATCAATAGTTCAGGGACCAAATTAAGCCAATCGAAAGTTCAGGGACCAAATCGAACATTTGTCAATAGTTCAAGGATCAAATTGAGCCAATCGAAAGTTCAGGGACCAAATTGCACATTAAGTAATAGTATATGGACCATTTGTGACATTTTCCTTATAAATAACATGACATTTTCTCGTTCAATTCACAGATAACAGAACTTCTCTGTTCTCTCTGTTCTGAAGTCTCAAAAACTGTGATCCAGCCCACACCTAAGCTCGTGTCTCTGCCAAAGTCTGAACTTTTATGAGGTGGTTTTCTTATGAGGAAGCAACGAAGCAAAGGACTCGAGGCATGCGACACGATCGTACGTGTAGACAGTAATCCAAAGCATTCCAGAAATCCAAAAGCATGATATAACATTCAGCTTTTGAGTTCAGATTTTTGTTAATCGTGGGAATACAGTGGGAGATTGTTACTTTCTGATCTCCGAAGCCATCGTGCACATGTCTTACTCAGCAAGCAAGTCCTGATGTAACTGTTTGGGCCGTCACTGATCTCATGGACCCATTTCAAGTATCAAAGGGCCTTTGTTTTCGGCACTTTTCGCCTTAATGGACCTTTTGACCCATGAAATTCAACATTCATCAACACTATTTTGTGATGCAAATCAGATATGTCGTCAATGCAATCTGTTCGTAACAAGTGAAACTAACTGCTTTTGTTTCATTGAAAACTTCATGATTAAAAAGAAAATATTTTTCATAAAAGTCATTTTCAAAGAAAATAGTTAGTTCCATTTGTTTGGCGGTTCAGGAAAAGTGATTTTCCTTTTGTCCATAGAAAACTTTTTTTTTTCTTCTGTAAATTGATTAGTTTTTTCATCATCAAAATACCGGAAAATCAAAAATGAATTTTCGGAAATAGTTCTCCTCCAAACAAAGAAACCTGTGTGTTCTAACAATTGCAATTATAAGTTGGTAATATAAATTTTACATCATGACATGTAATTTATGAACGAAATGCATAAAAAAAAAAAAAACTTATACAGCACTTGATTTCCCAAATGGATCCAACTTAGGGTAGTCAAATGGGCGGGTCGAGTGGGTCTAAATCAGGTCGAAAATGGTATGACTTAAATCAATTCGTTGAACCCATTGTGACCAATTTATATGTAATAAAAATTTAGTGACCCACTTCTAATCTGACTCATATTGTCAAATTACATAGATATTCTAAAAAAAATAAAAATACTTTAGTGTTATGCATGGAGTGTGCAAAAGATAAAATTAATAGTTTTATAAGACTTCAAGTGTCTAACATCTCTTAAAATCAATAAGCCAATAAGTATTAACTCATAAAATCATATACTAATTTTCGCGATTTCCTAAAACACGAAAGATCTTTAACTTTTGACTATTATTCAATTTTGAAAAAAAGAAGAAGTCTCTCCCACCTTCCCTCCCTCCCAAAAGAACAAATTCTTCATGTTCGGACCATTCCCCATTCTTCGTTCTTAGCAGGTGAAGCGATTCACCACCAAATCCCATTTGTTCGCACAAAGAGCAAGAAGTGGCTCATCGAACACCATGCCCCCCGTGGAACAGATCGAACGTGCAGGAAAGCATGGTCACAGTCTCGAAGGGAGATCTCCCAAGTCAAATCTATCATGGCTAATGATATAATCTAGGGGTCGAATATGTTATGTAACGAAACTTGATCAATTTTGCGGAATTAATGGAACCGAGTATGATTATGCAGAAACAATTTAATAGATGCAAAAGTAATTGATGATATCAAGTGCAGTATGCTTTTGCCAAACAAATATATAGATATGTAAAAAGAGATAAAAGAATTATATGTAGATTTTTATAGTGGTTTGATTAAGATCAAGCCTACGTCGACTCCTTCGAACTAACAGGCACCTATAGGTTGGATTTTGCTAATAATCCCTTGAGAGATACAATGTAGCTTGTGCTGCTTCTACCCAAAATTAGTAGATCACACTACTATTTCCCAAGCCCTATGTCAATGCTCGTACACTTCTTGACAGAGATTACAATGTAAATGACTCTAAGTAACAATGAATTGCTCTTACAGAGTAGTATATAAGTTTAATCATTCTCATAATTCATATTTTCTGCAAATCTTCTTATACAGTTTTCACAATCTATGCAAATTGTTAGAAAATCTTCAAAATAATCGATTTAACTGAATATAAGTTTTGCAATCACCGGGAGATCCGATCGTCCATAAGTCAAATCTTCTAGTAACATTGTGAATTCAATGGGTAGAACTGCTCATATTAGGAAATAATCCTCCTTAAGCAGATTGATTAACAATGGATCAAATTTCTCTTCGTACACACACACGCACGCACATAGCTCTATGGAATTCCAAGCCTAAAGTTAGCTATTAATACTCCTCAAGAATTAGATTATTCTCAAAAGGAATGTCCAGGTCCTCTGAATATGATGCGTATTCATGCACAACGCGTGTTCTCCTCAAGTGATATGGGGAGCTGCTTTTATCAGAAATTCGTAGGTCTATTAAGGCCCCATTTGGTTAAGCTTTCCCAAGAAACTTTGAACTGGAAAAATATTAGGCGTTTGCCAAGCATTTTTGGAAGTCCATTGGCCAAATGTCAGCATTGAGAATGCTGAAAGCCTAAAGCAAATTCAGACTTATTTTGGACTTTCAACATTTTGGAAATGCAAGTCCACTTCTATTGTTCATTCATTGACATTCTTGTTTTTTTTAGAGTGTTCATCTTCCCCATACTAGCCGATGATTGGCCAGAGAGGCTGCCTGAGGCCGCACGACCTCAGGAGACGCTTGCCTAGCTCATGCGAACCTAGATCTAGCCATCGGTGATTGGCTGGCTGTTGTTCGGCGGCGAAGTGTCATCGGATTTGATTTTAATTTTTTTTTTTAAATTAATAAAAATCCTTCGCAAATGTAGGGTTTATCATACAGTATTTACGCCAAAGTTATTTTCCAATGCACTTTAAATTACAATTTGCCAAACACTAAAGTATTTTGGAGAACCTTTTTACCTCAAAGGTATTTGGTATTTTCCCAAAGGTATTTCCCTTAAACAAAACAAAATGGGTCCTAAAGCTCCCGCTATTCGTTGACTTGTGTGCCACTAAGCACTTTATCGTCATATTTACGAATATGACCATATGAACTTTTCATCTTAACACAATACTTCCAAGTCTTCATGATTTACCCATTCCTCGACTTGTTCATTTTCATTTAGTTCCTTTTAGTCATCTTCAATCTTTTACTTCATACCTCAGGTTTTATCAGTGGTGATAGAGTTCTTCTTGCATTTTTTCAATCTTGAGACAAGACAACAGTCTGATAATCGATATAACCAACTGGTTTTGTCAACTTGAAAATATCATTAAGAATTTTTCTCAACAGAATCGTACTCACGCTTCCACTCCGGGTCATCATCGAATTCCTTGGCGATCAGAGTTCCTTGCGGCTGGCTTCGGCCTAGCTTCTTGCTGGGGTCGTCACCGATGATGGAGGCTCGCGTGTATATAGGGGCGGCGATGATTCTAATCAGATTGGGTCAAATAGGAGCTCACCAAGGATGGGGACCGATGGTGTCGCAATTGGTGAAGAAGAGAGAAGCGTGCAAGTTTCAAGAGGGACCATAAGTGGTTGGGCTTTAGACCCATTAAAAATTCACATTTTATTAGACCTCATTACTCAAATCCATATTAATCTATTTAGCAATATTTAGCTAACTCATATATGACCAAATCCTTATCATATATGGGATAATAAATGGGTCTTCGACCCAGTTTAACACCTTCCGGAAAAAAAAGAAAAAACCAATTTTGACGTCCAACTTGATTAGTCGCACTCACATGGAGACCGTTGACCACCTAAAAGTCCACCTCTAGCAAAGGTGAGCAAGAGAAAATGCGCAACCAGGACATACGCTCAAGGTTCTTAGTGTTTGGATTTTGGGTATTTTGAGTAGGGTGGTGATGTGTTAAAAAAAGTCACAATATGCTTAATTTGGAGTCCAACGTTAACAAAATACCCAAGCATGGAAAAACTCATTTGAATGTGGGGAAATTTTAAGCTGATTCTTAAGCACTCTTTTTCGCGAAATACACTATAAACTAGAGTTTGTCTCGAATTAGCTCGTGTACTCGACATGTGTGTATCAGAAAGCCAGACTGACAGGAAAAGTGGTAGGCCATGGTGCACGTGCACTGTTCTGCGCCAATTGTAGAAGGTATTTTTCTGTCATAAGATGATGAACAGCTCATTTAAAGTGGTGGGGGTGGAGTCCATCCTTCCCTACTCTTTTGAGCTTGATGGAGTATGTTAGACATCTTAATGAGCCTCAAAAGTTAGCACGAGTGACACACACATCTAACCTCATCACCCAAGCTCACTAAATGTACGACAGATTTATTGTTCTTGCAATGGGACAACTTCCTTTCTTTGTTGGACCAACCGGTGGTCCTAATGAATGAAAGCTGCCTTGATTGGCCCATGATCCTAAATGCCATCCCACGCCACCCCATCCCACCCCACATCTGCGATCTTTGATCATCTCATTAAACCTACAAATCAACACAATTTGGACCTGCTAATTCTATGCATTAAATGCAATCCCTCACTTAATTTCTTAATCTTTGGACTAAAATCGGTCTCTAATGCGGGATTATACATGTTAAAAGCTTCATGCCATGGTTCGCTCCATGTTCTTCTATCCAACATATTGATTATACGGCTCATGTCCCTACTCCAATCAATCTCTGTCAAGATAAAGCTGTTAGATTCGAGTGATTTCGTGTGCGACACCTCCTATTCAGTACGGTAATCATAAAGTTTGGTCCTATAAAGGTGGGATCAAACGCGACCAATATTTCCCCAAAACATGCTAAATCCTTCCCAAGTTCTTTGCGATTCAAGGGGGGATGAAAGAAAACTATCGAAATTCCAGGGAGAAGAGGGCCTCGCGGAGACATAAATTACGTGAACTGGCAAATGCTGCTCACTCTACATCACCATTATTTTTTTATTTTTTATTTTTTTTCAGTCTCTATGGACCACGGGGAAGCACTTAAATTTTGTGCATGGTCATCATCAGTAAGCCCCATCTGGATTCCCTCTCTCCTCTGCTGTCCTCATTAGTCAGATTAAATCCCCACTTGTTTTTCCCCACACTATTTATAGAATTTATGAGCAGTAGAGTTATATGTGAAAAAGTTTTACAGACGTTTCCGACACATGACATCTGGTCCGATGTGTCCACCGACTATTTTCTACGTGATTTTGTAAATCGATTTGGTAGACCATTGTTTTTTGCAGCCCAACGTGTTTGTTCTATAGATTTTGTTATGGACATAGTCCGTCCTAGATAATAATAAAAAAAAGGCGTGACATTAAGCCAAGTGTGCGGTCTCGGATCGCATAATTACTATAATAGAACTCTCTATCCTAAGCTTATGGTTTGGAAATTAGATAGAAAGGACGCCCATGCCGGATTTTGTAACTGTGGGTGGGCTTTTGGCATAGTCCGATGGTCGTTAGGTCATCCACGTTGATTTGCCTACTAAGGTCGATGTCTTTCTTCCTTCATAGGAGTACGTTAGCGGGCATAGATTTGACTAACTTTCAGATCACCATAAAATAAAGAAATTTGACCATGTTGTGCTGCTATGCTCTCATCAATGACCTAATGCCTCCCCAACTAAAAAATAAACTAAAAGGACAATCTTGAAACATGCACCCACCACATATTTAACATTTTCAACCATCTTGAAACATGCATCCGACAAAATATCTAGCGTTTTCTACTGCTGAAATTAAGTACGCGATTTACTTCAAATCAAATGTTTTGATCATCACAATCCATCATATTCTCTCAGGTCTTTTTAACGATCGCTATCGAAAACACTTATCAATCATATTCATCAAGAAAATCGATGTTATTGGGATATTTGGTATTCATGACATGAAAAAGGTTGCCACCGAAAATACTCATTATCAAGAAAATCGGCGTTTTTAAATTCCCTGAATGGGTGCCCCAGAAAGCTCTTCAACAAAAACCCATTTTATAGAAATAAAGGGTAGCCCCATTTATGAGTTCTCTCTTACGAAGCTCATGGGGTCTTCGTCAACTTTGAAATTTTCTTTTTTCTGCATATAAATAATGGTGCAAATCAAGAGAGCAACAACTCCATCAACACTTTTTCCAAACGATTAACCTCAAAAGAATCCGCAAATCGCTATGAGCCAAGAAACTACAGAGAAAGACTAGGGCTTCTCAGTCCAACTCCAAACACTCGCCATTTCTTTATACATCGTCAGCTTCATTTTCGGATCTTGAATTTCGAGCAGTTTCCAGTCTCGCCCAAGGAGATAGAAAAGAATGAAGCAGAGCAAAGGGACTACTACGCTCAGAGAAATGCTGAGCAACGCACACCACGGCGAGCAGCCTCCTCAGAAGTCGCTCCAGATCAAGCAAGAGGACAGGTTCTTCTCCAAGCTGCTGTCGAAGGAGAGCTCGAGGGTGGACTCGTCTTCGAGGGTGTTCTACTATGGAGGAGCCCCGCGCGCGGTGCCGTTCCGGTGGGAGTCGCAGCCCGGGACTCCGATCCGGGACTTCGGGTCGTCGGACGCCGGCTCGGCCTTTCCTCCTCTCACGCCGCCTCCCTCTTATCACTCGAAGTTGAAGTCGAAGTCGAGAAGGTTCATGCAGAGCAAGAATGTGGACGGTCACTCCACGCCCAAAAAGGTTTCAACGAAGAGCAACATATTTTCGAAGATCAATCAAAACACGAAGAAGCCGCAGCACGTTTCGCAGTCGTCGTCGGGATCATCTACGTCGTCCTCATCCACGTGGTCGACGACCTCGTTTTCTTCGCCATCGGTGGCCTCGGCTTCTTCGACAGAGTCCAAGTTTAACAGGCGAGACTCGTCTTGCGCTAGGTCCCCGCCGGTGCATTTTGGGTTGGAGCACGCCAACGACCACGACGACAACGAAGACGAAGAAGATGAAGAAGACATGTTCGAATTGCCCATTTCGGCGATGAAATTAGGTGCGAGAAGAACGTTCCTACTGAAGCTCCGAAGTTGCTATCCAGTGGCTAAGATGAAGAATACCTTCTGCTCCATTTTGGGACACGGTTCAGGTCAAGGTAGTGTATAGAGCCGAGAGATTTTTCTTTTCGTCCAAGGTTCTGGTTCTTCTTGCAAGCCATGTATGGGATTATCGAAACCGCTTGTTTCGCGCTGTGTTCCCCTTCCTTGTTTAATCTCTGACATAATGAGCTTGTTCGATGTCAAGTTTCATGTGCTGCACAGTCCATCCAGCAATCGGAAATGGAGTTAGATTGCCCTTTTGGCTTTGTTTTAAATAAAGAATTAATCGTTACTATCATGGTCATTATTTTTTGCGTTCTTGATGACATATTTGATGTGCGAGGTTGGTCAAGTCACTCTCTCCTTTAACCATCCAATCAACCTAATTCCCGTGCGCAGGAACCCACTACTGATTTAATAGGCCCGATACAAATTAGGTAGATTTTCAACAAGATTTAAAAGCATTGTTGGTCCATGTCCCAAGACCCCACGACATAAAGGCCCAATTTATACACTTCCATATAGTACATCAAAGATTCGTAAAGGCAGAAGACATCTTTAACATCGTTACAGAGTATTATACTCAAAGAAGATAGTGGGTTGAGAACCCAATCCATAGGGCACATCTCACCCAATGAGCGTATTCATTCGCTTTGCGATGAAGATGAACCTTCTTAAGGAGTCAAAGAAGGACGCTTCCGAGGTTAATATTCTCGAAAATCGTCAGACATGGACAGTCCCATCGACCCTTATCATGTTCCATACCACTAGTGACAAGTTTAGCATCAGTTTCCCCATCTGCTTTCTTTCATTTGCATCTGCTGAGCCAGTCTAACACTCTCTAGAACGGCAAAACCCTCACCCACCTCCACCACCAGTGAGTCTCCTACGGTGGTCACGAGCCACGATTCCCACACCAGCATGTAGAGTTACACCATTACCATGAAGCATCAGAGGTGATCTTGATTTCTCAGGGGTCACGTGGTCCCCAATCAAAAGGTTCCATATCACTTCTAGATTCCTCCTCACCCACTGCTGACACACCAAATTTATAGTTCTTCAGCCCTGGGCATGTTCTTCAGCCCTTTCCGCATGCCCAGGGCTGCAGAACCTCCTGAAAAACAGGACTTTCCATGTCAAATACAGCTAGACATCTCTTTTTCCATATGTACCAGCACATAGAAGCTATTCAAGTCGACCACCAATTCTTGAGATCATTTCTCGCCCCCTTTGGAGGTATAAGTTCTCTGATGCATTCAGAGGCAAATATTTGCTTCCACAGACCTCGTACCCGTCACGGCAGACCAGACACTTGGTCCACTCATAAAGTAGCAAGAAATGTACAGCAGTATCTTCCCGATTATGGAAATGGCATTCAGCACTAAACTTCACTCGTCCTGAGCAAGTTGACAAAAGTGACCACAACAGTAGCCCACATCTTCCAGAGGTGGTGCTTCATTTCGGGTGGCCAACCAATGTTACTTGTTAGCTTCTAGACTGATTTATTGACTATGTGTGAGCTCAAAGGTCCTCTTTTGTAATGTTTTTCCTCAACTGATTTGATCACCTGATAAGCAGACGTAACTGTTGTTTTCCTACTCTTCTCAGCAGGCCAAACTATCCTGTCTTCTTCTCCAATAAAGGCATGGGACGTCAAGGATATTTCTCTTCTCGGCAACGCTTGTCGCGTCTTCAATAGTAGTCAAATTCCAATTCCTAATATCTCAACTCTTCATCAACCTCTCCATAGTCCCCTCTTATCAATTGATTACGAAGCACCCCCGGGACCATGTGTCTTTCCACACCTTGATGTCTTCACCAATGACAATCTGCCATAAAGCATGTTACTTCAGTTTTTCTTTCCCTTCCACTATTCTAGACCACCTCCGTGAGGCTCTAGCGCCCTTTCTAGCATAAAAAAAGTGTGACAATACGGGGCAGGGTCTCTTAAGCCTGATGTTTAATACTCGTAATCTCACAGCTTGTTAAGCAAACACGGCAAAGAATCAGATATAAGAATGAAGAGATAGAGGGATAAAAGATCGCCCTGCCTCATGCCTCTAGAAAGATGAATAATGCTAGTTTCCTTGCCATTTATAACAATTTTATAGCTTACGGATCTAAACAAAACATAATCCAGTCGATCCATTAAGAACAAAATCCTAATCTCCTCAGAAACTCTTCTAAGTAGTCTCATTCCACCAAATTTTAAGCTTTGTCCATATCAATTTCTAGCGCACAGAGCCACTGAGAAACTGTTTTCGCGATTTTCAAATGGTGGAAAACCTCACGAACAAAGGGAATGTTTTTTTTCCTGAATTCGCCTACCATTTACAATTTGATTTATAAATACAAGAGAAGCCAACAAGGTTTCAATCTATTAACGAAGATTTTAGTGATGATTCTGTATATAAAATTACAGAGGCGTTGAAGCAGAGACAGGCGAAAACAGGGTGTTAGAGCAGGAAAACTTGTTGGAAAGCACTACAGGAAGTGACGATGATGAAAAAGACTGATGGTATGGAAGAGAAAATAAGAAAGGAAAAGACGGATGGAGCGGGAAAGGATCAAGGAGTGCAATGGGAATGATGGTGAGAATGAAGACGAAGACGATCTTCCAGCACAAACTCTCATGCTGAAGGGAGAGAGAAAGAGGCTCCCACCAGGTGCACCCAGCCACGAGAGCAAAGGACTCGTGTAGTTTCGCGGGTTAGCATTTGCTACAATAGTGCTATGCGATATTTTTGGTAGTATATTTGCCAAAGCAATCATGCTTTTTCAATAATTTGTAGCTTATTGAGGTCCTATTGGAAAATTGTTATGGAATAGAGAATTTTGGATATACACGCGACCTCTCAGTCCAGATAGAGACCATCTCTTCTGTCGTCCAATTCCAATTAGAGAATACGGCTATTTAAGATTGAATTATTTATGAAAAATAGTAATTGGTTTATCGCAATTTTGGAAATTCAAAAAGGGGAAGGACTTGCTTACTCTTTTCTGCTTTTGTTGTTACTAATGTCTGAGTGTCGAATCCTTGGTATTTACTTTGAAATTAACGATTAATATATAATCATCACAACGACACATGTCAATAAGATTTGCTTTGATATACATTCACAACTAGATGAACACACAAAAATAGAAAAAGAAAAAAAAAAGGCAGTTGAAAACCCAAATCCTTATCTCTTTTGGTTAGATAGCAATAAGAAGATAAGGATAACCAAAAGAGATAAGGATGTGTTTAACGTTGTTTATCAAGATTAAAAAACTTTGATGACAACATAGGGGGGAGAGAGAGAGAGACAACAACAATAATAATCTACGTTCTTTGTTTCTTCTCCTTCAGGAAAGAAAAAGTACTAGTAGAAAAACATGGACGACAATGGAAGTGGAAGCTTAAGCACAACCACACCATGTGCAGCTTGCAAGCTTTTGGAGAGGAGGTGCGCCCAAAATTGCCCCTTTTCTCTATATTTCTCGCCTCAAGAAACCCACAAGTTCAAATTATTTCATGAAGTTTTTGATGCTAGCAACTTCTTCAAGATCCTCATGATAAACCCTGTTTCCCCTTCCTCGTATATTATCTTCCTCTAATTTTCTATGCAAGACCTAGTAAATACTCCTAGGTTGATTTTGTTGTGCAGTCCGATGACATATATCATTATACCAATATTATTACATGTGCCGACTTGAATTATGTTTATAAAAAGTACAATTTCTTTCGTGCATTCGAAGTCATGTATAAAAGAAAATTCACATCTTTTAAACTAATGGCTTTGTGGCTTGTGGGAGAAGCATATTGAGCATGACTTGTATGCCACGCACCACGAAGTAACATTGTTCTTCTTTTCTAGTATGGCCTGTGAAATTCAGTCTGATGATTGAAAACAGAACCCTAGACATATATGTACCTTAATACAAACAAATAGGGAATTTGTTTCATGCTAATGGTTAGCTTGAGTTTCATGATGTTTTTGAATGCCAGTACAATGGTGGGAGTGGACTGGATACAGGAGGTACCAGAGAGCCAGAGAGCTGAAGCTGCAAATAGTCTTGCGTATGAAGCAAGTTTGAGGGCCAGAGATCCTGTTCATGGAAGCATGGGCGTGATCTCTGCCTTGCAAGCCCAAATTCAGAGTGCACGGGCCGAGCTCAATGCAGTTAGAGCACAAATATCAAGGTATAGGGACCAAGCAGGCATTGTCCCTCCTCCCAATGATGGCTCGCTTCGGCCTAACACCGCTGTGTCGCGGGCCGAATGATAGCCGATCCGAGAGGTTCCCAAGGGGCGATCGCGACTCACTCGTGGACCTCCTGCTCTCACTCGGATTCCCACCAAACCTTATTCCCGAAGTTTCCAAGGGCGGGCGTCACCGTCATTAGCCTTTCTTTACTTAATGTCGGTAGTTGATAGCTTTCATTTATGTCGGTGGTTAGTAGCCGCCATTAGTGTTGGTAATTGAGGCGGTGCGATCTCGTCCGCCGATAGAATTTTAGATCAATGGTTGTAAGCCGATGCCCTCAACTATAAAATGGGTGTTCTCCTTTATTTGTAATCATCCACTACTTCCGCAATATAAAACTTAGCTCTTTTCAGAGCTCCTCTCTCTAGAAACTCTTTCTCTCTCTACGATCCGGGTAAGAGAGCGAGTGTGCATTCGATCGAGCAAGGCTTGGCTTAGGTGCTTGGCGATCCAATTCGATCCAAAAGTGTCCGAGTCGCCGCGTGGTCGTGATCCAACCGATCAGCCCGTGACAGCTGCTTCAACGGTTGCACACGCCGCCGTCAAAACTGCCTCGTCTCCATCCGAGCTTGCTGTCCTCTTCCTCCTCCTCCTCCTCTTCCATGCTCTCATGGCCAAGCTCTCCTTCCAAAATTAGCATCTATTGATGTTCCTGGTGAAAGCATATATATCCTATTTTTTTTGTTAAATATCTAGGACAACAGAAAGCCTTTTCTTTATTTGCTACTTTGGGTGATCATGAATATTTGTGCGTTTAGCTTGAGATATCTAGTGCCAGCTTAGTCAAGTTTCATTGTCCTTCGTATTTTTTCCTCCTGTATCTGTTTACTTGCTTAGGTTTATCAGTCCTCCTTCATGCGCTTTTCAATTATGTAGTCATATAATGAAACGTGAAATTTGGAAAAGACAGAACCTTACTCACATTATACCAAATGATTAAATGTCGATGCATCATTGGAACTACGGTCGAAACTCCCAAAAGGAAGAACAATTTTAGAGGACTTGGAGTATCGGATGCTAATTAACTAGAGGTTAAATAGAGGCTTGCACATGCTAATTAATTATCATGGCTTTTACTTGTGAACGACGATAACTACAAACAATCGAACTTGAAGTGACGAGACGTAGGGGCCAATCTTTTGTTTCTTTTTCTATGATGATGTGATTAGAGGGCCTGCATTTGAATCTTCAAATTCCCTCTTTCATCTTGTATTATTGTTAAGTACAATCCCACATCACTGAAGTGACCCAAGTCAAGCGCTTTTGAAGTGAAATAAACAGGACCTGAAATTGAAACTATTGCGAGGATTCGAACTCTCAGAGTTTGAGCGCGGAGTGTCGGGACTTAATTCTTGAGTTGGTCTCAAAGAGACCAGCAGGATTCAATCTTTCTGAGTTGTTGCTTGTTGAAACCCTCTAGACAGCTGATTTAAGATACTTCAACAAAAATCACACTCTACGCCGCACTATGGAAACAAATTGCGCGCAACTTAGGAATATTTGTTCCAATCATAGCAGCAGTAAGAGTATTAAGGTCCATTGTTCGAATCTCCCACGAAAAAAAAAAAGCTTAAACTCTAAATTTTATGACCTATGTCATCTCATTGAATCGTTTTGGGGTTGACTTTAGTGAAAGTGATGTGACAAATTCAATTGATCGTAATAAAGAACACTCAATGATTTAAATATTATTTAAATTTTGCTTGTAGTTGTTAATATATGTCTTGAGTCTGAACCCATCGAATAAAATCAATCTGATTTGAATAAAGTGAAGTGCATGGGCTCTTCTTGGTTGTGAAATAAAATTAAATGGAGAGGGGCACACAAATTATATGTCCATGTCAGTCAAGTAGGCCAAAGAAAGGAAAAAATAGGAAAGTTCAAACTTTGGTTTTGGTTGACCTACTATGACTTGGACTTTGTTTCCTATTCGATGCGGCAACCTTCACTATAGAAATTTGCACTTTTGCTGGCAGTGGTAGATATTATATTTTGTTTAGGTTAGCAGATGCTTTTTGGACGAAGAGTCCTGACAAACCATTATTGATAACTACGTGAAGTGCTTCTTGAACCGCTGTTTCTGACCGAGCGTTTGGCATGGATTATTTCTGTGGGTTTGTTCGTGAATTATAACCAACAAAGATTAATGTTCGTAGCCGTGAAATCTTGTGGTAAGATTAGTGAAAATATTCATAAGAGTAAAGAGATTATTTAGTGAGAAATTAGGGGCCAAACGCTGTGTGAGTTATTGGGTATAATTGAGGATTGAGAAACATTGAGAGTGTTTGAGTGACTTTAATATGCTTATAATTTCCATTATATCGTTTGATTTATAGTGAAATTCGTTGCTACTTTCCTCGTGAACGTAGGTCACTATGACTGAAACACGTAAATCTGTTGTTCAATTTATTTTCTTTAATTTGACTATTTTAGTATTTGATCACTCGCCTTCCACAACATAAGTAATGAGACATATACCACTCGTCGTTTTAGAAACGTTTTGAGCATTATTTAATACATTTAAGCTCTTACAACGTGGAAAACAAATCCTAATCGTTTGCCTAGTACAACTCAAAAAAATGAGAAGCTGAAAACTTACTTTCTAATTTGCATGGTCTTGCAAAGTTCAATGATACCCCCGAAACCGAAAATCTCAAAATGCATACCCTAATACAATACTAGAACCCCAAGCAACACGCATATTTTATTCCCAGAAAATGAAGATAATTAAATTCTTAGTTGATCTTCCTGCAATTCTTCCTGATTTCACCACTTGATCCAGTGAGGGGCTTGATATCCCCCATCTTGATCATGGCCGCCGCGAAGTCGGAGGTGAAGGTGCTCGGGTTGCTGCTGTAAGTCCTCACGAGCGAGTCGGTAGAACCGCCATTGAAGAGCTGCTGGTCGGAGTGAAGCAAGCCCTTGTTTTGGAGGAGGTTTTTGTAGTAATTGTTCTCAAACTTGGTGGGAGTCTGCAAGTCGAGAGGGGCTAGATTGTTGTCCCCTGAGCCAACTGTCCTCGGGCAGTTGCTCTGCCTTGTCTGGGCGAAGGAAGAGTCCAGGTTGGTTTCATTGTAAATCCTGACTCTGAAGTTTGTGCACCTTGCTTGTCCTATTGTATGCGAACCTGTTTTTACGGATTTGGTGATTTAGTATCTTTTTTTTTTTCCGACTTACAATCAAAGTAAAGAAGATGTTTTTTATATGATTTTCCTAGTGATGAATCGCGCCGATCTGGGATTGTGTTTATGAGTGTACATACCAGATAAAGCCACCATGTCTCTAGTGGAGAGGCCGACATTTTGAAAGAAAGAGATGAGGTTGTTGAGGTTTGAGGTCGGGGGAGGAATGCTATTGTTAGCAGCAGCTTGGCTTGCTGTCCTTGCATCTCTCCTCCCGACTTTCACATTCCAGCTGGGTCCTCCAAGCTGCAAATTTTGACACGATCTTAGTTATATTCTATAATAGACATTAGCCATGGCCAATTCGCGATTGGTACCTGTATTTAGTAGTTTTTGTTTTTTTTAAAAGAAAAATTATGGAGGGATAGAAGGGCTTACGATGACGGTGGAGTCTCGGGCAGTGATGGCCAACAAGTCGGCGCAGGAAACGACGCCGGGGCACACCTTCTCCACAGCGGACTTGATGTTGTCTACGACATTGAATCCTCTGGCGGAGTTTTTGTTTGGAGCTGCGTTCTTTTCTCCGGTGAATGTCGAAGTGTCATCTAGAAGAATTGATCCGTCACAGCCCTGTGGGAATAGCCGCAAGAGGGGGATAAATGAAATTCCAAGGATACACGTGAAGATAATGAAAAGAAAGATTAGTCAATTAATGTAAAAGGTAGCCTATTTGGTTTGTTGTTTAATTAAATGGCGATCTTTGCTGGTAGGCTTATTTCACAGTTCACACCTTAGTTGAACAACACTACAGCTTCATGAGCAGACTAATTTTCCGGTCTTTCTCGATATAGGTAGGAACCGCGTGGACTGGATTTATGTTTTAGGCATGTAGCTGGGGACACAAATGTGGAAACGATATTAACTAGGCTTGTCAGTAAAAATGCATGATTTCCAAACAAACGTGTTCGTTTTCAGCGCCATGCACGAACTTCCCGAAAGAGACGTGCATGTGAATTCATTTGAACCACAAAAACAAAAGATTGAAGCAAATACATCTTACCCGACTTGGACATGAAAGACGGAATGGTAGGAAAGAGACTAGCAAAATGTAGTGGGACAACCGCGTGGAATCCATATATACATACTCGGCGAACAAGTCCAAGATTTAGTGCTCATGCTTGTGGTTACTTAACATGGTTTGTTTATGTAACATGGCTCATAAGAACTTTATCTACAAGGTTGTACATTAGTGATCACGCTTAACACCCAAGAACTAAACTCTAAGGACCGGGGCGAATGAATGGACATGTGAAACACTTAGGCGACATGTAGATCCCCCACAATTACTTGGATGCATTTTGAAAATGGGAAAGAACGGAAACTCAACGTAATTGATTAGATGAAAAACAACTAAGAAGAATGGTTATGGTTGGTTTACATTAACAAAGCAATCGTGGAAGAATAGGCGGAGGAGAGAGGCACCCATCCGGGCCTCCTTGTTGATGGCCGCTTGCACCTGGGATTTGACCGTGGTGAAGACGTTGGGGCACGTCTTTGAGTAAAAATTAGTGGAAAGTTGGGCATCGGTGCTCCCCAGGAGGAGAAGCAAGATGCAGGACAAAGACATAACGGCCACGGAACATGATGATGATGAGGGCGAAGAAAATGCCATTGGCAATGTCGCGAGACTAGCTAGAGAGCAGATCGATTTTTGCGTGGAAGATGGTGGAGGATGTCGTGTGCTCATTTGTGTTTATATAGGGAGACTCTTAAATGTGGAATGGGGTCGGCAGGTCACCTAACACGTACAATCTTGTCTGGTGACTGCATGGCCATCTCTGTGCTTCCAAAAATCGTTAGGAAAAGTCTGACATAATTATAAGATAAAGACATCGATTTGAAAGTGTGCATAGACGCGGTTTTATTTGAAAAACGGGCTCGTTTATAATGAATGGTGGGAAGACTTTTGACAGAGGGCGGAGATGCGGTGGTGGATTCGGATTTGTCAAAAGGTCGCTTCGGTTTGGTGGGTGAATTGTCAAAGATGACCGGCATGAGTACGCATCAAGGGGTGGGCCTCTGTTTCTCTCTCTTTGATTGTTCATCAACGGAAAGGTAAACTTGACTCTTGAGAAGTACAGGTTCCATCTCCATCTCTTACCGTGGACGAGACGGCAAAACTAACTAGGGTTGTTGTGCATGAGTGGACCCCATTGATGGGGGAGTTCTAGATGATCATTATCGTGCTAGGGAGTATAAACGCGTGCTTGAGAGACTTTTTCTAACAACACCCCGATGGTAAAAGACCCGTACACTAATGATGAACTTCTTGAAATAGCTAATGTGATCTCGACGTTATTCTTTTCTCCATACCGTTAGGTCCCGACATCTTTGCTTTCCACCGGAAAAATATGGCTCTTCTAATGTACCAACAATGAAAATGTCATTAGTATCCCCGCCGACGAGACCAAGATTTGCCTTTGATCTGTGGCCAACAACTCAAGAGAAAATTACCAAAAAAATCTTAAATATATTACAATTATGCTAATTTAGTCTTAAACTTTTTATATTTGTATTAATGCAATTTATCTAGCTAATTTTAATCGGCTGATATTTAGAATTAAATTGACATAATTACAATAGATTTATGATTTTTCTCGTAATTCTCTCCACAATCCAATTGGGGTAAAACAAGGTCCAAAAAGAAAAAAACAAGAGAGACAGAGAAAAAGAAATAGGAAGTTCGTGCATATCTTATGGGGGTATCCATTGTTGTCCGCCTTATCTTTGACTCCTGAATATGAACAATGATGTTTCGATGACCACGTTTATCATCCCCATGGCCCACCAATTCCCAACCATGCATGGACAACGCCATCCGCAAGTTTCGTTTTCTTTGTCGGTGTGTGTTGATGTGGTTATATTTGATAGGTATTGTGCGGACCTCTTAATCTGTAAGGCTGCGTTTGACAGTCGGAATAAAATTCAAGATGAGATATGATTTATTATATCCTACATTTGGTGTTCACTCAGGATAGGATAAAGTCGAATATAAGGGGAATGTAGACAGGATAAAATTATCCCATGAGATAAAGGTGGATAGGATTTAATGTCATAAAAAATAAAAAAATTATTTTTAGTTAACCCTATTTTAATTTATATATTCAGCTTTAATTCTATCTTATAATAAACATTCAATCTATAAATTAAATATCTATATTTATTATATATTTTAGGTATTTTTGTATTTTAGGTATGTTAGTACAATTTACTATTTGATAAAATTTTATTAAAGAATGATGAAAGGGGAAAAAAGAAATAATAAAGAAAATAATATAAAAAAGACAAAAAATAAAAATAAATTAAGGAATAGTGTTACAAGAGATTTTCACTATCTCCGTTTATGAACATTTAGGTTCATTTATAATGATATGCCGTTTATATCAAAAAAATGTATATGATATGATGTAAATATATCCAATTTTAATCTTTGCGATTCACCAAACAATGGATAGGATATAAAAAAATCCAAGGATTTCATATCATATCATATCTAGTCCTATCCCGATTAAAAATCCGGACGACCAAACGTAGCCCAAGAAGATTCCATTTAGTTACCAGGGGTCTAGTTTTTCAATGGCTGTCGATATCGAGCTACATATAACAAAGCCTGCACTAGTTAAAACCTATTTCCGTTTCTTCGCAAATTATGAGGTCAATCAATATCTCTCTGTTGAAATGTCATCCATTTTACGTACAAAATTGACCCCTGCTTTTCCTGTGTTCATGTATATGCTTCACTTTGGTCCCTATATTCGGAGTTCATTGTCCGAGAAAATGATCTTTGGCCATCGCAACTTGCAGTAACGACACTACCCAAATTCGTTTTCAATACCGATGGATTTGTCTGTCAGTAGAATTTGATACCATGTTGATGTGCCCTTATGATTCGACTTGAGCTCGAGGCACATACTATTCAAAGGCATATCCGGACTGATACCATCGCAACTCGATGTGATTTTGAGCAAGTTTATTCCATTTGTTGAATTGTCTTAAAAGAAAACAAAGGAGAATTTTTGCATTGAAGAATTGTAACTAGGTTTTGATGCTTCAAAAGCCCAGGGAAACCACCCGTTCATATTCCCATAGACTTTAGCAGCGGGATTCGGAAGTGCTCAATTTCACTGACGCCAGAAGTAGCAAGATGTGCATGGGCAGTGACAGTTTTTAATAGAAAAAACTACATATGACATGCATGATCAAATAACTCTTCTTACATAGTGCGGAGGATTACATGGCTCATATGTATGTAGACAAATGACTGGTCGTTACTGAGTTGGCATGAAATGAATGGCAACTATGTTAATCTGTCGGCAGGTTTCAGCTTGCTCCACAATGGAGGAGCTTAAGTTGGCGTATTTATCAGTCCGAAGAGCGGCTTCTGAATCTGCTTCTCTCCTAAAACCAATCTACACTTTTGGGAGTGAAATTAACTACAGGCTACTTGTGTATATTGGACAATTGCTACAGACCTTAAGGATATATATCTAAGGAAAGGATGTCTAATATGTCATTGCAAGTCTGAACTGCATAGATATGGTTGGTTATGGTGACTAATAGCTAATTGCTGTAGGGAAGAGTCTAAATTGACTATCCTAAAATACTCAAATCACAAAAACTTACTCCGAAGCCTCTGCCGCTGCTACCTCCTCCTCTGAAAGCTCAAATGCATCAATCTCTGCAAAATACGATCGCTGCTGCTCGATAAAATCTTGCAGAGAACTATTCGGTTTATCTCGTTGATGCAGCCTTGGATGCTGCTTCTGCAATAAATGATGGTACAGATGATAGCTAAGCGGGAATACCAAAACACCGAATCTCATAGACATGGAGATGTGCAATGCAATTAATCAGGGGAAAAGGAATCGAAATTTTGCAAAAAGAAAATGCAGTACTGAAGGATGCAAAGAAAACCATTCGATAAAAGCATGCAAAGTGAGTGCATGTGCTATCTGTTGACCACAATGGATCCAGTTTATATTCGTCGAACTTGTAGCTTTAAGCTATAGCAACAATGCATGTGCAGGTCTTCCACAAAAACCCTTTGGTTCGGCTTATTTTCCATTTTAAATAGATCTTCCAAATGGAGTCCTACGGTTAAACTACTCCACATCCAAATTAGAGCAGGACATCTTCTGGATGCCAATTTAACATGGACAAGAGGCCAGTACTTAACAACAAGTGAGGACATTTGCTAGAGCAGAATACGACTCGGAAAAATGGTGAAATTGCTGCAGAAACATTCACACCTACCCTTTTACTAGGTGTAAAGCCTGACTTGGAGATACCATCAACATCTCTAATTTTGTCAAGCTTTTTCCTGTGTACAAAGTGAGAATAATTAATAACATTACAGGGAAAGCAGAATTGAAAAGGCACGTCATCGATAAAGTATACTTGAAGCACCTCACTGATTGACAACCTCAAAATATACTTTCTGTCAGGTGTGTAAATGGCATATGAAGGGAAAACATGATGAGCTTCTTCATTCATGTAATAGCTCCTATAGAGAGCATAAACTTTCCACATTTACTAATGCATGCATTGTGCTAATGCTACTACTAGCCGTACTTGTAAGGGGACGCAGAATAACTTAGAGGATAAAGCACCATGTCAAGAATTGGTCTCTACATAATTCCGCCCTGCAGACTGAACCCCAGAGATAAGAAGAGCAGGGAAAGTCCAGCAATGTCATCAATGTCACGACAGGGCAGTCCTCAGAAAGCATATTCAGAAGACAGAGATTGTTCCTGTAGTAAAATAGTCCAATCTCCTCTAATTGCAGTGAGTCTGCAATCATTTTACTTTGTTCTTACGGTACTTCATCTATGAAAACCTTATTATCTAAACACTTAACAGCACAAGGAATTATCATCCCGGTTATTCGGATCAATCGAGCAAATAACACACTGTACCAAACCCGCGACACCCACAATATTTTGCAACACGATTTGACTAACCTACCAACTCAATGCAGAGAGAATGGAAACAACATTCCAGAAAGGATGCGCATCAGAAATGTAAGACTAGAGGATCTACCCAATACTTTCGATCCTTTCAACTGAGGAGCTGCTCGGGGGCAACTGAAGCGCCTCCTTCACTATGCACTTCCTTTTAGCTTCCGTCCGTCTCCGACGGTAAACATTACAAGGCTTGCCTACCTCTATATCACCATATCCTAGTGAAATAACAAAAAAGGTCGTTGAAGAACCAGCGATTACAAGAGGAATGTTCATCAAGGCAGGAATTTGGAATTGACTCGCAATAGGAACAACAGAAGATATGGTTAGACAAAAGACGCACTAACATCAGAAAATTAAAGCAGGACAGCATGATCATGGCGATTGCGCAGCAGCGTTTCATCGATCAGAGGGCGCGACTCGTCTGTCCCAAGCAAAACGAAACCATCCAAACCAACCAGCACCAAAACGATACCGGCGAAAGAAGGAGATCAACAGTCTGATCTCACTGACCAGAAACCGGATCGAACCACATGAACCTCGGCGAGAGCAGAGAAACTACCGATGACGGAAGAAGAAGACCCCGATCGCGGCCGCGAAAACGCGAGAGCCAGAGCGGCCGAACGGGAGCTGCGGTCCTGAGAACCGCCACCGCTTCCTTGGCGGCCGATGCGGGGGCGACACGGGAAGTCGGAGCATACGAGCCGCGATCGAGGCACGGGGAGCAGAGAAGACGGCGGCGGAGGAGGAGGAGGAGGCCGCGAGGAGGACCGGTCGGGAGCGTTGCTGCGATCGGAGATTGACTTCCTCCTTCCGCCGACGGCCTTGCCTCTGCACATCCGGCTCGGCATCTGAACTTCCATTGTTGCAGCTCGCTTGCTTGCTGCGTGTAGAGAGAGAGAGGGAGGGGGTGGGAATGCGAAGCGCTCTCTCTGTTTTCGCGGCAAAATTCGGTTTTGCGAGCCAATGACGTCACGTGACCCGTCGGGTCATGGGCTTATTCCTTTCGGGTCGACACTCGTGGGCCGTCGACCAGCCCTTGGCCCATCGTGAGTAATTTTACCGTCAAACATCTTTTCATCTTAAACTAACCTTTTCGTACATATATAAACTAACAAGAAACCGACCCAAAAAAAAAAAAAAAAAAAAACTGACAAGAAAACCTCTAAATACACACCCACACACACATTTAAAATATAATTTAGCCTTTTTTCTTCAGAATTTTGTTATGTGAGTCAGAATTTTTATTTTTCAGCCAAAAGTCTTTTGTACAGTAACCAGCTTTGGCTTCTATTCTAGCTTCCATTTTTTTGGAACTCTATAGCCCCATTAAATTAAACAACAGAGATTGATTTTCATGTGGGTATTTGGGAAGTACTTTATTTGCATTCATTTGTATGGATTAGCGAATGCTTATCTCATTTTAAAAAAGAAAATGATAAGATTTATAATACTTAACATGTAATGATTAATTTGGATGGATGTGAATGTCCTACTTAAGAAAAGAACTTCCTACGAAAATGAACTTTTCGGGATATCTTAAGCTTCATACAAGGCTTGAGTTAGCACCTTTTTTCGCATGTGGAATACATATTGCAATGGGATGATGCCTCTCAATGCTGTGGTATCGCAAATCGAATTAAAACACTTGTCTTTTATACGACATTTATCATCGGGTCACTAACTTGGATTCAAAACCCGTAAGATAGATAGCTCCATCTGGTTTTGCTCTTCAGTAGCTGCATTTCTGATCAAAGTTATCTGGAGGCTTCATTTATCAGGCATCTCTACAGTTGGTAGCGCATGGAATTCTCACGGACACGGTGTCATTTGGTCCAAAGTAGGTAGTCCTGGCATCCCAACACACTCCACTATTTCCTGGTCGGCTACGCTGAATAGCCTCGCGACCTGTTTTCAGCTGTCCTGTCTTCGGTTAGAGCCTGGACTACCGTTCTGGAATCGCACCTCGTTCGTCGAAATCCTGGAGCCTGGAATAATGAGGCGACTCGGGCTCTCCATAGCCTTCAACTGGAAAATCTACGGATCGTCCTAGAATGCCTTCATATATACCATTCGGATTACTAGGAATCGTTGTCTACATGACTGCAGCTCCTCTGTCGATGTTCGACCTGACTATGCAAAGGATTAGGAGCGTTGTCGGAGGAAGGATTCTTGGTTGCATGAATACTAGGAGCACAACGTGGTTGGATAGTGACACAACATTATGTTATGAATGGCACATCTCAGAGTTGTCCCGATAGTTAAGTAGGGGTGGTGATTCCAGCTTCCAGGTGATTTCAAGTTATATTTAGATTTCACTTAGAACTTATCCATTGGCATAAATTCCCTAATTTTTTAAAATTAGAACTTACCTTGCATGCCTAGAAACCTAAAAACAACCTTGTAAGAACCTAACCCATCACAAGTTATAGGATTGATTCCAAAATATACTCAAATTCCACTTGTACTCTTAATTGAACAACTGTAGTGAATCGTTACTTCTCATGATTATCATTTGTTACAATCTACTTATTATAACTTATATTTAGATATACAGAAATTATGCAATATTAACAAAGTAAAAGTCCTAGTCATGTATATGATTGGAAATTGAAGCTTAGATTAGTGATTTTAGATTATACATTTATAATTAGATGTTATGAAATGTCGTAGGATTACATGAAGATATAGAATAAGAAAAACACAAAGACTTATTCTCGGTTCCGGATTCTAAGTTTCGTTTCCACCGTTAGAACATGATTCTCAATTTTTGGGACTTGGAATCTATATTATATGAATTTCCAGCTCTACCTTTGAAACCGAACAATACTCATCTCTAATAGTTGGACACGCATTGCCAACACGACATACATAGCTCAATGAATCCACCGTGCCGAGTCTCGCGGCTCGACTTTTTCTTCACGGCCTCCGACTTTCCAACGCGCAAGGGAAGCTCACGCCGTCTCTTCCGGAAAAACCTTTTCATTACGGCCTGCACATCATCATAATACAAAACGAATATTTCCTGTAGAGCATAGCGCTACGTCGTGCGGACACTTGTCCCGCTCGAGATTCCCATTTGGTAGGAGGGAGGGTCCCAGAAACGGCGTAGTTACGGACAGACTGGCCTTTCTAAATTGCCTTGTGGGTTAGGTTGATAATTAAAATTAGATTCCATAAAAAAAAACGATATAAAATTGACGTGCTTTGCAATATAGAATTGCGCATATTGGCTGGAGATGAGGTTGGAAAGTCCTTTTCTATTCCTACCTTTCTAAATTCTCCTCATAACGAACTCATGTTCGTGAGGCCTTGTTTAGGACGCACTCAAAAAGACATGAGACCAACCATCTTACCATAAATTTTTCCTAGGCATCTTGGTCTTGACGCTTTTGTCCTCCACCAAGAATTGTATTAGCAAACTCAGAACTTTTCGTGAACCTAAACACGTCGAAAAATAGAGTCGAATAAAATCACTAATTCTATTTTTAATTTCTGTTTCTTTCGGAAGATAATATGAGGGTTTTGTCGAAGACGCTCTTTTGTCGAAAAATCGAGAATGATTGACCCATTAAAGTACTAGTTTCACCAAAATTGTAAGCTCAAGGGCAGGATGGTCAATTCGCATCGACCGAGAAAATATGCCGTCTTGCCATGATTGGCAAGCAACAGAAGCTTCGTCAAAGCAATGGCATATATGAGGATGTGGGAAGAGAGAAGATGTGAGCTTTAATCAAACAGTGAACAAGAACCCAATTCTCTCTGCGCGTGCCTGGTTTTTGGGTTGACCCTTGAATGAGTTTTGGGTTCTGATCAAATTTGTTGAAGACAGAAGAAGAGATAGGAGGAGATGGATTGCTCAATATGCAGCTCATACCCGGTGATCATAAGGCCGCCGAGGAACACAATCTGCGGAAGTTGCTTGGAAGGGATCAGGACCGCGTTTAGCTTGATGAGCTCTTTCGAAGGCGGCAATGATCGTGAAGCAGAGACCGCCAGA
This sequence comes from Eucalyptus guilfoylei, assembly GCA_016097605.1. Taxonomy (NCBI): domain Eukaryota; kingdom Viridiplantae; phylum Streptophyta; class Magnoliopsida; order Myrtales; family Myrtaceae; genus Eucalyptus; species Eucalyptus guilfoylei. The sequence continues at coordinate 1,430,350 of CM027869.1, forward strand.
TTAGAAAGCAACCACAGTCACAAGTCTCTGGTCTCTCCCACCGCCAAAAGCAAGGCAAGTTCTTCGCTTTTGGTTTTCTTCTGTGTTCCGTTCGATTATGCATTTTAATCGTTTTTCCAATTGAAAGACGCGATTCAACGTAGGCAAGCTGTGCTATTTAGCTTCCATCTCCTTCTGTGTTTCTGCTTTGTCTCTATGACTTCAAATTATACAGGAAATAGTTTGGCCCCTCTTGCCTTGATCATATTGCTTCAGCACTGATGAACTGATTAATTACACTAAATTTAAAAGCTATAGTTGTGGATGGAAAAGCCTAGGTATTTTACTGTCGGGATACATAGACATAATAATCACCCTCAGCCTTAAAGTCTATGTCTTTCCGCTAGTCCAAATTAGAGTTCTAATGGGTAGCATATTGTCTGGCTTTTAGTTCATTTAATTTCAAAGTTAATGCCAAGCTAGGCTTTACTGCATTCCAGCTCATTAGTGTTTGGCCAAATGAAAAAGATGTGGTCTAATTATGAATCCCCACGCATGCAACAGTTGTATTCCTTTGGGCTGTAAAAAGATACAGCGCGGACTAACCTATGAAGGCAGTCTTTTCGGAATTGAAAATTTGGCAGACTCTATGGAACTTACTTTGTTCTAAAAGTCTCTTTCGTGAGTTCAAATGTCACTACTTAGTTATATCTTAATGAATAAAACGTCTTTTTGAACCCCCAAAAAACAAAAAAAATTACAAATGCCCTTTCAATCACATATCACAATTCAGCAGAAAAAAAGGGTCAATTCGGTTTGGACTTGGTTCCAAAAGTACATGCCCAATAGTCAGGCCTAGTGCATCTCCTAATGGATTGGCCTAATATTTTGTTCGAGCCTTCTTGGAGCCGCGGTACCAGGTGGGCATCAAATTTATTCAAACGTCCGACCGTTCAACATAGAATAAAATCTAAGCTCCAAAAAAAATGAAAATGAAACATATGGGTTTGGAAGATCCTCATCAAGTTGAGATTTTGATGCCCTTCCATCAATATTAACATCTGTCCTGAGAAATTGCGATTTGGTACTCTGTTTCTGAAACTCTAATTCAATTATCTAAATCCACAGGGACTAGCAGATCTTGTTGAGTGGATGAAACGCACGAAGAAGGTGGAGGATGAACTCTCCCAGCAGATCTCTTTCTTGGCGTGCTCTCTCGTTTCTGCTTTCCAAGAACAAATTCACACCGACATCCAGATTAAGCCTTCCAATGGCCCTCCAATTTCTGCTCATAGAGCCATCTTGGTAGAGTCTCTCTCTCTTTCAAAGAATCACATATGGGTAAAATGTTCTGCAATTTTCAAAGACATGGTCTTAAATTCTCAACTGTAATCCTTGCCAAACTTAGGGGTTAGGGTCCTCTTTATCATTTTTAAATCAGACTTTTATGTCTATATGCTAGGCTAAATCATACGTGTATTCCCTATGGTTGACAGTAGTATTGTTCCACTTATAGGCAGCGAGATCACAAATCTTCAAGAACATGTTGGACTCGGACTCATGCAAGTCCTCACCTTGCGACACTGTGACCATCGCCGAGCTGACCCATGAAGAGCTTGAATCGCTCCTGGAGTTCCTCTACAGAGGGAGCCTCGTGCCCGAGAAAATGGACAAGCACATCTACTCACTGATGCTCGCAAGCCACAAGTACGAAATCTCGTACCTGCACAAGTCTTGCGAAAGACACATGCTCGAGAATCTGAACGTTTCCAACGCGCTTGACGTCCTGGAGATCTTGGATGTTTGCTCCCACCAGAAGTTGAAGGACGTCGTGTTGAGTTTCGTCGTCAAGAACATCAATGACATAGTTTTCTCGACTAAGTATGAGGCCTTTTGCTCCAAGAACCCGCATTTGAGTGTACAGATCACGAGGGCGTCCTTGATCGATGCAAGGGATAGGAAGAGAACTGGTGATCATTGTTGAAACTAATGCAGTTGGATGGAATTGTATTGTCCATATTCTAATCTTTATGTGATTTTATACAATGATTTATTCGCACATACGGTAAATTGCGTGCATAGTACAGTGAAGGAGCGCCATGTTCGCATAGAATGAAGGAGTTTGTTAATGGAAAGACCTTTGAAAAATCAAGTAAGCAAAGTAAGAGGGCGTATGATAAAATTTTTGTTTCCGATTTCTGTTTGTTTTTTTATTAGGGAATATGTTTTGAACAGAAATCCGTTTGGTAACACAATTTGATTTCTCTATTTCTGAAACAGATTTCTATTCTAGAAATGAAAAATCAAAGAAATCGTAAACTAAAATTTTTAACTTATCAGTTTCGAAATAGAAATAGAATTTTTTTTTGTAAGGTAAAAATAGAAATTATTTTTTATTTTCTCCATTTGGGCATCCTTCTTCGTTCACGGGCTTTTCTATTTGGGTGTTGCTTCTCCTTCTCCTCTCAATGCTTCAACCAAACCTTAGCGCTATCGACTCCGAACAACCTGTCCATCCTCCCCTTCGACTCCGAATCCATCCTTCTTGCCACTGTTGACTCCAACGCCGTCGCCGTCCTCTTGTCGGTCATATCGTCGCTCATCTCGCCGTCGCCGTCCTCAGACCGTCCAATTTGCTTCGGTCATCCCGTCGGACTCGCCTCCTCCGTCCGCGTCCTCGTTTGGATTTGGATTGCGCCTTCCTTCCTCTTCGATTTGAGGTCTTCCCTCTCTCTCCTCTCTCTTTTTGTGCGATTTGTTTGTTCTGTTTTCCTTGGTTGGGGTTTCACTGTTCTTGGCTATTCTTGCGCTGAGCTCGATCGATGCGTGCTGTGTTGCTATCTGGTGTTTCCGGGTTGCGCATTGTTTATTCTGTTTTCCTTGGAGGGGTTTCGCTGTTCTTGGCTGTTCTTGCCCCGAGCTCAATCGATGCATTGTTTGTAATGTATTTCCATGAAATTGTATTTTCACATTTTGTAATGTATTAGTATTATTTCGACTATTATTTTGTATTTGAGGATTTCCTATGTTGTTTTAGTATTATTTGGACTATTATTTTGTATTTGAGGATTTTTTATGTTGTTATCTAATTAATTTATATTTCTAGAAATAGAAATTTTATTTTGTTATTAAACGGATTTCTGTTTAGTAATAGAAATTTTGAGTCGTTATCAAACAAGTTTCTTTGCTAAAAAACTTGTTTAGGAAATAAAAATTGAGAAATTAATTTTTGAAACAGAAATTTTGTCATGCATACCCTAACCAACCAAATCAAGAGACGTTTATGCACCGAATTTAGGAAACCGGACAAATCAGAGGACTATTTGACAACGAGTCGTCTTGTTTCTTTCTATCCGGACATGTTTGAGGGCATCAAGTCAACGCTGTTTGGTGTCACAGTAAGATAGATATATCATTGAATAACACTCTTTTGAGTTTTCCAACGATCCATCATCGTTCTCCACCATCATTAAAGGATATAAGCAGCGGTTCTTCTGCTTTGATGTGTCCTTGGAATCCCAGAAATAATTGGAAGTGAAACCTCTGTTGCTCTGCGCGATCGTGCCCAGAAAAGATTGGGTGCATCTCCTGCCTGTGAGTGTGGTCTTCGTGAGAGAGAGAGAGAGAGAGAGAGAGAGAGAGAGATGGGAGGGAGAGACTGGTTTCACAGGGAGGTGGTTCCATTTTCAGCTGTGATCACCTCGGACAGCATCTCAGTGGGCATGGCCACGCTGTTCAAAGCGGCGAACTCGAGAGGGATGAGCTACTATGTTTTCCTCGTCTATGCTTATTCGATTGGTTCTCTTCTTCTCCTCCCTGCTCCCTTCTTCTCTCTCAAGTATGTACGTCTCTCTCTCTCTCTCTCTCTCTGTATACGTATATATACAAAGTGGGAAAAGCAAGATGAAGATCACGATTCACGGTGGAGATTTTGCTGATTTAGTTGTGCCTTTGCAGGTCAAGAGGGCTTCCTCCTCTCAGCTTCGCCATACTTGCCAAAATTGGGCTTCTTGGGCTCATTGGGTATGCATAGCTCCATAACCTTACTCGGGCCAAATTTTCCTGTAAATCTTCTTTCTTTTTATGTTTGAATAGGTGACAACTAGTTTCAAAATTGTGCCGTAGCGGGTGAGCTGCGATTAGAGCAGACGATATCTTTCTGCCAGTAGACCTGGGTAGTGCTTACAACGTTATTGCCTGGAACATTGAACATCAGATGTGTCTCTGATTGGACATCGCCGTGTCTTTGCTGTTACTTCCACTAGATTAGTGTGAATTTGTCCTTGAAATTGGAGAGAAAACCAAGAAAAGGGTGGAGCCCAATTCTTGAAATTATTTGGATTGGTTGTTCTGCTTCTTTGCCGTCTCTGATTATTCTTTTTCTTTTTCTGGTTTTTTCTCGTTGTCTTTTAAATGGGAGAGCAGGGGCTTTTCACAGATTTTCGGCTATGCTGGGATCAGCATGAGTTCTCCAACTCTGGGTTCAGCCATCAGCAACCTCACTCCAGCTCTCACTTTCATACTTGCCATCCTTTTCAGGTCCAAAAAAAATTCTAAATTTCAATAGTAGTTGTCAGTGGTTTGTTGAATGACATTTTCCATCCTTGTATTTTTCCTTGTGAATTGATCGTGTTCTGGTTCTTCATCACGATTCTTCTGATTTTGTGATCTCATGACTTTGCTCATTTTGTCTGTCCAGAAGCTCATGCTGTTAACTGGCTCCACATTTTGCAAATCCTTGATTAAATCTTGTTAACCATCAATGTTGGACGACTAAAGCATGTGGCAGACTCCCTGGTTGTTTCTTAATGCTGTTCTGCTGTAATTTACGTAGTAATGCTGATTTGTTGGACAAAGAGTTAATAGTTCTGTAAAACAGCCCAATTGCCTAAACGCTAAAGCTAGGGCTTGTTTAACCGAGTTCACGTCTTTCCATCCAACTTTTGTTTGTTTTTCTTGTCTAAAAAGGATGGAGAAGGTGTCACTGAGCAGAAGAAGCAGTCAGGCTAAGATCATTGGGACTGTAATGTCAATTTCCGGTGCATTGGTCATCACTCTCTATAAAGGCCTTCCGATCACACACAGTCCGAAACCTTCTCTCTCACTTTATCCACTTGTGCACTCATTGAACTCAAATTGGGTCGTTGGGGGGATTCTCCTCACTGCTGACTATATTTTGGTCACTTTGTGGTACATTCTTCTGGTATACATTACTTATTGTCATTTTGTTTTGCTAGTGCTATAGTTAGAACATGACTTGCAAAAATGATCACTGACTCAACACTTGGATCCTGCAGAAACAGATAATGAAGGATTATCCGGCAGAACTGACTGTAATGTTCTTTTACAATGTGATTGTGACCTTCATGAACGCCATTGTCTGTTTAGTAATGGAACATGATATGAGTGCTTGGAGAGTGCGAGGTATAGGGCTGGCTTCAGTAATATGCTCGGTGAGGAAACAGTCGAACAAACGTTATCACATTTGATTAATGAGAATCGGGTGCAATGCTGACTTTTTCTCCTCTTTGCTTTGCTTTAAGGGCCTCTTTGACCGATGCTTAAACAACACCGTTCACACATGGGCAGTCCGGTTGAAAGGCCCTTTCTTTGTAGCGATGTTCAAGCCGTTGTCGATTCCTGTGGCTGTTGCCATGGGTGTCTTCTTTCTTAGAGACACACTTCATCTTGGAAGGTTAGATATATCGCGAAAACATTGAATGCTACACTATGTTGAATGCTAAGAAAATGATTAAACGTCCATCATCCATGTGATGATCAATCAATGTGTTTTACGAAGTGCTGCGCATAAATAATTTGGAAAACCAATCATTATAAGATAACATGCACTTTCCGCAAAACTCATGACAGAAAACAATTTGTCCTTGCTGATTAGGTACCCCCAACTCTCCCAATCTATCCATTTGCTATGTGTATAAAGAGCGTTATTGGTTTTCATCGATGCACTAAGCTCTGTATCGTATGAAAAGATAAGCTAATGACCTTCTCGTACTATATACTTCTTGAATGACAATTGCTTTTTTCTGCTGCAAATCTGCAGTCTTATAGGAGCGACCATACTTGCCATCGGGTTCTATATTGTAATGTGGGGGAAGGGGAAAGAGGAAATGGTTGAGGAGTCTGCGGAGATTCGATCAGATTCACCATCCTTTCAAAAAGTCCCTCTACTGCGAGAACGTTAAGACAAATGAAGAGTAGAACAGATTTCTGCAGAGGGACTGAAGGTAGGTGCTGCTTGGAAATTTTGTGATAATAATTATCTCGACCTCAATAAGCCTGCACATATAATTGTTGGTGCCGCACTTATCATTGATCTGAGTACGAAGGAATCAAATTATGATTGCCTATCGATCCCAAAAAACCAGATCACTTGTTCAAACCATCGAGAGGTGTGGATGAAGGGCATCAGTCCAAGCACAAAGCCGAGCTATGATGTATGAGAATAATAAGTCTCTTGCTTCCAATATAGTCCATTTTTATCTGTACAAAAGACTCTAGTCAGTAGTTACAGAAATATGTTGCTTTTTATTTGAATGAATACTGCTATAAATGTATTTCAAGGTCAAAAAAGGACGATGATGATAAACGTTCTTTTCTCTAACAATGGTATGAACTAAGTGCCCGCACACCTGGTTTTGGCCCAAAGTTTTCCTGATCCTATGAGCATATAGTCTCTATGAAGGTGGTCTCATATTGTTGTTACACGACTTTGGCAGCCATAGCGTCAAAACTGTACGATTTCATCATGCTTTGCCAAAGTTAAGCCCCTTGAATCATTCTTTAGTCACCCTACTCAAAAAACCTTCTTGTGCTTCTGCTTTGACAATCAGCACCCTCAGGGTGTCCAAGCTGAGGTTTATTCGAGTAGACTGATGTATGGCGCTGCTACAAGTAAGAATACTAAGGAGGCTGAGGTAATTAGAGGAAATGAATATGTTGGCCCGCTGCAAGATCAGATGAATTAGCGCGCATTCAGGGTGCATTGTGCGGTTCATTTGCTGCTTGTGCTGATAAAGGAAATGAGGTGATCTTCACTCGTCCTGGATCTTGGGAAGTTTTGCCTCTGCTCGTTAGGGAAAGAAAATAGAGGATTTCATGCCAAAAAATGGTCTGGTCTCAGCCAAAATTTGCTCTTATCACATGGACGGCTATTCATAAATCCAAGTGAAACTCTACTTGGAAAGGCTAACAACCAATCTATAAAGATTACTTGAACCGACGAACTTGTATTCCTATGAATTAATCGAAAAACGATAGTAAAATCCAAGTAAAACATTATTTTAACTAATGATTCGACTAAACTAGACTTATTCGTTGATAAAGCACCTTCTACATGCTAATAAAGAAACTTGTTTAAAGAGAATATTCATATTTGGCCGTTACATGTAATTTGCACGCGAAACTTCAAAAATTTGATTTCGATAAAATCATAATTCAGAATCAATCTTTATCAAATCTTATGATTCCACGCCGCCCTAAACTATTTTCTTCATATAATTCACAGCTTGACAGCTCCTAAATCGAACCCCGCAGTTCAAAATTCACATAATTCCGAATTCATGAATTAATCCTGAAAATTATTTCGGTTAGATGAATATAGGACTTGAATCCTTAGTGGACGCTACGAAACGGCGTTAATTTGACTCTTCGAGATCTCCGATGCTTGTACGCATGAAGTCCTTTTCTCTCTCTTCCTTTCTTCTCCTTTTCTCAAGGTCTCTCCCCTTTCTCTTAACTTCTTTACCTTTTTCCTTACTTTCTCCTGTTCTGCTTGTTTTCTTTTTTCTACGTCTGCGTAATCTTTCTAACTCTCCTTCTCTGCCACCTCCTCTCCCTCGGGCTTCAAGGAGTTCGAGTCAAACTCCACATGTCAATAATGGGCATTAGCTAGTGGCCATTTGTCCAGTGATCTGCAAATTGATTGAACAAACATAAAACCCCAGCAAATAATTCCAATTAGGAGCCGTCTATGTTGCCTCATCTCAGTAAATTCATTCGTCCTTTCACGCAAAAGAACGTAGCCTATAAGCAACAGCTACACTTAATCTTATCAATCGAATATTAAACAGAAATTGAAGGGTGTTGTGTTGAGTTTCGCTGACAAGAACATCAATGGCATAGCATTCTCGGCTAAGTACGAGGATTTTGCTCCAAGAACCGGCACTTGAGTTTGCAGACTACGAGGGCGTCTTTGGTTGAAGCAAAGGGATAGGAGGACTGAAGGAGAACCGGAGATCATTGTTGAATCAATCAACATGGTTGGATAGAATTGTGGTCTCCATATTTCAATCTTCCTTCGAATTTGTGCAGCGAATCGGACGGCGTTTAAGTGCCGCTTATGCTAAACGGGAGTGTGCTAATGATAGGCAGACGTTCAAGGAATCAAGTAAGTTGGACTACTGAGCTAAATCAAGAAAAGCCTGTGCGTCGAATCTAGGGAAACGTACGAATTAGAGGACTGTTGCCTACTACTCTTTCTCGTTTCTTTCTAGTCAGAACATGTTTGAGGGCGTAAAAACAGGTGTCACAGTAAGTGCACGCGGCCACCGCCATGATTGAACAACATTCCTGATTTGTCCAACCCTCCATCACCATTCACAATCATCGTCTATCATCGTTATCAAATGAGATGTACATGCATTATTCAATGATAGGTGTCACCGTAAGTACATGCAATATCCAATGGTGTGATCGAAAAACGCTCGACTTTTCTGACCATCCATCGTCATTCACGACCATCATCCATTACCATTTTTCCGATGAGACCTTGTAATCCCAGACACGGTTGGAAGTGAAACCTGCGTGTTTTCTGCGTTTGGGTGTCTCTGTCTGCGAGTGTGGTGGCCACAGAGAGAGAGAGAGAGAGAGAGAGAGAGAGAGAGAGAGAGAGAGAGAGAGAGAGAGAGAGAGAGAGAGAGAGAGATGGGGGAGAGATGCTGTTACAGAGATGTGCTTCCGTTTTCAGCTGTGATCACCACGGACAGCATCTTGGTGGGGGTGACCACGATGTTCAAAGCAGCCACCTCGAGAGGGATGAGCGTCCATGTGTTCCTCTTCTATGCTAATGCCCTCGCTGCTCTCCTTCTTCTTCCTGCTCCTTTCTTCTCTCTCAAGTACGTCCCTCTCTCTCGTGCAAAAACATGGAAAACAATGGAAGGTTTGGCTGACTTCATTGCATGTCTATGCAGATCAAGAGCTCTGCCTCCGCTCAGCTTGGCCATAGCTGCCAAACTTGGCCTTCTTGGGCTCGTTGGGTATGTACAGTCTGATCACGCATGTCTGGGCGGTTGAGCCGGCAGATTGACAAATTGTCTAGATTGGTCATTTTGCTTCTTTAGTAGTCTCCTATTCATATAAAAATGTTTTTTTTTTTTCTAAATTATTGGGAGAGCAGGGGTTTTTCGCAGATTCTGGGCTATGCCGGTATTAGCATGAGTTCTCCAACTCTGGGTTCAGCCATCAGCAACCTCACCCCGGCTCTCACCTTCGTACTTGCCTTCCTATTCAGGTCCCAAAAGAGTTGTGTATCTGCGGTTCCTTGAATGTCATTTATCTGTGTAAATGGTCATTGTTCTGGTTCAGTCATGATTCTCCTGATTAGGTGATCTCATCATTCTGTCCATTCTGTCTTTCCATTAAGCTTATGCTGCTAACTGGCTCCATATTTTGCAAATCCTGATTAAACCAAGTCAATGAATGGATGTTGGAAAATTTAGGTCTATGGCTCAGAGTCGCTGATTGTTTGTCAATGCTGTTCTCATGTAAATTACTTGGTAATTATGACATTGTTGGACAGAGTATTAATATTGCTGTAACCCCTCCAATTAGCTTGTATTCTTGTCAAAATTAGGATGGAGGAGGTGTCATTGAACAGAAGAAGCAGTCAGGCCAAAATCATCGGGACTGTACTGTCGGTTTGCGGGGCATCTGTCATCACTCTCTATAAAGGTCGCCCAGTTATCTTCACTCTGAAACCTTCTCTCTCGCTTTATCCACTTGTGCACACATTGAACTCAAACTGGGCTGTTGGGGGGATTCTCCTCACTGCGTGTTATGTTTTGGCCACTTTGTGGTACATTCTTCTGGTATACTAAACTTGTTTTAATTTGTTTTGCAAATGTTATCATTAGAACTTGACTTGAAAATGATCGGAGATTCGACATGTGATCATGCAGAAGCATATAATGATGGAGTATCCGGCAGAACTGACCGTAATCTTCTTTTACAATCTGGTTGTGAGCTTCCTGACCGCCATTGTCTGTTTAGTGACGGAACATGATATGAGTGCTTGGAAAGTGCAGGGTATAGGGTTGGCCTCAGTGATATGCTCGGTGAGGAAACAATTGAACAAACATGATCACATTCGGTTAATAAAAATCGTGCACAATCCTTACTTGCCCTCCTTTATGCTTTGCTTTTAGGGCCTTTTTGGATGCTTGAGCAGCATTGTTCACTCATGGGCAATCCGGTTGAAAGGCCCTTTCTATGTCACAATGTTCAAGCCATTGTCGATTCCCTTGGCTGTTGTGATGGGTGTCTTCTTTCTTGGCGACACGCTTCATCTCGGAAGGTAAGATAAATTACAGACACATTGAGTGCAACATTATGTTGAATGCTAAAAAAATGATTAAACGCCCATCGTGCTGAAATCAGGATCTATTCCTTATTTCATCCATGTGATGATCATTCAATGTGGCTTCAGACGTGCTGCACATAAACAATTTGGAAAAACAATCACCATAACATAAACGCACTTTCTGCAACACTCTTGACAGACAAATTTTTCCTGTAGAAACTTAAAAAATGTAAAGATGCTAATTATGTTTCTGTACTATGCACGCCTTGAATGACATTTGCTTTTGTCTGCTGCAAATTTGCAGTGTTATAGGAGCAACCATACTGTCCATTGGGTTCAATATGGTAATGTGGGGAAAGGCAAAAGAGGAAATGGCTGAGAAGTCTGTAGAGAGTCTGTTGGAATCACCATCCTCTCAAAAAGCCCCTCTACTGTGATCACTGTTAATACAACTGAAGTGTAGAACAAATATCTGCAGTTGGATTGAAGATAGGTGCTGCTTGGAAAATTAGTGAAAAGGATTCCTCACCCACAGTAAGCCTGCACAAATAGGTGTCGGTGTCGTATTTATCATTGATCTGAGTCCAAAGTGACCAAATCATGATTGCCCGTCAATCCTAAAAACTGGATTGCTTGTTCAAACCGTCAAGAGTTGCGGATGAAGAGCGTCACTCCAAGCACAAAACCAGGCTGTGATGTGCAAGAATAATAGGTCTCTTGCTTCCAATATAGTCCATTTCGATGTCTACAACTATCTAGTCAGTAGTTACAGAAATATGTTGCTTTTAATTTGAATGAATGCTGCTATAGATATATTTCAAGATGAAAAATGATGATGACAATAAACGTTCTTTTTTCCGACAATGGCATGGACTTAGTGCACGTACACCCAACTCAAGCCAATAATTTCTCTGATCCTATGCACTTATAGTCAATAAGAAGCTGGTCTTACATTGTTATAAGAATTTGGCAGCTATAGCAGCCAATCTGTACGATTTCGTCTTGATTTGCCAAAGTTAAGCCAGTTAAAATCATTCTTAAGTCTCAATCATCGAAAACGTTCTTGTGGTTTGACAATTAGCACACTCAAGGTGTCCTAGCTGAGGGGCATTCAAGTAGACTGATGTATGATGCTGCCGTAAGTAATAAGGCTAAGCTGGGTGAGGTTATTGAAGGAAACGAGTGGTGTTGGCCCCCTGCAAGAACAGACCAACTAGCAGCCATCAGAGTGTACCGTATGGTTCATTAGTTGCTTGTGATGATAAAGAAGATAAGGTGATCTTCACTGTTTCTAGATCCAAAAGTTTTGCCTCTGTTGATGCCTGGACCCTGGTTAGAGACAGAAAACAGAGAATTTCATGGCATATAATGGTGTAGTTTTCACCCAAATGTGCCAAAAATTGCCCTTAAAACACTTGATAGAGTAAAAAAGAAGGCAGCAAATCAATGAGCAATGCTTGTTATGTGGATCAGCGTAAGAGACTAGACAAAATATATTTTGAGAATGTTGTTTTTCTAAACAAGTTCGGGGGAGCTGCTGAACTTAAGTGGATTTCAGAGAGCTATTGGTACTTAGAGCTCTGAGTTCGGTTGGGTTTTGCTACAGTTAAAAGGTAAAGCAATTGTAAAGACACTTTTGATTTTGGCATGGAGTGGATCGATTTGCTTCATTTTGAAAATAGTAATGATGTCCTGCACAATGATGTGCTGCTCAAATAATTAGAAGTATCATGTCTGCTGTTCGAGTTATGATGCAAATACTGATACATGGAAGGGGCCTCTGTTTCATTCTCAGATAATCTTCTTTGTGACCAATGGATGGTTTCTGCCGTTTGGTACCAGAATTAAGCTCTTGGTTTTGCTCATTAGCTTCAGGGATACCTTTTCCTAAGCATGTTTGATGAAATTTCTTGGAGTTTGTGCTCTTGCTTTGAGTAATGTCTTCACCGGGAGGTCTGATGGTGCTCCTGAACTTGTACTACTGAGGGGCATGTATGAAGTCTTGAGCAATAAAATTAGTTCAATTATCCAAAAATATACATTAGCGGATCCTTGTATAACACGGTGTGTTCGCACTCTTGGCAACGCTGTTTTTTTTTCCTTATCAGGAACTAGTCTAATCTTGCACAAGTGAAGTGAAAGAAAAAATTGACTGAGTCATAAGTTGTCTCACTACCTCTCACCCTCAGAAGTAATGTCTTTTAAAGCCAGTTCTGCACCAGAATGCAGAGAAAGACAAAGCGTGAGTTTTTACGGTCTCTTGAGGAACGAATTTCTGTCATCACTTTGTTGTAATTATGTGCATTTTGTCATAATTCTTGTACAAAGTGTCGTTATGGTCAACAACCATAAAAGATTTATGATCAGCAGAGTAGGATTTACTCACATTTTCAACCCACGGCCGAGACAATACCGAAGGTCTAATCCTTGAAAATTTATAGAAACCCCCAAGACAAGGCCCTTCCTTCAGATGCGGCAAGTATCATAGGAATCAGAACCAGTATCCAAAAACATGAGCGTGCTCTATGTATAGAAATTGAATTTTCCTCAAGAACATGCTGGACTTGAACTCGTGCAAGTCCCTGCCGAGCAACGCCTGGCGATCACCAAGCTGACCCATGGAGAGCTCGAATCCCTCCCGAAGTTCCTCTATAGAAGGAGCCTTGCGCCCGAAAAATTTGGACCAGCACAGCTACTCAGTTGACGCTGGCGGGCAACAAGTACAAATCCCGTACATGTCACAAGTCTTGCGAATGGCGCATGCTCGAGAATCTGAACGATTCCAACGCGCTCGACGTCTTGGATATCTTGGATGTTTGCTCGAACCAGAAGTTGAAGGGCGTCATGTTGAGTTTCGTTTTCAAGAACATCCATGACATAGGTTTCTCGACTAAGTACGAGTCCCTTTGCTCCAAGAACCCACATCTGAGTGTACAGATCACGAGCACTTCTTTGATTGGTGCAAGGGATAGGAGAAGTGGATATCACTGTTTAATTGATGGAGTCGGGTGGAATTATATTCTCCACATTCTAATCTTTTCTTGATTTTGTACAGTGGATTATTCTCACATACAGTAAATTGTGCATGAAGTAGAGGAAAAGCTTGCCGGGTTAACTGCCTCATAGCATGAAGGAGTGTGCTAATGGTGAAAAGACCTTCAAAGAATCAACCGAGTCAAATTAGAGGACTCCTTGACAATATCTTCTTGTCTCCATTTGGTGTCACGGTAAGTGCATGCATCATTCAATAAAAAATTGAACAACAGTCTTCGTTTGTCCAACCATCGATCATCATTTACAATCATCATCCATTAAAATATAGGCACTGGTTTCTTCTGCTCCGATGAAATCTTGGAATCTCAGCAACAATGGAACTGAAATCTGTGTGTTTTGTGCGTTTGGGTGTCTGCGTCTGCTAGTGTGGTTGTAGAGAGAGAGAGAGAGAGATGGGGGAGAGACACTGTTACAGAGACGTGCTTCCATTTTCAGCTGTGATAACCATGGACAGCATTACAGTGGGCATGACCACGATGTTCAAAGCGGCCAATTCGAGAGGGATGAGCTACAGTGTGTTCCTCGTCTATACTTATGCCATCGCTGCTCTTCTTCTTCTTCCTGCTCCTTTCTTCTCTCTCAAGTACGCCTCTCTCTCTCTCTCTCTCTCTCTCCCCCCCAACGAAAACTGGGAAAACAAAGAAAGGTTCATGGTGAGATATTCACTTTGGCTGAATTTATAGTATGCCTTTGCAGATCAAGAGCGCTTCCTCGTCTCAGCTTGGCCCTATCTGCCAAACTTGGCCTTCTTGGGCTCCTAGGGTATGTTCATCTTGAACGACTTAACACTCACGCCAGTAGCCCCCCTTTTGAATAACTGACTACGTGTCTTAAGACGTGCGGCACAATGCGTCTGCTGATCCCATATCGCCTATGTTCTGGGCAATTGCACCGGCAGATAGGGAAGGGTCGAAATTCTCGAAATTGTATTAGAGAAGTCATTTCGCTTCCTTGTTAGATTCTTATTCTAATAGAATGGGTATTTTGTTCTCAAAATTATTGAGAGAGCAGGGGATTTTCGCAGATTTTGGGCTATGCTGGGATTAGCATGAGTTCTCCAACTCTGGGTTCAGCCATCGGCAACCTCACTCCGGCTCTTACTTTCATACTCGCCTTCCTTTTCAGGTCCCGAAAAAGTTCTGTATTTCATACTTATTGTCTGTGGTTACTTGAATTTTTTCTTTCCTTGTAAATGATCGATGTTCTGGTTCTTTGTCATGGTTCTCTTTCCAGAAGCTTATGCTTTTAAGTGGCTCCACATTTTACAAATCCTGAGTAAATCAAGTGGCAGAGTTACTGATTGTTAATGTCGTTGTCATGTAGATTACTTAGCGATGATGACATCGTTGGACAAAGTATTGATATTGCTGTAATCCCTTCCAATTTGTTAATATCTTGTAAAAATAAGGATGGAGGAGGTGTCACTGAGCAGAAGAAGCAGCCAGGCCAAGATCGTCGGGACTGTACTGTCAATTTCTGGTGCATCTGTCATCACTCTCTATAAAGGTCCCCCAGTTAATTTCACTCCGAAACCTTCTCTCTTGCTTTATCCCCTTGTGGACGCATCAAACTCGAACTGGGTTGTTGGGGGGCTTCTCCTCACTGCTGAATATATTTTGGTCACTTTGTGGAACATTCTTCTGGTATACTAAACTCGTTTTTATTTTGTTTTTCAAGTGCTATAGTACTTGAAAATGATCAGAGATTCAACACATGATCCTGCAGGCACAGATAATGAAGGAGTATCCAGCAGAACTGACAGTCACCTTCTTTTGCAATGTGGTTGCAAGCCTAATGACTGCCATTTTATGTTTAGTAACGGAACATGATATGAGTGCCTGGAGAGTGCAGGGTATAGCACTGGCCTCGGTATTGTGCTCGGTGAGGAAACAATCAAACAAACATCATCACATTCGATTGATAAAGATTGCGTGCAATGCTTAATTTCCCTTCTCTTTGCTTTGCTTTTCAGGGGCTTTTTGGACGATGCTTAAACAATATTGTTCACACATGGGCAATCCGGCTGAAAGGCCCTTTCTATGTTGCGATGTTCAGGCCATTGTCGATTCCAGTGGCTGTTGCCATGGGTGTCTTCTTTCTTGGCGACACACTTCATCTCGGAAGGTAATAAAAATCACAAAAACATTGAGTGCTACATCATGTTGTATGCTAAAAAATGATTAAAGGTCCATTGCACTGAAATTAGGATCTATTCCTGATTTTATTTTTGTGATAATGAATCAATGTGGCTTACGATGTGCTGCACATAAATAATCCCAATCACCATTAGATAACATGTACTTTCCGCAAAACTCTTGACAGACAAAAATTTGTCCTTGTTTTTTTTTGGTAGAAAATCCAAAAAATGCGTCGATGCCCCCCACCCCAAGTGAATCGGTCTTCCATGTGTATAAAGTGTATCACTGGTTTTCATGAACTCAGTAAGCTCTAATTGTATGAAAAGATAAGCTAATTAACTTCTTCTACTATGTACCTCTTGAATGGCATTTGCTTTTGTCTGCTGCAAATCTGCAGTCTTATTGGAGCGACCATACTGTCCATTGGGTTCTATATTGTGATGTGGGGGAAGGCGAAAGAGGCAATGGGTGAGGAGTCTGTAGAGAGTCGGATGGAATCACCATCCTTTCAAAAAGTCCCTCTACTGCGATGACTGTTAACACAAATGAAGCGTAGAACAAATTTGTGCAGATGGATTGAAGATAGGTGCTACTTGGAAACTTCGTGAAAGTTTCCTCCCCCTCAGTAAGCCTTACAAATAGGTGTCAATATCATATTTATCATTGATCTGAGTCCAAAGGGTTCAAATCATGATGGCCCATCGATCCCAAAACCTGGATTGCTTGTTCAAAGCACGGAAGGTGTGGATGACGGCGTCACTCTATTTACAAAAGCAAGCTGTGACGTGCAAGAATAATGGGTCTATTGCGTCCAATATAGTCCATTTAGATGTGTACAAGTCTCTAGTCTGTAGCTACAGATATATGTTGCTTTTGATTTGAATGAATGCAGCTATAGATGTATTTCAAGGTGATAAATGTTTTTTTTTTCCCAACAATGGCATGATCTAAGTGCTTTAGGACAGTAGTTTTTCTGTCCTATGCACATATAATCACCTCGAAGGTGCTCTCACTTGTTATAAGAAGTTGGCAGCTACAGTGACCAAACTGTACGATTTCGTCAATCTTTGTTAAAGTTAAGCCAGTGTGGTTTTACAATGGGCACCCTCGGGGTATCCTAGCTGAGGTTGATTCAAATAGACTAATGTATGATGCTGCTGTAAGCAAAAATCCTAAGCTGGCTGAGGTTGTTGGAGCAAATGAGTGGTGTTGGCCCCCTGGAAGATCAGACCAATTAGTGGGCATGGAGGGTGCATTGTGTGGTTCATTTGCTGCTTGTACTGGTAAAGAAGATATGGTGATCTTAACTGGTTCTAGGTCTTGGGAAGTTTTGCCTCTTTTGATGCCTGGAACCTGCTTAGGGAAGGAAAACAGAGGATTTCATGGCATAAAATTGTGTAGTTTCACCCTAATGTGCCAAAAGTTGCTCTATTCACATAGCTGGCTGTTCATGACAGATTGCAAACGCTGGATAGAGTAACAAAATGTCAGCGAATCAATGACCAAT
This sequence comes from Eucalyptus guilfoylei, assembly GCA_016097605.1. Classification (NCBI taxonomy): domain Eukaryota; kingdom Viridiplantae; phylum Streptophyta; class Magnoliopsida; order Myrtales; family Myrtaceae; genus Eucalyptus; species Eucalyptus guilfoylei. The sequence continues at coordinate 1,447,625 of CM027869.1, forward strand.
GCTTGTTATGTGGATCAGCTCGAGAGACTGGACTGCATCTATTTTGTCAGATGTTTTTATAAACAAGATTGGGGGGGAGTTGCTGATTGTTGAACTTAGTGGAGTTCAGAGTCATTGGCGGTTGGAGATCAGAGTTTGATTGGGTTTTGCAACAGTTATAAGGTAAAGCATTTGTGAATAAACTTTAGATTGTGGCACGGTTGCTTCATTTGGCAAGAGAGGAATGATGTCCTTCATAATGGAGTAATTCCATGTGTTGCTTCAGTGATTAGAAGTATCATGTTTGCGGTTCAAACCAGGATGTAGATGCTGTTACATGGAAGGGGCCTCAATATCTGCTGTATAGTTCCGGAATCAAGCTTTTTTTTTGCTCATTAGCTTCAGTGATATCTCTTTCTAAGCTTCGTTTGATGAAATATGCTGTCAGTTGATTCTCAAGTTTGAGTGATGCTCTTACTGGAGGAGCGATGATAGTGCTCCTCAATTTCTAATATTGAGGGGCATGTACTGGAGTCTTGCGCAATAAAAATCGTTTTATCATCCAGAGATATAAATTACTGGAACAATATATCTAATCATGCACGATTTAACTATAAGAAAAAAATTGAATCGGGTCATAAGTTGATTCGCTATCCTCTCACATGGGAGAGGTGGTGTTTTTCACAGTCAGTTCTACAGCGTCAATATGTAGAGAAAGACAAAAGCTTGAGTTTTTATGGTCTATCGAGTAATGGATTCCTATCATAACTTTGTTATAGTCACTTACATTATTTCGAAGAAAAGAACACCTGAAGTGTCAAAACTTGATACGGAGAAATACATAAGTGTCAAAAGTTACGAAAGTGATATTTAAGTATTACTTTTTTTTAAAATAAGATACCGGAGTGTGAAGTACGGCGAATGTGGTTGGAAATCGTACGTGGTAATTTTTTAATAATATAACTCGCCTACGTGGTACGATGGAGAGCTGAGTTAATAACGAAGAACCAAAATAATGTCGTTTTGTCTTTTTTTTTTAATATAAATATTAATTAAATTAAAATATTTATATTTATTTTATATTTTTAAAAAAATGAAGAAGAAGAAGAGGAGGCAAAGACAAAAGGCAAGCTGCCGCCTCCCCACCATCGCCAGGAAGGGCTGGCAATGGTGGGGGAAGGGTCGACCAAGGGCCTAGCACTCCGGCCGATCGAGGGTGAGGGCCTGTGAGACCTCCCCCAAATCCGGGATGAGGGTTGCGGCCCTCCCCAATATTTGGTTGTCAACCCTCACCGGATTGGGCCAAGGGTTGCCGCTAGTTGGGCTCGGCAATGCCGTTAGCCACCTGCAATCTTCATCTTCATCTTCTATTATCTTTTTTTTCTAAATGAATAAATTTAGTTTTAAATTTAGTTTAATTAATATTTATATTAATTATCCAGCTACGTCAGCAAAATGACGTTATTTTTAAACTTGTTTAGTCACATCAGCATGCAAAACGACGTTGTTTTGCACTTATCTTACCGAAAAATCGTCACGCCAGCATTTTGGCTGAATTATCTTGCCATTAGCACTTAACTTATTCATATTGTTTTGATTTTGACACTTAAATATTACTTTCATAACTTTAAGCATTTAAATGTCTTTCCGTGCCAAGTTTTGGCACTTCAGGTGTTCGGTATTTTATTATTTCGTAACTCTTATACAAAGTGTTGTAATAATCAACAACTTAAAAAGATTTTTGACTAAGTGAGAATTACTCACAATTTTACCCAATAGCCAAGACAATACCAAGGAATAAGAAAAAGAAAAGAAAAGAAAGGAGAAATTGAAAAGAAAAAAGAAGAGAAGAGAAAAGGAAAAGGAAAAAATAATAATTCAAAAAGAAAAATTAGCTATTGATCATCCTACATGATATGGGCAGCATCCAAGTTAATGATTTCTGGCTAAAATTGGTGAAATGGACTTAATTGGTAAAAAGTGAAAAAAAAAATATAAGACTTAATTAACAAAATTGAAATATTTAAAGAATTGTTTTTCAATAGATCTTTTTGGGGAGAGTGACACATAAAATATGTGCCAAGGTTTAAGGCAAAAACGAGATATGATCTTTATTGTCAACCAATTTTTTGGAAATTCGGTTTTGATAATTGAATACTATTATAGGTGTATGCAAAAGTACAGTAGTTTTAGGATTTTTCAGGAAATTTTCCCTTCTCACCGGATAGAAGTAAGGAAAAGAGAGAAGTAAAAAGGGTGTGCAGGTCTCGGGCTTTTGGGCTGGGCCGAGCCCGAGCTCACTGGTCCTGAGTTCGCTTTAGTCCCTTTTTATCCTACTTTATGCTTAAACGCTTAGCCGGGCTAAGAATTTAGGCTTAGCGTGCTAGATATGGGTCAACATATCCAATCGAGCTTCATCGTAAAAGTCAAACCGGGATGTTGGCATTGATTGGCTTCCGGCTTTCTGTTGGTCAAAATTTTGGTTATCGGTAAGGCCTTCCACGATCAGTTTTGCGGCAGAAGCGTGCAGGTAAAGACGAGCCCGAGCTTTTATGTTCTCTTGAGCAACGGGTCCCGATCGGAGCTATGTTGTCATCATCTGTATTTCGTCTCGACTCCTATAGAAAGCAAAGCGCTTAAATCGATCTTGGAGTTCCTCTACAAATGGAACCTTAAAAAATGGATGAAAACATCTTCTTCAAGACGCTGACGAGCCACGAGTACGACATCCCATATTTGCTCGAGTCTTGCTAACGGCGCATGCTCAAGAATCTAAACGTTTCCGGCGCACTCGACTTCCTGGAGATCTCGGATGTTTGCTCCGACCAGATGTTGAAGGGCGTCATGCCGAGGTTGTCGTCGTCGAGGACACCAATGGCATAGCTTTCTCGGCTAGGTACGAAGCCTTCTACTCCGAGAACCCGCATTTTGAGTGTACGGGGAACGAGGGCGTCTTTGATTGACGCAAGGGATGGGAAGAGAACTGGAGATCATTGTTGAATCCAAATGTAGTTGGATGGAATCGAATTTCAATCTCTTCTTCGATTTTGTACAGTGATTTATTTGCACATATAGTATATTGAGCATGTAGTACAAAAGCACCGCCTTTACTATCGCATAGCTTAACAAAGTGTGCTAATCACAGAAAAGACATTCAGACAAATCGAGTAAGTTAAACTAATTAATTAAATTAAGAAAAGTATGTGCATTGAATTTAGGAAACATCACAAATTAGAGGACAATTAACATTATTGTTTTTTTCTACAGTTAATGTCTCGAAAAATCCTCAACTAGTACATTTGTGCCATTTTTATCTTAGAATTAATTTTTGTATTGCAAATATTCACCGTGCCACATTTATCTTAGAAGATACAATAGTAACTATATTAGTTTAAGATATTTCATAATACAAAAATTAGTTAGGATTAAATTAGTTCGAAGTGTTTAGTGTGGTTAGCCTTTCTTTTTGTTCAAACATGCTCGGGAGCTAAGTCAACATGTTCTGCTGTTACAGCAATAAGGTAAGAAATAAAAGATATAACCAATATTTACACTTGACAAATGTTGTTTATCGAAGATTATCTTAAATAACTATATTTCGTTTGGTGTAACAAACAATGTTTTTCATTAAGAAATGCTTAAGTAAAGCTAAAAAAAAATTAATTCGTATTTTTTTTTTTTGGTATTTAAGATGAAATAAAGAATGAAAATCCCAAGGACGCCCTACTTACAAAAACGACCAGTCACAAAAAAAAGAAAAAAAGAAGCACATATATAGCCGGTCAATAAAATTTTCTACAGTAGAATAAAATAATTTCTTTTTTGCCCAAACACAATTTGGAATCATTCCACAAATTAATATAGAATATCTTCTTCAAGTCCTGGGATTTCTAGCAGAATATAAAAGCGAAATATTATAAAATATTTTGGTTGCCCATTCTAGGCAAAATAGGATATGTGGTCTTGCTGGCACCATTACTAGTTGGCTATAACGGTGCCATTAGGCTAGCTGAATCCTAAAATAAAGAACGCATCTGTACAGCCATCAACCCTATATATATGGGAGCTTCGCCTCCTCTTCTGTGGAGAGGTTATATATACCTTGTAACAAAAAACCAATGGTCGTGATTAGCCCTTCATTCTGTTGAAACACGGTGTAAGTCAACGTGTTTTGGTGTCACAGTGGGTGGAGATGTTATAGTTGTATAGAATCTATAGATGATTAAGCAACACTCTTCATTTGTCCGACAATCCGTCACCATTCAAGCATCGGTTCTCCTGCTCTGATGAAACCTCGGAATCTCAGAAATAGTTAGGACTGAAACCTCTGTTGCGCTGTGTTTGTGTGCCTGTGAGTGTGGTCACTGTGAGAGAGAGAGAGAGAGAGATGGGAGGAGGGAGAGAGTGGTGTCGCGGGGAGGTGGTTCCATTCTCAGCTATGATCACCGTGGACAGCATTGCGGTGGGCGTGACCACGCTGTTCAAGGCGGCCAACTCGAGAGGGATGAGCTCCCACGTTTTCCTCGTCTATGCTTATGCCATTGCTTCTCTTCTTCTCCTCCCGGCTGCTTTCTTCTCTCTCAAGTATGTACCCCTTTCTCTCTCTTTCTCTCAATCTGCTGTATATATGTAATTATGTACAGAGTGCAAAAACAAGAAGAAGAAGATCATGAATTATGGTGATATTTGGTTGATTTTAGTTGTGTGCCTTTTCAGATCAAGAGCGCTTCCTCCTCTCATCGTGGCCATACTTGCCAAAATTGGCCCTCTTGGGCTGGTTGGGTATGCACACTTTAATGTCTTCACTCATGCCAAATCTTAGTGCAAAGTTTCTCTCTTTTTACTTTTGAATAGTTTACTGTTTTGACATTCTGTGGCCGCAGATGAGCCACAATTAGAGCAGACAATATCTTTTTGGCAGTAGGCCCGGATGGTCACTTAACATGTTCCCCGGAATATTGGATATCAAATACGTCTCCAATTGCACATCGCCCGTGTCTATGCCGTTACTTCCACTAGATTAGTGCGAATTGGTTCTTGAAATAGTAGAGAGAAATAATAAAAGGTGTTTGGATTGCTTGTTCTGCTTCACTGTTTTCTCTTATTTATTCTTATGTTCTGGTTTTTTCTTGTTCTCTTTTTAATGGGAGAGCAGGGGTTTTCACAGATTTTGGGCTATGCTGGGATTAGCATGAGTTCTCCAACTCTGGCTTCAGCCAACGGCAACCTCACTCCAGCTCTCACTTTCATACTTGCCATCATTTTCAGGTCCCAAAAATATTAGTTCTTTCAATACGAGTTGCCTGCGGTTCCTTGAATGGCATTCTTCCAATTCTAGTAGATTGTTGTTCTGGTTCTTCGTAATGATTCTCCTGATTTATTTGTGAACTCTTGACTTTGTTTATTTCATCTTTCCATAAACTTATGTAGTTAATTGGCTCTATATCTTGTAAATCCTGAATAAACCTTGTTAACGATTGATGTTGGACAATTAGGGCATGTTGCAAGAGTCACTGGTTGTTTGTTGATGCTGTTCTTATGTAATTTACGTTAATGCTCACTTGCTGGACAAAGTGCTAATGGTTCTGTAAGACGGTTTACTTGCCTAAAGGCTAAAGCTAGAGTGTGTGTAACAGAATTCATGTCTTTCCATTCAATATTTGCTTGTTTTTCTCGTCCAAAAAGGATGGAGGAGGTGTCATTGAGCAAAAGAAGCAGTCAGGCCAAGATCATCGGGACCATACTGTCAATTTCCGAAACCTTCTCTATCGCTTTATCCACTTGTGCATGCATCGAACTTGAACTGGGTCACTGGGGAGATTCTCCTCACTGCTGATTATATTTTGATCACTTTGTGGTACATTCTTCTGGTATACTATGCATGTTTCATTTTGTTTTGCGAGTGCTATAGTTGGAACTTAACTTGAAAATGATTGGAGATTCAACACTTGATCCTGCAGAAACAGATAATGAAGGAGTATCTGGCAGAACTAACCGTAATCTTCTTTTACAATGTGATCGTGACCTTCATGAACACCATTGTCTGTTTGATAACGGAACATGATATGAGTGCTTGGAGAGTGCGAGGTAAAGGGCTGGCCTCAGTAATATGCTCGGTGAGGAAACAATCGAACAAACATTATCACATTTGATTTATGAGAATCGGGTGCAATGCTGACTTTTTCTCCTCTGTGCTTTGCTTTTAGGGCCTCTTTGAGCGATGCTTAACCAACATCGTTCACACATGGGTGATCTGGTTGAAAGGGCCTTTCTATGTAGATATGTTCAAGCCATTGTCGATTCCGGTGGCTGTTGCCCTGGGCGTCTTCTTTCTTGGAGACACACTTCATCTCAGAAGGTAAGATATAGCACGAAAACATCAAGTGGCACATTATCTTGAATGCCAAAAAAGTGATTAAACATCCATCCTGCTGAAATTAGGATCTATTCCTGACTTTATCCACATGATGATCAATAATGTGGCTTAAGACGTGCTGGATATATATCATTTGGATAACAATCACCATAACATAACATGCGCTTTCCACAAAACTCTTGACAGACAAAGATTCGTCCTTGTTGATTAGGTAGAAAATTTCAAATTATGTATCGCCGCCGCCCCCGCCCCCCCCCCCCCCAAAAAGTTGTTCTGTACTCCATGTGTGTAGAAAGTGTATTATTGGGTTTCATCGACGCAATAAGCTTTCTATTGTATGCAAAGATAATTTAATTATGTTCTTATACTATGTATGCCTTGAATGACATTTGCTTTTATCTGTTATGAATTTGCAGTCTTATAGAAGCAACCATTCTGTCCATTGGGTTCTATATTGTAATGTGGGGGAAGGCAAAAGAGGAAATGGTTGATGAGTCTGTAGACAGTCTTCAAAAAGCTCCTCTACTGCGACGATCGTCAAGACAACTGAAGGCAGAACAACTTCTGCAGGTGGGTTGAATGATATGTGCTGCTTGGAAACCTTGCGAAAAGGATTCCACACCCTCGGTAAGCCTGCTCAAATAGGTGTCAGTATTGTACTTATCATTGATATGAGTCCAAAGAGGTCAAATCATGATTGCTTGTCAATCCCAAAATTTGGATTGCTTGATCAAACCATAGGTGTGGATGAAGGGTGTCACTCCAAGCACACAACCGAGCTGTGGATGTGCAAGAATAAAGTCTCTTGCTTCCGATATAGTCCATTTTGATGCGTACAAGTCTGTAGCCAGTAGTTACATAAATATGTTTCTTTGTTTGAATAAATGCTGCTTTAAATGTATTTCAAGATGAAAAAAGATGAACTAAGTGCACATAAACTCGGTTGCCAAAAGTTTTTCCAAACTTATGCACATTTAGTTTCTATAAACGTGGTCTCACATTATTGTTATATCAATTTAGCAGCTATAGAGACCAAACTGTACAATTTCATCGCGCTTTGCCAAAGTTGAGCCAGTCATTCTGTAGTCTCACTTATCGAGAAATCTTCTTGTGGTTTGACAATTGGCACCATCGAGGTGTCCTAGCTGAGGTTTGTCCAAGTAGACTGATGTATGATGCTGTGACAAGTAAGAACGATAATTTGGCAGAGGTTATGCTGGCCCCCTGCAAGATCAGCCAATTAGTGGGCATTCAGGGTGCATTGTGCAGTTCATTTGCTACTCGTGTGGGTAAAAGATAAGGTGAGCTTCGCTGGTTCTAAATCTGAAAGTTTTGCCTCTGCTGATGCCTGGAACCAGTGGAAGAAAACAAAGGATTTCATGGCATAGAATGGTGTGGTTTCACCCAAATTGGCTGAATATTCGTAACAGATTGCAGACACTGGATAGAGTAACAAAATGACAGTAAATCAATGATCACTGCCTGTTATGCGGATCAGCTCAAGAGACCTGTGAATGCTCTATTACTAAACGAGTTTGAGGGGAGTTACTGAACTCAAGTTGAATTCAGAGAATTTGATTCAGTTTTGCAACAGTTGAAAAGTAGAGAATTTCCAAGAGCCTCTTGAAATTGGCTAAATTGAATCAATTTACTTCATTTGGAAAGAGAGGAATGGTGTCCTTCACAATGGAATAATTCCATGTATTGCTCGAGTAATCAGAAGTATCATGCTTGCGGTTCAAGTTAGGATGCAGATGCTGATACATCGAAGGGCGGCCTCTGTGTGATTCAGATAGACTTCTTTCTGAGCAGTGGAATGTTTCTGCTGTTTTGTACCGGAGGTTCAATCTATTGGTTTGCTTATTGGCTTCAGGGATATCTTTCTCTAATGTGTTTACAAGTGAGTGACGACAGTGCTCCTGAATTTGTAATACTGAGGGGGCATGTACCGAATATTTTCAAGTCTTGAGCAATAAAAATCATTTAATTATCCAAGCACCCTAACATGAGAAAAAGAAAATGAATACGAGGGTTGATTCAACAGAAATTATGCATGAATTAACTAGAAAAAAAATCGAGTCGATCATAAGTTGATTGACTACCGAGCACCCTAACATAAGAAAAAGAAAATGAATACGACTTAATATGAAAGAAAACATAAAAAAATTAACAATTCATACTACATTTGGATCTTCTCTTCGTGTTACCCTAAATCTTCTCGATCACCAGTAAAAATCACAAGTCTAAAATAATCATACTTTTCTCCAGTGATTTTATTTCTGATATATTTCAAAAAACTTGCTTAAAGTCCAAACTAAATATTCACAAAAAAATTAACAAAAGGAAGCGTGCGCGACGCACGAGGGTTTCTTGTCTGGTACCCATAATGACAGCAGCAACATGAGATTTTGTCCCATTTTTTTTCTTTTTTCTTCTATATTTTGCGATTCCTGGGGATAAAATAAAGAACAAATGAATAACGTGATCGCACCCAGTCACCGTATGGGACGGCACTAGATATATTAATACACAAGTTCCTCCACGTTACTCATCAAGATGAGATTTGGATGCCCTTGCATCAACAATGGCATCTGCATTGCTGGATTGCGATATAATATTCTGCTTCTGCAATTCTAATTTGAGTATCTGAATCAAAGGGGAGCAGCAGATCTTCATTGGATGAATTGAACCTGGGAGTGCCAGAAATCTTGGAACTGAAACCTGTGTGTTGAGCGTTTGGATGTGTCTGTGTGAGCGTGGCAAGAGAGAGAGAGAGAGAGATGGAAGGGAGAGACTGGTTTCGCAGGGAGGTGGTTCCATTTTCAGCTGTGTTCGCGGTGGACAGCATCGCAGTGGGCGTGGCCACATTGTTCAAAGCGGCCAACTCGAGAGGGATGAGCTACCATGTGTTCCTCGTCTATGCTTATGCCATCGCTGCTCTTCTTCTTCTTCCTGCTCCTTTCTTCTCTCTCAGGTACGCCTCTCTCTCTCTCTCTCTCTCTCTCTCTGCGAAAATTTGGCAAACTAGTGAGACATTCACTTTGGCTGAATTGATTGTATGCCTTTGCAGATCAAGAACACTTCCTCCTCTCAGCTTGGCCATAGCTGCCAAGGTTGGCCTTCTTGGGTTCGTTGGGTATGTACAGTTTCAATAACTTTTACACTCACGCCAATATGAAATTTTTCCCTCCTTTTGAACAACTGACTCCCTGTTTTGAGACGCACCGCCATGCGTTTCTGCCACTGGCATCAGCCCCACTATTGGATGCTGGCCATCGGACATGTCCCTGATCCCCTGACCCCACATCGCCCATGTTTCGGGCAAATGCGCCCGCAGATAGAGAAGGGTTGCAATTCTTGAAATTATTTAGAGCGGTCGTTTTGCTTCTTTGTTGTATTTTTACTCTTATATGATGGTTTCTTTGTTTTCTATATTATGGGGAGAGCAGGGGTTTTTCACAGATTTTGGGCTATGCTGGGATTAGTATGAGCTCTCCAACTCTGGGTTCAGCCATCAGCAACCTCACTCCGGCTCTCACTTTCATATTTGCCTTCCTTTTCAGGTCCCAAAAGAATCCTGTATTTCAATACTTATTGTCTGTGGTTCCTCGAAATGCACTTTTTCTTGTAAATGACAATTGTCCTGATTCTCTGCCATGATTCTCCTGAATTGGTGATCTCATCGTCTCGTCCATTTGGTCTTTCCACAAGCTTATGCTGTTAACTGTCTCCATATTCTGCAAATCCTTATTAAATCAAGTTAACGAATCGATGTTGGACAATTGAGGCGTCACTCATTGTTTGTTAATGATGTTCTCATGTAAACTACTTGGTAATGATGACATTGTTGGACAAGGTACTAATATTGCTCTGATCCCTCCAATTTGCTTGTTTTCTTGTCAAAATAAGAATGGAGGAGGTGTCATTGAACAGAAGAAGCAGTCAGGCCAAGATTATTGGGACTGTATTGTCAATTTTCGGCGCATCTGTCATCACTCTCTACAAAGGTCCCCCAGTAAAGTTCACTCCGCAACCTTCTCTTTCGCTTTATCCACTTGCGCACACATCAAACTCAAACTGGGTCGTTGGGGGGATTCTCCTCACTGGTGAATATATTTTGGTCACTTTGTGGATTATTCTTCTGGTACACATTACTTGTTTTCATTTTGTTTTGCTAGTGCTATAGTTAGAACTTGACTTGCAAAAATGATCGGAGACTCAACACTTGGATCATGCAGAAACAGATAATGAAGGATTATCCAGCAGAATTTACCGTAATCTTCTTCTACAATGTGATCGTGACCTTCATGAACGCCATTGTCTGTTTGATAACGGAACATGATATGAGTGCTTGGAGAGTGCAAGGTATAGGGCTGGCCTCGGTAATATGCTCGGTGAGGAAACAATCGAACAAACATTATCACATTTGATTAATGAGAATCACGTGCAATGCTGACTTTTTCTCCTCTTTGCTTTGCTTTTAGGGCCTCTTTGAGCGATGCTTAAACAACATCGTTCACACATGGGCAATCCGGCTGAAAGGCCCTTTCTATGTTGCGATGTTCAAGCCGTTGTCGATTCCTGTGGCTGTTGCCATGGGTGTCTTCTTACTTGGAGACACGCTTCATCTCGGAAGGTAAGATATATTGCAAAAACCTCAAGTACAACATTACGTTTAATGCTAAAAGAACCATTAAACATCATTGCACTGAAATCATGATCTATTCCTGATTTCATACTACATGAAAATCAATTCATGTGGCTTAAGCCATGCTGCACATAAATAATTTGGAAAACCAATCACCGTAACATAACATGCATTTTCCACGAAACTCTTGATATACAAAATCCCCCCATTCAATCCATTCTCCATGTGTATATAGCGTTTTTGACCAACGCACTAAGCTCTGTATTCTATTTGTACCATGTGCGCCTTGAATGAAATTTGCTTTTTTCTGCTGTGAACTCGCAGCCTTCTAGGAGCAAGCATACTGTCCATTGGGTTCTATATCGTAATGTGGGGGAAGGCAAAAGAGGAAATGGTTGATGAGTCTGTAGAGAGTCTTCAAAAAGCTCCTCTACTGCAATGATCGTCAAGACAAATGAAGTCAGAACAATTTCTGCAGGTGGATTGAAAGATAGCTGCGCCTGGAAACTCTGAAAAAAGGTTTCCTCACCCACAGTAAGCCTGCAGAATTAGGTGTCGGTATCATACTTATCACTGATCTGAGTCCAAAGAGGTCAAATCATGATTGCCTGGCGATCCCAAAATTCAGATTGCTTGATCAGACCATCGAGAGGCGTGGATCAAGGGCTTCACTCCAAGCACACAACCGAGCTCTGATGCGCAAGAATAATAAGTCTCTTGCTTCCAGTATGCTCCGTTTTGATGTGTACAAATCTTTAGCCAGTAGTTACAGAGTATGTTTCTTTTTATTGGAATAATGCTGCTCAAATGTATTTCAAGTTGAAAAAAGATGCTGCTATAAGTATAAATGCTATGCTGGCTGAAATTATTAGAGGAAATGAGTGGTGTTGTCCCCTGCAAGATCAGACCAACAAGGGGACATTCAGGGTGCATTGTGTGGTTCATTTGCTGCTTGTGCAGATAAAGAAGATAAGGTGTTCTTTACTGGTTCTGAATCTGTAAGTTTTGCCTCAGTCGATGCCGAGAACCTCATTAAGGAACGAATGGTGTGGTTCCACCCAAATGTGCCAAAATTTGCTTATGTAACATGGCTGGCTGCTCATGACAGATTGCAAGTACTGAACAGAGTAACGAAATGGCATCAAATTAATCATCAGTGCTTGTTATGTGGATCCGATGAAGAGACTAAAAGGCATCTCTTTTGTGAATGCTGAACTCAAGTGGAATTCAGGAGGTAATTGGTGGTTGGAGCTCTCAGTTTGATTGGGATTCGCAACAGTGTCAAGTTGAGATTCTAATGCCCTCACAGACTGGAAAGAATCGTTAAGAGCTCATGTGTGATACCCGCAATGAGAGCAACGTGAGCTTTTGTCCCACTCTTTTAATATTGTGATTCCCCTGGGCTAAAATAAGAACAGATCAACTAGACAAAATTCAGAAAAGGAGTGCTGTACTAATACGCAAGGCCTTGGCCTTCCATGTGACTCGTCAAGTTGAGATTCTGATGCCCGTCCATCAGTAATAAAGTCTGTATTGAGAGACTCCAATTTAGTTTTTCAATTGTCGAAATTCTAATTTGATGACAAAATCTAGCAGATCTTATTGAATGGATGGAAACGCACAAAGAAGACTGGAGGATGAACTCTTCCAAAAGATCTCTTTCTTGGCTGGCTCTCTCAAATTTGTACTTTATTTGAACATACTCACATTGATCTCAAAATTAAGCCTTCCAAAGGCCCTTCAATTTATGCTTATAGAGCCATCTCGGTAGAGTCTCTCCCTCTTTGAGAATCAATTATGAAATGTCATGCAATTTTGAAAGATCTGGCCTTAAGTTGTATGCTTCTTGCTAAATTTGGTGTTAGGGTCCTCTTATCATTTCCAAATTGACCTTTTTTGTCCATACATTAGGCTACATCATGTATCGGTTCCCTATGCTTGACAATAGTATTGCTCCCATCCAGAAATTCAAGTCCTCTTATGACGAGAGCGCCTTTGATTGATGCAAGGATTAGGAGTAGTGGAGATGATTGTTGAATCAATGTGCTTTGATGGAATCGTATTGTCCATATTCTAATCTTTCTTCAATTTTGTAAAGTGATTTATTCGCACATTCGGTGAATTACAAGGGTAGTACAGGAAGAGCGAGCTGTATTAATAGAACAAGCTAAACTAATTAGATCAAGAAAAGTATGCGCACCGAATGTAGAAAAACCGCACCAAATTAGAGGACCAATCGACAACTGATCTTTTGGACCAAGTGACGACTGATCTTTCTCGTTTCTTTCTATCCAAACATGGTGGGGGCGGCACCGCTGATGGTGACTCGGAAGTGTATGCATTTTTCAACGAGATATGAATAAGACACTACTCATCTGTCCAACCATCCATCGTCACCCATTAGAATACAGGTTCTGGTTATTCTGATCCTATGAAACCTTGGATAATCAGAAACCACTGGAACTGAAACCTGTGCGTTTGATGCGCTTGGTTGTCTGTGTCTGGGAGCGTGGTCAGGGGGAGAGAGAGAGAGAGAGAGAGAGAGATGGGGGAGAGATACTGTTACAGAGATGTGCTTCCATTTTCAGCCGTGATCATCATGGAAACCACCGGGGTGGGGGTGACCATAATCTTCAAAGCGGCCAATTCGAGGGGGATGAGCTCCCAAGTGTTCATCGTCTATGCTTATGGCCTCGCTAGTCTTCTTCTTCTTCCTGCTCCTTTCTTCTCTCACAAGTACGCCCCTTCAACACCCCCCCTTCTCTCTGCGAAAACATGGAAAACAAAGGAAGGTTCATGGCGAGTTATTCACTTTGGCTGAATTTGTTGTATGCCTTTGCAGATCGAGAGCGCTTCCTCCTCTCAGCTTGGCCATAGCTGCCAAACTAGGCCTTCTCGGACTTATAGGGTATATACAGTTCCAATAAACTACGTGCTTTTCAGGACGCGCGGCCGTGCATCTATCACTGGCGTCGGTCCCTCTAGGGGATGTCGGCCATCGGACGTGTATCTAATCCCACATCGCCCAATATCTCGGCTGTTGTGCTAGCCGATAGAGAAGGATAACAATTCTTGGAATTGTTTAGATTGATCATTTTGCTTCTTTGTTATTTTCTCACTTATATATTGGGTTTTTTGTTTTCTGAATTACTGGGAGAGCAGGGGTTTTGCACAGATTTTGGGCTATGCTGGGATTAGCATGAGTTCTCCAACTTTGGCTTCAGCCATCGGCAACCTCATTCCGGCTCTCACTTTCATAATTGCGTGCCTTTTCAGGTCCCAAAAATATGAGTTCTTTCAATACTAGTTGTCTGTGGTTCCGTGAATGGCATTCTTCCTTGTAAATTATAATAGTTCGGCTTCTCTGTCTTGATTCTTCTGATTTAGTGATCTCATCATTTTGTATGTCTTTCCAAAAGCTTGTGCTGTTAACTCACTCCATATTTTGCAAATCCTGATTAAAATCAAGTTAATGACTCGATGTTGTACAACGAAGGCGTGTGGCTCAGAGTCACTGATTGTTTGTTAATGCTGTTGTCATGTAAATTACTTAATAGTGATGACATTGTTCGACAAAGTATTAATATTACCGTAATCCCTTCCAATTTGCTTGTTTTGTTCGCAAAATAAGGATGGAGGAGGTGTCATTGAACAGGAGAAGTAGTCAGGCCAAGATCATTGGGACCATACTGTCAATTTCTGGTGCTTCTGTCATCACTCTCTACAAAGGTCCCCCTGTTATCTTCACTGCGAAATCTTCATCTTTTGCACTAGTGCAAGCATCGAGCTCGAATTGGATCGTTGGGGGGATTCTCCTCACTGCTAAAAGTATTTTGATCACTCTGTGGTTCATTCTTCTGGTATGCTATACTTGTCTTCTCTTTGTTTTCCAAGTGCTGTAATTAGGACTTGACCTGGAAATGATTAGAGATCCGACACATAATCCTGCAGAAACAGATAATGAAGGAGTACCCGGCAGAATTGACTGTAATCTTCTTCTACAATGCGGTCGTGACCTTTGTGACCGCCATTGTCTGTCTAGTAACAGAACCTGATATGAGTGCATGGAGAGTGTGGGGTATAGGACTGGCCTCGGTAATATTCTCGGTGAGGAAACAGTCGAACAAATATTATCACATTTGATTAATATAAGGCACATGCAATGCTTACTTGCCCTCCTCTTTGCTTTGCTTTTAGAGCTTTTTTGGACAATGCTTAAACAATGTTATTCGCGCGTGGGCAATCCGGTTGAAAGGCCCTTTCTATGTCGCCATGTTCAAGCCGTTGTCGATTCCTGTGGCTGTCGCCATGGGTGTCTTCTTTCTTGGCGACAGGCTTCATCTCGGAAGGTAAGATAAATTGCAAAAACATTGAGTTCTGCATTTTGTTGAATCATGAAAACATCGCACTGATTTCATCCATGTAATGATCAATCGGTGTGGGTTAAAACATGCTGCACATAAATAATCTGGAAAACCAATCACCATAACATAATGTGCATTGTTTAGCAAAACTCTTAACTGACAAAAATTTGTCCTTGTTGATTAGGTGGAAAAATTCAATTTGCATCCATACCCCTCCCTCAATTGATCTGTTTTCCATGTGCATATAGTGTAAAATTTGTTTTGATCAACGCACTAAGCTCTGTATTGTATGAAAAGAAAAGCTACTTTTGTTGTCCCTCTGTGTACACCTCGAATGACAGTTGCTTTTCTCTGCTGTATATACACAGCATTGTAGGAGCGACCATACTGTGCATCGGGTTCTATATTGTATTATGGGGGAAGGCAAAAGAGGAAAGGGTTGAGGAGTCTGTAGAGCATCGGATGGAATCACCATCCTTTCAAAAAGTCCCTCTACTGCAATGACTGTTAAGACAAATGAAGTGCAGAACTAATTCCTGCAGATGGATTGAAGATGGGTGCTGCTTTGGAAAATTTGTGAAAAGGATCCTCGCCCTCCTTAAGCCTGCACAAATAGGTGTCTTTATTGTATTTTTCATTGATCTGAGTCCAAAGGGATCAAATTATGGCTGCCCATCGACTCCAAAAACCAGATTGCATGGTCAAAACATCGAGAGGTGTGGATGAAGGGCGTCACTCCAAGCACACAACCGAGCGATGACATGCTTGAATACGAAGTCTCTTGCTTCCGATATAGTCCATCTTGATGTGTACAAGTAGTAGTTACATGTTGCTTTTATTTGAATGAATGCTGCTATAAATATATCTCAAGGTGAAAAAAACTGATGACGATAAACGTTCTTTTTTCTGACAATAGGAGGAACTAAGTGCACATACACCCAGCCTAGGCAAAAATGTTTCCCTATCCTACGCATGTGTAGTCTCTACGATGGTGGTCTCACATTATCGTTATACGGATTTGGCAGCTATAGGGACCAAAGTGGACGATTCTGTTGTGCTTTGCCAAAGTTAAGCCAGTTAAACCATTCTTTAGTCTCAATCATCGAAAAGCCTGCGTGTGGTTTGTCTTGGATTTGGCAGCTATAGTGACCAAACTGTACAATTCCGAAGTGCCTTGCCAAAGTTAAGCCAGTTAAACCATTCTTAAGTCTCGATCATCGAAAAACCTGCTTGTGGTTTGTCAATTGGCACCCTTGAGATGTCCTAGCTGGCTGAGATATTATCACAGGAAATGAGTGGTGTTGGCGCCCTACAAGATCAGACCAATTAGCGGGCATTAGGGTGCATTCTGGGATTTATTTGCTGCTTGTGCTGATGAAGATAAGGTGATCACTCGTTCTCAATCTGGAAATTTTAGCTCTGTTGATGCCCGGAAGCTAATTAGGGAAAGAAAACAGAGGATCTTATGACATGGAATGGTGTGATTTCACCCAAATGTGCCAAAAATTGCTTTTATCACAGCTGGCTGTTCATTACAGATTGCAGCACCGGATACAAGTAACATAATGGCAGCAAATCAATGACCAATGATTGTTATGTGGATCAGCTCAAGAGACTAGACAGCATCTCTTTTGTGAATGCTCTCTTCTAAACAAGCTTGGGGGAGTTGCTGAACTCAAGTAGAATTCAGAGAGTAATCGGTGGTTGGAGGTCTGAATTTGACTGGGTTCTGCAACACTTGAAAGGTAAAGCATTTGTGAAGACACTCTTGAAATTGACACAGAATGGATCGATTTACTTCACGTCCTTCACAACGGAGTAATTCCATCTGTTGCTCGAGTAATTAGAGGTGTCATGTTTGCGGTTCAAGTTAGGATGCAGATGCTGATACATGGAAGGGGAGTTTCCAGTTTCATTCAGACGGGCTTCTTTGTGCGCAGTGGAGGCTATTAGCTTTGCTTATTAGCATCAGGGATATCTTTTTCTAAGCCAGTTTGATTGAACTTTTTGTAGGTGGGGAACTCTTGATTTGAGTAATGTTCTTGATGTGAGTGACGATAGTGCTACTGAACTTGTAAGATTAAGGGGTATGTACCGTATGTTTTTAAGTCTTGGGCAATCAAAATCGTATCACCGTCCCTAAAAATCATTTAATGGAACGTTATCGAACCGTGCACGATTTCATCAGTAATAAAAGTTGACTCACTACCCCCATGCCCCCACTGGGGAGAGGTAGTGTCTTTCACAGTCGGTTTTGCAGCATCAGTGCACAAGAAAAGATGAGCGCGAGCTTCCAAGGTCTCTTGAATAATGGATTCCCATCAAAACTCTATTGCAATCACATGCATTTTGTCGTAACTCCTATATGAAGTATTGTAATGCTCAAAACACTTAAATCGGCAAGTGAGATTTACTCACATTTTCAATTGGCCGCCAAAAATAATCCCGAGGAGCTAATCCCTGAGAATTTTGTAGAAACCCCCGAGATAAGCACAATGGCTCTTCTTTCCGATGATACAAGTATAATAAGAATCAGAATAGCTATCCAAATACGCAGCACGCAATATTACATAGAAAATGAATTTTTTAAACCCATTTTATGACAAACTAATACTGTGCATGGCATGTGCACAAACAGAAGAGCTATAAATCATTGTGGTTCTCTCTTTGAATGACACACGTCCCATTAAATAAACAAATAAGAAAAAAAAAACAACCCACTAACCAGAGTATTCATTTTTTTTTTCATTTACACCATTCTTTCTTTATTTTTCATTTATTCAAGCCCTCTTTATTTTTCCTTTAGATATTAAGACAAAATTAATCAACAATATGTAACCTTACCAAATCAAAGTTGAGAAGCTGACACGTGGCAGCTTCATTTAGCATTAATCAATTATAATCTTTCTAGAGAAAGATGCTCTTAATGAATTTTGTTGACTAATGTCTTTTGTTCTTGATCCGTTAGTACCCCTTTGTTTTTGTGGGAGAAAGAAGTTGAGATCTTTAAGATTTGTCTGTCTTAATTTGTTATGGGTAAAAGAAATTATCTTTCACAAAAAAAAAAAAATCAACAAAGAAAATTATTTAAAAAAATAATGACGAATTCCTAATGATTTTAAGAGGCCTCAAAAGTTCATATTTATATAGATTTGGGAATTCAATGCAATCAAATACTAAGAAACGATAAATTGGAAAAGCAAATTAATTATAAAGTTATCTGTACCATTATTTGGAATATTACTTAATATAAACCAAAAATTATTACTATTTAGGCAATTTGAGCTTAAAATATGCGAAATATCATTAATGCTTAGGGTGGATGGAAATTACATTTTAAAAATATTTCTTCCTTATATTCCTCTAAAACTATTTAATTCATGTGCAATCACCATTCCAGCATGCAATATCATTTGAAATTAATTAAAAAAAAATCTTGCAATTCTTCACCTCTAATTTGATTTCTACCTTCTAATGATGGTTGAATTTTTTATATTGAAATTATGTGATTATTTATGAGAATTTGTGTTCTTAGAATATTGGCAGACATAGAATGTAATGCGAGCCATCCTCATTTGTTTCATCCAAGAATTAGCATGAATTTAACCAAAGAAGAAAAAAAGGAAAATAATTCAATATAATATGAAGAAAACATGAAATAAATTAGATTCATACTATTGCTCTGTTTATTTCATGGAAAATGACTGATTTGAAAAATATTTTTCTAAAAATGATCACATTTATTTATTACGAAAATGAATGAACAAAAGATAGTTCTATGGCTTACGAAAATGTTAAGATATATTTTGTCGTTAATAATGATAATATTTTTCATCAACTAATTATTTCAAGTAATACAAACGATCATTTTTAGAAAAATATTTTTCAGATCATTCATTTTTCACAAAATAAATGGAGGTTACATCTTGATCTTTTCTTTGTTTTATACTTAATCTTCTGGACTAGTTATGAACTAAAGCATAGATTCCCCATTTCTTGTTCACTACTAGTGAACAGAAACTGGCGAATCTAAAACTTCAGCAAGCTCGGCGGGGAATTTTCCGAGAGAAGGGCTTTCAAAGTAAAGCAGGACACTCTAGTGCCCTCAGAGACGAGATATTTCTCCTGAGCTTTTGTCTGATACTCCTTGATGAAAACCACACGCGATCTTTTGTCCCACGTTCTTTAACTTTGTGGTAGGCAACCCTCCCTTGGGCTGAATAATGAACAGAACAGCACCGGGATCGTACCGATTGCCCGCATCGGACACTTAAGATATTATTCAGGAAAGGACTGCTAGACTGAAACACAAGCCCTTCTTGTTACTTTGATAGACATATCAAAGCAATCTGCTTTGCTGCCAAAAAAAAAAAAAGCAATCTGCTTGTTTCTATTGGTATTTTTCAATAGTTGATGAGAACATTTGTCTCTTGAAAAGAGTAGGCGCACCAACAGTGGCCAGTCCGGTCACTCGAGCACTGCCTCTCTGATGAAGGGACCTTAGAAAAGTAGAAGCATCAGATGTAGATATAACTGAAACTGAAGCATCTCGTTTTGTTTCTGTTGGGATTATCGGATTCCCAAAAACCGGATTCGACATTAAATTGAACCCCTAAAACGAATGCGGAAGACAAGCCCGGGAAAATCACGTATCACCGATCCTAAAGCACACCACGGATTCGAGCGTACCTTATTAACTACAGATTAAACACCGACGCCGATAAGAGGAAGAGAAAACCGATCCCGTTCGATTCGACGACGTCGATTGGCCTTGAAGGGAAGATGGCGTCGCCTTTAGCGTTTGTCTTTCTATTGAAGGGAGAGAGGGAGAGGAACGTACGTACGTTATGCCGAAGGGTGCATTCTCCCTCTCTTTCCTCCCTTATATATGTTCCCTCCAAAATAGAAATCGTGCCTCTTCATCATATCCCTCCATCCATGGGCCCTGATCTTGTAGGCCGGGCTTTTAGGCCCAACATGGGCGGACGGGCCTTAAGCCTATCACATAAAACCATCATCTCTCACTCGCACATGGTGGGCCGAACAGGATTCTCTTTACCTCTCATCAACATTCATACCGGTGAATAATCCGTGCGACCAGCATACTTTGAGAGCTCGTTGCTATACATCTGTTAGGAATATATAGCAGCTCATAATGGGCATCACACTCTGAGTAGATTTAGTATGCAGTACCCTAGATCGAACGATCACATTTATATCTCTCTTGATCTCTTTTAAACAATGATATATATATTGTATTCACAATTATGATTATCCCAAAGACAGTCATAATTGGTTAACCAGTGAATACAAAACTACAATGTGATTCTCCAAATTCGATCTTCCTCTTTCCTTCAAACTCTCAATTTCAGTTCAGCTTGCTTTTCTAGAAATGTCCCATTAGATCGAATCAACTCATGATCATTGGTAACATCCTAAGATAGCAAACACTAAATAGAAATCTTGAGAATAAGTAAGAGTCATGAGGGCACTCAAACTGAGGAACTCTTTTCCTCAAGAGTCTCACACGACATAAAAGTTGAGATCAAACTTTTGCCACTCTTATTGGTCGTCTCATGCATACGTAGTATGAAATACGTATTACGGTATTAACTCCTTTCCCATGGAGCTTATGTCTACACCTTCAATACCGTACAGATGATAGTTCAGACATACCCAATGTCTAACTTGAGTTCACATATCTACTCATTCACAAAATTCATCAGAACTCACATCTGGCATCATAGACAGATAAAGTAAAAAATGTGGGTTATTTTACTTTCGGACATAGTAAGTATTATGTCCTCATCTTAACACTCAGTTAAGGCGACATACGTATTTTAAGCTTGAGCTCTCGATTATCACTTAGATAATAAGCTTAAAAATCGTCTCATCTCTATTTATCATATAGTAAATAGAGGCGATTACCCTTGTGAGTGGGCTAATCTTATATCTGTCCGACATACTTTCTCAACTTAAAATAATGCACTAAGCATTAAGATGCATAAAGATCAAACAAAGATTCATAGGCATTAATAATGAAAAAACACAAGTTCATAAATGTGAACAACTCAGGGAAATTACAATATTCAGTACATCAACCTCTACGCAATCCTAGAGATTTCATATAGCCACAAAACACATCTCTAGGTATTGGCTTTGTCATAGGATCTGCTACCATTCTATGCGTAGATATGTACTGTAAGTTCACATCCTTTCGTGCAACCATATCTTTGACAAAGTTATACTTGGTATCTATATGTTTGGTCTTGCCATGATATTTTGGATCTTTGGTGTACGCTATAGCCTGCTTGGCTATCACGTTAACCAATAATGGATTTGCAGCTTTCTCTATAACACTTAAATGATCCAAAAATCTCTTAAGCCAAACTCCTTCTTGTACCGCTGCGATAATGCCACGAACTCAGCTTCCATCGTGGACAAGGCTATACACGTTTGCTTTTACCGCTCCATGATATGGCGCAATTGTTCAATAAGAAAGCAAATCCAGAGGTAGATTTCCTTTCATCTAAATCTCCTCCCCAATCAACATCTGAATAGCCTTCAAGTCG
Organism: Eucalyptus guilfoylei; assembly: GCA_016097605.1. Taxonomy (NCBI): domain Eukaryota; kingdom Viridiplantae; phylum Streptophyta; class Magnoliopsida; order Myrtales; family Myrtaceae; genus Eucalyptus; species Eucalyptus guilfoylei. The sequence continues at coordinate 1,469,564 of CM027869.1, forward strand.
CAGATCCTTTCCTTGGTAATTCAGCTTGTAATCGCAGTTCCTTCGAGATACCTCGTATTCTCTTAACGGCTTTCCAATGTGCTTGACCTGGATTGGATTGGTATCTACTCACCATTCCAACTGCAAAACATATGTCAGGTCTTGTACACATCATAGCGTACATTAAGCTCCCAACAGCACTAGTATAAGGAACATGTTTCATTTGTTCCTTCTTTTGTGGAGTTCTTGGACACAGTCTATGGCTCAACCCTTCACCTTTTGCAATAGGAGTATCATGGGTTTACAATCTTGCATACGAAATCGTTCAAGAACCTTATTTATATATGTTTCTTGCGAAAGAGATAATGATCTCTTTGAACGATCTCTTGAAATCTTAACTCCAAGAATGTATGCAGCCTCACCCATATCTTTCATCTCAAAGTTGGAGGATAACCAACTCTTGACAGTATGAACAAACTCCTTATTACTTCCGGCTATTAGTATATCATCAACATATAATGATATGATCACAAATTGATCTTTGGATCTTTTGATATATACACAATGATCCTCATCAATCATCATAAAATCATATGCCATTATGACATTATGAAAACGTATATACCATTGTCTCGACGACTGCTTAAGGCCATATATCGATCTCAAAAGTCGACATATATTTTCTTCTTGGCCTTTCATAATGAAACCAGCAGGTTGTTCCATATATATTTCTTTCTCTAATTCTCTATTGAGGAAAGCAGTCTTTACATCCATTTGATGTAACTCAAGATCCATATTAGCCACTATTGCCAGAATAATGCGAATCGAGGTAAATCTCACTACAGGAGAAAATGTTTCTTCATAATCAATTCCTTCCTGTTGATTATACCCCTTCGCCACAAGGCGAGCCTTATGCCTTTCTATCGAGCCATCAGCTTTACGCTTTATTTTGAGAACCCACTTGTTCCCAATGGCTTTGCGTCCCTTCGGAAGATCAACCAATTCCCAAACTCGGTTCGACTTCATTGACTCCATTTCCTCTTCCATTGCATGCATCCATTTTTCCTTACAATGGCAACTTAGAGCCTCATGTATATTTCTTGGCTCATCCTCATCTTGTGGGGCAATCATAAAAGTTTCCCCTTCAATGTCAAAACGTCGACGGGGAATACTTTGGCGACTTGTTCGCCGTATGGGAGATTGTAAACTATGCACATCATTCCCCATTATGCTCCCACTAGGATTAGATAATGATGATGTCATCTCATCATGTGGTTGTAATTGAGAATGAGTTGAATTTAATTCATCACTTCTCATGTTACTCCCACTTGGACAAACTCCACTAATATCATTATCTTGATCCAAGGTTTCAAATAGGGAGTAATCTTCACCTATTTCGCCCTTCTTAGGAAATTCATTCTCTAAGAATGTGACATCCCGTGATTCAAATTCAGTTATACTCCCACTTTCCTGCTCACCTATGAACACATACCCTTTCGAATGTTCGGAGTATCTTATGAAAATACTCTTCTTTCCTCTGGGACCCAATTTCCCAAACTTGTGAGAAGACTCATGAGTATAGGCAGCACAACCCCACGGCTTAAGAAAACTTAAGTCCGGTTTTCTACCTGTCCATAACTCATATGGAGTAGAAATAACTTATTTGGAAGGCACTCGGTTAAGTATATAGGCAGCAGTTAACAACGCATCACTCCAAAAAGTGATAGGTAAGTTAGCATGCGCCATCATGGACCTAACCATTTCTAGTAGGGTTCTGTTTCTTCTTTCCGCAACATCATTTTGTTGAGGAGTATATGGAATAGACAACTGTCTTTCTATTCCTTTTTCATCACATAATTTTCTGAACTCATCAGATAAATATTCTCGACCTCGATCGGATCTTAATACTTTTATTTTCTTGTCTAATTGATTTTCTACCAAATTCATAAACCTTTTGAAACAACTTAATGCTTCAGATTTATGAGAAATCAAATAGACATATCCGAATCAAGTATAATCATCTATAAAAGTGATGAAATAAACAGCCCCATGCCTTCCTCTCACATTCATTGGACCACAGACATCAGAATGGATTAAATGCAGAGGAAATTCAGCTCTTTTACCTTTTCCAAATGGTTTCCTTGTCGTTTTCCCTACTAGGCAATGCTCACATATAGGCAAATCGACTTTTTCAATGTTGCCCAACAAGCCCTCTTTGGCTAGTCTATTCATACGTTGTTGGCCAATATGACCAAGTCTAGCATGCCACACATTCACATCATTATCATATGAATTAGGAGACGTGAGAAGGGAATAACAAACATTTGCATTAACATAGTCAATATCTAATACAATGAAACCATCCAGAAAATAACCACAACCATAGTAATTTGTATCCAAATACAAATCCACACCTCTATTATAGAAATTCATATTAAAACCTAACTTGACCAACACCAAAACAGACACTAAATTCCGACGAATCTCCGGAGCATACAATACATCATGTAGGAACAAAGTGCGTCCACCACTCATGTTCAGTTGGCAGGTGCCAATTCCTTTTACTTCAGCTCTAGAGTTGTTTCCCACATAGATCCACTTAGTTCCAGTTGGTACTCGTCGGAATTCCACGAAGGATCCTCTATCCTTCGCTACATGGTCTGTCGCTCCTGAATCCACAGTCCACAAAGGATTAGACTCAGTTAAGAATACAGAACTCGACACATAAGCAAAGTTCTTAAAAGTACAAGGGGTGTATACCTTCTTTGGCTCACGACAGTCGCGAGCATAGTGACCATTCTTGTCACAATTGTAACACTTCACCCTTGTAAGCTTCTTCATCCGAGGACGCTTTCCTCTTTCATGTTGGTTAAGCTTAGGTTTCTTCCCTGAAGGACCTGCTTCCTTGCCTTTCCCTTTATCAAACCAGTTAGGACGTTTGTGCTTGGAGCTCGAAGCTCCATGTGAGCTAGAACTAGCATGATAGATTTCAGCTTCCGGCTTAGCCGCCAAGAGGCGGTCCTCTTTCAGCTCAAGATGACGCACTGCATTCTCAAAGGTTTTGATATTCTCATTATGAGTCAGGTGCACCTTCATATGCTCCCAACTCTGAGGCAAGGAACGAATCACCGCTTGCACTTGTTGTTCATCGTCGAATATGGCTCGCATCTTTCGGCTCATAAATCATGTTTGACATCTTTCTAAGATGTTGCTTCATGGTCTCGACCATGAGGCTTCTTATAAGAGTCAAACCTAATAGTGAGCTGCCTCTCGCCTAGTCACCGAAGTATGACCAAATCTTGTTGCCAATGCTTCCCACATTTCCTTGGCATTCTCAAAACGCCTAAACTCTCGCATGACGTCATTTTCCATGCTACTCAAAGCAACATAATGCGAGCAAGAGAGTTCTTTCTTTTCCATGCAGCAAAAGCATCCTTATCTCTCTTGTGTCTTTGTGCAGTGTTTCCTTCTTCGGTTCAACCATGGTCGGGTTAAGAGCTTCTAGTGCCTCTTGCTCTTCCAAAGACATATTGGATTTTCATGTGCCATATTTCATAGTTATTGCCATTGAGCTTCTCACCTTTGTTCAGCTCAAAGAACTATGCTCTTTGTGGTGAAGCCATTGATCCGAACATATCGACATACATGCACGAATTATTAATGCCTATCATTTATGCATCCATTTTGCACGAGACCCATCATATTAATGAACAATTTCAAATAAGGTTTCGAATCAAAAGGTCACTATGTTTCCAATCATCCTCCAAAAATCCTAACTTAAAAATATCATTAATATAATTGTCTTATGCAAAATAAATTCTATGAAGCTACAAAAAAAATATGAACTACCCACAAAGAATCAACAATAACAGAAAGCAAATAATATTTGACATACAATAGAATAATTATGCTTTCACATAATACAACCAACACATCAGCTACTTCACCAACAACAACTAGGTAGAAAACATTACATAAGATGTCCACTAAGCACACTTAAACAAAGACCAGCCAACACATCTAACACCAAGTCAATACACGAACTGGGAAAGATCCTCTTTTGTTCAATTTCTTGATCTATAGCCTTGTAACAATCCAGTAATAATCATCTATAAAATTCATCACAATTTTCCTATATGAAGCGGCTTTGTTGACATCCCATATGCGATTCAACACTCCTTGCCATTCAGGTGGAAGAGTGTTCATGAAAAATCGCACCATCTCAGACTGTGGCATGGGTCGACCATTCCATATGACCTTTTGAATTTTCCCGTTGACTTTCAGAACGTGATCAATTAAGTCGCCACTCTCCCATCGATAATCATTCAGCTCAGCTAACAAGCTAGAAAGCTTTTCCTTTTGATCATCGGTAATTGGGCGAATAGGTGTGCGCAACCTAAGGGGAGGCATTGTTCCTGCAACAAATGCAGAATAAATCAAGGATTACATATAATTCACATAAAATTACTTGGCCAAAGAAACACATTCTTTTGCTCCTCCCTTTTCTCCTCTTTTTTTTTTTTGGGGTCAACGGTCAAAGTCAACGGTCAACGATCGTCAACGGTCAACGGTCAACGGTCGAGGTCAGCCGGGTCGGGTCGCCGGGCCGGGTCGGGCCACCGGGTCGGACGAACCGACCGGCACGTGCGGCGTGCGTGCGCGGCACGCGCCAGGCTTTCGCGCATGTCGGGTCGGGTCGCCGGTCGCCGGTCGGGTCGCCGGCCGGCCAACGGTCGTCGGCGATGACATCATCCCAGCGGTTACCGACCGTTGGGTGACGTTACGGTGACGTCAGCACGCGTCGGTTTGCCGACCGGCGCGTGCCGATTCGCCGGCCGGCGGTGCGCACGTGCCGGTTCGCCGACCGGCGCATGGCGCCCACGCGCAGCGGCTTCTGGCCGCGCGTGTGGGCACGTCCGGCGTCTCCCGGTGGCGCACGACATGTCGACGGACTCGTCTCGACGAGCTCTTTCACCCTATGCTTTCAGAAATTGATTTCGACTTACAGAAACTCAAAAAAGTGGATGAACAGTGCTCGGGTGTCGGGATTTTCGCCCCGATCCGTGTCAGCCGATTATTTTCGCGAAAAATCAATCAAAAAACATGAAAAGGGTCGGGAAAACATGAACTAGGGCTCTAATACCAATGTTGGGATTATCGGATTCCCAAAAACCGGATTCGACACTAAATCGAACCCCTAAGACGAATGCGGAAGACAAGCCCGGGAAAATCACGTATCACCGATCCTAAAGCACACCACGGATTCGAGCGTACCTTGTTAGCCACAGGTTAAACACCGACGCCAATAAGAGGAAGAGAAAACCGATCCCGTTCGATTCGACGACGTCAATTGGCCTTGAAGGGAAGATGGCGTCGCCTTTAGCGTTTGTCTTTCTATTGAAGGGAGAGAGGGAGAGGAACGTACGTACGTTATGCCAAAGGGTGCCTTCTCCCTCTCTTTCCTCCCTTATATACGTTCCCTCCAAAATAGAAATCGTGCCTCTTCATCATATCCCTCCATCCATGGGCCCTGATCTTGTGGGCCGGGCTTTTAGGCCCAACATGGGCGGACGGGCCTTAAGCCCATCACATAAAACCATCAGTTTCCTTGTTTTCTATGCGTGCATGCGTGAGGGTGTGTGTGTGTGTGTGAGAGAGAGAGAGAGAGAGAGAGAGAGAGATGGCAAGGAGCAGGTGTGACTGGTATGTGGAGGTGCTTCCATTTTTAGCAATGGTTGGGATAGAGTGCATATGTGTGGGGGTGTACACACTGTTCAAAGCAGCCACCTCGAGAGGATTGAGCCACCGTGTCTTCCTTGTCTATGCTTGTGCTGTCTCAGTTCTCGTTCTTCTTCCTGCTCCTTTCATGTCCTACAGGTATCTCTCTCTTTCTCCCCTGTCAAAGGGGTACAAATCTAATCTTTGTGAGGAGCTATCATCAGCTGAGATGTGCTCTTGGTTTCTCTGTCCAGATCAAGAGCACTTCCTCCTCTCAGCTTGGCCATACTAGCCAAAATTGGTCTTTTTGGCCTGATTGGGTAATTGTCTTTACAAGTTTGTACATTGATCTTGTACCGAGCTTGCATAGGAAAGACGAGGCAAAGTCAAGAAATGGGTGTCCCATTTTTTTCTGAGACCTTTTTGAATTGGCTGCTTTGCTTTGCTTTACTTCTCTTTGCCTTTTCAATTGTAAATTTTTATTGGGTGCTATTCTTTTTTGGGGAAGAGCAGGGGTTCATCACAGATCATGGGCTACACTGGGATTAGTTTCAGCTCTCCAACTCTTGGTTCAGCCCTTGGCAACCTCACTCCGGCTCTCACTTTCATACTTGCCATCCTTTTCAGGTTATCCTTCTTCCCTTGAAGGGATTGTGTAATGCCTGATTGATTGTGATTAAGATTTTGCTTATCAATTTAGGGTAATGATGGTCGATTACGATTATCTAAGACAGACTAGCAAATTAGCAATAAAGCTCTTCATAATTGGCATTTCTCCAACTGCTTGCGACTTTTCTTGTAAACCTAACATGACTGGTCTATGTCATCATTTTGCTTAATTTGGGATCTCAAGTCCTGCTGTTAATGAGAGGAGTGTAACTGTATCATATTTGATACTTCCTGATCGAACCATGTCTATTGTCAACGTTCTTACAACTGAAACCCTGTGCCTAGACTACTATTGATTCAGCAATGAGAGCAGTGCAGCACGTTAGCAAATTATGCTGCTGCATCATCCCCCAACATAGTGCAAATTACTCCCCAATTGTAATCTCATCGGATGGGTCACTAATAGTACATAAAATGTTAACTGCCTGAAGCTGTAATTTATCTACTAAGTTAATTGGTTCCCTTAGTTTTAAACATGATATGTGTTTGTTTGTTTCCTTAACCTAAAGGATGGAGAAAGTATCACTGAAGAGAAGCAGCAGTCAGGCCAAGATCATCGGGACCATTCTGTCGATATCCGGTGCATTTTTTTTGACTCTCTACAAAGGTCCTCCGATTATTACTGCCGCTCTAAAATGGCCTCTCTCATTTGATCCGCTCCTGAGCTCATCAAACTCGAACTGGGTCCTGGGAGGGATTTTTCTCATGGCCGAGTACATTCTTACTCCAATTTGCTACATCATTATGGTACAAGCTATGCTACTACTATACAACTTTAATTTTTCCTTGTGCTCGAGCAATAACATAGGATAATCCAAATGAGCGTCAAACACGAACATGCAGGCACAGATAATGGAGGACTATCCAGCCAAACTGACCGTGCCCTTCTTCTATAACATTTTTGTGTGCTTCATTGCTGCAATCGTCGCTTTAGCTGCAGAACATGACGCTAATGCTTGGAGAGTAAGCGATATAGGACTCGCCTCTGTAATATGCTCGGTAAGAGAATGACTATACATAAACCAGTCCCATGTTAACTTGATCAAGAACGTTCACTTTGATTTTTATGGTGTGTTATGTGTTGTTCACGACTCCTGGCCTTGTGCATTTTAGGGAATTTTTGTGCAATGTCTGCGCAACTGTGTTCACACCTGGGCAATCTGCCTAAAAGGTCCGCTCTATGTTGCAATGTTCAAGCCAGCATCGGTCATCATCGCCTTCGTAATGGGCTTCTTCTTTCTTGGCGATGCACTTTGTCTCAGAAGGTATTAGATGCGGTTGGAAAAATTTACTCTCCAAGCAAGTGTTAATGTTCCATTTTCCCACCAATCAGTCCTTTTATGTGCTTCGTCATGTATCACCCTGATGTGCTTAGCTCCATGTTGTGCGAAATGGTACGCTAATCCTAATTCTGTTTTCATTTCATTGTGCTGCCAATGCTTCCGATACAAATATATACAGTCTCATTGGAGCGATTATAATATCCATCGGATTCTATACCGTATTGTGGGGGAAGGCAAAAGAGGAGACAAATGAAGAGCCCCAAGAGAGCGTCGCACAATCGCCACCCTCTCAGAAAGTTCCTCTACTGCCAAAACATCAGAGCCATTGAAGCTGTTCGCTTATACTACTACTTGGTCTCCATTTGAGTTGTACTTGAATAAAAGCAGGACGCTCTATGTGAATAGATCACAAGGCTTGCTCACTTGCCCTTGACTATTTTATGTATCCAGATGGTGCAATTCAACTTATTATAAAATACAACAAAAGGGCAAGTCAGCTTTTTCAATTTTTTATTTTTTATTTTTTTGGATATGTAATATTTTTTGGGAAAATCTTCAAGTAATTTCAAAAACCGCTACAATATTAACTAAAGATTATGTGAATCAATTTATCATAATAGAATTTCATTTCGATCATTTGCCTTGAAATTAATCAAGGAAAATATTAACATAGTTTCACCCTTTTTTTCGCGGGGGGGGGGGGTGTGTTTGGCGGTTGGTGTGGTGCTGTTGCTGAACTTAAGTTGAATTCAGAGGGTTGTTGGTGATTGGAGCCCTCGAGTTTGATTGGGTTTTGCAGCAGTTGAAAGGTAAAAATGGATCAGTTTACTTCATTGGAAAGATAGGAATGATGTCCTTCATGATGGAGAAATCCCGTGTGTTGCTCGAGTGATCAGAAGTATCATGCTTGCGGTTCGAGTTAGGATGCAGACGCTGAAACATGAAGGAAGGAGGGTCTCTGTGTGATTCAGATTGTCTTCTTTCTGAGCAGTGAAGGGTTCTGCTGCTGTTTAGTACCGGAGGTTCAAGCTATTGGTTTGCTTATTAGCTTCAGGGATATCTCTCTCTAATGTTTTCTACTAGTAAGTGACGATGGTGCTCTGAATTTGTAATACTGAGGTTGCATGTACCGGATATTTTCAAGTCTTGAGCAATAAAAATCATTTAATTATCCAGAAATATATATTAAACAGAGATTATGCATGAGTTAATTAGAAGAAAAAATTAAGCCAGTCGTAAGTTCACTCACTGCCCGGCACCTTAACGTTGAGATGTAATGCCTTGCACGGCCTATTTTAAAGCATAAGCATCCAAAGAAAGACAAGCCTCGCAATGGTCTGGGCGAGGCCATGGCCGCCTTCGCCCATGTCCGGCAAGAAAGGTTGAGCTTCGCTGGCTTGAAGATGGATGACAATTCCTTCGCCCGGGGCTGGCGAGGGCTTCATGGCTTTCGCCTAGTGGGCGCCTAGCTCTGCTCAGCCAACCGGCCACAGTGAGAAACAAAAAAAGAAAAGAAGGAAGGAAAAGGAGGCGGCGACGCACGAGGGGCTTTGTCCTTTGTCGAGACTGGTACCCATAATTGCCGCAGCAACATGAGCAGCTTTTATCCCACTACTTATTCACGAAATCAACACCGTGATCGTACCCAGTTAACATATTCAGGAAAAGGACTACAGTACTAATACACAAGTCCCTTCACGTTACACCTACTCCTCAAGTTGCGATTTTGTTGCGAACTTCCATCAACAATGATGGCATCTGTATTGAGGGATTGCGATTTAATATTCCGTTTCTGCATTTCTAATTTGAGTATCTGAATCAACGGGGACCGGCAGATCTTCATTGGATTAAAAAAAAGGCTCTCGCTCATCATTCACGATCAGCAGCCATTGAAGTATAGGCATCTGGCTTTTCTGCTCCGACCAAACCCTGGAGTCCCGGAAGGCTTGGGACTGAAAACCTGCGTGTTTTCTGCGTTGTGGGTGTCTGTGTCTGAGAGAGAGAGAGAGAGATGGGAGGGAGAGATTGGTGTCAGAGGGAGGTAATTCCATTTTCAGCTGTGTTCACTGTGGACAGCATCAGAGTGGGCATCACCACGCTGTTCAAAGCGGCCAACTCGAGAGGGATGAGCTACCATGTGTGCCTCTTCTATGCTTATGCCATCGCTGCTCTTCTTCTTCTTCCTGTTCCTTTCTTCTCTCTCAAGTATGCACCCCCCAAACGAAAACTGGGAAAACAAAGGAAGGTTCATGGTGAGATATTCAATTTGGCTGAACTTATTGTATGCCTTTGTAGATCAAGAACGCTCCCTCCTCTCAGCTTGGCCATAGCTGCCAAAGTTGGCCTTCTTGGGCTCGTCGGGTATGTACATTTTGAATAACTCACCCCAATATGAAATTTTTCGCTTCTTTTGAATAGCTGACAACCTGTATCGAGACTCGCCGCCATGTGCGTCAGCCCCACCAGGGGATGCCAACCATCGGACATGTCCCTGATCCCACATCGCCCATGTTTTGGGCAATTGCGCCCTCAGATAAAGAAGGTTCGTGATTCTTGAAATTGTTTAGAGAGGTCGTTTTGCTTTTTGTTTGCATTTTTACTCTTTATATGATAGTTTCTTTGTTTTCTGCATTATGGGGGAGAGCAGGGGCTTTTCACAGATTTTGGGCTATGCTGGGATTAGCATGAGTTCTCCAAGTCTGGTTCAGCCATCGGCAACCTCACTCCGGCTCTCACTTTCATATTTGCCTTCCTTTTCAGGTTCCCAAACGAATTGTGTATTTATGTACTTATTTATCTGTGGTTCCTTGAAATGCACTTTTCCTCCTAAATGATAATTGATCTGTTCTCTGTCATGAATATCCTCATTTCGTCCAATTGGTCTTTCCACAAGCTTATGCGGTTAACTGGCTCCATATTCTGCAAATCCTTATTAAATCAAGTTAACGAATCGATGTTGCACAATTAAGGCATGTGGCTTAGAGTCACTCATTGTTTGTCAATGCTGTTCTCATGTAAATTACTTGGTAATGATGACATTGTGGGACAAAGTACTTATTGCTGTGATCATCTCCATGTTGCTTGTTTTCTTGTCTAAATAAGAATGGAGGAGGTGTCTTCGAACAAAAGAAGCAGTCAGGCCAAGATCATTGGGACCGTATTGTCAATTTTTGGCGCATCTGTCATCACTCTCTATAAAGGCCCCCCAGTAAAGTTCACTCCGCAACCTTCTCTCTCGCTCTATCCACTTGTGCACGCATTGAACTCGAACTTGGTCGTTGGGGGGATTCTCCTCACTGGTGAATATATTTTGGTCACTTTGTGGATTATTCTTCTGGTATATATTACTTGTTTTCATTTTGTTTTGCAAGTGCTATTGTTAGAACTTGACTTGAAAATGATCGGAGACTCAACACTTGGATCCTGCAGAAACAGATAATGAAGGATTATCCGCCAGAACTGACTGCAATCTTCTTTCACAATGTGGTTGTGAGCTTTATGACCGCCATTATCTGTTTAGTAACAGAACATGATACGAGTGCTTGGAGAGTGCAGGGTATAGGGCTGGCCTCGGTAATATGCTCGGTGAGGAAACAATCGAACAAACATTATCACATTTGATTAATGAAAATCGGGTGCAATGCTGACTTTTCCTCCTCTATGCTTTGCTTTTAGGGCCTTTTTGAGCGATGCTTAATCAACATCGTTCATACATGGGCAATCCGGTTGAAAGGCCCTTTCTATGTCGTGATGTTCAAGCCATTGTCGATTCCCATGGCTGTTGCCATGGGTGTCTTCTTTCTTGGAGACATGCTTCATCTCGGAAGGCAATATATATGGGAAAAACATCAAGTGCAACATTACGTTTAATGCTACAAGAACCCTCAAACGTCATTGCGCTGAAACTATGATCTATTTCTGATTTCATATTATATGAAAATCAATCAATGTGGCTTAAGACGTGCTGCACATAGATAATTTGGAAAACCAATCACCATAACGTAACGTGCAATTTCTGCGAAACTCTTGACAGACAAAATCCCCCCAATCAATCCATTCTCCATATGTATTTAGTGTTTTTGACGAACGCACTAAGCTCTGTATTCTATTCGTACTATGTACGCCTTGAATGAAATTTGCCTTTTTCTGCTGTGAACTCGCAGCCTTATAGGAGCAGCCATAGTGTCCATTGGGTTCTATATTGTAATGTGGGGGAAGGCAAAAGAGGAAATGGTTGATGAATCTGCAGAGAATCTTCAAAAAGCTCCTCTACTGCGATGATCGTCAAGACAAATGAAGCCAGAACAATTTCTGCCGGTGGATTGAAAGATAGGTGCGCCTGGAAACTTTGTGAAAGTGTTTCCTCACCCACGGTAGGCCTGCACGAATAGGCGTCGGTGTTGTACTCATCATTGATCTGAGTCCAAAGAGGTCAAATCATGAGTGCCCGTCAATCCCAAAATTGGGATTGCTTGATCAAACAATAGGTGTGGATGAAGGGCGTCAATCCAAGCACACGACCGAGCTGTGATGTGCAAGAATAACAAGTCTCTTGCTTCCAATATAGTCCTTTTATCGGAATAAATGCTGCTCTAAATGCATTTCAAGGTGAAGAAAGACGATGACAACAAACATTCTTCTCTCTAACATTGGCATGAACAAAGTGCACATACACCTAGTTTCAGCCAAAGAAATTTTCCAATCCTATTAGGCCGTCAAATGAGTGGGTTGGGTCTGCTTTAGGTCGGGTCAAAAATGATCCGATTCATATTGATCTATTTAACCCGTTTTTACCAATTTTCATATAATTTAAATTTAACGACCCATACCCGACCCGACCCGACCCGACCCATATTATCGAAATACATTAATATTTAACTTAATCTAGGAAAACCTACTCCTGCCCATTTAATCAACTTTAAGCTCTTCTATATATATATGTTATTTGAATTAAAACTTCACGTCAAATTTTAAAAGTAAATTAAACAATAAAAATTAGTAAATAAAATTAAAAAAAAAAAAGTGAAAAACCTTAAATTGAAATACTTTTGAAAAATTCTTGATAAGAAAAAGTTTGATTAGTTAATGATTGACATGAAAATAATATTTTTCCATAACAAATCTTCTAGGATGCGAGGATGCATAACTTTTTAATTGTGATTTACCAAGTTAAAAATTAATTATAATGTTTAGAATTTTTATTTCGATATTGATGGAATTTCGATCTAAACAACATCGAGCTTCCTCTAAAAATACTTCTTCGGTATATGGATATTTATCTATCGAAAATATTTAAAAAATCGAATTTTTAATTATTTTAAAAAAATTGATTTTTTAATTATTTTAAAAAATTGATTTCTTTTTCTTTTTCTTTTCTTTTTTTCTTTATTTTTCTTTTCTTTTCTTTTCTTTCTTTCTTCTTCTTCCTTATTCTTCCCCCTTGTTCTTGTGTCAGCGGCGACCGGCCCGAGCTCGCGGCTCGCCAAATCCAAGTGAACCCAAGTTCCATCGTGATCGACGAGCTCGCGGCTTGCCAAATCCAATGAGCCCGAGCTTAGCCAAAGTCAACAAGCTCGCGGCTCGCTAGAGCTAGGCAAGCTTTGGCTCCACCGAGTCTGGCACCACCAGCTAAGGAAGGAGAAAGAAGAAAGAAAAAAGAAAAAAAGAAAAGAAAAATGAAATATAAAAAATAATTATAATTTCGATTTTCATAATAAAGAAATATTTTTATAAAGTTAAAGGGGAAAGTTGGGTTGGAAATGGGTTTTTAAGTCCAACCCATTTAATTACTCTCTTTAAAATGTAAACGACTCATATATGACCTATTTTAAAATGTAGGTGGCCCATATATAACTCATTTAAAATGTAACCTCTAAATCCTATGCATATATAGTGGCTGCGTTTGGTTTAGCTTTAAAAATTGGCATTGAGGAAATGTTAATATTTTTGGCCTAAATGACATTAGGGAAATGCAAATTGCGTTTCATAAAAAATTCTTTACGAAGCTATTTTGACGTAAAGTGTATTTGGCAACTCTTTTTTTATAAAGGGCTTTTGGATTTCTTTTTTCTTTTTTATTAAAAAACATAAAACTCTTTTTCAACTCTAACGAAGGTAAGGGTAGTTTTGGAACAATGAAAGGTAAAATCGAAAAACTAAAAAAATTATGATAATATTTTTTTTTTAAAAGGTAGTTTCAGCATTTAGCCAAATACTGAAAGCTTAAAATTGGTTTCTATCAGCATTAGCTTTCAGCTTTCTCAAGGCCAGCATTTGACTAAAAGCTCTTTGGATAGGCTTGCTAAACACCCCAGTATTTCTCCGAGCAAAGCCCCTTAATAAAGCTGAACTAAATGCACCCAGGATCTATGAAGGTGGTCTCACATTATGTTATGTGAATTTTTTAGCTATAGTGACCTAATTTTACGATTTCGTCATACTTTGCCAAAGCTAAGCCCGTCAAATCTCTCTCTCACTAATCGAAAAATCTTGTTGTGGTTTGACAATCGGCAACCTCAACGTGTTCCTATTAGAGGTTTATTTGAGTAGACTGATGTATGATGCTGCTATAAGTAAGAATGCTATGCTGGCTGAGGTTAGTAGAGGAAATTAGTGGTGTTGCCCCCTGCAAGATCAGACCTACTAGTGGGCGTTTAGGGTGCATTGGGTGGTTCTGCTTGTGCAGATAAAGAAAATAAGGTGATCTTCACTGGTTCTAAATCTGGAAGTTTTGCCTCCGTTGATGCCCGGAACCTCGTTAAGGAAAGAAGATACACGATTTCATGGCATGGAATGGTGTGGTTTCACCCAAATGTACCAAAATTTCCTCATATAACGTTGCTGGCTGCTCATGAATGATTGCAAGCACTGAACAGAGTAACAAAAATGGCATCTAATCAATGATCAGTGCTTGCTATGTGGATCAGATCAAGAGACTGAAGGGCGTCTCTTTTGTGAATGCTGAACTCAAGTGGAATTCAGAAAGTAATTGGTGGTTGTAGCTCTGAGTTTGATGGGGTTTTGCAGCAGTTAAAAGTACTTGTTCACTAAAAAAATTGATAAAGGATCAGGGCGACGCACGGGCTTCTTGACTAGTTATGACATAGATTCCCCTTTTCTTGTTCCCTATTGAAACAAAAATTAAAGGAAGGGCGGGACATTCCAGTGCCCTCAAACACTGAAAAGAATTGTTAAGAGCTTTTGTCTGATATCCATCATGAAAGCAACATGAGGTTTTGTCCTGCTTTCTTTAACATTGGGATTCCCCAGGCTAAATAAGAACAGATCAACAACGTGATTATAACCAGTTAACACATGCGACTCCAGACAAAATTCAGAAAAGGAGTGCTGTACTAAAACACAAGGCCTTCCATGTGACTCCTCAAGTTGAGATTCTGATGCCCTTTCATCAATAATAAAGTCTGTATTAAGAGAATCCAATATAATTTTCAATTGTTGAAATTCTAATTTGACAACGAAGACTAGCAGATCTTATTGAATGGATGAACGCACAAGGAAGGTGAAGTATCAACTCTTCCCAAAGATCTCTTTCTTGGCTGGCTCTCTCATTTGTATTTTATATGAACATATTCATATTGATCTCAAAATTAAGTTTTCCAATGGCCCTCCAATTTCTCCTCATAGGGCCATCATGGTAGAGTCTCTATCTCTCTCTCTGAGAACCAATTATGAAATGTTATGCAATTTTCAAAGATATGGCCTTAAGTTGTATGTTTCTTGCTAAATTAGGGGTTAGGGTCCTCTTATCATTTCCAAATTGACTTTTTGTGTCTATACATTAGGGGAAATCATGCATGGGTTCTCTATGCTTGACAATAGTATTGCTGCATATTTAGGCATCCAGCTCACAATCTTCGAGAACATGCTGGACTCGGACTCATGCAAGTCCATGCCGAGCGACACCGTGACGATCGCGGAGCGGACCCGCAAAGAACTCGAATCGCTCCGGCAGTGTCTCTATAGAGGGAGCATTGTGCCCGACAAAATGGACAAGCACATCTACTAGTTGGCTTGCAGTAAAGTGATTTTATTCACACATTCAGTGAATTACGCGTATAGTACAGGAAGAACGAGCCGTATTAATAAAACAAGTAAGTTAAACTAATTAAATCAAGAAAAGTTTGTGCACGGATGTAGAAAAACCTCGCCAAATTGGAGGACCAATCGACAACTAATCATCTCGTTTCTTTATATTCAAACATGGTTGGGGGCGTCACCGCTGATTGGTGACTCAGGAAGTGCATGCACTATTCAACGAGTCATGAATAAAAAGACTCTTCGTCTGTCCAACCTGCCATCATCATTCACAATCATCACTCATTAGAATGCATGCGCTTGTTCTTCTGATCCTATGAAACCTTGGATAACCGGAAACCACTGGAACTGAACCTGTGTGTTTTATGCGCTTTGTTGTCTCTGTGTCTCGGAGTGTGGTCAGAGAGAGAGAGAGAGAGATGGGGGAGAGATACTGTTACAGAGATGTGCTTCCATTTTCAGCTGTGATCACCATGGACAGCATCGGGGTGGGGGTGACCACAATGTTCAAAGCGGCCAACTCGAGAGGGATGAGTTACCATGTGTTCATCGTCTATGCTTATGGCCTCGCTGCTCTTCTTCTTCTTCCTGCTCCTTTCTTCACTCACAAGTACGCCACTTCACTACCCCCCTCTTCCCTCTCTCTGCGAAAACATACAAAACAAAGGAAGGTTCATGGCGAGATATTCACTTTGGCTGAATTTCTTGTATGTCTTTGCAGATCGAGAGCGCTTCCTCATCTCAGCTTGCCCATAGCTGCCAAACTTGGCCTTCTTGGACTTGTAGGGTATGTACAGTTCAAATAACTACGTGTTTTTCAGGACGTGCGACCGTGCATCTATCACTGGCGTCGGCCCCACCAGGGGATGCCGGCCATTGGATATGTATCCGATCCCACCTCGCCCAATGTCTGGGCTGTTGCGCTTGCCAGAAGAGAAAAATTCACAATTCTTGGAATTGTTTAGATTGGTCATTTTGCTTTTTTGTTACTTTCTTACTTATATATTGGGTTTTTTGTTTTCTGAATTACTGGGAGAGCAGGGGTTTTGCACAGATTTTGGGCTATGCTGGGATTAGCATGAGTTCTCCAACTTTGGCTTCAGCCATCAGCAACCTCATTCCGGCTTTCACTTTCATAATTGCGTGCCTTTTCAGGTCCCAAAAATATGAGTTCTTTTGATGCTAGTTGTCTGTGGTTCCTTGAATGGCATTCTACCTTGTAAATTATAATTGTTTGGCTTCTCTGTCATAATTCTCCTGATCTGATGATCTCATGATTTTGCTCGGTTTGTCTTTCTACAAGCTTATGCTGTTAACTCACTCCATATTTTGCAAATCCTGATTAAAATCAAGTTAATGACTCGATGTTGTACAACGAACACATGTGGATCAAAGTCACTGACCGTTTGTTAAAGCTGTTGTCATGTAAATTACTAGTAATGATGACACTTTTCGACAAACTATTAATATTGCTGTAATGCCTTCCAATTTGCTTGTTTTCTTCATAAAATAAGGATGGAGGAGGTGTCATTGAACAAAAGAAGTAGTCAGGCCAAGATCATCGGGACTGTACTGTCAATTTCTGGTGCTTCTGTCATCACTCTCTACAAAGGTCCCTCAGTTATCTTCACTGCGAAACCTCCGCCTTATGCACTAGTGCAAGCATCGAACTCAAACTGGATCATTGGGGGGATTCTCCTCACTGCTAAAAATATTTTGGTCACTCTGTGGTACATTCTTATGGTATGCTAGCCTTCTTTTTGTTTTCCAAGTGCTGTAGTTAGGACTTGACTTGAAATTATCTGATATTCGACATGTGATACTGCAGACACAGATAATGAAGGAGTACCCGGCAGAATCGACTGTAATCTTCTTCTACAATGTGGTCGTGAGCTTCATGATCGCCATTGTCTGTCTAGTAACAGAACCTGATATGAGTGCATGGAGAGTGTGGGGTATAGGACTGGTCTCGGTGATATTCTCGGTGAGGAAACAATCGAACAAATATGATCACATTTGATTAATAAAAGGCGCATGCAATGCTTACTTGCCCTCCTCTTTGCTTTGCTTTTAGAGCTTTTTTGGACAATGCTTAAACAACATAGTTCACACATGGGCAATCCGGTTGAAAGGCCCTTTCTATGTAGCAATGTTCAAGCCATTGTCGATTCCTGTGGCTGTCGCCATGGGTGTCTTCTTTCTTGGCGACAGGCTTCATCTTGGAAGGTAAGATAAATCACGAAAATGTTGAGTTCTGCATTATGTTGAATCGCGAAAACATCGCGCTGATTTCATCCATGTAATGATCAATCAATGTGGCTTAAAACGTGTTGCGCACAAATGTTTTGGAAAACCAACCACCATAAAATAACGTGCACAAGTCTTAACAGACAAAAATTTGTCCTTGTTGATTAGGTAGAAAAATTCAAAAATGCATCCATGCCCCTCCCTCAGTTGATCCGTTTTCCATGTGCATATAGTGTATAATTTGTTTTTATCAACGCACTAGACTCTGTATTGCATGAAAAGAAAAGCTACTTATGCTGTCCTACTGTATATGCCTCGAATGACAGTTGCTTTTGTCTGCTGCGAATACGCAGCATTGTAGGAGCGACCATACTGTGCGTCGGGTTCTATATTGTAATGTGGGGGAAGGCGAAAGAGGAAATGGTTGAGGAGTCTGCGGAGTCTCGGATGAAATCACCATCCTTGCAAAGAGTCCCTCTACTGCGATGATTGCTAAGACAGATGAGAACTAATTTCTGCAGATGGATTGAAGATGGATGCTGCTTGGAAAATTTGTGAAAAGGATCCTTGCCCTACGTTAGCCTGCACAAATAGGTGTCGGTGTTATATTTTTCATTGATCTGAGTCCAAAAGGATCAAGTTCTGGTTGCCCATTGACCCCAGAAACCAGATTGCATGGTCGGTGTGGATGAAGGGCGTCACTCCAAGCACACAACTGAGCGATGACGTGCTAGAATACCCAGTCTCTTGCTTCCAATATAGTCCATTTTGATGTGTACAATTAGTAGTTACATGTTGCTTTTATAATGATTGCTGCTATAAATGTATCTCGAGGTGACAGATGCTGATGACGGTTAACGTTCTTTTTTTCCAACAATGGCATGAACTAAGTGAACATACAACCGGCTTAGGTGAAAATATTTCCCCATCCTATGTACGTATAGTCTCTTTGATGGTGGTCTCACATAATAGTTATACGGATTTGGCAGCTATAGTAACCAAACTGTATCATTCCGTCGTGCTTTGCCAAAGTTAAGCCAGTTAAATCATTATTTAGTCTCAATCATCGAAAAACCTGCTTGTGGTTTGTCAATTGGCACCCTCAAGATGTCCTAGCTGGCTGAGGTTATTACAGGAAATGAGGTGTTGGCGCCCTACAAGATCAGACCAATTAGTGCACATTAGAGTGCTTTCTGTGGTTCATTTGCTGCTTGTGCTGATAAAGAAGATAAAGGTGATCATGTTGAGAACGTGGCAGAAGTCCGATACCTTCGTTTGGGGAGATCGCCAAGAGGAAGCTCAAGTCTAAGCCCATTAATATATTTAGTAAAAATCCACCTTCGCTCAAAAGTTTAAGCAAATGAGTTATAAGCCAACTAGGATATATTAACTGCTTTACACTACATCAATTTCTAATGTGGGATTTCTCTAACATAACTCATTCACACGTGCATCCTAATAGATCACTCGTTCTCAATCTGGAAGTTTTGACTTTGTTGATGCCTGGAAGCTAATTAAGGAAAGAAAACAGAGGATTTCATGACATGGAATGGTGTGATTTCACCCAAATGTGCCAAAATTTGCTTTCATCGCAGCTGGCTGTTCATTACAGATTGCATCACTGGATACAAGTAACAAAATGGCAGCAGATCAATGACCAATGCTTGTTATGTGGATCAGCTCAAGAGACTAGACAGCATCTCTTTTGTGAATGCTTTTCTAAACAAGGTTGGGGGAGTTGCTGAACTCAAGTGGAATCCAGAGACTAATGGGTGGTTGGAGCTCTGTGTTTGACTGGGTTCTGCAGCACTTGAAAGGTAAAGCGTTTGCAAAGACACTCTTGAAATTGACAGCATAGAGGCAGGCAAATCAGAAGGCAGCATAGCGTGTCTGTAGAGACAAAACTGGAAGAGTGGTGGATGGGTTTGCAAAGATAGTTTCCGCAGCGTCATCAAGCCAAACTGAAACCCTAGCTTTGTTGGAGGCGTGTCGATATTTGAGGAAGAACACTTCGCTGAACTTAAGTGTGGAGTCAAACAACTTAAATGTGATAAGGGCAGTGACGTATCAGGACAAGGCTTCGTGGGAGGAGGAAACTATAGTCAACGCCTGCAAATTAGAGATGGCCCAATTTGAAAACTTGAGTATAGCCCATTGATCAAGAGGAGCAAATAAAGTAGCGGATCAGGTAGCTAAAGCCCATAAAAGTAATTATCTTACTAGAGATTGGCTTACTAATCCTCCTAGTACTTTATGGGACCTTATTGTTTCTGAGGCCCATGTTTTTTGTTATGAAGAAACTACGTGAAGTAATGAAGCTCGACTATATTTCTGACCAAAAAAAAAAAAATTGACCCAGAATGGACCGATTTACTTCGTTCGAAAAGAGAGGAATGATGTCCTTGACAATGGAGTAATTCCATGTGTTGATCGAGTAATTAGAGGTGTCATGTTTGGGGTTCGAGTTAGGATGCCGATGCTGATACATGGAAGGGGGGGTCTCTGTTTCATCTGGGGTCTCTGTCATAGACTTCTTTGTGGGCAGTGAAGGCTATTGGCTTTGCTTATTAGCATCAGGGATACCATTTTCTAAGCTTGTGTGATGAAACTTTTTTTTAGTTTGGGTACTTTTGATTTGAGTAATGTTATTGTTGTCAGTGATGATAGTGCTCCTGAACTTACAAGATTAAGGGGTATGTATGGTATGTTTATAAATCTTGAGCAATCAAAATCTTTTCAACATCCATAAAATCGATTACTGAAACGTTATTGAACCATGTGCGATTTTACTAAAAGTAAAAGTTGACTCACTACCCCCGTACTCTCACATGGGGTAGGTAATATCTTTTACAGTCAGTTCTGCAGCATCAGCTCATAGGAAAAGATGGGCGAGAGCTTCTGAGATCTCTAGAATAAGGAATCCCTTCAAAGCTCTATCGTAATCACGTGCATTTTGTCAATAAACTTCTAATGCTTAAAACATTTCAAAGATTTGTGATCGATGAGTGAGATTTACTCACATTTTTAGTCAATGGCGAAAATAACCTCGAGGATCTAACCGCAGAGGAATTTGTAGAAACCCCTAGGACAAGCACAAAGGCTCTTTCTTTCAGGTGACACAAGTATAATAGGAGTCAGAATAGCTATCCAAATACACAGCATGCAATATTACATAGAAAATGAATTTTGCAAACCCATTTTATGACAAACCGATTCCTGCTCTTCAAATCTAATACTATACATGTAATTTAGTGCGAAAACAGAGGAGCTATGAATGATTTGGGGTTCTCTCTTTGAAAGCCACATGTTCCACTAACTGAACACATAAAAAGAAAATTCGACCAAAAAAAAAAAACAAATAAAAAGAAACACGACCCACTAACCAAAGGACTCGTTACCGACCGGGACAAAAAAAAAGTATTCATTTTTTTCATTCAAACCATTCTTTCTTTATATTTCCTTTGTTCAAACCATTAGCATTAATCAATTATTACTTTTTTTAGAGAAAGATGTTATTAATGAATTTTGTTGAGTAGTGTGTTTTATTCTTGATCCGTTTGCTCCTTTGTTTTTGTGGGTGAAAGAAGTTGAGATGTTTAAGATTTGTCTGTCTTCATTTATTATAGGTAAAAGAAATTATTTTTCACAAAAAAAATTAATAAAGAAAATTATTAAAAAAATTATGAAGAATTCCTAATGAATTTCATGGAAAATGAATGATTTGGATGACATTTTTCCAAAAATTATTATTTTTATTACTTTCAAAAATAAATGAATAAAAAAATATTTTCCACAATTCACAAAAATATTTAAACATAAACTATTGTCGATAATGCAAACATGTTTTATTAGCTAATATTTCAAGCGATATAAATGATCATTTTTGGGAACATATTTTTTGGATCATTCATTTTTTTGTGAAATAAACGAAGCCTACATTTTGATCTTTTCTTTGTTTTATACTCAACTAAAATTACAAGTTTAAACAATCATACCTTTTTCCGATGATTGGATTTCTGAATCTTTTCAAGCACTTTGCTTCAAGTCTAAACTATACGTTCACGGGAACCGTCAATGCAATTATGAACTGCGGCAATTATTAACTACGACATAGATTCCCCATTTCCTGTTTACCTTTAGTGAAACAGAAACTAAACAAGCGCGGCGCTCTCTAGTGCCCCCAAAAGACGAATATATTGTCGAGAGCTCTCGTCTGATACTCCATGATGAAAAGCTACACGATCTTTTGTCCCACGTTATTTAATTTTGGGTGGTGGGCAACCCTCCCCCGGGCTGAATAATGAACAGAACAGCACCGGGAATGTACCGCTTACCCGCATGCGACGCTAGATATCATTCAGAAAAGGACTGACTAGACTGAAACACGAGCCCTTCATGTTTCTTTCATAGACATGTCAAAGGAATATGCTTGTTTCTATCGGTATTTTCAATAGTTGACGGGAGCATCTGTCTCTTGAAAAGACTAGGCTGCAGCGACAGTGGCTAGTCCGGCCGCTCGAGCACTGCCTCTCTGATGAAGAGACCTTAGGAAGGTAGAAACATCAGGTGTAGATATAACTGATACTGAAGCATCTCATTTGGTTTCCCTATTTTTTGTGCGTGCATGCGTGTGTAAGAGAGAGAGAGAGAGAGAGAGAGAGAGATGGCAAGGAGGACGTGTGACTGGTACATGGAGGTGCTTCTATTCATGGCAATGGTGGTGATAGAGAGCATATGTGTAGGGGTGTACACGCTGTTCAAAGCAGCCACCTTGAGAGGGTTGAGCCACCATGTCTTCGTTGTCTATGCTTATGCTGTCTCTGTTCTTGTTCTTCTTCCTGCTCCCTTCATGTCCTACAGGTATCTCTCTCTCTGTCTGTCTGTCTCTCTCTCTCTCTCTCTCTCTCTCTCTCTCTCTCTCTCTCTCTCTCTCTCTCTCCCCTGTCAAATGGGTACAAATCTAATCTTTGTGAGGACTATCATCAGCTGAGTTTTGCTCTTGGTTTCTCTGTCCAGATCAAGAGCACTTCCTCCTCTCAGCTTGGCCATACTAGCCAAAATTGGTCTTCTTGGCCTCATTGGGTAATTGTCTCTACAAGTTTGAACATTGATCTTGTGCCGAGTTTGCACAGGAAAGACAAGGCGAAGCCGAGAAATGGGTCTCCCATTTTTTTTTTGGGACCTTTTTGAATTGGCTGCTTTGCTTTGCTTCTTTGCCTTTTCAGTTGTAAATATTTTTTGGGTGCTATTCTTTTCTGGGGAAGAGCAGGGGTTTATCACAGATCATGGGCTATACTGGGATTAGTTTCAGCTCTCCAACTCTTAATTCAGCCCTCAGCAACCTCACTCCGGCTCTCACTTTCATACTTGCCATCCTTTTCAGGTTATTCTCCCCCCTTGTAGGGATTTTGTAATGCCTGATTGATTGTGATTAAGATTTTGCTTATCAATTCAGGGTTGTAGTCGATTGCAATTATGTAAGATAAACAAACACATTTGCAATAGAGCTCTTCATAATTGGAATTCTCTCCAACTGCTTGCAACTTTTCTTGTAAATGATAACATGCCTGGTCTACGTCATCATTTTGCTTATTTTGAGATCTCGAGTCCTGTTGTTGATTAAAAAAGTGTACCTGTGACATATTTGATGCTTCTAATTGAACCATGTTTATTGTCAATGTTTTACAACTGAAACCCTGTGACTAGACTACCATTGATTCAGCAATGAGAGCCGCGCAGCATGTTAGCGAATTATGCTGCTGCACTGCATCCCCTGAGACAGTGTAAATTACTCCATAATCGTAACATAGTCAGACGTATCACCAATAGTACATAAAATGTTAACTGCCTAAAGCTGTAATTTGTCTACTGAATTAAACCGTTTCCTCAGCTGAGCATGATATGTATTTTTTCGTTTCCTCAACATAAAGGATGGAGAAAGTATCACTGAAGAGCAGCAGCAGTCAGGCCAAGATCATCGGGACCATTCTGTCCATATCCGGTGCATTTGTTGTCACTCTCTACAAAGGTCCTCCAGTTATTACTGCCGCTCTGAAATGGCCTATCTCATTTGATCCGCTTCTGAGCTCGTCAAGCTCGAACTGGGTCCTGGGAGGGGCTTTTCTTACGGCCGAATACATTCTTGTTCCATTGTACTACATTGTTATGGTACACGCTATGCTACTACACAACTTCAACTTTTCCGAGCACAAGAGAAATAATTTAGGATAATCAAAATGAGCGTTGAAACATGAACATGCAGGCACAGATAATGGAGGACTATCCAGCTGAACTGACCGTGCCCTTCTTTCACAATATTTTCGTGTGCTTCTTTGCTGCAATCGTCGCTTTAGCTGCAGAACATGACGCTAATGCTTGGAGAGTAAGCGATGTAGGACTCGCCTCCGTAATATGCTCGGTAAGAGAATGACTATACATATAAACCAGTCCCATATTAACTCGATCAAGAACATGCATTTTGATTATTATAGTGTGTCATGCGTTTTGCACGCCTCTTGGCCTTGTGGATTCTAGGGACTTTTTGCGCACTGCCTGCGCAACTGTTTTCACGTCTGGGCGATCTGCCTGAAAGGTCCGTTCTATGTTGCGATGTTCAAGCCAGCGTCGGTTGTCATCGCCATTTTAATGGGCTTCTTCTTTCTTGGCGATGCACTTTATCTCGGAAGGTACTAGATGCAGTTGGGAAAATTTACTCTTCAAGCATGTGTTAATGTTTCTATTTTCATTTCATTGTGTTGCTGATGCTTTCGATACGTGCGAATTCACAGTCTCATCGGAGCGATTATAATGTCCATCGGATTTTATATCGTACTGTGGGGGAAGGCGAAAGAGGAGACGAATGAAGAGCCCCGAGAGAGCGTCACACCATTGCCACCCTCTCAGAAAGTTCCTCTACTCCCAAAGCATCATCAAAGCCATTGAAGCAGTTTGCTTGAACTACGACTTTGTCTCCATTTGAGCTGTACTTGTCCAAAAGCAGGAAGCTCTGTGTAAAAGGATCACGAGGCTTGCTAACTTGCCCTTGACAATTTTATGTATCCAGAGATGGTGCAATCCAATTGATGATAAAAGACAACAAAGGGCAAGTCAGCTTTTTCAATTTTTTTTTTCTTTTTTGGATATGTAATATTTGAGAGAAAAATCTTCGAGTAATTTTATAAATCGTTGCAATTCCAAAATAACAGAAGACAATGTGGATTGATTCATCAAAATAGAATCTCACGTCGATCATTTGTCTCGAAGTTAATCGAGGAAGATATTGGTCTAGTTTCACCCATATTGTTTTTCTAATTATTATGACGAGACCCTCAAATCGGTTCCGGTCAATAAAATTATTTTAGCAAATACATAGATGTGGATGGTTTCATGGACAAAATGGTAAAAAAGTTAGTTTTATGGGCTGGACCTTAAAATATAGATGGGCCTCATGAGAGCCTTGACGGCCCAACAGAAACTCCCCCGGGCGGCCCTCTACCTCGTATTCATTTTCTTTCTTCGGCGGACTGGGAAAAACCCTAATTTGAGGCTATATATTAGCTGAGCTCCGCTGCTGATTCCATCTCTCAGAGCGAAAAAACCTCCATAGCTAAGCTCGCGCACGCAGGGGGTAGAGAGAGAGAGAGAGAGAGAGAGAGAGAGAGAGAGAGAGAGAGAGATGGGGAAGGTGTCGAAGGGGTCGAGGAAGGGGAAGAAGGCGTGGAGGGCGAACATCAGCACGGAGGACATCCACGACTTCTTCGAGAAGTCCACCAAGGACGCCCTCTCCGGCGGTTCCCTCGCCGCCGTCCCCAGCGAATCCCTCTTCGTCGTCGATAAGTCCAGAGGTAGCATTGCAATCTCTCTCTCTCTCTCTCTCTCTCTCTCTCTCTCTCTCTCTACGTTAACTTGGCTTTGGTTCCTGCGCAGAAAAGGAAAAAAACGAAAAAACTTGGCTTTTGTTTCTTGTTCATGAGCGTGAAGGATCCGTTGGTGTTGTGTTGGATTAATTGCTTCCGCGTATGCATTTGGTTTTATCTGATTTGAGCTACGATTGAACTACGCCGTTGTGCGGGTGAAGCGGTTATTTAGTGATGATTCGTGCATCTCTGGGAGATTATGCTTATACCTTTTACGGGTCGGCATTGGTTGTAATCTTAGTTGGAAAAAAAAAAAGGTGAAATGCAGGTGTCCTTGCAACTTGTCTAGAGTAGAGTAAATCCTGGCCCTTTGTGGCGACATTGGTTCGCATGTCTTTTCGTTTGATAGTTTGATCTTGCTTGCGCTCTGTGCATAATAAGCCGATGCTCTGGATATCTGTTTAATGAAGGAAGCATGGTAATGTGCACGGAAATTGAGGATTTGGGTCAACATGTCTGCTCTCCCTGATGCCTCTGAGGCTCTGATTTGAGGGCCTGGTTGCTACCTACATTTTGTAAACATATGATTTGTTAAAAAAAAAAGAAAATCATATCTTGCAACTTAATTATTGGTCTAATTTCATCTTGTCATTTTTTTAACATAATCATATTGAGTAGAAACCTTGGTAGAAATTTCTCTCTTGCGTTGCTTATTAGTGAAGTGTGGTTTGTGCTTGCATTGTCTCTCAGCCGTTTGCTCTTCTACTGAACTAGCAGTGACTTTTTATAATCGTTTGGGTAGACATATTTTTAGGAAACTAAAAAGTTGAACAGTGTTTTATAACTGCATTATCTGTGTTCAATAAGCCGATGCTCTGGATATATTTCATGAAGGAAGCATGGTAATGTGCACGGAGATTGAATCTTTGGGTCCGCATGTCTGCTCTCTCTGATGCCTTTAGCACTGATTTGAGGGCCTGGTTGTGACCCACATTCATATTAACTTTTGGATAGTGTAATTGGATGAAAGAGTGATTAAAGTCTTCATCTTGAATAAGTCACTAAAGAGTGATACTTTGTTGTGTCTTTTTGTTTAGATCTTTCGGTAAAGCGTAAAATTGAGAAGCAAAGGGAAAAGGTACTTCGGACTGACAGTGTGCTGCAAAAGAACCCCTTTGTTCTAGCAGTCCCCTCTTCTGTCAATAACAAATCCAGAAAGAAAAGAAAAGAAGTTGTGAACACTGCTGGTCAAGGTGATAACGAGGTGAGCTAATTGTTGGAGGTGTTTCATTAATGGTGAATGAGGGCTTACCTTCTTCTTAATTTTGCTTTTAATAGGATGCTTCTGTCTCAGCTTCTGGTATGGTTGACTTGTGGACAGGTATGGTGCTCTGTAATTCTCATAGTGGTCTTTCCAAGAAATTGTTCATTTGAGACACATGTGATGTAATGTTCGTTCAATGGTTTTGCAGGTGAATTTGATGGCAAGCTCAAGAAGGTACCAACCGAATTTCTTATGTACCTGTTTTGCTCTTTACTGCTCCTAAAACCCTAAGTCACTATTTCTTGGAAGTTTTCAGCCTTTTATCCAATCCTGATTGGATTTGCTTATGATGTTTACACCGTTTTAACAGAAATCCAAGCCTTCAGTTATTCCGGCAGTAGAAGTTGAGCCTTCTGGCTGTTCATTCAATCCATCCTTTGAGAGTCACCAGGTATTTTTTTTTGCTTTTTTGAGAAACTCGACGCTTCCCTCAATTGAATTGCATTGAGCCAATGAATTTGATGTGTGTAGCATCACCTCATATTTGGTATGTTACTTTGATCTAGGATTCTCTGGCCTGTGCTGTTGCAGAGGAGATGCAGAAAGTCTATAAACATGAGTTAGGTCCTGAACCAGTTCCATTAACTGTGCAAGGTGAAGTTATTGATGAGGAAGATGTAAGTTTATTATATTTGAGATTCAATTGTTTCTCTACTTTAATATGTCATGTTATACCTCAGTGGGACGCTGTTAACTCTTTTTAATGCCCCAGATGTGTTTCCTGGAGGCTGATGATGGGGGTGATGATGATTCAGGCTTGGAAAATCTGGATGGCGATGAGAATAAAGCAACCGAAAATAGGTGATTTTCGTTTCACAATTTGTGACTAGTCAGTTGTTGATATTAGAGTGATTCTTCAAGGAAATAGCAGATAGGAGTTTTAGAGTGAAGTGGGTGTATCTCTTGACTTGCTTGCTCCGGTTATCTTTTTGGTTCATGCTATTGTAATGGCTGTTCCTGTTAGACTAGCATCAACCAGAAAAATTTCATCTTTAGTTGGCTGGTGTGGGGTATGAATAGTTTTTAGTTGAAATCATGCAATTGCAGGTCATCCAAAACAAAGCCTGTCACGCGCGTTAAACTGAATCGGAGAGCAAGACGTAAGGACTTGCTGAAGAAGGAAGCAGAAGCAAAGAAGATTGAGCTACTGTCAAAGGAAATTGACAGGTGTGATAATGATGCTTTTCTAGTATTTTATGCATGAGCCCAAGCAGATTTATGTCTTAGCTAACCTTACTAACTATGGCATCTTGCTTCTGCACAGTTTACCAGATATTATTCAAGAAATTGCAAAAGAGGATGAGGAGAAGCAAAGACGGCATCTCCGGCGAGTTGTTGTTCAACAGGAAAGACTAAAGTCACGTCCACCACGCCTGGGAAAGCACAAGTATGTGCCTGATTTTCTATACTGATACTTATCTAATGTGTTGCTTGAAGCTCCTGATGTTTGTTCTTTTAATCTTTCCCCTTTCAAATTAGCAATCTTGGTAGAAATGTTCTAAGAAATGCATACCGTCTCAGTAGTTTGTGGAACTTATGTTAATTCGAAGAAATGCAATCAGTTTCTTCTTGATCTAGTCACGGAAATTCAAGTTTCTTCTGTTTCAATTGTCTTCAGTTTTTTATATTTCTTCTCAAAATATTTAATCAGTTCCTGTTTCTTTGAATCAGATGCACTAACTTTAAGCCTTCTCTATAGATTTGTACCGGCACCTATGCAAGTACTGTTATCTGAAGAAATCACTGGTTCCCTCCGCCAGCTGAAAGTAAGAGAGTTTTTCTTCCCTTTTTGACCTTTTAGTGTCTTGTGTTTTTCTATGGCATGGATATGAATGTGGATAGCTAAGTTTTCCTCACTCTGGTTGTGATGAAGGGTTGTAGCACTCTAGCAAAGGATCGATTTAAAAGCCTCGAGAAAAGGGGACTGGTCGTTCCAACAGCCAGAAACAGAAGGTTAGTGATTCATTTTTGAGTGGACTGAACTTTTTGTGTATTGTCAATCGTTGGCAAAGTCCAATTAGAGTTATTTCTTTGAGCTATTGGCAAGATTTGCATAGTTCTTTCTTTGAGTTAATAGATAGCATGGTTTGTATGGTTTAATTCATTTACAGTTCTTTCTTATTTGTTTCTAATATGTATGCTGTCAAGGAAAGATGCCCTGTATTATTTTTTCCATGTTGTGTTATACGGTTTATCCATCGACAGTATGAGGCAGTGAAGTCCATGATCCATGCCGCAGCATATGATTGAGACGCTTATATATATATATATTTGTCTTAAGCCTGTATGAAGAGGGTTTTCCTTGGTACACTGATAAATTGTTGGTTGCTTGTAATTACTCCTGAAGTGATCATTGATGGTACATTGCGAATATTTTTCTTTTGGCAGAAGGTGATCCGTGAGCCGATCTCCAGCAAGCAGGAGGAGCTTTTTTCTTGGAAATTCAATTTTTGTGGTCTATGAAGATGACGGTGGACCAAACCTGAGGACAAAGCTGGCGTCTCGCTTTGAGAGCTTGTGTACAAAGCCATCACCGATGTCGACCTTCTCTTTTTGGGGTAGAGGAAGATGTTTTAAGTTTCAAATTTTGTTTAGATCGATCTGTATATTGTGTAGTAATATATTTGATATGAATCAATCATAATAATCTTGATTACAGAAAGAAAATTCCCATCAATGTTCAATTGTTCTATTATGAAGCACGATGCTGTCAAGAATGATCATTGTGGTAGCAGTGGTTGATCAATCCATTTGTCCATTCCCTTGGAGATTTAGATTTGGATGTGTAGGGGTGTGGACGGTTTGTATCGGGTCAGGTTTTCTTTGGTACCTGGCCAGATCCTTGCTTTATGTTTTTTGAGACCCGAAGGTCTATTTGTTAAAAATAATTTCTATTTCCTATAACAAAAATTTATAAGGGAATGAAAAAAGAACAGAAGCGTGTGTGGGAAAATTTTTGTTTCGAGAATAAAAAATTTATTTTTTTGTTCTCGAGAATAAATTTTGAATATAAATAAGTAAAAAAAAATAACTTCTTATTTTTGAAAACAATTTCTAGAATCAATTTTTTCTTTTTTTTATCTTTTCTTCTTCTTCCTAAAGAAAAACGAAAAAAAGGAAAAATATAATAAAAATATTAAAAAATTAAAAGAAATAATAAAATTATATAATTTTACAAAATGCATTATTATCCAGGAATAGAATTTTTTGCGGTTCAAACACGTTCTTATACTAAAAAATTATTTTCGGGGAATAGAAAAAAAAAAAATTATTTCTCATCAAAAATTGTCTCGGAACATAATCGTTATCAAACGCAAAAAGAAGTATGATTCCGATTGGGTTTGGGTTTTTTCCCCTTTTTGTTTCTTTATTCTTCTTTCCGTGCTCACGTAGCCCACTCTAATAGAAGGGAAAATCAGCTTCAGGGAGATCCAGACCCCCCCGGGAGAACTTGAAACAAGGGGCGGGTAGAGACTGTCTTCGGCTTGTGAGAAAGGGAATAGGCTCACCCAATTCCGGAAAAGTTGTCTAAAAAACTTTATACTTATTACATTTTTATTAACTCAGTTTTAAACTTTTTAATTTTATAAAGTAAATGTCAAATCTTTTTATGTTATGCCAATTGAATCTCATCTAATTAATGTTGATCGGAAATCACTAATGTAAATGCCTTGTACGATATGTTCTAATATCTTTTTAAAAATTTATTACTTTGTTTTTTTCTTTTCTTATTCTTTTTGTTTTCAACCCTAGGCCCACGAGGTCGCCAACTAATCCTACCCTTTCTAGGTGGTATTGAATATCTTAAAGCTCTAGAAGTTGAATACCGGAGGCAAAAAGATGGAAATAACTTAAGACGATTCAAATGACAATTCTGACAAACCTATTCATAGGCACAATGAGTAAAGGAGTTGAAGAATCAATTAAGGCAAAGAAAGATTTAGGAGCTGGTTTCTTTTCTTTACTAATCTTTATTTGCCTTGGCAACGAGCGAGGAGCGAGGGTCACAACACCATCGCTAGTCAATTGGCGACGGTTGCAGCCCTTCCCTAATTCTAGGTATGTCATGTAATATTGTTAATGTGCATGTTATAGTTTCTGATCAAAATTAATCTGAAAGACTATATTAATAAATTGTCAAAAGAGTTAAGGCTAAATAAGTCAAATCAAAAGATCTAAGACTAAATCGATAACGTGAAAAAGAAGTATATGACTTTTTATAAAAATTTTAATTCTAACGCATGGTACATGATGTCATGGCATCAAAAGTTTTCACTATTCCATAACTATAAATTTGGTGTACTAAGATAACTCCTATTTTTTCTACCTTTAGTCTTCCGTTTTTTCCACCCCCATGATTACGAAAATGGACGACGTCTTAGTTGGTTTCGAAGATAAACGGTCTAATTCATCTCGATGATTCAGCATTCGATTTTTCCACACGTCCGAGTCAATGTAACTAGTGACCAAACCCAAAGTCACTTCACTAAAATTCTGAATAGCAAACCAAGTCCAAGTCCAGGTCCAAGTCCAAGTTTATACCCCTCCCCCCACTCTCCCTCCCTGGGTTTCCACCTTTCCTCAGTTCAGCCTTTGTTCGCTTCTTCAACTTTTGAAAATGAGGGATTTGATCGAGGTCCTTCTCAAAGAGGGCTGCGAGGACCCGCAACATCGAGGGGGAGATGGTGCTTCCATGGACCTTCATCGCCATGATTGACTCGCTCTACTGTGTTTCTCTCTCTCTCTCTCTCTCTCTCTCTCTCTCTCTCTCTCTCTCTCTCTCTCTCAAAACCCAAATGCAGAACTGCTGTGGCTCACGATGGTGGGATTACGGATGAAGTAGCTGATTACTTGGAGAGGTTAAGGTTCGGACACCCGGCATGTTTGGCCCCAAAAAGTGTGGTTGGGCGGTCCTCAGCTTGAAATGTGGACTTCAAAGGACGCTTCGAGAGCTACGGCCAGAAAATTGATTTTTATTTTATTTTTATTTCTCGGACGAGTTTTTGAGCAAAAATACGCATTTGATAAGAATACAAAATTTTTATTCCCGAAATAAAAAATCGTTCGATAATACACAAAAAATTTCTTCCTCTCGAATCGCCGCAGGTGCGCGGGCAAAATATAAAAATGGATAAATATAATAATTATCATGTACGTTTTAAGTATTTGTAAGAAAAAGGATAACAGTTTTTTACAATCTAATAGCACTAGCTCAAGATTCCGTTACATAAAGGTCATGAAATACTTTACATGTACATAAACTGTTTATGGGCAAAGAACACCTCCTTGGCACCGGGGAACAAATAAGTGCCAAACTTTCCAAAAAATTCACTTAAAGAATTCAATATCCCTTGATTCTAGGATAGTATTAGCATGGATTTCCATGCTTTCAGATTTGTGAACCAAAAATCTATATACTGTTGTATTGAGCATAATCGATAAATATGCAATCCATTGTTTTAGGTCCAATCGAGTTTGTTCAGGAGGAGAAATCGCCACCTTGACTAGGCACCCCCACACTTTCAAATAATTGTAAAATTGTAGCTTTCCAGTCCATAACTCATATGGAGTCTTACCCATCGTATTGTGAAGCACTTTATCTAAAATATGATTTGTAGTTAAAACTACCTCTCCCCACAACTTCTAAGGTAAACCCAAAGATAAGAGCATGGCGGTAGCTATCTCTTTTAGAATTCTATTCTTCCGTTCAACAACTCCATTTTGCTGCAGAGTGTATGGTGTAGTTCTTTGGAGAATTATCCTCAAACTAGTACATAACTCCTTTAAATTTGAAAAATTATATTCATGTATTGTGCATCCAACTC
This sequence comes from Eucalyptus guilfoylei, assembly GCA_016097605.1. Lineage (NCBI taxonomy): Eukaryota > Viridiplantae > Streptophyta > Magnoliopsida > Myrtales > Myrtaceae > Eucalyptus > Eucalyptus guilfoylei. Next base: position 1,502,520 of record CM027869.1, read on the forward strand.
TACCATCAAATTCATGTTTTGGTTAGAATTCTAGTGTCTCGAACTTGCTAAATGACTTGCTTTTCACAAGTGTCAGCTCTAATTTTATTTAACATATTTTTGTTGTCTTGATAATATATTGGTGTTTTGGACGTTGAATTTGGGCACACAGCACTAAAAAGCAAAATTATAACAATAGATGGAGATCTTGACATGCGCTTAACATTAATGATAGTATATGATTCGAAGAACGGTCGCCAATCCTTTTGTTTAGATTTAGTCGCAAATATATTTTAGAAGTATGAACGTGTGCTTACCTTTGCCGACCATGCTCTAATAATTTACCTTGATTTCTGAATTTTGGTTGGTCTTGCGGCTTTATAGGCTTGTTTTGTTGTGGCGATTTTGAATAGAATTTTCCTTTCATAAAAATCCAAAACGCAAAAGAGTGACTTGTCTAATGTCTTATTAATCCAACTTGTGGCTTCATGTTCCTCCCAAGCTGGTGCTGCTCAGATGCCATGGAAATCTTCCCACCGCCCCAAAACTTTCCCGTTCACATAATCAGCAACTTGCTTTACTTAAAGATTTAATATTGAATTATTAATTATCTTATCACTCTCCACACTTAATTTCATCTTTTTACCTAGCATTACATGTGAATATAACCACACTCTCTTATTCCGATATCATATTAGATTTTATGGGATTATTATCAGTAATTTTAAAAGTTTAAGTGATAGGATAAATACATAATTTATTATTTGATTATGTTATTAAATAATATAAAAAAAGGAGAATTTCAAGGAAAAAAAAAAGAGTCGATATCGAGATGGTCTAATCACCAGCCTGGCAGCATTCCGCCGTATCTGGGGCAGGGACTTTCGTCTTCTCACATCACGACAAAAAGTTGGGACCCTTCGATGATCTTGATGATTTTGGCTCATGAACAGCTCTCAACCTTTGGATGTCGGACTGCGGTACAATAATGAAATATTCCTGCTCTTATGGTCCACTGGCTTGCTCTATTATGGCACGCTATTCTAAGCATTTTCCTTTGCCCTTTTCTTCTCATTTTCCGAGCTCAATCGGCAAGCCTGTAACCCCAGGTTTAATTTATTTAAGGGGCCCAAAATTATTTGGATTAATCAAATTCACGGATGAATCTAGACCCCTTTTGATCCCCATGCCCACTTGCTTAATTATAAATCACTTCGTGGTTTATGATGTTAGAGAGTGATTCGATCAGATTGATAATGACGTGTTTTTCTGACATTGCTCAACGAGAAGCACTGGTGTCTAAATATCCTGTTGATCCACAAAAAAGTATTGTATGTATCTGTCCATGTTAGTAGTGTCGTATCGATCTAAATAACCTTAACAATAATTATCGCAAACGAAGGTCATCCATTAGATCATCTAGGAGGTTGATTTGAATGCAAAAATTCAATTAACATCGAGTAGCCCCGAAGACCAACTAATGTCTTTTATGGCAAACCTCGTAGCGGCTGCGGGAGTCCAAGAAAGATGGCTTAACTACTTCATCACGAGTCTTGCGATCTTTATCCTCGTATGAAAAAACAAGTAAAAAAGAAAGTAAAACTAGGACCCACATGAGAAAGGGAAGACCTCCACACTTGCCTTTTCCAAGAACGGGTGACATTTAGTCTGGCCTGCCCTGCCCAATATTTTCTTCGTCGAAGAGATGGGGACAATAAAATAATAATATAACTATGAACCTATGGAGCTGGAATCCAACTTCTTAACTCGGTTCGAGCAAATTTTTTAAGATGACCAAGTGTCATTCGAGTACTCAATAAATCACTCAACTTTATTATGATTAGATCATATCTATGATCTTTTAAATGAAGTTATATGTATGTCAATATAACTTTCTATGATAACGCGGTGTGTCGCTTCCTATCGAGTTCGTTCCTCTCTATTACAATAATGCTAATTGCTAACCACGTGCTATAAGGCCGGTTTACGGGAGTTTTTTTATTAAATATTGAATAAATCTATTTCATAATTGTCGAAGAGTCATTCTATTTCCAAACTAATTTTGACAACAGGATTTCGTCTGTGCGGGGGCATTTTCTTCCTATTTAAGCTCCTGCAACTCGAAACTCCACCCTCACAGCTCGCCATTTCTCTACTCTCTCAAGCTCAAACTCAAGCTCAACTCTCTCTCTCTCTCTCTCTCTCTCTCTCTAGGCTTCGCATAGTCTAGAACTGGCTAACTTTCGACCGCCAGCTCTGGAGGAGCGTGAGCTCGCGAACCGGACGGTGGTCCACGCCCTGTACGAGGCCCTTCGACGCCGCGACTGCGACGCCGTCCACCGCATCCTCGCCCCCGACCTCGAGTGGTGGTTCCACGGCCCCCCTTCCCACCAGTTCTTGATGCGCCTCCTCACCGGCGCCGCCGAGCCGGACGACACCTTCCTCTTCGTCCCCGTCTCCGTCACCTCCTTCGGCCCCACCGTGCTCGCCGAGGGCTCCGACCCCGCCCGCTCCATCTTCTGGGTCCACGCCTGGACGGTCTCCGCCGATGGGATAGTCACCCAGGTGAGGGAGTACTTCAACACCTCGCTCACCGTCACCCACTTCGGCGACTCCCCTCCGTCTGACCCCTCGACGGTCGAGATCGCCCCGCTGCACTGCCAGTCCCTGTGGGAGAGCACCGTGTCGAGCCGGGCCGGAAAGTCCGTGCCGGGTCTGGTTCTCGCCATATAACCATCATCGCTTACCGGATATCTGGAATAAAAGGTCCCAACGCGCAGCAGTCAGTTGGTGACCCGTTCCTGCTGAATGGGCTAAAAGTCTGACCTAGGACTACGAGGATGTGAGTCCTGATCCTGAGGTCGTGTTTAGGTTTCCTGTTTTCGACTTTTGTCGTTTAGGGTTTGTAAAAAGGTGGAATGATGATGGGTCGACCCAGTTGGAATCGGTCCCGTCTTGTTGATGTGCCTGTATTGTGGGGTTGCTCTTGCTCTTTTGCAATAATAAGAGTGTGTTCCTGTGCGTTTGATTGTCCTACGGATGTCTTTCCGGCCTCATGCGCATTTTGCACACTATTCAGGCTCACCTTTCAATTATTCATGCTCGTATCTAAAAAGGAACATGTCATTTCCAACGTTCTTTGAGAATATAACATGCGAGAATCTTATAAAGTAAAATTTGTTTCGAATGATTAAACGTTAGTAATCTCGAACGAATTGAGGAATTAGGGAGCGACAGGAATCGATTTCTATATATAAAACTCCGAAATCATATGAATGTGTACGACTGTCCTCTTCAAAGGTCTAACATCAAGTAATGTTGAATTTCGGATTTGGTTGTATTGTCCGCAACTATTTTTGTGTTTGCATTAGTTTTTCATAGTCATTTTATCTGCCTTCGTTCGCGCTGGGGACATCTAGGAAAGAGCAATTCTAGGCCTCGTCTGAAAGTTTTTTAAAAAAATGGTTGAGATGACCTATGTAATGTATCCTCATTTAAAGCAAATTTAACAAGGAGAAAATCACATTAACTATATATTGGGAAAAGAGCATTGGAGGCACCCAATGTCATTGTTTTCTGAATTTCCATTGTCGTTGTCTCACTTGTACATCGAACTCGAGAAAACAATGCTTTTGCTTTGGAATGACATTTACTTGCGGGAAGGATATATGGAACATGGTGAATCGTTCATTTATTTCGTAAAATATAAATAATTTTAAAAATATTTTCTTAAAAATGATCATAATTAATCAATGAAAATCATTTTCATTATCGATAACAATTTATATTTAAACATTTCCGTTGACAATAAAAATACTTTTTGTCCATTCATTTTCGTAAGCAATAAGTTGATCATTTTTAGAAAGATATTTTTCAAATTATTCATTTTCGCTAAACAAATAGAGCATTATTGCAATAAAAAATTCTGTTTATAAAAGATGAGAAAATCGTCATCATAAGTGAGTTGAAAATATCAACAAATTAATTTCGTTGGAGAAGTTTGACGGCCACGCAACCTTAATGAGAAATCACACAAGGACTTTTAATTGATCGCAAAAATTATTTATAGAAATGGTTCTAGATGATATGGAAAAATGAATAAGTGAGAAGTTAAGTTAATTTATAAATATAGAGACGATGGAGAGTCATTCTCATCTAACTACAGTAAATATTTTCAATTATAATGATAAGACACATACTGAATTGAAAATGAAAGCAGTAGATCTCTTTGAGAAGGTTGATGGCCAGCGGAACCTTCCGAGAAATTACACAAGGAGTTTTGATTGATCTGATATATTATCTTTATATAGATGACTTTAGATGATGGAACAATGAACATGCGAGTACTTAAGATCTATACATGGAATCCCCTATCCATTTCTTCAATTCCAATTTCATATATCTCATTGTCTCACTACCGTGTCACGGCACATCTACTTTTTCTCTCACGAATAGTCGATAAAATAGAAATTTCAAGATAAAAACAACACTTACATCAAGAAAATTATCAAATTAGTTTTAAGCCTACGATACTTGTATGAATTCAATCATCAATATTTCAATTATATTAATTTAGTCTTAAACATTTTGCTGATTTATCAATGTAGTTATTTTTTTTTTTTTGGTAAGGGATCCACAATTTATCAATGTAGTTATTCCAATCAATTTTGGCCAAAAAACGCTAACGTAAAATATCAGTCAGCATCAATTGTCTTACATGGTGTAATTAGCACTGACTTTGACAATTTTTAATTTCTTCTTCTTCTTCTTCTTCTTTCTTTTTGTCAGTGACAAGAGAGGACTGGGCAAGGGTTGCCCAAGGGCTGGGCGGGGCAGCCCTAGCCTAGATCGGTTGTGTGGCCAATATGGGCTTGGGCAAGGGCTATGTAAAGAAAAAAATAAATATAAAAAAATTGTGAAAGTTATTCATGTCAGCATCAATGGTGTCACGTAAAATAACTAATACTAATGTGAGTGATTGTGACTAAAATTGACAAATTGTCAAAATATTTATATCTAAATTAATTAAATTAAAATGTTTATAATAACTGTGACGAGTATAGTAGGTTTAAATTTATTTATTTTTGGTAATTTTCCTCACTTACGTATACAGTGCAAGCAAAATTGGAGATTGAAGCAGTGATGAGCGAGAGATCATCCGTTGGACGAAAGAAAGTGCATTGTCGGTGAGCATAAGTGGACATCAGAGATCGACCCATTGTATCACCGTCGTGTTAAAGAAAGGGTCGAGAAAAGCTCATGGTCTCTGACACTGGGTAGATGAAGCCTTGAATGCGCATTTAAGTGATTTCTCTTGATATGTCCGACATCAACATGAAGTCTCATCAAAGATATACGTTCCTGTTTCTGCAGGATTCTTCGAACCCTTTCTTCTGATAAAACAAAGAACGCCACAGAGATAGATTCTTCGAACGCCAGTAGTTGTGGATATGGAGACCAAGAAGAACGAGACTTACGTTGGCCGACAAAAGACAAAAACAAAGCTTATGTCCTTTAAGGATCAAAATTGTTAGAGCGTTTGAGTTGATGAAAAAATAAGAACAAAAAATTGAAGGCATGAAAGCACTGTCCTTAAAATAACATGACAGATCTTCCTAGTTACTCCGCTTAGAATAAATAAAGGAAAAACAGAAATATCATTGTTGTATGTAAAACCCAGCTATAAGGAAAGATCAAAGAAATTTTCTTATTTTCGGAATGTTTTTATTGTGATAAGAAAGTTCTCATTATATACAAATACAGAGGAGTTAATAAAGTAAATCAAGCCAATATTATAGAGCCGTCACAAATTGATTGTGATAATGATATCCATCAAATCCGTTAAAAAATTACTTCAAATAATTCAAAATCGTTGAAATATCCCACAAGAATCCTCAGAAAAGTTCATATTTAAGTAGATGTAAGAAGCCCCAGAACCTGAATTCTTGAATCATTCTTGCGGAACAGATGAGTGGGAGTCGATTCGTTGATGATTGAGAGAGCAACGAGCACAAAGAAGAGCAAGGCTGGTCCTCGTACACATGCACAGAGAAAGGTTTACGTGATACATGCATGTCAAATAAAGTATTGTTTTGCAAGTCAAAAGGGTATATGTATTCGACCAAAAAAAAAGGGGGCATATTTAATTATTGAAGAATTTACTTAATCAATTTTATATAAATTTCAAGCATTCTAAACTTTTCAAATTCTACCAATTGAGTCCAAAATATTTACAAAAAATTTCAATATGACTCTTTCTAATTAATTTTCGCTGGAAATTACTAATCATCAGTTATGCTCAGTGAATTCATGAAAATTGACCAGAAAAATTATATTGAAATTTTATGCATAAGTTTGAAAAGTTATGACCAAATGAAATTATCAGTATACTAAGCATTATTACTCTTCTGAAAAAAAAAAATCATCTGATGTTCTTGATAAGCTTCCGATTATGAGATGGTTAAGCAATAATCTATCAAGTGATGTTCCCAAACACGTAGCAATATCAACCTTCGCGAGAATGATTATCACTCCGATGTAGTGTGTATCAGCTCCGTTGAAATCCGTCCGAGAGGTTGCCGTCGGATAGTCTAACCAGCCATTAGACGACAAGAAACGCGTTCGTGGCACGCCATTGGGGAAAGGACAATCAACTGTCTTACGTCTTATCACTTTCCCTTTCATTCCACTTTCTCAGAAAGAACAAAGGAGATAGATTACTCTTCGGGTTGTTTTTGCATATACCCCACTTTTTTTTTATCTAAAAAAAATAATTGATGAAAAACTCAAACATGAGAGAGAAAAAACATTACAATATTCAAATGGTTAATCTGTGCTCTGGACGTGACCTCATCAAAAGATGAAGTCTTAATAATCATATCGATTAGCATCTTAGATCTAATATACCCCATGCTAATGACATCAGTTAATCTTGGAATTAAGTGTTAATGAAAACAAAGACGTCTTCGTCATTACAAGCTATCTTGAATTCTAAGTTATCATCTCATTTGATGTTAATTTGAAATTGATGAGAGTTCTGTCATGTCGTTGGAGATAAGTGGTGTGCTTAATCACGTTTATGATGGTGATGGAAGATGTCTCTGTTGGTGGTTGGCCCAGAAAATGAGCTCTTATATACATATACATACATATACGTATACATATATATATATATATATATATACATATATATATATATACATATATATACATATATATATATATACATATATATACATATATATATATATACATATATATACATATATATATATATAGATATATATAGCATCATTTGGAAATGAAAAAATAACCTAATCAAAGATGCAATGCTTTTCAAAGGATGCACACTCGTGGACAATACGTTGCTATTACTTAGCAAGCGGGCACAGACATCGTGCACGCACGTAAGAAATCGACATTTGAAAAGATGGAGCAAAATCAATTTGTTACAAAATGTTTGAATTAGTGAATTGCTCCAATTATTCGACATTTGAAATGTTGGAATTAGTTTTTTAATAGATACGACTAAATTACTCCAATTCCATGGGATCTTGACATGAGAATTCATGTACTTAAGTGCATATCATCTGACGCGAAGCTCAAAATTTTGGTAAGGCCGCTGGAATAGGATTTTTAATTATTATTATTTTTTATTTTTATTTTTATTTTTATTTTTATTTTCAATCAACACCATCGATGAAAAAGAAAGGATTCGACATACACCAATAGTTGCACAAAGGGTGTGGAATGTGTTGGTTAACACACTGAGGTGCACCAAAAGTCCTAACTTATTATGAAAATATAATTAAACCTTAAAGTTTTTTTTTTTAAAAAGTACAATTAAATAACTTTCGGACCTAAGCAGTTTCTTAAAAGGCCTATAAGAAAATAGATGGGAGAACTCTCCTAGGAAGGTGACCCCTTATGCTCCTGTTCCTAGAGGATGGGGCTGCTTCTTATGGTGGGATATAGTTAGCTAATAGGTGCTGGCTCCTCCCATGGGGTGTCCTCTTGGCGTTAAACTCAAGAGGGTATAAGCACCTCCCTCGCCTAGAGAGATATTGTTGTTGGGTGAACACCCGTAAGATTTGGACATGAGTAGCTCTTAGAGTGGGAGATTCCATAATATCACCCCCATATTCCAGCTTACCTTGGAAAAAAAATTTGGGTGGAAATTAGGGAGGCCTTACAAGGGAATAGTATAACCCTCGAGGTTTAACTAGCAATAGTTAAGTCAATCGACTTGGTGAGGCTAGGCCTAAATAAGCCTACCCAACATCCATCTATTAAGGTTGGAGGGTTGGAAAGGCTACCGGAAATTGATTTTTTTATGTTAATTTATTTCAATCAACACCATCAATGAAAAAGAAAGGATTTAACGGACACCAATGGATGCACGAAGAGTGTGGAATTTTTTGTTAATACAATGGAGTGCACCAAAAGTCTTAACTTATAATGAAAATACAATTAAAACTTAAAATTTATAAAAAAAAGTACAATGAAATGACTTTTTAACATCAAATTTAAAAAATGAAAAATTATTTAAAAATGCGCGTGCGTGCGCACACAAGGCAAGGGCAAGGCGAGCAAACTCTCGTCCCTATCATCAAAAAGGGTCGGCAAGGGCTTAGCAACCCTTGCAGTCGCGACTTTCCACCTAAATCTAGGCAAGGGTCACCACCCCCTCGGCTAGATTGTGGTGAGGGCCGGCCAATGTGAGGTGCCCTTGCCGTGGTTTGGCAAAGGGCCAATGATCCTTGCCAATGCTTTTCTACGATGGTGAGGTGGCAGGGAGGGGGGCTTGCAGCCCTTGCCCTTCCTTTGTGTGTGTGTGTTATAAATCTAATTTAATTAAGATTTAGTTTAAAAATTTGTATTTAAATCAAAATGACGTTGTTTTGGTCTTATTTTTCATGTTCTAATCATGTCAACGCTAGGGGTATGTAAAAGAATTGGGAACCGCATTGATCACTTAGAATCGGACCTAACCAAATTGCAACCGACAGTTCCCATGGGAATCGATTCGATTGTTGGTTCTAATTTAGTAGAACGGGTGAGTATAAGTCCAGTTCCCAACCCATTCAGACCGGACTAGTCTCTACATTTTTTAAAAAAGAAATTCCATCACAATTACTTAATTATTTTGAAGTATTTCGACCAAATATATATGTACATATATGTATATTTGTAGTTAATAGGCATTATTGACTAATTTTGTGTAATAGGATTAACCTCTTACTTTTTTTTCCATTCCAATAATTCATTTACTTACTTTCTCAACCAAAACCGAATAAACAAATAAAGAAGAAGGAGAGGACTGATTAGAGATGTCTATAAATATTGTCGTGTTTTGTTGTCATGATACAAAATCAAGAGCTAACGGCTTGTTTTAAGAACATAATTAGTCTCTCTTTAGTCATTCCTATGATTAAATTAGGTTGTTGTTGAAAAAAATGAATCAAGCAATTAATGTTCTAACTTATGCGGAGATTAGGACTTTTAACGTAGAATCTAACTTTCCACACGTTCCCCATATCGGAAAAACCCTAAGAGGATTATATCATAACCTTCGAAGAAATTCAATTGCTAGTAAATGAGTATTGTCTATTCGTTTCGCCTTATAATTTTCAATCCTTAATCAAAATCAATGACTTGCAATTCAATCCAAATATAAGGCTAAACAAGTTTTAGTGCTCTAAAATAGAAATTGGGTTCAACATGATATTAATTGTAGAGATTAGGGACTGGTTTCATGGACTCACTTAGGAATTAACGGGCGATTCTTGATTCCAATTTTTCAGAACCGGTTCTTAGTGGATAGTTTTTGATTCTAAGATGGGAACTGCCCATCCGGATTATTTTTACCCTACTCAACACTATGCAGAGAGACGAAATAATAAGAAAAAGCAATATCAACAATTTCCATTAGGCGAGTTGGATAAAGTTAACAGTATGACTTGATTACACAAATTCGATAAATTTTAGAACTTGATTGTATTTTTTATAAGTTTGAAGGCTTATTTATACTTTGGTGACTTATCCCTAACATAATTGGAGGCCGATGCACTCTTCTCATCACCTTCAGTGGACTTAACAAATACCCGAAAGAACCATTGGCAAATCCTCCCCCATGCGCCTGCTACTGCTAGCTCCCATCACAGGAATCCTTTCTCGCGCGAGGGCTCAAAATTCAAGGTTGGATCAAGGTTCTTGTCTGGGCTTCGCTGAGCCCAAAAGGGTTCCATCCCTTTGCTGGGAGATCCTCTAAGGAAGGCTCACGTGAGCTCTGTTCCTTTCAGCTCTTAGATTTGCTGGGCTTGCAGTAAGAGTGTGCAAAGCGTACCAATCAAACTAGGAACCGTCCACTGACCCGAAAAAAAAAAAAACTAAGAACCGTCCAGTTCGGATCGATTAGTTTGGTTAAGGTTTTGAGAATACCAGTCTGATTCTCGATTCCTAACAGTTTCAAAGGAAAACTGAACTGGACTTATTGAATATTATTTTAATTCATTATTCTTCAATAAAATTAGTAAAATGTAAACTAAACATTCTAAGTAGTTGGAAAAAAAATAAGTGAAAGGTTTTATCGGATTGCATCTGAACCAAACCGGACCGATGGTGCGGTCCCGTTCTCCATTCCGATTTTTGGGAATCCATTCTTTCGGTCCAATTCCCGATTCCACGTTGGAGTCGGACTGGATTGGGAACTGATATCCCTACCCTACCCATCAGTGCAGACGATTTTAGCTCCCGCACAAAACGACGACGATGATGAGGAGATGAGCTTCAAGCGAAACCCCAAGGTGGGAGGAAAATCTTTGCATGCTCGACTGCGCTGTACCTTCCGGGCAGATCCCACTTTCCTTTCCCATCTCTACAAAATCAAGTAAAACGGGATTGAGAAAAAAGGCAATGGGTTTTTGAGGAAATCCGCAGGCTATATTTGTTCTAATCTTTTTCCTTTCCATATTGCTTCCATGGGGAAGTCAATCCCTTCCGCAACGCGGCTCCAAGACTTCGCGAGAGCCGTCTCGTCCTCAGACAAGCTCCGCCTGCCGAAACAAGCGAAACCCATTTCAAGAATCCGGGTCTCCACTCCGGAGACGTCGAGACCCGGTGGAAGCGGCGGCGGCGGCGGCGGCGGTGGGGTCCGAACCGACCCGAAGAAGAAGATGGAGGTGGGTCACGCGAAGAGCCTGGAGCTGGAGCGGAACAGTCGGGTGCCGCTGGCTCAGGTGGTGTCCGACTGCGCCAGGAGGTGGTTCCAAGACACGCTGAGAGAGGCCAAGGCCGGCGATGGTGCCATGCAGGTCTTGGTTGGCCAGATGTACAACTCTGGCTATGGCGTGCTCAGAGACCCCCAAAAGGTCCTTCCCGGATTTCTCTGTTTTCCTTTCGTATGATTGTTTGGTGCCCTTTAATGGTGTAGGTACCAGATGGATTGCAATTGTCTGCATTGCAGAATTTGAGCTCTCATTTGTATGCAATTGTAATTGTTGTCTGGACATATCATTTTAGGTTCTTGAATTCAATGGGCACTTTTTCGATTGAGTGTTTGAGTATGCAGTTCGCGGGTTTTGGCTTTTTCCTGTCAAAGGTTATGCCTTTCTTTCCACATTTGTTTTTATGAGAGAATGTATGCTGTGTACATCTGTGCCTGACTGTGTATGTTGGGGGTTGGTGATTACCTAGAGGTCCTACGACAGTTCGAGACCATGTTACTCATTAGCAGGGAGCAACCATCGTTAATGTAGACTTTATCGACCCTCATGTTGGTCAATCTCGATCCATATTGTCTTTTCTTAATATCTTGCGAACTTACTTGAAGTTGTGTTTGGCCTCTTGGTTTTATCAACTAGGGTCGTGCTTGGATTAATAAAGCATCAAAGGCTCGATCTTCAGTTTGGAGAGTAAGTGATAAACAACCAGGTACTGATACTTTGGCTCACTCGCTCCTTCCTTTTTCTCTGCATGTACACATGGCAGGGGCTTGATGATCATTATTGTTGTTTTTGAATGATGTTAGGTTACAATGCGAGTGACTCTGATTCCGGTGAGATGGATGGTGACAAAAAGTAGGTTCAGGGTGAGTAACACTAATCTTTTCTCATGTCATTTGCCTATTGATTCACAATCATGTGCAATTTTGATTCCTATTCATTGCTGAGATGCATGGGTTCTGTTGAAGTAGCATTGAATCTTTCAAGTGCTGTTGGTGTGAATGAGACAAGAGGAGCTTCTTTTCAACTTCAAATGCGTTTTTATAAGCTTTAAGTTCGTTTTTCCTTGCACTCTCCTGAGAATAAGACACATTACACATACTGTTATAGCGTTACTTTTCATGCTTTTGCACATACTTCTGATTTGAATCTCTAGTTATCAAGAGCTTTTCTGTTTTGGATGCAGTTCTGAATGTAATGCCTACTCTCTTTTTCTCTTCTTAGTTGCATGGTGCAAGCGTCAGTCCATTTCCATGGAAAATCAAACTCCTGTCTAACTGTACATAACACATGGATTTATCATGTCGCTGAAGCATTACTTATTGTGTTAAAGAAACTTAAACATCAGTATTGAAACTGCTGCTTGTTTTTTCTTCATCCTTCCCATGTATTGATTCCCTGATGACCATTGTGCCATCGTTTTTTCTGCATCTCTGTTTTCATTTCTGTTTTGCCACCATATGCAAATCTTGTTCAGTTGTCTTTCCCACATTTTCATTTTTTTTTCTGGTGTCTTTCTCTTGAGCAAAGCAAACCAACCAAGACCGTCACTCTTTTTACTTTGCAGGCAGACTTGGACTCTCTGTCCTTTCCACTGCTTAGACCTGTCTATTGATCTCAAAGGTCCTTTTGACTCCTCTCAGCTTCCGTTCTGCTTGCAGCCTATGAACGGCATCTGCTCTCTGTGGATACAAGCATCTGCTCTTGCTGCACTGGCTTTGTTATCATAGCGTTGATGTTTAACAAAGGCCGAACATGAAGTACATAAAATAGTTGCATAATGATTTATGCTTCCTCTTTAACTTGGTACGCTAAGGTAGCCGAGGAAGTACTTTTGTTAAGAGGATGCTATCCTTCATCTTCAGTGTCAATGCAAAGAGCAATGATCTTTCAAGGATGCTTCTTTTTTGGGTAAACTAAGACTTCATCAAACAATTTTAAACATCACTATCCAAAAGAGGGCATACCCCCCTAGAGCACCAATGTTTGATGCTTTGGTTACGAAGGTTGCCGGAGTCGAGGTTTATAGATGGATTCAGATAGCGAAAGTCCCTCATCATATCATCAGCCTCAAACGAGTCGTTGGGAGCATTCTTATCGCAGAAGAACGGAGATGGTAATGAACAAGCAAGATATTATTTGAGCAGGGTTTTGCAGAGAACATTAGTCAGATTAGCCGTTACAACATCACTTCATTTGATGAATTTGAATTGGGCAATGCTATTTAGACAGAATATGATATTCATTGAACTTGGCGATTATGCCTAAATTCAACTACGTGGATAATCTTTTTTGGTTAAAAATTACATTGATAATTTACCAGCACTTTTCTTATGCTTCATTTGAGACGCAAAACAGCCTCTGTGGGAAATTAGAAGGTGACTCTGTACACCAATTCCTCCTCAGCCGCCACAGTGCGGGGAGCCGTATGCATAGGTATGCCCTTTTATTGAAGATTGCACGGGGGAAAACATGAACGAGAATCACTTATATATCTTTCATATTTGAACCTGAGCCAGTCTTTAGTCCAGCATATGGAGGACCAGAAAAAGGAAGGATAAATCGATTCCCTAAGCATTTCATGCACGCGAATTTGCGTTCAAAAGAAGCAAAAACTCTCTCTTTGTAGTGAATCTGAGGATGCACCTCTTTTGAACATTCACCGGGTTTTCTTTTACTTGCTGTTTTGTTGATCATTGTTTATCTTCCCTCCCCATGCTTTCCTCTCTCTTGCATGCTTTTTCTTAGTAGATTTTTCCTTCACGAAATCCCCGACTGGCACCATGCGCGCTTTCAGGATGTAATGGTGTGCTTTTTCTTACGCATTGAGTGACTTTGAATCCCTGTGATCTTCTAACGATTTGTTCATTTCCGCCTTTATCAATGTGTACCCATGGCTACACCTTCATAACCTCTTGGAACAAACAGAAATTCATACATTAGATATTTCATTGATCTCAGATGATCGATTTGGTTAGGCTATTCTAGCTTTGGCACTAGAGTCGTACTTAGCCTATATACAGCAGATGATAAAGCATACTCCTTTCTATATGCATCGGAAAGTTTCCAATAGATTGTAGCCCTTTACTTCAACACATGGCCAGCTACATCTCCCAGGAATGGCAAAAGGTTGGATAATCAGATTTAGGTAAACGTTGTCTCCCCCCTCGTCTATTCTTCCTCCTCCATTCCCATGGCTTCTCAGGGTTTGGTGATGTCCACAAGCCTATGCGCTCTGCCCGTGCATTCTCCTCCCACTGCTCATGCAACGATCGAGATACAGAATTCACATCGCATATGATAAGGGTGCAGAAAGGGGAAGAATCATTAGGCTACCTCGGCAAACTCTGCACGTTGGTCGTAGGCTTTGTAATGCCACGCCATCCCTCTCTTGAGCATCAGCTCCTGCGCTTGGAGATGGAGAAGAATGAGGAATTGCAGAGGAAAGAGTGGAACTGAGAGTGGACTGCAAACGCAAAGCGGCTTAACAAACATGCAGATATGTAACCACTAGAAGCCACTGTTGATATGGTAAGCGTGCAATGCTATTCCTGCTTAATGGGTGGGCTGTGGCTCGTACAGCCTGACCTCCCCCAAAGCATTAAGCTAGGGTTCAGGTTCAGCTGTCTGCCAAAGTCCAACCATGAAGAGACCTTTCGGTTTAGAAAACAAAAATATAGAGATCGATCAGAGCGTAAAGCCGACATTATCCATTAGCCTCTGTTCAAGCATGTGCAGTCGTCATTTTACTGTCTTTCTCCCCCATCTTGACCTGGTTAAACATCCTGAATGACTACTCGTAGGCTGTTGAATATACTTGTCAAAAAGTTGACTCTAGGGAGAAGTCGGGTCGACCTGCACAAAGATGCCATCGCAGTATACATCTCCTACGGAACGGTCATATCGATCTTTGTTATACACATGAACTCTCAAACACTTTCCTTGAACAATCTTTGCGAGCTCCTCCTTAGCCTCTTTGCCGTAAGGCATCCCAGCCTCTGGAGCATCTATCCCCCTGTTTCATAAGGCAACAGTTCTTGCAAGAATAAAGAGAAAAGTTTGCCAATTGGAATGTGTCAAATGCCTAGTTTTTACCTGAGCCGAATTCGATACTTCCGAGCAAGGACTTCCTCATTCTGAACATCTATTAGCCTGCATATAAACAACTATCATCAACCAGTGAATTAATCATGCGGGGATAGAAGAAATCGTGACTGTTTATATTGCGATCAGGATAACTTACCGATATCCAGCGGCAATAATACTTTTGTGCAGTTCTTTTGCACGAGCTTTGTCCCCCCAAACATGGGCTACTGATCTGTCGAGGGCTGCGACCTGCACTTCTTGAGGGACCAAGCACGATTCTCTCGGATCGGAAGTGCTAACGAAAACGTTGATGCCATCCCCATCTACCACACCTCTTGCACCCACCTGGTAAAAGTTTACTGAAGATACTCAGAAGATTGTAAGACAGCTGCTTTCGTTGTAAACTTCACTCTGAATTTAGAGATGATTTGTTCATGGATTGTACAGCTAAGGAACTTTGGGCTAATGTTTATGGAAGATGTGCTGTGGTTACATCTGTCCAGATTTGGGATAGTGAGTTCAAATCTGATTTCTCAAAACTTGAAGGGTAAAGCCCTCCCGATGAAAATATTCGTGGTAGTTTGGTGAGCCGCGATTTATCATACTTGGGCTGCCAGGAATGGGAAGATACATGTTGCTGGTTTTATTCTTCGTATCAATGATAACTTGTCTAGAATACGAAACTGTGTGTTGTATAGATTCAATGATGTTAAAGGTAGCAAATTCTGTGTTGCCTCGACAATTGGGGGTCTGTAGGACACTGGAAGGAACTTGTTATAGTTGTGCTTGTGGCTGATGATACTGATGTTACTCTTGTAGCTGCTGGTGCTATGTTGTAGCAGCTCTGCTGCTCTTTTAAGTTTTTCAATGAAGTGCTTGCTCACATAGCAGAAAAAGAAGATATTCAAAAGATGCTACAGACCAAATACATAGAAAGAGATTGTGTAGTGTTCGAGAAAGTTTTGGGTTCATAACTGGGAGTGTGTGAAGCTCAAACTCCACTCCTTGGGCAGGAGCTAAGACGTCGATGGTCACGGCGGAGAAGCCAAGTGGGCCAAGAGAGTCCGAGTCTCCGGCGGTGCAGGGCTCAAAACCTTGACCGCATAGGAATCTGAGGGCGTTTCCCATTTGCTGGGCTTCAAGCTCTGGTAATTTGAAGTCTGGGGACGATGGAGGAGGACGAAAGAAAGAAAGAAGCTCAGACAGAGAGAAAGAGAGACAGGGATACCTTTTGCAGGGAATAATAAAGCCCCGGGGGGAAAACTGTTGATGAGGTCGACGTTTCTCATTGGGATATTGACATAAATTGCCATAAACTTTAATTTAATATATAATATAATTTTTGATCTTTTAATTTATTTAATATTACATTTGAATTTAACCTTGCGTAATGTAGTCGTTCAATTTTTAATTTATCCAATGTAGTTTAATGTTCAATGTGATCCATCTATTAATTCAAGTTCAAAGGCAATATTGAACATTTTTATATAATTCAATTTAATTGAATATGTACCAAATGTCTATAAATTACATTGAATAATTTAAAGGTTAGGGATGACATTGTTTGAAAGTAACATTGAATAAATTATAAATTTATGTTGAGTCAAAATTTATAGACTATTTATAACACTTTCCCTTCTCTTTTTATGGGGAACAAGCAAATTACTTACGAGCTTATGTTAGGAGCATAGACGGGGAGAAAGAGTAGGGCGATGGGAAGATAGTGGGCACGTGTCTCGTTCTTATTTGTTTTACCAACGTGATGCAGCTCCGTTATTGGGGAAGATGCTCTTCGTGATTTCTTCAGGTTGAAGGCAAAACAGTCATGGCTTCCTCTACCTTTTGGTTTTTCCCTTTGATGGAATGAAATTGACCGAGGCACGAATGGGATCATGTTTCGGAGTGCAGTCCCCTCTAAAAGGCGCAAACTTATAGTTCGAGTTTTAATTCTAATCAAAATATTTCTTTTTATAAAAGAAAAAAGATTAACTTCGATTTGAATTTCAATTCGACACAAACTTTTTATCTCATTAGAAAGCATCAATTTCCGTATTCCCTTTAATTGATTAGACTAGAAATCCCATTGAGCCGTCTTCCCTTTTTATATGGTGATGGGCCATACAAAGATTCCAATGAGCAAGTTCACAATCAAATTAGGTCACAGATAGTATCAGCTAGTGAGGGTCTGACTGCTCTTTGTCGTCGGTCTATTCCATCTCGAAGACCTCCTGGCGCTACGACCATTAAGCTTTTTAATGTACTGATCCTGTTCAAGTCGTCAAAAAATGATCTAATTAATAGCTGTGATCAATGGAGCTCCGAGTTTATGAGACAACTTTCCATGTCCTGTTAGGGCACTGATGTTTGTATCAAAGCTTGAAGCATTTTCGGCAATATCAATCCCTGTGATTTTCCAAGGATTCATTTTCGCCATTATCAATGTTCAATCATAGCTACATCTTCCGCAACCTCATGGAACTAACATAGCTCCATACATTAAATCCTTCCCTGATATTATATGATGAGTTGGCTAAGGCTGTTCGAGCTTTTTTGCACTTAATTAGCATACATAAAACAGATGATCAAGCATATTCTTCTCTGTATCAGTCGGAAAGGTATGAGTAGATTGTAGTCCCTGTATATCAACGCTTGCCCAGCTGCGTTCCCCATAATGGCAAGAGGCTGAATCAGATTCAGGTAAAAGTCATCTCCCCTCTCGTTTATTCTTCCTCCATTCCCATGGCTCCTCAGGGTTTGGCGAAGCCCACAAACCTACACGCTTTGCCCGTGCATTCTTCTCCCACTGCTCATGCAACATTCAAGATACAGACTTCATATCACATATAATCGGGTACAGCAATACGGAGAATCAGTAGGCTACCTTTGCAAGCTCCGCACGTTGGTCATAGGCCGTGTAATGCCACGCCATCCCTTTCTTGAGCATCAACTCCTGTGGTTGGAGATGGAAATGAATGAGGAATTGTGCAAGGAATAAGTGGAACGGACTATAGAGTGTGATTACGGAAGTGGCTCAACAAACATGCCGTATGTAATCACTAGCGGCCAAAGTTAATATGGTAACTCTGCATTTGCTATTCCTGCTCCATGGGTGGGCTTTGGCTTGTCCAGCCTGACATCCCACAGAGCATTAAGCTATGGTTCAGTTCAGCTGTCTGCCCAAGTCCAACCATGAAATGGAGTTTCAGCTTAGAAAACAAAACAGAAGATCGATTGAGCGTAAAGCCAATTTGATTCATAGGTCTTTGTCCAAGTGTGTTTGGTCATTTAACTTATCTTTCTCGCCTTGGCCTGATTAAATTTTCTGACTGATGACTCCTAGGCCATAGAATATACTTGTCAAAAAGTCGAGGCTCGGGAGAACTTGGGTTTACCTGTACAAAGATGCCGTTGCAATGTACATCTCCTACGATCCGGCCGTATCGATCTTCTCCGTACACAAGAACTCTCAAACACTTTCCTTGCACAATCTTTACAAGCTCGTCCTTAGCCTCTTTGCCATAAGGCATTGAACTCTCTGGAGCATCTATCCCCCTGTTTCTTGAGGCAATCGTTCTTGGAAGATATAAAGAGAAAAAATTGCCAATTAAAATGCATCAAATGCCTAGTTTTACCTGAGCCGAATTCGGTACTTCCGAGCAAGGACTTCCTCATTCTGAACATTTATTACCCTGCAGAAAGACAGCTATGATTAACCAGTGAATTACTCGTGCAGGGATAGAAGAAATGTGACAGACAAAGAGCGTGTAACAGACCGATATCCTGCATCCACAATACTTTTGTGCAGTGCATCTGCACGAGTGTAGTCCCTCTGAGCACGGGCTTCTGATCTTTCGAGGGCTGCGATCTGGACTTCTTGTGGGACCAAGCACGATTCTCTCGGATCGGAAGTGCTAACGTACACAGAAATGGTGTCCCCATCTGCCACAGCTCTTGCATCCACCTGGTAAAAATTTACTGAAGATATTCAGAAGATTGCATGACAGCTGAATCTCTTGTTAACTTCAGTCTGAGCCCAGAGATCATTTCTTCATGGATTGTATGACAGATAAGGAGCTTTGGGCTGATGCTTATAAGAGACTTGGCATTACTAGATCTGTCCAGATTTGTGATAGTGAGTCCGAATTGGATATTTTGTCTAGAATACAAAATGATGTGTTGTATAGATTCAATGATGTTAAGCTAGCCAAATTGTGTGCTGCCCCAACAATTGGAGGTCTGTAGGACACTGGTAGGAACATTTTATAGTTGTTGTGCTTGTAGCTGATGATACTGATGTTACTCTTGTAGCTACTGGTGCTATGTTGTAGCAGCTCTGCTGCTCTTTGAAGTTTATCAATAGAATGCTTGCTCCCATAGCAGAAAAAGAAGATATCAGAAGATGCTACAGAGCAAATATATAGAAAGAGATTATGGAGTATCGAGGAAGTTTTGGGTTCATAACTGGAAGTGTGTGGAACTCATACACAACTCCTGGAGGCAATGCCACTGGAACTTCAGCTGTCGTCTCAACCAGGGCATGCGGAAGAGGCAGGCCATAGAATCCCAATAAACCCTACCACATCAGATAAAGTACAACAGCCAAAAATTAGTAGGGGGAAAAAGAAAATCAGCCCCTTCATTCCCCTGAGGTTAATGGGAGTGAAAAGCTAATGAAAAATTCTAGATTTTCACATGTTTTTGTTAATAAACCTCAACATCAGCCTTCCGATGCCCCTTCAGGGTCTGGACAACAAGCCTTGATGCTTCTTCGGGTGTTTTTGGAGGTGGGTTTGATTCTCTCCATGCCACTAGTAGCTTTCTATACCTTCATTTTCATAGAACAATTGAAGCAACAAAAATTAAAAATTTGAACTTTAAGATTATGAGATCAAGCTAATTTCTCCAGAACAGAGCAGAGTCACATTTCAAGAAACTTTAAGTAATGTAAATTGTAAAGTGAATCAATTTACCAATTAGCTTGAGCTTTCCTTGAAGAAGCCACATGGTTGCTTAGCCCCTCCGGAACCTTCAAACGCTCAACAGCGTAAAAAGACAAAAAGAGAGAAAGAAAGAAAGGGAAAAGTTGCACGAATTTCATCTCGCTCCAATCTCAGCCCCCGAAATGACAGCGACCCGTCACCATTATCAGGGAAAAGAACTTGCCTTGGAGGTGATCTCGAAGCTGAGCAGATCCTGGGCGAAGGCCGAGACGCCAACGGTCGCGGCGGAGACGCCGTGAGGGCCGAGAGAGTCGGAGTCTCCGGCGGCGGACGGCTTACAGCATTGGCCGTACAGGAATCTGAGGGCGTTTCCCATTCGTGGGATTCAAGCTCTTCACAGCATGAATTCTGGCAGGCGGCGGTGGAGAAGGACGAAAGAGAGAAGCTTAGAAAGAGAGAGAGAGAGAGATGATATTTGCGGAGAATAATGGAACTGTGGATTGATGACGTTGACTTTTCTCTTCCTCGGGGGACAGAGAAATTACATACGAGCTTATAATAATAGAGCAAGGAGGGGAAAGCGAAGGGAAGAGACCAAACGGGAAGAAAGTGGACACGTGTCTCGTTCCTATTTGTTGGAAGCATGCGATCTACCAACTTGTTCCCAGCAACATTATGTCAGAAGATGCCGTTCGTGATTATTTCGGGTTGAGTGTAAGACAATCACGGTTTCCTTAATTTATTTTTCGCTTTTTCCCCTTTTGATGGTGGAGTGAAATGGAGCGAGACCTCATGTGATCATGTTGCGGAGTGCGGTTCTCTCGGAAGGCACAGACCTTAGATCGACTTTCCCTCCTGGTCCAAATATTTTATTTTTTTTCATAATAAAGTATGAACTTTGGTTCGAATTGTAATCCTGGCTCAAATTTATTTTTTTTATCTCATACCAAAAACGAATTTTAGCTTGGACCTCAATTTTGTCCAAAATTCTTTTGTCTAATAAAAAGGTATAAATTTTCAGTTGATATCCAAATTTGGTGCTCATTTAGATTTTGTCTAATAATATTCTTGAAGATATGGCACGTCCTTCCATGTATGCTCAGCGTTGCCAAACGAATATTTGACAGGGCCCGAATTTGGGTATTAATTGACAGTTTGTGTTTTTTTGTGATAAAAAATTTGGGCTAAAATTGAGATTTTGACTTAAAGTTAGCGCTTTTTATGAGACAAAAAAAGTTTGGACCAAAATTGAAATTCAAACTAAAGTTGATACTTTTTATGAGATAATTAGAGTTGATACTTTTCTATTATACAAAAAGAAATTGGGCCAAAATTTAGATCCGAGCTAAAATTAATGCTTTTTAAGGAAATTAGGTCATGTTTTCTATGGTTGGAGTGGAGATCGATTCTCAAAATCATCTTGTCACCCCTTTGTGTCTTAATTAAGTCACGGTCATGTTACTATGTGCAAATTAATATCGGATTTATCTGTCGTGAGTAAACTTGGTCGAGTGTCTATATACTTAAAAATATAAAATTAAAATATTTTAGACAATTAACCTTCACAAAAGTTTGAAAAGTTTTTGGGCTCGCCTTAGCATGATGTGGTGAGTAGTACCATGGGCCGATGCACGATATTGGGCCCTGGTTAGATGTGGGCCACTAGAATTATTGTAATTAGATCAAAAACCCCGTTGAGCTTCATTTTTTTTTTTTACGGCGACGGACCATCAAAAACCCCGTTCACCATGGAATTAGGTTACGGGTATTGTCGGCTAGTGAAGGCCTGACTGCTATTCTTCGTCGATCTATTCAGTCTCCAAGACCCGCCGTGCTTATCAATGTTCACGGAACAAACAGAGCTTCATGCATTAGATCCTTCACTGATCTTACGTGATCGATTTGGCTAAGGCCATTCTAGCTTTGGAACTAGATTAGAATACATACGACAGATGATAAAGCATTTCCTTCTCTATATCAGTAGGAAAGCTGTGAGCCAGCCGCATTTCCCCAGAATGGCAAAAGGCTGGATCAGATTCTAGTGAAGTCATCTCCCCTCTCGCCTATTTTTCTTCCTCCAATCCCATGGCTTCTCAGGGTCTGCTGAAGCCCACAAACCTAAGCGCTTTGCCCGTGCATTCCGCTCCCACTGCTCATGCAACATTCAAGACACAAGACTTCATTTCACATATAATTGGCTACAGCAATACGAAGAATCAGTAGGCTACCTTTGCAAACTCTGGACGTTGGTCGTAGGTTGTGTAGTGCCACGCCATCCCTTTTTTGAGCATCACCTTCTGTGGGTGGAGATGAAAATGAATGAGGAATTGCACAGGAAAAAGTGGAACTGACGACATAGTGTGATTACGGTAGCGGCTCAACGAACATGCTGGTATGTAATCTCTAGAAGCCATTGCTGATATGGTAAATTTGCAATTGTTATTCCAGCTCAATTGGCGGGCTTTGGCTCATCCAGCCTGACCTCCCCCAAAGCACTAAGCTATTCGGGTTCAGCTGTCTGCCAAAGCCCAAACATGAAGCGATATTTCAGTGTAGAAAAGAAATCGATTGAGCGGTAAAGCCAGTTTGATTCATCAGTCTTTATCCAAGCATTTTAGGTTAGTTAATTCATCTCTCCCTGCCTTGGCCTGGTTGAAGTTCCTGAATAACTACTCGTAGGCTGTTGAAAAATACTTGTCAAAAAGTCGAGGCTAGGGAGAAGTCGGGTCTACCTGCACAAAGATGCCGTTGCAGTATATATCTCCTACGCACCGGCCATATTGATCTTCTTCATACACAAGAACTCTCAAACACTTCCCTTGAACAATCTTTGCGAGCTCCTCCTTAGCCTCTTTGCCGTATGGCATGTCACCCTCTGGAGCATCTATCCCCCTGTTTCATAAGGCAATAGTTCTAGGAAGAATACAGAGACGTGTTTGTCAATCGGAATGCGTCAAATGCCTAGTTTTACCTGAGCCTAATTCGGTACTTCCGAGCAAGGACTTCCTCATTCTGAACTTTGATAAACCTGCAGATAGACAGCTATGATCAACCAGTGAATTACTCGTGTAGGGAGAGAAGAAATGCGACGGATGATGATCGTGACTGTTCGTAAGTGATCAGGATAGCACACCGATATCCTGCGTCCACAATACTTTGGCGCAGTGCATCTGCTTGATCGTAGTCCCTCCGAGCACGGGCTTCTGATCTTTCGATAACCGTGATCTGGACTTCTTGAGGGACCAAGCGCGATTCTCTCGGATCGGAAGTGCTAACGTAAACGTTGACCCCGTCCCCATCTACCACACCTCTTGCATCCACCTGGTAAAAGTTTACTGAAGATATTCAGAAGATTGTACGACAGCTGTTTTTGTTGTGAAGTTCACTCTGAATCTAGAGATGATTTGTTCATGGATTGTACATCTAAGGAACTTTGGGCAAATGTTTATGGAAGATGTGCTGTGGTTACATCTTCCCAGATTTAGGATGGCGAGTTCAAATCTGATTTGTCAAGACTTGAAGGGCAAAGCCCTCCCTATCAAAAATTTTCGAGGTTGTCTGGGGCGCCACGAATTATCATACTGGGGTGCCAGGAATAAGACGATACATGTAAGCTGCTGCTCTTTTAAGTTTATCAATGGAAATTGCAGAAAAAAGAGGATATTCAGAAGATGCTACAGAGCAAAAACATAGAAAGAGATCATGGCATGTTGAGGAAGTTTTGGGTTCATAACTGGAATCGTGTGAAGCTCATACGCTACTCCGGCGGTGGACGGCCTACAGCAATGGCCGTATAGGAATCCGAGGGCGTTTCCCATTTCTGGGCTTCAAGCTCTCTGATAATTTTGAAGGCCTGGCGACGATGGAGAAGGACGAAAGAAAGAAGCTCAGAGGGAGAGAGAGAGAGAGAGAGAGAGAGAGAGAGAGGAATTTTGCAGAGAATAATGAAGGCCGAAGCAGGGGTCGGATGTGGTGGGAAAACACTGTTGATTGATGATGTTTGACTTTTCTCCTTTTCTGGGGACAGACGAAACTTCTCACAAGCTTGTGTTTTCTCAAAAAGAGCATCGACGGGAATGTAGAGAGTGACGAATAATGTATAGAAGGTGGACACGTGTCTCGTTCTTATTTGTTGGTAGCATGCAACGTACTAACATGGTCCAGCTACATTATTGGGGGACATGCTCTTCGTGACTATTTTAGGTCAAGCGTAACGCAATCATGGCTTCCTTGACCTTTTGCCTCTTTTTCCCCTTCGATGACGGAGTGGAGTTCTCTTAGAAGACGCAAACTATGGATCAAGCCTCCATTTTGATCCTAATACTTTTTTTTTTTTATAATGAAGTAGGGACTTTAGTTCAAGTTGTAATTTTAACATAAGAGTGCATTTGTTCGAGGAAAAGTATTTTATGTGAATCTATTTTTCAGATTTTCACCCATTCGATTCCCAAAAATGATTTGTCAACCAAAAACATTTTTCGGTTAAAGAAAAAAATTTATGTATGATTTAAAAAATTAAGAAGGTGAAACACTCTCCACCAAGGCCAGGAGAGGAAGGAAGAAGGAAAAAGAAAAATAAAAAATGGAAATAAAATAAAAATATTTAAAAATTCGTTTTTTTTTTTGGCCTAAGATAAAGTTATGACATTAAAATCATTTTCCAAATGAGATAACCTTTTGGCTGCCAATAACTAAGAGGGATGTCCAATGTGATTTTCAGTCCGCTCTTTTCACGTGAATTGTTATCTGTATGATCAAAATTTTTTTGCAATACAAGCAACCTCGCTGTGTTTCTTTTTCCACTAGTAGTCCGGCTTTAGTCACTG
The DNA here is from genome assembly GCA_016097605.1 of Eucalyptus guilfoylei. Taxonomy (NCBI): domain Eukaryota; kingdom Viridiplantae; phylum Streptophyta; class Magnoliopsida; order Myrtales; family Myrtaceae; genus Eucalyptus; species Eucalyptus guilfoylei. Next base: position 1,527,573 of record CM027869.1, read on the forward strand.
TCGTGGCATATAATGTCCCTGATATATGAAACCTGTCAACAAGTCCTGTATTGCTAATTCTTTTCGGGGGCCTGGTCATTTGGTTTCCATTTCCTATTTATGTATTTTAAGCTTGCTCTTCTTGTCTTGTGGACGTAATTTTCAGTTTACAAAGAATTGGTGGATTAGAGCTTCTTTATCCCTCGCTTTGAATAGGATAAAAACAAAAATGAATTAATTTCGTATTAGTCAAGGAACTACCTAGCTAGTTGAAATTTAATTTTACGAAGGTTATGGGAAAAGCGAGTGATAATGTGTGTTCTTCACGCAATGTACACGTAATACTTCCATTTCTTAATTCTCCTTTTACGCTTAGCCTTGAATATATAAAGAAAAATTTGAGTCGGTTTGCTTTGATTTTTCTTGGACATTTTGGTATTAGGCCAATGAGATCGACCGGTTCCCTGCATAGGCCCATTCCGGGACCTGGGAAAAGCCCCTAAATCTCTGGTGGTTTCGTTGTTGTTTTGCTTAGCCATTTAGATAATCAGAGCTACTGACACCCAGTAAAAAATTAAAGAGACTGAATTGGTAAATGCAAAATAGGTTCAAATTCAAAACTCAATGAGTGAGATGCCAGAATTACCAGTAGGGATGGTCAGGTAAATCACAACTGTTGCTAGAGTGATATTGGCAAATGTCTTGTTTGAGATCCAATATATCAGAACGGTGTGCAGAAAGCACATCTCTTTGGTGTGTTCCACACTTATCAGCGGCATATAGAGCTTTCGCTTCAAATTATTTGGTTATATATAGCCCTCGATCGTGAAAGTTTGACATGAGTATCTTGGAGAAGAAATGGGAAGATTTGAATGTTTATGAGATTCAATTACTTCTTGGACTGTGGGGTTTGAAAATGCAACCCATAACCCTTCTAATAAGCCGTGAATCGGCTGCACTTGATGTCACAGCTTCTCATATGGCTCATGGCTGCTCTGTGTAGCTCTTTAATTCAGAACAGAATTTCCCTAGTCAACTGCTTCACAGGCCGATCCATTCGTGCATTCAAAAGAATGGGAACGAAGTGAAAGGGTTGAGAAGAGTACGCAGGAGGAGTCAGCAGATGCTCAATATCATCGTTTGATCATGGAATCCCACGAAATAGTCTGCATTTGCATCCATCCGAGGATGTCTAGTGGTAAACCAAGTCCCATATATTTCACGATCTTGGCAAAGTCTAGGCCATTTAATGGTAGCCTCGATGAGGTGTAATTCACCGATACAGGCTAGCTATGTCTTGTTTGCCCTCACTGTTGAGTGAATGTTTCGCAGGTCCAACAGCAGATAGCTTCACGATTAAGGGTGAAGGTATAGGGAAAAATATGCACGGTAAATATTAAATAATAGCAGATAAAAGTTTCCACAGGTAAATGTCATGATAGGGTCGCATCACCTTTGTACAATATCTCAGTAAATTATAGCGGACAAAATATTTAATTATAGCATCTCGACGTACACATTCAGCCAATTGGTGGGATGCCTTGGCTCTCCTTGTTTGACAGTTCCCTCTGCAAACGGTGCCGATTTTAAAATTCTCCCGTTACAAGACTTGAGGACTAGTAGCTCACACGCATGTTTATTTGATTCGATGCCGAAATCTAAAGCCTTATCATGATATTAGATTACAATCTGCTCAGTTTTGGATCTCTAGTCAATGGACTACAGCATCAGACATGTCCCTAAAACGACGTTCCATGTCTAAAGCACAATCTACTTGTTTACTGCTCATATCAGCAGCGGTGATAGCAGAACAACCGGCATCATGAAACAGTAAGGTCCTGAGTTCAGAAGAGTTTAATCGTATTATACGTAACTAACTTCAAGAAACTGACGATTCTCTCATGCAACCCTTGTAAAGAATGGCGACTGCACGCGAAGGTCTTCATTAAACTATGGAGCCACCACCACTAATTTCATCCTTGGGACATTGCATGAAATGTCTTTCCGTTGAAATTCATGCACCTTTTGGCACAGCATTGCACGCAGAGCCATGTTAAAGTCTGGTCTCCCCAAGTTGCGAATTGAAGGGCGATCTCTTCTTATTTGCCTTAGAATCCACGCACACCGAATTGACTCCTTTAATTAATCATAGAAATTATAAATAAAAAAGGGCATTTTGTTTTCTCTCTAATTAATTAAGTAATCCCCTTCTGAGTTGTCTTAAAGGGTCAAACAAATGAGCGACTGCGGAGGTGGAAGGAAGGCATCTGAGTTTGCCTATTGAAAAAAATTTGACCTCAAGACTCCCCTTTGCAAAAAAAAAAAAATATGAGTGGTCGCTCGAGAGAATGAATGGCCAAATGTGCATATACAATGTACAAATTGAACGTGCACAGACTTTTGCAATCTAAGTGCGAAGGCCCAACTAAAAAAGGTGGGGATTAAGCTTAGTTGTGCACTCACATGTTCATCAACCAATCCATCATTTGTTTATACCTGTCCAGATCACTGATTGTCCGCCAGGAGTAGTGCGGGAGAGCTTGTCTCATTCATCATGATCAAATGCGTATTATTTATAGGCCATGTCATGCGTCTCTCTTCACAGAAAGTGTGATTTTGAGTGTGAAGATATGAGATATACTCAATGTCACTCTCTGACACTGTAAGCTTTCAAAGTAACCATCAGCTTGTACTTTGCTAATGTCAACTGAAAATGATAGATTGGGAAATCTAATGAAGAGGCCGCAAAAAATAGCTTAATGGATAAGGCTTGTGCGAAAAAGATCTATTTTGAGGCTCAAATTACATCGAACAAGTTTCTAAATCCAACATACGATAGTGCTCGAAACAAGCTTTCGAAAGATTTCTTATGGCACTATTTAGGATATCAAATTGCTTGGACTATAAAAGATCGAGGAGGTTTTAGTTCTCGGCACGTGTCTGCCTATTCAATTTCTGTCAATCCACGATAGTTCAAAAGCACTTGTAAGATTGCCCACATGAAATAGTCCACTAAAACGAAAGATAAGATTAAGCTTGGAGGTCCAGCGCGTTGGATTTGCATGCTTCAAACTTTCGCGATGTTAACTTCTAGTGTCCCTTCAGTTTAGAAGAGTATTAAAGGTAAAATTGGAAAACATGTTTCCCAACAGTTTGAATTGTAGAATAAGTGCATGCTCATCTTAGGGTTTTAGTACACTTTGTACGCACTCCTCCAAAGGCTGATTATACTTGGAATTCAACGTCTAGCGAACTCATCCACCTTCTTTGACCGTGGAGTCGTCCTTTGGTCTAGAACCATGCACGTTTGCTGCATCATCTCGCTGAACTCGATTCTGTACTTTGTCATTTTGCATGACATTTTATCTTGGTATTTTCAAAAGATGGCGCTCATTTCGAAGAAGAGGACACTTGGGCAAGAAGATAGGCATACGTGCGCACACAAAAAACAAGATTTCATCTTCAACAAGAATGTGCACCCCGAGATCGATTTTAATGGAATTCTGTATACCAACATAGTGACTTGGCCCCATGACAAGCTCCCTTAGAGATTGAGAATCCATTAAACGGTCAATGAACTTAACCCTATGACCATCCTTGGGAATTGAGAAGAGAAGTACGACCATATATTTTGCGTCGTTCTCAAATTAATTATTTTCCTCAAAAATTATTTTCTAGAAAATATTTTCCAGAAATGTTAAGTTTTCCATAGATATTTTCCAAAAATGACGTGTTTGTTTCATAAAAAACTCAATAATAAAGAAAAATGCTCTCTGCAAAAGTATTCACAATAAATACGGTTGATTTTCCTTTATTTGGTGATATATGATTAAAAATGTTTTCAGATATTTGGACTTTATTAAAAATGATTTCAACCTCATGACTTTATTCAGACAAAAAAAATTGAATTTTTAAATCATTTCTATTTTAAAAAAATTGAAAATTTATTTTTATTTTGTCTTTTCTTTTTTCCAAAAGAGTCGAATTTTAATTTTCTTAATTTTCTTTCCTTTTTCCTCTTTCCTATGTCGTGATTAGCTAATAGCAGCAACAACCTAGCTTGAGCCAATTGTCCACATTCGTCAATGATGAGGGACTCTCTAGACTTGATGAGAATTCAAAATCTAAAGGATCTTGAGAGAATGTTTTACTTCATCCTTTATGAATTCTATCAGAGCAGCGTTAACTAGAAGTTTAGTATTGAGATAATCCCCTTAATAATCCCAAGATACATCAGTGTTATCATATGGCCAAACTCCTCGAGGAAATGTGATTAGTCTCACAAAGGACTCGCTTGATTTCTCTATACTCTCTTGAATTGGCTCCAATACAATATGAGAGCATTTTACAAAGCTTGGCAAGAATGTCTTGAAATTTATAGGTTGAAACTCCTATGTCCACTAGGTACCAAGAAACATTGCTGTTTGGTTTGACAAACACCCATGGTCTGTAAAAGAAAATGATTGTGTATAGCTCTAGATCTAGCTTGCATGCCCTTACTTGTTTTGTGAAGAAGGCTTTCGATGCTTCTAAAGGTTTAAACCAACAAAGCATTTTTGCAAAATAGTGGTACTTCCCACAATCACCAATTTCTTGGATTGCTTGGCTAATAATGCTTGGCATTTTGGCTGTTAGGAACTAAATGATAAAAGTATGACAATTAAATGCTTACCAGTAAAGCCATTTGAGTTTTTCTGAAAATTCATCATCTAGAGAAAAGTCAAAGGATGAATAAACGGATAGTACGGATGCATGCCATTTAATTGAAGACTTACCCCCACATATTTTTTGAAGATTTTAGCTTGGCATTCCCACATAAGGTGTTTGAGATTAGCAAAGAGAGTACTCCAGCACTTCAAGAGGATAGGGTTGGGTCGCAAGGCAATGAGTCCGAGGTGAGGTCTTGTCTCGCCAACCGGCGCCTGTAGCATGTCGTCGACTGTTGTCAAGATTGACAATCAGTGGAGGAGGGAGAAGGAAAAGGAAAAGGAAAAGGGAAAAAAAAGCAAAAATAAAATAAAATATTAAAAAATTTGAGAAAAGCAATTTCAAAAAGTATTTTCGGTTGACTGATCATTTTTTGCAAACTAGACAAAATGAAAGTCCATTAAATCAATTCCTGGAAAACACTTTCCCTTGTACAAATGCACCAATAACAGTGTTTAATCGAAGCCACACCTTCACAACCCATGGAACAAACGGAATCTCGTGCATTCGATCCTTCACTGATCTTACGTGATCAATATGGCTAAGGCCGTTCCAGCTTCAGAACTAGAATAGCATACATATTACATACAATAGATGATAAAGCATTTCTTTGTCCACATCAGTCGGAAAGCTATAAGTAGATTGTAGTCCCTGTACATCACCACTTGCCCAACTGCATTTCCCCAGAACGGCAGAGGCTGAATCGGATTCGAGTGAAGTCATCTCCCCTCTCGTTTATTTTTCTTCCTCCAGTTCCATGGCTTCTCAGGGTTTGGTGAAGCCCACAAACCTACGCGCTCTGCCCGTGCATTCTTCTGGCACTGCTCATGCAACATTCAAAAGACAGACTTCAACATCACATATGTTGGAAAATACGAATAAAAAGGAACAATCAAGTCGGATTTTGGGGTGTGATATTATTTTATTTAAGGATTTATTTACCCCACAATGTTGCTAATATTCACCGGTAAATATCCTCCAAAATACAACAAAATCTTAAATGATAATATTATATAGCAATTCTAGCATTTCTCTAAAGTTTTTCTAGGTAACAATCAAAAGAATGACTATAGTTTTGAAAAGAAAACTCGAAATGAATTCATACTCGTTCACCCAAAAACTGAGATATTTATATATAAATTAGTCTTAAAGAACATATGTAACTCTTCGTGAAAGATTGAAAAGTGAACGAATGTATTCTTTTGGAAGAAGTTGCAAAATAAACAAAGGTGTCCATTCGGAAGAAACTGAAAATGAACAAATGCAATCTTTCAAGAAAGGTTGCAAACTGAGCGAGTACATTTCCAAAGTTGTATTGAAAAGACACAAATATAAAAATTCGAAATAATAAAAATATTTTTAATTTTAATAAATAAAATTTCGAATTTTCATAATTTCCAAAAATTCTTAATAAACAAAAACAAACTTGAAACTAATAAAAGTTAATAAGATAATTGTACGGAATAGAATAAAAATAAAAGAGGTTAGTGTTAATTAAACCGCGGGCGCATAAACATGCAAAGTGTGCCTAATAATTTTATACCCACATGCGAGTATTATGGGTCTAACCCACACCCAATTTTTTTCTTTAAATACATTAAAAAAACCCTCATACTTATTAACCGGCACATCTCTTCCTTTCCTATGTGGGATTCTTCGTTTATTTTACAAGCAAACTTCCAAGAACATAAAATCGGAAACAGAAATACGAAGAATCAGTAGGCTACCTCTGCAAGCTCTGCACGTTTGTCGTAGGCTTTGTAATGCCACGCCATCCCTTTCTTGAGCATCAACTCCTGTGGTTGGAGATGAAAATAAATGACGAACTGTATAGGAAAAAGTGGAACCGACCACAGGGTGCGATAACAGAAGCGGCTCGATAAACATGCTGGTGTGTAATCGCTAGAAGCCATTGTCGATATTGTAAATTCGCATTTGCTATTCTTTCTCAATGGGTGAGCTTTGGCTCCTCCAGCCTGACCTCCCCCAAAGCATTAAGCTATGGTTCAGTTCAGCTGTGTGCCCAAGTCCAACCACGAAATGAAGTTACAGTCTAGAAAACAAAAGAGGAGAACGATCGAGCGTAAGGCCAGTTTGATTCATCAGTTTTTGTCCAAGCACGTTGGGTCATTTAACGCGTCTTTCTGGCCCTGGCCTGATTAAATTTCCTGACTGATGACTTGTAGGCCGTTGAATATACTCGTCAAAAAGTCAAGGCTAGGGAGAACTCGGGTTTACCTGTACAAAGTCGCCGTTGCAGTATATATCTCCCACGCTCCGGCCATATTGATCTTCATCATACACGAGAACTCTCAAACACTTTCCTTCAACAATCTTTGTGAGCTCGTCCTTAGCCTCTTTACCGTATGGCATCGGACCTTCTGGAGCATCTATCCCCCTGTTTCATAAGGCAATAGTTCTTGGAAGAATAAAGAGAAAAAATTGCCAATTGGAATGCGTCAAATACCTAGTTTTACCTGAGCCGAATTCGGTACTTCCGAGCAAGGACTTCCTCATTCTGAACATTTATTACCCTGCAGATAGACAACTATGATCAGCTAGTGAACTACTCGTGCAGGGGTAGAAGAACTGTGACAGATGATGACCATGACTGTTCATAAGAGATCAGGATAACACACCGATATCCTGCATCCACAATACTTTTGTGCAGTGCATTTGCACGAGTGTAGTCCCTCTGATCACGGGCTTCTGATCTTTCAAGGGCTGCAATCTGGACTTCTTGTGGGATCGAGCATGATTCTCTCGGATCAGAAGTGCTAACGTACACGGTGATGCCATCCCCATCTGTCACAGATCTTGCGTCAACCTGGTAAAAGTTTGACGGAAGATATTCAGAAGATTGTATGACAGCTGTTTTCGTTGTAAACTTCACTCTGATTCTAGAGACCATTTGTTCATGAATCGTATGAAAGCTAAGATACTTTGGCTGATGCTTATAGAAGACGTGGTGTTATTAGATCTGTCCAGAGTTGGGATAGCGAGTTGGAGTTGGATATCTTGTCTAGAATGCACAATGATGTGTAGTATAGATTCAGTGACGTTAAGCTAACAAAATTTGTGTTGCCTCGATACTTGGAGGTCTGTAGGAACTGGAACTCGTTATAGTTGCTGTACTAGCAGCTGATGATACTGATGTTACACTTGCAGCTGCTGGTGCCATGTAGTAGCAGCTCTGCAGCTGCTTTAAGTTAATCAATGAAATGTATGCTTACATAGCAAAACAGTTGAAGAAATTCAGAAGATGCTACAGAGTAAAAATATACAAAGAGACTATGGAGTGTCGAGGAAGTTTTGGGTTCCTAACTGGAAGTGTGTGAAGCTCAAACACCACTCCTTGAGGCAATGCCACTGAAACTTCGGCTGTGGTCTCAACCGGGGTGGGAGCAAGAGGCAGGCCATAGAATTTCAACAAACCCTGTCGCGTCAGATGAAAGTGCAACAGCCAAAAATTAGATAAGGTAATAAACAATCAGCTCCTTAATTCCCCTGAGGATAATGGGCGCGAAAAACTAACGAAAAAATCCAAGATTTTCACTCATCTTTGGTTGATTTACCTCAACATCAGCCTTCGGGTGTTTCTTCAGGGTTTGGAGAACGAGCCTTGATGCTTCTTCAGGTGTTTTTGGAGGTGGATTTGATGCTCTCCATGCCACTAGTAGCTTTTTATAACTTCGTTTTCATCAAACAATGGCAGCAACAAAAGAAACATTTGCACGCAGGATCATGAAGTCAAAGCGAATTTCTTCAGGAGAGAGCAGAATCCCATTTCAAGAAACATAAGTACCGTAACTGTAAAGTGAATCAACTTACCAACTAGCTTGAGCTTTCTTTTCAGAATCCACATGGTTGCTTAGCCCTTCAGGAACCTTCAGACACTCTCAAACAGTATAAGAAGGGAATAAAAAGGAGAGGAGAAAAGAGCTGCGCGGAATTTCCTCTTACTCCCATCGCAAGCCCGAAATGAGAGTGACCGACCAGTCACCATGATCAGGTAAAAGAGCTTGCCTGGCGGTTGATTTCGAAGTTGAACAGGTCTTGCGCGAGAGCCGAGACACCGACGGTCGCGGCGGAGACGCCGTGAGGGCCGAGAGAGTCGGAGTCGGGAGAGTCGGTGTCGCCCAAGACGGACGGATGCCAACAAAAGCCATACACGAATTTGATGGCCTTATTCAAAAGATTCATCTCTGATAGCTTGAAGAGCGTCGCCGATGGAGAAGGAAGGAAAAAAGCAAGAAAGAAGGCAGCGAAGACTAAGAGGAGAGAGTGAACCTTTTGCAGACCATGACAAAGCCAAAGCGGGAGTTGGTTTCGGAAGAAGAGCCGTCGATCGGAGCCGGTCATACCAAGACACGTGGCTTGTTGACGTTGACGTTGACTTCCTGCTTGGAGGAGGAGACGGATGAGGCGAAAGCAGACGCGTGGCTTATTCTTATTTGTTGAGAGTGCAAATTTTTGCCCAATCTGCTCCGGCTTGATCATGGTGAAGATGCTGTGCGATGATGTTTTATCTTATCAGGTTGAGAGTAACAAGACCATGCCTTCCTCAATTTTGTTCTTTATTTTTTATTGTCCCTTTAATGGCAAAGCGAAATTGAATGAGACATCACACAAACATGTTCTCGTGATTTGAGGACAGATTTTCGACCCGTTTTCTCTTTCTTCATGGTCAGAAGTGGATATACCCACTTATGTCTTAATTAAGTCTTGACATCGTTCATACATGCAAATTCTCTTTGGTTCTAATCTGCTTTGAATAAGTTTGGTTTGGTATGGATTGCTTAAGAGCGCGTTTTTGAAGAGGAAAATGTTAAATAGTCTATAGGATCTTATATTTTTATCTTGTTCTAAGGATAACACTTTAGTTATGGGATCTCCATTTCGGGAGAGCATAAAGCTACGAAAACACCTCTATAAAATAAAAGACCACACCTTCCATTTAAATTCTAAAACTAAACAAAATGATAATAGAGATTTTTGTGGGTAGGCCTCAATCTATAATCAAATGAAATGAGTTTATAAATGAAAATGGGAAAAGATTATTGTATTGAATGGACTCCTTCAATACCAATGATTAGATAATGACTTATCATTATTTCGAGTAGGAGAATCCAATAGCCCATTCCTCCCATAAATTACTGTTTTCCATGTTTTTATGGAGAGAGAGACTGTGTAAAGATCTCAAATTGCTATCAAATTAAGTTACGAGCATTATGGCTAGGGGGTCCCAGCCTCTTTTCACCGTCAGTCCATTCGATCCTACGATCATTAAGCTTGTCCGTGAACTTAGTTCTCAAGAAAGCTCAAAAAAAAAAAACCTTAGTCCTCAAGAAATGAGCTGACAAGTGGGATCAATAAAGGTCATTTGCCCCCAATTCCTGCCAGATTCATCCCTTTAAGGCACGTGTCCTTTTCCATGGGTGTTTCAGCACTGGCGTTGTGTGCCATTGCCATTAATGCCATTCGTTCGAGATCCCTCCAATGTTTGGCTGGTGGGCCCCAAAAAAAGAAAAGTTTGAAACCTCAACAAAAGAGAACAGTAGAAGCTTCGACCTTTTAAGAGAGAGACTGAGAGCTTTCCGGGAGAGAGGAAAAAGGAAAGAGGGAGAGAAAGAAAAAGGAAAGAAAAGAAAGGACAAAGAATAAAGGGGGAAAGCGGAAAATTTTCGTGTGCTCACGAGTCAAGCCGACTCAATATTTTATAGCAATGCTCGGTAAGTGCTCGCGTCTCGCATTCATTTAATCGGAGTAGTTTTGGATTTAAGACTTGAAAGTCAGAATTATATAAATTTTAAATCATAAAGTGTAATTTTTTGAGTCATTGAGCTGCATATATACAGATATATTATACATATATACACACATATAAATGATGGTTTAGGATGTTGTGAAATTGTAGGATTTTACGGAACTTGATTTGATCTTACAGTTTGCTTAAAACAAAATTTTAGAATTTTTCACGCACGATGGACAATGCATGTCCAGCTACTTCGAGGCCATATTTCGTCGATTTTCGGCTTGATTTTGAGTCGGCTAAAATAGGGCTTCTTGTAGTATGTTGAAAAGGTTTTCTATTGACTATAAGTACAATTGAAATGGGATTCGATGGAAAGAGTTATGACATGACAAAATTTCACACTCAAGCTCCGCGATACGAACGGCTTGAGTAATCGCTTTGGGTGAGCGATTTGTTAGGGTATGGGAGTCGTTTTATAAGCGTTGAAGCTTAGGTTAGTCGAGTCATAGTTAAGGTAACATTTGCTCAATTCTAACAATATTTCTCGCTTATTTAATAAGATTGCAAGTTTGACGGTTTGAATAATCTTTGTCATTTGAACGTAAGTATTCCCATGTGAGTGGTGTTATTTCTTTTTTGAATTTACAAACTCATATTTTTGAAAATGAAAAGTATGAGGTATATTATATGCAAATTGTGATTTGGCTAAAAGGCAAAAGTAATGGATCGAGCATTTACTACTTTTTATTCATTTGAGAACGGTTTAAGGAACGTGTTATGGAAGGTGTTGTGAAAGTTTAAATGTGTGTATTACGATGAGAATTGATTTATGGAATGGGTTCTTGGATGATTTGGAAAACATTCAACGAGAAAAACGTTTCAAAATGTTACTAGTTTATGAAATGAATTCTGTAATAGTGTGAGAAATATATTCTGTCTAATGAACGGAGTTGGGAAAGAGGATATAGTTCGGGTCTGCGAAACCTTTTTGAGAAGGAATTGCGTTGACTTGATTATGGTTTATGAAAGGTGATTTTATTCAATACGTGAAATCGATTTATGTTGCAGATTCTAAATTGAGTTTGTGGAGAGAATTGATTTATAAAAGTTATGATTTGGTTTGTGAAGCCAATTGTGATATAGATTGAAAAAGGTATATATATATATTCTCAATTATTTATATATATGTATATATACAGTGGGTTGACCAATCCTAAAGTTTTAGGATAGGGGACTAACTCGCATAGTGTAGGATTTAAGGGTTGTAGGACTGGGAATTGACCTAATCCCCCTTAGAATCGAACCAGGACCGGTCGGTTCTAGGTTGATCTTGAACTATTGCTCACCTCTAGTGAGGGTGAGTACTGTGAAATAGGTTGAAGTCCTAGCTTGTGTTGAGGGTAACCTCATCTGGATTTGGGCGAGGGTTGCCAAGTATAGATAAAAAGAAAAGGAAAAAGAGAAGAAAAAAGAAAAAAAGAATAAAAATTTTGATTTCTTTTAAAAAAATTATCTATATCAATGCCAACTAATAGTGAGTCTGGTTAAAATTGATTGAACAGACTCAATTGACAAAATGTAAAAAATAAATAAATTAAAATATAAAAAATTTATAACTTTTTGGACAATTTACCTTCTAAAACTGCAACTAGGCTGAGCGAGTTGCAGAAAAGTGAAGCTTTGAGTGGCTGAGTAAAGATGGAGGTTAATGGAAGTTAATAGGGATGATAACGGAAGGGTTCATTGGCATGCACAAGGTTCGGATCGTCCTTTCGTAGAGGAGAAGTTGGAGATTGGAAGAACGATCTGACTCCAAAAATGGCGAAAAGCCTCCATAAGATTACTCGGGAGAAATGGGTTAGATTGGGTCTAGAGTCGAGGTTACTTGCTGAGTAAGCCGAATTGATGCCCGACGATCGACTTGATGACGGGGAAATGGAATTTGCCTGCATCTCTTGATAGTAGAGTTCATCCTCATCGTTACAAATGAAAAAGACAGAAGCAGGTGTCCTAGTACGTTCTAGGGATATGGACGTAGATAGATGATGACGCGGACGCAAGTACGTTAATATCAACATGTTCAGTAGGAAAAAACTGTGGATTGATGACGTTGACTTTTTCTTTTCTTTTCGGGGGACAGGGAAATTACTTACGAGCTTGTGTTGTGTTAATTAAGAGCGTACACGGGAAATAAAAGAGAGACAAATGAGAAGAAAGTGGACACGTGCCTCGTTCTTATATGTTGACAGCATGCAATTTACCAACGTGATCCAGCTCCGGGAAGATGCTCTTACGTGACTTTTTCGGGCTGAGCGTAACGCAAACATGGCTTCCTTGACTTTTTGCTTTTCTCCCATTTGACGAGGGAGTGAAATTGCACTGAGTGGAGTTCTCTTAAAAGACGCAAACTTTTGATCGAGTCTCCATTTTGATCCAAATAAATTTTTTATAATAAAATATCGACTTTGATTCGAGTTGCAATTCTGACTTAGGATGCGTTTATTTGGAAAAATAGAGGAAAAATATTTTTCCTCTAGAAAATATTTTTAGGAATATGATTAATATTTATTTGTTTGGTGATATATGATAAAAACGTTTTTAGATGTTTGGATCTCACTGAAAAATCATTTCAATCTCATTGACTTTATCACAGACTAAAAAAAAAATCGAATATTTAAAATATGTTTTAAAAATAATTAGAATTTTAAATTAATTTTAAATTTCTCTTTTTTCTTTTCTTTCCTTCTCTTTTTCCTCCTTCCTCCACCATCGGTCATGCGCAAGTTTGAGCTCATCGGTCTGAAGTGAGCTTAAGCCTCGCCATGTCTGAAGAGCTTGAGGGCCAACTCACAAGGTGGTGAGGTCGAGGCGTGAGCTCGTCGGACATGACAAGGTCGAGCCTTGCCTAAGGCCGACAAGGTCACACCTTGTCTACTAGTGCTTGTAGCCTGTCACCTACCGTCATCGAGGCCGACGACTAGCGAAGGAGGAAGAAGGAAAAAAAAAGAAACAACAAAATATTTAAAAATTGAGATAAACAATTTTGGAAAGTGTTTTCATCTCTTTAGTTTTAAAAATTCACTTTCCTAAATTTATGCATGAAAGTATTTTTGTTTGACTAGCCTTATTTCACGAATCAAACTAGAGAAAGTCCAGAAAATTAATTCCTAGAAAACACTTTCCCCCAAACAAACGCACCCTAAATTTAATTCTATCTTGTAAAAAAAAAAAACAGATTTTAGCTTGGGTCTCAATTTTGGCCTAAATATATTTTTCTCTAGTAAAAGTGCTTGAACTTTTAATGTAACCGGTCGCAATTTATTAATTGAGGGATCAAATTTCCCTCAATTAATAAAAAAATTCAAAAAATTTAAAATTAAAATAAAAAATTGCCATGTCGATTTCGCCGGACAGCCGGCGTCCACATCAGTCCGGCCGACCGGTCAATTTTGGCCGGATAAACTAAACTGACACAATTGTAAAAGGTTTAAGACTAAATTGACTTTAAAAAAAAGTTTATGACTGAATTGGCACAATTACAATAGGTTTGGACTTTTTTCGTTGCAAAATTCATTCTAAATCTAAAGATGATTTGTTCGTGGATTGTACATCTAAGGAACTCTGGGCCAATGTTTGTGGAAAATGTGCTGTGGTTACATCTGCCCAGATATAGGACAGCCAGTTCAAATCTGATTTGTCAAAACTTGAAGGGTAAAACCCTCCCTATCAAAATATTCGAGGTAGTCTGGTGCGCCACGATTTATCAATGGAATGCTTGCGCTCTCACGTGGCAGAAAAAGAAGACACTCAGAAGATGCTACAGAGCAAATGCATAGAAAGAGATCATGGAATGTTGAGGAAGTTTTGGGTTCATATCTGGAATTGTGTGAAGCTCATACGGTACTCCGGCGGTGGACGGCCCACAGCAATGGCCGTATAGGAATCCGAGGGCGTTTCCCATTTCTGGGCTTCAAGTTCTGATGATTTGAAGGCCTGGCGACGATGGAGAAGGACCAAAGAAAGAAACTCAGAGAGAGAAAGAGAGAGAGAAGAATTTTGCAGAGAACGATGAAGGCCAAAGGAGGTGTCGGATGTGGTGGGAAAACACTGTTGATTGATGACGTTTGACTTTTCTCCTTTTCGGGGGACAGAGAAATTACTTACGAGCTTGTATTGTATGGTATTGAGAGCATCGACGGGAATGCAAAGAGAGACCAATGAGTGGAAAGTGCACACGTGTCTCGTTCTTACTTGTTGACAGCATTCAATGTACCAAGGTGATCCCGCTACATTATCGGGGGAGATGCTGTTCGTGACTATTTTAGGTCGAGCGTAGCGCAATCGTGGCTTCCTTAACCTTTTGCCTTTTTTCCCTTTGATGATGGAGTGGAGTTGCATGGAGTGGAGTCCTCTTAAAAGGCGCAAGCTTTAGATCAAGCCTCCATTTTGATCCCAATATATATATATTAAGTAGCGACTTTAGTTCAAGTTGTGATTTTAACATAGCGTGCGTTTGTTTGAGGAAAAGTGTTTTTCGAATATTCATTTTTTAGACCTTCACCCGTTTGATTGGGAAAAAATGACTAGTCAATCAAAAATATTTTCCGATTAAGAAAAATATTTATGTATAAAATTAGAAAAGTGAATTCTCTAATTTTAGAAGGTGAAACACTTTCCGCCTAGAGGGAGGAAGAAGGAAAAGAATACAAATTAAAAATTTGTTATATATATTTTTTTGCTTAAGATAAAGTTATGACATTGAAATCATTTTCCAAATGAAATATAAACACTAGAAAAAATTTTCAATCCCATATCACCAAACAAAAGAAAACTAACTATTTTACTCAAAAATGGTTTCCTAGAAAACATTTTCTAGAAATGTTATGTTTTCCATGAACATTTTTCAAAAATGGTATGTTTGTTTCATAGAAAACTTAATAACAAAGAAAAATGCTTTCTGCAAAAGTATTCTCAAGGAATACGATAGATTTTCCTTTATTTGGTAATATATGATTGAAAATGTTTTCAAATGTTTGGATTTTATTAAAAAATGATTTTAACCTCATGACTTTATCTCAAAAAAAAAATTAAATTTTTAAATAATTTTTATTTTAAAAAAATTCAAGTTTTTATTTTTATTTTGTCTTTTCTTTTTTTGCAAAAAAAAATTGTATGAAGGCCTTCCGCCTTCTTCCTTCAGCTGGGGCCGTGTTCACCTTGATTGGATTGGCTGTTGTTCGTCTAACGGTGGTGACCCCTCCTTGGTGTTTTGTGACTGTTTTATTTTCTTTGTTGTTTGTCCTTTGTTTTGGTTGTTTTGTCGAGGTTGGGTTCCTTTTGGCCATGCGTGGCCTCCTCTTTTCTCGTTTGCCTATTGTTAGGCTGTTATTCGCTTTGGCCGCTCTTGCGGAGTTCTTTTGCATCCGACTCCCTTCCACTCGTTTAGACTTATTACCTTTATGAGTGCAAGTTTTGTGGCGCCGGATCTTGTGTAAATGTTTGGCTCAAAGCTCAATATATTATTACTTCTGACCAAAAGAAAAAAAAATTGAATTTTTAATTTTCTTTTTTTTCTTTTCTTTTTCCTCTCCTTCCTCCGTTGTAACTAGCCGATGATGACCACAAGCTAGCTCGAGCCAGTTGTCCACATTCATCGATGATGAGGGGCACTCTAGACTTGATGACAATTCAGAATCAAAAGGATCTTGAGAGAATGGTTCATCTCATAGGTCTTGTGATGATGACGTCTGGTCTAGATTGTCCTTTCTGAATTCTATTAGAGTAGCGCTATCTAGAAGTTCAGTCTTCAGATAATCCCCTGAATAATCCTAAGATACATTAGTGTTATCATCTAGCCAAACTCCTCGAGGAATAACGTGATTAGTCTCACAAAGGACTTGCTGGATTTCCTCTACTCTCGTGAATTGGCTCCAATACAACATAAGAGCATTTTACAAAGCCTGGTAGGAACGTCTTGAGCTTTATAGGTCGAAACTCCTATGTCCACCGGGTACCTAGAAACATTGCTATGTGGTTTAACAAACACCCATGATCCGTAAAAGAAAATGATTGTGTACAGCTCTAGATTTGGCCTGCATGTCCTTAGTTGTTCTGTGAAGAATGCTTTTCATGCTTCTAAGGGTTCAAACCAACAAAGCATTTTTGCAAAATAGTGGTACTTCCCACAATCATCGAGTTCTCTAATTGCTTGGGTGATAATGCTTGGCGTTTTGGCTATTAGGAATTGAATGACAAAAGTATGACAATTAAATGCATACCAATAAAACCATTTGAATTCTTATGGAAATTCATCATTTGGAGAATAAGTCAAAGGATGAATATACGGATAGTACGGATGCATGCCAATTAATTGAAGATTCACCCCACATATTTTCTGAAGATTTTATCCTGATATTCGCACATGAGCTGTTTGAGATTATCAAAGAGAGTATGGGACTTGATTAGCTCTGGTACCTCTGGAGTATAGGGCTAGGTCGCAAGGCCGTGAGTTCAAGGCGAGGTCGTGCCTCATCGGCCAGTGCTTATAGCCTATCACCGGCTGTCATCAAGGTCAGCGACCAGCGGAGGAGGGAGAAGGAAAAAAACTAGGAAAGAAAAGCAAAAATAAAATAAAACATCAAAAAATTTAAGAAAAGCAATTTTAGATAGTGTTTTCGGTTGACTAGTTATTTTCTGCAAACCAAACATATATGAAAGTCCATAAAATCAATTCTTGGAAAACACTCTCCCCCATACAAACGCACCAATAATAGTGTTTATCATAGCCACACCTTCACAACCCATGGAACAAACGGAATCTCGCGCGTTCGATCCTTCACTGATCTTATGTGATCGATTTGGCTAAGGCCGTTCGAGCTTTGGAACTAGATTAGCATACATACAACAGAAGATAAAGCACTTCCTTCTCTAAAATCAGTCGGAAAGCTATGAGTAGATTGTAGTCCCTGTACATCACCAATTGCCCAGCCGCATTTCCCCAGAACGGCAAGAGGCTGAACCAGATTCGAGTGAAGTCATCTTCCCTCTCATTTATTCTTCTTCCGCCATTCCCATGGCTCCTCAGGGTTTGGTGAAGCCCACAAACCTACGCGCTTTGCCCGTGCATTCTTCTCGCACTGCTCATGCAACATTCAAGAGACAGACTTCATATCACATATAATCGGGAACAGCAATTCAAAGAATCGGTAGGCTACCTTTGCAAACTCTGCACGTTGGTCGTAGGCTTTGTAATGCCACGCCATCCCTTTCTTGAGCATCAACTCCTGTGGTTGGACATGGAAATGAACGACGAATTGTATACGGGAAAAAGTAGAACCGACAATAGAGTGCGATTACAGAAGCGGCTCAACAAACATGCTTGTACGCAATCACTAGAAGCCATTGTCAATATGGTAAATTTGCATTTGCTATTCCTGCTCTGTGGCGGGGTTGTGGCTCGTCCAGCCTGACCTCCCCCAAAGCATTAAGCTATGGTTCAGTTCAGCTGTCTGCCCGAGTCCAACCATAAAATGAAGTTTCAGTCTAGAAAACAAAAGAGAAGAGATCGATTGAGTGTAAAGCTAATCTCATTCATCAGTCTTTGTCCAAGCATGTTCGGTCATTTAACTCATCTTTCTCGCCTTGGCCTGATTAAATTTCCTAACTGATGACTCGTAGGCCATTGAATATACTAGTCAAAAAGGCTAGGGAGAACTTGGGTTTACCTGTACAAAGTTGCCGTTGCAGTATATATCTCCTAAGCTCCGCCCATATTGATCTTCCCCATACACAAGAACTCTCAAACACTTTCCTTGAACAATCTTTGCGAGCTCCTCCTTAGCCTCTTTGCCATACGGCATGTCACCCTCTGGAGCATCTATCCCCCTGTTTCATAAGGCAATAGTTCTTGGAAGAATAAAGAGAAATGTTTGCCAATTGGAATGCGTCAAATGCCTAGTTTTACCTGAGCCGAATTCGGTACTTCCGAGCAAGGACTTCCTCATTCTTAACATTTATCACCCTGCATATAAGCGACTATAATCAACCAGTGAATTACTCGTGCAGGGATAGAAGAAATGTGACAGATGATAAATGTGACTGTTTATATTGCAATCGGGATAACATACTGATATCCAGCGGCAATAATACTTTTGTGCAGTTCTTTTGCACGAGTTTTTTCCCCCTGAGCACGGGCTTCTGATCTTTTGAGGGCTGCGACCAGGACTTCTTGTGGGACCAAGCGCGATTCCCTCGGATCAGAAGTGCTAACATACACGGTGATGCCGTCCCCATCCGTCACACATCTTGCCTCCACCTGGTAAAAGTTTACTGAAGATATTCAGAAGATTGTATGACAGCTGAATTCACTGTGAACTTCACTCCGAGCCTAGAGATCGTTTCTTCATGGATCGTATGAAAGCTGTTGGAATTTGTGATCCAATTTCTGACATGGAATTCTCTAGTCCAATTTAGACAACTCTAGTGGACGTGAGAAACAAACAATGAAAAGACAACCAACAAGCTGCCATCTCCTGTGTGTTTTAGAACACTCCATCTTATGTTACTATAAAATAATAGTAGCTATTTGTAGAGAAGTCTAGAGACTTCCTCCACCGACTTTGGCAGCTTATATAAAAGAGCAAGTGCTCCATGTTTTGGTGGGAGCTAATCATAAAAACCACATCATGTAACTCCCTCACCCTCACCAACACCTCCTTCAAGTATTGTAAAATTATTTTATCTAACTAATGAAACTATTTCCCATATCCCATATTATCCTATCTTGTCCCTTGTCCATACACTACAAAATATACCATATACTTGCACACATCACTAATCAAAAACTATAACTAATACCAAAATCATGCTTCCGCAGCGCCCACATCCAAAATTTTTTTAACATGGTATCAGAGCCAGATGCACCAAGGTTCGTAACTGAACCAGGCGTAAGGGACCATGAAGCCAGAGCTAGGCATATCGGATGGTTATGGGCGTTTGTCCTCACCATCCTCAACTAAAAAGGCCAGAGCCCAAGTGAGAGCCAAGAGAGCCAGAGCCGGAGTTAGAGCCAGAGCCAGAATCAAAGGCCAGAGCCAGAGTCGGAGCTAGAGCCAGAATCAAAGCTGGAGCTAGAGCCAGAGCCTACAAGAGCCAGAGCCAAAGCCCGAGCTAACAACTACAACTAAGAGCATTTTGATGCCCCGAGACATATGGGACATCATTAAAGAAAAGACATGGACATTCGAAAGCAGGCGCGAGTGTGCCAACAAAAGGATGATCGTGGAACGAAGACGGAATAAAAGGCATGGGACAAATTACAAGAGAAATTTCAAGGTACGTCCGAGGCTTTATAACACAAGTCCGGAGTATCCCAAAATTGGATCAAGGGGGAGTGTTGGAATTTGTGATCCAATTTCTAACATGGAAAAGACAACTCTAGTGGACGTGAGAAACAAACAATGAAAAGACAACCAACAAGCTGCCATCTCCTGTGTGTTCTAGAACACTCCATTTTATGTTACTATAAAATAATAGTAGCTATTTGTAGAGAAGTCTAGAGACTTCCTCCACCGACTTTGGCAGCTTATATAAAAGAGCAAGTGCTCCATGTTTTGATGGGAGCTAATCATAAAAACCACATCATGTAACTCCCTCACCAACACCTCCTTCAAGTATTGTAAAATTATTTTATCCAACTAATGAAACTATTTCCCATATCCCATGTTCTTTATCCTTCAATTATCCTATCTTGTCCCCTGTCCATACACTACAAAATATACCATACACTTACACACATCACTAATAAAAAACTATAACTAATACCAAAACCATGCTTCCGCAGCGCCCACATCCAAATTTTTTTTAACAAAAGCTAAGGAACTTTGGGCTGATACTTATAGGAGACGTGGTCCTATTAGATCTGTCAAGAGTTGGGATAGTGAGTTGGAATTGGATATCTTGTCTAGAGTACAAAAATGATGTGTTGTATAGATTCAATGATGTTAAGCTAGCCAAATTTTGTGTTGCGTCGGTACTTGGAGGTCTGTAGGAATTGGAACTTGTTATAGCTTTGTGCTTGTAGCTGATAATGCTGACGTTACACTTGTAGCTGCCAGTAGCAGCTCTGCAGCTGCTTTAAGTCAATCAATGAAATGTATGCTTACATAGCAAAAAAGTTGAAGATATTCAGAAGATGCTACAGAGTAAATATATACAAAGAAATTATGGAGTGTTGAGGAAGGTTTGGGTTCATTACTGGAAGTGTCTGAAGCTCAAACTCCACTCCTTGAGAAAATGCCACTGGAACTTCGACCGTGGTCTCGACCGGGGTGGGAGCAAGAGGTAGGCCATAGAATTTCAACAAACCCTATCGCATCAGATGAAGCGCAACAGCCAAAAATTAGATAAGGTAATAAACAGTCAGCTCCTTAATTCCTCTGAGGATAATGGGCATGAAAAGCTAATGAAAAAATCCAAGATTTTCACTCATCTTTGGTTGAATTACCTCAACATCTGCCTTCAGGTGATTCTTGAGGGTTTGGAGAATGAGCCTTGATGCTCCTTCAGGTGTTTTTGGAGGTGGGTTTGATGCTTTCCATGCCACTAGTAGCTTTTTATAACTTCATTTTTTCATCAAATAATTGCAGCAACAAAATGAAAAATTTGAACGTAAGAACATGACATCAAAGCGAATTTCTTCAGGACACAGCAGAATCCCATTTCAAGAAACTTAAAGGTCTGCAATAGTAAAGTGAAGCAATTTACCAACTAGCTTGAGCTTTCTTTTTAGAAACCACATGGTTGCTTAGCCCTTCAGGAACCTTCAGATACTCTCAAACAATATAAGAAGAGGGGCAAAAAAAAAAAAAAAGAGGGGAGAAAAGCGCTGCACGGACTTTCATCTTACTCCCATCTCAACCCCGAAATGAGAGTGACCGACCCGTCACCATTATCAGGGAAAGGAGCTTGCCTGGGAGGTGATCTCGAAGTTGAACAGGTCCTGGGCGAGAGCCGAGACGCCGACGGTCGCGGGGGAGACGCCGTGAGGGCCGAGAGAGTCAGTGTACTGGGCGAGAGCCGAGACGCCGACGGTCGCGGCGGAGACGCCGTGCGGGCCGAGCGAGCCGGCGTCTCCGTCGCGGGAGTCGGTGTCGCCGAAGACGGTCGGGTGCCAACAGAAGCCGTACACGAACCTGACAGCCTTGTCCCAAAAGTTCATCTCCGATGGCTTGAAGTGCGACGACGATGGAGAAGGAAGGAAGGAAGAAAGGACGGAAGGAAGAAAGGTGGCAGAGACTGAGAGGAGAGAGAGGGAGAGAGAGAGAGAGAGATGAATTTCTTTTTTTTGCAGAAGATGACAAAGCAAAAGCAGGAGTTGGATTCGTCGGAGGAGCCGTTGATCGGTGGCGCGTTGACGTTGACGCTGCCTTCCCGCTGCCGCAGGGGACAAAAGCGGACGCGTGTCTTGTTCTCGTTTGTTGAGAGCGTGCGGATTTTCACCCAGTTTTGGTCCGGCTTTGATCATGGTGGAGATGCTCCTTCGATGATGTTTTTTATCTTGTCGCCTTCCTCTATTTTGTTCTTTTTCTTTTTAATTCCTTTAACGGTGGCGCGGAACTGAATAAGACGTCGTACGAACATGTTCCCATGATTTGAGAACCTAACCCGACCCGACCCAGAACGTTATATCTTCATT
The DNA here is from genome assembly GCA_016097605.1 of Eucalyptus guilfoylei. Taxonomy (NCBI): domain Eukaryota; kingdom Viridiplantae; phylum Streptophyta; class Magnoliopsida; order Myrtales; family Myrtaceae; genus Eucalyptus; species Eucalyptus guilfoylei. The sequence goes on from CM027869.1 coordinate 1,549,709, forward strand.
TATAATTGGAGTTGGACATTTACCCACTCATGTCTTAATCAAGTCTTGGCCTCGTTCATACATGAAAATTCGCTTTTGGTCTAATATGCTTTGAGTATGTTTAGTCCAATGTGGAAAGAGGTTCCATATGTGATGTTGGCAACATCAAAGAGCACATTTTTTAAGAGGAAAATGTTAAATAGTGTATGAGATGTTATATTTCTATCTTGTTAAGAGGATCTTATATTTTTATTGAAGTCATAACTAACTCTTTAGTTATGGGATCTCCATTTTGGGAGAGTATAAAATTATGAATACACCTCTATTAAGTAAAAGACTGATAATAAAGATTCTTGTGGGCACACCTCAATTTATATTCAAATGAAACGAGTTCTTGAATGGAAATGAGAAAAGAATATTATATCAAATGGACTCCTTCAATCTCGATGATTAGATAATGACTTGTTGTCATATCGGGTAGGAGAAGCCAATAGTCCACTCCTTCCGTAAATTATCATGTTCCATTTCTCTTGGCGAGAGATAGCAGATGGAGATCTTAATTAGCAAGTTTGCTATCAAATTAGGTTATGGCTAGTCGGGTCCCAACCTCTCTTCGTCGTGGTCGGTCTATTCAGTCCTTTGATCATTAAACCCGTCCGTGAACATAGTCCTCGACAAATGTGCTAACGAGTGTGATCAATTAAGGTTTGTACCCATCGTCCTGCCAGTGTCATCCTTTAAGGCGCGCGTGCTTTTCCACAGTATTTCATCGCTGGCATTCGTATCATAGTTTGGAACAGTGAATGCCATTGCCACTTAATGCCATTCATCTACCCCGATGCAGAAATTAGTCATCCTGGCCTGAAACATTAACCTCGCGTTAACACCAGGCCTTATGGCTATGACGGCCCGAGCGGTGGTGCGCGGGGAGGAGGAATGGCGGTGCGTCCGCGCCTTAGTCCCTGGACGTGCGCAAGGAAGAGGTCCATATCCCACATCGCTTAGGGAGGGAGTCTTGGGCCAGTTTATAATGGCTTGGGCCCCTCTAATCTGTATAACGCGTTTTAAAACACTGAGAACTCAGTGTCCAAAGCGGACAATATTATACAGTGGGACCTAGGTCATTACAAATGGTATCAGAGCCGACTCCCGACCGCGTGTGGGGCCACAGCGAGGGCGCTGTGCTCCCAAGGAGGGGAGAGTGACGGCCCGAGCGGCGGTGCGCGGGGAGGAGGGATGGCAGTGCGTCCGCGCCTTGGTCCTGGACGTGCGCAAGGAGCGATGCGCGGGGAAGAGGGATGGCAGTGCGTCGAGACCTGTGTTTTTGGTAAACAGTCGCCCGGGCCTGGTCACTGCGACCCCCTTTGTGAGGAGGCACCCCTTCTCCCGAAGTTACGGGGCTATTTTGCCGAGCCTCGGTCCCCGGACGTGCGCAATGAGCGATGCGCGGGGAGGAGGGATGACAGTGCGTCCACGCCTCGATCCTCGGATGGGATAGCCTCGGTCCCCGGACGTGCGCAAGGAAAGGGTCCCTATCCCACATCGCCTTGGGAGAAAGTCTTGAGCCAGTTTATAATGGCTTGGGCCTCTCTAACTTATATAACGCGTTTTAAAGCCGTGATGATTCAGTGTTCAAAGCGGACAATATTATACAATGGAGTCCGGATCATTACAATGGCAGTTTATAGAGCTTGCTTTCGTGGCTAGCAAGCTTTCCATGGCCGAAAATCACCTTTTTGAACCTGAGATCTTGCTAGGAGGTGCCGAACCTTGAGATCTTGCTAGGAGGTGCCGAACCTGATGCTCAACGGTGGACAGTGCTGCTCGAATTTGTTGGAAAGGCTACTGGCTCCGGCTGGAGTTCGTTAAAGCTCCAATGGCCATAGAGAAAGAGTTCAGACCTCTTGCCTCAAATATAATCCTAGCTTCCTGCCCCAACACCGGCACGACATGGCTCAGAGCTCTCACTATCGGTATCTATGGTGAGAGACGATGCCGATCCGATGTTGCTTCGCAACCCTCATGAGTTCATTCCTTTTCTTGAAGTAGAAACCTTTGGAGAGAATCCAACTAATCTCAGAATTACTTTCCATGAACTTTGTCCTTCCTTACCGAGAGCGTTCAGCACTCATCTTCCTCATTCAATCTTGTCCGATCAGTTTGTCGAATGATATACATCAGTCGCCATCCTGCTGACACTTTTGTCTCGCTTTGGTACTACCATGAAAAGAAATTCGGAAGGACAACCACACTTAATAATAAAGCAGAAAAGAGAATAGGAGAATTTCTATATATATTTCTTCACGTATAATATTTATGATACATTAACCTATTTATAAACTGTTCTAAATAACTTTCTACAATAACAAAATATTACAATATTAGATACAATCAATTGGAATCAATCAAGGAAGATAATTATATTTCAAACACATCTTCAAACTCAATGTGGCGTAAAAAGATCAACTGAAATTTGAAGAAAAAATCTTGAAAATGTCCAACTGGATATGTCTTCGTAAAATATCAGCCCTCTAATCAACCGATAAAGTAGGAACAAGATGAATTAGACTACAAAGCATGTGAGAGTATATGAAATGACAATCTATTTTAATGTGCTTGGTATGTTGATGGAAAACATCATCATATGCTACTTTGAATAGCACTTAATAAATAACCGTTCCACCATCGTGAGGACTCACATATCTTCTAATAACCACCACAACCACAATAATTCTGATGTTGTATTAGCAATGGCATGATATTTTATTTCCGTATTAGATCGAGCAACAATAGTCTTTTTCTTGATTCGCTAGAAAATAAGGGAGTTTCCTAGTAAGAAGCAGTAGCTTGGAGTAAAAGACGATAAAGAGGATCACTAACCCAGTTAGCATCGAAATATACTGTCAACTCTAAAGTTGAGTTAGTAGAAAGGTGTAGACCATGAAATAAGGTATCCTTGACATAGCGAAGCATTCAATGAACTATAGCAAAGTGAGTTGTTTGCGACATGGTCATAAATTGACTAACAATACGAATGGCAGAAGCGATGTCACAATGAGTAATAGTAAGGTATACAAGACCGTCAACCAGTCGTCAATAAAGTGTAAGATTCAAAAGAGAAGCCCCATCTTTGCCATCAAATTTGGCATTAATCTCAAGAGGAGTTGTAGAAATCTTGTTATCTATAAGTCTAGCCCAAGAAAGGAGATTAGGAGCATATTTTGCTTGAGAAAGATAATAGGCGGTGCAATCAAAAGCAACCTCCAAGCCTAGCCTAGAAAATGACTAAGGCATCCGAGATCTTTCATTTCAAATTGTTAACTCAAATAATACTGTAGTTTTGTAATACTATTATGATCATTGCTACTAATAACCATGGGACCCACATATAAGAGTGGCAGAATATAGCCACAAGATGTTTGTTGAACAAAGAGAGCGTTGTCATAAGGACTAGATGTAATTCTAAGGTTTATCATGGTGGAATTAAACTTAGAATACCATGCATGAGGAGCTTGCTTTAGTTCATATAATGTTCGAGGTAGTTAACACGCTTTATTAGGAGTGTGAGTGTATTGAGGAGGAGGCTCCATATGTTTCTGTAGTGAGATCCCCTTGAGTAAACATTTTTTATATCCATCTAAAATAGATGCCATTGCTTAATAGCAGCGATAACAAGAAAGTTGCGAATACAAATAAGAAGCGTAGCTAGAGCAAACATCTCATCATAGTTAATATCATACTCTTGAGTGAAGCCTTTTGCTACTAGTCTAGCTTCACAGCATTCCACCGTATCATCGGTTTTTGTTTTGATGTTGAATGAACAATCAATCCTGCTTTAGAGGTCCACATGCATGCCCATTTACCACTGCTGCCATAGAGGATTCCTCGAATTGTTTGTCTGTTACTCTATCATTAAATAATCTTTGATCTACAGTTCATTCCATTATTCAAGCTAGTACTTTTAGCTCATATTTACCTAACCCTTTTGCTCAGTTAGTCACTCGGGTACTCCTTATTCACGGTGCTTTGATTTTGCTTATTATAATCACATGACCTCCAATTCCAAATTATTTGAGTCATAATCCTATACTTCACAACGACCATGAAATGACCCTTGATGAGTTCTATGAAGGAAGGTTCCTTCGGTCCATACTTTGATGAGTATTGGAGTGAGTGTGAGAGATCAATTTAGTCATAAATATTTTAATTTTGTTAATTGAATTCTAAATTTTTTCGTATTTTGCCAATTGAGTCTATCCAACCAATTCTGATTGGAATTCGCTCATTTAGACTCCAACCATCCTACGTGACATGATCAGCACCGATGTGAATAATTTTATTAATATTTTATTATTCTTAAATATTATTATTCTTTTTTTATATTGTTTTTTATCTATTATTTATTTATTGATTTACTTACTGTGGACGGGAAGGGTCGGGGCTCTCGCCGGTTGAGGGCAAAGGTGGCGTGGCCTCAATCTAGGCGAACCATCGTGCCCCTGCACCAAAAACATCCGGAAACGAGCGAACATCTCTCTCATATTAGTGGACTAGCGGGATCTGAAAACATCCAACCGTGAAGATTAACATCTCCGACCAAGGACTCAACCTAATCCAAGAGTGGATTATACAAAGATCAGAGACTTATCAGCCGACCCTCCGTCCCCAGATCTGCTGGCCGAGATACTGTGGCACTTGTGGATAGCGAGGAGAACCACTTCCGTTTCTAGGCGACAAAAACTAGACCCCGCTGCGGGTCGTTGAGGCGGCTGAAGCGGCGGCATGCAAGAATTCTGGAAAGAGGACTACGAGAAGGAAATTCAGTAGCTTTACCGGGGAAAAGGGTCCCCTCAAGAAAGGCTCCCTAAAAATCAACTTGTGGGTTTTGTGAAGGTGGTGAGGGCGACTGGGCGAGTACAGTTGAACGGGTAGAAGCCCTAGCCTGTGTTGAAGGCGGCATCGTGCAAGAAAAAGAAAAGACAATAATAAAATATGTCAGCGTTGGTACATATGAATTTAATTGGAAAAACTTGAAAATATTTAGGATTTAATTAATAATATTGAAAGATTTAGAATCAATTTTTTTTTTTGTCGATTCTACTCTACTCCTATTCTAACTTTCACTCTTAAACTTTTCCCCTGTCTCGGTAGAAGTCGAAATCCACACTTGAAATTAATTCGTGGGATGACCTCTAAGGAGGTGGGGACTTCTATGTTGAAAGGGTGACCACTAAGGCAAACTCCAATAGTTATTTTAGAATCAAGTTGATAAAAATGTAATAAATATAAGATTTTTGGAACAATTTTTCCTTGATGTCGACGTACGAGGAGCCCAAGAGAGATCCTCGGGGGCATGTGGAAAAAGTAGCCGAGTTCTTGAATCGCCCACTAAAGCGGCGACGAGGCTGAGCGAGTTGTAGAAAAATTGTAGCTTCGAGCGGCTGAGTAAAGATGGAGGTTGTCGATAAGGATGATAAACGGAAGGGTTCATTCATTGGAGTGGCAGAGAAGTTGGAGATTGGAAGACGAACCATCCAACTCCGGATACGACGGAAAGGCTCCACATAATTGCGCCGGAGAAATGGATCAGATCCAGTGTAGAGCCGAGGTTACACGCTGAACAACCCGAATTGATGTCCCGCGATCGACTCGATGACGAGGAAACTAAATTTGCCCACGTCTCTTGATGATAGTTCAGCCTCATCGTCACCGATGAAAAAGACCGAAGCGAATCACGGTACGTTCTAGCGATAGCGATGGAGATTAGATGATGACGCGGACGCAAGACACGTAAATTTCCACGTCTTTCCGTGTTAGAGGAGAGACAATCCAAAGGCGCTTTTAATGTTGACCTCTCAGATCTCCAGGGAAACAACTTGGCAGTTATTTCAGAAGGAAGCGCGCAAACTCGTACCTTGGGATTCGACGATATTTAAGAAGGGGCAAAAGAGAGAAAAACCTCCACGATTCTTGCTTGCACTGGTCAAGAACGGCTCCGTCAGGACACCCCAACAAAAGAAAATTTCTCCTTTGCTACCTCCATTGGTTTCGCTTTCCACGCCATGTCTGCTTCCGTTCCTGCTTCCGTCTCGTCTTCCCGAAGCCTCAAGATAGGCATCGTCGGCTTCGGCACTTTCTCGCAGTTCCTGGCTAAGACCATGATCAAACAGGGCCACTCCCTAAGAGCGACTTCGAGGACCGACTACTCTCAGCTATGCGTGGATTTGGGCATCGCGTTTTTCAGGTAGGTGCTCATGTTTCGATAGTGATATTGTCGACATGCATGCATACACGAATGCATACGCATGCGAGTTTTCAGTTTTCTGCAGATGTGCAAATGCTCTGACGAATTGGGTGTCCTATTGCAGCGATGTGGCTGCGTTTCTTGGAGCAGATAATGATGTGATAATGATATGCACGTCAATCTTATCTCTCTCCCAAGTTCTGAGGTCGATGCCGTTCCATGCACTGAAGCAGCCGGCGCTGTTCGTTGATGTACTGTCTGTCAAAGAGTATGCAAGAGACACTCTCTTACAAGTATAAGAGCTACCCTACACTTTGGACATGCCTATTCATGCATTTTAAAAAATTCCAGTGTAACGCCATACTCAATTAAAAGACTGCAATCTGTAGGTACTTCCAGAAGATTCAGATGTGCTGTGCACTCACCCGATGTTTGGGCCAGAGAGTGGTAAACACGGGTGGAGAGATCTTAACTTCATGTACGAGAGAGTTCGAGTGAGGGACGAGGAAACATGCTCAAGCTTCCTCAAGATTTTCGAAATCGAGGTATCCTACAGCATATCCTCAGCTAGCCTCGTACTTCCCCGTGAATAAGAAGAATTTAGACATTTCATCATTGCCTTCACAATCTAACTATGACATAACACTTCAGAGAGATAGATCAATAGAGAACTGAGTTTATGCTCTGTTCTGTGTCCTTCATCTGCCCAACCAGCATATTCAAGGTCGAAAGCCAAGGTTGCCAACCGACCCTTCATTTTTCTTAATTTTATTTTCTGATTTTCAGGTAGAACAGATAAGACAAGGTTACTTACCACAAGTTAAGAAGAACGATGAGGAATGACTAAATTCACTGGTCTGCATAAAACATCTATGTAATCTTTCGAGACCTCATAATCCATTTAAAATGGTCCTAGATAGATATTAAGTGAAAGGATCATCAATGTCTAGAAATTGATACAAATTGGTCATAGAGTCATTATGCAGATCTTCAGCCAGCCTTTCTCTGGGTGAACTGAGAAAAATAAGCAGTGTAATTGATAGTTTATACAAACTAAGCAGCTTAATATACTCCATCTCATGCTCAATCCTTGCCAATTGCCATCTAACAATGTTTCAGCAGACCAACATGAGGCATATCTTCCAATTACAAAATGAATATCTATTCTTTGTGAATGTCAGGGATGTAGGATGCTTGAAATGTCTTGCACAGAGCATGATGAGCTGGCCGCTAAGAGTCAATTCATCACCCACACTATTGGGAGGTATTTCCAATTCCCAGCTAACTAGTCATCTTACAAGTTTTTCCCAACCACCAACTAACTCTTTATCTTACAATAAGAACTGATGTTTTCGTACTTGGATAGAATCTTGTCAGAAATGGACATCGAATCGACGCCGATAGATACAAAGGGTTTCGAAGCACTTGTTGAACTGGTAACGTCAACTAGCAAATTCTTCATTTTTGTTGTGTTGCCGTTGTTGGTTTTTCCCTTTTTGTCTTTTCAAATGGACCCATTGTAAAAGTGCATCATGTGTAATGAAATTGAAGGATTTCAAAATGAGAGCAGCAGTGTGTGAAATAGTTTAAGTCTGGATTTTTGTCATTCCAAGTCTTCTTTTTTCTTCTATTAGCTCTGGCAACGAAATACAATTGTCTTTTGATATGACATGCTGACAGTTTTCATAACCGCAGAGGAAGAACACAGAGAGCAATAGTTTTGATCTGTCCAGTGGGTTGTACATCCACAACAGGTTTGCAAAGCAAGAGGTATGGAGCTGATGCATTTCACTTGGAAATGATACATCTCAAGTTTCAGTTTGATCCTACTTTTGAAGCAAGAACTTACATTTTACCTGAGATCATTAATGAAAAGAAATTTTCGTAATGCAGCTAAAGAACCTAGAGTTTGCCTTTGAGAAGTTGAAACACAAGCTGCTGAAGAGGAATGATGAGGAACAGGAGGTAAACCAGTAGTGCTAGCATGATGAGGAACAGCTGCTGATAAATTTCTTTCACTACAAATTTACTCCTTACCAGAACAGTTTCTTAGCTGTAGAAAATGTAAACAAGGTGCCCTTCAATTCACTCCAGAGAGATACTATACTGAGAGATATATTGTCAGATTTCTATTTCTGGAGAAGTACAAGCTCTACACTATTTTCAGTACCGTACATTCTAGGACTGGTGTCAAAACTGTGTTACGTGTACAGGTGCAATCTTGCATTATCCTCATATGTGATGAATATTTGAAAGAATAAGACTTGGCAATTTACAGTTGGGCAAGAGAAGAAAATATCAACTATCATTGTAAATGAACGAGCGTTTTCTCTGCCACCAGCTTGCAATAAATTTCAGAAGAATGCAACAGCGTAACATCAAGTTATCACCTCACTGGTTATTTATTTCGTCACTGCCAGCCTCTTCTGTTATGTTGCACTGAAGCGTAGCTGGGTTAGGCAAATCAGGTGTCTGATAAGAAGGCTCTGTACTCTTCCTACTCTGCAGGCCTGCAAAACGAGCTAGATCGACCCATTGCTGCAGTATTAAAGCAAAAACCATACGTCAACACGGTCTGCAAAAATATAACCATCCAACGGCATTATTATATTGGTGGTGGAAGTGGCTAAAGAGCAAAGGTAACAGGGAAAACATATAAAGGATAAAAGATGCAACAGTCATGATCGCAGCAAACTGAAAGCACCCAATTTTATGATGAAGACAACAGAGATCATCTACATCTATGAGACCACCTTTAGGAATTCCAATAGAGCACAAATTGCTGGGCTTTTTGCATATAAAAACAAGCTTTAGTATGTCTGCGGCTGCCCACTTTTATACCCAGAGAAATAAATGCGGCAAAATCTCCTAGTTACTTGGCTTGCAGCAAATACATTGATAAGATGTGCTTTTGCGCTGAACTAATACCACGGATATATGTGGGAAAAAACTATCACGATCCTAACCTGAGTTCCCCAGTAAGAGTTGATAGTCCGTGCTATAAAAGAGAGCATATTCACAAGCAAAGTTTGGGAAGAAAATTCCTCTGATAGCCGATGCTCCACGATCCCAGCAATAATCTGCATTAAATGGGACTTTATTGTTGAAATCAAAACATTACGAATGGAAGCTTATATTGAACAGGATACAGTACATCACTTTTATTTCACTAATCGAAGGTGCCTGGCACTTTGTTGCTATTTCAGTTGCTTCACGCTAGATTACATCTTATTATTGGGAAATGCAGCAGAAAGCCAAACAATGACAGAACTTTTTTTTTTTTGGTCAAAAAAACAATGACAGAACTTGAGGACATTTGAAGCATGCAAACTAAACTACTGGTTTTGGTCGTAACCTCTCAGTCGAGCATGTCAGCAGCATAACATGCTCCCTGTACTTTACATCACATAACTATTAATATCTAACAAAGTTAAATGATAGAAATCAGTATGCCCTCTAAATTAGTTGATAAGTGTTATTTTCCTTCACATTAAAGCACTTGATATTGGACATTCAATTAATATTTAGATTGTCCAGTATTCGTTTCGTTTTTAAATCGCATGACTCACATGTGCTAAGTATACTACTCATAATGTCTATTCATGTAAAATATCAATAATGAACATATATTTGGATGTGTTATTCAGATACATTATTAGACAATCTGCATCCAACTAGTTGCACAGGGTGGAGTTGCTCAGTCAAATAAAGTGGAAATTTTTATCTGGCAAAGCCAACTTTAAAGTTCAAGTCATAGTAGTTGCACTTTTCAATTATGGTTGAATGCTAAGTGGCAGAGAGTTTATTACCCCACATGTCAACAATTTACAGACCAACTAAGAACAAACTACGGAAGCTTGAGCAAACTAAAGGTGTGAACCTTGGGAAGGTTGATAACCAATTAATGCTCCAAAAGCCGATTATCCCTCTAAGCACAGTCCCAAAAAAGAAATGAGTGAAAACATGGGTCTCTTAGAGGGGTGGTCTAAACCTAGAGCGAGCTACCACTGACCTGATACCGGAGATTTGCTGAGGTTCCAAGAAAGCATCCATAGACAATTGCTGTTTTCAAAATTGGCGATCTCTTGTTTCGTTGTCCTGCAGTTAGAGCAGGACTAAGGAATCTCCGGAGGGCATACAAAATGTTTGAGGTTGCCACCGTCCCAATACTCGAAATAAATCCCACCGAGCCAAGTTTCAAACCACCAAAAAGTACCGATGCAATCCTATGGCTTGCATTCCAGTCTTTCCCAGCAAGGTTCTTTTGAAATGCATTATCTGGAATAGACCCCAAGATACCTCGCAAAGGATCCATACTATCTGGTATATTCATGTCATCGGCATATGAAAGAAAGGAAATAGTTGGGGCAGGAAGCCATACAGTGAAGAAATCAACAACTGTTCCTCTCAAAGTGTCGGTGATAACATAGTCCAGCTCTTCAAAAAAATTCTCTTTACGCCTCTCATACTGCGCTAAGAGAGTGGTGGTAATTGATATAGCTTCCTCTATTGCTAATCTATGCAAGAATTTGGGGTCCGCCAATAGTCTCTCCCTAAAGCCCTGCATCAAAGTCACTTGCCACGATTAACTCATTGTGGTGATGAATATGGATAATAGCAACTATTTATTATAGTGACGCTGTACGAATAAACAATAAGACAATCATATCATAATGTAAATTCATCTACTATAGTGTAAAATCGTGACAAAATCTTATGTTGTAACACCGGAGAAACAATTTAAGAGAACAACCTACCTGAAAGCGGTGAGTGAGCTCCGCAATTATAGGATATTGCTCTAAATCGAAAAAGTTCTGCAAGACCTCTGGTGATACTAGACCAAGATCCAGTCCTTTCTGAAGATCCTGATGGCAATATCATATCATCACCATCAGAAAGCAAGAATTTATATAATGCTGAGACACTCATATGCAAACACTTAAGTATTTGAAATCACCAAAAAATATCTAGTTAAAGCCAATTACTAACTACCGGTACAATCTTGAAATATCAGGTATAGTTAAGCCTAAATCAGCTCAAGAAAAAGGTTCTAAATCTAGGAGTAAGCCAAAGTTAAGAATAAGTTAACCGGTCAATATTCGGTACAGTCGATCAAAAAGTCGAGACAACGAAGTACACTGGGACCATCAATGCTGGCAAATTGGCTCAACATTTTACATGAGGGAACCATTACCTGGGGATTCTACTTTTACAGTATTAGTCAGAATATGCAACCCTTTAGCATAATAGTGTTAGGCCATTTCATTTTAAGAGAGAATTCTATTAGAATGTCATCATCGTCAACAACATTCTCGTCCCATATTGCCTATCCATATTACGAGCGTGAAGTCATCTATCCTTATTAAAATAGTCCCATGAAGACAAAGGATCCTTTTTCCCCCTTCTTTTGAAGATAAGGAGAAAAACCCCATGAAGATTCCAATGACGTGCTCCGAAATAGGACATCAAAAACTAGTGCTTGAAAATCTTTACAGTGCTTTGCCTGAAAATTGTACTTAACCTGAAAACAGCATGCATCTAGTAGACCCAGAAACAATACAGATACACCGCTCAGACAAATTCAATGCTCATAGAAAAAGCAAACCTGGGGTAAGGCATCTCGCTTCCTGCCTGCTGCATTCATTACTCGGGCAATTTCAGCACGATCAAAACAATTTCTGCTGCAGGGTCTAGCAGCTGAATACCACAGAAAGTCTGCAACAGGGACTTCTCCTTCTCTTCGTATGTACTGTCTCTCTGGGTCCAGTAATATAACAACTTGGTTTTTCTTTTGCATCTTCCTCGAAATTCTTGCCGGCAGTCCAGTCCCTCTTGGTCCATATGTAATGTGACTTGCCCCAGTCATTACAACCAGAACTCCATTGGATCCAACATCTCCTATTGCTTGTAAAATTATTTGGGACATGCTATATTCTTCAACCACTCGTGCTTGTGCAGATAGATACGAGCTTGGACCAAAAGGGACTCCTTGATTTGGAAAATTGATGTCAATCGATGATCTACGTGACATAGAAGTGAAACCTGTAATGAAGCCCGAACCAGCAGGAGGAGCATAAATTTTACGCTCAGCCTTAGAAAGTCCACGAATGCCCTCAGCTTGAACAGTCCTCAAGATCTATTCAAGGAAAAATCAATTGAAAAAAAAAAGCCTTCTATGAGTATCCATAACCGTCAAAGTAGGCCGGCACGCAATAAAACTCTCATTTGAAAGATGGCAACACCTAGTGTGCTCTATAGATGACGGAGGCGGATGAGAAATTTAAGAAATAGTTCTTTCTCCCGATCATTTTATCAAGTTGTAAAGCTAAATCCAATGAAATCATCAAGTTGCTGCAAGCAGAGACTTCCCATGAACACATTCACAATTAGTTGCTTCAGATTTGTGCAGGAAAGATTTCCTAAGATCTGATCAGTAATTGTCAATGGTGGCAAAATCGAAGCATAACAGAGCATCACCTCCAGCATCGCACTGTGTGGAAATGCAAGCAAGTATGTTCAAGAATAAATCACCAGCATAAGATTTAATTTTGGAACCGAGTGCACGTAGAAATTTGTCACATATGCCATGGCCTATATAGCTAGCAAGATATGGTAATACCTTTAGTGGAGTACCACAAGCAACAATGCGAATTCCATTGTCCCGGCAATAACTCAATAGAGGCTCGTACTCCTGCCATCGTTGGGGCGGCCAATGCTTCATCAAAGACTTCAACTCTTCCCCATCAGTCCTATCATATGGTTTTACCGTCTTATGATCAGTTCATGGAAAAGAATATAAACTGAAGAATCTGGAAATACATATCCGATGAATCATCAAATTGGAATCAAGTATCGACCTTTTCAAAGATTAAACCAGAAAATTACTACAACTGTTTGTTCAGTTCTGCCAAATAGATAATAATGATAATACCATTCGCATAATTCTGAATAGCACAAACCTCTTATCAATAAACTGATTGACCTCCTCCTGCAAATTGCTGGGGAACGCCTCCATTGCCACTGAAATCGGCTTCTCACTCTCCAAACACCGCCTCCTCAGATTCTTCACAACCTCAAGCTCCAACACCTTGTCATCGCGAGTCGGCACCTGCTCAGCCTCGCCTAGATACACGATCCGGGCGTTCATCAGCTTCTCCCACACCTTGCTCTTATCCTTCCCCACGGCCATCGGCTCTCCAATCGCCGTGGCATCGTATATCCTCGAATTCATCGCCTCCTCCTTCTTCCCCACCGCCGCCGGAGCCTGCGCGGCCGAAGATGGGGTCGCCGCTGCGGAGGCGGGGTTCGCGGGAGCATCGTTGACGGGAAGCCTCTCCTCCGCCCTGGCGACGGCCGACTGGAGGAACGAGGCTCCGGCGGCCAGGAGCGGCGTGACCAACGCGGCGCGCCTAGTGGAGGCCGGAGCCGCGTCTCGGTCGGCGGCGGCGGCGGCGAGCTCGGGGGAGCTCCGGCGGCAGGAGACGGCGGGGGCGGGGCGGCGGGGAGGGGCGGGGTGCGGCGGAGCGCATCGGCGGGGGCCGGCGGGGGAAGGCGAGGGACGGGTGGATGGGGGGTGAAGGCTCCGTGAAGGCGGTGGTGGGGCTTCATTGTTTTTTTTGACGGCGCGGGAGTGGCGGTCGGTACTTCGTAGTACTACATGGATAGAGAGAGAGAGAGAAAAATAGCAACATTTGTTGTTTTTTTTTTTATTTTCGTGTGTACATAAATCTAATTTCTTTTGATTTTCTTTCTTTTTTGAAAATCTGACGCGACGTGACGTGGGGGCGTTATCTGCTTGAGGCGCCATTTTGGGCAACTTGTTCGCATGCGGAACACAAGAATTTATGCATTTATTTGCCCATGAAATTGTGTGCTTTTTACGTGGGCGGAGTTATCTGGTTGAGGCTGGAATGTGTGATGATGATAAAGGGACGAAAATGCGTTATCAGACGCAAGTGGAAAAAGGCCAAATTCTAGAATGGGACTGTAGTGGTCATTTCTTCGCATCATCATGAGTACTGAATAAATGTGACAAAATGAGTCTTAAATTCATAAATAACTCATTTAAATCATAAATGAGTAATGTATTAAATGGGGGAGAATAAACAAAAAAAGTCCTAAACCTATTCAGTTCTAAACTTTTTTTTTTGCCAATTTAATCCAAAATCTTTTATAATTATATCAATTTAATCCATCCCATTAAAATTGGCGCCGCGCTAACGTGGACGCCGGCCGAGACAATTGATGTGGCGATTTTTAAATATTTTTTTCGAATTTTTAAATATTTTTTGAATTTTTTTATTTTTTTTTATTTTTTTTTCCTCCACCTTCTCCTTCCTCTAGCCAGCGCCGGCGACAGCCAGCGAGGGCGAGGCCCCGCCAGATCCGGCGAGCTCAGCCCTCGCTAGATCCAGCAGGGCCTCGCCGACCACTGGCGAGGTCGACCCTCGCCTTGGCTAGGCAAGGCCCCACCAGGCTAAGCTCGGCCACGGCGGCGGCGAAGCAATGGAGGGGAGATCAACATGCGAGAAGTGAGGTGGATTGAAGAGCTCGACGAGTCCTCCTTCGTGTCCGCAGTCGGAGAGCAGAGCAAGTCAGACAAGATGAGATGAGTCGTTAGATAGAGGAGACGAGACGAGACGAGCTTGGCGGGGCCTTGCCTAGGCTAGGCGAGGCCCTGCTAGATTTGGCGAGGGTCGAGCTCGTCGGATTTGGCGGGGCCTCGCCCTCGCCAGTGGCCGACGAGGCTGACCTCGCCGATCCTCACCTCTGGCCGACGCAACTGGCCAAAGGAAGGAGAAGGTAGGGGGAAAAAGAAAAAAGAAAAAAAGAATTCAAAAATTCAAAAATATTTAAAAATTCAAAAATAAAATAAAAAATAAAAAAATTGCCACATTAGTGTTCGCCGGCCGGCGTCCACGTTAGTGCCGTCTGGCCAATTTTGGCTGGATGGACTGAATTAACACAATTATAAAAGGTTTATGTAAATTGGCAAAAAAAAAAAGTTTGGTGAATTGGCGCAATTACAATAAATTTAGGATTTTTTTGGTACTCCATATTAAATGGGTCATGGATCATTTTTTTTAAAGAAACTAATTAAATGAATTTAAAAGTTGAAGATTTAAGATAAATGAGTTTTAAATAGATTTAACTTAAAACCCAATTTCAACTAAAGTCTCACAATCTCTCTTTTCCCTCTTTAACTTTATAAAAATATTCTTTTTATAAAAATCGAAATTATAATTATATTTTATATTTCTTTTTCTTTTCTTTCTCCTTCCTTCTTCCTTAGCCGGTAGCCAGCACGTCGACGGCTGATGACCAACCAGGCAAGGCTTGAGCTTGCCGAATCCGACGAGGCGAAGGCCTTGCTAACGTTTAGGGAGGCTCCAGCCTCACCAAATTCAGCAAGTTGAAGCTCACCGACATCGAGTGAGATTGGCGCTCACTAGCATGGAGCGAACTCGAGCTAGCTGGATTCAACGAGGTAGAGGCCTCACCAGACGTTTGCGAGGCTCAAGTTCGTTGACGTCGAGCAAGCCCAACGAGCTCAAGGCTTGCCTATGGCCAGTCGTCAGCCGTTGTCATGGCTAAGGGTTGACTGAAGAAAAAGAAAAAAGAAAAAGAAAAATTATATTCTTAAAAAATAAATTTAATTAAAAATTTAATTTTTAAAAAATTATGAAAATTATCCATTAAATTTGTGTTGCATAAAAATATTCTAACAATAACATTTTTTTTTTAAAAAAAATAGTCATAAGAAATAAGTTTTCTTAGATTTAGTTAAATGGATCGGGTATGAATAAAAAATTTTACACTACTATAAATAAGTCATAAACAGATTAAATGGATTGATTTGGTCGAATCATTTATGACCCGACTCAAACCTGAGTCAACCCACCCATTTAACAGGTCTAGTATCGAGAGTGAAGGTTTGCAGCCTAGGTTCCTCTGGTGAACCTTTGTCGGATGTTTTAATGCTCATCATGGAAGCTTCTGAATTGGCCTCCGTCTGAAACACAATTTCATTTGCAAGCTTAAGGCATTGCTTAGGAGAACGGCTACAACAGCACCCGAAAGTGAACTTGGATAGTCATACTTCATTTGGAATCTGGCTAAAACAGGAGCCACGATCTCCGTGAGGAACATCGATACTAGTCTAATGTACCACAAGGACATTTACCATCTCAAATTCTTCAGATCTGGATCTTTAGCAATTAAGACTGATTTAAAGCATGTGGAGAAAAAAAAAATCATATGTCGCCAGCTACATCATTACACTGAAATGATGCAAAGAATAATGGGACCAGAGAGGAAAGAAACTGCAATCCCTTCTTTAAAATGGTGTGTGAAACACAACAGTGGATTGCACGCCGGGCTCACTTGATATTGATACTATGAAATGCTGGCAGGACAGCAATGAGAGGATCTCCGTAACCAACAGGTTCTGTAAAATCACAAATCCAATCACAGGGAATGACATCAGGTATTCGTGCAAAAGAACACCCGAAAGTATGCATCATTTCTTGGCACATCTTCGAACTCCTAAAAATAGTCCCTGGGATACTACTAACCCTGATAATCAATAGTACAGTTCAATTTTTCACCAAATTCAGTTACCCATTGTTCTCAACCAACTCACCCATCCAAACACATGCAAGAAACTTCATGTTCTTGATGTCCTTGACCAAGTCAATATCTAGCAGACTCTAATCTTCTAGAAATGGCTTATTATGCTAAAGCAGGTGATAAGAGTATTCAAATGCATATATTTCTTTTGGATGTATCACTATCTGAAGTTTGTATTCTGAAGTTTATCATGTTATCTCTGCTTTTCATAAGGCATCTAAATGACACTAAGTATATTCAGAAGATGTAATATAGGCCAAAAGTACTTTGGCCTCAGAAAGTAGCGAAATCTACCTTTACTGGCCCCAAAACAAGGCAACAACTATTTGGAAATAAGGAGAATTCACCATACCTACATTTCACATAATGCTTATGCAAGGGGATCCTAACCTACTTAAATTACAATACAAATAATGAAGTAATCAGAATCAGGATGTGTGCTGCTAATCCTAGAATTGCTCACTACTTGCAGATTAGAGAGCCTAACAGAAAATATTAGTTGACTAGAGAAAGAAAATTGTTGAACCAAGATCACAGAAATTCATACCTCCATCATTAACTAGGAGCTTGAGAACTTCTCCAGACACATCCGACTGCTCAAAGGACAACACAGAGTTAATAGGAGTAGTATTGTGGATACCGACAGCATCATTTAAATATATGTGTTTTGCCAGGAGTTACCTTAACCGGAAGTTCAGTTCCAAATTGATCCAACCATCCTATCACCTGTCCTTCCTTAATTACATCACCCTGTGATAAGACACTTGTTAACTTTTAAAAACTGAGGCAAAGGTGACTGAAAATATGGGCAACAAGTGACCAAAAAATCTCAGATATGCCACGCTGTCATTATTTGATGATTTCTTACATTTCATTGTGAGAGTAAATCTTCACAATATTGTCTGAAAAAGGGATTTATAGCTAGCACTAGCTCAAAGTGCAGAGATTGGATCCCTAAAATGCCATCAGTTTCCTTTCCTAAGGCAAGATGTCCAGAAACTACTAACTCTTTTCTATTGCAGATCAGTACCAAAATGCCAAGATCAGTGACATGGATCTCATCACATGCTGCACCTGCATCTTGTTCATGCATTAAATTTTTTTTGAAAGGGTATTCCAAGTATAGAGGAAATTACTGCAGATTTTTCACCCCGAACAAAAGCTAAAAGTGAGAAGTACAGGATCAGAATGTAATTGCTAATCAGTCATATTAGCTTTTGGTCAAACCAACAACAAGGCAATCCATCCAGAAATGGCGAGTTTGTCCGGTCATTCTTAAACTTCATAACCCAAAGAATATAAAGCTACACTAGTTTATTTCAAATGGTACCTCTTTACAACTAGGAGGCTGCTTTTTCCCTTTCAATGTTCTCCCCCGTCGGAATGAACCAACCTGCAACAAGTAGCATGAGACAATTAGCGAGTCCCACATTACCATAGACAATCTCTACGACACAGATAAACCACCCACCGTTGGAGAAGATACTAGAACATATCCACTTGATCCTGGTGCTTCCAAAGCTGCCAACTTTGAAGATTTTCCAAATGAGACATTTGTAAATGGACTTTTCTTCTCTGGAGAAGGTTTAGGTGGTGGAACAACTGCACCTGAGTTCTCCATCGGTTCAGTTGGGATAGGCGGTGGTGTTGTGGGTGAAGAAATGGAAGCGAAAGCTTTTGTGGCCCCTAAATTCCGCTTCACTTGCATTTCAATATCTCCAATCTACGATGGAGTACAAAGTTAAGTCACGGATTTATTGACCACATGTGAAAGGCTGTCCTCTGAATTAACGGATATTATTAAGATTCACGGGACTACACTTCTGCAATTACTGTTGCCATAATTTCAAGCAATGCAAAGATTTTATTCAGGATTACAGTACAGATGATATCTGAAAGCAAGAATGCTTTCTTTTATTACGCTACCCAACACCCCTGCCAAAAGTAAATAGTAACATGCATTTTTATTCTGATCTGTCTGATGATTTTTTTTTTTTCTTTAAATCATTTGAGATATCTGCTGTCAATTAGGCAACTCAAACATCCTATGCTTCTATTCAAAATCATTTCATCTTTTGCCCACCACCCCAATTTTCAGCATAGGTGATTATACATGCCAGGCTCAATAAAAATCCAAAACACATGCTACAGATGCAAAAAATGCAAATATTGGCCGCTATCAAAATAGGCATATGAATCTTAAATAGACCTTCTCTGGGAGTAACTAACAAAATGTCTATGCTGAAATTGATTATATTGCTACTACATCCATGGATCTCCCAGACACAACCCACCGTCCCAGTTTCATTATTGAAGGGAACTATTCACTGGCATCCTACCAAAGAATGTCAGCATTCAAGGTCATTATAACTACTGACGACACATCGTATATATGACCAGTGAAACAAAGTAATATTACGTTTATCATTGATTCTACATACATAGCACTGCAAAGAACATTGTGTGTCGTCAAGAGAACCTTCATGACAGTATTTGATCTCACTGTCAGAAACAAAATCTTTCCCAGCATTAAGGCAAGTGTCATGCTACCATCAAGCCAAGCAACAATGAAGTGTTACCTTTAGTTTTAGTTCAGCAATCTGTGTCTCATCACAAACCTCCAGCAGCAATTCCTGAAATCAAATTGATAAGCATGGCACAAAGTTAAAATCAGATACATATTTGTTTCCCCCTTGTGCTGTTTTTTTCAACATCACCCCCCCCCCCCCCCCCCCCCCCCCCAAAAAAAGAAGGTTTTCCATGACATTTAATTTTAAAATGCACTTCACTTGCAGTTTGTGTAGGGCTTCAAGTCCAAATCTGAATTGCAAGCACTCTTTTTATTCTCAAAGCTAAGCGAGCCTTAAAAAGGCACCAAAGGGAGAGGATAAAGCAATTGAGAATGATACCGAAAAATATATAAGGGAAAGGTATGCTCCAATTAGACCCACCTCAAAAGCACTAGGAAAAGTTGCCCTTGGCAAAGTAGTCTTGTCCTTTGAGTCTCGAGCGTTGCCTTCTGAGAGGGAAAAAGCATCATGCATCAATATCACTTTGGATGGAAAGGTAATCAAATGCTTGGATGTTTACGGAGGGAGCAGTTTTGCATGAAATGCACAACAGACAGTCAAGAGTTTTGGAAAATCAGAATGCCTTTCAGATGGAGTTTCCCAGTTCAAACGGGTCAATTCAGAATTCAGAGGCATGACAGCATGTTCGATATAAGCAGCAGAAAGAAAACTCAATACAAGTTCACCCACATGACAAGTCCACGCTACACTTGGTCAACTAATTCGGTGCTCCAGCACAATAGATATACTCCATTTGGAATCCATATTTGCAAGAGGAACCAAATTTTCTACTAGCCATAGTAGATCTCATTGTTACATGGTAACTAAAGTTTCTTAACCAAAGTAGAAACCCATGAACTAAAAATTAGTAAGAAAGGATATTACAGAAAACAGCGAGTGGAGATTCCCCTGCAAATAGTAAGCTGATAAGCGGAGACCCACGTATATGGTTCCGAGGGCAGGAATATCCCAACCATATGAGTCACAATATATTCGTAGTTAACACACAGCTAATCTTATCATGCCAAGAACGCAAATAGGACATGTCATATTGACGGAACAGATTCAAACGACACTGGCCAATTTCCCAATCAGATAACTATAAAAGGCAAGTCAACTCGAAACATATAAATCTAACCACTGGACTTGGCCACGCCGGCAGCTTCCGAAGTCTTCAGACAGGATACAACAGCTGCATTTCTCGTCCTCGAGGGAGCGATCCCACGCGCCACAAAACCTTGGACGTACAATTTCTTCGAAGGGAGCGAATACGATTGCACCGGAACCACTCCAGGCTTATGAGGTAGAGCCCCCGCAATATCTGTAAAATACCAAATAATAAATAAAAACCGCCGCCTGATCATATCGACTTTCCACAATGCAAAAACCACAACAACTATCAAAACGGGGAATGCGAACTGGCATATAGCGAAACGACGCCATCGAGGTACGTATTTTCACAGACGGATCACGAAATCAGATTCGCCAACGCCGCGGTAATCATCGACCGGAACAAACACTAAACTGCGAATCAAAGCTTCGCCGATCTCGCAACCAGACGAGAACCTACAGAATCCCTACGGACGGCGGCGCTCCGACCTCGCCGGAGGACGCCAATGACGACGAGATAAGTTCACGCGCGATCCGAGCCGCGAGATCTCCATTTCGAACTTCCAGACCGACGAAACCGAAACAAAAAAAAAAAAAAAAAAAAAAAAAAAAACGAACGCTCTAGAGCTTCAAAATCATCCGCCCGACCGCATTAACGCAGCTTCGGAAGATACGTACTGCTGTGGAGGGAGGATCGCAGAGCGGAGACGGAGGACTCCATGGGAGCAGACGATTGGATGCGCCGAACCCGAACGCGAGAGCAAATCCGGCGGCGGAAACGAGGCGAGATGAGGGATTTATTAGCTTCGATTTCTTGTTTGTTCTTCTTTCTTTTTCGTTTTCTTTTTGGGAAGCGGGGTGGGGACTGGGTTGGTTCGCGCAGTTGGAGACTTCAATAGAGCTGTTGTAATCAGCTTTGTGATGTCCGCCCCCCTCTTTCTCCCATCTGTTCCCTGTTTTAGATCGGCCGTCGCTAACGTGCGCCGGAGGTGCCGCATCGCGTTTATTTTTCTCGATTTTATCGGAATTATTACACAAATGTCCCTAAACGTCGCCCCGTCCTGCAGTCCTGCAATATGGTCCATATATTCAATCTAATCCGTATACTATATACAAATGGTCAATGTCGCCTCTAAATTTAAATTAATGAAAGGATAATGTCTAACATTTTTATATAATTCAATGACTAGATTGAATATGTATCAAAATTTTAAAAATCACATTGAATAAATAAAAATTTTAAACATAATATTGTACATTAAATTAAAATTTAGAAAATACGTTGAATAAATTAAAAGTTATAAGACTCAATCACCATTTATGTCATCTTCCCAATTTAATTACATCTCTGGAAAATCAGTGGGCTTGGGCTTAAGGGGATCGGGCTTCATTTTTTTTCCCGGGCCCACAACATTACTTACCAACGGTACTCTCTTAGAAGTCCAAGGATTCCCTTTGAAAGTTTTGTTACTTTTGCTATTCTTTTCAAAAGATCATATTCCTTATTTGAATCTCGCCAAATTTATATGCTCTACAGATTCGAAAGTATTTGTTAAATAATCAGCACTCAAATATTCCAAATAGTAAAAAGTACCACTTGATATAAATTTATTTTTACTGCAGTTTCAGCTGAAAAGATAAGAAAAATGCGCATTGTCAGCGCATTTTTTTTTATACATCGCAAAAAGCTGAAAAATTTCTATCCTATATTATTTTCTGGTGCTGTTACAAATTGACTAAGCAATCGTAAGGTAAAGGGTCTCCCTAAATTCCAACCTCCTAGTCTCGGAATGGGATGTCCTATGCTTATTTGGCCAATAACTTAGCCAAATCCACCCTCTCAATTCCCACTCCATCGTCTTTCCCCTGGCGCTTTTGCATAGCCTCCACCTCACGCCCTCCCCGTACTCGTCGCCGGCGAAGACGACTCCTCCCTGCCGAGTGAACGGCCGGTACGCGCTCGAGTAGCGGTCCTTGAACCACGCCTTCGGATTGAGCAAGGCGAGCCTCGAGGGCTTGGAAGAGGAGACCTCTCGTCCATCGGTCGGGTCGTGGAGAAACCAATGCATGTCTGCGCTGTAGCCCAGGACAGATTCCTCGAACTTCCATGGCTTCATGCTCGTGGTCACGGTCTCCCCGGCCGAGATCTTGAGACCCAAATAAGAGTTCGGGGGCTCGAATCCCGCTTCTATGGCTTTCTCCGTGGCGATCTCTCTCGTCATGTTTTCCGAAGATTTGCCCACTGAAACGCTCAGGATGTTGTTCTGAAGAGCTGGTGTTAGCCGCAGCGAGATTCTTGAAGGGAAGTGCTTTTCGCAGGCTCCTACACCTTGTTCATTCATGAGAGTTTCGGATACGAGTCGAACAATGTCGAACCTGAAGAAAGCACATGAACATAATTTTTCACTCTTCTATGGAATCGAAACAGCATGTAATGAATCGCTACGTGATCATCAAACGGTGTTATTAAAGGAATACCTTATGTTATCCGTGTCCACGAACACATCGACCCAATTCTCTTGAATTTTCAGCTTGTAATTGAACTGGATCACTCCTTCGAGTTGGTTATAGTTGAGGGAGAAAGCGAGGCGTTCGTCGGTCAAGGGATTGCTCGTACTGACCACGTCCGTCGCGATGACCGGACAATAGAGATGAACTTTCCATATCCCGAAGGCCGAAAGCGCATAGGAGAAAAGGGGGGACGGTGTTTTGATCGTGTGGTGGTTAGATTGTTGCTCCAGAATCCAGTTCGTGATCGCTAGGTTGACGGACCGCATCCACTGCTCCTCCAGGTTCGATCCGATCATGTTCATGAGCAGTTTCGACGCGTCCCTCGATATGCAGTTGACCAAGTGACTCTTGAGACTGTGGAGACACCAGGAGCGGAGATCCGCCGGCGCCTCATAGATGCAGATCAAGAACGTGAGAGTCACGAATGCCAGATCGAAGATGTCGCCAAAGTTGGAAAAGGACCGGGGCTTGGGGATCTTGAACGAGGAGGTCGAAGAGCCGCTCCTGTGCGAGCCGTACTGGAGAACGTCTTCCACGAAGTTGACGAGGAGACCGAACATGGCCTCCTCGTCGAGCAACCTGCGAGAGCTCGGGTTGATGATTCTGTATGGCCTCGAGGTCCACAGGGATAAGTGGAGACCGAACTCGAAAGAGATGGAGAAGGAGACGGCGGCGGGCGAGTCGAGGTTCCTGGAAACGGAGAGCTGGAGGGATGGCTGGGCTTTGGAGGAAGATGAAGAGCAGAGGCACAAGGACAGCGATCTCGTCCTCCACTCGGACAGCGGAGGGAGGCCATGGATCCAAGTGTATATTTCTGGGAAGTGGCAAGAAGCCATTGATGACCTGAAACAGCTCTTGTATTGCGCGAGTGAGTCTTGCTTGTCGACGATGATATGGACCTATATAGAAGGTTGTGTTGTTTCAGGAGAAGAAAAATGTCTGAATTCATGCATGGCGAAAAAAGTCAAAAAAAGAGGGAGATACAAATCTTTTCGGTATTCTTACAAGGATTACCGTGTAAGAAAGCTCGTGCAAAAGAATTTCGTACGCCAACGGTGTATGCTATAATTACGTATATTAAATGATTAAGAAGGAAAAAAACACGAGGATAGCATTAGAAAAAAGTACAATTTTGATTGGCAAACCTCGTGAAATTCGAGAGGTTGCGGGTATATTCGAGAGAAGTTACGTGGTTTTATACATTATGATTAGCAGGAAACAATGAATTATCCCAACTAAATGCATCGTCCTCCACTGAAAAAGTTCCTTTGGATTTCTTTCGAGCTTAACTTTTAATATTCCTTTAAAGAGCATCGTATTCCCTCTTCTTCTTTTTCTGCCTAACTAGGGGTTCGGCTCGTGTGAAACCCCCCAATAGGCACTACATACTCCTATCTTTAGCGTCTACGACCAATTGACAAGGTTCTGGACAATCCATCTGAGGAGGAAATCGACTGGATAAGGATTACAAAATAAAGGATGAGAGGGATGATTCTCTGCTTTATCAGCTAATGGACTATACAGAGAACGTGAACGTTTAAACTTCTATTTTGTTATTATTGATCTCTCTCGAAGAATAAATTGCTCGTGAAGTTCCTTTACCTTTGTAAAAGAAATATGAGGACTTCATCTTAAAAAATTTCAGTACAAGGCATAGACTCTGTTTGGTTGGGCTTTTGGGAAAAATTTTGGGGAAATGCTAGAATTTTCAAATTAAATTTTTTTAGAAAAAACCCAAATAAGGACCTAAAGTACTCTTGTTTTCTCAAGTGAGGCCCGTAATGGACCCATTTTAAAAATAAAATAAAATTAATGGCTTGAAATAACCATGGTTGTTTCAGATAAATGCCTAAAATGGCCATGATTATTTTAAATAAGGGCATAAACTTGCTAGTTGCTAGTCGGCTAAATATTTTGATTGGTCAAGGGCATTTTTGTCCAATCGCAATTTTAATTTTAAATTATTTTTTATTCTTTTCTTCTTCTTTTTTATTTCCTTTTCGACAAGGGCTTGACGACTCTCGTTGGCGTCTAGTAAGGGCTGATGAGGCCGCCCTCCCCTAAGGCCAATGAGGGCTCAACGAGGGTGGCCTTACCTAAGGCGAGGGTCGCCTTGCCCTAACGAGACTATCCCTAGCTAGTCGTTGGCAAAGTGACCCTCGCCTAGATTTGGGGAGGGTTGACCTCGCCAATGATCACGAGGGCAGCTTGCCCTAGGGTGAGGCCGTCATCGGTCCCTAGCGAGGGCTAGCCTCACTAATGGTCATGAGGGCAGCCTCCTTGGGGCGAGTGTCACCTCGCTAGCACTAGCAAAGGCAACCCTTGCCCAACACTTTCTAGCATCACTGAGGCAACCACCAATGAAGAAGAAAGAAAAATTAGAAAATGGAAGAAAAAGGAAAAAATTTTAAAAATGGTAAATGGCTAAAATACTTTTGACTAGTCGGAAAATCATGCTCTTATATAAAATAGGTATAGTCAATTAAGGCCATCTTTTAAACAATATCCATTTTAGGTCCTTATTTGAAAAATTAATAGCACTTCAGGCCATTATTTGAAACAATATCTGCTTAGAGCCATTATTTGAGAAAAAGAAAGTACTTTGGACACTTATTTAAAAAAATTTCAAGTTTTTTTTTTTGGAAATACAAAGAGCATTTGGTAAAAATATCTCAAAAATCGATTTTTTGCACACCTTTATTGAGAATAACTTGGGTCACCAAAAATTGAACTAAATTAACAGTTCTCATGGAACCAATCCAGTTTCTAGTTTCAATATATTGAAATTGGTGAGCATCAATCTCGATCCGCCCACCAGCCCACCAGTCCACCTGGACCGGATTGGATATCTCAATCTCCGTTTAGCATCATATATTGTCCGTCCTTTGAAAAGAAAGAAACCCTAGTCAGGCACCAGTTTTGCACACTCTACCTCCTCATGCATGCTCTCTACCCTCTCTACCCTAGCCCAACTCTCGCATTATCTCGCTCTCGATCTATCACCATAGAGGGCTTCTTCTTCTTCTTCTTCATCATCATCATCATCATAATCATCATCATCATCATCTTGGCTTCGATTTCGATTTCTAGAGTTGATTCGCACCCTCAGGGTGGCTATGACAACGATAACTACTCTCAATCTTGGCTCTCTTGCTTCTCTACAATCAATCGCAAGGTCTTTGTTTTGATCTTTTGAAACCATTGATCAAAGGCACAACTGTGGAATTGTTTCAGTTGTGTTTTGCGTAGCGTTGCAGCATTGCGTTGTTGCTTGTTCACTCGAAAGATGTGTCCAAAGTTGATTATTTGGAAATAAGCAAATACGAGTCATAACATTTCTTTATATTATAATGTATTGGTGTGATCGTGGCGAGTAGGGTTTTTTCTGTCTCCCAGCAAGTGAAGAGATTGGGATCATGGTGATTGTAAATTGCTATCATAGACCCATTAAGTTCGGTCCAATTTTTAGATGGATCTATTGAACTGCAGACGTTATCAATTTCTATTTTCTGAAGCCGATGCTTATTGGGCAGTTCGATCACCCCTAATTCTCATAGGCAGCCATAATAAGACTTAAGTGACACAATGGAGTTCAACATATTAAAATATCACTGAAGACCAGAAAATAATTGCAAAACCCCCCCTACGAATTATCGGCGCGCCGCGTCGCTGGCGCCGCGTCGGTGGCGATGCTTTAACGTTGAGTCGCCGAAACGACGTCGCAACACAGGCCTTCGAGCTTCTCGCCATTATCAGATCTCTCTCTCTGTGGCTCTCTCTTTCTCTCTGCTTGCGCGCTTCGCTGAAGATCTCCGTCGATCGCCGCCGCGAGCCCTCCCTCGCCACGCGCGGCCGTCGCCGTCGACGCCCGCCCCCCCACGCGCCTCGCGATGGCCTCGCCGCCGACCCTCCCGATCTCCTCCCAGTCCTCCGCCGCGGCGGGGGGAGCCCAGTCGCAGGCCCAGCCGCCCATCGCCACGCACGCCCTCCGCGCGTTCCTCTCCCGCCTCTCCTCCTCCGTCCGCCAGGGCCTCTCCCAGCGCCGCCCCTGGTACGAGCTCCTCGACCGCTCCGCCATGGCCCGCCCCGACAACCTCACCGACGCCGCCTCCCGGATCCGCAAGAACGCCTCCTACTTCAAGGTCAACTACATCGCCCTCCTCGCCGTCGTGCTCGCCCTCTCCCTCGTCACCCACCCGTTCTCCCTCCTCGTGCTGCTCTCCCTCCTCGCCGCCTGGATCTTCCTCTACCTGTTCCGGCCGTCCGATCAGCCGCTGGTCGTCTACGGCCGCACGTTCTCCGACCGCGAGTTGCTGGGGATCCTCGTCCTCCTCACCATCGTCGTGGTGTTCTTGACCAGCGTCGGTTCGCTGTTGATCTCCGCGCTGATGATTGGAGTCGCTATCGTGTGCGCGCACGGGGCGTTCAGGGTTCCCGAGGATCTGTTCTTGGACGATGAGCAGCCTGCAAATGCTGGATTGCTGTCGTTCCTCAGCGGCGCCGCCTCGTCAGCTGCGGCAGCGGCTGCGCCGACGGTTGCTGCACGTGTGTAGAGCTGAGTGGTATAATTCGATCTTTGGGGTTGGTCTGGTTAATTTGATCTCCCTATCCTTTTAGTATGATATTATGATGATTCATTTGTTGTTAGGGTTTTGGAATTGTTTTGGTTTAGGATGGGTTGTTGATTGGGGTGGCGTGTTGGTTCTTGCGTCGGAATGTGGCGTAAGATCTTGTGACTTTACTTTGATGAAGTTAGATCTATGAATTCTTTTAAATGTGAGATCTTGATTTCTTTTCGAATATGAATTCTTTGGTCCTGATATCTATAGTTTCTTGATCTGTTATTCTGTATTCCATTATTTGGAATCCAATTTGTTTATGGTGCATTTCGCTTTGGACTTTGCTAATTTTGCAACAGTTGGGAATCGGATTGGATGATGAAATTCGATCTAGATGCATGATTATTTTAGGTTGATGAGTGAAGAGAACTGTTGGAGCAAAATACGTTAGAAGAGCTTTGGAGCTTTTTATATAGTTTGATGTGTTTGGAAGTTTTTCTAATCAGAGATTAATCTAAATTGGATATTAGTGATCAATAAGTTATGAAGAGCTGCCCAACTCGACTCTCTTTATCCAGGACTGTGCATGTGGTTCTTTTTGCTGTTTGAGTTTTGATAGATTTTATGTATTCGTTGTTACAAGGGAAGATTTGAATCATATTGTCCTCTCCAAGAATTATGAGGATGAAGGGAGCTGCCACCACCGCAAGATATACCTGATTAGGTTGGAAGATGTTTTGTGAACTGGAGTTTGCTTTAGTGAAGGCCTAATTAGCTCTTTTAGCATAGATTTGCTTATGTCTTGTTGGCCCAAAATGTTTGTGGGGTGCTAACAATGGTGATAGGTTTCTTTCTTGGTTTTCTCTCCATTAGTCCTCAAGTGAATGGCGAATACTGGGCATTGGAGTGCCCATGTATATACATGTACGGTCTTAGTAATAATTCAAAGTAGGAAGGAGCATCAATGGAGATTAAGAATTCAGATGACTCAGGAGTTGCCGGTCCTTAATGTGTCAATCCTGCCAACTTAGTGTAAATGCAGTTCCGGCATCAAATAATTTGGCTTTTAGAACTGTTTCAAGGTAAATTATGACAATCCCAGGTTATTGACATTTATAACACTATAGTTAGGGTGGTGTTGAAGTTGAATTGGATTTTGGAGGTTGAATTGAGCGTTGTGAAGAAGAGAGGGTTTGTTATGCTTTTTGATGTGGTTACTCATTCATACTGAATTTAGGAAGAATGGTTAATGATGAACTAGATATATCACAAAGCATTCACTTCGAAGAATTCTCCAGTAATTTTGACAGAATGGATATAGGAAGTGGGTACTCATGTTTCAGCAAAAATGTGTCCCAACAAAAGACTAGAAATGCATCATATATATATGAGCAATGTGACTATATCCTGTTGGCTGCCTCCATAAAGGATGTATGCTCTAATGTGCATTCAGATGTGGATTCTGCCATTATCAGTTATAGTCATTGTTGAGCCAACAAGGAGTCATCATTTGGTGCTGGTTCAGTGAGTTTCTGCTTCTAGTTAGTAAGCTACCATTTCTGTGTTTTTTTCACTGTTATGTCTATGCCAGTGGATAGAGGATCCCTCTCTCTCTCTATATTTCATTTGTTTTAGTAGATAAGGACCTGTCTGGAAACAGAATTACCTCCCTTCTACCATTTTCAAGAGGCTCTCAATGTGCTTGTGAACAGAATGGAAGATCCTGCTGAACTTCTTTACATTTTTGAATCCTAGTGCTAAAGTCATGGAGATTTAGGAGGTCTTAGATGTATATGTTTCGTTGAGGTAGTATTTCTTGTGGAATTAAGTCCCTTGTTGTAATGGTTTATAGCTCATGCCAATTTGAATTCTTTTAATTTTAGGGCTTGTTTAGTAACAATTCTGTTTTCGGAAACAATTTCTACTCATAAATGATTTTTTTTATTCTGTTCCCTATATGAGTTTCTAAATATTTTAATATGTTTGGTAGTTGTCCAAAATTTATATTCCCAGGAAAGAAATGCATTTGGTAGGACCTTAAATTCTTTTGTGATTTAGAATTTTTTAATCATTTAATAAATTTATTACATTTTCCTCTTTTTTCTTTTAAATATTTTCATTTTTCCTTTTCTTCTTCTCCCTAGTCATCGTCTAGGACTGGAGACGAGGGCTAGCAACCTCGTCAGAGTGTCATCAGCCCTTAGCGAGGGCGAGCCTTGTCCAGCCACTGGTGAGCCTCGACCTATTGGCCTTGCCTTACCATGGCGAAGCCGACCTTGCAATGGGCTGGTTTGCCAAATCTGGGCAAGGCCAAGCTCGCCCAGCTAGCCAACCTCAAAGGAAGAAGGAGAAGAAGAAAAGGAAAAAAGAAAAGAAGAAAAGAAAAGGGGGAAAAAAAGAAAATGGACTTGATTCTTAAGTTGTTCTCGGCAACAAAGAAACAACTTTTTTTTACTTTTTAATTTTATTCCAAATCTATTCTCAGGGGCAAATTTGTTCCCGATAACAATAAAGTTACCAAACAGATTTTTTTTTTCTTCGGAGAATAAAAGAATAGAATCGGACATTGTTTGGCTGGTTACCAAATAAGGCCTTAGTTGAAGCTAAAGGTTGACATGAAATGGGTCTATTTCGAGCATCAACCATCATTGGTGGGTGGGTTCTGTAGGAGAGGACGTGTAGATCAATCTTATGTTCATGTAAGGATATTGTTAAAATTGTCAAATTTCAGAAGGTCATATCTGTTGCATTGAGGGGTGTGGAACTATTGTTTCTTGCAAATCATGTCTCCTCTCTTGCGTTGTGAGCATTTTGTGGTTCATGCACGCTGATTTACTGAATATATTGTAGAGACTCCAAAAGTTGTTGCCTCCCTAATGGTACTAGGGACATGATTGTTTTTGCAATTTCTTTACGAGAGACAATAGCAAATTGGAACTGAGTTCTGGATTCGCTGTAATCTTAGAACTCTGATTTACTGCCTATTCTTCTCATGTAATGAGTAAATACTTTGCCGATTGTCGTGTGCTATCTGCTAGGAACGTTTGCTTGAACTGTATCATCATAACCTATATCGACTACATTAAAGAACGGTTGCTGCACTTGCTTCTGACCATGGCTTTCCCATGGCCCTCTACCTGTCCAGGAAATTCAACATTAAAAAAGATCCACTTGGATGGACTTCCAATCGATTTCCTAATTCTTGAAAGCAACAAATTGCATACTGAATGGCAGGCGAATCTGAGGCCGGAATGAGGGAGGAGAAGCTAATAGCTGTACAAAAATTGGATTGCCAAGCTGATTATGCAGAAGTTTAGGAATTCGGTCTGAATTTTGTTGAAGAGCTTGCTTGTGTTACTAGCAGTGGCTAGCCTTTGGATTGTATTGGTGAAAGCTGTACTCAGGCTCTTTAACTCTTGTTTTCATCAGCAATTTCCATATCGTATTCCTTCTGTTCTGGCCAACAAGGGGAAAATGGAACTTGCTTGGTTCGTTACCCTACCAAGAGCTTCCAACATCTGCATTTCACGAAAGCGATGTCCTGAAGTCAAATTCCAACAACGATTGTTTTCTCCTTATTCTGGATTCTCAATATCTCAATCTCGTATGAACTTCTCACCCACCATAACCAACACGTGAAAGGACAATAGAATATGTGTAACTTGTGGTGGTAAAATAGAGATGAGCAGACGACTCAACTTGCAAAACTTTCCCTCAAATCTCTGCCTTTCTGTTCCAGCATTTCTTGTGACAAGTACGATTGGTTATGGAGGCTTTTGTTCACTCTAGATTCTCAGAAGCAATGGCAAACTTTGCGTGCTTCTTTAGTGGCTTTTTCCATTCTTTCTTCTTCACCAATCTAATCTCTCTGTCATTGTCTTCTATCACAAGATTGAAACAT
The DNA here is from genome assembly GCA_016097605.1 of Eucalyptus guilfoylei. NCBI lineage: Eukaryota > Viridiplantae > Streptophyta > Magnoliopsida > Myrtales > Myrtaceae > Eucalyptus > Eucalyptus guilfoylei. Next base: position 1,581,212 of record CM027869.1, read on the forward strand.
TTTCTCACCACGTTCCAATACCATATTTCATAAGTTTCTGTCCCGCTTGCTATGATTCTCAAATCAAGCAAAAATTGTTAGGAAGTACCTCGTCTCGACATTATTTTATTTCTGGAAGCTGCACCAGAAGAAGAAATGAAAGGGTAGACTTGCAAGGAAGATTTGAAAAACAGATGAAGCCTTATTCTATCCACCGACGGCAAGAATCCCCTGTAAAAAATATTACGCACGGTGATTACTGTCGCTTCATAGAGAACATACCCCGATGCAATGGGCATGTAAAATATTTGTATCTGCTGCGCTTAAGGACTATGCTGTTCTAATTCTGAAGTTAGTTCTTTCATTTTCATGGTGCATTTTCAGTGAACTAGGACATGTTAATCGTTAAAATGATAATTAAAGTCCCCTAAACTTGTTGGGTCAAGGGATGTATGAAAGCATTATACTTGCTCGCTTCTTTTTCTTCTGGTAAGACTCTTGTATTGCTTGTCAAACCTCACCAGAAATTTCAATGGGAAAGTGACAAATTGAAAGAGGTCTTTCCCTTGCCGCGTCAACCGTCAGCATAAAGACAAGCTTTGTGGAAATTCAATCCATGGGGTCACTAGCTTTGCTTATTGGTGCAAGAAACTCAGCTCGCTTTCTGATAGGCTGATTGGGTGCAACAGACTGGACTGTAGGTTTGAAGTATATGGTCACCCTTGTACATTACCCTGTATACTAAATCAATACCTAATCTGCCAACCCCCCAAACAACTTTCTCTTTCTCTCTGCATCATCAAAACTGCAGTACTTAAAGAACCCAAGAAAAGGGAAAGAAAGGCTTCATATAAAGGAGAGCCTGCTTTCAATGCAGAACTCCCTCCACATTCACCAGTTCGTACATAATCAGATGAATCATGAAGGTTCTCAAGAAGGGCCTGATGTATCTTGTCATTCTCTTTGCGTCGATAATGGTGTCAACCGCAGTCGCGAAAATCCAATACCATGATTTTGTAGTACGGCTTCGAAAGACATGCCTTCTCTTTTTCAATTTTTTTCACTGGTTATGCGGAATGTGCATAAGCATGCTTTCTAGGAACTAAATATCGGTTTCTACTACATAACTTCTCCTAGTTACTTCTAATTTTAGGTTCAAGCAACGCCGGTTAAGAGGCTATGCAAGACGCGCAGTACTATAACGGTGAATGGGCAATACCCGGGGCCAACCTTAGAAGTTAATGATGGAGATACTCTTGTGATCAGTGTTGTTAATAGAGCTCGTTACAATGTGACCATCCACTGGTAATTGCAAATCTCGCCTGCTTATAATCCTCACAATGAGCATATTATTTCCACGCTTGCTTTTGTTTGACCCAAAAAAAAGTATTTTTATGTATGTTTTGTTGGTTATCATAGTAGCTAGTTGATGTCTGAACACAATCTTCCTCGATCCTGTTTTAGGCATGGGATAAGGCAGGTGAGAACAGGATGGGCCGATGGACCAGAATTCATAACGCAGTGTCCCATTCAACCAGGAGGAATTTACACCTACAGGTTCACCATTGAGGGCCAAGAGGGTACGCTTTGGTGGCACGCGCACAGTTCTTGGCTTAGAGCGACTGTCTACGGTGCTTTGATCATCTATCCAAGACAAGGATCTACTTATCCTTTTGCAGAGCCAAAGCGTGAGACCCCCATTCTGCTCGGTAAGAGCTTCAACCCTCCCTCTTTTCCGAAAACCTTACCACACATAAGCAACCACGGACAGACTAATTAATAGTATATATATTATGAGATGTGATGATTGGGATTCACTATTATTTAGAAAAGGAAAACATTGATAGGTACCCACCGTTCTTTCGGATCGAGTTCATGTTTCATTTCTGGTGATTCTAGAATAATTTATTAGCTCTAACTGTGATGAATTTTTATTCTCACAAATTTAATAATACACGTAAGCACAAGGACATGATATATAAAAATTTGGCTTTCTGTTTTCAGAGTGATCAACTTGATGATGATGATTAACTTGATGAGTTAATATTTCTCTATCATGGAAAAAGGTGAATGGTGGAATGCGAATCCCATCGATGTGGTGAACGAGGCAACTCGAACGGGAGGAGCTCCAAATATATCAGATGCGTATACCATTAATGGTCAACCTGGAGATCTTTATCGCTGCTCGAGTTCAGGTTTGTTCTCGTTATTAAATCCCTTCCTCATTATTTTCAAAACTATCACCAAATCTATGAAAATTATTATTTGTCATTGCTTGTGCACTTGCCTTTTCCCCAATTTACTTGAACGAAAATTCGGCTACAATCAAAGATATGTCAAATTTTGGATAACACGTATACGCACTGACCATGCACGTTGGGTTTAATTGCTATGCAGAAACCATTATAGTCCCAATCGATACAGGTGAAACCAACCTCCTCCGGGTCATCAATGCTGCGCTCAATCAAGAGCTCTTCTTTGCCGTGGCCAACCACGAGCTGATCGTGGTTGGCGCCGATGCGTCCTACTTGAAGCCCTTCACCACGTCGGTGATCATGCTCGGACCGGGCCAGACCACTGATGTCCTGATCACCGGAGACCAACCCCCGGGCCGATACTACATGGCGGCGCAGCCCTACCAAAGCGCCCAAGGTGCCCCGTTTGACAATACCACGACCACGGCCATTCTCGATTACATTTCCGCTCCTTGCCCGTCTAGGGGCACGCCAAGTACACCTGTAATGCCCACTCTCCCAGCTTTCAATGACACGGCCACGGTCACAGCATTCACTCAAAACTTGAGGAGCCCCGACAACGTTTCGGTACCGATCGATATTGATGAGAGCCTCTTCTTCACCGTCGGTCTAGGGCTCTTCAATTGCCCACCGAATCTTAGCTCTGATCAATGTCAAGGTCCAAATGGAACCCGCTTCGCATCTAGCATGAACAACATGTCGTTCGTTCTTCCTTCCACCTACTCCATCCTACAGGCTTACCACCAGGGAATCCCTGGGGTGTTCACGACGGATTTCCCTGCGGTCCCGCCCGTGGCCTTCGATTACACAGGTAATGTTAGCCAGTCGCTCTGGCAACCCGTTCCAGGAACCAGAGTGTATGAGTTGGAGTACGGGTCAAACGTGCAGATCGTGTTACAAGATACTAGTATAGTGTCGGGCGAAAATCACCCAATCCACCTTCATGGCTATAACTTTTACGTCATCGCCGAAGGGTTCGGAAACTTTGATCCCACGACCCATACCAAGAAGTTCAACCTTGTCGACCCTCCCATGAGGAACACCGTAGGAGTACCCGTGAATGGGTGGGCAGTCATCAGATTCCTTGCCGATAATCCCGGTAAAATAAAGAAGAGACTCTTACAAATTTATGGTATTGAATGTAGCTTTTTTTAAGAAGTATTATCTATAGTGACAAGACTAACGTGGATCAAACTACACTTTTGGATGGCCGAAAACAGGAGTGTGGATAATGCATTGTCACTTGGATGTACACATCACATGGGGTCTTGCAATGGCATTCCTGGTAGAGGATGGAGTTGGAGAGTTGCAATCTCTAGAGTCTCCTCCAGAGGATCTACCTCCATGTTAAAGAACAAAATTTCCAGAGGAACAAATTGCCCAAGCTGTGAAGCTTCTTCATATTGAGCTACGACAGGATTGACAAGTCCCCTTTTTTGGTTATTACTGATTTTCATGAGGTTAGGGAATAAATATTTTTTTCCATGGACAGATTGGTTTTATTTTGTGGGTTCTTTTTAATGCATTTTTTTTTTTTTGCTAATTGATAAAGAAATAGAATTGAATTTGCATATGCGTTTTTTCATTGATTAAACCCTCTATTCAGATGACATTTTTCCTTTCCAAGTTGTGTCACTAATTGTATTCCTTTCCAAGTTGTGTCTCCAGATTCTCGCAGGAGGAGCCCCACCTTTTCTTCTTTTTGCTTTTTGACTTTTTCTTTCTTTATATATTTATTAATTAAAACTCACCTAAATGGACCAGTCAACAAATCTCCCCTTCACCTCGTATGGGAAGTTCCATCACGCCCTCTTTGTTTCCACAAGAGTCAAGTTTCACCATGAATAAGGTTTTAGTACGGACTCTCTAAAATAGAAAGAATTTATCTTATAACGTACCTAAGATTTAATAATATTTCATATCAATATTCTTCGATCGTAAATGCTATCGGATTTTTGCTTTTCCTTAGACAGAGGGCACAATCAAAAGCTGCACCAACTAAAGCCAAGTTGAATTCGCATGAGCAACTGTTAAGGAGCTTCATGTTTGATAGAAACCGTTCTTCTCACAATTCATGTGCCAATCAAATTCTATTGTCAGATTTACCGATGTTCGGAATAACCAAAAATTAAAATGTAAAGGTCTAAAACGATAAAATGTTGCGAAAGCTGTAAGCCTTGTAGGGTTATTTCTCGAAAAGCAACATGTTGCTTTTGAGGCTTGACGTTCATTCCAAAACCATTTCGCATCTGCTTCATCAACGCATTTGGAATCTTGTCTTAAACGAGTCTTTTAATGCCCCACCCAACGGAGGGGGCATTTCCTCGAATAATTAACGCCGCAACGTACGTCCCATGAGCTCCGAGCCGTCCGCGCCGTCCGCGCCTTTGTCCTGTGCCGGCTGGCCTGTACGCGAATGTCTGTCCGGACCCACGAAGATGGTTGGTCGATTGTTCTCTTTTCATTTCTTACCCAAGCCGCGCCAAGAGAAATCCAATGTGCGTCGTGCAAGAACGACGAGAAAGGAAAATGCCGAGAAAGGAAACAGCGAAGCCACGGCACGGCCACTGATTGGGCAGCTGATTGCCAAGAAAAGTTCAAATCTTGCCCCGCGGGCAGTGGAGTCCTTTCGGGTTCCTTCGCGACCAAGTCTGGCAACTTTAACACGCGTTTGATCTCCCGTCATCTCGTTTGCCGTGTACGCTCCGTTTTCATCGAGAACTCTATCTGGTCAACACCCGCATCGTAGATTGTTCTTCTGGTTCTTGCTCCGGTCCATCGACGAGAAGCGTTCGAGGTTCGTGATTCTTTTTTTTAAAATTTTCAAGAACACTGCCGTTGAGTTGAACTGCGTGTTTTGCAACTGTTTTTAAGGTAAGGGGTATGCTTCGCCTTATCTCTGTTTGCTGCTATTTTTTCCTGTCTCCAAGAATGCCGGAAGAGCAGCTGCTTCATTTTGCATGATTCATTTTTGTCAAATTTTTTTCCGAATTCTTTCGAGGGCTTTCCATTATGCAACGTGCGCATGCGGTATGTTTTCTGGCTGTGGAAGATGATTTATTGCCTGGGCAATCTTCAGCTGTTTCATGTCAATGGGATCGAATTCTCTGCACTTTGCTTGTTTTTGTGTTTGCTTTTGGTGCTTGTTAGTCAGATTTACGTGTTGAAGCTTCACATTTTTGGTAGAATGGCCATAATCATGCCCTCTTGCAGTCAGCATTTTTCGAAGTTTCTGTTTTTGTTAAACTGCTAGTTTGTTATGAGACGAGGTATGCAAGGAGTTTTTTTCCCCCTTTATTTTCTTTTGGTATTTTCACCTGATATTCGACCCTTCCCCAATATGGCACGCGGAAATGGTTTTACATGCACAAGATTCTAGATGACCGCTATTTTCTTTACTCCCAGAGCTGGTCTCTTATATTTGTGATGATTGATTACTTATCCTTTACTTTTGGTAAGTGAGATCGATTGAATATTTCTGTATGAATGAATTAATTGCGACCAAGATTGTGGAAAATGCAGAGTGATTGTGTGGAATGAAGTCATTCTTATGTAATGTAGGATTAGTCTAGTCCTAGAAGATCTTTGAAGTGTCCAATTATACTAGGAAGGATTCAAGTAATGCGTATTGGGGACACCTAGAAAATTTAATTGCGAAACCCAACCCAAGTTCAACTTTATTTTGTTGATGAACCACTTGAAGCCACCGAATTTTGGTTTCCCCTGATTTGGTTCTTTGGGTAAATCTTGGTGTACTGGTTTAGTTTGGAAACTAGTTACTTTTTATATTCAAATTTTAGAGAAGTGTTAGGAACAGTTGTCCTTGTAGATACGCATGTGCAAGATAGAGAAATGAGAACTATTTCTAGAAGTCATATAACTCTTCAGCCTTTCATGGCTTTGTCATTGTGGCATTCTGTATTATCACAAAGTTAATACATAAATTTCTATGCAGTGCCATAACAGATGAGAAGTACTGCCAGTGCCAAGCATAATCAGACTTTTATTTCAGTAAATGGTTATTGCCTGTGCCATTGAGATTGATCGTTATGAAACTAAGTTGCCAATCTTTAGATAATTTTATCCAAAACTTAACCAGAAAGTAGTTTTGTTGCAATTTTGAACTTGAGAAGAGCTACTAAATGATATCATGACTCTGAAGAAGATGCACAGTGACTCAGAAGAAAATGTAGTTACGCAACACCGTTTTCCCCTAATAACAGTGTGAAATTTAGATATGAGATTGCATCTTGAACACGGACAAGCTTTCTTTTAGAGCTTTACTGTCACAATGAGATTTCTCTTACCTTTAAGGATGAAAATCCAACTTCTGGAGCCAGTGATGACCTTTTGCTGACAGTTTAGACTTTGCTATTTTAAGCATTCTCTAACATCCTTTGGTTTTTTCCATCATAAAATCCATCATGTAGCTGACAAGTAGTTATAGTATTATCTAGCATAGCAAGCTGCTGCTTTGTGTTAATTAGCTGAGTGCTGTTCTTTACTTTGGTTCGTGTCTTACAGTCCCATGGCAGATGTCATAAAAGTAGCAGACTCCAGTGAAATGACACTTGAAACAGTGAGAGACTCCTTGATAAGACAAGAAGATACAATCATATTCTCTCTCATTGAGAGAGCTAAATACCCCATTAATGTCGGTGCTTACGATAAAACCAAAACTGCAATTCCTGAATGCTCTGATTCTTTAGTTGAGGTCATCGTTAAGGAAACAGAAGCGGCTCATGCTAAGGTAAGATGCGTACTTTTATTGTTGTCCCACCAAATGGTATGCCTTTTGAGTTATCAATATCATGCTTATGGTAAGGCAATTTGTCTGTCCTTTTTTTCTCCGTCAAAACGAAAAAATCGTTTGTTTGTTCTTTTTTCAGATCAATAAAAGTCGTATAATGGGCTGGTTGTGACTTCACCTGATTAACTTTCCTTCAATGGATTTTGTCGGACACAGCATTTACTTTGATTGTTAGTCCAATATGACGTAAAAGAGATATTCCTTAGGCATCTTTTTTGAAATCATGGGACAGGATTTGTTGCATTTCTTGTTTATTTTCATATGGAAAGCTTTCTATGTTAAGGGCAGAGCAGTCCTTTCTGCATAGGGATTTGCTGTCAGTAGAAAATTAAACATCCAAAGGATAGAATTAATTCTATCAGCAACTGTGTATATCCTTCCTTAGCGCCATGTCCATTTATAGAGAAATACTGTTTAAGGACCTTAATTCATTGCCATGACAATTTGAAGGATCGTATATCTCCTGCAAACAAAACATAGAGAAGTACTTGCAAAATGGATGGGAAGGGCGAAGAAATGCGACCGTCTGTTGCATGTGATGCCTCTACATCCTACTGTTGTATGAGTTCTGTACATATGATTATTGCATGATTGCAAATAAAATATCCACAATTTTGTCTTCAGTTTTCTGAATGTAAAATTGCTCGACTAGCTAGTTATGCATATCCTTGTCCAGAATCTAGATGCTTGTTTTACTGATCATGGCCCACTATGAAACAGTGCGGTCGGTATGAAAACCCAGAAGAACATCCTTTCTTCCCTGATGGCTTGCCAACCTCACTTGTGCCGGCTTTCGACTTTCCAAAGGCAATTTTCTTTTCCAGCTCTCTGGTTTGCTTTCTCCATCAGACAGCTTTGGATAAATGCATTTACCTCTCTATCATCATTAGATTTGTTGGACTGACCCCAATTACAGATTTTGCATCCTGCAGCTGCTTCAATTAATGTAAACAGTACTATATGGGAAGTGTATTTTGCTCAACTACTTCCACTGATTACTGTCCCTGGGGATGATGGCAACTATGCCTCTACGGCTGTCAGTGATCTTGCATGTTTGCAGGTAAAGAGTGCCGATGAAATTATGACTAGTGATTGGAGTACTGAACATATATGTTGTCTTAATAAGGGGATTTTTTTTCCCCTGTTTCTGACGAAAAACATAAGTTCTTGAAAGGCTGGAGATTTTAGGATCTCTTTAGGAGGTCCAGAGTTCTTGTTAGAGTAACCAAAAGGATTCTGCAGGGCATTTATGGGCTCCATCCCTCCATAAGTATTTCAATCTACAACATTTGAATGCACCCAATTGGAAGTGGTTAAAGTATTGACCAACAGGAGACTAAATTACATAAAAGTGAATATACTATTTTTTGTAAGCCAAGGTGTTTCAATTAACTGGTGAAGTAACAACGCAACTTTTTGAAAGGCATAATTATCTGATGTGTACTTTGTAGTTTGTAGATAATGACTAAATGACTAGAATGTAAAAAGGTCGATCTTGATTGATCCCACTGCTAGAAAACAAGATGCTACTACTTGTGTCAAACAAAATGATCACAGACAAAGTTGATCCACCTTTATGATATTTGGACTTCAGTACTGCTGGGACTATGTGGACTGATGTTAACAACTGCCCTGCAGGCCCTCTCAAGAAGGATCCATTATGGAAAATTCGTGGCTGAGGTTAAATTTAAGGAATCTCCTCAAGAGTATGAACCTGCAATTCGTTCCCAGGTATGTCGATCTTTTCTGTTTAATTGTTGAGCAAAATTCTACTGTATTTTCGGTGACGAAATACATCACAGAGAAAGAAAACTACTGGGTGCCAATATTGTGACCGAATACCTAGTTCCTGTCAAGTTCGGTAAGGGTTTGAAGGGAACCAAACAATACGCAAATGGCCAGTATTGGTGTAGTTTGGTTTTCAGCTTTAAACAAACAGTGAACAGCCATGGAACTACAGAGCCAATAGCTTTTGGATCTCACTTTAAACTGCAAGTTAGTCCGCCTCCTGAACTAACATTCTCTAAGCCAACGACTCAACGGGTGTGATCTTGCTCTTTCCAGGATAGAGATGCTCTGATGAAGTTGCTGACCTTTGAGAGCGTAGAGGAGAGGGTGAAGAGGAGGGTCGCCAAGAAGACAATGTTGTTTGGGCAGGAGGTGAGCCTCGATGACAATTGCGATGAGAAGAAGCTAAAGATCGATCCTGCCGTTGTTTCTCGCCTCTATGAAGAATGGGCGATGCCCTTGACCAAGCTAGTGGAGGTCGAGTACCTCCTACGCCGCCTAGATTAATGCATACTCTGTACTGCAACTCCATGTTATGGATCAACATCATACTTATCTTCCTATCTTTTGATATCAAAATCATGTGTAAGCAGGCGTGGTGGAGAAAGCATTTATTCGGATCATGACTAGAGATCATGTTTATTAAAAGGCACGGTTTACGTTTTGACATTTTTGAATGAATACAAATCGGGTTCTTTTTTATCCTGCGTATATACAATTCAAGTTATGCAGAGTTGATCTGACCCCTTGGTATCTGAGAACCTGGAAGTACTACTTTGAAGGTGCATGGTACGCTCTCTCTCTCTCTCGCGTAAGATAAAGACAAGGTTGTCTGTACCTGAAAAATGGCTTCAAGCACAAAAATCCTGAGTTTTGTTGGCATGCAGGGAGCAACAGCCCGGGTCTTCTGAGGATGTCTGGTCAACTGAGGTAGCAGTGATTAGAATCCAATGAGAATATCAAGACCATTATATTCTTCAGCAAATAAAAGAAAAAAGACCTAATGAACAAAAACCATTACGCTTTATTGCCAAGTCGTTCTTCTTTACCTAATACAGGCAAAATTGATGCGGTCAAATTAAAGAGATTGCATTTCAGCCTACTATCACATTGGAGGCCAATACGGTGCCCCATTTTTTTGTGAGTATCTAGACACATGACAAAAGATGGTTAAAGTTGGTTTACAAGAGTTCTCGATCGAGAACCAATGGATCCAACCATTTTCTTATTTGGAAAATCTAGAAAGTAAGAGGAATCAACATGAAAATTATAGTTGGAGATGACGGAATTAAATTTCTCCGACAAGTAAATTATATAAATTAATGAGTGAGGTTTCTGCCCGTGCGATTTTTCTTTGCAAATATTTATTATAATTATAAAAGTCCTTCTTGTATTTCACCTTGTCGTGTCAAAAAAAGAAAAAGAATTCCTCCTAAATCTAAATTTGCGAGTCCCCCGGCTGCTGCACTTTTCTTTTACCTTACCGTTAAATTAGTCTGCTGGCTTGCCGTTATGTTCATCCAATTCCAAGCTAAGATCCAGCGATGTCTTTGCCTGAAAAGACATTTCACGCGAGGATAATAATGCCACTAATATATTCTCCCACCTTTTCCGGAAAAAGGAAAGAGAAAAGGTTCGACAGAGAAAAAGAAATGGACAGATGAAAAACCGATCCGGCCTCTGACTCGGTCTGCAGAAAGTCAGTCTCACTTTCATCTCATTTCATCTTATCTCAAGAAATCATCTCGTTTCATCACTCCCACGAGCCTCTCCTTCTTCACCCAACTACTCATCAGCAATTCCACTTTGGTCCCACCTCTCTCTCTCTCTCTCTCTCTCAAAAGGCTCAAAACAGTGTTGACATTACATCACATTTTTACAGACCAGCAGAAATTTTACACAGGAATCTTTATCCTGCAAAGAAAAGCAGCAACGCCCGTCAGGCCGCTTCTCTCTCTTCCTTAATCGTTTCCATTGATTGCCCAGTAAACAGAGACAGCGAGCGAGAGCATTCACTTTTTCTACCGAAAACAAGAGAAAAAAGCAAAGAACCTTTAAAGCTTTGTTTTTAGCAGTCAGGAGAAAAGAAAAATAAAGTCTGCACAGAATCCAATACTCACTGTGTGCATAGATTTCTCCGTTTCACTGTCCCTGTCTCCTCCTCTCTCTCTCTTGGTCCCTGCAAATTTTCTTTACTCTCTCTCTCTCTCTCTCTCCAGCAGCTCTGAAGACTGAACCTCCCAACGACATTTCAAGACCCTTCTTCTCTCTCTCTCTCTCTCTCTCTCTATTTTTATTCTTGAGGGGGTCAAACGATCGCCGGAAATCTGTCACAGTCGCTGGTTAAAGTAATTAACAGCTCTCTTACTTACCCGTGAGCCGTTCTTTCATTATCTATTTTGCATTAATTAAAGGTTGCGACTTCTGCATTGCATTTTCTTGGGTGTGTCGTGTGTCATCATACTCAAGCTTCCGAAAGGTACTTCATTTTATTTTATTTTTGACGATCGCGGTGATGTTATCTGCACCTTTTTTATCAAGCTGTCTCCTTACTTTCGTGGGTTGGAGCCTGATTTTTTCCCTTTTTTCTGTTTGCGTGAGTGGATACCTGTTTTTCCATGTTTTCAGCTCTTCTGTATGACATGATTCTTGCTTTAATTTGCTTTTCCGAGTAAGTTTTTCTCTTTGTCTTTGTTTTAGGCCCCGATATAGATCGCATGGCCATGGAAAGAAGGAAATGGAATGTCCTACCATTTTTGCTAGGTTAGAAAGTTAATGCTCTGCTTTAAAGGTACAGAGGATCATGTTCCTTATAAGAGGGATATGAAAATGGTAAGTGAGTAAGGGCGTGAAGTTTTTCTTTAGCTGTAAAACAGAGTTTCAAGCTGCATTTCCTTTTGTTTTTAACTCGTTATTGTCTTTGCAGAATACATTTCGCTGGATGCTCTTGAAAGGTGAGAATTCCATGACTCAGTATACAGAAAATTCAGAGTGGCCTGCTTTGGTAATTAGGAAGAAGCTTTGCAAGCCAGTGCCTAATTTGAGTTTTGCAGTAATTCGTCTTCTTCTTTTTATGTCTTTTTTAAATGTTATATGTTGCTCTGATGTAGCCTCATCTTGATAATGAAAGTTCATTTGTCAGTATGAACTGATCGATCAAGTTTAGCATCTTGAGGTTGAACCAAAATTGATAAAGGCAGTGTCAACATATACTTTTGACATATGCCATGAATCCGTTTCATGAGAGTTCCAATTTTTCTTTCAGATGGTTATCTAACATGGCTCAAATCAATAGTTCGACATTTTCTCTCCCGACTTTCTCTCTTTCCTGAGAGATTAATCTTGTGGGACATATGATTATCTTCACAAACAATGATCTTAGGCATAGCATGTTCTGCATTAAAAAATAAAAGAAAGGTAGATTTATACCACACGGTGGATCTACCGTTATAGCGGTGGTGGTTGGCCTAGGGATGATGATGTCCCAATAATTAATGCATATAAGTTCTACTCTCTGAAGTGTTTCAATGTGCTGGGCCTGATGGGGAATCTTTGGCGATACTTCTCAGGTACGTGAATCTCAACCAGCATTTCATTGAAAGCTGAAGAAAGCATTTCACTGCTGCAGAGTTATGGGAAGGAGGAGGGATTTATATCAGTCCAAGCATCCATTTATTGCATACCGTAAGCATTGGCTCTCAATCTCATTTGCTTCTTTCGTTTTGACAAATCTCCCGATTCAAGATTAAAAGCAGATGTCTGGCATCATCCATGCATGATAAATAGTTCTTGTTGAAGTGCTGCAATTGAGTTAACTGATTTAACCAACTTTTGGTACTGCTATAATTGAAACGGAGATATGTGACTTCATGGCAACCTGACGAGGCCAATATGATTAGTTTCCTTATAGTCCTAGACTTTCTTTTAAAATTGTATAGGCAATAAATTGCAAGCGTTTAATTTCTAGCATCCCGTGCTTTTCCTGATGTCAGCTTTTGAGGCTTTGTGTGTGGGATCATGGCAACCTGTGGAGTCAATAAGAATTAGCCATGGAAGAATGACCATATGCACTGTTGATGACCGGTATACAATCGAGGAAAGTGGACCTTTCACTAATGTGCGGATAAAGTCACGTCAAGCAACTTTATCTGACTGTACCTGCTTTTTGAGGCCTGGGGTGGACATATGCGTGCTTTCTCCTAGCGAAAAATCAGATTGCTTTGGAGAACTTCAAGAGCCTGTAAGTTTGCCTGCTTGTTTGGTAGTGTTCTCCCTCAGAGCATTATCGCTTGAAGCTTCTTCTCGCTGTGTTTATACAGTGAGCTCAATGGTTTGTTTGTGCATTAGTGCTGTCTCCCTTCACTCAAGCAACTAAAAGGGTTTCCTTTTCAATGTTACTACTTTTTAGTACTTCTTTCCTTGAAACATAAGTTGATTCATATCGGACATGATGACATTCATCCAGATGCAGTGTAGACTAATTGTACTACTGGCGTTTCTGCATTAGTTAATTTCACATCTGCTTGATATTGGAGGGGAAATTGTTATTCACTACTTACTTGCAGTGACTTGTTCAATCTGAAGTTAAAAACTACTCATTTTCGTCACCTTTGTCCTCATGGTTGAGCTGTTTTTGTGTGGTATTTCTGCCATTTGAATACAAAAGGCTTGACACTCAACAAAGCATCCTATTTGAGAGGATTCATATAGGTGAAACCACTTAAAAAGCTTAATTTTGTTGTTGCTGTTGTTACTGTTGTTGTGTTATCATCAAGAACATTGAAAATAATGTTTTCCTGACTGGGTTTGGTGCTTTATAAAAGGGTCTTATTTCAGACTGAGTCTTACAGCGCAACATTGTCCAATCCATGATACAATCAAGTATATCCCCTAATTATGGTTATTCGCATTGCAAAATTTTCGATCTCGCTTAACTTGAAAATTCAGAATATCTAGTGAAACGGTTCCTTCTTTAAATCTAAACCATTGTCCTTTTCTTTTTAGGGGTGGGTTGATGCACGGATAAGTTCGATTGAGAGGAAGCCTCATGAATCTAGATGCTGCTGTCAGTTCTATGTGAAATTGTATACTTCCAAATGTCCTCTTGGCTCAGAAAAAGGAGTACTTAGTAAAGAGATTACTTTAGTAGGAATAGATGACATCTCCATCCTCCAAAGACTCGATTCTAAACATTTTGAAAGCCAGCTATATCGGTGGACGTACGCCGAGGACTGCTCTTTATTGCAGAGAAGTAAATTGCTACTAGGAAGATTCTTGGCTGACATTTCTTGGTTACTTGTCACATCAGCCCTGAAACAGATCATTTTCAATATAAGGTCACTGCACAATAAGATTGTCTACGAGATATGTGGTCGTGATGGAAGAGTCTCTTTCAATACTGACAATAACTTGAGAACTTTGAACTTCAAAGTCGAAAATGAAGTTATGCTTCCTATCGTAGTCCAGCACATTCCAACGAAAACAAGTGAGGCAGTTGTTGCTTTTGAAGGACATGAATCTGCGCTCGTGCCCTTCTCAGATGTTATGGACTTGAGACGCTCCAAACGTAGAAACGTTCAGCCAGATCGTTTCCTCGGATGTGATGTATCCCAGTTAAACATTTCCTTTCATACTACGGGGCTATACAAGGTTGATAAATGGAACAATATCGAAGAAGATGAAGAAATGTCTCTACCGCTCTCTGAGCTATTCGGTTTGCGTGCAAAAAGTTCAGTTGAGCATGCAGGGCTTAAGAAAAGGAAGTGGTCCCGCAAAAGGAAAACCACGAGAGATCTTGTTGTGCATGAGAAGTCATTTGAATCAAGGGAGGAAAAACAGACCGTTGGTAAGCGGAAGGACTATCACACTGAATCAAGCACCAGTAGTCGAAAGGATTACCAAAATCGACTTGCTATTGTTCCTCTGGGTACTGAAAGTGATCCTATTGCCCTCAATCAATATCATCCACGAGCCAAGAACCCGAGAAATCGTTCACGGGTGAACAATGAAGATCCATTGTATTATTCTATGCAAAGTTCATCGGTCGAGCAGGGTAGGGGCTTTCCTGATCTAGAAGATATGGAGTTCGAAACAAGATGGGTCGGAAGTCCTCCAGGCAAGAAAATTCAACGGAAAAAGTACCACCAAGTACAAACCAAAAGAGAGTGTCTGACTGAGGAGAGAATCTACGGCCAAAGAACCTTAAGTGCTGGCATGTATAAGGATCTCATAAAGTCTTACATGAAGAGCATTGATTCCACAGTAGTAAACAATGAAGAGCCGCTTTTGGTAGATCAGTGGAACAGATTGGCCAGCAGAAACCATGTGGACCGCCGATTTGAGGTGGAAATTCCCTCACCTGTTGAGGAAGTTGAAGACCCGGAATTAGAGATGTTGTGGAGAGAGATGGAGCTGTCCATGACGTCATCATACCTTTTCGAGGAGAACGAGGTACATATCTTTCAGTTGTTATCCGGGATCTCTGCCATTTAATGAGGGAATAGTAGGAATAAAGGATGCTTTATGACTTGAGAACTAAAAACTTCATAGTTTCTTTAGCATACAATGTTGGATGCACTATCAATACATTTGGGCCTTAATAAGTATATTTCTTTTTCAGGGATCGAAAGCTGAACTGTGCAATGAGTATGTCGAAAGAACAATTAATCGCTGCCACCATGAGAATATTCTGGACGAGGAAATCGGGATTTTATGCAAATTGTGTGGTACTGTGATCTCTGAAATAAGGGATATTTCACCAGCATTTGTAAGTCATCGACACTTCATTTCATGTACAGTTTCTTTATCTGCCACTCCACATTTGGCATTGCCTTGTCCAAAATTTTTCTAAATGTATCTGGCGGCTGTTGCCATCTATATGGGGCATTTTCGTGAATTCTTGCACCTCAGTCCATCATTGCACGTGATATGTCTCTGATTATTTTTCTCAACTATATGTATCTCTAGCTGCCATCAGCAACCTGGACAACAGACCACAAGACAAACAACGAACAGAACCCCGAACACGATCAAGCTGAAGACGAAGGTCTGGATATCTTCTGTAAGAATGATGCTTCGGACCCAAAAGTAGCAGAAGAAAACGAGAACGTATGGACCCTAATTCCTGAACTTAGGAAAAAATTGCACATCCATCAGAAAAAGGCTTTCGAGTTTCTGTGGCAAAATGTGACAGGATCACTGCTACCAGCTCAGATGGAGACGTCAGGCAAGAAGACCGGTGGTTGTGTCATATCTCATACCCCTGGAGCTGGAAAGACTTTTCTTATAATTGCGTTTCTTGTCAGCTACTTGAAATTGTTTCCAGGCAAACGACCATTGGTTCTTGCTCCGAAGACAACACTGTATACCTGGCATAAAGAATTTGTCAAGTGGGAAATCCCAATACCTGTCTATCTCATCCATGGTCGTCGAAGCTACAGAGTATTCAGGCAAAAAAGTATTTCATTTGCAGGAATGCCAAAACCTGGTCAAGATGTTATGCATGTTTTGGATTGCTTAGAGAAGATACAGAAGTGGCATGCTCATCCCAGCGTGCTTGTCATGGGATATACCTCCTTTTTAACTCTAATGCGAGAAGACTCAAAATTCGCGCACAGAAAACACATGGCTAAAGTATTGAGAGAAAGCCCCGGTATCCTCATTCTAGACGAGGGTCACAACCCCAGAAGTACCAAATCCAGGCTGCGGAAAGTTCTGATGAAAGTTCAGACGGACTTGAGAATATTGCTCTCTGGGACGCTCTTTCAGAATAATTTCTGTGAGTACTTCAATACTCTTTGCTTGGCAAGACCGAAGTTTATCCATGAAGTATTGAGGGTACTGGATCCAAAGTTCAGAAAGAAAACGAAGAAGAAAGCACGCAACTTGTTGGAATCTCGAGCGAGGAAGTTCTTCATCGATAATATTGGAAATAAAATCAATTCCAGCAATAATGAAGAAAGGATACAGGGCCTAAACATGCTGAGGACTATGACAAGTGGATTCATTGATAATTATGAAGCTGGAAATTCAGATACTCTTCCCGGTTTACAAAGCTATACTCTATTGATGAACCCAACAGACATACAACAACATGTGCTGTTGAAGCTTCACAGGATCATGTCTAAGTACCATGGATATCCTCTTGAGCTAGAACTTTTAATTACACTCGGCTCCATACATCCTTGGCTGGTCAAAACTGCTTGCTGTGCCAGCAAATTTTTTAACAGGGAGGAACTGATGCAGCTTGACAAGCACAAGTTCGATATTAAGAAAGGGTCAAAAGTGAAGTTTGTCCTTAGCCTCGTGTATCGTGTTTTTCAGAAGGAGAAAGTTTTGATCTTTTGCCACAACATTGCCCCCATTAATTTATTTCTCGAACTTTTCGAGAACATTTTTGGGTGGCGGAAGGGAAAAGAAGTTATGGTCCTCACAGGGGACCTAGAGCTTTTCGAGCGAGGGAGAGTGATGGATCAGTTTGAGGAGCCCAGTCATCCCTCAAGAATACTTCTTGCCTCTATAACAGCCTGTGCTGAAGGTATCAGTCTGACCGCAGCTTCCCGGGTGATCTTACTGGATTCTGAGTGGAACCCGTCAAAAACCAAGCAGGCCATTGCACGGGCCTTTCGGCCCGGTCAGCAGAAGATGGTTTATGTGTACCAGCTTCTGGCAGCAAACACGCTGGAGGAAGATAAATATCGCAGGACCACATGGAAAGAATGGGTGTCAAGCATGATTTTTAGTGAGGCGTTTGTGGAGGACCCCTCTTGTTGGCAAAGAAACAAGCTTGAGGACGAGATATTGAGAGAAATGGTGGAGGAAGACAAATCGAAATCCATTCACATGATTATGAAGAATGAGAAGGCTTCAACAAATTAATGAAAGGTGAGGTGCTGTTTGGCTGCTCAATGCACATTTTCTTGTAGCGATGCAAAGTCGGACTTGCATTCACATCCTTTCATTTCTTTCCTTGGAGGAAAAGTGCTTCCTTATGAATGGCTTGGAGAAGTTAATGTGTTCACGACATTGAAGTTGATCGATTTCCATTTAAAACACCCAAACTAGTTAGCGAATCAGAAACTAAACTTTTTTGGTTTGGTATTATCTTCATTTCTCCAATCTTTGAGTTTCCTTCTTTTCTTTGCTTTCATCATGGCAACTGGTAGAAAAGGGAAATGTGGCTTTTATGTAGTGACCTCCTGTTGTAGTTCTACAATAACATCATCAGTTGCTTTTTTGATTTCTCTGCTTTAATTTCACTGTCTGTACATCTACATTTAATTCATCGGCCATTCAGATTTTCCTTTTGGTAGCATGATGAATTTTATCGTGATTTTCTGCTTAGAGTGGCTAGTGTCATTACCATTCCCTCCAGTCTGTCAATAGCTACTGCTTTTGTTTCCTCATTCATTCTTATTGCTGCAGTGAACAAGTGGGAATAATTACAAATAGATGCTGCTGCTGCTGTTGCTAAAGTATGATAAACTCTATGGATAATCCAGAAGAAGAACGAGATGAGAAGAAGGAAATACAAGAGAAGACACTCAAGGGGTTGCTCAAGGTGTTTTAGCAAGCTCTCTGATGAAAGCTAAGCCTTTGCTTTTATTAGATTGCAAAAGCATCCTTTTGACTGCATTATTGCCGTGCTTTTTAGGCTTGTACCTGGACGGACTAAGTGACTGGGATAATGACGATGTTTTACAGTGTTGGAGTAACGTAAAAAGACTTTGGCAAAACGTGCAGAGGAGCCTTTCTAGGCCCTAGTTTGGCGTTGAATATTGTCGATCAATTGGCTATGGTAGCTTTTATAATTATCTGTGAGTAATTCAGCCTATCAAGGGTATTCTATGATGACAATAAGAGGTCTTGAACCTCAGCTCGTTAAATAGATAAGCCAGCTGAAAAAGAAATGTTTGCTCATGCGGCCGCTCTTCCAGGTAACATTCACTAGGTAGACTTGTCCTCTTTCTGACATTAGGATTAGCGATTTGCGTCATCATCATGTTTATAATTTACGCAAATTCTTGTTAGCATAAGCCAGTACGTCATCTTTATCCTGCATATTGGATAATCAAGCTATTGATGGTCCACGTTGAAAACAACTCAAACAGACAAACGGACACAGTAGCATGGGCATTGCATCTTCTATTCTCCTTGACATTTGGTGATACAGATTGCGTTCTGGTGTCCGACTTTGTCAAACCCCGATCGACGTGCTAAGTTATGGTTTTCCTACTTTGATGCCCTTTCTAGTTAATGGATACCCGACGCTTCTCTTTCCTATCTGGGTTAGGAATCCGGTACTGCTTTCCCCATCCTTTCTCTAGCTTTCCAAACGCAGTGCTGGCGTCTGTATAAATCCAGTTGTTTCCTATTTTCATTACAGTTCATCAAAGCTTTCATTTCCTTTGCCATGGCCAGAAATTTCCCTTCCATCAGCTTGCATGTCCATCAAACAGAAGACTAGGAGTATCATAATTAGAATTTATTGGGACGAAGCAACGTTAGGCCCAAAAAAAAGAAAGAAAAAGGATAGGGAAAGGCCTGCAATGAGCAATTGGAGGATGTCTCTCCATCTGACCCCACAAAATTGCTCTTTAGATGTAATTTTGGAGGATCTTGCTCCCCTCTGTCACGCCAAGTTTAGGTGGGGCTTCGTCAACAACTATGGAGACTGCGGGTAGGAATGGGAATGAAATGTCAGCATCAAGATCATCTGAAGATTGGACCAGCAGAGCTGACCCATTCCAATCAACTAAAGACCATAAATAGGAATATAGAATGCGTTGGTCTAAATTATTAGTTCCATTCAAATTTGTTGCATGATATCATTAAAAACATGAATTTTACCCTCCTTGGAAGCTTCTTTATCCAAACCCTAATTTCAAGTTTTCTTTTTTCTTCCCGGGGGGGGGGGGGGGGGGCGGAGTCTGTAACCCTAATTCCAAGTTGACAAGTTAGAATTGATTTATTCCACCATGAATCTACTCATGGATTCTCTTCTTTCTTTACCTTATAAGTTATGACCACATTCATTTCCTAGACTTTAGTTGGGTTTTTTTTTTAATATAAATATTAGGTAAAAGGATCAACATGCCCTATTTTTATGAGATATTAACCACAGGATCTTAACGAGTTGATGATATTTTAATTGCGGAATATATGAATGACAATTTTTTGTTGCTTTTTCTCTAGATTCTCGTCTTATTATTTTCTTTTTTTTTTTTTTTTAATTTCTCGTCTGTTAGATTAGTTATGAAGAGAAGAGATGTATTGCCTATGACCACCTTCAATGTATATGAATTTCGACAGAATTGGATTCACCATTATTTTTTCTTCTTCTTTTTTTCCATGTTGAAGTATCGTGGTTAGGCCTAAAATCACATTAATACTCTCAAAAGCAGTTGCGAAGCATCTTTATGTTTTTCTAGGAGTTTACTCTTATACGCAACTATTCTTGTAACGAAAAATGATTAATACGAATGAACAAAGTTATAAAAATGAAGTAGATATATAATAAGTAATTTTTTAGAGTACACTAATAAATGGATGCGAGAACGTAGCTATCCTAGATCACTGTATTTGTCTTTTATTTTGAGTGCTTTTTTTTTTTTTGCCAAAATATCATGAATTAGACATGGTTTACACATGTACATCATAAAAGGCGGTAATGGCCTTGACGTCATTGATATCACAAAAAGGAAAGAAAAATTTAAACCCATAACGCGATAGTAAATAAAACTTCTCACAAGTGATCTAATCCATTATCAATTTGAGGATTTAACTATTTAGAGTCTCATTAACCATGAAATCAAGAGTGGATAGGGCTGGTCGGGGAAAAACACGTTTATACAGGCATTGTGAGTAAGAATTATTCAAATGAAAAATTGCCCTAGGAAACCAAAGGATTTCTAGCCATATATGTGAGGACAAAACATAACTGCAAATTTTTATTCTGTTTGAATTCTTTACGGACCACAAGAGGCTCTTTGCAACTAGCAAAATAGACGCCGAAAGAAGTTAAATGTCACAATGTCGGGTCAAAATCAAGAAGAAATGGGTGCCTGCAGCCCATACGGCTGAATTATGAAATTGTCTACGCTAGTATATACTATTCTTTAGTGGGGCCCAAACTACCACCTCTCCTAATATGTTTTGCCTTGTATATAAAATGAAACTAAATTACATATAAGATGAAGAAAATGTTAAATTATTGTACCATTTAATTAATTCAATAATAGAGACGCCCCCCTCTCTTTCTCCGTCTCTCGTGAATCCGTTTACCAATACACCGGATACCGAATTTGATTAGCGTCATGCTTAGTTATTCGCACACGCCGGTCCCTAGTAAATTACTCGAGAGAAGATGAACGCACACGACATGGGTCGAGAGGATATGAAAGGGTTTCGATGGCACTGTGATGAAAGTGGCCTGCGGAAGATGAGCTTGGTGACGGACATGGTCATGACTCGTGAGGGGGAGGGAGAGTACCACGTGAAGAAGTTGGTTCCAATCAGTAAAGAACTCATCAAGTTGTCTCACCAAACAGGAAAAAGAGAGAACAAAAGGGGCAAAAGGACCGATCAAGTTGATCAAAGTTGGTGGGGTTAGAAATTCGAAGGGAAAGGACAAATGAGAAGGGTTCGTTCGAATGGAATCATATGTTCAAAAGCCGTGCAGAAGTTGATTAAAAGCAAAGCCAACTACTACTTGAGAGAGAGAGAGAGAGAGCGAGAGCGAGAGAGAGAGAGATAGAGAGAGAGAGAGAGAGAGAGATGAATAGTAGAGTATGAGTAGAAGATCAAGTGACCAAACTGGACATGCAAATTGAGGCTAACTGAAGACATTGAGAGAGCTTTCAGAAAAAAAAAAATTTGGGCAAATCTCGGTATTAAATTTCATGTGTTGGATGCATATTACCAATGGTACGAGATGCAAATATTGGTACTACAGTCCTTATGAAAAGGACGCCTGCATGCGTGCTTTCCGGCTATAGTGAAGTGATAGTAATCCTAATTACTCGATCGAGATATATAATTTCGTGAATCATAACCTCTCGACAGACTACTAATCGTGATGTTTTCATTGCCGAACAAAAAACTATAGCTTGTGAGGGGGAATAGAGCTCTTTTGGTCATCAGTTGGAGACTAGGAACAACCTATGTCTCAACTTGTTCCATAATTTCAGCAGGATACAGTTGGCTTATTCTAGCTTGGGGTTCCACGCACGCTCAAAGATAGTCCACTTGCCAGTTTTTTTTATTTTTTTTGAATTTGTGCTAACTTTATATGGATCAGTGAGACTCACAGAAATCATATCAGCATCTCTTTATTTTATTTTATTTTGAGGTATTAACTATATCAAATTGGTCTCTGAGCCAGTGGTTTAATCAGTCAATAAACTTGAGCACCCAATTAAAGTGACTGTGACTAAAAACTATACATATAAATATAGATAATATAGCCTTATTGGCAGTCTGGTGCACATCCACCATTCCCAGTTGCTAACCAGTTGCAGTGGGATGTGCTTTTTTTCTTTTTTAACTCTAATTTAGGCTGCACTAAGCCCAAGTACATATATTATTCAAATTCTAGCCTTCAAAAATGCCGGATTGATTTGGGTTTTTCCTTTTTTATATCTTTAATCCAAATCTTGAAACTGGTGTATTTTGACTTTTATCTAAATTTGAAACTACCAAGCTGGAGTACGATAGGGGCAGAGGGAATTTCCGGTGGAGCAGTGAAATGCGTAGAGATCGGAAAGAACACCAACAGCGAAAGCACTCTGCTGGGCCGACACTGACATTGAGAGGCGAAAGCTAGGGGAGCGAATGGGATAAGATACCCCAGTAGTCCTAGCCATAAACAATGGATACCAGGCGCTGTGCATATCAACCCGTGCAGTGCTGGAGTTAATGCGTTAAGTATCCCGTCCCGAAATTTCATAATAATCAAATATCGATATGTATATTTACATGTATTTTTTTTTTTTTATAACTCTCCGAATTCTCAAAAATATTTTCAATTTCAGTGGAGAAAAAATGTATTTTTTTAGCTTCTGTTTAGATGTGAATAAACACACCCGATTTCGAGGGTAAGGTTGCGACATTTTTTTATCATGGCCGCGGAAGGTCATGACCCCAAGTTGCACGGTTGAACTTTACCCTCATTCGTTATTGTTAGTGAACAACAAGCAAAAAGAAATCATGTCTGCAAGACTACGCAAACATGGAAGATTTTTCAAGAGTTATACTCTTCAACCTTGTCACGGTTTTCTCCAAATAAAACCTTGTCAAAATAATTGCCATTGAAATTACATTTAATATTATGGTATATTGCGTGCACTTGTTTTTACTTTTGTCAATTTTTAGGAGAAAAGGTCACCCGCTAGAGAACTAGACGCTGTAGCGGATGGCTTGACCGAAGGAAATTTTGATTTTGTTTGACCTGGACATAAACTTCTCTGGAATGTACAATGACGGCTTTGTTGCCGGCGTCAGTTACCAAAACGAAAGGAAATACGATAACACCGGCCCGGAACATTACCTGGGAAAGCACTGGACCACAAGACAAATTTTCTCACGCGACACGGTCAAAACCCCAAACCTTAAGTAGCGGCTTAAAGTACCCTATTCAGAGCTTAGACTATATAATCTTACAATTTACATAATGCTTATGTAAGAGGTGATCTCTCTCTCTCTCTCTCTCTGAGATATTACTTCACATCAAGAAATTCCAATATGACCGGTAAAAGTAGCTGGATCGATGTGATGGTGTTTCCAATGTCATATTTCTCGGAGACTCATAATACTGAATTACAGTTTTATGTTGTATGTAAAAGTCAACCGATGCCTACGGGAAATTGCTTGTGCTTCTTGATTTTGGAAATCCCATGGGGTAATTTGGTCTATCCCGAAAATAAGGGAGAATGCATCGACGGCCGAAAAGTGCGGTTAGTAATGCAAATGCACCGGAAGCATACGCAAGCTATACTTAGGTTTCATCCACCATATCCCAATAATAAATGGGGAAAGAAAAGTGGTTGAATAAGAACATATGGTTTTGAATATTGAACAGGGTGGCAATATGGTAGTTTCTAATGGAGACGTGGATAATTCACATGAGCTAAGTCCAAAAGCAAGATGCAAGTTGACGATCAACTTGCTTGGTCCGTCGTAAGCTGATCGATAAGATCAGACCACACAACACTCCGCGGCCCTTATTGGCGTTAATCTTCCAAGCCCAAAAGCTTTAATTTCGTCTTGTTTGATTTATTTACCCTTTTATATTCCCCGTTGAAGAGCAAAACTAGTGCAAGTGGACAAGAAAAAGATGAAACCCCTCTTTCTCCTCCTTTCCTCTTTACTAGCTTCCATAAATACATCTCATGCATATTTTTTCCTCAGAAATTTTCATGTATCCATCGTTCTGCTGTAAACCCTAGTCTTTTTCTCCGTTCACATACAGAGAGGAAGCCCGGAAAGATCAAAGAAATCCAAAAATGCCTTCATCCCTACAACTACATCGAATCAACCCCTCCCACCCCACCACCGTGACCGCCGCCATCGCTGCGAACTTCCACAAGCAAATTAAAACAGTTGATGCTACAAGCCGAGCCGACGGGCTTCCTCACTATGAGCCGGTGCCGGAATCTGTGGCACAGTACCACACCCATGCGGTAGTCTCGAACCAGTGCTGTTCTGCCGTGGTCCAGACCGTCGACGCGCCCATCTCTGCCGTGTGGTCCGTCGTCCGCCGCTTCGACAACCCACAGACCTACAAGCA
Source organism: Eucalyptus guilfoylei (assembly GCA_016097605.1). Classification (NCBI taxonomy): domain Eukaryota; kingdom Viridiplantae; phylum Streptophyta; class Magnoliopsida; order Myrtales; family Myrtaceae; genus Eucalyptus; species Eucalyptus guilfoylei. Next base: position 1,605,828 of record CM027869.1, read on the forward strand.
CTTCCTCAAGAGCTGCCAGGTGATAGATGGCGACGGCGATGTGGGGACCCTCAGGGAGGTGCACGTGGTGTCAGGCCTCCCAGCAGTTTCGAGCATGGAGAGGCTGGAGATCCTTGATGACGAGAATCATGTGATGAGTTTTAGTATTGTTGGGGGTGACCATCGGCTTGCAAACTACCGATCGGTGACCACACTCCACTCCACCTCCGATGGGTTGGGTACGGTGGTGATCGAGTCCTATGTGGTCGATGTGCCTCATGGTAATACTAAGGAAGACACTTGCGTTTTTGTGGATACGATTGTTAGGTGCAACTTGCAGTCTTTGGCACAGATCTTTGAGAGCTCAGCCAAGAGAAGCCAGCTACAATAGACATGATCTTGATCATCATTTAAAGTTTTAATCGGTGCTCGCTTTGTTTTTCTTCCTGATGCGGGTCAGGTACGCAGATCTCGGGCACCCGGCATTGGAAATTCTGTTAGCTTTTTAAGCTATCTCAGGTTGCACATGGTAGAAGAAGATAGAATATTATCAGTGGTTTCTTCTCTTTTCTCTGGTCCTGTGTCGATTTGTTTCCTCTCTCTCTCTCTCTCTCTCTCTCTCTCTCTGTAGAGTGTTTCTTCAATTTAATTTACCCATAGAAGAAAAGTCAAGAATTCATCATTTTATTTTTTTGTGGACATTATATGTCTTCTTATTTTTACTTTTGACTTTTGGGTAGTCTTACTTTTGTAGTTGTTTATGGATTCTAACTGGACAATGTGAATTTTCTTGCTGTTTCTAAGTTTATACTTTGCTCCTTTCTCTCTACATACGTTATACAGACTTGGGAAAACCAATAAATCCCTAGTTCTTGCATGAGGCACTAGTTAAGGAGCCAAAGCACTTGCTACTTGATTACTGTCAGTGCATTCTACTTAGTAAAGGTAATGAGATTGTCTTGGTGAAGTACCAACAAGCAAAAAAAAAAAAAAAGAGTTAAGGAATTATGTAGATTTGCAGCTGCAATGTCAATGCGTATGCCGATACATTCAATACCCAAGAAATGAAGCTATGATCCCAGGTCCTACAATAAAGATTAAACAATTTCAGCAATACATTAACCGATAAGTATACTTCATATGTAATAATGACTCTTATTTCATAGACAACACCTGGAGAGTTTAATATGTGCGTGCTAAGGTTGCTTGCTAGAAGTTTGAGAGACGTGTGAACGGACTTTTTCTAAAATCAAGAAGAAGATCGATATTTCTATTTGGATATCATTCTGTACGAACTGTCAGTTTAAACAAGTGATATATATATATATAATATAAATTCACCAATTTTCGAAAAGTTAAATGCATATGACATGAGCGGGACAATTCATTAAAATAAAAAGTATCGAGCCGACAATAGAAAAGGAAATCCATGTATTGAAAAGCCGTACGTCCTTTTAAGTTCTTTGAGCATAAAACGAAAGAATAAAGCCATGATGGCACGATATGTTCAAGGAGATGGCAATGATGTTGCTGTGGGCAAACAAGAGAAACACGGTCATCAACAGCTGTGGAAGGAGAGAGAAAGAGCTAAAAGCAGAGAGGAAGAGAGAGAGAGAGAGGACCAAAAGAAAAACCCTAGGAACTTTCTGTGCAAGTGTATGCGAGGCTATGTTGGGGTTTCATTAATGTTGTAAGAAAGAATACCAGCCTTTAAAAATTTGAATGGGAGGAAAGGAATCAACATCTTGCATGCAACTTGACCTTTTTAAGATAACCCAAGTTGATGTACGAAACAAGAACAACTTGTTGATTTCGCTTTGCCTCTCTCGTCTTCTTCTTCTTCTTCTTCTTCTTTTTATTTTTAAAATATTCTCTACTGTTGGGTATTTGCAAGTGGAGCGAGCAGGCTCCCATCAATCGAGTGGTTCCTTGTTTTTCTCGAGCAAGAATAGGACTGATTCCAACCCATATTTTTTGGGGGCTTTCTTAAATGAGTTGACAATTCAACACTTCTTTTGTTGAGAGAAGGAAAGGGAAAAACTCACGAATTTCTGCCAAGAGTAATTGTCGTAATCTTATAAATTCTTGTCATTAGTTGGTGAGTACTTGGCTGTAGTTTCAACGGGTATTAGAGAATGTCGCGTGGTCGATAACAGGAGAAAAATCAATTAGATGGGAGATGCATGTCCATCCCCCGTATCAGACGATTTTCCAAGTTTACTTCTTTTTTTGTGTGCTTTAGTAGAAAAGAAAATTGTCATGGTGCTTCAAAATTATTATTCATACATGCATACAATTGAATATAAAAAAACTCAAGGTTCACATAGTTGATTGGGGCGCGAGAGATTTTCGACTCCAAAAAAGGGATTTACCTGTTCAAGTCTCACTTACTACGTGCAAACTGCTACCTCTCAAGGCTAAAAGTTTGGACTTAATCATTTAATGAACAATTGTCCAAAAAGTTGTAAACCTGTTATACGACACACATTTCCTAAACTTCTCAATTTGAACTAATTTGATCCTAAGCCTTTTGAAAATTTACCAATGTAGTCCTTCCGATCAATTTTAGTTGGAAATCAATAATGTGGATGTCGGCCCTTTTGCTTGTCATAACCGATGCTAAGTAGACAATTTTTTGCAAATATTTAATAACATTTGAAATTTTTTATAAATTTCTACTTTTTTCTCCCTGAAAGGGCCAATAGGAGTCGCCTAGGCCTTGGTGAGGGTCGTGGCCCTTGCCTATGGTCAGCAACGATCAGTCAACTGCTGGCCATGTATATCCCAAGTTTATTTTAGGAGAAATAATATTAAAAAAAAGAAAGGAAAAAGAATAAAGAATAAAGAATTCAAAAAAGATATACTAATCTTCCACTCAACGTCAATCACTTACATTCTAACACTGATTAGACTGCAATATTAGTAATTTCGATTAAAATTGACTAGAAAATTTAAATCGACGAATCGTCAAAAAGTTCTAAACTAAATTTGGCCAAATTGAAAATTTTAGTATTGAATTGGCCATAGTATAAAAAATTTAGGACTCTTTAGACAATTTCCCATTAATTCATAAGACTTGTAGGGTGTTTCATGGGTTTTCAAGTAATTGGATCTCAATTCCTGCCCCTATATTATAAAAGAAGAATCTCAAAAATTAATAATCATTCCATTAATTGGTATCAATAGCACAACTCAAATACCAATCTCCATGTGCCACTTGAGGCGATTACCCTTTTCATTGGAGAGAACAAACAAAGAAAAAAGAAAAATAAGTTCGTTTTTTGTTTTGTCAAGTTAGAAATATTCTGTATGTCAAACAGATTGAGTTAGTATATATAATACTAGCAAATATGTACCTGCATTGTGCATGTGAGAAATTGACATTTAAAATATTAGGAAAGATCACCAGTCAAGAAATATTTCAATAATTGAATAATTGAACAAAATTAGTGACGAAAATACACAATACAAATAAATCATATGAATATACGTGGGAAGAGGGAAATGTTTCATAATTTAAGATTTCTGTAGGTTCATTTTTGTTGGATAGAAAATCTTCCGATCTTAATATAACTACGCATATAAAATCATTTATTGACACATTTGTTCACGTACATAATGTTTATAAGATAAATAATTAAGGACAATTAGGGTGAAGAAAAAAGCAACTGAGATCCATTAAAAATAAGAGGTTCTTATTGCTTTACATAATTATTCGACTATTGAAGCACAGTCGAAGGAAAAACTTTGGGATCATTTGGTGGGGAGCAGCCCGAAACATCTAATCTCAGATGGATTTCATTCCTTATCTTTTTGCTCTTTTTCTCTATCCCCCTTTTTTTCACATATTTTCATTTATTATTTTTCTTCACGTCTCTTTTTTCCAAAATTGAATATCTTGAGAAATTTACTTTCCAGCCAGGAACCCATTATTGATGTTCTCAAAATCAGTTACTTGAGATCGTGTCGCTTTAGATGTTAGAATTTTGCACCGCGATCTGTATGTCGAAAAGAGACTCTATTTATATTGTCTAACACATAACGGACGTTTCTATAATTTACATAAATTCCTTTTATCTGTGTAATGATTTATACATGGACGTACAAATTCCATTATTAAACGGTTGTTTAGCACATATCTACATGCTTTGAGGTGTCAACTTACGTAGACCCAATTGAACCGTGGGACGGTCCAAAAGGTATATTCAACAAAGCACATGAGATTGGACTTCACGTTTTGGTCTATTAGGCCGAGCAAGGCCCATTCTCAAAAAAAAAAAAATCTAATAGTAACCATATAAAAAAAATTTTAAAAAAAAAAATTGGAACTCGTGAGTCGAGAGTCGTGACCTCCTACCATATCTTAAAAAATAAATTCAATACTTTCAAAAATTTTCAAACTTTATACATGAAAGCCAATTGCTAACCCGTCCGTTCCTTTGTACATAGTGTTTCCCAGAAAAAGAAGGAGGGAAGGATATCGCATTCATTTTATAGGCACTCACCATGATCATCATGGGTAAAAGAGCTTTGTGAACAGAAGCTCGTTCCAAGTATCTTGAAGGCCGGGCAAGCACCAGTGCACGCAGTCGGCATAGCTCGCCGGGTTGGCCACTTGCTCTGCCGTGAGCGGATTCCACTGCTTCTTGTAGATGGCGGTGTGTGCATCTCTGCGATAGCTCGAGAGCTGAGTGATGTTGAGGAGCACGATGGGGACTTTGGTCTTGCTGAACACTTCTCCAATCACCCGCATCACGGTCTTTCGGCAATCTGAGCCCCAGTAGTTCGGGTCTTCGATGATCGTCGTCTGGTTGTAGCAGTTGCCGCCCGGCTCGCCGCCCCAATCAATACTCCTGCACGCCACCATGGTGTTTCCAGATATCATTATCGAGATTTAGTTTAACAAATTCATCGTCACGCTACAGAAAGTGGATCATCATGTGTTCGTGCAGCATTAATACGGATTCCATTTAGTTTGTACCAAGTTTACATTTATAGTGAATCCAATTCCATTAGCTAAATGCAATGGAAGAAGATAGGGAATTATAACTCACTTTTGATGTGAAGGTGACATGCTAACAAAGAAGACCCTCGTCTTTTTTGGGTTCATATTCCTTTGAGTCCATCTCAACATGCTCTTCAGTCCCATTCTGTAAGCATCCTCTGTTGACAGCTCCACCACATCCCTCACCTCATCGTCAAATGAACCTTTCCTACAGAAAAGTTAAAGTAAAGCCACAATTAGATCCCCCATTTCAATTTGATTGGTTTCTAAGGACAGTTAGAAAGAATAAAAAGCAAAGTCGAGCCGCATCCGCATTCCACAAGAGACGTAAGAGAAATTACAAGACTTTCATCTCCAAGCCGGTCATCCACCATAGGTAGGTATTGAAAACCATTATGTCGGTTCCTTTCCAATGCTTCCCATGCTTGTTGATCGACCCTTTTCTCACGATCCGATCAGATATCCTGTGAACTATCGCATCATCCGAATTCGACTCCAGAAGAAACGGTGCCCAGTAGAACTCGATTGTCGCATTGTAATCCTATAACCCAAAAGCAGAAAATATGCCATGAATAAGAATGCGCCTTAATGCGAGAACATTAGTGATTTCATGTTAAAAATTCGCAGAGCTGGTTTCTCGCCTTGGCAGTGAAAACAGTGAGAGAACCGAACGTTTCCATTGATTTGGCGCCTTCAGGGATGACCGAATGGAGAAGGCAAACCATGGACACAAACTGTCCCCGATTTAGCGAATCTCCGACGAACATCATCCTCTTCCCTCTCAGTGTCTCGAGCATTAGTGTGGCATTAAAGCTGCAATCATTATTTTTGCGACAAAGTCATGGAATTTGATCCTCGGAATCATGAGATGATAGTGGATATTTCTATTCACGAATCAAGTGATCTCAACCGTAGCATGATGTAGTGCCACAGTAGACAAGTTGCAATCAATGCCTAAGACCTTGGCCTGGACTACAATTGAAATTGATCGAGTTTATGCAGGAAAACTCCAGGGCTAAAGCTTCCCAAAAAGCAAAAGTCAAGGCCTCAAAAAGTCGAGACTTTCTTTCTTTATAAGCAAGGACTTTGACCCTCGCAAACGGATCGAAAAAGGTAAGCAAAAAATAGTTGTAAATATTTATAAGGAAAAAAAATAAAACAAGAGATGCCGAGACGTGCGGTGTACTCAGCTTGCAGATCTTGAATACTCTCTCTCTTTGGGTCCAATGCGCCAATTAATTAAAACAAGGACTAGGCGCGCCACGCACGCAGGCACGCATGTTTGATGATTCTTACAAATGTTGTACGTGGAACTTTTGTAAAATTTTCTCGCGAGGTGTAGATAATTATTAGAAAGAAGTTCAAAACAATAAAGAAAGTAGAAAGTATGTGAAAGTTAAGAAGAATCTGGAATCTGGAGATGTCAAGCGAAGGGAAATGGTCAATTTCGTGAGAGACCCCCCCTCACATTTTTCCTTTTAGAGTAGTAAGTTGAACAAAGCAAGGTCGCCAAACAAATTAATTAGCTGGGAAACTGCAAACCCCAATTTGGTTTTTGTGGACTATGAACAAATCAAACAAGGTGAGATTGCACCTTCTCGATTAATCATTGCTTAAGTTCATATGGACTTTTTTAGGCATGTATCTTTTGAGTAATGGAATTTACCTGGGAAGATTACAGCCATCAGGTTGCCATCTCCAGAACTGATACCCCTTATCAGGCCTTCCATGTTTTTGGCAAGTCAACTGAGGCTGAATGTATGGACACTCCGATTCTTGGTAATGCGGTTGAGTCGACTCGTCCCTCACCCATCTCCCTCTGAATATGTCGCAACCTTCCTCCAATTTCCCAACAGCGAACGGCAACGGATGGGCCTCACCACTCTTCGTCTCTATTTAGGGGGAAAAACAAAGAGATTGCCAATACAATTTGTCGAAGAACTTTTTGAACGTAAAATAACTCTTATGCAAGATATATGTTAAACTGCAGCATCTAAAAGTTGTGATCCAACCCTGATACCTCAAACGATGCAAACAGAGTTTCAAAAAATGCCCGCTTATTCTGAGAATGATCCAACAACTGTATCCTTGGTGATCGAAATGATCTGTGCCTGATGGAAAACGCAGCTTTTGTATTCTTCCTATGCTCAAATTCTAATGAACCTTTTGATATTTGCGACTAGGCAATGAATATATCAACGAAGATGATGGAGTAGTCGAATTCGGTCAGCGAGCGTGTCAACTTACCGGTTGTGGACAGAAGCCAGGTCGAGACGGGGCTGAGCTGGAGCTCTTGGTTGAACATGCACATGAAGTCTTCGCCATAAAGGACTGTGACGAAGAGGATGAAGGCTAATAATGTGAAGAGGTACGGAGAGAGACGTGCTTTTCTCAGAACAGAGGGAGGAGATATAGAGATGGGTGGCTTCATTATCTCGGTCGTGTCTCTCTCAAACTGCGTGAGGAAAGCTTCTATTCAAATAGAGCTGAGGCCGATGAGTGGTCACAAGCTTATTGCTTGGGGTTTTGAATGAGTAATGGAATGACAAAAGCAATGTCTGTCCTGGAAATTGATGAGATAATGTCAAAGGGTAATGTTGACCCGACGTGGGTGGGGTTAAATCTCTAGGTTGATTATCTGGGGATTGAACTTGGGTCAGAGGTGATTTCTAGTTATCCAGGGTTATGATGGAGAGGTTAAGTAAATCTCGATATCAAGTTCCATTTTCTCGCTACAAAAGAAATCTTTTCACGGAACTATGCTCTCCTAAAATGATTGGCGTACTTTTATTACCATGGCTTATATTTATAGCTGATATGATATAAGCTTTAATCAAGTAGATGACGGGTGAAGTGGAATGAATAGTTGCCATAAAAAAGGCGAAGGAGTGATGAAGAAGAATAGTACCTGACTATTGAGCTAAAAGGGAAGCCATGATGTCGCTTGGCTGCTAAGGCAAGATTACCAGTAAAGATTGCCCATCATTATCATTGCTTTGTGTGCAACTATGTAAATACAAACGTGTGATGTTTAAATAAAGATGATAGGCTTTCGGAGAAGTCACGGTTTTTGTTTAATCTTCTTTCTATAGGTTTTAGGTGAAGAAATTCCGAAACATTTGGTGATGTTTCAGCATTAAAATGGTTGGCCACTCTTTAACTTGCTTCCTCGCTCCAATAGTCATTCCCAAATGTCAATGTTCAGCTACAAGCCACGTATATTTAAGTAGGCTTAATAGCGAGATATCAACCAAAATCATAGTCTAGAATTCATGATGTTGACATTAATAAATTAACAATGCACCTTCAATCTTCAATTGATTCATGGAATCATTAGGAGCTCTTGAATCTTTTTATGGTGTCTCCTTTGTTTTGCTAATGAGTGGCTGCACATTCGTTATCAACGATAATAAATTATGGGGCTCGGTCTCACACAATCGACTGGTGAGATTTAGGCTGATTTTATTTCTCTTTCGTTCGCATAATCTTTTTGGTTTGTTGGGTTTTCATTGTGCTCAACTGCAAAAGCATTTATAAGTGTTTATGATATGAAAAAGTACTTAAAAAAAAGTCATATAACTTATTGTAATTGTGTTAATTTAATCATAAACTTTTAATTATGTCAATTCAGTCCTAAACATTTTTACAATTTGCCAATTGAATCATTCCAACCAATTTTAAAATCACTAACATGGACGTTAACATCCTACATAACAATTCCGAAGCTAAAGTAAAATAATCTTTACAATTTCTATAAAAAAAATTAATTTTTTAATTTTTTTTTCTTTCCTTCTTTTATTTCCTTTCAATTTGGCAAGCCCTTGCCGGTCACAAAGGCCTCGCCCAGATTTGGGCGAGGACCATGTTGCCCATGGCGACCTTGCCAGGGCCATCGTGACCGAGGTTATCGTGGCCTCGTCCAAATCTAGCAAAGGTCAGGACCCTCTCTAGCAGCCAACAAGGGTTGATGACTCTCGACTAGGGGTTTCAACCCTCTCTGGCCAAAATGAAAGGAAAAAAGAAGTTACCATAGCTGAATGCCACGTGATAATCATCTAACCTTGTAATTAATAGCCTCCTAATCCAAGTTAAAATTTCTCATTTGTCTTCCTTGGTGTTATTACAGTGCTCTCTAATGTCCGGGGTAAAAAAAATATATGTCCAGGAATTGAATAATAATAAACATTGCCAACACTTAACAATAAAAAAGAAAAGAGGTAAATATTGCCAGCATACAACACTCACATCCATTAAATTAAAAGAGAAATATAAATATCCATATCTAACATCCTACATTCTCATGAATTAGCATGTGTAAGAAGTATTGACAGTTGATAATGAACCGAGACCAACTCAATTAAAATGGGAAAAGTGTTAAAGAAGTCCTAAACCTTTTGTATTTGTGCCAATTTAGTCATAAACATTTTATTAGTGCCAATTTAGTACTAAACATTTTCATTTTATGCCAATTCAATCCTTTATGGTTAATTTTGGCTAGATTTTGCTGGCTAAGTGCCAGTCGGCTGAAATAACACAATTGGTACTAACGTTGACAATTTTTAATAATATTTTAATATTTTTTGAATTTTTTCTTTTTTCTTTTTTCTTTCGCCTCCTCATTTCTCTAGCCAGTCGCCGAACCTCAGCAATCGACCAAAGGCAACGGTCGACAAGTTGACTCGATCTCGCCGACCACTGGCGAGGCTCAAGCCCTCGCCAATGGCCAGTGATGCTCGCTAGAGGTTGGTGAGGTCGACCTCAACCTCACCTGCCGTTGCCTCTGGCTAATCGCCGAGGTCCAGCAACCAGCTAGAGGAAGGATGAGGAGAAAGAAAAAATAAAAATAAAAATAAAATAATTCAAAAAATATTAAAATATTATTAAAAATTATCCATGTCAGTGCCAATCATGCCACATCAATCGACCGTTGTCCAATAAGCAAAATCCGGCCAAAATTAGCCAAAAATGACTAAATTGGCAAAACATGAAAAGATTTATGAATAAATTGACATCAATAAATTGGCATTAATGCAAAAGGTCTAGGATTTTTTTGACACTTTTCCCCAATTAAAATGTGTTGTTATGATGGTCTCACATAGTTTAATACCAGCCAGGACTCGTGATAATGAGCAACGGTGTTCAATTATGCGTGGACTCAATCCATACACATGTTACAAGCGAGTGTTTTTTAAAAAAACATTTCCATCCATTCATTCATTGCGAAATGAATGGAAGCATAATGTGTGATGGTAGATTTACCCATTTGCACAAAGGTGAAGGACTGAATATTTAAGCCACATTAGTAGGGATAATTGTCAAAAAAAGAGTCCTAAATTTATTAAATGAAGACCAATTCAATCTTAAACTTTTTAACTGTGCAAATTTAACCTCAAACCCTTTAATTATGTCAATGTAGTCTATAACATTTTAATGATTTATCAATATACTCCTAAATTTTTTTACGATTTGTCAATTTAGTTATTTCGATCAATTTTAGTTAGAAATTGCTTACGTGATAGTCTAATCAGTAGACTGTATGCGAAATGGCCAAGGCTAATGTGAACAAATTTTGTAATTTTTAAATTTACTAAAAAATGAGTTTTTTAATTATTTTTTCTTTTTTGTTATTTTTTTTTTTTGTGGCAACTCTGAGCCGATGAGGGGGCCATGACGCCCTCACCAGCCTAGAGTTGCAAAACACAAAAAAAAAAAAAAAAGGAAAAGAAAGGAATAAAAGAAGAAAAACAAAACAATCGGAAAAAACAAAAAAATTCAAATTTTTTTTTTAAAAATTGACCATGTTAGAGCCGATCGTGCCAATAGGACAGTTGACACTGACTAGATCACTAAGTCAGTGATTTCTAGCCAAAATTAGTTGAAAATATTAAATTAATAAATTGTAAAAATGTTTAAAATTAAATTGGTACAATTGAGAAATTCAAAATGTCGTCCTACGAAAGGGTTTGGACTTTTGGGACAATTTTCTCCACGCAAGTATCCGTTGGACCAACGTGCTTGGATACGAAAAATATCCTAGCCTTCTGTTGGCCAAATAACCCTACCTTATTTGAATGTTGAGCAAAGGAAGGTTCTTTTTCTGTCGCAATGTATTTGATGCAAAGTCTAGGGACATGCTGTGACCGGAGCCTCCAGATTTGGGTTGATGAAAAGGGTGCAATGCTTCTTTACAGGATAGTATATATTGTATTTTTGGATTGAAAGAAAACACTTATATGAACTTGGATTTCCTAAATTCATTTGATTATGTGGAACTCACGTGAGACTCATAAAATCAATAGTTGTGATGGACTTAACACAATGAATTTAAATTCTAGGAAGAAGTTCTCCAGAAAATGAGGTCCAACCTAAACAAGCAAAAACCTCGAGCTTCTATTATCCCATTGCATGTGCAAGCAATCTAGACCTAAATCTTCTGTGAATGAATATTTTCTCCTTTCATACCAAAAATAAATTCAATTTTCTCCAAATCTAACATGCTTCTATTATCCCATTGCATGTGCAAGTAATCTAGACCTAAATCTTTTGTGAAGGAAATATTTTCTCCCTTCATACCAAAAATAAATTCAATTTTCTCCAAATCTAACATGGGACAACACCTTTCACCAACTCCCCAGGAGGGGCTCCCCTCCAAAAAAAAAAAAAAATTGAACTTATATACTTCACATCAAATTCCATAGCTACTCCTCTCCCCCAAAGTCGAACTGTACATAAAGCCCATTTCACTCCTCGTTTCCTGCTTCTTGGCATCATCAAGGATAAAAGAGCCTTGTGAAGAGAAGCTCGTTCCAAGTGTCATGAAGGCCAGGCAAGCACCAGTGGACGCAGTCGGCATAGCTCACCGGGTTGGCCAGCTGCTCGGGAGTGAGAGGATTCCACTGCTTCTTGTGTATGGAGGTGTGCGCGTCTTTGCGGTAGCTCGAGAGCTGAGTGATGTTGAGGACGGTGATGGGGACCTCGGCCTTGCTCAACACTTCTCCGATCACCCGCATTATGCTTTTTGAGCAATCCGAGCCCCAGTAGTTCGGATCCTCGATCATCGCCGTCTCGTTGTAGCAGTTGCCGCCCGGTGCGCCGCCCCATTCGGTGCTCCTGCGATTAAACATATTTTTTTGAGAAATCATTGCGAAGATTCAGTCTAGTCCAATGTTTATAGGACGACTTACGAAAAATGATGGTTTTAATTGTCTCATCGGCTTCGCAGATTCAATGGGCATATGTGAGAGTCATGAAAATGGGGACAGGAAATCAATTTAACAATGACAGAGCAAGTCCTGAAATTTGTCATGATAAGAAAATCGAATTCTAAAACGTTAGTCTCGTGGATTTAAGTCCTCGAACTTAACGCACTTGAATCCTTCCGTATTTAAGTGGCCAGAAATGCCACGTGACCTTTTTTCTATTCTACGTGGCTTTAATTAAAAAATGCTACTTAGATTTTCCATTCAAAATCTGACAAAGCTAACAGAAGAACTAAAGTGGACAACCTTAATAAGTTTTAAGACTTAAATGCATGAAATAAAAATTTTAGAATTCAAGCACATTATAGTAACAAGAGAAATGATTATGTAATAGTTTTTAATGGATTGTGAGAATAACAATTTATTCTGGACCATAAAAAATAAAATAAAAAATAATGATAAATTGTTATAAGACCTACTTTTTTCAAAAAGTTGTGGCTCACAATAAACTATTATTCTCACAGTACCCTAAAGATTGTTATGCTAGCAAAGCTCTAGTAACAATGACAAATTTCAAGACTGCTAAAATAATTGTCCCAAAATTGAAAGAATTTACGGAAAATACAAAAATCCACCTCACTTTTAACCCAATGGTCACTTACATATCTATTTTTTAAAGTATCTACATAACTCTAAGCAAAACCCCATATTGAAAATACCAAATTACCTCTCCTTGCAAACTCATTTTTGCATCTTGCTTACAATTTGTGTGGTTTGGTTTTTAGTTGGTCTCGAGTGTTTTAGGGTGGGTGTTTACAGTTTGAGGATAGGTTTTTTTTTTTAAAATGCATTTGAATAAATAGGGACATAAGATTAATAGCTGAGAAGGTACAAAGTTATCTCCAAAAGTAAATTCAAGTACGCATTTGATATTTTCAATAGCGGAGGTATGTAAGTAGTAATCAAGTGAAATGTGTCGCATGTTTTTGGTATTTTTCCAAGAATAGGTGGAAAGGGAATTAGAACTCACTTGGTATGTAAAGGTGACATGGTAACAAAGAAGGCCCTTGTTTTCTTGGGGTCCATGTTCTTTTGAACCCATCTCACCATGCTTTTCAACGATATTCTGTAAGCATCCTCAGTCGACAGCTCCACATAATCCTTCACCTCATCATCAAATGAACCTTTCCTGCAAAAGAGGGTAAGAAAGGCCAATTAGATCACTTATACACACACACACATATGTCAAAATCAATAAAAACTAGAAAAAATCTTGATGCGAAAGAGAGAAATTACAAGACTTTCATCTTCATGCCGGTCATCCACCATAGATAGGTATTGAACACTATTATATCGACTCCTTTCCAGTGTTTCCCATGCTTGTTGATCGAACCTTTCCGCACCATCCTATCTGGTACTCGGTGCACTATTGCGTTATCTGAATTTGACTCCAGAAGAAATGGCGCCCAATAGAACTCGACTGTTGCATTATAGTCCTGTATATAGAGCGAAATTAAAAGGGTAATTGAACAATGGCTTGATGAATGAATATCACTACACCCAAATGGATCAGAAGGCCTTATGGCCAAAGTGATTTTCTATCCTCAGGTTAAAATCATCATCACATATTCGAGAGTGAAGCATCTGAAAATCATTCTGGAAAATTTGATCGACTTGTTGTGTACACCATATCGCAATTGATAGCCTTCAGATTAGAATACTTCCTCGCTGTAGCATCTTAAGTAACTTCTCCGTGTTAAACTACTCTAATTTCTATCACTAATCAAATTGTTGGCAGGAGAGAGAGGATGTCGCTTCTCACCTTGGCAGTAAAAACTTGTAGGGAACCAAAAGTTTCCATCGATTTAGCACCTTCGGGAATGACTGTTTGGAGAAGACAAACCATTGAAACGAATTGTCCCCTGTTCAAGGAATCTCCAACGAACATCATCCTCTTCCCTCTCAGTGTCTCGAGCATTAATGTGGCATTAAAGCTGCAGCAAGAAATTTTATTCTAGTATAAGATCTGCAGCCAGATTCTGCTGAAAAGGTTATAATTAACAAGGATAATTCGCATGAAGCTCTAATCTTATTCGGATGATAGTTGGATAAAAATTGGATTCCTTCGAATGGCGAAGCTTGCACATGTAAGTAGGTCAAACGTACATGCATGGAAACGATCCTTCTGAATCTTTTAGACAAAAATAAGACCTTTTGCATGTTCAGGCCAAGTCAGCGTTATAACTTATAGACACTTTGACCCTCGTAAACAGATCATGGCACTCGATTTTAAATTTTCAAGAAGAATAAATAACAAAATCATGCCTAGACGTGCAACGTGGCCAGCTTAGCATGGATAGTCCTCCCTTCTAGGATCACACGACGATATGACGAATAAATAATATCTAATGGGCGAATAATGTAAACCAATTATTAAATTTGCATGAAAACTAGGTTATTAAAATGCTTACGGTATAATACCCGGCTATAATGTGCATACGTCACAACTCAATCATAGATGGTACATTATTAATTTATAATTATATAGATTAATATGTACATTTCTCCAAAATGGACTAACAAGCAACTCCTACAGCATTACGCAATGTATAATGAATTAGTGTGACAAAATTATTTAAGAAAAGACCTAAAGAAAAGGGCGATTAATGAGTTACCTGGGAAGAGAGCAACCGTGAGGTTGCCATCTCCAGAACTGATACTCCTTATCAGGCCTTCCATGAGCTTGGCAAGTCAACTGAGGCTGAATATACGGACACTGCGATTCCTCGTAATGCGGCGGAGTCGATTTGTCCGTCACCCACCTCCCTCTGAATATGTCGCAACCTTCTGCCACCTCCCCGATCGCGAACGGCAACGCCTCGTCATACTTCTTCTCTGTTTAATTAATCCCGTCAAGAACATAAGATGAAAAATTTCATAAGTAGGTAGTCGAAAAGCTTTCTCGCAAGTGTTTAAACTATCTGGTGGACATGTATCAATGTGAAGCAGGAGCGAATCCCATAAACAAGAGCAATATGAAGAACACAAGTTAAAGTAAGATGAATGAGAATATGCGGCATTAGTGGACTCATTGAAAAAAAAAATCGAAATTCGACTCTACATACACGTTGCACCACAGAGTAATCACCAAGTAATGATGATTTAAACTTTCTCATGCTTAGTCGGGACAGTTTAACAACGGAAACCTCATGACTCGAGCGAAAAAAACACGCGGCCATCATTGAGATGACCCTGAACAAGTGTTCTGTCCTAAAAAGACTGCTATCTTCCTTTGTTCACTGGATACGATAAGAGAACGTATGACAAATTGACAAAGACGATGGAGAGGTTGAGTTAGGTCAAGAAAAGCGTATGAAAACTCACCAGTTCTTGATAGGGGTCGGGACAGTTGGAGTTGTTTGCCAAACATGCACAAGTTCTCGCCGTAGAGGACGGCAACGAACAGAAGGAAGGCTAGAGAGACGAAGAGATACGGGGAAAGAGCTTTTCTCAGAGCAGAAGAAGGTGAAGATGAAGATGATGCTTTGATCAGTGGCTTCATTCTTGTGTTCTCTCTCTTTCTCCCTCTCTCTCTCTGTCTTTGCTACTGACGAGACAGGGTGACTTGTAATAACATGTGACGTGAGTGTTTGAATAAGCGTGGCAATAGTATATACTGGCGAAAGAGATGGAGGAAATAAAATTAATAAATAAGGAATTTTAAATTACGGAAAAGGTGGTTGGTTTTCCTTCTCTGCGCCTGCTCAGGAAGAGTGATATATTGAATCGATGTTAGAGTCGTCGACCCGGGGGAATTTCAGTTTTTTTTAGTCAAAGAATTTTTCTCTTTAAGCTTATGAATTATGAGGCAATTAGGATAAAAATTACTAAAAAAGTCCGAATCTCAGTACATAGATGTCAATTCAGTTTTAAACATTTTAATTTGAATAATTTAGTTCTAAATCTTTTGAGAATTTGTCAATTTAATATTTCTAGCCAAAATAAATCACTGACTTAGACTTTAACAATCATACAGCATTAATGTTGATAGTTTTTGCGATTAAAAAAATCAATTTTTTTCTTTTTCTTTTTTCTTTTTTCAATATGGCCCTTCCCAAGGGAAGCCCTCGCTCATGGCCTACCACCTCTATTGGCCCTCACAAAGGCCCAACAACCAGCAAAGGGAAACAAAAAGGAAAAAAGAGAAAAATTCAGAAAATTTATAATAAAAAAAAATTTCCAAAACCATCCACATTAGCGTTAATCATGTCATGTAAAATTGTTGGCATCCACATCATTGATTTATGGCCAAAATTGGCCGAAAGGCTACCATGGCAAATCATCAAAAAGTTTAGGACATTCCCAATTTGGATTGTTTTAGATGTTGCGAGCAATATAATAATACTTTCTTGTGAAAAAAATTTAGCAGAAATGTTCATAACTAAAGTGACAGTCATACAATAAGTTTAAGATTTTTTAGACAATTTTCCCGTCGATTAAGAGATAAATTTATAGTTTCATACAAACCTCCTGTTCATTTGCTAAAAATCGGATATTGTTTTGTGATGGTAAATTTGAAGTAGCGTAAGTAAATCTTCAAAATCAATAGTAACTAAAATTGACTGGCAGTTTTCTTTTCCAGTAACCCATTAGTTGCTTACTAATAAAATCATGATATGATCATTTTCAAATCTAGTATCTTGTCGTAGATTACCAAGCGCTTTTAAAAATATGACAATTGGTCGATTAGTTAGTTACTTATCAGTATAATGATTTCACGACATTCTCATTAAATGGTAGATCACCAAGTTGCCAGCTATGCTATTTTGCCAACGAGATTTAGAATTTTAATATATTCGCATATCACGACAAAACTAAACATAAAACATTACATTTTAATAGTAGCATCAATAATTAGATATCCACCAAACCTCTAATGATACAGTTGCGTACGATTAAATTTAAAATTCGCTCAAATAATTTGCAAAATTAGGAGAACGCCATTTTTTGGTACTCTCTTGTTAGCCCCGTAATGAGTGGTTAAACATTCACAATCAGCTCCTTAATTATCATATTTGTCAAGGGGGACTGTCCACATGTGTTGGACATGCTGGAATTATAAGATTAGTAACGTGGCCATTTTATTTAAGAACCCTACGAGACCGCCAACAAAAAGGACAACTTCTAGTTAAAGACAATGTTGCGCTTAACATATTCTTGTCCCTACTGCTATTATTATTATTACTACTATTAAATCGATTTGTGATTGGTATGGCTTGTGAATCTTGTCTCTAAACTATCGTGGCGTGCCCTGTTTTTTTCTTTTCTAACAGGATTAAAGTAATAGCTTCCGTACCTGCTCGACTTGGACGTTTTAACTTTTATTTTATATCTGACCAAAAAAAAAAAAAACTTTTATTTTATACAATCAGGTCCTCCATCGTTATGCGATCCGATCCTCTGGGTACTATTTGTTCATTCGAGTCCTCCGACGTTCTCGGTTTGTGCAATCGAGTGCTTTCTTTGCCCGTTGTAACCGACATTATCAAATTAGGATTTCTTTTTCTTTTTTTTCAAACTTGTTTTTCGTTAATTTGGCCCTCGTTTGGTACCTCCATACCGTCATGCGACATTCTTTTGCCACAATAGTAATGCCACATCATTAATTAATCAGACAATTTAGTAATGACGATTGCTCGAAAGATTTGATTGCAAGAATGAAGAAAGTTAGAGGACTTGATTGCACAAAATAAAATCTAGAGGATCAAATTGTCCAAATCAATAAGTTCAAAGGACTTGATTGAATAAAATAAAGACTAGAGGACCAAATTACACAATGTTGAAATTTAGAGGACTAAATTACACATCGTACTTAAATTGGATGCTTAGTAATGAACATAATAGAAATATATCAATCTATCAAAAAGAAAAGAAAAACTAGTAACCATGTTAATGTTTTTCCTATAGTAACCATGATCAATGAGGTTCTCAACCTTCTACAATGTGGTATATGGTTTTGCCCATCTTCTCATACATATTATATGAAACAAATACCTATTTGGATCAACTCTTATTTTATCTTTAACTCGCGCACTTTGACTTTTAATAAAAACCGTAATTCCTGAAACTTTCAAAACAGAGCATATTCATATATAAATTATTCATGATTTTCTTAAATTTGAATACTTCTAGCGGGAAAGTCACACAAAAATAAAATTGCTTATTTTTAGACGTTATTTAACAGATGCCGAGGCTTGTGACTCTGGGGATACAAGGTGGTATTTCATCTTGTTTGTGTCCATGTTGGAAGCAATATATTATAACATTTGGAAGAACACCATTGATCATGTCATGTTGCAGAAAATTTGATTGATAATGTTCCCATGAAGATGAACCTTTGGTAGATGGCCAGAAGCTAATATCTCTCGGGGGCTTTATTGAGACTCCTGTTTTCTGTTCTTTCTGTTTTCAACTGACCCACATGATATAACGAAGAACATCCGCACCTGAAAAGAACATTGTATCAGCAAAAGTACTTTTCACCTTCTGCGTATGGCCTTGACTTCATCTGAAAGCAATTTCTTCCTTTCACTAATCAAATTCCCAAAGGTAGTTCCTACTGAAAACATAACAACAGCACCCCCTCTGTTTGTTTGTGGGGCAAAGTTCATGAGCCACATGATTTCTCTCTTTCCAAATGTGATAAATCGTGGAATTCCTAGCTAGTTTGATGAACACATCATACTTTTTTTTTCCTTTTAAATGTTGAAGAGCCCAAGCAAGCTCCTAAGTCTAGTCTCCAGCTGACCCGTTCAGTTTTCATAAAACCAGAATCCTTTCCCAGATCAATTTCGAAATGAGCATTAGAAGAGCACATGTTCTCTTGCTTCAGCTTCTAGCTTGCACAACAGACATCTCTCATCAACAGAGCACCACTTCCTGATTCTATCTTTAGCCTGCAGCCTATCATGAATAACCAACGAAACAATAAAAACATAGGGACATTTAATTGAAATCCGATACGTCTGGGCACTGGACCTTACTTCTTTGAGGCATAAGCAGTTTCCAAGAACTTTAAGTGGTTAAACCTTTTGTTTTTTCTTATCGATGGGAGGTTAAGTTATGAAATTGTAGTTACTTTCTACAATATGGTGACCTCTCTGGCTTTCCTTTTGTGTATAAATGCGTTTTGCTGACATTATCTGCTATAACGACTTCCAGTCTGAACGAATGAAAATTTAATGAAGAAATCATGCTGTCCAGCCAACTAGTGCACCAGCCATATCTAGGACATACTGCATTTCTCTTCGAAAGCTCTTTTTTGTTTTGATCAATACATCTATCTCCTAGTTTTTAGTTTCGGTGCCTATGTTTTGAATATTGTGATTGTTATAGAATTTTGATCTTTTATGGATGCTACGCCTAATAAGAAAGTGGACCAGGTTGCCAGTCGAAAGGAAGGGATTTGTGGTTCTTTTCTTGAAATCCTCGGGATACCTTTGGAATGTTCTTTTCATGCACTAGTATTTTGGTGGTTTCTGTTTATGTGATCATCCTGAAAGGATGTAATGCTTTGAAAAAGATAGCGATTACACAACTGGAACTGGGAAGAGAGCAGCATACACAGCATGACCCTGGTTGTCCCTCCTCTATTCAGCTGAAGTTGTCTTGCTTCATGTTATGGAAGAAGGAAAGCACGGAGTCCTGACTAAGGAAAGTATCATGTCCTGTCTAAGGAAAAAATGGTGTCCTGACTCTTTTCTCTCGCGGTTTCAAGTGCTGCGAAGAATTCCCCAAGGGGAATTTCATGGTTTAATTACTTAAGAGTGTCATCATATCATCATATTATCATATATGTTTCAGCTCCTTAAGTATAGCAGAGATTTGAATTGTGAAATTGAAAGACGAGGTATTATGTCAACTGCTTCAAAATCCTCGATTAATCCCTCTATAGCCATGGTATTGTTCCAGTTTTTGTGCAATCTTTGTATCCTATTTTGACACCAATAAACGTAAATGGTTTCTCATATTTTGTATTTTTGTGAGTGGGGAGATTGAGGGAAAATTTAATTTTTTGAGTATTTTCTACTCTCGTTTTGCTCACCCAGACTTCCCAAACAAACCCTTAAACATGCCTCGACATCGATCTTTAGCGAGCCCTCCCAGTCGGGCGGTTTCCAGATCTGAGGTAAGTTCCGGCCTCGTGTCCTTTTGTTTCCCCCAATTTTTTTCGCTCCATCTTACCGTGTTCTCGTGCAGACCCGTGGCGTTTGCTAAGAGGAGCTTCGGATCTGGTTTTTTTCTCTTGCGGAAAGACGATGTGGCTCCTCGATTTCCAGATATACCACAAAAATTCGTGGCCACCAGTTCGAAAGAGGGATAAAGTGTGGGATTTTCCTTTAATTTGCTCGGCCATATTCAATTCTGGTTAACCCAATTTCCAGATAGACCGTCTGGTGTCGTGGTGCCTGGTTTCCAACATCGATTGAAGTGGGCTTTTGCTTGCAATTTTTGTTTCAAAGTGTTTTTTGCTTGCTTTCTGCGTCATTGGCAAATAGTGACCTCTTTCTGTGCCTTGGCTTCTTTTGTTCCCGAATTAGTATGAATCTGCTGCTGATTCCTAAGCTCAATAATGATAATCCTGCGTTTGTTGTTCTCTTTCTAAGCTTGTTTGAGTCATTTCTAAGATGTTAACGAGTTGTGTGGTTTGGGTTTTTGCGTGACAAGATTGGGCACGTGCATATGGTGGAATCGCCTGGAGTAGATGCTTGAATGAGTCGATTTGTTTATTTGGGGGTTGGATTCTTCATGCGTGTTTTTGCCAAAAACTTGCATCTACATTGAGCTTGTAGCGGTGCGCGTTTATGTGTTTGTGTGCTTGTGCATGTAGAGCGGTTTAGAGCGGTTTGGAGCCTCTGTGCCCTCTAAGTAACTGAATGCTACTATATCACATAGGGCAGCAAAATGGAGAACAGATCCGTTTGTAATGTCAATTGTATGTTGTTCCTCACACGCCAATTGGAAATCTTTGTAATGTGAATTAACTGCTGTAAAATATTTTTTAATGTGCATACTGCTATATCATGTAGGGCTGCAAGTGTAATCTCAAATGCAGGTTGCGCTTAATATGTACTTGTGAATCAATTGTTCTTTCACTTAATATGTATGTGTGAATTTACTACAGTAGTGTTGCTATGTAACATTACATTCATGACAGAGGAAGCATTGCTGGAGTTTGTCGAGCTCTGGATACTTAGAACCCTTTGTTTTGTGTTTGCAGGATGGGTTGAAAATCCCACCTGCAAAATTAGTTCTTGGTTCGGATAGACTGGTGGATTATGCCACTTGCAATTCTTGAAAGATCATCGGTGCTTATGTACATATTGGTGTCTGATGTTATTCAGAATCTTGATGGCATTGGTCTCGTGCCCGATCAGATGATCCGGTAGCTACTTAAGCTTCTCTTGGCGATCCTATGATCCCAGATTTTTCAGTGGATGATATGGTTAAATGCACTATTACTTCTACCGGTATCTTCCGCAGTTTTGATTACAGGTAGTGTTATATTTAGCAATGTATCCGTTATTTTTCTGAAGAAGAGATTACTAGGAGTCTTTATTGCCGCATCAATATATGACTACATACGTGCATTATCTTTTCTTTTCTTTTTTCCTTTGCTCGCCACATGTAATGTCTATGTGAATATATAGGTTTGTAATTTCATTTCATAGTTCGTCTTTTCTGGCAAATCATTTCGATAATAGATGTACCAGAATTATGCATTTAGGCACATTGCTTTTTGGGCCAAGTATGTTGAATGTGATCTCTCGACTTTGTCATGTAGGTGGCTGGTTGAGGAAATGCGTGAAAGTCTGCAAACAGCATCAGGATCAAGGTTCCAATTCTCCATTTGGCATTTCGTAGAGTAGCCAACACATTTGTAAGGTTGCCTATCTCAACCTTAATCCGAAAAATATTTTCCTGAAAGTTATTTTTTCGCGAAACGAACAAATGAATTTATTATCATTTTCTCTCAACGGTTTGTTATGAATTTCGTCGGATGCACCTGAACAAATGCTGTTGAAAGGCTCCACTTAGAAGGAAAAAAAAACACATATGGGCCGAATCTTTTTTTGAAAAAGAAGATATGTTTTTATAAAGAAAGAACCTAGATACCCAAAAGAAAATTCGGGCTCAGATATTGGGACTTGCTATATATGTAGTACCTGCTAGCAATGTCCTTTTCATGCTTGGTTTAAAGGAGAAAGAGAGTTGGCTTACAACAATTGAAGAACTGGAGTCAGAATTCACCGAGCACTACACATAAAATTACATATAAAGCCAGCCCATGAAAGTTTCTTATGGCATCGTTAGATATACAATGACAATGCTTCGAGCGCCATATTAGGGTAATTCAATCGAAGCCATGCAGTTAGCACTGAAAATCAAACATATGAAGACTGAAAGACCTACTTATGAGGAATATGTAGAATATATGTTGTTGATCTATTCCTTGTAAACCTGACGATAGGCACTCTCTTCAATGCCATTCAGGGCAAGCTATCAAACTTGATATGGATTGTCGTTGTCAATATGACTAGCGCTCTTTAGGAAAAGCTCTATCCAAGATATGTTCAAGCTCAAGGACTTTCGGCAGATAATGCATGTTTATTACTGTAACATCCCGGGCCCCACTGTGTAATATTATCCGCTTTGGGTCACCCGCCCTGGCGCAGACGAACCGCCATCCCAGCCACGGTCTTTTCCCTCACGGCTTTAAAACGCGTTACACAGGTTAGAGAGACTCAAGCCTTATAAACTGACCAAGACCTCCCTCCCTAGGCGATGTGAGACAAGAGAGAAGGTTGTCACACTCTCCACCTCTTAACAGAACAGCGTCCTCGCTGTGGCCCCACGGGCATCAAAACAGCATTCTGGCATCAGAACAGCATTCGAGCTGTGGTCCCACATGCGGTCGGGAGTTGGCTCTGATACCACTTGTAACATCTCGGGCCCCACTGTGTAATATTGTCCGCTTTGGGTCACCCGCCCTGGCGCGGACGAACCGCCATCCCAGCCACGGTCTTTTCCCTCACGGCTTTAAAACGCGTTATGCAGGGGCAGAGGGCCATCCCTCTCTTGTCCCACATCGCCTAGGGAGGGAGGTCTTGGTCAGCTTATAAGGCTTGAGTCCCTTTAACCTGTGTAACGCGTTTTAAAGCTGTGAGGGAAAATACCGTGGCTGGGATGGCGGTTCGTCCGCGCCAGGGCGGGTGACCCAAAGCGGACAATATTACACAGTGGGGCCCGGGATGTTATAAGTGATATCAAAGCCGACTCCCGACCGCGTGTGGGGCCACGGCAAGAATGCTGTTCTGACGCCCGTGGGGCCACAGCGAGGACGCTCTTCTGTTAAGAGGTGGAGAGTGTGACAGCCTCCTCTCTTGTCCCACATCACCTAGGGAGGGAGGTCTTGGTCAGCTTATAAGGCTTGTATCCCTCTAACCTGTGTAACGCGTTTTAAAGCCGTGAAGGAAAAGACCGTGGCTGGGATGGCGGTTCGTCCGCGCCAGGGCGGGTGACCCAAAGCGGACAATATTACACAGTGGGGACCGGGATGTTACAATTACATCCTACTATAATCAATGGGAAATGTACAAATGAATGACCGACAAGGGTTGTGCACCGGCCACAAAAGTCCTCTTTCATTGAATTTTCGAGCCTAGGTGCGCCAAGGTGGGCTTATGGGGAAGGACTCAAGCTCAGAAAGAAAATCACTTGTCATGCCTACCCAATTTGGATTTCAAGCCTTCTTGGCTCAATGTGATATGGTTAGCGCGATTATCAAATATGCTGTCGTAGTTGGTACTGACATATGTTAACTTGTTTATTCATATAATCGAGTAGTATACACAATAAACACGTAAAATGCATTTACACACGGTAAGTTATAATCACATGTCGATCATGTTTCCCGAAAATATGAGCATTTTATCCGTGAATCGGGATTCTAATGCATATAGATACAAATGGTCTAATGGGAGCAAGAAATTTCAAGAAAGTTCACATTAGTTTAGAGTGTATTAATCCTTTCAATTTTTCTTAATGTTTATGATTTTGAAATCTCAGTTCACCCTTTTCCCAAGAAAATAGACAAAGCACACCACTTTGGTCTTTATTCTCAATGCTATTAGCATTATTCAATGCAATGACATTCCCCTGTGATATATATTAGTATTTTCCAAAAGCACGAAGATCAGCATGATATGTGGCTACCCATTTTCTTATAATCTCAACCTCGGTTTTCCGCTGCTTGACCAACCATATAGGATCTTTTTTTGTAGCTGGCCATATGTCCAAACAATGAGAACCTACATGTAAGAAATTATTTTCACGGCATTAATTTCAGCATTGCAATCAGCTTCTATAAATCTGAAGATGGAACGATAATCCATTCCATTCGACTTTGGTTCAACACGAGTGGAGTCAACACGTACCTTTAGCTGTGTAGACCGCGACGACAGAATTCGAAATATTCTTCAAAATCCTACAATTGATGATATGGAAGAATTAGTTTGAAATCTTATCCAATTCAGTGATGTTTTCATGGAAATCTATAGGTTTTGATGCTACACGCACCCTACATAGCTAAGAGGATCTTGAAGCCCATTGGAGAAAATAATATTGCTGGCGAACCTATGCAGAACAAGTTTTATGTCCTGCAATTTTCCATAGTGAATGAAGAAATTAAAGGGTGTCATATGTTGTTCGGTGTGTGTATAAGAAAATTAAGAGAGTATCATATATATGTGATTTTAGTTTTGTGACCGTACTTGACCACCATAATAAGTAGAGACCCAGTGTTGCCGAGGTGCGATGCCGAATTCTCTCTTGCAGCTATTCACAAATTTATCTAGGCCGGAGGGAGCTGGTTGAAACATGGTATTGTTGGTGATGCTCCAAACGCTCGCAATCTCGCTACATGTCTGCAAACCCAAACAGCCTCTTTGCTTAGTACAATACAAAATTCGAGTCAATTTCAACTGGTGGTAGTAAGCTACAATCCGTCCATGATATCCAACTCTGGTGTGTACCTGCCAATGCCAACCCAAGTAAGTTTCAGATAGAGGCGTAGGAGGTGGATTGATGTAGCAGGTCGAATTTCGGTCGAAAGCAGCGAGGCCTGCGAAAATCTTCCCGAGAATGTCATTTCTTGGAGAAGCTCCATTAATGGCATTGCATATCACTTCCACTGGACGACTGAGTGGATCATTGTACTGGGCAGCGTCTGCATAGACTGATTTTAAGTACTCCTTGAGCTGTGAAGAACTTTCCAACGGTCTAACAAAAGATAAAAGATACGCATAATTAGATGTATATTCGTCTCTAAAGCATTTCCATTAATATTTTTTTAAAAACTAATATCAGAGCTTAAAACCATTATATCATGTTAGAATCATTCCCTTTGTTTAGCGAAAGTTCATGCTATTATGGAATATATTGTTAGTGTAAAAAAAGCATTTCACACACGTTCTTATCCCCCCTAAATTCGAAGGTAAGTGAGGGAGTTGACACCTGAAATTCCCAAAGCAAGAATGGATAGACTGATTGTGCAAAGGTTCCTTTCACTGTCAATGTATGCTATAAATTTCCAATTAGATATGTCTAACAGTTTCTTATCTTCTAAAAATTACTTATCCTACGGAACATTCTGAGAAGTCTCCAAAATACAATAGGATGCATGATCCCAATTCCATCATCCACGCACCTGCAAGTTTTGAAAGTTCTGCTCAATTTTGCAAGACCATGAGGCTCAGAAGCAACTCTATCAATTTCCTCCCAAGATCTTCGAATGGTCTGGTGGCAAGAAAAACTAGTTTCCTGAAATAATTAACCAAACAATTATTCAAGTTATCGATTTGATTAACGAAAATGCATGCTAAAGGAAAACGGTATAATTACAGCAATTAAGATTACCAAAAAATCTTTTGCAACTCCTGTATAGAATGAATACCGAGGCGTGATGTCGGGAAAGGCGAGAATTGGAGCAGATGATGCCAATGCTCCGAGTGCCACATGAGGGTACTTCAGTCGAAACCATGCAGCTAGCACTGAAAATCAAACATATGAAGATTTAAAGACCCACTTATAAGTACTATGTAGAGTATATATTGTTGATATATTCCCTGTAAACCTGACAGTAGGCGCTTTCTTCAATGCCTTTTAGGGCAAGCTATATCAAACTTGATACGGAGTGTCGTTGTCAATATGACTAGTGCTCTTTAGGAAAAGTTCTATCCATCATATGTTCAAGAACAAGGACTTTCAGCAGATTGTGTGTGATTATTACATCTTGCTATAATCAATGGGAATCCTACATTAGAATTGATCTCGTCAATGTACGTAGTGGGCTATTTTCTTTAATTTCAATGTAAAGCAGTAGTCATATTGCTGATAACTGAAAATATATTCACTTACTTCCCCCATATGATCCTCCAATGACAATTATCGGAGAATGTTTGGCATTCAATATCTGTCTCAAGTATACAAGGATTTCCGCGTAATCAGCAAGAGCTTGGGCCGAGCTGAAATATCCGCGAGTGTTAGCGTCTTTTAGTGCTTTGTCGAGTGTCCACCCATACGGAATCGATTCACCATAAAACCGATGCTACAAGATTTCAACTTTATGTTCGTAAATTGCGCGAATATGTACATATGCACGACAAACAGAAGGGAAAAAGAAGATACTATTAGGCAAATTATGTAGGGCATTTTATTACCTCTATATAGACCAAAAGCGCTTTAAATTCAGCCGCGTTTTCCGTCATGAACCCAACATCGGTCATGGCGCTGTCGAAGGGTGCTTCATCACCGAAAAAAACGAAGATCGGGGCACTTGCATTTGCGCCACCCCAGTATTTGGAATTGATCACATATCTTTGTTTGAAAGTAGTGTAACTTTCCGGCCTATAATTAAAATGATCGAGGGTTTGGTTGTAAAAGAAAGTCTGGAAGTCTTTTGATGAGACGGAAGCTCGAATCGCCCATGTAGGATCTTGAATAAACGTTCGGCGAAATATGCTCAGCTTCGGAATATAGTGACCATCGAAGTTCTTCTCGGTAGAAACACAAGCTGAGAAAAGCATTAAAATGATCAAAATGCTATAAAGTGATGAAGACATGTTGGGGTGTGTGGTTATTGCTTAGGCTAAAGCAAGCACGAGAAGAGGAGGATCCTCGAGATTTTTTTTGGCTTCAACCAGTTCACATTTTTATAGAGAAGCGCACGATCCCATTTTGTACTATTATTTTCTATGCCAAATTACATTAAAACTATTAAATTATATCTTGAATTTGAGTATGTGTTCAAGACCTAATTTGATTGGAGGACGTGGATAGGTTTGTTAAACCAAGTACATTGGGGAAAAAAAAACTGAATAGATCACTACCTTTTTTGGATTAAATTTTCTTTTCTTGAAGGCCACAATAATTCACGTAACGATTTCTTTCCCGTTTGAGAAAATTGTCCTAGGTTATCACACCAAAGAATTAACTTCTTGGCTAGATGGTGGATATATTTCTTTATCCATGAATCCAATCAACAAGAGTTAAATTTGGAACAAAGAAAAACAAGGATAGCATTTTGATAAGATACAGAGGACTAAGTTTTTTGTTCTTGTCTATTATTGAAATGAAATGGCCTTCTTGAATCAATTCATCATTGATATTTTTTGTAATAGCAATTCAACATGTCATTGTTTCATAGCAAGGAGATTGGCATATATTTAGTTATCCACACTTCGATAATTCGCTGCATGACCAATCAATTTGGATCTAACTGTGTCTTTGGTAATAAATCCAAACAAAGGGAACTTGCAAAACATATAATTAGTGACAAGAATATATTTTGAATTCGAACCCATGAAGATAACCCGATCCAAGTAGAAAGTCCAAATCCAAATAGGGCTTATGGTACTTACACAGATACTTTCTACTTTGGAGTTAGATTCCTAATTTGAGTAGGTTTACTTCTCTTATTTCATTTGAATTATTCACAAGTACGTGAGACAAGTCGCAAGCAACAACTAAATTGGCCTGGTTATGTACCTTTCTCTATATAGACAACGCCTATACCATCTAGATTGTTCTTTAGGACCTAAGATTAAAAAAGAGATCAAATTGTTAGGCGTGGTAATTAATGTAAAATTTTACTCTTCAGATAGATGTCCAATGACGAGCATTTGATTTTTTTATACCCCAGCTACCATAAGTATTTCAATGTCCTTAAAAAAAAAACTAATAATGTTGTTATCAAACCTACCATGAATCAGCTCTATATCCTACAAGCAAACACCAAAAAAGAGAAAAAAAAAAAAAGAGCTAGAGGACCACGATGGTAAGGTGTACTTTGAATTTTATGCATAAAAACTAGTTTAATCTACTGATAACAATAAGAACCAAACATATATTTTTCAAGAATTGGATCACCAGTTCGTATTTATATAGAGAAACTCACAATCCCATTTTGTACTACTATTTTCTATGCCAAATTACATTAAAACAAATAAATTATATCTCGGACTTAAGCATGTGAACGAGACCTGATTCGATTGGAGGATGTAGATAGGTTTGTTAAACCAAGTATATTGGCAAAGAAAAGGAATCCCAATAGATCACTACCTTATTTGTATTATATTTTCTTTTCTTGCAAGCCACACTAATTCGCGTGACGATTTCTTTCCTATTGGAGAAAATTGTCCTAGGTTGCTGCACCAAAGAATTAACTTCTTGGCTGGACGGTGGATATCTTTCTTTATTTGTGAGTTCAGTCAACAAAAGTTAAATTTGGAACAAATAAAAAACAAGGATAACATTTTGGTAAGATACAGAGGACTTAGTCTTTTGTTCTTATCTATGATTGAAATGGCCTTCTTGAATTAATTCATCATCGATATTTTTTGTAATAGCAATTCAACATATCATTGTTCTAAAGCAAGAAGATTGGCATATATTCAATTTTCCGTACTTTGGTATTTCATTGCATGACCAACCAGTCTGGATCTGTTTGTTTCTTTGATTATAAATCCAAGCGACAAGAGACTGCGAAAAGTATAATTAGTGATGAGAATATATTTTGAGTTTGAAACCGTAAGGAAACCCGATCAAAGTGGAAAATTCAAATCTAAATAAGGCTTCTGGTTTGATGCCCAAACAAGCAAGAAATTACAAAATTACTTTCTACTTTGGAGTTAGATTCCTAGTTTGAGTAGGTTCCCTTCTCTTGATTTCCTTTGAGCGATTCGCCAGCATGTGAGACAAGTCGCAAAGCAACATATAAAGTGGCCTAGTTATGTATCTTTCTTTGTATAGACAGCGGCAATGCTGTCTAAATTATTCTTCAGGAGCCTCAGATTGAAAAAGAGATCAAATTGCTAAGTATGATTAAGTAATGTAGAATTTTACTCTTCGGATGGATTGTACGGTGAGGAGCATTCAACTTTTTATACCCTCTGTTACTATAAGGATCTTGATGTCCATTTGAGATTATAATGTTGCTGCCAAACCTACAATGAATTAGCTTTATACCTGCGA
Source organism: Eucalyptus guilfoylei (assembly GCA_016097605.1). NCBI lineage: Eukaryota > Viridiplantae > Streptophyta > Magnoliopsida > Myrtales > Myrtaceae > Eucalyptus > Eucalyptus guilfoylei. Next base: position 1,635,603 of record CM027869.1, read on the forward strand.
CCAAAAATAAAAATAAAAATAAAGGTGGAGGACGACGATGGTAAGGTTTACTTTGAATTCTGTGCATAAAAATTAGTTTAATCTATTGATAGCAATAAGAGCCAACCATATATTTTTCAAGTCACTGGAAATCATACATGCCATCAAAGTAGGTAGTGACCTAATGCGGGCAAGACGCAACTGTCATATTAATAGTCGCATTCATTAGTGAATCTGTTGGAGATGAAAGGCACCGGTTAGAACATAGGATTGTTTGTGTTGCCCATAGGGAATACCATTTCACTACTGCTCTCCGGGCAAATCCCCCTTCAAGTTCAATAGAATTTTAAGTTTTCTTAGACGCTACCCAATTTTACAGGGAAGTTTTCAAGAAGGGGACCATGCAATTAAAATAGACCCGATTACAGGTGCCATGAAGCTCTTAGAACTCAAGCCACTGCTTTTATTTAGGTAAATTTCAGAACCAACTAAAACAATTCTGTCAACAGAAAACAACACGGTACATGTTAGAAATCCTTTAGCCAAAAAGGCACTACATAGTTTTTTTCAAGACAAATGCTCGCGATGAGAATTTATCAGCCCAAAAAATAAAAATATGGACCAAGGACAAAGATTTTAACTCTAGGCTTGTCCCTGAAGAATGACAAAATCAAAATTATACAGTCCCAAAAATGGAATACCGTGCTCTTAATACTGGTAGCATGGAATGTAGTAACGTAAAACAGAACACCAAACTCTGCACACCTGCAAATAATGTCGTCAGCAGCAGAACTACGCCCACAAAGGTACACAACACATTGGGCATCTGAACCTTCAAGAAGCAATGCTGATCCGTTCCTGTTGATTGAGATTTTGTCCACCGCAAAGTTGGTCTCCGAATCTGCTCGCAATACCTATTTGATGGACATTGTCGACCGATATAAGTAAGATGGACCAAAAATGTGACCATTTCACAGGATAACAGTCTTCGATCTTCCAATTTCCACCATCCAACCAAGTTTGCAGACTCTTAAAGGACCAAATTTCCACTAATTTGTGCTGCTAAGCTAAGAATACTGGAACCTCGACATTCAACGTGCCACGAACTTGTTTCCGGCTCCACAGCTTCAGCATTAGCATGACAAAAGCCATTCAACTATCCCATATGCTGCATTTGCTTAATGTGGAATACGCTACAGATGCATCAAAAGGATCAATTCACGCAGCTATACCGCCAGCCAAAACCACAGTTTCTTCACTCAGCGAAAGAAAAGAGCAAACCAATACCACAGAGGACTTCAACATACAAACGCATAGATTAATTTGAAAAACCCACAAGACAAAATTATAAAAGAAGGACCTTGGAGGGAGAAGCAGCGCGAACAGAAATTGGCTCGGGTTCTCCAAGCCGAACAGATATCCAATGGAGGAACGGCTTCCCACATGCATCATGATTCCACCCCCGTTGAATTTCTTCTTCTTTAAATGTTTTTCTTTTCGTTTCTTTTTCTTGATTAGAAGATAACGGATTAGACTTTATATTTTTAGTTTTCGATCCCATGGATGACGATGACTTTGTCTTTGGATGACAGGAAGAGCATGACAAGATCAGAGCGAAGAAATATCATTGCGAGAGTCTGGACTGGAATGACTACAGGTCTATGCCTTTCACGCAATGCGTAAGTCGAACGGGACTCTCGTGGCCATGGGTTCGGCAAAAGCATGACGCTTTCATTAGTTTTACGAACTTTAACGCTGTGCTATGCATGTGTTTTCAGGTTATCAATGAGACTCTGCGGGTTGCAAACATCATTAGCAAGGTATCGGGCGGGCGATGACGGATGTCAACGCGAAAGGTTGAGGAGAATTTTCTCGATTGGGGATGGGCCGATCGATCAAATTTGCTGGGTTATCTCTGTTCATGCAGGCTAAATGATTCCTAAAGGGTGGGAAGTACTCGCTTTGTTTCGCACCGCGCATCTAGATCAAGATCACTTCGAGGAAGCTCGAACTTTTAACCCACGGAGATGGCAGGTATTGCTCTGTCCTCCCCTCTGTTCCTGCGAATCTTGGTTCGACCTTGAAAAAAAAATTATCTATCTTCAATTGACTGATTGATAACTGTGAATTATACGCAGAGCAATTCTGGCTCGCCGACCCGGAAACATCTTTACGCCATCCGGAGGAGGGCCTCAACTCTGTCCCGCACAGGGGCTAGCTAGAGTAGAGATATCTGTATTCCTTCACCACCTTGTTACTCCCTTCAGGTACTAAATATGGCACCCTCTTTGCTTATATTTCTTTTCCCCTCAGGCAACAGTGAACGTTAACGATGGCGAACTCACTTTTCACTTCACGTGACAGTTGGGTGCCGGTGGAAGAAGATAAGTTAGTTTTCTTCCCGACACACGGATGCAGAAGCCATACCCCATCTATGTTCATCGACGCAACGCACCTGGGCCATGTACATAGGGAGAAGAAAAACTGTCCGGGATGCAAAATGGACGAAGCTAGTGGTTGTAGAATAGAAGATGCAAGGGGGGATTCAATGTATTGGATCTGATAACAAATCAAGTCACTTGTAATGTAATATAGGAAGCAACTCTTGAGATTATTTCGTTCATTCGATCTGATTCAACGCTGACAGCAATAGCCACTATTTACAATGCACATGCATGGAGAGAGAGAGAGAGAGAGAGAGAGAGAGAGAGGAGTTGTGGTGATAATTCTTGAAGCACAAGCAAACATGAATATAGACACTTCTTTCTTTTTTTGGCAAAGCAACGAATATCTTATCTACCTACCCTTGTTAGTGCCTGGATTTTGCCCCCAAAAATATTCCGCTCTTATGTTGGCACATGTGGGAAGCAAATATGACTTATTCAACCGCATTTAGTCGACTGCATCGATCAAGCATTTAAGCCCCGGAGAGATCTCTTTATTTGCAAAATCCCAAGGACAATCAATTTGAATGGAAAGTGCAAGTTCAGAGAAGAATGCAGGAAGGAACAGGGTAAAGGAGAAAGACTATGGTCATTGCTTTCCATCAGGTAGTATTGTCTAGATTAGTTCTATTAGGAAAAATCAAATTACTCAAAAGATAGATGGGTCACGCTTAGACCTCGCTGAAAATATGAATTTCATATCTCATGAAAGATTCATCTACAATTAACCGTGCTTGTACTGGCAGCCTGTGGCATGGGCCATGTAGACACTTACAGAACAAAATGAGAGGCATCTCTCCCTTTTTAGATTTCGAATTGTCTTCTGGGTCGCCAAGATGCTTCCAAGTGATTCTAGCAAAGAACATGTGCTACTGCTTCTCCTTACTGCTTGTTGCTTCTTCGACAAGTTTGACCTTCTTCGAGTTGTCGTTGTTGACAGGGGAAAGTTTCTCGAGGGAGGATTTCAGTCCAGAGATCCGGTTGTCTTCAATGAGAGACTTCTTCCTTGATGTTTGCTCTTGCATTATCGATCGAGTGTACCTTCGTAGCCGGGCAGATATAGAATGTAAAGATGAATGCAAAGTGTCGTACTCACTCCCGCAAAATGGTCGGCGTAATCGCAAAAAATGTGATACATACGACCGTAAGCATAAATTGGCTTTGCCGTGTTCTTCATAAAAAAACAAATGCCCTCTCCAATAGAATGCCCTACACGAATTACTTATCACATGGCTAGGCTCCATTTTCTGCAAAGTTCTAATTATCTTGACGTAAACTTCCATTTGATGAATTCTACATGTTACAAAATGTACCGATCATCATCTATAATATTAAGTGATGCTTGGCTACTTCTGTCACACTCCTAATTGTATGTTATCTATAGCCTCATCAAGAATTCCGAATATGGATGTGTGAGTTGGTTTATAAGCAAAAATACTTTATTCTTTTTATGTTTCTTTTTCCTATGAGACATAGACACTATTGAAATCGACTCATCCAACCGTTGTTTGCCCTTGAATACCAGAAAGGAAGATCAAGCGCAACTTGAACGTGAGTTTGTCCTACTTAATTAGGATGTGAGTCCAAAATGTTGCGGAATTCTGGACGGACATGAAACGTAAATGCGTACTTAATGAATGTTGGGTCCCTATGATTCCTCGTCAAAGAATAGAAGTACATTAGTAAAGAACCTTCGCTTAGAGCAATGAGAAATCCTCTATTTAAGTAGTGAAATCGTCACTCACAATTACCCACAGCAAGCACCTTGTGAATTTCTATCGGGTGTTGCCATTCCATAACCATGGCGAGCCATTACTTCGCAATCATCTTCATAGTGAGCGCCTTGTATTACGTCAGTGGTACAGGTATTAAGTCACTCCATCTAACTCTCTTTCTCGATTCATTATAGTCATACCGTCTCTTACATTGCGACTAAATTTTTTTCCTTCCTATCAGATGCAGGGAGTTTCTGTCCACCTTCGCGTTGTTTTTGTCGGCGTCCTTTTTGCAGGCCGCCTAACCCATCCGAAACTCTCAATACCGATGAAGTAAAGCCTCCTAGCATCCAAACTCCTCTCAGCTCCAAGTGGACCAAAAGTCATACTATTGAGGTATGTTGGATTCTGTACCCATGTAAGATTGATTTGCAAGGTTTAAGGCGATGTTTTGCAGGATTGGGACCCCCCTACCCCCAAGAAACCTAGCGGTCCAGCAGAGGAGCCTGCACCTCCTAATTCAAACCTCGTTACATCCCCGAAAAAGCCTGGGTTGCAGTATTGGGAACCTGGTACACCCCCCAAGTAAACTCCCCATACCGCAGAGGAGCCTGCAGTTCCCAATTCACCCCGTTACGCCCCCCCCCCCCCCCCCAAGAGCCCTGGGTTGCCAAATTGGGAGTTCTGAGTGTTGAAGGAGTTTGAGTTCTTTAGGTGGATGTTAGCTCCTAGGGGGAATCACGTCCAATAAGATGCTGTTGAGAAATCAGCTGTTGAAGTGTGTTCTGAGTTTGCATGTATGAGGTTTTTACTCTTTCTTAGTATTTGATGCACGAGACATGTAGTTTCGTGTAACCTAATCATGGTGTAACTGTCATATTAAATAAAAAAAAGTATGTTCGACTCTAGAATTAATTTATGTTGTGGGCAACTCTACAAAGTGCCAAGTGGAGAATTGGAACCTTAATCCTTGGAATGATGAAGCATTGATGCTATTTGGTTGATCAAACAATAGTGCTTCACCATCGCCGGCCTTGACAGGTTTTAGATGGGATTAGTTAAATCCCATTCGGCATAGACCCTTTGATATTCATTGTGCCTATAAGCTATTGAGAGGCATGGACAGGTCCACATATCAGCGCTGAGAAAAACGAAGATGTGCGTGTCCTTTCAAGTTCTGAGATACAAAGAGTAGCACAACAGATCTTTAATCAAAGCACAATTCAATGAATCATAGATTAACAGGTCTTATGACTCTCCTCCGGGTGGCTAAAATGCAATATCATAACAATAATTTGAAAATAGCAATCGACCAAGAGAATCCTTTTCCATAATATTTCATATCATTGGGTTCATTGACGTGCATTCCGGAAAAAGGAAAAAGTGGAAAATAATTTTTGATTTAACATCTAAGCAGTCATGGAGATAAATATCTTACACAAGGATTAATGACAAATTTGGAATAATTAGAAATTTGAAAAAAAAGACTTTGATTCAGCAAATGATGTTGTTAATGATGATGATGATTCAAGTCCAAGAATGAAAGCGCTCCTGAGAGCAGGCACTTTCTTTATCCCTCGGGTTTCAGAACCTTTAAGAAAGCCCTATTACAAGATGTTGCAAGGGGGATGCCGACTCACAGGTTTAAAATAGTTCGAGCAGAGTTGCTGCAGGTGTAAGAATTAAGCTATTCCAAGATCGATGAATCAGCTTTTTTCTTATCTCTGGCCAGACTATAATCATCTTTTCTCACCTTCTCGATCTTACCACTTCATGATTTTTGGACTTTTGACATTTAGGAGTTGCACGCCATGGTTGGTGAACATGGGACTCAATTGTCTGGTGGGCAGAAGCGAAGACTAGCCATAGCAAGAGCGATTCTTAAAGATTCTCGTATTTTGGTCCTGGATGAAGCCACAAGTTCACTCGACATGGAATCCAAGAGGATAGTCCAAGAGGCCCTTGACAGGATTATGGGCAACCGCACAACTGTTATTGTTGCCCACCATACGAGCGCTGTTAGGAATGCGACTATTATTCATTGTGGCAAAATGGTGGAGAAAGGTAGGTCGCAATCTGACTTGAATTAAACAATGGAACTGTGAATTTAGCGAAGCGACTATTATTCCTAGTACGTACAAGCATATCGTGGCTATTGATGCCTCTCTAAAACGGTCCAGGTTCACACTCTGAACTGCTCAAAGATCCAAATAGTGCATATTCTCAACTAACACGCTCGCAGGAAGTGAACAGGGAATCTGAACAAGCGCCAGATGCCCAAAACAGTTCAGAGATCACTGAATATAACGGACAGTCCAGTCAGAGGATGTCGTGCAAACAATCCATTAGTCGGGGTTCACCTATAGGAAATAGCACATGACCAAAACAGGTCAGAGGTCACTGAATATAACCAACAGTCCAGTCAAAGGATGTTGTCCAAACGATCCATTAAGCAGGTAAATGGCTGCCGCCACTTGCTTTCGGTCTCCTTTGGGACTGTGGCTGGACTACAATCCTCCTGGGAGCTCAGAAAAAGCACCAAAGGTCTCACTGCGCCGTCTTGCTCGTCTCAACAAACCAGAAGTTCCTGTCTTGCTATTTGGAATTGTCACTGCAGTTGCTAATAGCGTGACATTTCCGATTTTCAGCATACTCATATCCCGTGTTTTCAAGACATTCTATGAACCATCGCATGAACTTAGAAAGGATTCTAAGTTTTGCGCACTGCTGTTTCTAGTCCTTGGCTTTGCATCATTCGTTGCATATTCAGCTCCGACATACTTATTGTCCATGGCTGGTTGTAAGTTAAGCGAGAGAATCAGACTAACGTGTTTCAAAAAGTTGGTCCACATGGAGGTTGGCTGGTTTGATGGACCTGATCACTCAAGCGGTGTGACATTGGGGCAAGTCTCTCAGCAGGTGCTGCATTAGTGCAAGCCCCAGTTGGAGATACGTTAGTTCAGATTGTTCAGAACATTGCGTCGACGGTTGCCGGTTTGGTCATTGCTTTTGCTGCAAGCTGGCAACTAGCGCTGATCATCCTTGCCTTAATCATTCTAGTTGGTGTCAATGGATATGCTCAAGTGAAGTTCATGAGAGATTCAGTGCAGATGCAAAGGTAAGCATTTTTAAAGTGTCCTTTTCTTTTACTGCTCACTAAATAAAATAGCTTGAGGTCTTTATATATTCCCAATTCATAATTTTGAGTCCTAGGTTCAAAGAACTGAAAACAGAAAGGCCATCTTTGAAATTTCTGATTCACATTCCGTGTAATCTTCAATGGCATAAAAAGGTTACGCCACGGTTTCTGTTATCTTGCAAATAATCTCAATTGTCTGTGACCATGTTAATCTACATGTTTGCAGATGATACGAGGAAGCAAGCCAAGTGGCTGTTGATGCGGTTGGAAGTATGAGGACCGTTGCTTCTTTCTGTGATGAAGAGAAGATGATGCAGCTTTACAAGAAGAAATGTGAAGGCCCCATGAGAACAGATTTTGACAAGGACTGATCGGGGGAATTGGGTTCGGCATGTCCATCTTCCTGCTGTTCTGTGTGTATGCAACAAGTATCTATGCTGGAGCTCGACTCACTCAGGACGGCAAAACAACATTCGGATGTCTTCAGGGTGCGACAGATTTTCTTTCAATGCTACACAGTGTTTTCTTGGGAATTTCTCAGAATTATGATTGCCTTTCCCTTATTTGGCCGCAGGATTGCTGTTGAAACTGTTTTCTGTTTAATGGCCCTGAGACATTTTCTTGGCAGGATTTTTTTACTCTGACCATGGCAGCCAGTGCAATTTCACAAAGTTCCTTCACTTCCGATTCCACCAAAGCCAAAGGGGCTGTTGCTTCCATTTCCGCAATAATAGACCGCAAATCCAAGATAGACACAAGTGATGAGTCGGGGACAAGAGGAGAGTACATTCCTCTATTGAAGCTTCCAAGATAGACACAAGTGATGAGTCGGGGACAAGAGGAGAGTACATTCCTCTATTGAAGCTTCATTAATCTTCTTTTTCTCGTTCTCATTTGGATAGAATTTCTTGGTATGTCCTTCCTCATTACACCCATAGCGTCTTCCTTTGAACTTTCCCTTGGATTTTGATTGACCCTTACAGCTCGATCCTCGATTCGTTGATCTTCCTCTTCCTTGACTGCTTTTCTCCTTCCCAAAGAGTCCCTCTCCCAAAGATTTTGAACTACTTCCCCTTCAAAATGTAGCAGAAATCGAATCCACTCCAAAGGTATGGCTGGCTTTCTCTCCAGGTGAAGGTATCGGACTTCTATCGTGTCCTCCCAACACATCCACACTTGAAGAGAACATTGTGTCAGCAACAAATTTTTCCATCTTCTGCATATGTCCTTCACTTCATCTGAAAGCAATTTCTTCCCTTCACTAATTGAATTCACGAAGGAAGCTCTCACCAGAAGCATAACAACAGCAACCCCTCTGTTTATTTGAGGGTGCGCAGTTCATGAAGCCACGCGATTTCTCTCTTTCTAAATGTGATGAATTGTGGAATTCCAAGCTAGTTTGATTAACACGTCCATACATTTTTTTTCTTTTAAATGTTGAAGAGCCTAAGCAAGCTCCTAAGTCCACTCTCCAGCTGACCTGTTCAGATTTCATAAAACCAGAATCTTGTCCCAAATCGATTTCGAATGGAAGAACACACGTTCTCTTGCTTCAGCTTCTAGCTTGCACAACAAACATTTCTCATCAACAGAGCACCACTTCCTCATTCTATCTCCAGTTTGCTGCGTCTCATGAATAACCAACCAAACAATACAAGCATGCTTCGGAACATTTGCCCAATAAGTCTGGGCACTGGATCTTACTCCTCTGAGGCTTAAGCAGTTTCCAAGCTTCCTGTTGAGTAAACTTCCCATGACAGAGAAGATTTAGTTTTTAAATCTTTTGGTTTTCCTTATCTATGGTCGGTTTAAGTTGTGAAACTATAGTTTCTTTCTACAAGATGGTGACCTCTCTGGTTTTTCTTTTGTGTATAAATCTGCTTTGCTGACATCCTACATTTCTCTTCGAAAGTTCTTTCTTGTTTTGGTCAATATACCTATCCCTTGGTTTTTAGTTTCAGTGCCTATGTTTTGAATATCGTGATTGTTATGGAATTTCGATCTTTTTCGGATGCTACACCTTATAAGACGATGGACAAGGTCGCCGCTTGAAAGCAAGGGATTTACAGTTCTTTTCTTGAAATCCTTGAGATACCTTCGGAACGTTCTTTTCATGCACATGTAGTATTTTGGTGGTTTCTGTTCATGTGGTCAACCTGGAAGGATGTAATGCGTTGAAAAAGATGGCGATAACACAAGTAGAACTGGGAAGAGAGCAGCATATACACCTTGACCATGGTTGTCCCTCCTCTATTCAGCTGAAGTTGTCTTGTTGGCGTTGCTTCATGTTATGGAAGAAGGAAAGCACGGAGTCCTGACTAAGCAAAGTATCATGTCCTGACAAAGGAAAGAACCACGTCCGGACTCTTTTCTCTTGCCAAGGAAAGTATCATGTCCTGATAAAGGAAAGAACCACGTCCGGATTCTTTTCTCTTGCGGCTTCTCTGCGAAGAATCCCGAAAAGCAATTTCATGGTTTAATTACTTAGACTGTCATCGTATCATCATATCATCAAATTATCATAAATATTTCAGCTCCTGAAGTATAGCAGAAGTTTGAATTGTGGAATTTGAAGGTATTATGTCGGCTGCTTCAAAATCGTCGATGAATCCCTCTATAGCCATGGAAGATGGCCCATGACACCGTATGACATGATATTGTACCAGTTTTCGTGGCAGTCTTTATATTCTATTTTGACACCAATATATATAAATGGTTTCTCATTTTTGTATTTTTATAATAGGGGAGATTGAGGGAAAATATAATTTTTTAAGTATTTTCTACTCCCGTTTTGCTCGCCCGAAGCTTCCCAAACAAAGCCTAAAACATGCCTTGACACTGCTATAGTTTTTGTTCATTAGCTTCATCCTGTGAAATTATCTTGGAGACAAAAAATGAAGGTCACGACCCATGATGTGACTAAGGCTGAATTATAAGTGCATATAAGCTCATTTTCTCTTTGGTTTGTAATTCCACAGTTCCGACCTAAAATATTTCCGTTTTCATCTACAAATACAAAACTCATTTTCACTTTGAGGGCACTGAAATCTTTGGCGTGAGGGCACCGCTATGTGTACCATCTCATCAAATTTTGACGATGTGTGATTTACAAACTGAAACGACGAAGCAAGCTTCGCGACTAGTACATCGCGGAAACTGTCCTCCTCTGATCGAAGAAGTTGAAGACTGATGGAAGACCAGGAAATTACAGGCGGAAACGCAAAATTTGAGGGACAGGAAAGGAAAAGCAGAGACGGATGGGCACCGTGCGCTTTCATTCGAACGTGAGAGGGACAGAGCCACGACCCCTTGCGCGTTATGGGAGTGGTGAAGTCGAAGTCGTTGCCCCCTTGCAAACGGCTTTCCAAGTCAATCCTCAAAAAAGATCCAAACGGCCATCAGCCAAGTTAAGGAGCAGACCAAGAGCATCTAAAGTCGGACCAGGACCGCTACTTCCGATGTTCCCTCTCCGATTCTTGCTCCACTTCCTCAGCACGACAAGTTAAGGAGCAGACTAAGAGCATATAAAGTCGGACCAGGACCGCCACTTTCCCATGTCCCCTCTCCGATTCTTGCTCCACTTCCTCAGCACGACAAGTTAAGGAGCAGACTAAGAGCATATAAAGTCGGACCAGGACCGCCACTTTCCCATGTTCCATCTCCAATTCTTGCTCCACTTCCTCAGCACCGTCGTGCAAAGAATCAAGATCTTCGCTCGCTCTCTCACCATGTCAGAAAACCTCAAGAACCACCAAGTACACGAAGAGCCACAATCCACGGCGCAGGACCCTGATCCGATCGACCCGGTCTTGCCGGCGATCGACCCGGTCTTGCCGGCGATCGACCCGGTCTTGCCGGCGACCCCTATTTCCTACCCGATCAAGACCCTTGAAGAGCTCGAATCTCGGTCCTACTTCAAATCTTTTCACTACCCTTTTAACGCCGCCTCTGTCTCTCTCCAGACAGAGCATGGGGGTTTGCCCAACAGGCCCAGGATCCTGGTTTGCCATGATATGAAAGGTGGGTATGTGGATGATAAGTGGGTACAAGGCGGGGACAACCCAGATGCTTACGCAATATGGCATTGGTACCTCATGGATGTCTTCGTCTACTTCTCTCATAATCTCGTCACTCTGCCTCCTCCTTGTTGGACTAATGCTGCCCACAGACATGGCGTTCAGGTAATGATACTTCGTTGAACTGCTGCTGATGTTGAGAACATGGTTTTGATTTTCCCTTTTGATGGATTAACCTTTCTTTCTGTCGGGGGTCCCGGAAAGTTAATGATTTGCGTTGCTTTTGGGGAATGGGATCGTGATGAGGTTGAAAAGAGCTGCCTGTTTCAGTGTCTTTAGTAAGTTCGGGTAAATGATTGATTGCGATTTGCAAAGAGTTGGACCCATCTGTTTTTCTAAGTGCTTTGTTGTATGAGGCCCATAAAGGGCAAAGTTTCAAGATAAGGAACGCTTCGCAGAAGTGCATGAGTGAATATCCAATCTAGCTAACTTCTACTGTTCAGTTTTTCATTTTGTGTCTAATGAGAATAGCAAGACTCTGCCCCTCCTTAGTCTTCTGCTTTTATATCTAGGCTCTTCCATTGATGAATCCGATGGCATTTGGCTTTCCTTTTTCCATAAGGAGGCTTTTATAAATGATGATTGTGCTATCTTAGTTATCGCCGCACTCACAAAAATCTATTCAAAACCGATACTTGTGTTGATGTAGATTTTCCTTTTCTTGCCTTGACATAGCTGGTTGGGGGTAAAAAAGTAGGTAAGTGGGAAACCTGCTTATGGTGTTTTTGATAAGTGTATATACTTTCTTACAGTCTATGTGTTGAGTAAGGTGATGGTAATTTCACTCACACTTTACAAATTTTTTATCAATGTCATTAGGTCTTGGGAACATTCATTGCAGAATGGGAAGAGGGCCGACTTACTTGCAACAAGCTGCTTTCAACAAAGGATTCTGCTCAGATGTATGCAGAGCGTTTGGCAGAACTTGCGGTTGCATTGGGGTTTGATGGATGGCTGGTATGTTGCCCATAGAAAAAGTATGTCTAAGACCAAATACATCTTTCTTTGCCAGTTTTTTATGTACTGGAGTCTCGTATAGGGAAGGTTGGATGATGGTGCCATGGCATTCAGCTAACCTATATGGTTAAGGCATGTGAATTTGATGGAATCATGAAATCTCACTGTGGGAGCACAAAATCTTGGCTTTAATCTGCACCGATTGTGTTTTTGTGATTGTGTGTGTGTGTGTGTGTGTGTGTGTGTGTGTGTGGAGTTTCGTGTTTGAGGAGATCAGAGCAGAATAAATGAAATTAGAACGATAAATCTCCACTTTCTTATAAATATACTGCCAGGGATTCCGCTATGCAGACAGGACTTGTCTGTAGACTTTTTTTAGGGAACTATGCCTTTTAAGAGATATCATATCATGTCAACAAGAAAGCAAGGGATAATTGAGTGTTATTGTACCTCCTTACTTCTGGTATAGGGCCAAGAATGGCCTTTCCTTTACAAAGCTGACTAAGTTATCCTTTGTTTACAGATCAACATGGAGGTCAAGTTGAAAAAAGAACAAATCCCCCATATGCTAGAATTTGTCAGGCATTTGACCGAGACAATGCACTCCAAAGTGCCTGGATCTTTAGTTATTTGGTCAGTTTCAGAAATCCCCTTTCGGCTTACGTTATACTCCTTTTTATATCTGTAAAAAGGATATTTATTGTTTTATGCAGGTATGACAGTGTAACCATCGATGGCAATCTTAGCTGGCAAGATCAACTGAACAAATTCAATAAACCTTTCTTTGATCTTTGCGATGGCATTTTTGTAAATTACACATGGCAGGTACACCTCATTCCTTTCTTTTAACTATGAACTATACATCGTTTTCGTCTTGACTTTAGTTGTATCGAAATTCTCTTATGCATTATGCAGGAAAGCTATCCAAGGCTTTCAGCTGCTGTTGCAGGTGATAGGAAGTATGATGTTTACATGGGCATTGATGTATTTGGAAGGAATACTTATGGCGGTGGGCAATGGAAGGTGTGTAAGAAATTAGTCTCTCCATACACATTGCTTTTTCCTCATTGTGCCGTAGCTTTTTCGATGCTTACTGTTTTTTAGCTTATAAGGCAGAACATTTTCTGTTGAATTCTGTAACCACTTTTAGGATTTTAAGGTTTAAATATGTAGTCGTTCTCCCCTGAAAATCATAAGTTTCCCTTTAATCTGATATTCTAACTGATCGTGGAGAAGGAACTAGTCCGTGTAGCAGAAACAAGCTACAAAATTTTAAGGCCTCCTGGCCACATGATTTTTCTAAAAGGATGAATTAACAGATCAAGCAATTCAAAAGGACCAAAGGAGATCAAGTAATGCTAGAAGAGAAAAACTCTGGACGGTATTAAGTAGGTAATCTTTGAAGAGCAGAAAACGACGAGCATCATCATGGTATTCAAATGGAATACATGATGCTGACGCAGCCTTCTATAGCATCTCCCACTTCCTATTTAGACCCCTACTGCATTCTCACTGCTATCACGAGTATGGCAAATTAAAAATGTTTATGACATTCAGCTTAGAATACTTGAACTTATAGTTGTGGAATGTCAGGGACCTTAGTCTTGTCGAAACTGTTTTGTTTCTTCTAGTCCTTAATTCTCCAGTTACCTCATGGGCATTTTCTTGTCTTTTATGAGCTCAACCTTTAAATCCTTCAAAATACCAGATGCATTCTAAATACTGTAGCAATGCATTAGCTTGTCATTCAAAGAAGGTTAGATGATATTTCTGATTTATACAGGATAATTTCAGGTATTATTTTTTCTTTCTTTTTTTTGTTTTGGGGGGGAGGGGAAGGAATATGATCTCTTTGCATGTCTTGTAACCATCAACTGCGGAAGCATTCTACTACTACTTAGGACTCGTTTGCTTTTATAGGCAAGTGTTGCACTAGATGTGCTGAAGAAGGACAAGGTTTCAGCAGCTATATTTGCTCCAGGATGGGTCTATGAGACTAAGCAGCCACCTAATTTTGAGACTGCTCAAAATCGGTATGCTTTCTCCTTCATAATTTTCTTCTAATCCCTTATAAACTTGCATCAAGCTTAAAGTGCATTAGTTTGTCAATTACAGCTTTAGACGCTAAGTTCTCTCCCAGTTCATGTGCAAATGTATCTACATCATAGATTGGAAGCTTCTAATCATAGGTTGAATTTTGCATGATATGAATAGCAATGCACAAGATCTATGAATTATACGACAAATTTCATTGTCATTTCTTTCCTTCTCTTTGTCACACTTTGCAATTGGCAGTTGGTGGAGTCTTGTTGAAAACTCATGGGGAGTACTGCAAAGATATCCAAAATCACTACCTTTTCACTCCAATTTTGATCAGGTTCTGACTACATTTGTCTCATTTTTAGTCTATACATATGCTTGTTGCTACTACGCAAATCTCATTTTGCAATGTCAACTAGAATTCTGTGTGGAATCTAGTAATAGTTTTCTGATGTTAATAATTTATTTGTACAAAAGGGTACTTTTTTTCCTGCTCTTTCTTCAACTCCGGATCATTATAAGTCATTTGATTATAGTGGGTTCTAGAAAAGATGTTGTCTTGTTTTCACTTTCCTTCTAGTATAATCAAAGTTGAGGCAAACTTGATGATACAAAATACCAGCATGCAGCAGGATCCTGGGTTTTATAGGTGATTTATTTTTCTGAAAAAGTTTTCTCTGCTTTTAAATGATGCAGGGTCGTGGCTATCATTATTCTGTTGATGGGAATCAGATATCTAAGGCACCTTGGTGTAACATATCTTGCCAAAGTTTTCAGGTACTCCTATGATTTCAGGAGAAGTTTTAAAGTACATGAATTTTCTTTCATGTGAAACTAGAAATAGCTCCATTCTTATCGCATGGAGAACAGCGAGATCTTTGATTACTTAACTTCTAAGTGCTTTAATTGGTCTGCTAATCAGTTATTAATTGGTATTACAAGCTATGTCAAGATTGGATTGAGGCAGCAATAAGCAAGACAGTTGAGACTGTAACATCCTAAGGATGATATATATTCAAAAAGCTGAAATATCTGGATCCTGAAATTCTTTCTGAATTCTACTACCCTTGTTCATCATAGGTTTAGTTCAATTGTCCTTTTCATGGCATAGTGGAATCATTATAACATGGTGTTGTGGCCACTAGGCTAAAATGCCTAAACGAGTTACATCACGTGAAAAGCAGCAAGAAAACATCCATTACACAGTTGCATTACAGGTCCACAGAAGTTTGGTCAAAGCTCGATGGCCTTATGAAAATTTTAGGACATGGGTATCACCACTGACGTCTCAGTCTCACTGCCTGGCTGAAAAAGTGCAAGTTCTAGTTAACTCCTTTGCAATTGGAATATCCACCGGTATGCTGAACATGCTTGATACAAGCTCTCAGCATTGACTCGTGCATGCCAGAGCAATTTCATATTATTGTCTTGGAGTCAGGAGAAAATAGCTGTGAAGTTGATTAATTCAACTTGTGAGCTATAATGTTTCTATAACTGAACATAGGCTCAACCCCAAGATTTCAGTGACAACCAGAAAAATTGGAATTCATCTATTGCTAATGATCTGAGTCTGAACTTGATATTGATTCTACTCTTTCCACTGTAGGTACTGTATATACTGAATTCAACTTGTGCTTTCTTTCTTCTCATGTTCATTTATGTGATTGATATTTGGCAGCCTTTTCTTGAGTTCCATGGAGATGGTAGCGTCAGTCCCATTGACGTCAGTGTGAAGTAAGTTCCAATGGTCTAACAAAAATTTGCCGATACTTTCTGCATGGTTAATTGCTTTGAATGCAAGGGTAGGGCAAATGATGGATGTGCACTTACAGTAGGGGGTTTTTAACTTTGCAAGATGCTCTTTGTATAGGAAATCACTAGTTTACATATGCAGTTAAGGCTTCATTTATTGATCAAAATAGATGACTGGGTATTGAATTGTTATGATGTCCGGGCTGAAATCGAGGATGAGATCTGGTATGTCAAAACAACTCGAAATCCACATGTATGCAAGCTTTGGACATTCCATGTATCTTTCTTCTTTCTCATTATTTTTCCTTTTTCTAAGTCTTTTTAGTCACATCTATTTCACACATTAGTCGTTACTTTGTCATCCTAAAGCATTAAATTGCAGAAAGCAGACATCCAGTAGAATAATATAAGAGGATCATGACCTTCAAAGAAGTGATTGGATGAATACAAAGAGCTGATCTCTAAAAACAATAATCAAAGATCTTTCTGCTGTTTCCCTTTCTTGCTATCTGTCGATGTCAGGTCTTCAGTCTTACTATAGTTAGATTTTCAGTATATTATATATTAATCGAAGATATTGTGCAAATGTTAAGTCTTAAGGAAGCATCATTCAGCAGAGGAGGGAATATCACGTTTAAAGGAACTCTCAAAGGCAATGCTGATTTCACAACCAGGCTTTTTGAGGCAGAGCTTCCTTTAGGAAATTTGCCGATCTACTTCACTTACTCAGTAAGCCATCCCTCTTGTCGAAATTCTATTGCTTGGAGAAGTTTGCAGCTTTCATCCCCGAAAGGAGGTCCAGATAACGTTGTGATATTGACAGTGATTGTTACTGAAATGCTAAAACCACTCAGATCTTTTAGGGCCTGAAGCAGCTAAAATTGTGAGCAAGGTTCTTTACATGTTACAATCGTTTCTGCTCTTCACAGGTAAAATCGGAGGGCAGTTCCCTTGTGGGCCTTTCCCTGGAATTTTCCTCAGAAAAGAATGAGAAGAACACTGTACTTCTCGCATCTCATGGAGATGCTTTAGATACGATGAGTAAGTTCATCAGTAGATTCAGTGAAGTGATTATGCCACATCGGGTTACGAAGCTAGAGAGCTCCCCGGGATGGGTCATACTAGAGAGTAGCATATTGATGGAAGGATACACCTTGAAAGGAATCCGCGCTTTATGCTACAGGCCATTGAGTATGACGTCCGGATCAGATGACAGATCAGCGGAGTTTTATGCAGTTCTCGGTCACATTACCATCGAGACTGAGAAGCATAGCTCGTTCCTTCCGCCCTCAAGCTCGTGGCTAGTCGAGGGTCAAGATATTAAGTGGACCTCTAAGTCTCAGGGTTCGAAGACCGTCAGTCTCAAGATTTCATGGAAATGGAGAGATGGTAATTCTCCATACTTCAGTTATATTGTGTATGTAGAGGAAATAACCAAAATGGAAGGTACAGGCCCGGACCGAGTTGTGTCAGAGGGTGCGCGGAAATACCTCGGAGTAGCAGAAGTGAGATCCTTCTATGTGTCCGACCATGTTGTGCCGCCGAGTGTCATGAGTCTCAAATTCATCATCCAAGTATGCGGGGTCGACGGGGCTTGTCAGAAGCTGGACGAGTCTCCATCTTTTACTCTTGAGCGTTGAGGCTGTTTCCGCCTCCATCAGACAGGGAATACATTCTAGATCTCCTCTTTGTTGCGGGAAGGAACGATTTGATTCAATACCATCGATCTCAGCCGTCCGATGACTGCAAATCAACCGTTTATGATGACAAAGTAATATACGAATTCTATGTCTATATGAATTCTATGTCTCTATGTCCGTGTCGGACACGCTTTCGAGCGTGCGTCGTATCAAATTGTATGTTCATTACCAATAAGAATGATATAGTTCGGATGATACACCAAGCACTTGAAGTATAATTGATTCCGGCAATGTGAACAATCCACCATAAGAGAAAATGGGAGTGCAATATCTACTGTTTTCCGACTTTATTTGATTGGGTCGACATTATGTTCACCATAGAATTTAGGAAGTGCTAAGCTTTCTCCGCCATGTCCCAGGCACAAAACGTGCTGCATGCCATAGTCATAATGCTAATGGTACTTAGAAGGTAATGATTCAAGAAAATCAGCAATTCTTATTATACTAAGAGAGGTTGTCATTGTGCGACTGATTTAGCTCAAGAGTTGGACAAATGAGAAAGACATCGTAGTCCGCATATTTTTATGTTTTGTCTACCTTACTCTAACTCCATAGTCCACATATATTGAATAATCTCAAACGCTTTCTGTTTTTAGTCTTTCGATTTGACATATGATTTGTTTGTTTCCTCTAGTTTTTGTCTTATGGTTTGTACTAATGCTATTTCATAATACTCTCATTATTCTTAGCTTGCAAATCTCGATGCCGAGAAACGAATTGTGATATGGCAAACCAAATTAGAGGCGACGGCAGAAGATGAATTTAAAGTGGGGTGGGGTCAAATATTTCGTACAAGGGACAAAAGATATGGTTAATCCATGCGCTAAAAAGCAATAGCAGCCGCAGTTACGGATATCAGTGTCGACTTTTCATCTAACTTATGCTTTGATCCGTTCCCTACACTTAACAAGTAAATGGCACAAAATCAAAGATGGTAACATGATCATGTCCTTATCGATGGCCCAATCGGAATCTAGCAGGTCCTTTTGGACTTCGAACTGAGGCGTCTGCTTGTCGGGGGCTCGTACTTGACCCTGTTGTGTGGCCTCACGATGAAGATTCAGAATAGAGTTGTTGTCAAAGAAGAATGGAAGATGGACTTGCCATCCAACTCAAATCAATGATTTAGGTTTTCCTTCTACGATCATTTGTCCCGGTTGGTTTTGAAACTTATTCACGTGACTAATCATACGCCTCAGCACTCTTATAATCGAACTCCTTATTTTGGAATTAGGGAAAATGACACAAATAATTTCTGAATTTTGGCCTAATATGCAATGTGGTCCTTATACTTTTAATATGTTCGATGTAATTCATAAACTTTAGTACAATATGCAACGTCATCTCTGAACTTTTAATTTATTTAATGTGGCATCTAAATTTATGATATATATTCAATTTAGTTCATAAACTATATGAAAATGTTCAATATTATCCTTAATCTTAAATTAATGGAATAACAACATTAAAAAATTCATAAAATTCATTTATTACATTGGACATGTACTAAAAGTCCAAATATTACAATGAACCGATTAAAAATCCAGGGACCACATCACACATTTAGTCAAAATTCAAGGATTATTTGTCATTATCCTTTGATATTACTATGATTATCGTGTTATAATACTATTAAATCATCTAAGTAGGACGTCATGGTATATGTCAACACATGTTTGTGAGTCTGCCAAATGGGACAAATCCCATATAGTGTGCATTTTCACTTGCGATGTTAATATTGCATAATTGTAATGACATCGATGAGTAAGTATTGACGGTAGGAAAAGGAGCAGTCTAGAAGAATCAACGATTGGAACTTCAAAATTATGTTGTTACATTAGGCAATCATTTTTTTCCAGACGTTAAGCATAAGCAGGCAGCCATAATAAGTGAATCACTCAATATGATTCAAAAGGTTGTTCAAAAGCTGCATTCGTTAAATGAAGCCGAGTAAGATCACGGGCTTCATTTAAATAAGTATATAAACACTTTGTTAGGGCAACAAAAGTGAATGTGGACACTAAGATTTATTTAAAAATGACTCGAGAAAGAAGGAAAAAGGAGGAACGACAAGAGAGGGGAACATATAAAATAAAGTGAAGTAGACACATTATACATAATTAAAAGAAACCAAGATTTCCTTTGGAAGTATTACATTCGACCTCGAGCACTCAAGAGCTAGAGATATGATAAAGAAAAAGAAAGACATATCCCATGTCAATAAAGAACCAACATCGAGGTTGATTGCTGAAAAAAGGATGCATGTTTTTTGTCTTCTTGTGCGACTTTCCATATGACGACTTCTCCCTTTGTCACCTATTTTCAACTCCCTTTGACACTTGCTTAACCTCCCCAATCACTTCCTCACAATTCCATGTAAAGAGATGAAATTGGTCGCGTCAATATGAGCACGTGAACTTGAAAAAAAGCTACTGAGATTACCTTTGGCATGTCAACATACAACCGTAGCTAACCCCAATAAGGGAAACGAAGACTTGAGATTATTAAGATGATTATTCCACCATTGACGATATATTAGACTAACCCAATGACTGAACAGATGATTTGAGATGGCAGAATGTCCTATTGATCATTTACCTGGGGTTCTCCAACCGGCTTTAAGCATAGAAGCAATGATCGTTTTCGGGGTTTCCATGGGAGATGCAAACAGGCACTGATCCCAGGTCGCACTTTGGAGTTTTGATACCGGTCAAACATCTTTTACCAACCCATGCAATACTTTTCTGTTTTTTAACCATGGCTGCACGTCATATCAACAGAACGTTCTACCTTCAGTTTCTCTGTTCTGACTTTTCTCAAACACGTTGATATTTTAAAGTGGAATGATTATTGCCTTAATAATTTATTTTAACATGCTGACATTTTAACCATATATGTTTCACCAACATCTAATTAAATGGATAGTGGATGCTGCACTGTGTCTTGATTCAAACTAAGTATTTCGTTTCTCACCACCCGTTCTCTTGTTGTCAAATCACTCGAACACCACCATCTCTCTTTTAAAACGTCTTATGATCTCATCCTCTGTGTTTTTCCTGTACTTTGGAAGACTAGTAACATTGTTTGCATTTGAAATCCTAGGGTTCTTCGACTGCTCTCTAATCTCTCACCGTTGTGCTCAGCTTGCTGATATAATAATGCAACTCCAATGTCTTGGCTTGTCCAGATGTTTGGGTCAAAATTCAAAAAGCGTACGTACATAATGCTGATAAATACGTCCATGATAAGCTGACATTTTCCAATGGAGTAGATCGAAAGTTGCTTTGCACATGGTCATGCACAAAATATTTCACCCATCCAATTGGAGGATTCTACTGTTCCTTTTCTAAAAATAACATATATTTTTTATACACGGTGGTAAATTTCAAGAGCAGTTTATCAGAAATAGAAATCATTGATCAAAAAAAGTTAGCGGTCATATGATTTTTCATTGGTAACTTATTCATTTTCTCTTATTAAGTTGAAAATTAATTTTGAATTAGCAAATCTCATTTAGAAATATTGCCTTGCCTTATCAGGAATGCGTCTCTCAAAGCATGTATGTGTGGAATTGTAGCAATTTCTTTTTGAATCATCTCTAATTTACCATCTTTTTTATTTGAGTTACCACTTTTTTCGTCTTACTTGCCAACATTTTAAATTTAGCAACTCATTTTTTAAATTATCAATCTCAATTAAAGTGATTACTCCTTTTTTTCCTGATTAAGTTATCGACAAATTTCACACTTTACCAAGGGTTCGCCCCAGTGGCTACCCTTCCAACTTGGAAGGGGGAGGTAGGGGGTTCAAATCCTCACATTCTCAGAAGGGATTGGGGTAGGGACGATTTCATTTTAGGAGTGAGTTTCGACTCCCACGCCCTGCAAGGAGGCAGGGCAAAAGTCTGAGAGTGAGTGTTAGAGTAGGACTAAAGTAGAACCGACCAAAAAATAAAAAACTTTAATTTAAGTTAGTTATCAATGTTTATTTGATTATTGAAAATACATGTCTCTCTTATCTTTGACCAAAAAAGGCTTCTCTTATCATTTACTAATTAGTTTTTTATTTACATTTCGTACCAACATGTTAAATGTTCTGACTATTATGTGGAATTATCAAATTCATTTGTGTGACTTACAAATATTAAAAAAAGATCACCTAAAACTAGCTAGTAATCTTTTTTTTTTTTTTTTCAGTTTTAGGTGATCAGCTTTCATATGAACTATTTACCATAGGTCTGAATATAGCAACCAATAGGGGGCGAATTGGTTGACACATAACCAAGTGTGATTTTTCAAATTCTTTTTGCGCAGGTACAGATTTCGAAACTTTTACAAGTTGTAGATTTTGAATTTTCAGCACAGCTGTGGAAGCACAACAATGAAAGCAACAATCTTTAACCAAATAAATGCGATTAACAGAAGAGATACGTACAAAAGATATCAAGATAGGATTTATAGTGATTCGGCTTTCCCTCCACTTATTCCACTCTTCTAGCTCTTGCAGTCCAATCAGGCTTTATCTACTGGCATCAACCGGTACGACAAATTGCTTTCCTGCAAGAACCTGTTTCTCCTGCAATTCAACTTCTGCAATACTAGTTCCTATGCCGTTTCCCCCACAGCAGGATTAACCATTTCTTTCTGCCGATGCCCCCACACGATGCCAGAGTTCTCACGCCTCCATTGGCCCCATAGCGCATTTACAGATCCCTTTGTCAAGCACGTTAGGTGAAATCACAATTCAAGGTGTTTGCTGAACAAACTACTTCTGCAAACACATATGATGACAACTCTTGTATTTCTCTCACACTCTCCCAAGTGCATACAAAAGAGTAACGGGTATTCAAAGAAGATCTACAAATAAACGTTCAAATAATAATTGCAAGTTTGAGCTATCAAGAACGAATGTGTATTCACACATTTGTATAAGCCGTGAAGCTTGAATTGATGTTCATTGTATGAATCCCGAGTTTCCTTTCATAATATTGTTTCTAATCCATGAAATCAGCTATCAAAAATACCTTCCAATCTATCTAGCTGACCCGCCTGTGGAGAATCTTCTACATGTGACAATTTAACTTATGATCTTTGATCAGCAATCAACTCGGTAAATAATGAACATCTTCACGAAAGTTAGACCTGCTACGATGAATGATATATCAAGATTACATCCACGAGCCGGGTCTTGAATGTTCATATCTCCACTAGCTTGATTTATAGATGGGAACCCTGATATACGATCTTCTGCAACAGTAATGTAAAACGGATATGAAAGGAGCTTGATTTGTTTGAGATGATGGTAGAAACATGAATGGCTCTCCTATGTTGACTTACAAATGCTTCCACACTAGACAAAAAGCTAATCTGGAATCTTTGAGTCGGAATATCTAATCTCTTCTTCTTGTATTTTTCTGTGACCTAAAACTATTCTACTTAGGTACCGACGCAGAATAGCATTGGGCGACGAACGATGAAAAGGATCATCACAACGAATTCTTTAAGAAAAAAAATGAATTTTGCTTCTTTGTTTGTACTACATGAACTGAGCACTTTCTTCCACTACCTCCCACGTGAATAAAGTATGGCTAGAAGAAGATGTCGGGATCTGCATGTTGACTTGTGACATAGAAAAATGTCCCTGCCTTTTCCTCGAAAGTTCCCTACAATTCAAATGATTTGCAAATCTTGTTCACTATGAAGCTAGAAAATCGAGCTGGTAAAAACTTCTTGCTTAAGAATTGTAAGACATATATTGACTTTAAACTAAAGAGCTATACAGCTATACAGCAAAAACTCGACACCAAAAACTTGCACTCATGAAGACAAACAAGTCAGAGTGAGTGGAAGAATACCAAGAAAAAAAGGGGGAGCCACAAACTGCACAGGAGCATAAACAAGCCAAACAGCGGCTAAAAGCAACCAACATAGCGGATACAAGGAAAGGGAGAACAGGGAAACCCTTACAACAAAACAAGGTACAAGGCAAGCGTGAAAAAGGATGCCGGTGAACAGGGAGAAGGGTAGAGGATCCCAACTCAAAGATTTGTAGATAGGAACGAGTCCACCGCTGAAGTAGCTTTCGAAGAAATCATGTGCAGCCTTGTCTTCAACTTCCGCGACACCAGCAGGACCCTCCGGATAGTAGAGGGTTCGGAATAACCCCCTACTCAACTAAGTCCAAGAATTGTTAATAAGGAGGAATGGGAAATTTTAAATTTCCATAGTATAAAATGCCAAATAAGATATTAGTATCGCCAACTTATTAAATATTTAGTGATCACATCTTGAACAGATGACATATCAATCTAATATATTTATCTCTCAAGACTTAATATGAGTAACAAAGCTATATTAGTTCGGACGGTGACACGTCGGTATCCGGGTTCACATCATTAATGGTTGGGTTTAGCGATATATAATCTAGTTAATACCTAAATAGTTTTTTTCCTTCTTTTTCTTCATAGACAATGAGTTTTTAGTTTGACAATGTCAAAACCCTACTTTTCTCGGGACCCCACCTAAGGATTTTGTATTTACTTAGCTCGCTTTTGTGGAGATAAGAGGGGAGAGCGGGGGTAGGGGCCATCTTCTTTGTCTTTCGGGAATTGACAGTTCGAGTCCTGAATACATCATCTCCTTGCCATTTTTACTCCCGGGCGGGATTCATGGATGTAGGGGCCTTTCTCGACGATGCGTACTTCGAAGCTTTGCTCGAGTGGTGGAGACATGGCACCAATTTCTTGTCTCTCCGATATTGACAGTTCCAGTCTCGAATCCATCCTCTATCTTGCTATTTATATTTAATGGAGACTGATGGATGTAGGGGCCTTTCCTAATTTGCTCGAATGGGGAGATCGCACCATCTCCTTTCCTTCGCTCGACTTTGTGGGTCGCGGAGTGGAGGAGGACTTTCATTATCAGAGATAGAATAGCACCACCAATGTCTCCTCATGGATAATCTACACATTTTCCCTTCCTCTTTGTGGTGGCACGTTCATTAGCTAAGCCTCTTCTTAATTGCAATTATGGATTTCGAAATCATTTTCGTCCAAGACTGATTGCACGTAATGAGAAACGATCGTCATGCCGCGAGATTGGATTTGGAGATAATCATCCAAAAAGTCCTAAACTTATTGTATAGCAAACAATTCAGTCATTAACATTTCAATTATGATAATATAATCGTAAACATTTGGAAAATTTGCCAATCTCTGAAATTGCCGTCGGTTGTCTAACATGATATGACTGACACTAACGTAAATTATTTTTGAATTTTTTCTTAATTTTCCCTTTATTTCCTTTATTTTCTTCGCTTTTCTTTTCCTTTCACTTATGACCAATGACCGGCCATAGGTGATGACTAGTGAGGGCAGCCCTCTCGCCCTTGCCAAATTTGGCCAAGCTGTGGCTATTGAGGGCTGCCTCACCAAATCCAGCAAGGCTAGCCCTCGTTGCTTATGGCCAATCACCAGCCATTGCTAAGATTGGCTAACGGCAAAAGGAAAAGCAAAAAAAAGGAAAAAAAATAGAAAGATTATTTATGTTAATGCTGTTACATTATGTAGAATAGCAGGTACTAACACTGATTAGACCACTACATTAATGATTTTCAATTGAAATTGACTGTAAAAACCACATTGATATACTTGAAATGTTTAGGACTACATTTGACTGTCGTATAATAAATTTAGGCCTCTTTGATTAGTGAGGTTAAGTTTTGTAATTTCATAAATGGTAACCCACAGGGAAGGTATTTATGCATAAAGACCCCCGTAAATTTATGGAAACACACTATTTAATCCTTCGAAATCACAAGTTTTATGGCAGTTTGCACTCATAAAAAGAACTTCTTACCCTGAAATTTTCAGCTAAATTCTCTGCAGTCTCCAAACACCAAGGGCTTCTTCTATGCATGCGTCGACATCGTGTACCAAATATTTTTGGACTATTCAGTTTACTTGGGTACACTAAGATCAGCTCTGAATAATAACTTCATAAATAAATTTTCCCAACCACCACCCACATAGACTACGATTTGCTCTGAAACCACCACCAAACCATTTGCCGCTATTCACACGCGTCGAATTGCATATACACATATAGACAGACCGTACAAACACTGGTTATTTATTTACGTACTTTTAGTACTTGACTTCAGAAATTTGTCTTATGCTTTTACCAATTTATATAAGGTAGACCGCCCGTATAAAATAATCTTTATATAAGCAGCCGTGAAATTGGAAATTCTCACCTATTAATGGATTAAACACACCGACACACGTATCGGTGCCTAAAGGCCGCTCATGTAGCCTCGATTTTTACACCATCGGTGCACTATTCGAAATTATCCATGTGTTTATGTTAGTATGCTAGACAAAAACTAGTTACTGAGTGTTGCGACCCCCCTTTTCCATGCATTTGTGGGGAATAAAAACCATCTTTTAGGCCTTTTTTCTGATTTTTTGGAAAATATAAATTGTTTTTGGATTTTTCTGATTTTTTATAAAAATATATTTTTTATAATTATATTATATTGAAAGAAACAAGTCCTTGGCACGCCAACTGGCCCCGTGTGACTGAACCAGTGTCCCATCCCCTCTTTTCTGTGAAGGCCTACTTAACATTGAAGGTGACTATCGCGACCTCTATCTTCAAAATTTAGGTGTCAACAACGATGTCCCCTCCGTCCGGGTTTTTTGTCGGATCTCGTGCATCAGCGACATCAATGGCGCTTGCGAGAATTTAGGTATCAACATTGAGAGGCTCTTATATTTTAGGATCTGTCTAATTGCTTGCTTGCTTTCTTCGCACATGCTATCGTTGACACGCCTCTGCCCTTGATTTCGCTTGTTTCATGGACAACAAAGTTAGTGAAAGTTGTGCTTTGAACTTTCTCCCCCCTTTCTTCGCGGTAATTTCGTAAATTTGTCAACATCGAGTAACGTAAGTGGAATGTGAAAAAGACAGCTGCACCGTTTTATATCAGCTGTGGATCCTGCTGGTAATTATGCGTATGAACAGTTGACCACAGACTAGTTAGCGAGAAGATCAAGTAAAGATACACTTCTTCATATTATATCTCGATATCATATGTTAAGACACCACGTCATGCCCGAGAATGCTCTCTCTCTTGAGAGAGTTGTCGTGGGTTACATTGCCTGAAGAGGCAGGGGACAAGTTAAGGAAGTGGGTGAGGTTGTTCGGTAGGAGGAACGGCGACGACGACCTGTCGTCATCGGGGACGTCCATCATGCGCGGGAGCTGCATCACCGCCGAGTCTTGCTGCATTTGGATGCACATGATCTCCGCTTGGGCCACCGCGAGCTGCGTCTGCAGCTGGGACACCTGGTTCTGCAAGTAGGAGATGGCGCCCACGCACCCGTAGACCGGGTCCCGGACCCTCGCGCTCGCTTCGTACACCAGGCTGCTCACCGCGTCGGCTCTCTGATAAACCGGAAGCTCCTGCTTTTTTGTTACGACGGATCAAAAGGGAAATCTTCGTTACATAACGCAAGAATTGATCCGAGACAAGTTAAGGTTCGAGGTCATGTCAAGCTGTCAACGCTGCTCATTTCTCATCACCGGCCCAAAACAGAAAGGAGCATGTCGATAGTTGCATGTTGTCAAGTGTTAGTTACAGAAAAGGAGACTTTCCACCCTGACAAATTTTGAAGCTTTTTGTAGTCCTACTGTTTCTGACAGCAGCACATGTACCTAAATGTCTATGGCAAATACTATTCTGTAGCTGCATAATTGTTCGTTGTCATGTCATGATACTCACGGCAAAAGCTAAGAACTCATGCTCCTAGAGAGCTAAGTGCAACAAGATGAGAGAGCGAGAGAGAGAAAGAGAGAGACCTGCAACATCTTGCTAATGTTGCTAGCACCAAAGACCTTGTGAACGATGGCGAACTTGTGGGGGTCGTCGGAAGGGAAGTAAGGAGCGAAGATGCAGTCCTTCGCGCACCGGCGCCTCAGCAACTTGCAGGACGCGCACGGCGAGTGCCCGCCCATTTTTTTCCTCCGTTTCCTTATCTCTTCTATTTTTGAAGAAGAAGAAGAAGAAGAAGAAGATGGATAGGTAGGCAGACAGATCTTGGAGAGTTGTTGCTCCTGAAGATGGAAGGGAGCGAGCTAGTGGTGTGTGGAGAGATCTGCCTCTTTGCTTAGAAGAGGCACACGCGTTGACACACACGGTCTTTGTTAATTCGGGAAGAAGGTAGAGGAAAAGCAACATTCATTTATAGAAAAAAATGCCCGAGGCCGAAAAGATTGCATGTGGGAGAGCCTAAACTTCCACAGGTGATGTTGAAAATGATGTGAGTGAATGACTGCATATGGTGCACATGACATCATTATTATATTTTTTATGCACGAAGTGAGGTCGGACTCGCGAGTACCATAATAATGCCAATCTTTTAGACCTTCTTGAAACCACCAGAGGATCCAAAATAAAGTTACTCAGCTCAATGTTTCCATTCTCAATTATGATTACTCTATACACATAGGATGAATCAACTTTTGCACCGTCTTGATCTTGCATGCCCTTGTTCTCTTTCCCTTCGCAAGCCCCCAACTTTTTAAACTTTTTTGAAATTACCGATAGATTAACAAGAAATTACCCAATTCGATACATCCATATTCGGCTCTCATGCTTATATACACATAGAATGAATTAACTTTCGTGTCGTATTGATTTTGCGTGTTCTCGTTTTCTCTGCCCCCAACTGTTTAAATCTTCTCAAAATCATCGGAAAATTCACAAGAAATTACCAAACTCAATACATCTATACCTAGCTCTGATACCTCTCTCCCCCAACCCACCTCTTCCATGTGACATCTATCGTCAAAAAACAACATGAATTTATCATTTCTTGTGGAGTGATGACGGAAAAAAGACTGGAAAATGTAAAAGGAAAATTTGGTTCTCGGGAGGATTGGAAGAAAAAGGTCTTGTGACAAAACATCATAGGCTTGAACGCGGCCGCATGGCTACGCCAAAAAGACAAACCTAAGCCGTCGCCTACGATCTTCCTCGGCCGGGGAACATCGTCGCAAACAGCCGCTGTCGCAGATAATTTTAATTTATTAGGAATGATCTTGTCTTGTTAGGGAAAGAAAGAGAAGAGTAAAAAAAAAGGAAGAGAAAAAACTCAACTTCGAATTTGAGGAGGAGAATCTGAACTAGGAAGTGGCTCCCGGCACAAGTTCGGCCGCCCTCTGGAGGCTACCCCGACACGTGTCGCCCGTGAACGGCTACCTTTGACTGATGCCTCGGCTAGCGAGCTGTGATTGGTTAATTGGTCTATTTAAAAAAAAATTACTTTTCTTTTTTTTCTATTTTTGCTCCTTTTGTTTCGTTTTCTCGTCTTTTTGTTTTGGCTCCTATTTTGTCCCGTGGTTTCCACGTCCCTCCCCTGAATTCTTCCATCGGGCATCTTCTATCGGATCGAAGGGCATGTTTGTCTGAGTGAAAAAAACAAAATTACGATTTAATTTTTTGGACTTTCTTGTATTTCATTTTGCAAAAATACAGTTAAAGAAAGTATACAAATTTAAAATCAAGAAAACGAATTCTCTAACCTAAAAATGGAGAAAATATTTTCCTGAAAAATAATTATTCAGAAAATATTTTTTTATTGTGAAATTTTACCAGAATCAAGTACACTCAAAGTATTAGAAGCTCTAGATCGTTCCTACTTAGTAGTACTTAATTAATTTCTTGAAAATGGATACTAAACCCGTCAAGATGAGGAGTTTCAATCATCGGATTCCACAAAAAAGGAATTCCTAAACGTTTATCTAGAATTTTGCCAACCATGGATTGAAACAGTGTTCTCTAACGGACAAATAAATACGTATTATATATAAATGAGGCCTTCGAAAACTATAGAACAACCTAAATCGGGCCTAGGGTTAAGAAACAAAACGAAAATGAATAATGTTATAAAAGAAGTCTAGGGACAATATAGCAGTGCACAAACACAAGCTTGCTAACAGGCTCTTAAAGATTTCATATCCTAATCGAAATTTACAATACGAAGGCTTTTGGCGCATTTTTCGAATACGCTGGATTTTTTTTTCATCCCTTTCCTTACCTTTGGCTAAATAATACACACCTATGGATATTCAATTAGATATTGATATTAACTTTTATAATTCAGGAGATGATAGCTCGTGTTGTTGTCAAAGGGTTTGTCAAAGATTGGATCCCGATATTGCACAAGTTGTATGATTAGTTGGTGATGATGACCATAGTGCAAGTGGATGGGACTTAATATGCATGAAGAGTTCTGAATCTTGCTCTGATGCTATTTATGTCGGACTTCGATTTGGATCTTTGGGGGATTGAAAATTCAAGCGGCAAATACCTAAACGCACATTCTAATAGTTTGATTTGGTTCGGATTTTTAGGAAATCCGAACCGTTGACACAATTGAGAAATCCAAACGGTTGAGTTAAGTAGTGGGCAAGTGACACAAAAGCTTCAATCTACAACCAGCCACTTAATTAAGATAATGCCTTTCTAGCCAAATTATAATGTCTTGATAGATACCAAGAAAAGAAACTCATTAAGGCATTGATTAGACCTGACAGGAAATTATGTTTTGAGAACATTTGAAATATAGTATTCAAAACAACGAAAATGTCATACGCACTTCTTCTTTTCTCTTCAAAATTCTTTTTTTTTTTTAAAAAGGTTAACAGCTGCATCTTACAAAACCCCCAGACCTAGCTGGAAACCCTGTGGATTTATGGTCTTTCACATGACTCCAAGCTTGTCTTGTAGTCTTGCAAGAGGAAACAGCATCTTGGGACTTGGGCGTGTGTTTGTCCAAATCAACCTAACTATGTAGTAGCTCTCTTAATCGATCTCCTTTTCTTGTGAAACACTCTCATCTAAACAAAACCAAATCAACCCACGTCGAAACCGTGACGTCTTTCCAATAATTAAGGTGATATCATAGCTTCTCGATAATCGAGCAAACATAATTTAAGGTACTATGCTGTGTATTGGCACCGTATGCATGAACTGAGCAAAATTAGCTTCGTCAATTCTCCCTCCGCAAGTGAGAACAACTGCCCCCGCACCGATTGAATCGATTTTACAGACCAATCTCAACAAGCAAGCGTTTCTCTTTCGACATGCCAATCACGAACCATGCGCGCCATGGGTTTGTGTTCGGTCCATTGCTTGAAAGTGACCAATTCGGCCCAATCAATGGTCCAAGGCCTTGCTGAAATGGGCCGGTGCTGATGCTGATCCAGGCCCATTTTAGCTTTAGCGAATGAAGAAGTGGATAGGCAAATTCCCTCTATTTACTATGCATTATTCTATACTCAAAACGGAGATTACAATAAGATAATGTGCGATGAGAGAATAAGCATTGGAACTTCTTACCCTTCTTAGGTAGGTGAATCATGCTTGATGTGCTTCTCCTAGCATACCTTTCTTTGCCCAAAAAAAGGGGTATGTCATATGATATAATTTCTGGCAATTGTTGTTATATATAAATTCGCCCTTCAATTAGGTGAGAACAGGTCTTGGAATTTCATCGACAATTCATGTACTCAAAAAGAAAGGCAGTTTTCTAATTTTCTCGTGTGTTGCGATATTTCATGATCAAAGCATGCTCAATGTGGCCAAACATCGCATTCATAAAAGTATATTTCGATTTTTTCGCCATCCAAACAAGTGTACACCATGATTTCATTTGCAGGCTTTTGTCTTTTATTAACCCTTTCTCTCTTAAATAACTTTTCTTCACCGACACAATTTGGCTTTTCTTTAATTTGTCACACCTCGGATCGTTTCGAAACATAGCAAATAATTATATATAAGGTTTTATTTGTTTCACAAAAAATAAATAATTTAAAAAACATTTAAATAAAAAAACCACCATTTGTATCAAATAGAAAAATGAATAAAACACGAAATATTTTCTTCATTCACGAAAATGATCAAGTATAAATTATTATCGATAATGAAAACACTTTTCATTTACTAATAATTTCACATGATTACAATCAATCACTTTTGAAAAAACGTTTTTTGAACATATAAGTGATCCTTAGATTTTGAAAAAAAAAAGAATCTAAATGATTTCTCCTGGTATTCAAATAAAAAATCGAAAAAGAGGATAAAAGATTTGCTCCATCCATTAAAAGAATAAAATGAAAACGAAAAAGAAGAAAGGCACAACGGCAATAATCTTTTTGATTGGACCACCAATGATTTAGATTTGGCCCCCCAAAAAATTCGGATATTTCTACTAGAACAGCCCGCTGGCCACGAGCTCGCCACGCGCCCATCCCTGTCACGCAATCCTGTCCGTCCACGTTCCCATCCATCCAACGGCCCAAGATCCCTCTCTCCCCCTATATTTCTATCTTCTCGTCCTCACCAGGAATCCACACAGGCCATTTTCTTTCTCTCGAAGCTCCTCCTCCGCTTCTCCATTTCTCTCCCCTCGAAAAGCTCCCAGCTTTCGCCGCCTCCGCCGTCGATTCTCGGCCCCTTCTGATTCTCCGACCATGCTGCTCCGCGCCGCCCCTGCTTTTTCGCTCCTCGGCCCCGCCGGCGACAGCCTCTCCCCGCCGCCGTCTTCTTCCCCTGTGGGGGCGAATCCGGCGGCGCTTCGGTTCTCGAGCGGCGGGCACGGAGGCTCCCTGGTGGTCTGCGCGAGCAAGGAGTCGAACAGCCGGCCGCTCACCGGCGTCGTGTTCCAGCCCTTCGAGGAGGTGAAGAAGGAGCTCGATCTGGTACCCACCGTGCCTCAGGCCTCGCTCGCGCGCCACAAGTTCGTGGACGAGTGCGAGGCCGCCATCAATGAACAGATCAAGTATGTTTCTTTTGAACATATGAAGTTGTGGGGGGTTTAATCTGGCTTTTGTTCCTGGTGGGTTCTTGTCGTTTCCGACCGTTCGGCCTTGACGCCCTGTTTTTCGTGTGCCGTTTCAGTGTGGAGTACAATGTCTCGTACGTTTACCATGCCATGTATGCCTACTTCGATCGGGATAACGTTGCGCTCAAGGGGCTTGCCAAGTAAATCTCTTTCCGCCCTCCAATGATTTAGGCATCTAATTTGGAATTTCACCGCGTGGATTCCCTCTGATTCATGGTGTGATGTTATCCTTGATTAGATTTTTCAAGGAGTCGAGCGAGGAAGAGAGAGAGCATGCTGAGAAGCTGATGGAATATCAGGTATTGAAAATTTTTTAACTTTAAACGCTTCTTTACTTGGTTATGCGGTTTGGATAATGTGGACTTTATGATTGTATGGAATAACATTAGAAAGATGACTTTTTTTGGGGTTGCTTTTTCTAATGGTCTAATTGTACAGAACAAGCGAGGTGGAAAGGTAAAGCTGCAATCCATTCTGATGCCCCTTTCCGAGTATGATCATGTGGAGAAGGGCGATGCACTGTATGGTGAGTTTGATGGCCCTCTTCCATTTTCGATGGTGTGAACTATGATGTCAGATGATCATCTTGTTTTATAGATTTTTTTTGTGATAATTCTTGACTTTTATGTGTATGGATTTGACATTATTATCTCTTGGATCTGCTGCAGTGAAATTTTGTGTATGGATTTGACTTGTGGGAATTGGGCCGTTATTTTTGCAATGTTTCATGCAAGTCACAATAAATTCGAAAAATGGAAGTGGCATTGCCTGCATAGATACGCATTACTTGACAGCATTTATACAATTTGACTTGCTTACCTTGTGAAATGAAGGGCCACTAATGTATGAGATTCCTGTGACTTCT
The DNA here is from genome assembly GCA_016097605.1 of Eucalyptus guilfoylei. Lineage (NCBI taxonomy): Eukaryota > Viridiplantae > Streptophyta > Magnoliopsida > Myrtales > Myrtaceae > Eucalyptus > Eucalyptus guilfoylei. The sequence goes on from CM027869.1 coordinate 1,669,178, forward strand.
TTGCCGAATTCATTTAATTTTCATTGCGAATGTTAATAGCTAGAAAGCAGCAACTTATAAGCAATGCCTAGACATCCCTTCATATGTACACTTCTGTTCTGAGAAACATACAATGCAATGGGAATGGCTACACATTGATGTAATGCTTATTCTTCCAATGGCAAAGTCTTTTTATCAAATTGTTTTGGTATCCTTGCTCATCGCCTTTATTTTGCTTCTGGCGCAAATTGATTGCCATATGTACCTGACCAAATTCATTTTTTTGATTCAGCAATGGAGCTCGCATTGTCTCTGGAGAAGCTAACTAATGAAAAGCTTCTGAATTTACACAGTGTACGACCCTTGATTTTGTTGGCATTTTATAAGCTCATAAATCCAGGATGACCCTTGCTTTCAATTGGCTAATAAAAATTTCACCTTCGTGTGTATTTTCCTTTTACAAACAGGTGGCTGAGCGTAAGCATGACGTGCAATTGACAGATTTTGTTGAAAGTGAATTCTTGGCTGAGCAGGTGAGAACAAATTTCCAAATTCCCTCCACATCTAAGTTCTGAACGCATTTGTTATTTCAGACAATGGATTTACTAATTTTGCCCCATCTTATGTTACTGGAAGGTGGAAGCCATCAAAATGATCTCAGAATATGTTGCTCAACTTAGAAGAGTGGGCAAAGGACACGGTACAATCTCAGATACTGCTTTTTATTTCTCATCAAGTCATTTTGGTCCCCCTCTTCTCCTGTCCTAGTTTGACTGATGTTCTCCAAAATTGGGAATTTTCAGGAGTTTGGCACTTCGACCAGATGCTCCTACGTGAGGAAGAAGCAGTGGCATGATGAGGTTGCTTTTTCGATGCGGCCTCAGAAAATGGTGATGCAGGGTCCTTTCGTACTCATCGATCTTCAGTTGACATTTTTGGGTGGTTTTACGAGTCGTATGATGTCTCAGATAGTTTCTCATGTTAAAGACAGTTGCAGTGCAGCTTTTCTTATGAAACAGTTGATCCGAATAAAAGAATTTTTTGTGGTTCTTTGTACATCTCTGACAAGATTTTTCAGCGTGGATTTAGTACAAGCCTTAAAGACATGATAACGACTTACAAAGACACGTGAGGTTGCGATTTCCCTTTAAATTGGAGGATGCAGAGTGGGTTTTCGGTGCAGTTGGGTGTCATTTTGTAGCCTTTTTCAATTTGAGGGACCATGACATGTTGGTGGCTGGCATTGCACCTGGAATATCATGGTTCAAGAATCCCGACGTGGTTATTCCACATGTCCTTGTTGGGTGTATACATCATGGGGCCAACGTCGCGTTGCTGTTCTTTGCCTTGTGGCTGTGGATGTTGATCATGTCACAAGATTGCGATTCTGTGGATGAGAGCCTAGGATGTCGCTGTTCGTTACCTTCTGCGTCGTACTTCTTTAGAATTTTCTCACGGTTGCTCTCTAATCAGCCATAATCGGCCCGTTTCCTAAAGCCATAACTCAAGTCGGTCTAGCAGAATCGGAATTCCTAACGTGGATTCTTCACCTACATGGACACATAATTTGGAAATGTCTATGAAAGATTTAAGCGGAATCTCAAACATTGTGATTTTGTTTTATTTCTTGAATGAATAATTCCTCGTAGGAGATACAATTTATAGTTTTCGTACAACTAAGGAATTTTATTATAAAAGGAAATACTGATAATGCAAATTGACCCAGTCATGGTAATTGATCCAGCTGCTAATTCTTTTACATTTTAAGCTTCTTTCCTTGATTCTTGCTTCCATCCCAAAAAGTCATCTTCCTTTCAATTTTGGCCCAAAAATTTTGATTCTCTGTCCCATATTCCATTTTAAGCTTCCCTTAATTCTCACTTCCATCTTGAGAAATCATCCTCCCTTCAATTTTGGCCAAAAATCTTCATTCTTTATCTCAGATTCTCGCTTTTCACTTTGGATATGTATCTTCACTGTGACACGGTCCTTCAATTCTAAATATATGGTGAAGCAGCAATTGTCCCATCTGCACTGCCTATCATCTTCCAGTGAAATAACAGCCAACAGGACTTAAGAATACTCGCGCTGCTGCTTTTGCGCATTGCATGAACCGCTGGTGAAACGCGATAAGAGGGTGCTATGATCGCTGATCGCATGCTTCTACTTCTCAAATAACTAGTTTTGCTACCAGCTTTAACTGGTCGCTGATAATATGAATGGCCCAGAGGCCACAGCAATTAAGCCTGTCATCTCGGCAAGATAGCTCCTTTTTTAGTCGCGCATTCGCTAAGTCGACCGTTTGTGTAGAGAAACCACGTAAGATTGCACAATCGAGCACATCAGCCGGCCTTTGAGTGAACAGTCGAACGGGCTAATCGCAAGTCGTGCAAACGAAGAGTCACGATGCGCCCAAGAAGCTAAACGAGCAATCGGTCCACTAAAGGCACTCTAAGGAGGCCGGAGAGATTGGGCCAGAAACAGAACTTATGTCTACTTATAAATTTTTAGAGGCCGCTTGAGCAAAAAGCCCGTCTAGCTCAGTCGGTAGAGCGCAAGGCTCTTAACCTTGTGGTCGTGGGTTCGAGCCCCACGGTGGGCGGTTCTCCTTTTCCTTTTGCAGCCCGCTTTTTTTTTTTTTTCCTCCTCTTTTTTTCCATGTTTTGGTCAAGAGTAAAGCTAAAAGGAGTTCGGTCTACAATGGCAGCCGGCGGCACGGTGGTGATGATAGATGTCGAGGGCATGATCCCACTCTCTGAGCTCTCTTGCCGCCACATCGAGCCCACAATGGTCCTCACCATCGACAGTGACAAGGGCTGCATTGACCTCAGCAAGCGCCATGTCTCCGAGCGGGTTGTCCTCGCCCTGCGAGGAGGAGCGGTACGACAAGAGCAAACTCAGCCACTCCGCCATGCGCTGCGTGGCCGAGATGCTCTAACTTGATCTTGAGGTTTTTTTTTCGGGCCTTTCTATTATTTTCTCCCCTTCTTTGAGTTTAGAACTCGGGAAGCCATTGATAGCATGTTTAACTTATGAATATAATTCTTTTGTGTCTAACTAGTCGATTGAATTATATTTCGCGCAGCTATACTTAAGGTGTTGAAATACTTTGCACAAGATTCATCCCGAAAGGCTTTAATTTATATACACAAACCAGACTAAAAGTACGCACTCAGCTTATGCAAAACCTACGGAGGACACGACGGTGCGGAATAATGAAGAATGGTCACGACATGCACCCACGAGAGAACCACGAATTATCTCCGATGAGCTTGCCGTCGGCGGCTTCCGCCCTCCTCAAGTAGCAGAGGAATTCATCTGCGTAGTTGTAGCTCTGCTTCGTCTCGGCCGTGCCGGAGAGGACGTTGTGATCCTTCACCTCCATCCAGCCCCTGGAATCCTGCGAGTTACGAACCGAGCTCGATTGATCCCCGTAGGACCACCTCTCCAACTGCGAGTGCGAGACGTTGGTCACGAGCACGTACGTGTCCTTCTTAGACCCCGGGAGAGTCGAGGTGATCACGCGAAGCGGGTAGCTCCTCTTGACGTAGGTGCGGGCGATCGGGACGCCGGCTTCGTTCTGGGTCCTGACCTCTTTCTTCGCCTTCATCTTCTGCTTCACGACCTTGTAGGTTCCGTTGCCGGTGAAGCTGATCGAGTTCTTGACTTTGTAGCCCGTCGACACTATCGTGGTCAAGTTCCCGGCGCTCGACTTGACCCACCCGACGAACCGCTCCCTCCTCTTCGCCTTCACCTTGAACGATCCGTCCAGCTGCCGGAACTCCGATTCGCGCTCCACATTGTGCATGGGAGGGGCGATCGCTGCGGACTTGGCTTGAACCCTCTTCGAGCCGTGATCCAGCCACAGGTGCAGGTTCGCGTTGACGAGCCAATACGAGATCCCGTTCGCGACCCCGATCGCGAATTCGTGCGGCTCGCAATCCAAAAGCGTCCCGAGGAAAGGCGTCAGCTCGATGTCGTAGGACGGGAGGATGAACGCGCCGATCGCGACGATGGGCTCCCAGAACAGGGGATTGATGCCGCCGGTGAACACGACCGGGAACGGGACCTCGGAGCCGACCAAGGTCCCGTCGATCATCACCAGGACCTCCCGGTAAGCTCCGTTGCCGCGGCCCGTCGTCAGGTTGTTCTCCCGGATGTACGAATCGGGAGGGTTGGAGTACCAGAACTCGTCGTTCCCGTGGAACGACACGCACAGCTCGAGCACCGCGCGCACCGTGTTCGCCGGGATGCTGATACTCTTCGATCGCAGGTCCAAACCCCTCTCGATCCAGTACCAAGAGCCTCTATCTCCGTCGTCCGACACGGGCAAGATCAGATCGGCCGGCGGCGGATTGTAATCCCACGCCGCCGCTCCGAGAGTAGCTGAATTGACGCTATTTCCACCCAATTCCTGCGATCCGAGCCCCAATTTCGAGATCGCGGAGAGCTGATTGGCCGGAACCCTCGGTCCAGCGCCGCTTCCCACGGAAGAGTAGAACAGGAGAGTGACGTTGACGTGGTAGATTCCGGTGAACTGGTCGTTGACGATGTTCTCCAGCATCATGGAGACCTCGATGCCGGAGCGGGACAGGAGGGAGGAGTAGCGGGTGACGTCCTTGCGGACCTTCCAGAAGACGCCGTCGTCGTCGGGCTCGGCGGTGCTGGTGCGGAGGAGCTCGACGCCGGCGAGCCAGAGGGCGGCGATGCGGTCGTACTGGTCGCCGCGGGAGGAGGCGGAGAGCTCGAGGGCGACGGAGGACCAGGGCGGGGAGGGGCAGAGGGAGGAGGGCGGGGGCGGGGAGTAGGGGGCGGAGAAGGGAGGGGAGCCCAGGGTGTCGGCGAAGGAGTGGGTGACGATGCGGTGGGTGCACGCCGGCGGGAGGAGGGTGTAGGGCAGGGGCCGGGTCAGCTCGATGTACTGCTGCGGCGAACGGGAGCGGGCGGAGAGAGAGGGCGGCTTGTGGAAGCGGTCCGGGAACGCGGCGGCGGCGGCGGCGGCGGCGGCGGCGAGGAGGAGGAGGAGGACGGCGATGGTGGTGGGCGCCGGCATCGTGGTTTGGCTTACTTTACTTTTCGGGACATCGTCGTTGCTTTTTAGTAAATGGGACAATGAAGGAAGGTGACTCCGTACGGACAGGCTTCAATAAGAAGGATGAGCTCGAGTCGAGATTTTTGTTGATATGATGATAGTGTGGCGTTTAGTATTTGGGGATTGACTCGGGAGGGCTTTTCCTCACCTCCTTTTAGTTTGCTTGAGAGAAGGATACTCTTTATCAACATCTCAAATCAAGATACATCACTCCCACTCTGATTCCATTTTTGCTCTTTTCCCAATCACAAGTAACATGTCACAGTCTCTTGTGCCTGGACGCACCACTTCATAGATATTAGTGCACAGTCCGGATTGATAAATGCTGCGTCTAGTTTAGCTTTTTCAAAACTTTGGACATCTGAAGACCATTGGAAAAAAATTTGGGATGTTTGGCGAAGAGGTCAGGGACACTGATGCAGAACTCGCATGGTCAAATCTAAGTAAACTTTGAAGCTGTTAGCTGGGAATTCACAGAGGAGGTCAGGGATGCCGACCGAGGGTGGGCAATGCTAGCTAGGATTGGGCAACACTAGCCGAGGCCTCTTGGAGCCGGCTTTGAGTTTGAGATGGAGAGATCTCAAGACCTAGAGTTAAGTAAAGAGAGGGTGTCAGTGTGCTAGGAAAATAGAGGGGGCAATACGACTGTCCTTTCCGGCGTTGCCAAAATCGCTTAGGCCCGCTTGAGATCGCGCAACCCTTGGCGTTGCCACACTTAAGTTCCTTATTGACAATACACATGGAGAGAACAAATTTCTATTTTTTCTATTTTTTATTTTAATTTCAAAGCTACACTTTGACCCTAGCGACATTTGTTATGAGCAAATACCCCTTGACTCAAAGATCATTGGGGAAATGGTTTTCCATCCTCAAAGTTGAATCAAAAGGCAGCCTTGATCCACAACATAGATATATAAGAAGGTTTAACGGCCTATGTATCCTTAATATTAGAAAGAGGAAAAGAGAAATCTTACCATTTTGTTCCGTCCATATTCTTTTAGTATACTTTAGTTGCTTTTATTTGTTTAACTTTCCTCTGTCGCATGACGACATAAAGTTTACCAAAATGATTATGCTTCTTTTCGCAAGAGCTATTCCTTTGCTACTTCATTGATGTAGAAGCAGTACAAACAATTTCTGAAGAGATGGCCCCTCTCCTCAAAAGCATCTCCTCAATCTCTTGGTATCCCAGGATCCTAGCCATATACAGCGGGGTCGTCCCGCTCTCGCTCGCGGCATTCACATTCGCGCCCTCGTCAATCAATGCCTCCGCCGTCTCGATGCTGCCGCACTCCACTGCCAAATGCAAGGGAGTGTGGCCTTCGTTGTCCCGGCACTCCACGTCCGACCCAAAATCGAGGAGCAAGACCACGGCTTCCTTGTGGCCCTTGATGGCCGCCGCGTGGAGCGGTGCGAGACCGTACTGGTCACAGTAATCCGTGCCCGCGCCGCCGCGCAACAGCGATGATAGTCCCGCCATGTCTCCACATCTCGCCGCCATTAACACCGCTTCTCCCTGCTTTTGAACTTCTTGTTCCTACAAAGACGAGAAGAGACGGAGTTATATAGGGCAATGAATTAGATAGATTACATTCTCCCACTTATTGATTTGTTTCTTATTATTATAGATTCTATGATTAAATGTGCCAAATATTCAATTTCAAGATATAAAATAAATGCCAAGAAAATGTAAGCTTTCTTATAGTCCATCATATGAATTAGGCATGTAACATGTTACCATGCAAATTCTACGGTCGTGAAATTCTACCGGTAGTCCCTTATCGTGATGAACCAATCGAGTGGCTGAACGGCCACGACCATCTTTGGTTATTTCCCCGTTCTGACTCGGCAGATCCAACGGCCCAGACTCCACCAGCGAGTCAACTTGAAGCCCCGCTTCCGCGAGCAAACTGACCATCCTCGCCGAGTTCTCCGACGCCACCGCGGCGCGGAGCAGCGACGCCGCATCCTCCAGCGGCAGCTCGGCGATGATCCCCTTCTGCCGCTTGATCAAGCTCCTCACGGCGCCGACGTCCCCGCGGTCCACCGCATGCCGGAGGAGCAGCCGGCCCCCGAAGGCGACCTTGAGCTTCACGTCCCGAGTCGGCCGCGCCGACAGCCACGAGCCGACCGAGTCGGGGACCGGTCCGGGGCCGAGCTCCGCGGCCCTGACGAGGAAGCGGTCGGCGGGGGAGCGGGGGAAGGAGGAGGGGAGGTGGGACTGCGGCTTGAGGACGATCTGGAGGGCGAGGGAGGACGACGGAGGGATGATCCCGCTCGGCGGGTTGACGAGGAACTTGTGAGGGGAGGAGGTCTGGACCTTGAAGGCGACGGGGGCGGCGGCGGAGAGGGACGTGAGGAGGACGGTGGCGCGGCACTTGCGGCGGAGCGCGAAGTCGATGACGACCTCGTGGGCCGACACGTCAACCAGGTTGTCTTCTAACATCGATGTCGCACGGAAGAATGGAAAGGGAAGGCGCGATTGGGCAAGGACGAAATGGCGAGGAAGTGCGACACTTGTGCGTTACAAAAGCTGAACGACGAAGGTGTCGGATATGACAATGCGGGGGCCGGCTTGGCGTCCTTTGTGGGGTGGACGGCACGTGAAATTGTCTTGTCTTGCTGTGGGGAGGGGAGCCGGGTGATTCTTGGAATGGCGAATTTTTTTTCTTGTCTTTTATTTTGATTTTTGATGGGTGCGATGTCGATTTTTGATTGGTGCAAATGGATTTCGAAGAGATGATGTGGGACCTAGGGAGATGGAAAGAAGTGCAAAGGTGATTTTTGGCTGGCGAGGAGGGGAATCTGTAAAAGGGGTTGAGCTTAATGCGGGTAAAAGATATGGTAAAGTGTCAATGTGGATGCTTTTAGGAAACTCAAGTCGATAACGTGCGATATCCTAAATTTCCGTTCTATCTAATGCTGCGTTATACAGAAATGAGATTGATATTTCTCCATATTGTGTCACAACAACTCAAATAATACTTCTCCTTCATGCATCTACTCAAAATATCTACTTTGGAATTACTTAAGTCAAGTCATTTATGACATTTTAGTTTGGTCACATCACCTCTATTATTCAACACTAATTTCACCTCAATGTCATCATTTTTTAACATTGGTTAAAAATTCTTATCCCTTTTGTAACTCGTGTAATTCTTCTGAGTACATCCCTTCTTTGATCATAGGAAACCACTATGGGTATCCAAGTTTTAAAAAGAAAGCTTCGACTCATTATTGCCAAAAAAAGAGAGAGAATCACACATCACTTTCCCATTCTTTTTAACTTTCCACTCTTTTGAAGTAAAGGTAATTAAAACTTTGATTGTTCAAGCCTTTTATACAAGGTAAGCGAAAAACTCTAGGGGTCCAATTAGATTGATTTTCTGACGAATTTACTAATCTCAACTATGCTGTCCTTATTTACATGGGAAATGCAGAGAGATAAGTGTGCTATTACTACTTACATAAGTGATTAATGGAAAAGGCCTGGCAATTGTATTTTCGGTAATGGATTGCATAAGATGATGTTATGTACCAAATGTTGATTTTTGAGAATGGTTATACAAAAAATTATAAATGGGTGTAGATTCCATTTTTGTCATAAGAAAGATCACAAGATTATAGTATTATTATATACAATGTTGATATATGATTGTATGTGGAGAGTATTAGTGGTGACGATGCACCGTGTATCGTGATGTTCTAGAAGTGTTTAGATGCCTCAGGAGTCAAGATGTCTCTTGTGTCGAAATGCTTCAAGAGTGTAGGGTTACCCACGGAATGTTCGGGATGCTTCAGGAGGTGAAATGTCTTGTGTGTCGGAATACCTTGAGAGTGTTTGGAATGTTTTGTTAGTTAGATGATTTGTCATAACATATATCCATGCATGTGTATTAATGAAAAACTGTGTGATAATCATGCATTGCAATGAGTTGAGTCTTGCTTTGAGTTGAAGTGAATGATCTTATGCCACATTGTTCAACGGTTTTCATTGGTACTTCATGATAGGAAAGATCTACTCATTCGATTGCCATATTAAATTCATGTTTTTCTATATATATCAAGTTAAGTGATTAGATGATTTATTATTTTAGACTTAGAGAGTTCATTCACTAAGCTTGGGTTCACCCTAATAAATTTTTACATATATATAGTTGTGTGTGTGTGTGTGTGTGAAGTTCGGAGTTTAGCATCATTTGGGCTTTGTGTTTTTGAAGAAGAACATCATAGGACTAGAGCAAAGTGTGAAGCGAAAGTAAGGATATATTTCTATTCATAAGGTTTGATGTAAATTAATTGAAGTTAAATTAGTTATTCGTTCAAAAAATGAAGCAAAACTAAATTGTTTATTCAGTCGATGTTTAAATTTTATGGAAATTCAAGTTATGACATAATGTATCTTCTTGTGAAGGTGGTTTAGTGTGCGCTTCATTTGTTCTTATCTCACTGAATTGATCCTGAAAATTATATCCATGTGACATCATCGTCTCATTGGCTTGTAACAACCTTTTCATTTCCCCATTTTGGCATGCTATGGTTGGGAAGTTCTTGCTCTTATGGCTTTTAATATTGCAAATTATGTTTGTCTTCGGAGTTTTATTCTGAATTAAAATTACACTTTAAAAAGTGCATAACACGTGATTTATAACAATGTCATATATATACATACTCATAATTCTTTTATTTGTTTGTATATGATCGTGTTCTTTCAAAAAGTTTCAAAAAGTAACCTTTCAAAATGGTTTTACCCGTTCGAATTTCGCTAATAGCACGTAAATTACTCTACTTCATCATTTTTATTTTTATTTTTGTGCCACGGAGAATCGCTTTACTTTGACAAATGCCACGTAAACCTCTCCGCGCGACGCTAGCCTCAGACCCACCATGGGGCGCCACGCGTAATACACCTAGTCTGGTCATACTTTCCGCAACTTCAAGGGGCAAGTGCTTTCAACACCGATATTTCCTTCAAAGCGCAGGAGCTTACTCGAGCCCACCACGGCCGGTGGTTCTACATCATCATTGTTTTATACACGTAAAAGCCTTATACTTACTTGATTCATTAGGATCGAAAAACAGGTCGGATCTTCACGTCCGTGTCCCGAATTAGAATAAGCGAAGAAAGTTCGAGAAAGTATATTCTCTGAACAGACGTGAGATTCAACATCGGAATTGAGAAAAGAGGTCACGAGACGACACCGCACCCCGCACTCATGAACAGCTCGACTACACATGCGATCAAATTGTAAACTGATCGAAACCGGGAAATCTGCCTCACGTGCTTTGACTCGGTCGCATTAGGAGGCCCTCTTTTTCTCTCTGACAATCCAGCACAGTGATTGTTCTAGGGTTTCGCAAAGCAATTTGGATTTAAAAGAAATCCTATTGCAACAGGGGAAAATCATTGTCTACCAAACCGGGTTAGCCAGATCGGACCGGATTAATCTCCTTGGTTATTATATAAATTTCACCTAGGCTCCGTATATGGATCTCAAGAAATTGATGATTGTGATAGCACAACCTAGATCTGAGTAATGATTTCTCTAATTCCATCATTAGAAAAGGCACCTATTCATTGAAAAATCATGAAATAAAATCGGCTATTACTTTAAATGATTCGAATTATTACTTGTGTATCATTAAACCTTTGATTCTCTATTCGAATATTTCATAAACAAAGCGAAAGTTGTAAGTCAAATGTTAAAAGCGAAAATCATGTCAAGCAGATCTTTCATGGCAAATCTAATTGATGATCGACCTTTGTCTCACTAGTGAATCAACAACCATTGATTTCTCTTTATAAGAATTTTTCCAAATTTTGATTTTTTTTCCTTTTATTTTTTTAGCTTGAAAATAAAATAGGATAAAATGGTCATATCTTAATGGTCAAAAGCATTCACCCTTTTGTTGTATATTACAATTTTCTCATTATATTATGTATCATTATCAATTGAATCTTCTTTGCACGAACACTTTAATCTAATGACAAAAGGTGCGCAAACTACAATATTTTGCTATATTTAATATTATCGACTTCGAAATCCCTTGCGTCCGTTGCTAGTAGGAAAAACATGCTTTCCTTTTACCAACTCTAGCTAATGCATGTTTCATGATAAGCCTAATCATGGACCTATCCCACCGGACCCACATCGGAGCCAACAAAATTCAAAGGCATGACCGTTGAGCCCTTCCAATTAAGAAATGTTCTTCTTGGCCTAGAGTCCGCTCCTAAGTCACTTGATTGAGTTGTTTCACGAATGAGTCGATGCACACATGCCCCTCTAAATAAGAAATTTCACTCTTGACCTATAGATCATCCTTAGGACGCTTGATTGAGTCATTTTACGAAGGGAAAATGATACAAAAAGTCTCTAAATTTTTATCTAATATGCAATTTGACCCATGAAATTTTAATTTGTTCAATATAATATGTCTTTCTTAAACTTTTGGTATATATTCAATTTAGTTCATGAATTATATTCAATTTAATCCATGAACTATGTGGAAATGTTCAAATGTGCTAAACTTACACATAAATTTCTCGTGATCCTAAGAAATCAGACATTTTAGAATTGGACCATAAAAAAGGAAAAGACTATTTTCTCTATTCCAATCCAAAACAAAACGGGCCTGACAGGGTCAGGCGAAGAACGTTCAAACCCCACTCCCCAAATTTAAAACCCGGGCCTGGGTGAACGGACGGTTACTCTTGTGAAGTAACCTGGAAAGGAATCTCTAGGCAGCGTTCTCGCTGGGGGAAGAATATTAATGTTCAAACCCCTACCTTTGTTAATTCATTTAATCACCCCTTAATCACCCCTCCTTAATCTCACTTGCCGCAAATTGCACTCCCCCCACTCTTTATACTTCCCCCCTGCCATCACTATCCTCTCCCCGTCCTCCCTCCTCCCTCCTCCCTCCTCCCTCGAGACCCGACCCGAAGAATCGCCTCCGCGACATTCATGTGGCCGCCGTCGTGGTTGAGCTCGCCCCGAACCCGGAGAATCGCCACCGCGCCCCGCTCCCCGAGCTGCCGCAGCTTCTCCTGCTCCTCCTTCAAGGACGTCCAGTCCCTCCTCTCCGACGACCAGCCCGGATCCCCTGGATCCGGGGGATCCGGGTCCGCTCCCCGCAGCCCCTCCGTCTTCCACCGGGTCCGGGTCTCCGCCTCTGTCCTCCGCGCCTGGGCCCACGCCCACCGCGGCGGCGGCGGCGGCGACGCCAAGCAGCCCAGCGTCCCCGATCTGACCGTCGTCCTCTACTTCACCAGCCTCCGGGTCGTCCGCAAGACCTTCGAGGACTGCAGGTAGTAAGAGCTGCTAGTTTTCACTGCTGCGGAATTGCAGCCGCCACTGATTTACACGTTAAATCGGGTTGCTAAATGTCAAATTTCATGCTTTTCTAGTACGATTGAAAGCTGCTTGTTTCGATTTCGGCTTGCATTTATGAAGTAGATTAGTTCGTGAGCTTACCAATTTGGGTGCTACGTTGTCGAAGCACCGAATGTGGTTCTTGCTACGTGCTGATTAATCCGACCCGTCCGAACTGCAGGGCCGTGCGGTCGATCCTCCGCGGGTTCCGCGTCCGGATCGACGAGCGAGATCTGTCCATGGACGCGTCCTACCTGGGGGAGCTGCAGGGGATCGTGGGGCGCAAGAAGGTGAGCCTCCCCTGCGTCTTCGTCGGCGGGAGGCTCGTGGGGGGGCTCGAGGAGGTGAGGCAGCTCCACGAGAGCGGCGAGCTCAAGCGGATGATCGCGGGCCTGCCGCCGGCGACGGCGGCGGCGGGGTGCGACGCCTGCGGGGGGCTGAGGTTCGGGGTGTGCGAGGAGTGCAGCGGGAGCCACAAGATCTACAGCGAGAAGGCCGGGTTCAGGACCTGCCAAACTTGCAATGCGAACGGCCTCGTCAGGTGCCCCTCCTGCTCGTCCCCGTGCTTGCGAAGCTTCAAGACATAGCCATTAAAGGTTGCATTTTTATCTTTCTTGGTTGTTCCTTTCTTTCTTCTCTGCGTTGCTTTCTAGTGGCTTGAGTTTCTGTAGAGGTGAGTGCTTTTTTTGGGTCTTTTCTTTTTATTGGGTAAGAAGGGAAAAAGAGCTTAAGTTGTAATTATTGAAAGCTTTTTTTCGAGATGACGTTTTATAGAGATGGGACTCTTTTGAAGTTTCGGATGAATGGAGAGTCAATCAAATCAAATCAATCGACGTCTGATCTTTTGGTATTCTGGTCTTTCTTGTTGCAGTCGTGTGTCCGAAATGGTAAAGTGAGTTGAGTTGGCTCGGTCAGTGTGAGCAAGAAGCAAACTACTTTCGTCAACTGCCCAAATTGCACTGTCCAAATGATTGGTTAATCCGTAGGGGCGAAAAAAATACCTGAATCGGATCTAACTAAACTGAAATTTTCGAATTTTCAGCATTTGGGTCTCCATCCAATTCGGGTAATAAGTTTGGAAAACTACAGTTTTGAAACTCGAGTCCATCCTCCTCGTGTGCACCTCGATCAAAATCTGGGTTTCCTCTTTGTCTCGCCGCTATTCCTCCAGCCCTCGCGCAATGTCATCGCGGTGAAGCTGGTCCTTGATCTTGTCAGCGAGGCCTTGCTTGCGTTCTGGCACATCGTGTTCCGGAGCCGAGCGAGAGAGAGCAAAAGCAGAACCTGCTCAACCACGCTCGGAAACTCAACGTTAAATGACCGAAGCACTCCTCGTCCTTCTGCTTCCACTTATAATGCTTTTCTCCGACCCACGCGTTCGTCTTCAACGGCTTCAAATCCGCCTCGCAAAACTTAACCTTTGACGGGCCATCTCTGATCGCCCCGAACAGAGCTCTCCAGCTTGCCAACACCTCCGACAATCTCTCCGGCTGCGCCTTTTACAATACCCCATTTCACATGCTCGACCCTGAGAATGCCTCCGCAGCACTCTCTTTAGCTGCCACCTTCATCTTCCCCGGCAGCGCCGGGGGTGCCATGGCCTCACATTCGTGATCTTTCCAACCACCAACTTCTCTGGGGCCTCCGACAACTCGACAACAACGTGTTCACCATTGAGTTCCACACCGTCCCAACGCTCGTGCTCATGACTCTCTGACGATAACCGCGTCAGGATGAAACGTCAAAGGCATCTTACTAGGACGAGGCCACTGGGTGATTCAGGGGCTTACAGCTCGAGAGCGGCGACCGAATCCAAGCATGGATCGAGTATGACAGGGGGCCGAGAAAGTCGTGAACGCGACCATTGGTCCGGTGAACCTCAGCCTCCGGAAGCCAAGCGTGCCGCTCTTGTCCAAGGCTCTCGACTTGTCGCGGTTGGTAAAACAGTCCACGTTCGTGGGCTTCTCTGCATCGACCGAGAAACTCGCCAGCGCTCACTAGATCCTTGGGTTGGCGCTTCGAGATGGGTCGGACTCGGACTCAACCGCTTGATCTTTGTTGGGCCCATGTCGAATTTTAGGTGGTATCTTTTAACGCACGCATAAATATTAGACATACAATGCTTAATTTTTTCTTTAATCAAATGAAACTTGGATCAGTATCATCGTAGCTGTTCTCGGGATCTGATTCGCAATCAAGGAAGAAATTATCTATGTTTCAATGTTCAATTTGCTTTAGAATTATCTGTTTCTATATATATATAATATTTTTTCTTTTTCTTTTTCTTTTTTCATATTTATGGAATCTCAAGACTCTCCTGTTTTAATTTTTTTTAAAATACCTGAGGTGGAGAAGCCACCACTTTTATTCTCACGGTGCTATTACCTCCTCTTTTCCCATAATTTTTGTCGATCTAAAGCAAATTAATGTAAATGTCATTTAAATTAATTATTTCATGCATGATTTACATTTATTTAATTTGCATCTTTTTAATCTCTGCATCGGGGAATGTAATAGCAATTTAATTTTAAAAAAAACTTTTAAGAGAGATTTTCTTCATTTCTTTCGGTCATCTCATTACGAATAATTGATAAGAAAGAGTTTGACGGTGAGAATCAAAATAAATGTTCCTAGATATTTATTCGTGTTAAAAAGTTATTGATGCTTAGATTGTTTTAGACTTTTATTTATGATTAATACATAAATTTGATCAATAGCACAGAAAGGAATTAGGTTTTTTAAAAGAGTTGATAAAGCTCTCTCTCATATACACAACGGTAGAATGTTAAAAGAAAATAGTATGACCCATGGATCCTATAAACAATGAAAAAAGAGAGAGAGAGAGAGAGAAAGTGAATAAATTTAGAGTCCATCATTTTTTAATTAAATAATTAGGGGTAATTTTCTTTCTTTAGAAATGGGTGGTTTTACTACCCACACCTTTTGGAGAAAAATAAGGAGGAGATTTTTTCTATAATATTAAGAAGATTTCATTGATATATCTGTGATAAATTTATCAAAAAATTAATTTTCGATCACAAAAAATCCAAAATCAGTGTATTTGTAATAAATTTACTTAAATTAAATTTTTGACACAAAAAACCGTAAATTAATACATTTGTGGTAAATTTACCCTCATTTAGTTTTCGTTAAATTAATTGTTACATATGCGATAAGTGGATGGTAAAATTTTATTAAATTTAATGAAACTAATAAATAGTAAATTTATGTGTACTAATCTCGATTTTTTTGCGATATTAACTTTTTATTATGATTTTATTCGTTCCGGTCCTTTTATTTTTCTCTTTTACCTTTTTGACCCCACTTCCGCGCGCACGTCACTAGGACTTGGGTTAGCTCGAGGTCAGTCGCCCGAAGAAAGCAAAAGCACCACCTACCTCCGCCGCTCCTCCGCCGCACTCCGCCTCGAGCTCCGCTCCCAAATGGCGAATCCCGACTCCGACTCACCGGACTCCGCCTCCCAAGCCCCTAACGACGCGTATCGTCCCGAACGTCCGGTCGAAGAAGAAGATGAAGAAGACGAAATGGACGAATCTGACGACGACGGCGGCGGCGACGAGGACGACGAGCTCGAGCGCCGCGCGCCGCCGCCGCCCCGATCGCAGGAGGACCGGTTGCGGGCGCACAGGGCGAGGCTCAACAACCTCTCGCAGAAGCTCTCGTCGGAGAGCGTCCCGATCCGGGTGCACGACGTCCTGATCAAGGGCAACACGAAGACTAGGGATTGGGTGATCGAGGCCGAGCTGGAGGACCTGAAGAAGGCTGCGTCGCTGCAGGAGCTGCTGCAGGTCGCGAGCGTCGCGAATTTCAGGCTCCAGCAGCTGGGGATCTTCCAGTCCGTCAACATCGTGCTCGATTCGGGGCCCAAGGAGTTGCCCGGCACCGCGAACGTGGTCGTCAACGTCGTCGAGGCCACGAACCCGCTGTCCGGCGAAATTGGTTACTATACTAAGCCGGAGGTGATCTTTGCTTTTCGCTTTTGGTTTTGGTTTCGCATTTTGTCTGTAAATGTGTCGGAATGTCTGGTCGGAGCGGTCGGCTTTTGTGTTCTCTGCCGTAATCAATGGGATTGTGCTTACTGGTGCGAGCTCGGATTAACCTGATCGAAGCTTCAAAATGTGTTAGGATTTCTCGTCATCCCCGAGCGATGTTGTTCTGTTTATTGGACTGGTATTTATCGATTTCTCTCGTTGTTGGGAGAGTGAAGGTCATGGATTTCTGGACATAGCAGGTGAAGTCAGCCACCTACTTGTTAGCATTTTCGCACACTGCTGTGCTGTTGTATTGAAGTCGTGGGGAGATTGGGTTGGCTTGGATATCTTTTAGCTCTTTTTTTTTTCTTCTCTAGGAGGAGGTTGTTCGACAATTGACAGACAGGAACTTTATAAAATTTGTGACTATATTAGTGTCAATGCACATTGCAATGATGCAATTTCCGAATTTTTGCTGGTGCCGAACTGGGTTTATCAGGTTACCTTCCAGTTTTGTGTGGTGTATTATGATGAAAATAGCAATGCAGCTTTCTTACTTATGCCACGCTGCTGCATTCCTCTTAGCTGTGAGTTTGATATAGCTTGAACAAATTTGCTAGCTACTGTCTGAATATACTTTAGGATTGAGCTGACTTAGATGGCCTAATCCGATAATTTTCTTTTTCTGGACAGTTTTCATTGTAGACGTATGTACAGTAGTAATTCTTTGATCCTTTAGGTTTAGGTACGTTCCCCTAAAATTACTGGTTTTTCTGGGCCATCCTAAGGTCACTGGCCGAATTTTAAAAGTTGAGCAAAATTGCCATTGATGGACAGTTCCCATCGTTAACTCAAGCTGTTCCAGTCTCTCTCTTTCTTTAACTCTAAGCAACAATAAAGCATTCTCCTCCTTTTGAGTAACTGCAGGAACCAACACCTCTCTCTTCATTAGCTTTACTCAACTCTTTGACTGCTAAATTGAACTTCTGATTTAGACAGTTCAAGTGTGTGCAGACTGGAAATTTATGTTGTGTCTAAACTTTTTTTCACAAGGATAATTATCTCAACTGTGTAATTCTCTAGTATATTACGATTGCTTGTCATCATCCATGTGAAATTCATTTCCTGCAAGCACCTATTTGAATGGAAAGACTGATGCTTGTTGCTACTTTGACACCTTTAATGCGCTGTGCAACATGACACATGCTTTCAACTATGGTTTGGTGCTTACTGCTCACTCTTTTCTTTCCAGCTTATTAGTCCAGTGCTGGTTGAATGCTTGAATGAGGAAGAAATATTTTGAGTGGATATTTAATAATATTTTCTCTTGCTTCTTTACCTTGATTCTTGAGATTCATCATCACAGTCAAATAATTGTGACCTGCTGAACTGTTGGCCTGTGGCTCATTCTTGTCTAATGATGCTTTTATAGGCTAGATCTTCAACGCTTGAAGGAGTTTTGAAACTCAAAAACTTGCTTGGATATGGTGACCTTTGGGATGGTTCTTTTGCATATGGATGGAATCAAACATCAGAGCTAAGTGCTGGCATCTATATGCCCAGAATAAAAAGCTTGTTAGCTCCTTTGAGTGCTCGAGTATTCTTGGTATCCCAGGACTGGTTGAAGTACTCTTCATACAATGAACAATCATTAGGGCTTTCCCTTGGCCTAGTTTCGACGAGGAATCATGACTTGGCTTACAACTTGACATGGCGTACATTGACAGATCCTTCCCAGATGTCGGCTAGATCAATAAGGAGGCAGCTGGGACATGGTTTAATCTCTTCCTTAAAATACTCTTTCAGGTTTGACAGGAGAAACTCACCCATCAGGCCAACCCGAGGATATGCTTTTCTTTCTACTAGTCAAATTGGTGGCCTTACACCTGATCCCCGAAGTGCACGTTTTATCCGCCAGGTCAGCATTCTCCCTTCATTTCTCATTTTTGATGTCTTTTGATTTGAGATGCATCAACTAAAGCATTTGATGGTCTATAATCTTCCTTGACAAGACTATACATGGAATGCGCCTACAAGTACCTACTTTGTTACACTGCCAAATATTTGAGTTGTGGTCCAGTTGCTGTGGTTGACTGCGAATCGTTGTCATTTGTCCGTTAGTGCTGTAGAGCTGAAGAGCCCAAATCATTACTTAGTGGAAGTCTGGTTGGGGATTTGGGAATAATTATCTGAACCATCTTATCTGAGTTTGTTGTGTGCTCAATACAATTGAACTGCAGCTTAATCCTAAACCTTTTTTGACCTCTCGAGAAATTGAATGTTGCTTCCTGGAACATCTCCATTCTAGACAAGCTGTAACAAGAGGAGAAATGAAATGCAGTATTATATGCTAAAACCTCCTGCATTTCAAAGTTATACATTATATAAAACTTAGGAAGTTTGGCTCTCAAGTTGATTGGTCTCATTCGTTGTTAATCTCAGTCTCCATCCTTGATAAGACTTCTTGGCTTCCAGTTGAGAATGCTATTGTGGAAGTGACAAAATTCTGTGGATCTCTCAAGTCTCATATGCTTTTGCAAGATATACAATATTAGATGAAGACTCATGTCTATGGAGAGATGTTTGTTATGAATCTCTCGAACTACGCTTTGCTTTCCTGCAAAATTTTGGAAAACAGAAAATATGTTAAAAATTATGGAAAGAGTCCTAAATGACTTCACATGTCAATATTTGTACACATCAAATTAAGTCAACTTTTCATTGGCACAAAGAAAAAGAAAATTTAAGCAGTAACTAATGAAAGTTATTCCAACCATACCTAGTTCTAACTGATCCTCATGGTTAACTCAATTTGTGCATAAGTATTGGGTCCCTCATAGTTGCGCAACATCAGCAGATTCTTGGGAGTTGCTCTTAGGATTTCATTGTTCAGGTCCTTCATTCATTGTGTCAATTTTTGCATGAAAATCATCAGCTCTTGCTCTATGATCTAACATATTGGAATCTGGTGATGGTAGTGCCTGTGCTATTTCATCTTGGGTTTCTCTAGTTTATGGAATTTTAGGTTTTCAGGTCTTGTGAGATCTCCTTAATGTCTTGTTTTGTGTTAGGGGATGCTTATTCAGCATTGTCTGATCCCAAAAAGATAAAATATATTTGTGAAAGGGTCAATTTTAAGAAGGGAGGGACGGAGGTGCAATGACTGTTTACTCTCTTCTTCACCCATGCAATTATCGTTGACTAGTTTTCTTTCCTATGAACGGATTAAGGATTTATCCTTTTCTTATATGAGGCCTAAAACTGATGCAGGAAGTGAGAAATGCACCAAGTGATAATCTTTGTAAACCTAAAACAAGAGATACGTAATTTATTTGTTTATGATGTCGTCGCTTTATTTGAGTTAGTGCTAATTGTTACTCATCCACTCTTCTGGATTAAACCTTGGTACTCAAATAATCAAGGTATTGTATAAAGAATGACTATGTCTTTATTCCCTATTGTTACTTAAAGAACCTCGTTTCTTTTTTAACCAGGAGCTCGATCTTCGTTATGCTTTGCCTCTTGGATTTTATCATGCTGCTATCAATGTTGGAATTTCTGGTGGAGTTATCTTTCCCTGGGGATGTGGATTTCTGCAGAAGCCTTCACCGTTGCCAGAAAGATTCTTCATGGGTGGCAATACTTCTCCATTTTACTCTTTAGGAGGTCCTACTTCACTGTTAGGGTTTCGGACTAGGGGAATGGGCCCCACTGAACCAAGAAGGCAAACTGGCAATGATGATCCTGAAAGGGATTATGTTGGTGGTGATCTTGCGGTTACCACTTTTGCTGACCTTTCTTTTGATCTTCCATTCAGTTGGTGCCAAAAGAGTGGAATCTATGGACATGTGTTCGCATGTGCTGGAAACCTAGCCAGGTTGACACAGAATGAGTTTCGGAACTTCTCCTTTCAGAATTTCCTAAAATCCTGCAGAACTTCTGTTGGAGCTGGAATTGTCGTGCCCACAAGTATCGTGCGAGTGGAGGTCAGTCTGTTCTTTTACTGGTACCTCAAGAATAATAAATTGAGAATTTCTAGACATTTATCCATACATTTCTCTTTATTGGTGATCTTGGATTACACATGATTGTCCTTTGGACAGTGCTTAATAGCAATTCTAGAAAAGAAAATGATAGACCATTTTTTTTTTTTAATCAATATGCTTCAGGATTTTGTTGATTCTATAAAAGTATCAACTTGTGGTGTTTATTGATCTATTTAGCAGATATAATTTTCTGGAGGGGTTCCATGCTTGGTCAAAATGAGGAGTAACAGTAACATGCTTCCAGAGCATTATTTGTAATGAATCTTTGGAAGAAAGCATTTAATACATACTGATCTTATGCATCTGACAGCTGAGATGCTTTGCTAGCAATGTTCCTGAAGCACCTGATAAAAAACCCAAAATGAGGGCGATTTAACTATACGGCATTAGATCACGTCTCAAATTTTCAATTGCACATGCGAATCATTCTAGTTTAGAGTTTGCTTACTGTTTCTTTCCTTTTATCTCTTTCTTGTTCTTGCAGGTTAACTACTGCTATGTGTTGAAGCAATATGAATTTGATCGAGGGAAGACTGGGCTACGAGTTAGCTTTTCTTCTACATGATTAAATTTGGACTTCTTTCCTGATGTACGATTGTCTACATAGCAGAAAAGAAGCAAAACCCATCATTCAGGTATTTGAACAATTTGTTCCTCTGAAAATGGTGCTGCTTTATACGCACTGCAGTTTTTGGCATTGTTCATCATTTTTGTAGTTTCAAAACAAAAGTGAGAAATTGGACCAGCAGTATTCGCGACCTTTGAATGGAGGAAAAATAAGTCAGATACTTCTTGTGCTTTACTAGATGTTACTCACGTCGAGTGGAGGATCACTTTCAAGTGTTGTCACATTTGACCATCATCTTTAAACATTTTCCATTGACTGAACTTTCTTCTCAATGTTTCTAATAGCCATCGAGGATTGTCATTTGTTTATTCTTCCCTTGCTTGGGGTTGGGAGATAGTTGAACTTATTGGAAAATCATATTAATTTGTTGAGAACGTATATTAACTCATTGTCTTCTCTGGATGGAAAGAAGATGATGATGCGGATATATTAGATTAGAGCTTGAAATGTTATTCTCACTCATACTTTTAAAATTAAAAAAGAAATATCCATATTCCTAGGGGGTGATAAACGGTGGCCATCTTACAGAGAAATCCTATATATGCATATTGACTGGTAACTGGTCAGTCTCGCGGGCCATAGAAACATGCTTTGCAGCGGAGGCAGAATATGCTTTTGGGTGATCAGTCATGGACTCTTCAAGTATCTTTGGAACAAGACATACTTGCACATGTCTTGCTGTGAGTGATGTTGTTTAGATGGTGTCCCTTTAATTAACTACCTAATTTTCAAAGCCCTTTAGGTATGATTTGGTTTCTATCAAACTCGGGATGCTTCGTAGGGGAGGAACTTGATCATATCCATAACTTGATGGCTCTTTTGGTTACCCGCGCTTCATTGATGCTTTTTCCCTGCAAATGCTTGTGGTTGCTTAGTGAAGTGGCGATAAGACTTAAAAGAACCATCGTCTTGGTGTTTTCTTCAGATTGGACGATTCCAAGGAACACCAATAATTGATTGATGTAAAAATTGAAGTGTCTAAAGAAGGTACATCCGAGGGAACTGTTGTTTATTCTGTGATGTGAAGCTTTGTTTAAACGTTTGAAAGTGTCCAAGTGATGTAAGGAGAAGAAAGACCAAGAAGCATGCATGATTGTGAATGTGATGATGATGATGATGATGTGGAGATTGATTGGATGCGTCATGTAACATGGGGGTCATGCCGGATGCATCACGCATGATAAGATAATGATGGTTAGGTGAATGGAGAAAGAGACAGACATCCTCATTCTCAAGGGGGATTCGGATCCGCATTAATAGGGTTCACGTAATTTCATGCAGCATTAACAATACTTTTCATGACACACTCAGATATTATAAAACCCCGAAAAATACACGCACAGCAAGAGAAAACAACAAAGAGGCTCTGGTAGGAGTTGACTTTACAGACTGGTTCCTTTGATGTGAATCTCTCTCCCTCAGTCCACATCTCTTTTTTTAATTGGATTCACAGGCTAGATTGCCCAGAAGCCAGTCCATTTTACTCAGGAAAGGCTTCCACTGTCGATGTGCTGTGGCTCTCTCTCTCTCTCTCTTTTGCATCTGAATTTTTTTTTTTTTTTCAGTTGAGTTTCTAAAAGGGCTCGATCAATTTAGATCTGAAATTTTATTAAGTCGAAAAATTGATTCTGGGGCTGTTCTTACAACGTAATTTACCCGGTTCGCGTGATAGCTTTTGAGTTTACAGCCTGAAATGCAATTACATAGGTGACGGAAAATAGCTTCGATTTCTTTTTTAGGGCGAAAAGAAGAAATATTTCTTCGAAGGAGACGTTTACTTGAACGGCCTGGTCCATCTCTCGGGATGCCCGTGGGGGGAGGTTGTGCTCTCTTTTCATGTTTCACCTGTAAATAAACAGTCGGCACATGAATTCGTGAACAGCAGTAGCGATGTCGACACACGTTCGAGGAATTTTCAATGCATGGCCACCATCAACTTCCTCTTTCTCGAGGTTTGGGGATGGGCAGTGCCACCTCGAAAGCTGTTTGCACGGGTCAATTCTGGTCATGTGCATGGAGTTTCAATCCGATTCGATTGGTCACGATCATCTCCAAGCCTCGTTTTCCTCCATTCCCTTTTCGAACCGCGAGTGGTGGTCGAGCTGGGACGAGGGTCGTACGTGATCGTGAGGGTGCTTTCACCGTGCCCTTTTGGCACGCACGGGATCGAGTGAACTATTCATGTGGTCATTCCTAACAGAGCGACACGGCTCTTGTTTTGATTGGACTCTATGGTCCAAGAAATTCGTAGAAAAATGGTTTGTTCACGAACTTCCGAGGAGTTGTCGCGGAAGATATGAAAAATATTTGCTTTTAACTTGGATACGACTAACAGACCAAAAAAAAAAAAAAAAACTCAGATAGGACCTATCTAGCTTCTAGTTTCTCCGGATGTGATCGACTATTGTGAAGTCATGAATGTCTGTCCAAGAAAAAATTGTTCAATAAGACTATACGAGTAGCTAAGTAGACCTTATAAAATCGTCAAGAGAGCATGAACTCGGAGATAATTTATCGTCCAAGGTGGAGCTATTACCCACGACACCATCATTACCACTATTTTCATAATGTGAATTTGATTGGGATTCTTATAAAAAAAGTTCTAAACTTATTGTACATATATTAATTCAGTTCTAAACTTTTCAATTTAGCTAATTTAGTCATCAACATTTTAATGATTGCCAATGTAGTCATTTCGATTAACTTTTGATCAAAAATCCCCGATGTAGTTGTTTGATTAGCACTAGCCATCTTACGTGAAATGCCTGGCACTAACGTAAACAATTTTTTGAAATTATTTCATAATTTTATTTTTTTCCTTTTCTTTTCTTGTCTTTTCCTGTATCCCTATTTTTCTCCAATGGTCGCCGGCCACAAGTGAGGACTGGGACACCCTTGCCGGCCTATGACGAGGGTTGGCATTATCGAATTTGGCGAGGGTTGCCACCCTTGTCAGCCCCCGTGAGGCCTAGTAACCAACGAAGAGAAATAGGAAAAAAGGAAAGAAAATAAAAGGAAAAATGCAGAAAAGTTAAAGAAATTGCAAAAACTCTCCACATCAATGTCGATTATGTTATGTAGGACGGTTGGCGTCCATGTCAAGGATTGCTAAACAAAATTGGCCAAAATGACGATATTGGCAAATTCTCAAAATATTTAGAGCTAAATTGGTCAAATTAGATAGTTTAGAACCGAATTGATATTCGTATAATAAATTTAGCAATTAGTTTTTTGGTAATTTTTCTCTAGTTTGTTTAGATACACCTATGAAGCGTCCTAAAATTATCGCATTGCGACTCTTGTAATGGCTGTAATTAGGTTTCTTTTCAACAAGGGTTTTGGTGCACTGACAAGCGTTTTAAATGTGGCTTCGCGCATTTTCCTTTTTTTTTTTTTTGCTTTTGCTTGTGTGGTCCAGTTATCGGTAAACCAGCTGTTATCTTGACCAATATGAATAGACCTGAGGGAGGGTAGTTTAGCTAGAGCCAAATTAGCTTTTTAATACAAGGAAGTCAAACAATTAAATCAGTTGATTTTTGGCCATATATAGACATACAAAGACTTCCAGTGCTGCATTTAATATGGCTAAGATACATCCTTTGTACTGACCCCAATTGTCTGTTGACCCCAATTGTTTGTTGTCCTAATGTGGGTTCCACTAGGTGAGAAGATTGTTATATATGTGTCAAATTTCGAGGCCAAATCGAAGACTAATGTCCAGGAAAAGCCATGTTTTTGTGCAATGGGACATGTATTGGAAAGAAAGTTGCCAATTGAGTTTTGGTTTCACATGAGCTTGGCAACTATTTCCACGTTCGTCAACTGTATATCTCCCAAAGTGAGCAGGAAAGTCGTTGAATTCTGATAGCCCTATAAAAAATTTGACATGTCTTTACTTTGAATTTCTAATGAAGAGAATCCATTATGTCAATAACTCATTATTATTAGTTATCGTGTGAATGCAATACTTATTGTGTTTTGAGAATTCCCAAAATTAATGACCTCTGACGACTTGTTTGACACGTCGGAATGAAAAGGGATGAAATACTCACTTCCAACTTTCCATTCTCATTTCAGTATTTGGTACACTCGTTGAAATGAACAAGCATCCCAACAGAGATGTTGG
This sequence comes from Eucalyptus guilfoylei, assembly GCA_016097605.1. Taxonomy (NCBI): domain Eukaryota; kingdom Viridiplantae; phylum Streptophyta; class Magnoliopsida; order Myrtales; family Myrtaceae; genus Eucalyptus; species Eucalyptus guilfoylei. The sequence continues at coordinate 1,694,414 of CM027869.1, forward strand.
TCTAATAGGTAGAAAAATAAACAAGCATTCCACGGGAAACGAAATGCATGTTCCTAGCAATATCGTTTTCTTCGACATAGTATTTTTATTTTAAGTTTTTAGATTGGATTTCTTAACATGATATCAGAGCCAGATTTTACCTTGGTTTTATTAGCTCAAATTTCAAATTTCAAATGTCATTCCTTATATGGCTCACATGTGAGAGAGGATAATGAAATATCCCACATTGCTTGATATGGGGTTTGTATATTCTTTCTATTCATATTTTCTTTCTCCACTTATCAATTTAAGATTTTAGATTAAATTTTCTAATAAATTAAGACTAGTGCAAAAGGGCAATTTCTATATATTTCTCCGCAGCTTTCAATGAAACTTACATGATAGACTTTATTAGATAATTATCTAAAGTAAATATTAATTAAGGATATGCACAATTATAGAAAATACATGCACCATCAAGAGAGATATGATAACTAATGAAAATATCCTATTTATCTATGGCGATTTTCAAGAACACTCTTAACTATTCCTCCTCTCATGTTCTTTTTTTCTTTTCCTCTCTCAATACAACGTTCATCGACATTAGACAAATTGCTATCCTCCCACGCCGAATCCGGGCAAGCAGGCCGGGGCACGACATTTGTGTATACGTAGGATCCGAAAACGACCCGTTTCATTCCGTTGATCTTTCCATTTTATCCATTTCTCCGTTTCATCTACATACACTCTTTCGTTTCTAGGGCAACAGGCATGGAGTTTTAAGCGATGGTCGGTCAAAGATGCCTCTCCTCTCTCTCAGTTGTGGCCCGATCAGAGAGGAGAGATCACCGCGATGCGCGGTTGCCGGGGCCCCGCCCGGGAGGCGACCCATTTTGCAGCAATCCCATTGGCCGTGTCACTGATCTGACGCACTCGTTTTTTCAAGGTCAAATAGATTCAAACGACCGCCGAATAAATAATAAGAGAAACAAAGGGTTGTTTCCATGTTCCTTAGGTTCGATCTCTGACGAGGATGCATTGACTGAAGTGGGGATGTCGGGTCTGTCATGTCATTGAACAGTTGATTGCGGATCACAGACTCCCCGGACTTTAACAGCCCCTTCCATGCGACGTGACTAGAGGCTAGCGCGATCCAGCCAGGACGAGAGCTACTACTTGCAGACTCCCCCCCCCCCCCCCCCATATGGTGAAGAAAACCCTCGCATTTTCTATGCAACGTGCGCTCTTTTCTCCCTTTCTTTGGGCCAGTAACTGACTTTATGATATTCGAAACTTAGATTCCGTTCGTTTCGTGAAAAATAATTTTCGAGAAAATATTTTTGAGATTTTTTGGCGTTCGTTTCACGAAAAAAAAATTCATTAGGAAAAATATTTTCTATAAAAAGAAAAAAAAAATTCTTCTAAATTAAAGAAAAATATTTTTAACTTTTCAAAAGTGAAAAACATTTTCATCACTTAATCTCTCTTATCTCATACCTCGACAAATCCTCGCTTCTTCCTTCCTATTTTTTTTTTCTTCTTTTCTTTTTTTGTTCGAATTATTTTTTAATTTCCTTTTCTTTTTCTTTTCTTTATTTCACATATTTTTCTTTCTTGGCTAATCGTCTTTTGCTTGAGGCGAACTTCGAGCTCATCGATCTCAAGCTTGCACTCTGCACTCTTGCTTATCATTTTCTTTATTTATTCTACCCTGCAATTGTAGATTGCTCAAACAAAATGCTCTACATGTTTTGTTTTGTTTTTTTTCTTTTGTTTATTAGAACACAAAAGACGCAGGGGGAGAATATGCCACTCAACTGGAAGATTCTCATGAGGGTTGTACATGCTTTGCTTCTTTTCTCTTTTGTTTTTTTTTTTAAATCCATACGAATATTTTTTAGAATAGATGAACGTTTGGCGACAATGAGAGAACAAAGATATGAAATAAGTTTGTCTGGTAAAGGCAAGTTCATATTTGATGGATTTATAGGTCGGTAAGTGATGGATGCCTAAGTGGTGAAATCTTAGAAAATATTTTCCTTACCAAATACCGGAAAATATTTTCTGAAATATTTTTAGGTTTTAGTCGAACATCAGAAAATATTGTCATTTTCCTGAAAATGACTTCTGGGAAAATATTTTCCGGAAATTGCCCATTTTTTGCGAAACGAACAGACTTGTATTCACTGGTCGGATTGTAATCATTTAGACTCGGGCTTGCTAGTGATTGGTTTCAATGGATCCTTCGTCCGATCGAAGTTGAGCTAATCACCGATAGCATAGTACTTGTGAGCACCATCATCTAATAGCTTTGCTTGCGGACGGGATTAAGGGAATTCGCAAGGAATTACTTCTCCGCATGTCCTAACCTTCTCCGACAGGGTTACTTACATGGGTCAAAACCAAGGAAAATACCCGGCTTGGGATTTGCTCCTGACCCTTCTTCCTCGAGTTCTTCTGTTCAAAATTGTCGGCAGTCGTAATCACGTCAAAAAGCCACCGGGAGGATTTGTTCGTGAATCATTAGAAAATAAGTTTGGTAATACAATTTATCTAGCTCGATCTTAAATATTCAAAGTGAAATAGACACGAAAGTGACTATTCTAGGCTAGATAATCAACCCCCGTAAGCTCACCACCGAAGTATATTTGCTAGTTGCTACCACGTACGAAAATCAACTGTTTTTTTTTTTTTTATAATTATTTTTAAGTGTGGCTAGTTAACCCCCTTTGGACTCCATCGCCATCGATTCCAACTTTAATTTTTCTTGGGACATCAACATCAAGCGACTCTGCTAACAACTCCGTTTGAAGCACACCATGCTGGATCGCTCAATTCCCTTAATCCACATCATGATCATGCGTAGTTATATAATTATACATGTGGTGGAGATGATTTTGGGACGAGAAGGTTGGAGGGAAGAGATTCCAATTAACTACCACTGCCACCAAATTTAGGATATTCGTGACGTTGCTGGATGCCACTTAGAGATGGAGAATGTAATTGGGCAATGATGATGAGGCTTGAACTTTAATATGGTCCCTCTAAAAAGAAAGAATAAACGTAATCAATTGCGGAAGCGAATTTGTCTACTGAGCAATTTGAAATGACGCATTGCTTAGCCTTTGGTTCTCTCTTGTTTGGTTACTCGATTTGATTTCGCCAAGTCTTACTTTTCATCAGCAAGTTTCGGTAAATTATATACCTCAAGTATTAAGGATCCTCCGTTCATTTAGCGGAAAATAAACGATTTAGACAATATTTTTTTAAAAATGATCACTTGTTTCATCTCAAAAAACGAATGAACGAAACATATTTTTATTATTTACAAAAATGTTTAGATATAAATAGTTGTTAATGATGAAAATATTTTTTATTAACTAATTATTTGAAACAATTTTTTTAAAGAAGTGTTTCAAAATCATTCATTTTTTGCAAAACAACAAATATGATCCAAGTATCCCATCACTTTTGAACTAAATTGTCTCTGTTGTGTGGCACCCGTGTCACGTGTTTGAAATTCGTGAAATATACAAATCTCGGAAATTTCATCGCACTTTCCTTTTTAGCGAAACAATTGGGAATGGTTGCCTGATACTCTCATAATGTCACGAGCCTGATACTCGCCAACTTGTTAAGAGGTGTTAAACCAGACGAAAGAAGATGAGCGACACCATAGTCAATCGATGAAACGGGCCACTGCTGACTATCGTCAATCCAGAAGGTTTTCACATGTGAAACTTCCGAAAGGTCGTAGCCAAAAAGGGGATGGAGTAATGGACGGGTCGTCGTTTGTACCAGAAAAAGAACGAAGATGATTGCCGAGATTACAAGTTATATGGCCGCAAGCGATGAAGAACTCTTCCTCGTGCATGCTGGCAAGGAGTCTTTCACATATGACAAATCCGTGATTCTCGACGAGAATGCGGGCAAAAGCGTAGTAGGACCGTGCCAAGATAACCCTCTTCGGCTTAGGCCTAATGATCACGGAATTCGGTCCTCTTGAACACTTGATTGCCAATTTCTTTCCTTTTTGAATGATCGTCGCTAATTTATCCCGATCTTCTCGAAAGGGATTGGCTAGCATAACGGCACTGTTGTGCTCAGATTCTTCTGAGCACAACTCTTGGATAATGTAAGCTGGGCAACCTACAAACTGGGATTATTTGGAGAAACGATTCTAAGTGAATGATATTCAAACGAGAAGTAATTTATGAAGGATTGAAATGCAACTATTAGAATAGTGGATGTTATTTTCCGGTCAAAAGAAAAATTGGTGGATATCCTCCAAAAAAAACAAACTAAGAACTCAAAAAAAAGAAAAAAAAAGGAGAAGGAGAAGAAAAATGGATATCTAGTATGAACTTCCTATTGATTTACGATTTTGTGATTGATTAACACATACAGCCGTGGAGAAAGGTTAAGTCTCCGCTTCTTTTAATTGCAAAACACTAAGAAGTATATGTTGATGTTGATTTTTTGTGGGTATCTGAATATATATATCTCCAATGCTTAACTTTTTTTTTTTTTCTAATCTCATATGTCTAATCTCGTATAAATGGATGGAGTTTGTAGAATGCACTTAGTCTCAAAGCTAACATTTCAAGTGTTTTTTCATCTTTGAAATTTAATAGATCTTTCTTATGACATTACCAATTTTTGGCTAAGATATTGCTATAAAATATTTTGGAACTATGAAGTATTGAAATTAATGGAGCGTGAAGGATTCACCTCTATATTTTCTTTCAAATATACCTTTATTTGAGAGAAAAAGAGAGAGGTGATTAACATGAGGGAACAAAAAGCGATATAGATGCAAAATTCGAAACTAAGTACAAAATTCTCAACATGTATTTACTGAAATTGTGTGAGATTCTCAACAGTTACAAAATAATTAAATGCTTTTTCTCATTACGAATGAAATGGACTAATCAGAAATATTTAGCACAAAAAATTTTTACGAGTATTTTTTGTGAATAATCTAGAGGAGATAAGAAAAGCAAGAGTTTATTACATGAATTCATTCCAAAAACATGAGCTGATTTTAATACGGTAAAAAAGGTTACACAAACCTATAGATGCATTGGCATGTACTTCCAAATATCATTTTGTCATATGTCTTGCTGAATGTGTTGGGGTAGAAATAGCATGTGAAGTTCTTCCATTTTATGCGTTCATAAACAAAAAAAAGAAAAAAAATTATTGTTGCATGGACTCTTTCATAGGAAAATAGAGAAACTAAGTTCTTTTCTCATGCATGTGTCTCCACCAGTCATCATGCATGGACTCATTCATACATAAATGCATCCAAAACTTGCACCATTCATGCCGATCGGACAAAAAAAAAAGGCTATTTATTTAATCAAATCAGAAAGACCTCGAGAGAGAGAGAGAGAGAGAGAGAGAGAGAGAGTGGTTTATTCTTCGACATGTCAAAGACTAGGGTTCATTTGTCATATATTTTCTCTCTACCCATTTCTGCAAATTCTCATCTCTCTCTCTCTCTCTGTTCTAAGAAAGGAATATGTCTCCTTTTCGAGTCTTTCTTGCCTGAGGTAATAGAGAATGAATAAGACCCATAGAGTCATCTCCTGCACACAAACCCAAAAGGCCCCTTCAAAAAGAGAAATGAAAAAGATGAGGAGCGGTGAGAGTACTCAGCTCACCATCTCAAGCCCATGTAACAAGAACAGGAAGGAACAAGATGAAGATTCTTATGAAGAAGAAGAAGAAGAGGAAGAGGTGCAGATGTTCAAAGATGGCCGAAGAAGCTCGAGCAACAGCACGGTCGACGAGAGCGGGAAGAACGACAGCAGCAAGGTCAAAGCTGGTGGATCTGTGCGCAAATACGTACGTTCGAAGATGCCTCGGCTTCGATGGACACCTGATCTCCATCTTTGCTTTCTCCATGCTGTTGAAAGACTTGGAGGACATGAGAGTGAGCACTTTTGTAGTTTCAGTTTTTTCGTTTGCGTCTATTTTTCTTGGTCATGGAAGAAGAATTGTAATTATTATTTGGTTGGCTCAGGAGCAACTCCTAAGTTGGTTCTTCAATTGATGAACGTCAAGGGCCTTAGCATCGCCCATGTGAAGAGCCATCTTCAGGTAATTAATTTCAGCTGGATCTTTTAATTTATCTTCTTTTTCACCTTAAAGTACTGGATCAGCTACCATCAATTTTCCTGTAATTAAGGTCGTGAGTTTTCATGTTTTGGTGTCTTCAGATGTATAGGAGCAAGAAGACAGACGACCCCAATCAAGGTGATTGTTCAATTTTCGTGATTGCTGTAACAAAACGTTAGGGTTTGCAATTGTTTATGGTCTGAAGAGATGAATCTAACAAAACCTCTTTTTGGTTCCTTTCTCTCCGACAGCTATAAAGGACCACGGTCTTTTTGGTGATGGCGGCGATCATCATGTTTACAATCTCAGCCAACTTCCCCTCCTACAAACATTCAACCAAAGGCCTTCTTCTCTAAGGTACTAATTAATTTTGCAAGTAATATTTACTCCCTTCAATAAGTATTTTCTTTTAGGAACAAGAATTTCTTGAGAAATTTTATGTTCCGATCAAAGCCTCCTTCTGTTAAACTGTGAAGGTTCATGGATGCTTCTTGGAGAGGCATGTACAACCCTAATCAGCTCCCAGGTTCACCAGTGTTTGAAAGATTCAAGATTGGACATATTGTAGCTTCTGCAGCGGGAGATATTAATTGTGGGATCAACAAAAGATTTGGAGCGCCTAATCGTAATCCTATCCATGTGGGTCATTCATCTTTTGATGGAGAAGCTGCTACGATCACTACCGCAGCTACCTGCGACCATTATCGAGAAGATCACTCCAAATCATCAACACTTCATAAATCTTGGCAAAAAATAAGCCAAGCCCAAGTTGCAACACCCAGCTCAACGGCAAAGGATCCTGATCTCCTAAGGACAATCGAAGACATCAGAAGACGTGAACAAGCGACCAGAGCATGTTTGTTTGACGATGCGTGCGGGCTGTCATCAGTTCAAGAAGAGAGATCAAGAAGCGTCTTGAAAAGGAAGGGTTTGGACCAAAATGCCGTCGTAGACTTGGACTTGTCACTGAGAGTGGCGAGACCCAAGAAGGAATATATGGAAAATAGCAACAATGAGGTCGACAGCGATTTGTCTCTTTCTCTGTCTCCTTCTTCACGTTCATTGTTCTCGAAGCTCAGCAGATTGAAGGAGGATAACGGTGATGGTGGCGGGGATTTGAAGAAGCAGGATGCGAGTACTCTAGATCTGACTTTGTGAATGAGACAATATCTGAGTGAGATCTTGAGGTACTCGTCTCTAGTATTCTTTATCAGTACTGGGACATCCATGAATAGGACAGTGTTTTCATGTACGAACCCCACACAAGGTAATTACCGTTTTCATGTCATCTTGTCTCGTCTGTTATTCTTGCTCGGCTGTGTTTTATCTTGATTTTAATCGTCCCGCGGAGATTAAACAATAAAGCCTTTCTGACATGAAATTATCATAAATACCTTGGGCGTTGCGGGGTGTCTTAGAAAGGAGAACCGACCAAGAAAAATGAATAAAAATTCATCACAATGAGCTCAACTGGAGTACGTAAAACTAAGATCTGATCTTGCCTGCATTTGCTTCTTGAACTGCGTAGAGACACGAGGGTTTTCTATTGTGTTAGTTTCTGCAAATCTGTCAGTGTAAAACGACAGCATCTCACTATTCCTGGAACCTAAATTTGTCTTCTTCTTTTTTTCCTTTTGTTTTTGCTCTTTTTCTTTGCCATTTTTTGTCATCATTTCATGGTGTTTAACCAGCATACATGCCCTCATGTGAGCCACAGCTATGTGCTGTCTTTCTACCCAAAAGGGAAACTCTGCTTACTACTTAGGTACATTAGATATATTTAATGACAGAAACTGGAAGTGAATTAGGAGAAATTTTGATCGAAATAAGTAGTCTTCTATGAACTTGAGATACTATTAGTTAGCTTGAGAAGCAGTTTAAAGAGTTAGCATTCTGTATATCTACATGCTACGTGAAAAATCGCCTTGGCAAATATGCATGTGTGAGTTTTGATTAACTTTTTCATGCACCCATATTGAAATATCATCAGACTTGATACTTATTTATGACAGTTCGTGTATATTACAATAACTCTTTTCGAATCGCCTTTTGAAGTTGTTGAACTTTAAGAAATAACTTAACATTACTAGAACAAACAGACTTTATTCGATCATCAATTGTTAGAGATTACTAGAAGCTTTCTTTTATTTGTTTAATCTATTGCTGCTAGTTTAAACAAAACAAACACTAGTAGAAACTACTTTTATAAGGATATGATACTTAGAACTATCGGCACAGGTATATTTAAATGAATCGACTAAGTGGGTACACAAAATAACATGACATGATGCGATAAGGCTTTTCAATAAGTGGATCATATTTAACATCTAATAAATGGCTATGAGGGAAAAACTATCACATTTTCATAGTGGTGGCATTAACATAACGATGAAAATCAATTTACGGACTATACATATCGTAAGGATAGTCGTTTCTGTCTTTTTTATGAGTGTGACTTCAACCTAGATAAATCAAAAAAGATAATTTGCAAATAATAGAGTACTTTGTTATTAATCTTTTTTTGTATAATGAGTCAGGTAGTGTCCGGATCGGTTTTCACGGATGTTGAGTGGTCTGCTTTTCTGGACAATCTTCATAGTAGATAGTTGCCTTTCTCTGCACAATGCATGTTTGAGATGCATCAAATAGCACTTCTCCAATCGCATCTGTTGGTGATTGAATTGGTTTTTGAACTATGGTTTTCCTCAGTTTCTATTTTCTTCATTAGCTTCTCTCTTCCTATTGTCCAAATGAGAGAGAAAATGTTTGGCAGATTTCCATCAAACCAAGCACTTCATTAAGTTTTGCCTTCTTTTGTCGTTTCCTCGCGATTTTATCTGAACTGAAAACGTTCTCCCCAATCTGCGGGTAATTACGTATGCAAATCTCCTTCACGCAATCCCAATGTTGCCGTGGTCAATTTGGGAGTCAATGAATTTGTAGTTTAAGGGCAGGATGTTGTCTAATCCAAATCCCATCAGTTCCATATAGTATATGTTTCCGATTAGGGCTACCCATATAAGGCAAAATGCCTAAACTTAACTGGTTTATGAGACTTGTAGGATGTTTCATAAGTCTCTTAGTTATTGGGCTTTCCATGCCCGTGGTTCATGATTATCAAAAGAAAATGAATGAAATCCTCTTCGCGCACACACAAGGCTGAGTCATTGATCTTTCATAGACGCTACGATATCACCTCATTTCACACAACACTAAAAGCAATATCTTGTAATGTTTATGTTGAAAATAAATTCACCAAAAATACCATTTTCATAGTACTTAAGCATAGAAAAAATTCCTTGCCTATACATAATCACCATTGTTCTCACACGACATCGGCGAGAGAAGGATCTTATACCCCTTGCACTAGCTCGAATCTTTCATTGGTGGTTCGACATCTAGGTCGTTGATGCATTAGTGGTAAATCCCACAATTACCCTTTTTTGTATGGACCGGATTGGGCATCAATCAGAGACACTGATAGGAGTGGACGATCTCATCCCTAACGGCAACGGCGACAACGCCGGTGAAACCACTTCTCTCTCTCCTTCCCTCTTTCTTTCGGCCACAACAAGAGTTCTCTAAATGAAATCGATCGTCACGTTGGGCCTTTGGAATCAGATCACAACATTGACCCGAACGGCGGAATTGGGCCTGGCCCATGTAAATTCAGCAAGCTGAAAGCCTCTATTTTGTGGGCCTGCTCCATTGCCTTCTACTGGACTTTGGGCTGCTATCGATCGTTATCACCGCCCAAAGGAAGAGCCCGAACCCCACATGATTCACGAACCCCAAGTTCAAAGGAAAACGCCACTTCCCGTCGCTGACGCGGCACGAACTTGTGGGGCCCACCGAAGACGATGATGATGATGTCTCTTCGAGAATTATCGGGAGCCTGTCGGGCGAGACCGACCGGGTTGATTCCCGTGGCCAATTTCGTAATCGGAATGGAATCGATTTCGATCATCAAATATAGGCCACGTTTAAAAGCAGGCGTTCGATGGTGGCATCATATGTCACGGTTTTCGATTGGGCCGTGGCTACACTCGCGAGATTCCGTTTGAATGATTTGATGAAAGTAAAATTTGATAAATGGTATCTAAATTTTGACAATCCATAATGTGATTTAGGGTTAAAATTGAACATTTCATATAACCGGTTGGCTAAATTGAATATGTATTAAAAGCTCATAAACCGTATTGAATAAATTAAAGTCAACGATGACATTGTATAGTGAGTTGAAATCTATGAATATGATAAGTAAATTAAAAGTTCAAGAAAGATATTGCATATTGAGTAAAAAATTATAAGTTATTTGTGTCATTTTCAACTTTGGTCTAAATTATAATGGGAAAAATCATTCTCGACTTTCCTATGAAAAACCTTCCATTCTAATTCCAAGTTTTATAACTTTACTATTTTCTTGTTCGTCTCCTATTAAAAGGAAATCCATTTATTGAGATTTTGATGTGTTGTCTCGTTAAGTTAAGGATCAACATTCGAAACTTACGATAGGTGAAAGTTGTAAGTGAGAAATTTAGCCCCCACGGTCGCTTCTTGCTATAGAAACCGCCCATCCCGTAACTTCTATATTTTCGTACATTTCAGAAGTCGGGACTCTTCCGACATATAATTCTGGACACGAATGGCCTGCTTTTGATCAGAACAAGTGCGCTGAGTTGAGTAGTCTTCTGTTCCATGTTTAATCTTTCCCCCAGCTGCGCTCACGCGCGCGCGCCGTGGCACATATTCCTTTCTTGCAGATGGGTTCGTCGCTTATAAAACAAATCAAATCGTCTCTCCTCTTCTCTTTCTCTCTGTTCCCCTTACTTTTGTTGCGTTTCTCTTCCCTGAGGTTGAGGATGAGACATCGTCATATTTCCCGCCCAATCAGAAAAAACAGCATTTAAGAATACTCGCGGAAAATGAATATATTAGGGAAGGGAACACTGGAGGACGAGAGACGACAGTTAAGCAGCGATCCCGTTCCCATCCCCTCGGTATATCCTCCTCGCATCTCCTCTCTGATACCCTCTCTCTCTCTCTCTCTCTCTCCTCCATTTCTTCTCCCCCTCCTCCTCCTTCTTCTTCCTCAACAGCATCGTCACCCCCATACCTCCACTGCTCACAGTGACTCTCTCTCTCTCTCTCTCTCTCTCTCTCTATCTCTCTCTACCTGTCATGTCTTCCTCAGCTCCGCCGTCGCTCAGCCACCCCTGCAGCGGCCGCAGCGGCCGCAGCGGCGGCGGCGATGTCCGCTTCTCATCCCTCACCCCCAAGACCTCCTCCCTCCTCCTCCTCCGCCGCCGGCCGTCCCTTCTCTCCTCTTCCTCCTTCTCCCTCTCCCTCCTCGCCCCCCCGCTGCCGCCGCCGCTCGCCGCGCCGTCCGGCTGCCGCCTCACCCGCGTCTCCACCGCGCCCGTCGAGTACGCGCCCCCCGCCCCGGAGTTCGGCTTCCGCTCCGAAATCGAGCGCCTCTCCGCTCTCCGGTCTCGGCTCGCCGGCGCGGGCTCCGTCGCTCAGAAGCTCGCCGTGATCGGCGCCGATTCTAGAGTGGAGGAGTTCTTCGGCTCCCCGTCCGCCGACGGGGGTGGCTTGGCTGGGGCCTTGGGCGCCGTTGATTTGGATGAGGAGGAGATGTTTCTGATCAAGTGCTTGGTCGCCGCCGGGCAGGAGCACGTGCTTGGCGCGGAGGTTGGGATTCCGGAGGGCGAGTTTCGCGAGTCTGCCAAGAGTCCGCTGAAGAGTGCGCTCTATGCTTTGGCGGAGATGATAGAGAGGATGGATGCGAATCGCGGAGAGAGGAAGATGGGCGTGGGCTCCGAGGACGAGGACGTTGGTGACTTGAAGAAGCTGTTGAGGACTCTAGCAGAGATCGAACGGTTCTATGATTGCATTGGAGGCATTATTGGGTGAGTTGTTCTTCTTCTCCCTAATTCTGTTCATTTGTGTCTGTTTATTCTGCTTAGGAAATAGGATTCTCAGAAAATATGCTTGACTCTGGTTATGGCTTGATTGTCTTTTGACTTGATAGTTCTTGTAGTCGATATGTCAATATTTGACAGATTACGTATATATATAAAAGGAGTGATTTTAATGCTTTCCGCATTAAGTGATATTGAAGTTGTCAGTTGAATGCTGGTGATGGAAACTTTCCCTTTTAATTTGAACTGCCTTAATTCCTGAGTTATGCTTTTCAGGATTCAAGCGATTGAATGATTACTGTATTTGTAAATTTGCACAATCTTTTACCTGCCATAACTTGACAACCTTAGAGAGTATCTCAAGTTGAAATCTTTTATGGGATTCATGTAAAGCGAGAATACCTGCTTTGGAATTTTGGCACGCAGGCTTCCAAGATTCGGTGAAGATTCTTGGGGGTCGTTCTCGTGCTTTTTTGTCGCTCTGTCTTTTCCTTATTAATTGACATAACTTCTGTAGTTATCAGATAATGGTGCTTGAGCTCCTTACAGAATCAGTATCAGAAAGGCAGTCTACCAACCGGTTGCAGAATTCAAAGGGATCGATGGAATCTCATATCTTGGAGATTCACCCTCCTGCTGGACTTGACCTATCTCAGGATACAGAGTACGCATCTCAAGCGGCTCTCTGGGGTATCGAGGTTCGTCTCCTGAGAAAAATAGAGTTCTCTTCGCAGCATATTTATGTGGTGGATGATCTTGAACTTAAGGTCTTATCCCTTTAGGGTTTGCCCGACCTAGGTGAAATCTATCCTCTTGGAGGCTCTGCTGACAGGCTTGGTTTGGTGGATCCTGACACTGGTGAATGTCTTCCAGCTGCCATGCTTCCTTACTGTGGACGCACACTATTAGAAGGCCTTGTGAGAGATCTGCAGGTGCATGGCCTGCTTATGATGCAAAGTTTCTTTTATTGCCTTTTCTTTACCCTTTTTCTCAGGCATGCTCAGCAAGAATGTTAATTAGCAAAAAAAATCTTTAAGAAAATGGTATCCTTATCTTATGCACCACTAACATGCCCGTTGGTTCTCTCTTAATTGCTAGGCTAGGGAGTACCTGTACTTCAAGTTGTATGGAAAGCAATGTGTCACCCCAATTGCAATAATGACAAGCGCAGCCAAGAACAACCATGAGCGCATTACATCCCTCTGCAAGAGACTCGAGTGGTTTGGAAGAGGTCAATCCAGTTTCCAATTTTTTGAACAGGTTTTAATTGGTACTTTCCGTTTATATTTATTGCTATTTAATGGAAAAGCTCAGGTTAGTGTCAACATTTGGTGCTTACCTAAATTGTGCCATGCGTTTGGCAGCCTCTTGTACCAGCTGTAAGTGCAGAAGATGGACAGTGGATCATCACAAAATCATTCGTGCCTGTATGCAAACCCGGTGGTCATGGTGTTATATGGAAACTGGCTTATGACAAAGGCATCTTTGAATGGTTCTACAAACATCAAAGGAAAGGCGCCACTATTAGACAAGTCAGGTTACCTCTCATTAGTCTGTTCTGGTTCATATTTGTTTCTTTTATTGGTTGAGAGCTGGAACTTCATCCTTAGTTATTTTTCTGCAGTAATGTCGTCGCTGCCACAGATGTGACACTCTTGGCGTTGTCAGGGATTGGGTTACATCATGAGAAGGTACGTATACGTAATGCCTACCGTTCTTTCTCAGGACTTACAAAAGAACTTCTGAGTTACTCTCTCATTTCATGGCAATAATCTGCTTGTGCATGTCATCAAACTCATCCATGTTCTTTCGAGAAGTCACGCGGTTGCCATGGAATTGTTAATAAAGAGGATGCGATCCTTTTTGGATTTAGAAACCTGCATTCTCCAGGAAAGTTAGTAGTCCTGCTACCATTTTTGCCGGTATCACTGAAGACTGCAAATGCAGTGAGACTTGTGCTCTTCCTTTGTTCCTAGTTCCTACAAACTAGATAAACATAGGGCATTTTGTATATAGTGTTTCTCTATGTGAACTGATAAGTTTCTTCATTGAATTAATGATCTTGGCTCTCACAAGTGTGTAGTTTTGTTTAGTCCATGCACATCCATGTAGTGCATTCTGAAGAACCTAATCGTCCAATATCTCCTTTAGTCACTCATCTCCAATATGCTAAATCAAGTTTAGGAGATTCCCGATTGGAGATTGGAATCTGTTAGAAAGTCCAACTTAAAAGCTTAAATTGATAGGTCAAGGGAGACCATATGAATATAGAGAACGTTGGACACTTAAGTCAAGCGATGTGGGACGTCAACACCCTCTCTCATGTGCAAGCCTGGATTATGAGCGGCATGTGGAATTTTGACTATGCACATTCACGTGGAATTGTGATCACGCACATTCGTGGAAGGGATAGTACTGGCTATGATGCTATGTTAGAAAGTCAATTTCAAAAGCTTAAACTGAAGGTGTAAAGAGACCACATGAAATTAAAGACAATTGGACCCTAAGTCAAGTGATGTGGGACTTCAACAGAATCAGACCGTGAGTGGTGGCCTCTGTAGCTTATTGGTTAATGGTCATGTTAAGATGAAAATTTTCCAATATGAAATGAGAGGAACAGAACATGGGTGAAGATGGTGGTAATCATGACCTCAAAACCTTGATGAACATTTACATGCGTAGCTAGAGATGTAAGAGTTTAAGATTTGCGAAATAGGTTGCTTTTCTTTACTTTCTATGGGTGTCAATGTATTATGCAGAGCAGAGAGACTTAAGATGGGTAAAAATTGTGTGGAATGATAACTCTTCCTCTCTCTGTGTTTTGATATCATGAGCTTTGTCTGTTGACCCCAGAATTTGAAAAGGTTGAGCTCTTTTCTCCTTTGCTGAATGATGAGATCTATGTTAAAGTGGAGGATGAAGGAAGGAACCTGACTTGAGTATTTATGACGCTTGGAAACAGCTATACAGCTGTTATTTATGATCTATCTGTGCACAGCTGAATGATTTGTTGCATGGTATGAAGGCATATATGGGGATAAATGCAGTTCCATGTCATAAATGTTGAAGTCTCACACTATATTTAGCATGTATTTGATGTACATTTCCTCAGTGATAAGTGGAGTTAGTCAACTAATTGGAGAAAGTGCTCATTCTCTTCTATCATTTCTTGTGAAGCAGAAATTAGGGTTTGCTTCGTGTAAGCGCAATGCGGGCGCTACAGAAGGAATCAATGTTCTCATTGAGAGAAAAAATCATGATGGGAAGTGGGCATATGGTTTATCATGCGTTGAGTATACTGAGTTTGACAAGTTTGGGATAGTTAACGGATCTTCTAACAGGTAAATTTGATTTGTGGCCCCAAGTTTTCGATCTATCCACTTTCCAAGGGGAACTACTCCTACTATTGATATTCATTTCACTTTTTTCTCTGTTCTAGTTTGCAGGCAGAATTCCCTGCCAATACAAACATCTTATATGTGGATTTACAATCTGCTGAGCTAGTTGCATCGTCTAAAGACAAAACGAGTTTGCCAGGCATGGTGCTTAATATAAAAAAGCCAATTGAATACGTGGACGACTTTGGAAACACGCATAGGCATGTATTCCCGTCTACATTCCATTCTATATTCGCTTAATTTTACTAGCTGTGATCATTGGTTCCTTTTATGAGGCAATGTTGCTTGAGTGGTATCCTGGGGAATAGGCTTGTAATATTCGGAAAAATTTAGCTGGCTAGTAATTATACTGAGTGGTCAATTCTGTACAGATTACATGCTACACTCACCTTGCTCTTGCAATGTGGTAGGACACTTGCTTAATAACAGCTTAGATAGAACATCCGATGGGTTGCGTTGCTTCTAGATGCCAGTATTATGGTGTGAACAAAACTATTCGGTGCTCTAACTACTTATTGGGATATAAATTTAGTCTTCTGATGCTCTTGCTGTTGTGTCTACTTTAGAATTCTGATCGTAATACTAACTAGCAATTCTCTATATGTCACAGTGTTAGTGGTGGAAGGCTGGAATGCACCATGCAGAATATTGCAGATAGCTTCCTTAATACCTATCACTCTCGTCGTTATAAGGGTGTGGAAGGTAGGCCCCTCTAACATTGTTTATACAATGGACTTGATATATCCTTCTAGTCCATCTATGACATCTAGTTGGATTGATTACTAGATGAGCTGGACACTTTTCTTGTCTACAATGAAAGGAGGAGGGTCACCTCCTCTGCCAAGAAGAAGCGGAAACCTTTGGACAAGTCTTTTCATCAGGTGCTTAATGTTTTATAACCTTGCTTCTTTTCTTATTTTGAACTGTCCTTGAGTTGCCTATGACCAAAGATCGATAAATACCCAGTGACAGCTGTCACATGATTTGGAGATTGAGCTTTCTGGCAGTTTTTTACCTTGCTTTTCTTTATATGGACCCAGTGGACACTTTTCATGCATGGTGACCCATTATGTACTCTTGTGCAGACCCCAGAGGGTTCACTGTTGGATATAATGCGGAACTCCTATGACATTCTTTCACAATGTAACATTAACCTTCCTGAGGTATGGCACATGGTCTTGCTACAGATTGGTCATGTCAGATGATACTATAAAAATCATTTCTTGCATTGTTGGTACATTCGTATTTTCCTTGATCCTCAGTTGCTTGTTTGTAGTTTCTTCCTTTTGCTAAAACAAAACACATCAGTATTTGGTTTTGAAAGGGATGCGCAATACATTATTCTGTGGTGCTTGTTTAATTAATCCTACTTTCTTTTCTTTGCTGCAGGTAGAAGGGAATGAGAAGTACATCGATTCTGGACCACCATTTCTTATTCTTCTTCACCCAGCGCTCGGCCCACTTTGGGAGGTCTTAAGGCAAAAGGTAAACATTCAATCATAAGGTCTGTCATGAGAATTATTTATTTGGAATGTCAAGATGGAGGTTGTCTAGCACATTCTAATTGCCTGGTACGACAATCCTGGGACTATTTGGGGAACTGCTTTAATTTGCTTTAAGCTGCTTTGGTTTTGTTTCTTTCTAAATGAATGAATTAGGGACTCTGGATTTTATGGCCTGTGATGTTGAAATAATCTGACTTCCTTTGGCTTCTTTATCACAGTTTTGTGGAGGTTCCATAAGCAAAGGATCTGAGTTAATAGTCGAGGTTGCAGAGTTTTTATGGAGAGATGTTCAGGTGCATCTTGATACTAACAGGAGTTGAATTATGTAGTGCCTTATTTTCCGAGCTAATTGGGTATCTGTATTCCAGCTTGAGGGAAGCCTGATTATTGAGGCTGAAAATGTCATGGGCTCAACTGGAATTGGTAAAAATGGTGATCTGATACTACAATATGGCCACAGGTGATATATTTTCCCTCTTTTGGTTCCCTTGCTTCTTCTAGAGTTGTGGAAATATAAGTTTGAATCTTATTTAATTTTGTAGGTGTGGTAGATGTAAGTTACAGAATGTCAAGGTTTTAAATGAAGGAATTGACTGGAATTTCTCGGGCAATGTATTCTGGAAACATGATGTGCAGCGGTCAGAATCCCTGAAGGTCATACTGCATGGGAATGCAGAATTTGAGGCAACAGATGTCTCTTTTCAGGTTTGCACCAGTTGGATGTAAATTACAGGATTAAGCCTAGAAGCCTAGAACTTGGCACAGCTTCAAGCCTAGAACTTATTCAAACTCAATAAGAGCCTCGCTGCCACATATTATTTCTCTGTAGGATGTAGTGGGTCAATTCTCTTTGTTGTGGCAGGAGAGTGTTATGATGCAGGGCTTCAACTTTATAAGTACAAGATTGCTGACCATTAATTTAGGAAAATTTTGCTAGTCATGCACTTTGTATTTTGTAATTATGCATTGATTCGATTTTCTGAAAGTTTCATTCTCATGGCAGGGAAATCATGTTTTTGAAGTTCCTGATGGCCACAAGATGAAGATTACTCCTGGAATTTCAGGTTTGTAGTGTAAATAGCATCCCTTCTATAATATGCTGTCTATTTTTGGGCTTTGTTATAAAAGTCTCCTCTCGGAATTGAGGGAAAATACAACAATCCTTTAGTGACGTTTGTGGATCAGTAGACATTATCACTTTTACCATCTCGATCCTGTTAGAAGCATGCAAAATCCTCTGCAGCTTATCGTCCCCTTCTCTTGTAAACCCTTGCCAATTACCCCACCCACACCCAAACCCTCACTAACGGTTTGATTCCTGCTCATATAATTCTTTTTGCAATGTTCTGAGGGTTAAGTACTGTTTTAGTCTGCTAAGTTATAGCGTTAGCGCAATATAGTTGTCTAACTTTTCTTTACTCAATCAAGTCCTGTAATATTCTTGATTTGTGCAATTTAATCCTGAGTTTTATTTTGTACGGTTAGGTCCTCTGACTTTCTTGATTTGTGCAATCAAATTATTCGGTCTCTTGCTCTCACTAAACCGTCAGATTAATTCATGATGTGGCATTGTCATTGTGGGTGGCACCAAATCAGCGAAAAACCAGAAACCCTAATTTGATTATGTTAGTTACCAGAAGTAAATGAAGCGCTGGATTGCACAAATCAAGAATGTTAGAGGACTTGAATGAACAAAATAAAATTAAAGGATCAAATTGCGCAAATTGATAACGAGAGAGGACTCAATTGCATAAAATGAAAGTTAAAGGACCCAATCATACATACACTGAAATTTAGAGGACTAAAAATTGTACTTAACCCATTTTCTGATCTTAAGGTGTTGCATAATATGTTCACCTTTTCTTTTACGTACATTTCAGGTTTTTCAGTTCAACTAGAGACACTCGCACCAAACATGGTCGATAGTGGAAGCTGGTACTGGAAATACAAGATAAATGGGAAACACATTGGGTTGGAACTGGTAGAATTGTGAAGCGCAGATTTGGTTCTCAGGCTTTTCCAGATGTGAATCATGGTTCACTGCTGGTCTTCGAGCTTTGTCTTTGCCCCCGCATCAGCTCGCTTCCTATTGGTTGAACAGAAGTTGAACCTTCTCAAAGTTGGATAATTTTTTTCACCCACTCATTCATTTAATTTAAATCCTTGTAACACCATAGGCACAAGTAGGGAGAGAGAGAGAGAGAGAGAGCCCGTGTAAATTCTCAAGGGCCTTACCTTTTGGGAGTTGCTCATGTAACAAGGGTTAGTAACGATGGACCAGTTTCGCCTATCGAATGATTAATGTTGTAACTTATTTTGTTGGTATTAGCAATGACAAATTGTCAGTCTTTTCCAAGTACAATAGTTGTCCTTTCATATTTTAGATGCATTTTGTGTATTATAAGAAGCGATGACTCATCAAATTCTTCTGCAGATGGACCTTGAATTGCCTTCGCTTTCAAAAAATGCCTCCGAGACATGAGATTTATCCACTTTCTGAGTATTCGATTACACTGAACAAATCGAAATGAACTTCTCTTTTATGTGTAATTCACACATTTACACCAACTTACGCAACTGCTCTGACTTATCCAAAGGTATTGTGAGAGTGAGAACAGCATCTGTTCAATAATCTGAGTAATGCGTCAGCTTTTCTTCGTGCTCTCAAAGATCCATCAGTTGCCAAGCTCCGAAGGGAAGGCATGCTTCTTGGATTCATCAACAATTTTCCAGCAATTTCCTCTCCTCCATTTTTGCACAGACCTAACAGGAGAGTGATGGCATTTTCTTTTCCTCTCAGAGACCCGAATCTCAGCAGATCAACGAGAAGAGGCACAAGTACTCTGCTCTTCCTTACCTCCTCCAAACCTTCGTGACACCCCAAGAGCGAAGCGAGCAAAGCAAGCGCATCATCTGTAATCCCTGCCTTATCGTCCATCAACAGATCAATCAGCAGGCTAACAGCTCCAGCAGCCACGACACTCGCCTTGTTGATATTATAAACTGCGAGATTGATTAAGGCAGTGGCAGCATCTCTCTTCCCGGTCGAAGTGCCTTCCCTTAAGAGCCTGACCAACCCTGCAATCACTCTTGGGTGTGCACCAATGCTGACCTTGCAGTCGTCGACCATCGACAGGCTAAAGATTGCTGCTGCTGCATTTTCTCTTGCCTCCATGGTCTTCGCAAACTCGAGGACATCTACGATCTTCTCGACTGCTCCTGCCGCCATAATCAGGATCTTGTTGTTGTCGAAGATTGAGAGGTTGAGGAGTGCAGTTACTGCATTTTCCTGTATTTTCGGGTCGTGAGAGCTTAGCAGTGTGACAAGGAAAGGAATAGCTCCAGCCTCGGCGATTATCCGGCGGTTGTCCATCCCAGTCTTTGCCAGCAGCCGGAGCTCATATGCTGCTTGCCGCTGTATCTCTGGCGATCCAGTGGCTAGCTTCCCAACCAGAAACTCGGCTGTCATTTTAACAGCATCGACGGCAGCTTTCGCAGCAGAGAGGTGATCTATGGCGTTCTCAGACGAGTTTCTCTGGCCTTTGCTACTTCGTTCCAATTCAGACAAAGAAGATGATGGGTGTTCTATGAGAGGGATGTTGTGTTCTTGACACCATTGGTGCACTAGACTCTTCAGTGCATAATTGGGAACAAGGGCCATGTGAATGAGCCTCTGCCCGCTCTTGGGGCATGTATGGTGCCCCGAATTGATCCACTGGGCGATTGAAGTACGGTCATACGTGTGACCTGATGATACGATCACAGGATCCCTCATTAGATCCAGCGATATCGGGCACCGGAACTCGTCGGGGATATTGGTAACAATCATTTGCGAGGATGAAGAAAGATCAAAATTCCTTAATGCAGTCAAGGAGTACTGTACCGAACTTCCCTTGACTTTCTCAGTCTCTTCATTGCTGCTGAAGATCAATGACTTGGCGCGCGAAACGAGAGAGATGAGGTTGTTGATGTTAGAAACCACAATCAGTCCGCCTGTCCCGGCTTGCCTCTGCGCTTCGGCCTCTAGCTTTGATACCTCTTCCTCATAATCCAGTGGATCCGTCAGCCCAATGTTGCTCAAAATGTCCTTCACCTTGTCGAAATCGACAAAGCCCTTGTTCTTGCTGTTTTTCTCATTGTTGGAAGCCATCAGTCTCAGGAGATCATCTCTCCTTTGAAACTCTCTGTTGTCGATGATGAGCTCAGCCCGTTTCGCTTGCTTGTGAAGGAGCTCAACCTGCTCTCTGATGTCAGTTGTGATGTGAAGCAAGCTCAGAGGCAAGATATCAAGTGCTCGTCCCATTTCCTTCACCAATACATAGAACTGTTTCGAGATGCACTCTGTTTGCATCAGGTTCCAGAGGCAGCTGCCGTCTTTGCAACCTTGGATGACGAGCTTCACTCTCTGTATCACAGAGAACAACTCGGTCAGGCACAGTATTGAAGAAGGTGGGAGCTTTGTGTTTGTCTCTTGAATCTCTTCGAACAAGGACAATAGAAGTTTGGTCCTCCTGATCATGGTCGATGTGTTCCTGACCTGGACAAAAGGGAACTTTTCCATGGAAGAGACTTCATTGGATATGTGAATGAGTGTGTCCAATAAAGCTCCAGTTGGCAAGAAGCCAGAGAAAGCCATTGGAGGGGGCAAAGGCAGAGGAGGAGTAGTGTTGCTCCTTCTACAGGGTTTTATCATTTATGTCCCTAAGTCGTCGTTAACATCATGGTGGGTTCTTCTTTTCATGTTTTTTATTTAATTGCTTGAAGCGAATTCCATTCTTCAGGATTAACTTAATTGCATAGACTCTTGACTGCTTCTGTTTGTACAGTACGTGACTTAAGACAAGCGGATCGGTGTTAGGAAGGAGCGGAGGCCTTCCAGGTTGCTGCCACCTGGCGGAAAGTCCGGCCTCGGCGGGATAGTTATGATCACAGTGAGTTTTCTAAACAAAAAAGTACAATTTTTAAAGTGTTTCTGGAATATGAATATGCCTCGTCAAACTCTGGCTTTGGACCTGGGGTGGCTTTGAGAGCTCTCTGGTGAAATGTTTATGGAACTGCTGCTCGGAGGGTCGTATTAGGCACCGTTGCTGGAATAGCTAATTCAGTTATTGACCTATGCAACTTGAATCCTTCCAGGTGTAGCGTGCATCTCCTAATATTTAAATGCATATAATTGGCCAACTAGCGTTTATTATATTGAAGAGCACGCGACAGTTGCAAAAAGTCTAGAGGGGATTCGATTATTCTAGAGCTAAAGTCAGCCGTTTACGGCGAGAGATGGTGGTATCATATGTATTTTTTTTTTATATGGGTACAAAGATTGCAGATACGGTAGGAATGCTTCCACCAGCCATACCACCCCCAGAACCCACCTTGTAATAAGTGTTTTCTAATTCTACCTATGGAAACCTATGGAAACAAGAACAGAGAACGAATAAGAAAAGAGAACCTGAACATAAAATTGAGAATGGTCGGGAGCCTAATAGACCCTCTAACGCATCTCATGATCCCTAGCGCTTGTCTTGGGCTCTTTCTTTTTCCACCTTGACTTGTGTAGATTTAGCTGCTTCGATTCTTGAATCGAAATGCACACCATACCCTTTTTTTTTTCTTTTTTCTTTTTTTGTAATCGTGATTTTCCATTGCTGCTTGAGGACAAGACTTTTGTGAATTAACCCCATGAATTGAGGAAGAAAGAAAGGGGAGTTCATTTGACTCAGTTGCTACAAATTGAAACCGAATCTCGCGATTGGCCAATCGACAAATCCCTGAATCAGTCCAAAAACTTCTTTTTCCTCTTGCTTCGCTTTCATATAGGCTAATTCAATCGGATGCATATCTCTTAAGTAGCACATGAAGCCAAATGCTTGAGCTTAGATTATGTTAGGACAACCTAAGGAAATGGTTGGATAAGAGAACAAACTTGTGTTTCTCATATATTTTATCGAATACTTTAGGATTAAGTTTGACAGGCCATTATCATTCATTGCTCCGTTTCATCTCATCATTGAGGAATGAAAAATAAGGTGACCGTTAGAATGTCTTGCTCAAAAGTTCAAATTGATTGGTGGAGAGTGACGACATGCATGTAAAGTGCATACAGATCTCCTAGACAAGAGATGGCGGATATTTTAACACTCCTCAAATAAGCAAGCCGATTGCGAATGATGTGTAAGGTTTGACGAAGTGGGGGCACCACGCGTGGATTAAAGTGAGGTAGAACTTGGCGGTACTACCAAGAGAGAATTCGTAATCGGCTTTTCTAGTGATCCATTAATAAACCTGAGTTTGCTTATTGCTCACGATGCGGATCTCGTTACCTTCTCTGACCATGTTGTGTAGTTATCCCGAGCCAGCCCTATGCTCGCGGAATTGTTAGAGGCGTTGGAGATAACACTATGAGGACGGATCGGTGACATTCTTGCCGGATGCTTCCTCGGACATATCTCGAGCCACCTCAAGCAAGGAACGATCTGACACAAGGGGTCACATCGGACTCCGCTGGGCCGTCAGCAATCCTCGATGATGTCGCCCCGGAAACAGAAGTCGGATTTTTTCTTCTTTTTTTTTAGCAGCCGGCGCCGATAATTGTATCATATTTTCGTTCATATTCTATCCATTTCGTTCCATTCCATTTTGGATCTCCTCCCATTTGCTTACAGCACAAAACAATAATAGCCATACAACTATAACGCATCGCTACCGAAAAGTGGCTCACAACATGATCTCATACAAAGAGGCAAATCTATACACCGAGGATCGATTGGCTCCCGACAACCGAATTGCTCCTCATCGGATCAAAAGGAATTCCCAGGATCTGATTCTGACTAAAGCGATCGCGTGTCAATTACCGACATCGTTCGAACTCGACCTGTAAAACTCCCTGAGCTTCTCCCCCATGATGAGCCCCTTCTCGGCCATCTCCTGCACCACCGTCCTCGCCTCCTCCGCCTTCCCCATCCTCACCAGCTCGCTGGCCAGCACCCCGTAGTTCTCCCTGTCCAGCGCCCTGTCCCTCCCGCCGTACGCCCTCACCAGCTCCGCCGCCTGCCCGCTCCACCCCCTCCTCAGCATCGCCTTCATCACGTGCACGTGCGTGCTGTACAGCGGCGGCACCCCCTCCTCCGCCATCCGCCGCAGCAGCCCCACCGCCGCCCCGACCTTCCCGGCCCTGCACGCCCCCAGCACCAGCGCGTCGTACGTCCGCGTGTCCGCCCCCAGCCCCTCCCGCTCGATCTCCTCCATCGCCCGCGCCGCCGCCGCCACGTCGCCCCGGTAGCAGTGCGCCGTCAGGAAGTAGTTGTGCGCCGTCAGGTCCAGCGGCACCCCGCGGTCCCGCATCGCGCCCGCCACCCGCGCCGCCGCCTCGAAGTCGCCCCGCCGCGTCAGGAGGTTGAGGATCGGGTGGATGGTGACGGCGTTGAGGCGGACGCCGCCGCCTCCGCCGTCGCTCGCCATCGCCTCGACGGCGCGCAGGGCGTCCGCCGGGCGGCCGAGGCGGCAGAGGCGGGCGATGAGCGCGTCGAAGGCGCTCTTGCGGGGGAAGCCGCGGTCGACGCGGGAGAGGGCGCGGAGGAGGTCGTCGAGGGCGGAGAGGGAGGTCTCGGTCTGGGTGAGGAACCTGAAGGTGTCGCCGGTGTTGAAGCAGCCGTCGCGGACGCGCTTGCCGAGGAGGTCGCGGACCGCCGCGAAGTCGCCGCGGCGGCCGGCGGCGTTGACGAGGTCGTCGTAGTGAGCGCTGGTGGGCGCGTCGCGGATGGCGGTGGGCGTGGGGTTGGGGTTCGAGGCGGCGCGTGGGCGAGCGGCGGCGGCGGAGGACCGGGGATTTCGCGCGATTCTGCGAAGGAAGGTCATCGCGGTGCGGTGGTTGAGGCCAGGGTTTAGCGGGCGAAGAAGAAACAGAGCAGAGAAAGCTCAAGGACTGATCTTACCTGGGCCTGGGCCTGGGCCTGGGCTTTGATGGGCTTTTCGCTTTACAAAGCCCATTTTCTCCAATGCTTTGTATATTCATTAGGTGTATCGGATCGATTTTTTTTTTTCTAATTTTTGAAAAGAAAAAATTACACCGACCAAAAAAGAAAAGGAAAAAGTACTACTTAGCTTGCGTCCTCAAATTAGACAATTGTGTGTAGATATATGATGAGTCGATGGGTTCGAGCAGCACGCAGGAATGTTAGGCTCTATAATCAGGTCTGAAGAGTCGTGTTTGAGCACGGTCAAATCCATATCGGGTCAAATCCTTATGATATGATCGGTTATTTGCATCTTCCGTTTTCTTTCGCGACAAAAAGAAATGCCAAATTTTTCTTTTGAAATCATGGTTTTGCACTTTCAAGGTGGAAAGAGGTTATTTCCTCACGAGAAAGGTGCGCATTTGAAAATTTTGTGAACGAAATGGGCAAATGAGGGAAAGAATGGAATACAATCAAAGGAATGAATCATCATTACAACGTGTGTCAAAAGATGGACGATTACCTAAAAGGACCCGACCTTTAGGCTTTAAGATGGATCGGGAGATTTTATTGCCAGTTGTTCAGATACGAGATGCAATCTTATAGAGGCACTGTCAAGTAATCTAAAACTTTGCATATTGTGATTTAATATTTAAGTATTCTATCACTTTGATCTCCTTCGAACTCAAAGTCTCTTACTTTAATACCTTGTAAAATTTTGTGGAGTCGTAGCTAATTATATTAATTATTTTAAAAGTTTAAATTATGAGATAAATATGTGATTTAATATTTAAATATTTTAATACATATAAAAAATGAAATGACGACCAATGAAATGACCCACGGTTTTCAACAAAACCAGCCCATGGAGTGGACTGACTCTCACATGCGAAGTTTGACCTTACCGTTAGAAGGCCATATTTGGTCACTGCCTCGAGTTAAAAGAGGTTAATCTTAATCAACGTGCAAAGTTTTAAACACACTTAGTAAGAAAAGCTTCGATTTCCCAAGAATGTGGTCCACATATCACATGGAAATCAATGGGATTAAAGTCCCATCATCTTTCTTAAACTTTGAGAATCGCTTTAACAAATAAGGATACATATCTTCCTCTCAACAGGGATATACACAACGAAAAATATAGAACATCACTACATCGCCCTCGATTAGCCTAAACCCTATTCATTGGGCGATGATGCTAATCATAGGGTACAATGGTTAGTGAACTTTTAGGGGGATATTAGATGTGTGCAACTGAAAATATTATCTTCTAAAAGCTTATTCAAATGATCTTTATCTTTTGCCAATAAAGCGAGAGATAGTCAAACTACAATCTACTGCCTGGGGTTTTTGCTTTCGTGAAAAGACGCGACCGGTGTCCATGGAAACCAATGAGGAAGAAACCCTAGAAAGGAGCATGAGCATGCATGCACGTCTCTCAGGAAAAAGGAAGGGAAAATCTTATTTGATTTCGCGATCTTATCGCCATCCTCTGCAACTTTTTCTAATGACTTTAGATGCTTTCGAGAAATTTATCGACATCTGGAGGACCTACATTGACCTAAAATTCCCTTGTCCCTTTTCTTTTCTTTTCTTCTTGTGAACCAACAAGTATGCTCCGTAACCACCGCCTGCGGTGCCCAGTTGGATAAGGCTCCCATGATCCTTTGCGAGGAGGGGAGGAGTTCGAATCCCGCTCGCCGCACGGGATCTTAAGTGTGACGTCGGGGTGGTGGGTCCTCCGCTAGCGTCACCCCGGTTCACCTCGCGGCCATCGGCCGTACGGGGTTCCGGGTTACAAAAAAAAAAAAAAAACAAGTATGCTCCGTAGAAGGCAAGATTGATTCCATGTTCCTCGTTCCTGAAATTTTCACTCCACAAATCCTCTGAGACGTGTCAAATGCTGGTCGAATTCTATTTTTCTGTACAAAAAGAAAATGAACTTTTTCCGTACCAGTAAATTTCAATAATTATAGCTAACTGTTAAAAAACCGTTGGTAAATGATATGACCGATATCTCCTTTTCATGTTACTATTAATAATTCGAAATTACCAACTTTTGTTGATGGTGATTTTTAATTACGTTCCCAACTAGTTATTGATGATCAATTCTCATTTAAGTCGTTTTTTTTCGGTGTCCAGTAACTTTTTTTTACTCAAGATTTTTTAGACTTAACGATTCCTTAAAAAATTCACCAACATTAAAAAAGTCCTTATTCTACAGCACAAGGGAATCACCCTAAGTTTAAATATCAAGAGACACCAATTGTGCTAAATCATAGTCTAGACACTTGATTTTTACTTTTTTGATATGACATAGAGAATACTTATTATTTGAAGTACATCCTTTTGATCAAGTCCCTATAGGAATACAAATTATTCGACTATAGTTTCAATTACAAATTAAACCACACTTCAACTCCAAGCAAGAGAAAAAAGGGCACAGGAAAGGACAAATAAATTTGTAATAGGTAGAGTTCAAGAAAAACTTTCAGTATGTCATCTTCTTCAGGAAATCCTGCCATTATTATAGTATACAAATAGGGATGAAATACTAAAGATTAGGGAAATTATAGTGCTCTAGATATAGTATGTCGGTCGAATAGTTCAATGATAAGCTGTTAACTACCTAAGGTTACAATCACTCATAAGGTCACGGCTATAAAAGAAGTGCAATGTTTCCACGACAATGCGAAATTGGAATATTATCTCAATTCAATTGAAAAGGACCCTTCTCTCTCTCTCTCTCCTTCTCTCTAGAATGCAGAACATCCTAAAAGAAAATTAATAGGACGGTGGTACGGTGGTCGGTAGGAATAGACAAAGGCATCTTTCAATGTTTGATGTAACAACTATTGCATTCGAGAGTCGTTTGTTCCCGTAGCTCCCTACCTAAATTACAACCGCAATATTCCCTTGGAGAAGAAGCATTTTGTGGATTGCGTCCACTTAGGTCCCTTTTCCCCGAATTTGCTTTCTTAACATTAAACTAATCAGTAAAATCTAAGTGACAATCGGAATGCAATGAGACCAGAACGGCATCATCTACTCCTATAAACACGATCTATTGGCTAACCTCGTAATCGAATTTCTAAGAGACGCTTTGTGAGTTCGAAAGCTTTCCAAACCATTTCACATAGAATCGGCTTGTACCATGTCAGTTGATCTTAGTCCATAAGACTTGAGTTACTAACTTGAAAGTCATTGAATGCATCAAATCGATTGACCTTCTTCGGTTTGGAAAAAAATGGTCTTGACTCTTAGCGATTCTTCTCTCTGTTTACCGACTCGATTCGATTAAACTCAACCGAGAAAACATGTCCCCTCCATCTTCGTACATTGTTATTGGGTTGATTGCTATGGGAACAAAAATATTTCAACACCCGTAGGACCACGTAAAAGTCGCAAGACCCGTGGAGACGACGAGAGGAGAGCCTGCCTCTTCTTTGGAGTCACATGCATACCCAATTAATGCTCATCCATTCAATTTCGAATAGCCATCTTTTGTCGTTGGCCTTGTCGCCAGAAGTTCAATATACCTCCAAATATTTTTCTATATAGACAAGGGTCCACAAGGAGGACTCAGTAGCAGCCAAGATGGAATTTTTTTTCCCCGCTCATTGAGGAAGCATTTATATAATATACCCCAAGATTTGCTTTGTTCTTTTGTTCCTTATAGAACCTATTTAATTGTACGGTACGCGTAAAAACATATATATGAAAAACCTTGGATTCGTATCATAACTCGGTGCGCGTGGAAGAATATGTTGGTTTGAGCCGTGCTTCATATGTTCCGTTCAATTCAAAACTACACCAAGTTTTGATACCAAAGCGATGAAAAGACGGCGTTTTAAGTCTATTGATTTGAAAGAGATATTCACTGCGTAAATCTTCTTATCAAGATAAGTAAAGAAAATGTAAATTATGGGTACGAAAGAACACGTTAAAAACTAGCATAAGATGAGGAAGAAAAGGAAGGAATGACAAGGTGATGTTACTTCTCTAGCATCTATTCCCACGAGAAATTTCGAGCCGCTTTGATTAGAAAGATAAGACAGCTTTGCTTACTCCCTTCGATGAGGGAAGATCGAGACTAAGAGTATCAATGCATAGCCTCGCAATTGAAAAATCGGTTTAATTCGTGATCCACTAAAGATTTTCGGAAAACCCTCGAAATGTAGGAGCCATGATTCAAGATAATATATCATATAGGACACCTATAGAATCTAAAGCAGACCATACAAGAGCTAGATATTGCAGTTAGATTGCACCATGTTCGATAGAGTCTAGGGCAATTTTTATTGATTGTTCATGAAAAATAAAAAAAAAGGAGTCTATTGATCAGTTAAACGCTTGTCTTGTATGAAGCCAAGATGATTTAAGGGTGACCCTATCGAAGTAAAAAAATGAGATAGATTCATATGACGATTTCAATACAGTAATATTCATCTTCTTTTGTCTGATTATTGAGCTTTGCTTTGCACTAATTAATTGGAGTTGTGATTCGATAAATTAAGATGAGCCTACATGAATCTTCCATTTGTCAAAATTCATGTTAGAGCCAAGATATCATTTTGCAATTAATCAAAGACCTAAAAATATGTAAATCTCAATGAATGGAAGATTTATTTAGAATCATCTTAACATGTCGAGTCTCAACTCGAATTAATTATTGCAAACCAAAACTCAAAAATCCAACAAAAGAGGATGGATCTTACATTTTAGTGCATTGACTTTATCTATTACAGGGACTGAATCTACCTCATTTTTTCCTCAACAGGGTCGCTCTAAAATCATCTCGATTCTATACGAGACAAGTTAATTGGAGTTGAGACTCAATATATTAAGATGATTCTAAATAAATCTTCCATTCATCGAGATTTACGTATTTTTAGGTCTTTTATAACTTGCAAATTCGAAATTAGATGGTGAAATTATATATATATGTGTGTGTGTGTGTGTGTGTATAAAACTTTGAAAATTATTGGATAGAAAAGTGGTCTTTTATTTCAAGCCATACATGGCTAGCAACCACCGCCAATCAACGTCAAGGAAAATGAAAGGAACAGCTAGCGACTTTTTGCATCAAATTGGAAGGTATCATATCAACACACAATGCAATTTCATACATCATGTGCTCGTAGTCCATATCTACAAGAATAAAGTGGAACTTGATGAACCCTAGCTGATCACCTTTTTCATGCGGTCAGCAATGCGACAATGTGGGGGACACAGCATCACAGTGCTGCAGGTTCCCAAGTCCATACATCCTCTGGTTACCATAATAAACTAATTGAATTTCCGAAATATCTCGGTCCGAAGTAAAGGCAAAAGGGACATACGATTCATACTCTTCTACTTTCGTATCTACTCTAAAGTGTCATCCCCTCATACTTTTTTTATATTGTAATTGGTTCTGTCTATCACATAATTTATATAATGAGATCGTATGGATGTTTCTTTTCATAAAATATGCGACATTCTTCATGGATAGAGGAGCTTAAAGCATATATGAATAGGAATGTAAAGCGAACCTTTGAAAGAGAGGTTAATCTTTCTATGCTCTTTAGGGTCTTGTGCTTTTGGAGCCAAGGGGTTTCATTGCTTTATTATGTGAGCTAAGGCATATCTGATAGCTCTGGGTATATCTTGGTTTGCTCAATTTTTTTTTTTTTTTGAGCATCTCAAGGCATTCACTTTTCCCATATATTGAGTGCAACTCATGATCCCTTTTGGGAGGAGAAAGACTGTACGTATTTATTATATATTTTTAAAAAGGCATAAAGTACAAATCATGCAATTATTGATGATAAAGCTTTTATTTTAACCGTCATCTCGTATAATTTAGAACGATAGGAAAATCAAGAGAACTTGTATATTCAATGTTAATCCTTTTATGATATTATAATTCTTCTTTTAATTATTCATTCACCCAAATATATCTTGTCATAATGTTTGACTGTCAGAAGAAAATTGAGAAAAATATATCCATATTGAATCTCATTATGCACCATAATAATCTAACAACAATAATACCTCATTATCAATACTGGAATCTCTGACAAGCACGGAAGCTAGTTAAGTGACTAAGTGTCGAATGCATATGTTATTCATTCAATTGTAATAGCGACGTAAAGCTTTTTTGTATAGTCGATGTTCCGAATACATATCTTATACTCGGCAAAGTGCATTATTTTGTGCCGGCTTTGGCTTAAATATTTGGGGTAGCAAGGCAATTTGGAAGATTATATCCTCCCCATTCTATGAAAAGACTACGGAGGATATGATAAGAATGAAGTTTAGTTCTAGCAACCCAATGGTTACTAAGAACGCAGAATTTCGAGAAAAGCAAACTAGGCAGAGCACAGCTTATCCTAAGATACATATGCTTTAATTAATCCGACCTACTCTATCTAATCACTCTATTAAGTATCTAGCTTATGCTAATTGGCCCCATCGGCCCCCGACAGACAGGAGTGTGCCTCACCACATCTTGTTGCTTGATGCTGTCCCTTTTTGTTTTTAAGTCGTGATACTTGCCCAGATATTTTGACGAAACCCTTTTGTTGAGTGACCATCTTGGAGTTCTGAATTATTGTTTAGCCAACGAAATAAAAATAAAATAAAAAATCCTATATTTTAATTAGCAATATCAAATTTCTACCTATATATACAAAGATAAACCAAAATGGAATACGATTAATTTTCAAATATCGATGATTCCCTTGAACATGACACCCAAATTAGAGAATAAACATAAGATCACCATGATTTTCTTTTTGGTATACGTGGCTCCATGACCCTGATAACCGGGGAAGATGATTTCACTACTGGTGGACATCCTCCCCTAACTTCACATGTCCTTTACTGTTTCATGCGAAAACCAAAGTTGGGTGCATCATCATCGTCTTTCCATATTTATCTGTCCTCTTTTGCTTTTGCCAAATTATTTTTTTCTTCCTTATAATAAGGTCTTAAGGAATTGTTGGGTCCACGGAATGTCCGCTGGAGGGGGCAAAGGAAATGCAAGAGCTAATTTATTGAAATCTTGACGTCGTCCCCACCCCGAAAGGCCGTCATCATCTCCTTTCATTACAGCAAGGTTTTCATCGGTACTATTCTAGCGATTGATCATGCGTGTCTGCACTGGAAAAGCGAAGGACCTAGATCCGGAAATCAATAAGGTCGGCACTAATCGTTTGGAGATACTGCAGACACGAGCTAGACAGGTCCCAGCATCCACGTCCATCCGCTCCCATTGCAAATTTACTATTACACACGATGATTTTGCTGCAAGAGACATCAATGTTGAGACAGACAACTTCAGAATTATTCGCATGTAATATTCTAAACGCCAAAAAGGGTTTGCGTTCATAACTGCACATAAGTGATCTCAGACACAAATTTTGAAAGAGAAAATATAAATGTGTGTATTTTTCGAACGATGTAATAATTAAATATAATTTTGTGAAAGACGGAAAATGGGAAATTTTAATATATTTCGCATCAGCCTATTTTAATATTGAGAGATACAGGAAACTAGCAGAATTATTCTAATTATCTCTTATATAGGAAAATATCCTAGAGAATTATCCTAATTATCTCTAACATGCTCCTCTTGAGTTTAGATAAAAATAAAAATGAAAAAAAATGCCTACTACATATTTTAGGATCTGGCTTGTCTGGAAGTAGTGAATCTGGTGGTAGTATTAGTTCTTTGTTATGAGCAGAGGTAAAATAGCAAGCGATTGATACGACTTGACTTCACTGACTAAAACAGTAACTAGATAGACGGGACTGACACAAATGGCGTCGTAATAGTGAGCGGCTAATGTGGCTAACTTTTCTTTCAATTACTACTGGCATCGTAATGACCAAGTTGAGAATTGGATGGAAATAGCAAGTAGCTGATGCTGCTAGGTTTGTTGATAAAATAGTAATGTTGGCTATTGAATGAGATGAACAATGTTTTAATCAACTTGACTAGCGAATATTAGGATTTACTGGAAAAGAAATGACAAGAAGAAATATTAGCTCCGGCAATGCACTTGGATGTGCACCCGGATACTTTGGGATCGACTAACTTTGGTACCAAATTAAATATAATAATGTGAAAGAGAGAAAATAGGGAATTTTCAATGTATTTCGACGGAATTACTCCAAGATACAATGTCTTCTGCAGTAAGAAATAAATCGATTCAAGCACTTTAAATATTCCCCTGCGTGACCTAATGCTTTGTCGAGAAAAGAGGGGGATGATAGGCATAGCCATCACTCAGCCGAAGAGACAGACAAAGCAAATCCGACCTGTTAACATTTGTTTTCTTATTTCGTTTTTTCCCATAAAGTGATGCCTGCAGAATCCTGCCATAAATCTTCCACAGTAAGAGAGAGATAGAGAGAGAGAGAGAGCAGAGACACCCTTATGTTATGTAAAGAAGAATGTAGAATGATCACAACTACAAATTACATATTACACACGCTTCACTAAGCATAGACCATAGAGCAAACCTCAAGAGAAAAACCTCCACCACTAAACATATATAGCCCCACCTCCTCTCTTCCAGTGCCAACCACTCCCGTTCGGTATGGATAGTCACGTCACCGTCAAGGAAGCCGTTTTGATCATCCCGTCCGAGCCCACTCCGTTCAAGATCCTCGCCCTCTCGGCCCTCGATTCGCAGCTCTTCCTCGGCTTCAACATCGAGTACCTCCTCCTCTACAAGCCCCGCCCCGGGTGGTCCGATCGCGGCCACGTGACGGCCCGCTTGAAGGCCGCCCTCGCCGGAGCCCTGGTCCCGTATTATCCGCTCGCCGGCAGGGTCGAGGCCAGCCCGGACGGCTCGAGGCTCGAGGTGGTGTGTCGGGCGCAAGGCGCGCTTTTCATCGAGGCCGTGGCCGACAACATCTTGATGGGCGACCTCGAGCGGCCCCCGAAGCACGTGACGGAGTGGCGGGGCCTCCTGTCGCTCCACTTGGCCGACTTGCTCAAGGAGGCCCCGCCGCTCGTCGTCCAGCTGACGTGGCTCGGGGACGGCGCCGCCGCGCTGGCCGTCGGCATCAAGCACTGCCTGTGCGACGGCATCGGGAGCGCCGAGTTCCTCAACTCCTTTGCCGAGTTGGCCAAGCTCGGAGGAGGACTCGCCGCCCTCAAGCTCAAGGCCAAGACCGTCTGGGATCGCCACCTCATGGACCCGCCTATGCCGCTGCGTCTCCCTTGCGGCGGCGTGCACGGCTCGGGAGCGCAAACTCACCCCGAGTTCAGCCGAGTTCCCGACCTCTGCAGCTTCACATCTCGCTTCGTCAACGAAAGGCTCGTCCCGACCTCGATCACCTTCAACGGGGCCTCCGTCGACGAGCTCAAGAGGCTCGCCTCGTCCGCGTGTCGACTCGGCGACTCAGCATTCACGTCGTTCGATGTCGTCACGGCTCATATTTGGAGAAGCTGGGCAAGATCGCTAGACCTGCCTCCGAATCAGACGCTAAAGCTTCTCTTCAGCGTGAACGTTCGGAGCCGAGTCAAGCCGAGCCTCCCGAGTGGGTACTACGGCAACGCGTTCGTTCTCGCGTGCTCGCAGGCCAGCGCCAAAGACGTCACGGAGAAGGGTCTTGGGTTCGCGGCGACGCTGGTGAAGAGAGCGAAGGACAGAGTCGACGACGAGTACGTGAGGACGGTGGTGGAGACGGTGAGCGAGTCGACGGCGTGTCCTGACTCGGTGGGGGTCCTCATAGTGTCGCAGTGGTCGAGGCTCGGACTGGATAGGGTTGACTTCGGGATGGGGAGGCCGGTCGGCTTGGGGCCCGTCTGCTGCGACCGGTACTGCTTGCTCCTCCCGGTGCACGACCGGAGCGACGCCGTGAAGGCGGTGGTGGCGCTCCCCGCCAGCGCCGCCGACAGATATGAGTGCTTGGTCAAGAGCCCATGCACGTGAACGCACGGTGCCGTCCCGGCCCAGCTAGTTGACTTTTCAAACATCAGGCTAACACGAATTACATCTTTCTAAACCTTACGAGAACATTGTCGGCACAGAAAAGCTTCTCAGACTCAAAACAGTTTTTATGTGTTAAATGTCGATCCTCAATCTCAGTAACTTCCGATCAATTTGTCAATAGACACGCATATGGCGATTGAGGCCATTTCTATATAATCTATATATTGAGCCAATTCGTTATTTTCTGTTACAATGGTTAATGCCATATACAATTCAACGGAATTAATTACCTAATAAAGGGGCTGAAATATCATACGACTTTGTCGACGTGATCAAATGGGCATATTTAAATGTTGAAATGCTATTGTTTCATGGTGTCGCTCTGTGGAAGATGACACGGGAAATTCCTTCCCTTCGATTTGGATCCAAAAGGGACGAGCTCTTTTGCTCTTTTATCTTTTGGAGGAATGTGGTGGTCACCCTCCAACGACATGGCTGTCTTTTAGCCCTTTACCAACCCCTTTTTATCGAGGGACGTGGAATCCACAAACGCGGATTGATCTTCGATTGATCGATGATGGTGTAAGCATATCCGAGAATCGAACCCTTCAGACATGTCGAAGCCTTAAAAATTTGGAAATGCGCCGTCCTTAAAATGGTCAGCAGTTGTCCAACGTCAAACACCAGGAATGCGACATTGCTCGGGCAATACAGCTTTCTGCTATATGCTATGGCGTTGATCTATTGGAGAAAAAGGGCATCTTAGATTCGGCCATGATCTTCCAACGATTGTTTATTTACAAGGTCAAAGCATATCGATTGGACAAGAGTGGTTGCATTGCTCGGTGATGACGGTCGTGGCAGATGATTCATGCACTTGCTGGCAAAGTCCTGCCTTGACATGTCTTATATATTAACAAATCTATTTCTATATACGACAAAGAGAGAGAGAGAGAGAGAGTTCTGATTAGGAGGAATAGCTGTTCGTGCATCTCCTAGTCTGAATCGCAATGCCCTAATGTCTAATTAGATCGAGATTCTGATTCCCAAAAGTTGACCACGACTCTCCCCATTAGAGAAAGAGATTTCCCAAAAGTCAACGGCCATTAGTTGTCTGAAGAGTTTGACTCCGACTTCGGCCTGGGCCTCGGGCCTTTGAGAACTTATTTCGCGTGGATTTAAGCCCATGTCCGTATAGAATCGTGAATAATTCTTAGGTTAAAGTTCCTATCGAATAATGTGGTACCGGCGGTATTTATTTATCGGTTCAAATCATTAAGGTTTAGAATTGCTTTTATGCTTAATCTGTAGACGATCATACTATCACAATAGAGTAGAAGAGACGCGTGCATACTTACCTGTATGATAGGGTAAAGAAATATCTTCATCGAATAACACTAAAGTGATCTCATCTTCTTAAGAATGAGTCGGACATACAACAATTTAGACATTATACATCAAATCAAGATGCTCGAGATCTCAAATTGGATTTCTACTTAATAATTTATTTCGAGCCTGTTACTATAACTTAGATCAAATAAGCAACAGGGCCGTGGTTATATTCATCAATGGCAACTTGAGTCGGTCCACAATCAAAGGATAAACAAGAATAATAGATGTAAGAAGAATGTCAATAATTTCTTCTTCTTCTTTTTTTCTCTTTAGGCCATAATGGATCTGTTCCCACCGTACATAGTAAGCGATTGTTTCGTGATTATTCTGCCTACTGCCTACCTTGAAGTTTTGATAACGTGGTTTTGTGATCACGGGATTGTCTTTTTCTTTTGGCCCAATACTACGAAATGAAATATAATAGTAAATCGAGTACCCACACATACATTTAACCTAAGATATATAAAGAAGAAAAGATGTTAGAGGAAGTTAATATAGTTTAA
Source organism: Eucalyptus guilfoylei (assembly GCA_016097605.1). Classification (NCBI taxonomy): domain Eukaryota; kingdom Viridiplantae; phylum Streptophyta; class Magnoliopsida; order Myrtales; family Myrtaceae; genus Eucalyptus; species Eucalyptus guilfoylei. Next base: position 1,731,122 of record CM027869.1, read on the forward strand.
TGATATGGGAGATGTGGCTCCCCTTTAACCCGGCACGTCTCCCCCAACTAGTTTTTTTGTATTGCAAAATACAAAAAGGAGGACAAATTAAAGAAAGAGATGCTCACATAAATAACAGTATCTCTCGTCAACTTGTGGATGGCTCTCTCTCGCTCTGTAAAAGTTGCTCTAGTGGTGCGAATTTGCTGCATGCATTGGGAGTTTGCGAGTTCCGAGGAGCAGGCTGCTTGTCCTCAGCTTTTCATCCCCACTTTTAAAGTGCCATCATCACTCTTGCAAAAAGCAATTGATACTGAAATAATATAGCAAGTTATACCCAGTCTCGGATAATCCCAAATAATATTATGAAAAATTTAAATTAATATATTCATTAAATCCAAAATTAATATATTTATAATAAATTTATATTTTATTAATATTAGGAAAAAATTAAATCAATATACTTATGATAAATAGATGGCAAAACCCCAAACTAATATATCTATCAATTATCATGTGTTTTTTTTTAACTAAACGATTCGACAATAAAATTTAATGAAAATCAATATAAGGTAAATTTATCATAAGTGTACTAATTTAAGATTTTTAGTTATAATTTTTAGCATAAATTTATCTTACTTATATCAGTTTAGTGTTTTTGGTAGTATTAACCTTCCAATTTTTCCATTGTATAGTTACTTGAAGTCGACAAACAAATTAATTACTAGATGCTTGAAGAGCCTCGCTAAGACGTCGATCCTCTACGGGCACAGTGCTCTCCTTAGCAACTCGAACGAACTCACTAATTGATAATAATCCCATTTTTTCACAATTTACATATACAATGATATTTTTCAAGTAATGTTAGAACATAGCGAATAAGTTCTAGCGCATTCAACATATAAAAATTGTTCAAAAGTCTTAAACATATTCATTTTTACCAATTTAGTTATAGATTTTTTAATTTTACTAATTGAATTTTAAATATTTTTCACTTTTTGTCATCCGAACAATTTTAGCAGGAATTCGTTGATATGGATGTCAATTATTCTATATAACACGATTGGCGCTAATGTATACATGTTCAATAATATTTATATTTTTTTTTGCACTTTTGATTCTATTTTCCTTTTTTCCTTGATTGTGGCATGGCTAGCCGCATGGGAGCCCTCACCTAGTCAAGGCAAGTCCTTCACGGCCAGCACAAAAAAAATAAAAATAAATAAATAACTTAAAAATATTAAAAATATTATTAAAAATTATTCATGTTAATGTCCGTTGTACTACATAAGATAATCAGCGTCCACGTCAATAAATTCTGATCAAAATTAATTGCATTGATTCAATTAGCCAAAAAAAGAAAAAAGATTCACGGCTTAATTGATAAAATTGAATAATTTAAAAATAAATTGATAAGAGTAGAATAGATTTACGAATTTCTGAATAATTTGCCCATTCAAGGGAATCATCGGCATGTAGGACAAACCTTCTTTTCTGTCTCCAGCTGCTGTTTGCGCAGTTGTGCGAGGACAAGAGACCCTTTGGATCCTCGAAAGGCCAGCCACTGCAAACGCAGCCGCCGAAAAAGGAAAAGGGACGTATTTTGGCTGTCACCGCCTTTTGTGTGTGTGGGCGTTTAGATAATTCAGTTTGGGCATTATCGTTTAATGCTCTTGTAATAAATTCGATCATGTGCGATGGACTTGCGATGACTTCTTTTAAACTTTTCGGACTTTAATAGGATAAATTATATAAAAAATCTTAAATTTATTATATTTTTGTTAATTTAATTTTAAAAATTTTAATTATACTAATTGAATCCTTTTAAGTTAACTTGGCTACAATTTAGACAGAAAATCGCTAACATGGTTGACAATCGTCCTATATTGTACAGTAAATATTGACATGAAATATTTTTCAAATACTTTTAAATATTTTTTAATTTTTTTTTTAACAACTCTAGCTAGCAAGGTCACATGCCAGCCAACGATCCTCACCCAGATCCAAGCAAGGGCCTCTGTCTAGTAAGGGCGTTATGGCCCTTGCCTGGATCTTGGCGAGGGCATTGAGGCCTTCATCTGTGGTCGATAAAGGTCGTGATGCCCTCACTTAGCCCAGACGAGAGTCGCTGGCCCTTGCCTATGGTAGCCATGCTAAGCTTGCAAGCTTGCCAAAAAGTTGTAGAAAAAAATGAATAATAAATACTAAAAAATATTAAAATATTACTCAAAATTGTCAAAATTAGCGCTAGATATAGTTGTGCCACGTAAGATGATTGACATTCATGTTAATGATTTCCTATTAAAATTGATTATATAGTTTCAATTGATAAAATGTAAAAATGTTTATAACTCAATTTACACAATCAAAAAATTTAAGATTGAGTTAGCAAAAATGCAATAGATTTAGGACTTTTGGGATAATATTCCTGACTTTCATGTGATGCACATGAGTGATTATGCACGCATTTGATATCAAAAAGGACATTCGATAGGTTTGTTTTTCGCTAAGTGAATAAAGATGGTATCGGTGATGTGTGGTGAGGGCCGGAGGAATTACTAAAAAAGTCATAAACCTTTTGTAGTTGTGCCAATTCAGTCATAAACTTATTTTTTTGACCAATTGAGTCCTAAACTTTTTATAATAGCATTAGTTTAGTCCTTCTGGCCAAAATTGCCGCCGATCGGCGTTGGCGACAAATTTTTTAATAATATTTTATTTTTTGAATTATTTTTTGAATTTTTTAAATCTTTTTTACCTTTTTTCTCTCTCTCTCTCTCTCTCTCTCTCTATTTTTTTTTTCCTTCCCTCCCTCCTCCTCCCTCCTTCTTCCTTTGCCTCTGGCGATCAACCAACCCTCACCGGTTGCCGGATTGAGGCGGTCGGGCGAGCTTGCCTCACAGTTATTGGGCGAGGGCGAGCTCACCTAGCCATTGGCGGGGTGAGCCCCCGCCGGATCTGGCGAGAGCTTGCCTCTCATCGAGCCCTCCCCATATCTGGCGAGGGGGGCCTCGTCGTCGCTCGATCTGGCAAGGCGAGCCCTTGCTAGATTCGGTGGGGGCTCACCCCGCCAATGGCTCGCCCAATGAAGGCATGGTGAGCTCACCCAACGATGGTGAGGCGAGCTCACCCAGCCACCTTAGTCCGGCGATCGACGAGGGCTAGCCAGTCGCCGGAGCCAAAGGAAGGAGGGAAGAGGAGGGAGGAAAAAAAGAAGAAGAAAAAAGGTAGAAAATTAATAAAATAATTTAAAAAATTTGAGGCTGGCATCGGCCAGTGGTCATGTCAGCGCCGGTCGGCCAATTTTGGACGAAAGGACTGAACTGGCACAATTGTAAAAGGTTTAGGACTTAATTAGCTAAAAAAATAAGTTTATAATCGAATTAGCACAATTGCAAAATGTTTAGGACTTTTTTGGTAATTCTCCCGGTGAGGGCCTAATGATTTCGCTTAGGGAAATCATCAAGGGAGATTGACATGGGACGTGTAATCTCCAAGGTTGCGACTTAATCATCTTAGAGGCTTAAATAATTTTATTTCCTTTTGACCTTTAAGTTAACACTAACGAGTTACAAATAATCATTAAGGGAGATTGACGTGGATCATATTGATCGTTCCGCCTTGCATCACGTATCCGACGCGGGTCTTCTTCCCATAGGGCTTTCACATGTGAACCTCAATAGACATATTTTAATCGATATATATATATATATATAGCTCGTAATCTCTCATCAAATATATTTTTAAGCCAATGACTTTCCCTTTTCATATAGTGGGTTGTGTCTCAAGATGTTATTTATCGAGTAAAAAAAAAGAACATAAACAGTAAATCTTTAAATACGACAATTACATGAACCGAAGGATCCGAACTCTATGATGTTTGGATTTGGATGCATGATGAAGAAGAAGAAGAAGATAAGCATGCATGCCATACAATTGCGAAATTTTTTTGCCGTCTAACTTATAATTCTAAAACTTGCAAATACGTGGGAATCTAAATCTATGAGCTATGGTTGGGAAACCATGGCATTATTCTTTTTTTTTTTTTTTTTTCTTTTATATAGCTTTATCAATTTTATTTTTGGGTAAGGTGAGCCGATGCAATTGCATTCCCAACGAAGGAAAAATAGAAAACTTTATCCGGTCCAATTGCGGCGCCCGCCAAAAAGGAAAGATGATTCCTGACTTGTTCTGCCTTTGACCAACACCCGAAAGCGCGTCCGACCATACATGTCCTCTCGCTCGAGATTATATTCCTTCACATCGTATCCCATACACATGCGATGCACTCTAGATTTCTTTCTATTTTATCAATTTTCTTACTAATTGCTCGAATTTCGGTTTGCATTTTACGAGATCGCTCTTGTGGCTTTTCCACTCAAGTTGGGTTTTGCATCTTATGTATCTATCGTGTGAATTTTCATGATTTGAAATGTCTGTTCACTTGTTTGCTCAATGTCTCGTCAATCAGCAATAAAATCTTCTAATGATTCTATAGTTGCAGGACCGATTACATATACATGAAGTATAGTAACGTTAACAAAACCCAATTAGTCAACTCAATCTACTTATTCATAAAATTGCGACGCATCATGAAAATTGAATTTAGCAACCGATAGTTCCCTTCCAAATTGAAATGAGTTCTTTTAAAATCTAACACAAATGGCCTCACCGCAGGATCCGTGTGTTGTGTAAGCTTTGGCAGAGAATTGTGTGTATTACATGTTGATGAAGGGATATTGTTCTCGATTGATTTAAGTCAGGAAGCACTGACATTCTCCGGAAGTTTTCATATCATGTTAGATACTTCAACATGTGTCCAACATTCGCTTAATAGGTGTTGGAAAAATTTGACACCTGATTAACTCTCCCGACACTCCAGCACGTGAGTCAGGAATTCTGACATGCAAGTTCGGAATTTCAACACATCATTTTGACATGCGCGGGGTCAATTTTAAAAATTTCCAATAGATGGAGAGTCAAAATATAAATATATAAAAATAATAAAAATAATAAATGGGGAAAGAAGAAAAATCTAGTTTCCTCTTTTCTTCTAATTCTCACTTTCCATGACACGATTCACCCCCTAAGTTTTTTTTTTTTTCTCTTCTCTTTCGACACGCTATGACACACGGTCCCGAATGTTGATTGTTTATTTTTTTCTCTAAACTTTATGGATTATTGGAATGGAGTTGATCCAATAAATAATATTAACAAATGGTGAATTAATGTTTTAGGTGTAAATTCATTCTAGACTCTTTTTATTTATTTGTAAATTTGAATCAAATTAATTTGATTAAAGTAATCATAAAAATAATAATTTATTACATATAAAAATATATATTTAATATACAATGTAACCCAATATATCGGAATTCTTTATTTTTTGATAAAATTATTGGCATATTGTGTTGCGTATCACGTGTCGATATTGATACTACTTAGGATTTGAGTCGAGTTCAGGCATGCAACAAAGGGAAAAATAAACAAAGATTGGGCGTGCACAAAAATTGCTCCTCGAAATTGATTTAACTTTTCATTCAATCTTTTCGGCTAGCACCACTGCAAATGGTAGTTGAAAGTTGAAACCCTTCTTTGCCTCGGGAAGATGCAATGCAAAGTTATCATTGAATACCCTAGCTGGATTGATATTCTTTTTTTCATTGGAAGATGAACAAAATTTTAAAAGGAATTTTTCGATGGTAACAGCCTGTGTAATCTTTTTATTATTATTTTTATTTTTTGGGTATGAAATTTTTTTATTTTATTAGTTATAATATGAAAAATCGATCAACTATAAAAATCAATTGTAATGGATGTTAGTTGTGTTAAAAAAAGAGTACACAGGTCATGTAAATCGAATTTCTCTCACCGATGGTATTTATATGATTATTCTATTCAAAACTAAGGGACCTATGACACTTGTGTAGGTATATAAATAAAAATTACAAATCCTAAACCTATTGCATCAATATCAATTCGGTTTTAAAACCTTTAATTGAACCAATTTAATTATAATCTTTTTCAAAATTTACTTGTTGAGTCAATCAGGCCAATTCAGGTCGGAAATTGTTAATATAGACGTTAAATGACCTACATGACATGGCCGACACTGATATGGATTTTTTATAATTTATTAAATAAATTTCTATTTCTTTTTTCTTTTCTGACTTAAGCCAGTGGCTAACAAGCAAACAAGCAGGCGAGGTCTCCCTTGAGCTTAAACCTTGCCTAGGCCAAAGCAGCCTTACTGATGCTTACCCTTGCCTAGTTGAGGCACCCAAGCAAGGTCGAACTCTCACTTGTGGTGGCGAGGCCAACCCTCCCTCAAGCGAGGTCAATCCATGTTGCCCATACCTATGTTGGCCACCAGCATAGACAATGGAAGAAAAAAAATTATTAAAAAAAATACATTAGAGTTGGTCGTGTGACATAGGACAACCAACATCAAAGTCGACATTTCTACCATATATTGACCGGATGGACTCAATTGTCAAAAATTGAAAATGTTTAGGATTGAATTTATGTAATTGAAAAGTTTATAACTGAATTGGTACCAATGTAATATGTCTATCACTTTTTTGGTACTTTTCCCAAGAATGAAGGGCGGCTATAAGAATCATGTTTTCTGTTTTAAGTTTAGGATGAGCTTGTTCCAAATAATCTTATAATTTATGGTTACAAATATGAACATCACCTACGTTTATTATTAGTAAAATCTGTACTTGGTGATGTTCATATTCCTAAACCATCAAAAAATCTAATTGGAGGAAATTTTTCTCCAACCAAGGATGAAGTAAAAAACCACACCGTAAAAGATTAATTTTGAATACGACCCGTCTAATCAGTTCATTTCCATTAATTTGGATAGTTGCATAATTTTCCAAACTATAAGAACATATCACTGATGATGGAGGTGGGTCTTAACAAATGAGTCTTGAAATGCATTATTCATAAGTAAGCATTTGAAATGCATTTAGTTATCATGAATCGTAAAGGGGATAATATAGATTCAAATTGTGGTCAACGTTAGGGTCAATGGCATTTGTTAAACGTAGTTAAACAGAAAAAATGTGACGATTTTCAAAGCATGCTCGACAAAGACAATGCCGATTTCCAAGCTTTGATGACATCTTCCAGTAAATAAGTCGCATCAGTAGAAACTATACTATATTCGTATTTGATTAGTTAAAAATCATTTCAAATTATTCATGCATCAGTTCATTAGTACCGAGCGGACGAATGCCGTAGAACTATTGCTAAGTATGCTTAACAAGACTCGATTTCCAAATTATCGATCATAAATAAAACCGAAAAATTTTACCACTAGTCTGTAATTTCTTCTTTGCTCCCCTTGCTTGAAAATATGCAGGAGGATAAATAAATATTGGAGGGCTTGCAAATTGTAAAACCTGCAAGAAATGAAGATCGACGGACCATGATTCTTAAGGAACTTCTATACTTATCTATTGATAATGTGATTAGTTCAGCTTAAGCAAACTAGGTTTGCCTATTCTCCACCAAATTAAGCAAAAGATTATACCACGAGGCATAGAGAATGCTCCAAGTTCTTAGGTCGGGAAAAATGGCCGAATTTGGAGATCATCCATCAATGCGAAACCTTCAGCATTCATTTGCATACTAATGGAAGTTCATCCCAACCAAGCATGTATATACCGAACTTTAAAAGAAAAAATATTCTTCGTCACATTGTAAATGTTAAAATTAACTCTAACAGGCAACTCACAAATCACATCCGCATTAATTTAGGAAAAAGATTGTCTATCCATCATTTCACTGGTTAATCTCGCAGAAGCATATGTAAACAGCCAAGCTCAAATAGCAAAAATGACATGAAACCCAAACATGATATGAAACCAGAAGGACAAGGCAGAATTTAATTTGAACTAAAGGAAGCAAAACTCCAAGGAGAGATCTGCAGCATTATTACAGAGATGCAAAAGCCAAATAAAAAATCTAAAGAATGAAAACTATAGATATTTTTCCCGAATAAATTATGGAAAAATCAACAACAGAGGGAGAACCTCAAATAACATTTTCCTCGACACGGGTTTGATCCCACGAAAAAAGAAAAAAAAGAAAAAAAAGAAGAAGCTTACTCCCAGTACCTTCAACTGATCTAAATTCAAATAGCACTCACGTCTTCACTAAAAATTATAATCTAGAGAAAATGCGGAATCTCCTTACCTGATCGAGACCCCAAGTGCTTAAATCTAACAGATCTTGAAATCTCCGAAAGGCCTCTCTACCATAACCTACTTAAAATGGGTAAATCCCAAGAATACATAGAAGATCAAAATAAAACATGCAGGGGCAACTCATTGCAGATCATCCTCCTCTTTTCTCCTTTCTCTGTTCTTAAATTCATATCGCGAATCTCGATCTCCCTCGTCCTTTGCTGCTATATGGCTGGAGAGTTCCGCCGCTGGGTGCAAATGCACTTGAACCCGCAAAAGCAAGCCCACTGCCGACCTCGAAAGCACCGGCATGCAACTATCTTGATGAACTCCAGAGGAGCACTTCAGCGTGTTCCTGCTTTGTTCAATACATATATCATGCATCTAGTATAATCCGATCGCAACGCTGTTTCCTCAAAAATCCAACGAGAAAGGGTCTCCGTAGTCCCAAATCCCATGATGAAAGTAATCATCCTCGTTCCCCAGCGGCCACATCGCTGGCGAACCCTGCCCCACCTCGGCAACGGTCGTCTCTGGAGGCACCGGTGGGGCTGCCTCCGCCTCCGAGGCCAAGGAAAGGCTCGCGCCCACCGACCCCACAAGCGCGTTGATGTCGTCATAGCTGTAATTCAAGGGATCCAGCTGATGATGCGGCTGCTGCTGATGACGATCTTGATCTTCTCGTAGAAGTTGTTCTTGGTGTCCATAGTTAGGGTTTCCATCCGAGGCGGTGGTCGTCGCCATGGTTGGGATATTCTCGCTCCCGTCGGGCCGCGCACACAGATACTGCTCTGGAGGATGTTGTACGACCTGAGGATGAAAATTATGTTGATTCGGAACCTGAAGATTCTGTAGTACGATGTTGCTCGGGCACTGTACGGACGGGACAACGACGCTGTTGCTATTAATTGCACCGTACACTCCGTAGGGGACCGAACAGAACGGCGCAGGGGAAGAAGAAGAAGATGAAGGAGGAAAGGTGAACGCGTAGCCTGAGGGACGTGGAAGCAGAGGCCGGAGATTTTGGGTGGACGACGACGAGGAGGTCGAGGAGGAGGAAGAGCCGCGAGAGGAGGTGGTGGAGGAGGAGCAGGAAGGCTGGAGGTTAAGCTGAGCCCTAGAGCCGTAGAGGATGAGGGCGGCGCGGTCGTAGGCGCGGGCGGCGTCCTCGGCGGTGGCGAAGGTGCCGAGCCACTTGCGGGTCCGCTTCCGGGGCTCACGGATCTCGGCCACCCACTTGCCCCAGCTCCGCTGCCGCACCCCTCTGTAACGGAACTTGTTGTTGTCGGGGCCTCCTTTGCCCTTGCACTTCCTGGTGCTGCTGTTGCTGGTGGTGCTAGAGGAGGAGTTGTCGCTGGTGGTGGTGGTGGAGACGGTAGTGGTGGGGTTTTCTTGGGTTGTGGTGGTGGTGGTGGTGGTGGTGGTTGGAGAGTGAGTGATGTTGTCCATTATCGAAAACCGATACTGCTATATTTAAGAGAGAGAGAGAGAGAGAGAGAGAGAGAGAGAAACCACCTCGGAGAGTGTTGGGGGTGTGGTGGAGGGAGGAGTCTGATGGGGTTGGGTTTGAATGTCACCTCTGCTAATGGTGGACTAGGGCGGTGAATCCATTTATGTATACTTTGGACCAGCAAACACATGCACAAGCGACGCAGAGAGATTGCTGCGCTGTTAAGGAACAGACCTATTACCAGATCTATACAAGAAGGTATACTCCCCTTTTTTTCCCTTTTATTTTCTGGGCTATTGATTTTAGTTCACATGCTCTTTTCTTTTTCTCAGGCTCTTTTCTTTTTCTCTGCAGACTGATGGATGGTTTTTGTTGGTTTGCTTCCCGGAGAATTCCTAGAGAAGAGAAAAAATCCTGCCAAGTGCTAACCCTAGCTCTGTCCAATACAACAACCATTGTCTTTTCAGATTCCGAATCATCAGAGTTTATAAACAGCAGATTTTTATCGATATTTAATGTATATTATATCTAATCTTAGCATAATACTCAGATTAGGACCTTAAAGACATATAGACTGAGACAGGATTTTCTCAGAGAGTGTTACAATACCTCCAACATAAGGCATATCCATCTGACTGCGGAGACATATATAGATTCCAAGGGGCCTCATCGACTGCAGGGGAGGCTGTGTTTGTTGAAGACCCGATGAGCCATTTGTATATATATATATACTTCTTTTCTGTAGCCATTTACATGAAATTACTTCAGTGTGAAGTTAGAAAATCCTCAGAACTGAGCAATCCTCGGCCTGCAGCAGTGGCTGCAAAATCGCTAGGGTTCAGTAAACAAACGGAACTTTGTCAAGATTTTCATCACATGAGCTTCCTCGTTGTAGGAGCCAAAAGAGAAAAATATTTTCGCTGAGTGAAGCTTGAAATATCACTGATAGGTGACTTCAATTCTCAGCATTTAAATGTTAAATTATGAGCCAACCGACCTAAGTTCTGAAATGGGTTAAGGTCAATTTATGTAGTTTATAATTTGCGCCGGGCAGAGAAACAAGTTACATTTTAGATTTTGCGTGATATAATTGAAGTAGGTCACGTGTTCGAGTTTTCAATTCCCTCAATGACCGAAGCTCTCTCCGTAATCTATTCAGCATATTGAAGGCTTAAATCTAATGCATCTTGCATTGTAAATGAAATTGTAGGAGCCATCACTCATTAGTCAGTTGCGTGGGAGATGTATTTTAAAATCTTCTATTAGGCTATGCCCTTTTGATCTTAGCCAAGAAGGCGAGAAAAGGTCTATATGTCATGTTATAAAACATGCTTAGTTAATTTCTATTCATGTCTATAATGGTTCCGACCCAAGAATAAGTGCTCGAACTAGACCATTTTGTCAATGTTAGTAAGACGGATTCATAATAAAAAAATTTATAGGTCAGATAGTTTTTCATTTTTCTTTAAATAAGGAAAATGAGGACGCATGTGTAAAAAGAAAAAAAGAGTTAAAGTTGTAAGCAACACCGCCAATATTTGGGACACTTGCCAGGCTTTTAAGCGCAATCTATGAACTTAGCTACCTGTTTGCACCAAAAAATGTCCAATTACTTGAAGAATTGACAAAATGATGGAATCGATAAAGTGGAGTTGATGATCTCGGATGCAACCATCAAGATACTTAATCGGAGAAACTGTCAACGTAATAAAATTTACTTAACGATAACCATTCATAACCTCTATTCATTATCTCCTTTTTTGACTTCTTTTTATAACTTATTGTTATCGCCAAGTATCATAACCATTAGGAAGTTATTTATTCATGTTAACCATTTATAACCTCCGTTGATAACCGTTAATTGTAAATTTTATGTACCTAGTTGTATTCTTCAGAGATCCCTACAAAATCAAACCAAATGTTATTTTTCAATTATCTTTATTTTTACTGCATTGTACTTTAAATTTCCTTAGTTGTAGCCTCAGATTTGTGTCGTTGATTATTCTAGCGTGTTTATTCTAACGCTCTATGTCGTCGATTAAATTATGACATAATATCTTTATTTTCTCAAGTTGTGTCATCAATTAAATTTCAACATAGTTCATACACATGTATTGTTGTGAAAGTGGTTATATTTTTAAGTTTTGTCATTGATTAAATTCCAGCACGATTTGTACGTACAATTCAGCTCGAAGTTCGAACTAATAGTTTGTAGTTATTTTTTGTTTACCTGGATATTTTTTGTCTCAAATCGCCATAAAACCTATCTCCTCTAATTAAAAGTCAAAGAATAACTTTATGTGAAAGATAGTTTTTCGCACGAGAAAATCTGGCAAAACACTACCTAAATTATTAATCCAAAGTGTGTGTAAATAAGATAGACTTTCTTGGCCTAAAAAGTTACCAAAACTAGAAGAATATTACTTTTTTCACAGGAAAAGAAAAACTAACGATTTATATCTATGTGCAATGATGTTTTAATCTCATGTTTCTGTATAATTGCTCTAACACCGATAATGTTGAATGAAAGTGCTTTACATGTAATACCCCTTATTAAGGAGCATATACAGGTGCATCCAGCTGTTTAAATGGTCATAAGTCTACGGACAAAGGTAACTATGGTGACTTAACTTTTTCTTATTCATTAAACAGATGCCCGTTAAAATGAAGAGAGAATCACAATTCAATTGACAAGTATTGGAAGTAAACTAGTTGTGATATGGCTTCTGAATAAGTGCTTGGTGAAGTTCAAGTACATACAAAATCTTGTTGAGATCAAATGGACGAGTCATCGAAAACCCAATATCTAAGGATTCATGTGTAATGCATGTATTTAAAATCGAATCACTTTTATTAAATATGCTTAAGAATCATGCCTTTGGATTAACTGAAATGAGGGGGAAAAAGAAGAAGAGAAAATTGATTATCAACGTCTGAGACATCTGGTCATGGTTCACTACATGTACCCGAGTTAGACCCAGAGTTGTCGATGATGTCCTTAGTTTTATCAAGTAGAACCACGGCTAATTTCAATAAGGAAAGCAACAACAAGAAGAGTTTTAGCGAAAAAGGGAAAAAGAAAAAGAAGAAGGAAAGCAACAAGAGTTGAAGAAAGAAATTATATAGTCCTTTTTTGTCAGAAAATTGTATATAATTTGAGTTGGAGACGCGAGGGGCAGATGTTAGGTAGCTTATGTTGAATTATACACTGCACATTATAATTGAAGTCTTTAATGTGTTCATATTGGACTAGTAGCTGGCAATAAATTGCACCATCTATTTTAGGGAGTATTTTATTGGAGTTCTTAAATAAAGTACTAGTAAATAAAATTGAAAAATGAATGATATTTGGCGAATTTTCATGATAAACTAGGGATAAACCCGTGATTTTGGCACAACAAAAACAGGGACATATCCAATCATTTCAGTCAGATTTATTTTAAGATTAAAAGTTTCTTTACTAATAGTTTTAAATATAAATCTAACGAGGGGAAAAGGATAGATATATAATCTATTCAAATTTCTATGGTTTTTCGCGTAAATTTTTGGGATTTTGTAATAAGCTATCATTAAGACGTACATACTTCTTGTCGTTATCAACAAGATAAGTGGATATACATTGAGCATATATTCAGTTTCTTTGACCTTTTGAACAAAAATTTTTTAACATTTGATAAATGGAAAAGAAAACAGAAGTTCAAAACACCGCCTCTTTAAATGATAATCTACACACAGACCCAAAAAAAACGAAAAATTATAATCTACATATCAGAAGTTGCCAGCTAATAACCTACTTTTCATTGAAAATTACTTTTTTTTACGTAACACGTTTGGAAGCACTTAAATTATTTGAATGATGCAAATGAATATAAGATAAGTCGATGATTTTGCTATTGATGTGTTCCATAATTTTTCTAGTAACATGTCGAGAAATTAATAATATATGGACATGTGGTAAAGTCAAATTACATAAACCCGATTAAAGTGAATCCAAACTCATCAATCTTTTGTTAAAATTGAACTGTATTTTCTCATAGATAGCGCACTGCAATGGGCAATACAAATGAAAATTTTAGGCAGTTGCATAAAAATGATGTAGAAATACACAAAAAGAATTGAAATATTGTCATATTGCGGTAAAACCAGTCAAAGTAGAAAAAATCACAGACGGCCTCTCCACAGATTCCCCTCCTTTAGTCAGTTGACTCTTGGTGGGCTCCACCCTCACGGCCCACAATTATTTTGGGCCGGATCAAGGCCCAGAGAAGTATTATCAGGGCCCATAGATTAATATGTTACTATTGGCCCCGAAACTAATAGCCAACACTTTACCAAATTAATTCATTAAATCACAACATGATGCATGACCATGAATGACGAGGTAATCCCGCATTGATGCATGGCATGTTTGTTTACGATATATAGATTTTTTTATTTAACAGCTTAAACTTTTTATAACAAATGATATAATACTCGACTTCAATATGGTACCGCTGATTATTTAAGTGATTAGGCATGGACGAGTAAGAAATCAGATTTTGACCCAAGTTCGTGGTCGAGGCCATGCATCACTACCCCCAAAAGAAACTGAGCTCAACCAATAAGGTTCCAACACTTCGCACTCCAAGTGCGAATCCGAATCTTGCTACCTATTAATTCCCTTTAGTAGGTGATCTGAAAATCCACTATGAGACCTTTTAAGCCTGTGGTATATCCTCATCTTCCTATAGATAACCTCTCCTCCTCCTCCTCGTCTTAAAGTTTTTTACGCGAAAAACAAAAGCTTATGATAATCGAAGTGAAGTTGAGAATTGTCCTTTTCGTTCTACTAAAGAATTGCATCTTTCAAGATTAGATCAAACAGGTCAAAAAGTGAATGTATGAATCCCACCCATGCTTGTGTAGCAGCAAGTTTTTATTAACCAAAAATGGCTAATACTCGATTAGGTTTATCCAGTTCTCGAGAAAAGAAACATGGTGAATTTGGGGTCCTAGAGTATTGGGACACGTGGCGTTGACCCATGTAGTGGACACGATCGACAATTGCTAGTCCATGACATTCGGCGAATTAATGGAGTAAGAAAACAAAATTTTAATGTGATCGCCCGTACCAATCCTATCTTGAAATAAAAAGAATCTTAGACAGTGGCCTGGAACCGCACGCAATGTAACCTAACTCATCCCCTTCTTGTCAGGCATTTGAGGTGAGGTCAATTGAAAGACAACAAAATAACAGAATCTGACTTCTTTCATTTCATTTACGTAAGCAAGAAGGCGAGTGCTCTAAGCGATTTTATCTGTCCAACCATGAAATTTTTAGGGGATTATTGCCAATAATTTTAAAATTTTAAGTTATTAAATGGAAGAGTAGTTGAATATTACAACACTCTTTCTCATGCATAGGCTGAATTCGAGGTCTCTCTAAATTTTTTTGCAAGAGCTTACGAGCAAAAGCTTTTACTATATACAACAGCATGAAACAACTATATTCCCGAAGCTTTGCACTCATTAATGGTCGACTGACCTTGGTTGAGATGGAGAACCATTTCATCAAGCTTCATCTCTCTTTTCTCTCAACCGTTCGGGCATGGGCCGTGGCCTGGTCGGGTAGCGGAATTGAACTGAGCATTAGCAACCCAAAAAGTGAAATTATATAAATGAACACGTCACTTACCTTAGTGTGCACGCGTGTCATGTGGGACCCTGAGCCTTTTCCCATCTACTTTGGATTTACAATTTCAATAGATTAATATAATTAAACACCAAAAGAGACGAGCAAGTGGCCCTTTTACTTGTTAGGCGCATCTCACCAAGATAAATCTTACCTCGGAAAGGTTCTATTTATTTCTAAAAGGTTGTAGATCAAGCTTTTGCTACTATAAACACAGGAAAACACGCCATCACTTTTACATAAATTAATGTCTTTTATCAGTTTATGATCGTATGGCCACTGTGTAAGTTCCCTCTTGCAACTTTAGCTTTGTCCACTCCAGCTACTATTATTGGAGGAGGGCGCCATATAATTAGGTCATGTTATAATGTGTAGATCAGCATTGATATTGCACGACACGCTGCATGGTGCAATCATACTTTTGTACCATTATAGTCATCAACAATCCACGACTATATTGCAGCCTTGCGAAACTGCAGGCATCGGGGTCGATCGAGGCCCTGGGTCGAGGTGAATTCGATTAGGCGAGACTCGATAAATTCAAGGGTCGAGATGCCTCTTTTGCGTAGTACTAAAAATCTTACTTTTGGATTGCATGCGACATGTGGTCCTAGCGAGTGGCCCTCCAAAAATATCGGCAAAACCCTGGAAAGCTCGTCCAGCTAACAAAGTTCTTGCAACTATAAGTACTTGTACTGGTTCTCCGCCACTACTCTTCTTTTGTCTTCGTTCACTCCTGCCACCGTCCCAGCGTGCCGCTGCCGCCGCCGCCGCCCTCGCGCTAGCAACCGTCTCTGCCGCCACCATGGCTTCTCAAAACTCGCAGCTGTTCCAGTGGCGGTACACGGAGCTCGACGACCACAACTTCCAAGTCCAAGGCCACACCCTCTTCTACGTCATCCTTCTGTTTGGCATCGTCTGCTTCGTCACCGTCCTCTTCCTCTACACGCGCTGGGTCTGCTGCTACCACGGCCTGCCTCCCGAGACTTCTCACGGCGGCAGTGCGGCGGACGTGAACCCGCCTCGGCCCCTGCCGGGCCACGACGCTGCCGCCATCGACAGGCTGCCCATCGTCCTGCACAGCAGCACGTCATCGGGGGTGGAGGGATCCGGTGAATGCAGCATATGCCTTGGGGTGTTCGAAGACGGCGAGAAAGTGAAGGTGTTGCCGCGATGCGGGCACCGTTACCACTGCACGTGCGTGGACCGGTGGCTCATGACACGGCCGGTTTGCCCGCTGTGCCGGGCTACTCTTCAGGTCGACTCGGCCGGGCCGTGGGTCTGAGCGAGGGGAACGAGTCGAAGAGCTTGAAAATATCTTTGCATCTCCTCGACCTCCCTCCACTAGCGTCCCTTTCCTTGAGCATGAACCCTTCTTTCTTTTGTTTGTAGGTGGCTTTTCTCCTTTTAGGTGGGTGTTGTTTTGTGTAGAGAATTGAGATTTTTTGTATCTTCTTTGCTTCTTGCAAAAGCATTGATTTTTTGGGCTGTTTTTACTTTTTACCACTTGCCAAGTTATTTTATCTTTGTGTGGATTTCTTTCTCTTAGAAAATAACTTGTGAGTTCGAGAACAGAAAGATTATCCCATCACTATAAATAACTACAGATATTATATATACATTATAATATATAATATTACTAAAATCTTTTGCCTATCTCTCGCCCTTTTCTCTTCCTTTTCCTCATCTTGCTTTGCCTTCTGGCACTGATACATTGACGTCCCGTGAGATGGCGACACGCATGTGGAAGGAAAAGCGATTGAACCGGTAAATTATTAGCCCCGCCCAATGAATTAGTACGGCGAAACGTGCGTGATTAATGACTCATCGGCCAATTCCTTTATGGGACTCTCAGTTGCTTCGGACGTGGAAAGTTACTTAATCATCGTTGAAAAGTAGAGATCTAAAATCGTAAACAGTCGATGTACAAGCTCATTGAGAGTGTTGATAGTGAAAGGTTGCGGTCAAAAGTAATGGACCCCAATTTGATTGGTGTTGATTATAAAAGTCACTCAAATTTGTGATTTATTATTTATAATTATACTGCTTTTTTTTAGCTAAAATTATTATTAAATTGCTTGTACTTAAATGTTAAGTGTTCCTTTTTTTTGTCAGAGACCCAAGAGACTCGACGGTCAAATTTCTAGCCATTTGATATTGGGATGATCATGATTTGGGTTGGGTTTGTCTAGCACCTAACCCAGGATTAATATGCATAGTGTTAATCCTCACTTTTTGAGACTGAGGACCAACTCGATTGAGCCTAGGACTAAGGATCGAATAGACCCTATGGGTCAGTCCGATTCCAAGGTTAACCCAGGATTAAGTAATTTTTTTTTTGTTTCATTTTTTTTAATTCTTTGAAAAGACAAATCTACTATTTCAAATTACATATCCACCAACAAGAGTGAGCCACGAGATGAGGGTGAGCCGCAAGGCGAGCAAACACAGGCAAGCCGCGAGGTGGGTGACGAACAATGAGCGTTGCTTATGAGCGACGAGAGTTTCTAATTAAAGCTTTATTTCAATATGATTTACTTGGCAACGAGTGAGGCCAATGAAGAAAAGAGAGCGGCCTGAGCATTGAGCGGCGAGTGGCGTGGGCATCAAGCGCCAAGAGGCATGAGCACCGAGCGCTAAGCAGGGCGAGCGTCGCGCGGTGAGCAGAGCAAGCGTTGCGAGCGTTGTGCCTTGAGTAGGGCAAGGTTGCTCACCACCAGAAAGTTATATTTTTTTCAAGTAAAAATTGAAGAGGATAAAGAAGAAAGGAGAACAAGAGTACTTGAGGAGGAGGATGTCCTTTGATGTCGTTCGGTACTGTTTAATGTTGTTTACGTTAGAGTTTGTTATTTAAAATAGATATAAAAATATTATATATAAATATATTAGATATATAAAATATAATATATATAATCAGAGTTTGTTAGGTTGAATCAATCCTAAACTTTCAAGACCGAGGACCAGCACCCATGGTGCTGGTTCAGAGATCTTGGGACCAAGGACCGATCCACTTTCCTCAGAAACAGGATTAGGACTAGCATGATTGGGCTGGGCCAGGGTCTAACTTTAGTTCGGTGCTCACCCCTAATTTGAAATGAGTCTAATGTTTGACCCTAAAAAAAAAGTAAAAAAAGAAATATGTCTCATGGCTAGTTGAGCTTTTTTGTTTTGTATGAATTGGGTTCCTCTTTCTTTCGCAGAGGTGGAGAACACTGCATACACTTGCTAAAAGCTCTTGTATACACTTTGCAATCGGAACTCTAGAAAGATTGAAACTTGTACGGGGAATATTATGTAATAGGGCGCACCCTATTTCTAAAGAAGACTTTGCTCCATTATAAACCAACCTTTGTACAAGGTTTAAGATTAGTCATCTGGGTACAACTCCTTAACGATCTGCGGGAGCGGAGCGAGCAGGGTTTTGGAGAAGGACCACTATAAATCGGCTCAGCACTTCTCTATTCCTGCTATGCTTATCACGTGTTTGGTATTATGCCCAACTCACATTAGTGCATAAATAGTTGATATTGTGATGCATATATTATATAATTGGGAAGACAAGACGCTTGTGTATATAAAAGTAAATAATAAACTAAGTTGTCATGTGAATAGTGGATGAGATACAAATATATTGAAATTTATTCAAGTGTAATATAAAAGTTTTAATAAGGTATACATCATGATAGAAAAGTTGACTATTTTTTATATGTAAAATTTTTTCATCATAAAGAAAATTACTGGTCAAACATACATTCTTTTATGATGTGAAAAATGACTAGCAAGGTCGAGAATATATTAATTATATTTTTTCCTATTGTAAATCACTTATTTGATAAAAGCACTAGTTATCAACCAGCACAAACTTTAAAAAAGAAAAGAAAAAAAAGCCAATAATTTTTCTTGGGCCTAGTGCCGATCCAAAGAAAAGATTTACATGCTCAAAATCGTATCGTTGATCTGTTGAAGAACTTGATTTACAAAAATAACTGCAAACGCATATAATACTCGTCTATCAGCCATGTGTAGGTATTTCTCTATGCCAGAAGCTGGCCTAATAATAAAAACACAAAATCCACTATTAAAAAAAAATGTAAAAAGTTACTTCACGTGATTAATTCACCTATAATACTCTCCTATAGAAAGTTTTCGTCACTTTTTTTTTTTTTTTGGTCGGAAAAGTTTTCGTCACTTTGAGTAGTTGTGAATTTACAACGCATGGAAAAGTCACGCATCACGTTGTTGGGCCAGGCCCAAAGGAGCTTCAGATCACACCTAGAAGCCCATTGTTCCCCAAGATGGTAACCCACATATTGCATGTTGGGCCAGGCCCAAGTTGGACTCCCCGTGCCTATCCTGAGTTTCTGCAAAATCAAATCCACCAAGAAGAATTAGGGTTTCTCACACACACATATATATAAACGCGAGTTCCGCCTTCAATCCGATCCTCCCTTTCTCATAAACCCTCTCCGAAATCTCACCGTGCCGTCAGATCGGAGCTAGGGTTCCGAGGGCGAGGCGACCGGAGCGATCGTCAACTCGTCACCATGAGAGCCAAGGTAAGCTCAATTCCGGAATTCCGACATGGCGATGGTTACTCGGTCGATGCCGATCGCATCGTTTGTTGATCTTGTGTTTTTCCCGTTTGTCTTTGTCGGGGTTCGATGGCGGTCGTGAGCAGTGGAAGAAGAAGCGCATGAGGAGGTTGAAGAGGAAGCGCAGAAAGATGAGGCAGAGATCGAAGTAGACATCTTCGGGAAGGCGGGTCTCGTCCTCTGGTCGTGTTCTTTTCGTTAAAGCATGCTCCTTTTTTAGGAACCGGTACTTGTAGAAGAGTAGGCTTCTCGTTTTGTACCGTTCCGTGTCTTGTTCTTTTTTTGGATCGGAACATCTTGACAGAATCTAGTTCGTAATGTTTGGCACTTTGAATCCGCCGAGTAGTTGAATCTTGATATGCTTGAGTAATTATATTTGCTGACGGAGACCGGGGGTGACTGAAAGCCTCTGTTTTTCTTTTTTATTCGAATTATGTTGTGTGCTCGGTGGCGACAAAGTCGAAGTCTTTGTCCTGCAATTTACCGGGTGATGTCTGAAATTGACGCCTTTCTGCTGATTTTGGTATGAAGGTTGAGATCCTATTTATCTCTTCAGGGCATAAAGTTCACATCTTGTGAGCAATGACTTATGTTTCAGCATCGGTTTTCTGGGGTTGATATGGTTCATATGATCACGCTAGGAAGAGGATGTAGAAACTGGAATTTATCTCAAATTGGTTTTGATTCGTGAGAACTTTTCTTATAGCACTATTGGGAGCTTGTAGAGTTTCGGCCATAAGTTGCATTGAGTCATCCACAATTAATCCGAAAATTTAGTTGTCACTTGGGTTTCATTTAAGTTTTCTTATAAAATTGTTCTATGTCCCATCAAAATCAACACCCTGTCTTCTATTATTGCTTTGTTTCCGTGAATGAGCTGTATAAAAGGTAATCCTCCATTCCATTTATCTTTTTAATCCTCATTGATTGGTGAAAATAGGACTCAATTGTGTATCCTTGTGGCTATGGTTTAACTGTGTCATGCCAGGACAAGTTTTTCCCACTTGAAATATGTTTTGCTGATCAAATTCGGGCGTGCGATTGGGCCAGTTCGATTGAAGAACCAGTTGGAATCAGCCTGACTGGTCTGGTCCCAAGCTGGTGTCAGGTGAACTGGTCTGCTTCCCATTTCTAAGAAAACTTGAACCAGCCTAAGACCAGGCAGATTTTTAGTATTGAGCTTCAATGTGAGAACCATCACTTGTCGAAGTAACTTTCAAAATCCTTCCATAATCCCTTTAACTTCATCACATGAGGACTTGCCCACTCTCATTCTCTTTTAATAACTATTACTGCATCGTCTTTAGCAGAATATAGTTTTAGGTTTTGATTTTGCTCTTAAAGGAAAATTTGTTTTTCAGAATTTTCTCATAGACGGAATGGGTTAATAAGGATTTCTTGCGATTGTGAAACATGAAGGAATCCGAGAACTGAAATTGGCCTTGAACCTGTCTGGTTCCGGAATCAGCCTCTTCCAGAAGAAGCTGGTACTTTTCGTGGATGGTTTTACGCAATTTCAGCCTTTCGGGTTTTAGTCTTTGGAACTGATCCGGACTGACTTATGCTCATTCCAGCCGTTCGGGTTTTAGTCTTTGGAACTGATCCGGACTGACCTATGCTCATCCCTTTTTAAAGCATCATTAGGCTTACGCTTGGAGATGGTACTTGGTTTACTTGTTTGTGTTCCATCATACGTCGCATGTCGTACATAATCTATTCAGACACTTAACGATGCTTGAACACTATTTCCATCACACTTGACCAGTTTTACGGGACCCTTGACGATGCTTGAACACCATTTACTCAGTTCCTGAGGATCACTACTTACACTGAAGAAGATCGGGGCGGAAAATACCATCCTATGTACATAGAATCGTTGCCTTCAGCCTTCACCCGATGAAGATAACTACGTTCCTGCCTCCGCTGTTCTTTTGAAAATAGAGGAAAAAAACGCATTAGAAGCACTGGTGGTGGACTCTCGAGATGTATTATTCTATGTTATTCCCCTAGTTAACCGAAGCAACCCTAAAGAAAATGACCCAAAACACTAGAGCCGATGGCTAAGGAAATCAAAGATGATGGCTTCACGGGTCCTTTACGGTCGATGAAGATTCCGGCTTGCGGACTCCCGATGCAACTCCTTGTCGCATGCACATTGTGTCGATGTACTTCCTAACCTCCTCCGCGATCATGCGCTTCATGATCATCACCAAACAGCTATCATCCATAGCTGCTGTTGCCGCTGCGACCTTTGCGTCACCACTTCGCGTCGATGCTGGGTCTCGATCTCCGTCAGCCTGATTCGGTGCTGCCTTGTCATCTTCCAGTGCAGCTACGACGCTCCCGCCGGGCGGAGAGAGCGTGAGTGAAGTCCTCGGCCCCTTGGGCCTCACCTCTCCGTCGCGACTATTCTCATCCGGGAGGACCCGTAGGCATTGCCTCT
Source organism: Eucalyptus guilfoylei (assembly GCA_016097605.1). Classification (NCBI taxonomy): domain Eukaryota; kingdom Viridiplantae; phylum Streptophyta; class Magnoliopsida; order Myrtales; family Myrtaceae; genus Eucalyptus; species Eucalyptus guilfoylei. Next base: position 1,753,455 of record CM027869.1, read on the forward strand.
TGATCTCCAAGTCGGTCTCAGACTCGGCCGCGGTGTTGTCACGGCTGGGGTGCTTCTCGGAATTGGACTCGGACGACATGGACGACTGCTCACCCGAGCGTTTCCTGCGGAGGGTCGAGTTCCAGTGGTTCTTTATCGCGTTGTCGGTCCGGCCTGGGAGGAGGCGGGCGATGGTGGCCCACTTGTTGCCGTGGACCTTGTGTGCCTCAACGATGGTGGCGTCCTCCAGCGGGGTGAAGGGCCGGTGCTGCACGGTGGGGCTGAGCTGGTTGCACCAGCGGAGGCGGCAGGACTTCCCCGACCGGCCGGGGATGCCGGTGCTGATGAGGGACCAGTTGCGGGGGCCGTGCTGCTCGACGAGCTTCATCAGCGTGGCGTCCTCCTGGGGGCTCCACGAGCCCTTCACCCGGTCGACGCCGTCGACGCTGGTGACTCTCATGTCGCCGCCGCCGCCGGCCGAGGAAACACGAGATGAAGTGTGGGGGGGAGAGTGACGGTGGTGGGAGGAAACTGGTGTTATTGTCTTGTAAGGGATTGTTGTTGGGGGTATATGGGTGGCGAGGATGGAGAGGGATGCGGTGGGGGGGAAGGATTTAAGGAAAAGGTTGTTAACCGTCGAGGGAAAGGAGGGGTTGTTGGGGGCAAGGAACCGTGAAACCGCCAAACCTTTGACATAACCACTTCATGAGTCGCAACAAGAAAAGCGTTTGTTTCTGTTTCTGTTTCTGTTCTTATTGCCCCTACCCCCAATTGATTGCATCATCGTCATCATCTTCTTCTCCTTTGCACGAGAGAGAGAGAGAGAGAGAGAGATGGAAGTTGGGATTTGGTGAGAGGTTTTGGGGAGAGGGGAGAGGAGTTATTAAACTTCCTCCAAATTTCAACTGATTCCCACTTAAGTAACGGCTTTTCCTAGGATTGCTTAATGCTAATGTAGGCAAATTACACATTCGCATGTTCCGTGTCTCTTCAGTTGGGTTTTGGTCTATTATCATCCTAATCTTCGTTTTTGTCCTGTCCTTCCTATATTCATTGGATTTGCACCATTTGTTTTCAATTTCATAGTTATGAATGCGATAAAAAATATGGTGATTGGTTATCCAATAAGTTCAATGGCTTGATGATCACGCACTCTTATTTAAAATGAGTGTTCAAACTGTACTCACCAAATATCATTTGTGTGCGTATCGTGTGCCGAAAGCCACGGGTGAATAAGTTAATGAAGTGTTCCGATTTAGTTCAGAAACCGAGTATGGACCAATTGATCTTGCATCCCATCAGATTTAGTCAATTGACTTTAGTGTTCATAACATCGCCTCCAAGATTTATATAGCATCATCGGCGTGGAGAACATCTCTCCATTTCCCTTTTCGGGCCAAAGCGGGCTTTTATATTTTAGGCTTAGGCCCGATTTTTACTATTCTAAAGCGTTACATTTTATTTTTTATTATTTTTCATATCAACAGGGTGTCAAGAATTCAAACATGCCAAGCCCAAAAAAATGAAAAAATCCTCGTCGGATATGTACGTAGCAAGATATGCCGCAGTCTACACAGGAACTTTTCCTGTGGCAGAGATTGAAAAAAGAACATTGTCCAATCGATTCCTTGATATTAGCTAAAAGGACGACGAAAGTCAAGATTTCAAAACTTTTTCTTGATTGATGGGATGTTGAATATATACCAATGTGGCCAATCTTATCTTTGCTTAACCTTTAATTGCAATTTTGGCGGTTCGTGTCACAGTAAAATAGATATGTTCTAGGATCTGCTTTTTCTCTCTTTTCTTTTTAGTTGAAGGAAAAAAAATTCATCTTCCTAAGAATTATTAATCAGATTACATCCCAAATTCACATGCAAAATATATACATACACATACAACAGAACATCAATACCATCAAAGTCTGTCGTAGATCATAATACCGGAGCATGTATGTTATCATGGCAATGGACTCTGGCAAGGCAAGAAAAACCTCTGCCTCTTGCTTCGGATGCGACAGTTCGAGGCAGCCATCGATGAGCAGGCGATCCTGCTCACCACCACTTTTAGCGACTGCTTGAGCGAGCTCAGGCACGCTCCTCGATCGCGGCCGCCGCCTCCATCGGCGGTGTCGCCGCACAGGATGAGGACGCTCTTGATCCGGCCGCCCACGGAGGCCACGTCGGCCTTGACCGTGGTCAGCTTCAGGCCCTTGATGACCCGTGTCAGCTCCGACAGCAGCTCCGGCCGGTCGTCGCAGCAAATGGAGACCCGGATGAGGACTGCGCCACTGTCATTGCCGCCCTTGTTGAGTTCGGGGTCTTCGCAGTCGATGGTCACTTCGTCGACCTCGGAGGGGAGGATGGTGATGGACTTGCTGATTTCGGAGGCCTTTCGCTTCAGGTCCTTGACGTGGTCGATCACGCTTGCTAGGAGAGCTGCTTTGTCCATCTGCACGCGTGATCAAACAATGTAATGCAAATAAATGATTGAAACATAGCTCCTTTCGAAATGAGAAAGTCCGCGAGAGAGTAATTCCTTGCAGAGTTTCCTACTTTGATAGCCAGTCGATCTGTCATGGATCGAACCAGCAAAACGGCCCTAAATTAAGGACGGAAACTCGATTCCAGATTCCACTTGATTTGATTCATTGTAATGAAGATGGGTCTAATTAGGCTCGAGCTAGGCTCGCGAAAGTTCTTGACTTCGAGTAGCGGGGGTCGGCTTCAAGATTGGGCTCGAAACTGAACTAGCCTTGGCGACAATGAGCAGAGGCGAAAATGGTAAAGATTAGAAATTCGACTTTAGAATGTTGAGTCGCGAATTCGACAAAGTGATGTGTGTAAACCTGCTTCATATCAATACAATACAAACACAACTGCAATGAGTGTTGTTAACTATGTTCAAACATGGACATCGACCATTGATGGGCAACATGTATTATGAACTAGACGGATCGACCGACAACGATGAACCAGACAAAAATTTTACGCAGACAACGCATCTTTCTTTCTGATATCTTGCATCAATTCAGTGTGTGTGTGTGTGTGTGTGTGTGTGTGTGTGAGAGAGAGAGAGAGAGAGAGAGAGAGAGAGATTAAACCTTCTCAGACTTGGGAATGAGCTTCCTCAAAGTGGCGAGCTGCGCATTGATTCTGTCTCTGCGCCTTTTCTCGGCTTGGCTGTGACTCTTGGAAACACTTGCGCTTGCGCTCGCGCTCGCACTCGCGCTCGTTGCTCTGTCGTCCGCCATGACTCCTCCGATGGGGATCAACCACGGAAAATTTTCATCACATACTTGAATCGGATTAAACATGGCCGCTTGAGACGGTATCGGATATGAACCCCGGTTCAATTGTTCATCAGAATGAACCCAATCTGCTTCTCCTGACCATTCAGAGACCCAATTCAAGTTCTCCATAACAAAGCCACAATCTTTCACTGGCAAATCAGCGCAAGATTCCCGGCTTTATATCTCCTTCATCCGTATGAAGAACCACTGTTCTTGAACTAATAATCTCTGCCACTGGAACCGGTACTAGACTGTGATTGGTGTGATGTGTTGGTGAAGAGAAACTCTACGAATATGGTCAAGAGATGGCAAATCATCCATATCTGCCTGTCACTTCAGCATGAATTTTCTGGTGGACTTTTGCAAACAACTAGGAGGGCTCTCAGGAAATCTTGAAGTGTAAGAGAAGATATTGTCCTGGAGGAGTATCGTAAATGGCCATGTTCACACTTCGAAAATGGACAAAAGCAAGAAACAGTAGAAGAGATATCGGTGTGGCCCATTTGGAAAAAGCACATCTAATTTGATGCATCCGGGGATCATAGGTTTACCTAAACCAAACCCCCAAAAAGAGAGAATCACTGAGATTTCCCCGACAGCAATTGACCTTGAAACATTGATAAACAATTGAAGAACCAATTAAACCATTTTTGGTGAATCATTTCAATTGATCGACAGCTTCTTTCAACCATTGTGATGAAGACGATTGACCTTTTGTGCTTTAGCTCCTTTTGGGTGAATTATTTGCAGGTCATGTAACTTAGGCTTTGCTCAACTGTGCAAATTAATGGGCTTCAAGAAGTGAAGATGCCCTTTCTTTCGTTTTTGTTCTTTAGTGCTCTCTAATGCTGCATGTGATCTTTTCATTTTCATTTTGGTTCTTTTGTGCTCTCCACAACTCATAAACATCTACATATGTTTTTTAGGTGGGGCTATTATATCTTGCTGCCATAACCAAAACAGAATGAATTTCTAAATTACCTCAAAATGATTCCTTTTTTCTTAAATTGCTCATTTTATTGCTGGCCAGTACTGGTGGTCGGCCTGGTGGACCCTCTTCAGCTTTTGCCGCAATTCTTTTTCAGTCTAAATTATACACCTCCAAGAACTTGTGGAGAGTATAGTTCGGCCACAACAATTTGCAAAAGCTCATCAATCAAAGAGAGGGCTCATTTTCCATGTGCCTCATTCCTTTCTCTATCAATAATTGCGAAGCCCCAGGTAGTATTGTCTCAGTATGTTCAGCAACGTACCCTTCTTTTCTTTTTCTTTCTCTTGTGCAGACATCTTCACATCGGACTTCATATTGCTCTTCGAGCACCACGAGGGTATATATTGATCGAGAATCATTGGACCATGTTGATTTCACAAGATTCATCGGCTTGCGTGAGAAAAGGTTCGCCCCTTCGTGACCCACCCCGTGCAATCTTTGAGTCCCTTTCTTGAGCTCATTGTCCACTACTATCATGGGATGCAGGGGTCAAGAGAGTCCTTCGCAACAAAACAAACAGAGCCTCAATAATAACACCAAGTCAGTACCCGGGTAGGGCCATGACGTTACACGCAAATACATTGTAGATCACCATAAAGAGTGACTTTTAACGATTGACATGACCTCAAATCAAAACCCCACTCAACCCTGGAAATTTTTCCCAATCTCTTTCATGACTTGTGGTGACCATATTTTCTCTCTTTTCTTACCTTTTTCTCGTTCTTGTGTATCCCACTTGTCAGGGAGTCCCTTATTGCAGCTTTCCCTTGGGGTCCCAAATTGATCAAGGAGATGGTCGGCTCTGGCAAGTCCAGCATAAGATTAGACTGGGTTTATGGAGGAGCCCATTGCTGGGTCACCATGATACAGTCTCATGGATAAGGGTCCGCTCAAGAATCATTTCTTTCTTGATGGTTTCAACAGGAACATGTTCTTGATGAGCATTTAAATGTTTCATGGTACATTACAGCTGGACAAGATTGGTTTTGTGGCTAGAATTACGAGAATTTGTACGAGAACCAGTGAGATGTCAATGCCCGGAAATGTTGCAAACCCCACCTAAACAAACAGCAAGAAACATGGGTTGCACCATGCAAGAGGCATCTTTTGAGGGGGAAACAATTGTTTTTTCCTTAATGTGAAAACATGGGTTGCACCGTCCAAAAGCATCTACCATATCACCGCCAGGAAGGACGACATAGCCCGTCACATCTCGATTTCCACAAGGAAGAGCGGCTAAAGGTACTGTCAATGCAACAACTGCTGAGCTCATCCCAGAAGAGATCATTGTTGATATATCACAACAGAGAACCAGAAAAAGAATACACTAGGAGCACATTCAAACTATTTGAAGTATATAACTAAGTTTTTTCTATTTATCTAGATTCAAGCTAGTAATTTAAATGCATTAATCTACATAGCAGAGGCTACATAAGGTTCAACCAAGCAATTTCTAATCCATAAGTGGGAATGTTCAATCCACAGGAGCATTTCACGTGCCTACAACTGGGATAGTTCTCCACTTCCACGTGCTCCCAAATCCAAAATCCTAATTTCCGCCACCTTAGTACTCATTAAAATGGATGGCTCCAACTTTCCACACAAGGTAAGTCGTTGCAAACATCACTGTGCTGATAAACACAAACGAGAAGGCGACGACAAACAAATCAACACCACCTGGAAACTGGAATGTCAAGCCCGCCTTAGGCATTCCACGCTTGCTGTCATCAAACATGTTAGTAGGGGCTTCTGGAAGCCCAGATCTCCTCTTCCCACGATCACTCTCTTTTAGAGCATCCAATACTTTGCTACCCATTTCTGATTTCAATGTCTTTGCTTCAGAGTATCGGCTCAGAACTCGGGCTGCCCTTAGTCTCTCTCGTGCAGTTAAGGGCGATCTTTTTGGTGTAGATTGCGACTTGGCATTCAATGACTGATCCTGGTCTGGATTTGAATTAGGGACTGGTCCACTGGAAGTTTCAGATGTAATGTCCCTGGAGCTCTCGACACCAATTTCAGAAACTGATTTCTCAGCATCACCAGAATTCCTAACTGCAGAGTCTATGGAAAATTGGTCACTCTCCGCAACTGAAAGATGCAGTACCCGACGTGCTCTGCCTAAGCGAGGCATACTCAAATGGGAGAGAAAGCTGTTTTGCTTGAATTCAGAACCTTTCAGATAAGAAGTAGACACCTGCCGGCTCCTTACCTGCACCTTTGAGAAACTTCCATCATATTCAAGAACTCCGGGGAAAGACAGAAAGCGGAATTTGCCAAATCACATAATCTATACACGTAAGTAGCTAAGAAGTTTCAGCACAACTGTATCTGTTTCATGTCACTACTTCAGGAAGGCCCTATGGAAGTCCACTATAGCCTGCTAAAGCTATGAAATGTTTATCACTAAAGCTCTTCAAGAACAAGAAAGTGTAACGGCAGCAAACTTAACCACTAGCTGTAAAGTAGGTTGCAGGGAAGGGATAGAAGTTTACTACAGGGCATGGACTACTGAAAGAAAAGTATGACTCCTCTAAGCTTCAAGTAAAACAGATAATCTTATGCAAATGTGGCAAGATAGAGATCTACAGGCAGTAATTGGATATCTGTCTGATGACCAAGTTTCGTTGAATAATTGTTATATGGTTCCAAGGATTTACTAGAGGAGAATTACTATTTTTGCAGGATCCAAAGTACTCGATCATTTTGTCCAGTTACAGTTATAAGCATCTTTTCTATTAGAGCACAGGCAGGACGGACCATTGACTCCACTAAGTTGAGCACTATCTTGTCACCTGATAACTCTGTTTCCTGATCATTACTCTCGAATGTGCCCGCTATTTCTTATAAGGACAGAATTGCATTGATCCAACAAGCATATGACAGGCGACTTTTAACAATTCCCAACACTTCAAACCTGCAACTTAGTTAAATAGGAACTCAACTGCAAAGATCATCTTGATTGCAGCAAAATAATTTGATACAATCAATGCACAGAGTCATTCTTTCATGCAGCAAAATAATTTGATACAATCAATGGGCACAGTCATTCTTTCATGCGGCAAATAATTTGAGTGATGCAAATGTGCTAAATTAACAACAGTTAGGCATGTCTGCGTGTCTGCTGATGCCATTGGACTGAAGTCCTTTAACATCAAACACTCAACACCATAAGTTTAAGGAATTTTAAAGCAAAACTTCACCTTCTTAAGCTGCTACGCATAACTATCATAATCAAACACGGCAAACTTACTGCCTAACAAAAATACGACAAACTTGCTGCCTAACATAAGGATATATACCCGACCCAAAAACCAAAAATAAAAAAAATAAGAAATCGTAAGGATATATAATTGCATCCGGTTTTGAGAAATATGGCTACCATGAAGATTCAGATATCACGAGGAGATTTTGTTAGTCGACGACGAAAAGATTCATCCTATGGTTCCCACGTCGTCATTATATTACAAAGCTCTACTGGGTCTTACTCCACCCTGTAAGTTAAGCCCGAATCGAAATGCCCACCATAAAAAGTACCGCAGAATCACGGCGGAAGAGAAGCAAAACAGACCAAACAAGTATTTCTACCGACGCTTGAATACGGAAATGAGAGGAGCAGAACGAACTCACTCACATCAAGACAATCTACAGTACAGCAATAAAAAGGTCCAGTCTTAAAACTTGCTGAAGCAAAGAATCAAGAAGCGGCTAAATGGGTTTTCCAAGACAACGCAGACAAGCTCATCTGAGCAGAAACCCATGTAAAGAAGCAAAGCGAGCGGTTGGTTCTTTCTTACCTTGGAGCCGAAACCCACGACTGAGTTCAAGGAAACAGCCATGGTTTGTGGTTGTTCTACCTACGGTCCAACCATGAGACGCAGGTGGCGTTTGTGGCGGCAGTGATCCACAGGGATTGAAGGAGACGACAGCTTTGAGATATCGCCCCAGACACTGCGCGCTGTCGACACCTCGGCCTCCTTTTCTTTTCTTTTTTCCTTTTTTCTCCGATAACAAATTAGGATCATAATTCTTTCTTTTTCTGAATTTCGGCCATAATAGTTTTACCTTTTCTTTTACTTTAGAAAAAATTTATCATGCGTAAGGCTGTAAAGTTATACAATACTATACGTCGGTTCCATTTCACAATTCCTACGAGTGTTTTTCCATATTACGACTTGATAAATTATTAATAAGTCGTTCACGTGTGATGATTATAATACAGTAGTACCTATTATAATATCAATATATTATGATCTAAAAATAATTCATAGAAGTTCTTTTAATTTGAACAATGAAATAGCAACATTGATACGTATCATCTTGTAAATGAAATGAAAGATAGAAAATAAGTGGAATTTAAACTTTAGTATATAAGGAAGAAAAAACACGCCAATGCGTAAGCTATCATTAATAAATATCCCATATAAAATAAGACGTCCAGGTAATTATAGCCACACAGTTGTACGAGGCCTTAAAATCTCAATGTCTCTCCATTTTATTGACAGTACAAGAGGTTAAACCGGACCAAATTACTCGTTAGTCATTCCGACTTGGCTCGATGCAAGTTGGCCTCGCTTATTTTGAGTCAAGCTCGAGTATATTGTCAAGTCTAGCCGAGCTTGCTGATACTCATCTCGATAAGCTCGAAATGGCAATCAGGGTTTAATTATTCGTTTACAAAATATGTAATAATTATATAAAAAAAAAGTCATAATATTCTTACAAATACATAAGATTCAATTTCTCAATAGGTAATTGCAACCGCTTTGACCCTAGTGGAGCTCACTCGCGTCTTAATTTTCTAATCGGGACGAGCGAGTAGAAAAAACAATACTCCATCCTGCTCGAGTTGAGTTATGAAAATCTAATAGAGAAGGCGGATAAGGCTAAACAGATTATCCACTCAACTCGACTATACCCTACTATGTTCTTGTGTGCTTGTGACGTTGGAGGCAACCAAAATGGGGGACACTAGAGGGGTGGATAAGCTGAGGGGAAATTGTAAATGTTCATGCCATTCAAAAGTCAGCCAGTGCAGCTAAATTTTGTAGCCCAAAATTTAACGAGAATGTTAGAATGCTAAAGCATCAAAGTAATCTTGGTGAAATGCAACTCATTCCAGATTCATACTCAAAGGGGAAAAAGAAACTCACAAATGCGTATGCAATCACTCCCTTCCACAAAGCCAAAAGACAAATTATGGATCACTTTGATTGAACAGCACCAGAACGGACGACGTCATGACATATTCCAAGTGAACCGGTCAAAGAATTTCATCCAAAAGTTCACCCCAGAACATAGAAATCATGTGATTCTCTTGGTCGTGGATACACAATGAAACGAAATTAGTTTTATAATACAAGAAATCCCTTGGCTGGGCGTCTACAATAGCCCAAAAGAATGCTGTCTTCTAATTCTATCCCCCCAAAAAAAAATTATCAACAGCTAATAATAGACACACCTTTTGAAAGCAAAAGCAATTATTTCAAAGAAACCTCGAGACCCTTTCTGCAAAAATGAAAAATAAAATTTACCCTCAGCCACACACTTCAGTGAGGAACTCAAACTGCTATCCTGCTCTTAATTCCTGGAAAATCTTCAATTTTTCTCAAAAACTCAATAACTGCCCATGGGTGGCATTCCAAAAGGTGGCATTGGAGGCATTCCCATTCCACCCATGGGTGGAGGTGGAGCAAAGCCTCCCCCCATTCCTGGTCCTCCCATACCAGGCATCGGAGGTGCAGGCAGAGCAAGAGGCAGCAATTGAGCATACATATTCTGCAGAAAACATAAGAATATATGAATAGGTAACAGAAAAACAAAGGCAAGTATGACAGTATTTGAGAAAGGAGAAGAGTACAGCTATATATTATCATGGTGCTCTCGGTAAAGAGTCATGGAAAACTTTTGAGAGAGAAAAATTCGGCAATTCAACAAACAGCAAGGACTTCAGCACAGATTACCTGCTGTGCGATCACGTCCTTCTCTTCCTTCTCTTTTGTCTTAACCTCATTTTGAGCTTCGATCTTGTCTTTTATTAGCTCATCAACTTTGCCTGTGTATTCACGGATAAACTGGAAAAAAAAAATGAACAGGTTAATCAAAGACAAAAATGGTCAATCATTCTTGGTTTGGGCCTATGACAAATCGAATTAATAGAAATGCACAACATCTATACCCCCCCAAATGGTTTGAAAAGTAAATTTAATTTCAGAATAGTGATTAAATTACACTCACAACAATTTTCTTATGAGCAGGAGAAAGCAAATTATTCAATAAGCATTAGCAGTTACAAAGCGGAAGTAATTACCTGGAGGAGATATGGGAAGGCAAAGTCAACCATATTGTTCATCCAAGCTAGCTCAAGAGCAACATCTGCTCGAATCAAATCATAGCACACAAAAAGGCAAGAAGCAAAGCATTCTTTCTTCCCCTGCAAAAGCACGTAATGGAGAAGGATCAGAACTCTAAACAACAAAAGTTATCAAGAATCTATGAATGTCAATACAATTGGGATTTGAAAGAAAAGGCAACAGCAGGACTCTAAGAACTACTGTGACAAGCCAAAAGTTTCATTCAATTTATCGAAATCTAAACTCTAGCCATTTTAACAAAACCAGCTGAACTCCACCAAAAGCATTGTGTCACAGGCAGCCACAAGCGTAAAACTTTTCTGTGTCCAAAGAGCTGTGATGTTCTTATCTGCCACATAGTTTGGCTGGAACATCAACAATCACTCATATCGTACCTTCTCAATGAAATAAACAAGCAACTCTTCAGCAAGTTCACGTTCACCAGACTGAGAAGCTGTCTCCATTGCATCTTTGTAAAGATTGTCTTTCTTGGACAGTGCAATTGACTGCTTCCATCGGCCAGCCTTCTTGTAAATATAAGCAGCAACTCTTCTCATTTCAAGAAGTTCGTGCTTCTCAATCTGCTCACATGCAACAGCACAATTAAGTTTGCATCAAGTAGAAAAAGAAACAAAGATAATCAACTGCATCTCACCTTCTGAGCCAAGCCTATCATATCAAAGTTATCATGCAAATCAATAGATTCACGTAGTCGATCATAGTCTTCCTCTTCCACATAAATCTCATTCAAAGCCTCATTCACAGCAGACACATTATTGCTTTGAACTGCAACCATGTACGGCTTCACAAGACGCAGGTGACCAGCCTGAAATTCACAATTTTGCAGATCCTCACAAAGTCAATATTAGAAGAAAGACAATATGAAATATCATAAAGCAATATTGTAGAATAAGCTAAAACCTTTCGCATGATGTCAACAACACGTGTATGGTCCACTCGCAGTGCAAGCACATTTAGAACATCATTTATCTGATCTGGATGTTCTTGCAAGTAGAAGTGCACAGCCTTATAGTAGAGTTCAACACTAGCAACTTTGACAATAACATCTTTAAATTGCATGTGATCCCATGCTTCTGGAGAGTGGTTCATTATGGTAGTTGCAGCATTATCAAACTCATCATATAGAATGTACAAATAGGTAAGCTCCTTCCAATGTTGTTGCTCATCACAAGCTCTGATAAGTTTTGGAATGTTGAGACGTGTAGAGAAGAGCTTGATGTGCTCCATAAGCTTCTCATGGCGGTATCTAGCATAAAGAACTCCCAATTCAGTGAAAATGCCCATATGTGCACGCTCTAGCCCCAAGCCACTCTCCATAAGTGAGATAAGCTCATTAAAGCATCCTCTGTTCTGATAGTATTCGCTGACTTCTTCGAGGTCATCCACCTACAATTTTCACAAGAGTGAGATCAAGAGTTGCTAAAGAAAGGTCTTGTTGCTCAATACCTAGAAATCTACTAATAACACGTACACATACGGAAAAAAGAAATTCTACTTCTCAAAGAAATTACCGAGTCCAAGTATAACTTTCTCAAAAGGTCAACTGGCTAAAGCTATATTTAAATGTTAAAACAGCTGTCTGTCACCAGAAATCTTCGAAACAAAGTCACATAAACACCCACACCTCACCTGGATAATGATGTTCAGACCACATATTTGAGCTAAGCGGAACTCCTCAGCATCAACACAAGCAAAACAGACTTCCTTCCACGTCTTTGCACTGTTGGCTTTTCGTGCTGCATCGACAGCACCTTGGAATTGTTGCAGTTTCACCAGTGTGCATGCCAACTTGGCCCAGTTCGAGATAAAGGCAAATATGATCTTAGCAGCCTCATATAAAGCTTCATCAAACAGTCGATCACCGACATTTTGCAGATTGGCCACATTAGGCATGAGAATAAATTCTTCAATTTCACCCAATCTATCAATCTTTGCATACGCATAAATAAGTTCACTGTCCACTTTTGGCTCTTTTGCCTTCTGCCTAACCATTAGAAGGTACTTCACCAAGTCATGGTAGACATTTGCATTCTCAGCAGCTTGAATAACATCCAAAAATTGAGTCGCATCATCTGCCCGAATAAACGACTCGATTGCATCACTCACCAGACCCTCCCTCAACTGAGCCTTAGCTACCTGGCTCCAAACAGCCTCTTCTTCGACCCTGAATGCAAACTCCACAGCTCGCTCAATGCTTCTAATATTGTCCAACAAGACATTAACAGCCTGAACATTCATGTTGAACTTTTTGAAAATTGCAAAGGCTTCCTCATAGAGTTGGGCTTCCACAGCGACTTCTCCAACAGCAGGCCCATCAAAGTTATCAAGTCTATTGACATAATCCATAACTCTTGATGGGTCTGCCTTAATAGCAGTAAGGATAAGCAGGTTCTGTAGGTTAAAGTTCCCACTGAATGCAGAGTTCTGCAGAACAATTTTCTCCAAGAGCTCAATCAGTTCATGTGGGAGATCAGCTGTCATGAAGGCTTTAACAGCTGCAGACACTTGCTCTGGACTTTTGCTTTCAGGCAATGCTGTAGATACAACCTGATCAATCAGCTGTCTCCTATATTCATTCTCAGGGTTTAGAACCTTCTCCCACAGATCACCATCCATTCTCTCAACCACATACCTGTCATTCAAAACAACAATATGTAAACAAACTTCAACTATCTAGAAAATTCATTTCAAGCCAAAGTTCCATTAATTGAAGAAACCACAGACCTGGCTTGTAACTTGAACAAAGAGTTCTTGTTAGTTACATTGATAAGCTCCTCATCACATTGGCCCCTCCGGTAAGCTACAACTGCTAGAGTGGGATCGCGTTTTTCACAGTATTTACCCACTACACGGGAATCGTAGTATGGGTTGGTGGTGAGGAAGTGTTCCGGATTGTTGTTGCTGTCTATAATTATTTTACCCAGGGCATTATGAACATGTACATCTTGGCTTCCCTCACTCACAAGATGCTCCAGGAATTGAGTAAGTAACCGCAGACGATTCCTGAAGATACAACATAGTGAGGATTTACAAAGCTAAAAGAAGAGGCAGAGAATAAGAACAAAGGAAAAAATTAAGTATATAACCTTTTTTCACATTCATCCACCAGGGGCTCCACTGGAAGCAGAGAACGAACAGACAGAATTAAGCCTTTGATAAAGTCTTCTGGGCACTCGTCATCAAGCAACTGTCCCACTACTAAGGGAGTGTTCCCAGGGTTCACCTGAAAGAGATGAACTTCTCCCATTAGTTAATTTGACAAAAAAGCACCTACCAGATAAAACAGTTTCTACTTCCAATGCTCGTAATACCATACCTTCTGGACATAACCTTCAATATAACGGAGCATGTTGTTGGTATAAAGGTAGTGAGTGAGATCAGGCACAAACCCAAATCGATCACAGACATTGATAAGGGGCCGTGCATCCGGAAGCTTGGCCTCCATTAAGAAGTTCTTTGTCTTTTCTGGGTCATAGAAGTTTGATTCTCTAGTCACTCGTTCAACCTCTTTAATTTGACCGGTTTTAGCGGCGGCCTCAATATACTTGAAATGAATGTCAGGGTCCTCACTGAAAATTCAAAGGATTAATTACCAAATTGTTATTCCCAAGATAAAACAATCTAACAAAGTAAAAGCAAGATCTGTCGAGCAGATCACAGAAAAAACAAACAGAAAATTGTAATAGCCAAGCATATTACCTGGAGCTCAAGTACGAACCCAGGAAAAAGTACAGTCCTTCGTAAGACTTGAATTGCTCAAAAATCTTTATGCAGGGCTCAACGCCCAGCTGCTCACAGTATTCTTTGGCAACCTATAAAGCTGCATGTTAGCACATACTTGTATCAAGCATAATACGAAATATTAAACTACAAAAACTCACCTGTACTATTATCTGAAGGTTTCCTCGGAGATTAACCAGTAAAAGGTCCTTCATGCACTCTAAAGCCCATTCCCGTGAGAGGGTGCCAAAAAACTCTACCAGTGACTGCAAATTACTTAAAAAGATCAGTAGCAGTTACGGATACATAAATCTCATAAGATGGCAGCAGAGGCATGGCTATTCATGATTACCTGTGGCTCAATAGCATGGGTATTCACAATTACACGTTTGATATCTGGGAGTTCTGAATAGTGCTGCAAGAAAAATTGGCATGGTTATGCTCTAGATCAATTGAGCTCCATGATGTAGGTTTAAGAGTTACAATGTAAAGTTAGAAAGAGACATTACTTGCAATGCTCGAACATAAAGACCAGCTTTTTCACAAAGCTGGGCAATTCGAGGACGATCATAGTGGCTAAACATTCCGTTGGCCAAGATTGCATCAGCAACATTAGGGAAAGTGACCAGATTGATTTCAAGGACCTATATAGATCACAGATAACGTTCACAAACCGTTGCAATGTAAAAATACAAATGGAGGCTAATCATAAGAGGACATTGTTGAAGTACCTTTGATTGAAGAAAACCATGCTCTGGAAGATTTGGCTTCAAAACATCTAACAGAAAGGCTGTTGCTTCACGGATCAAATTTCTCTGCACAACCGAGGAATCACAAATTTCAACCAAATAAGAAATCCAATCTTGGCTAAACTACAAAAGGTTGCATCATCAAGATACTCTGTTGATGTAAATTCACAGATGCTGGTAAAATAATAGCCGTTAGCAACCAACGATAACCGTATTCTGCAACAATGAGATGGAGCGAATATAGTCCTAGAACTCCGAGATTTATAGCTATGAGTTTAATTATAGTCCCCAAACTTGCCTTTATTCTAGCGAGAAAAACTATATCTACTGTTCAATTAAGAGAACGCACCATCATTCTTCACCATTATTTGACTAATTTCAGCATGCCATTACAAAATTTTTTAAGGGGTCGTAAATATGATACATGATGGAAAAATATAAATTGAAAAATAAGAATGATTCAAGCACCTAAAAGATAATAGCTAATGCATGACACTGATATTTATTCAGAACACAGGGGGGTTAGGTTGTTGAACAAACAAACCTGAAGAAAGAGATCTGTAATTGTATTGTAGTCAACTGGACATCCTCCCTCCATTTGAGACATCATCAAAGCAAAATTCAAGGCGCCCTAGAATGAAAATACAGCAAATCAGCCAGCTCAGGTAAAAAAATTATAGGAAAACCAACAGGAGTAACCACAAATCGTCAAAACACGAATAATTGCATGAGCGCAAAAAAGAGGAAAGAGAATTCTGGGGAATGCCCTTCTTTACACACCTGTGCATCTGCTCGGAGGATTGTTTGCAAGAGAAACAAATAATCAGGGTTATACCCCACCTGCAGAAAGAAAAGAAATTACGTCAATAGCAATAGTAGCATCAGCAGAAGTATTACTGGTAGCAGCTGCAGGTGCAACAATAAGAAATAGGTAGAATACGATATTTTATGTTCAATCTGTCTTTACCTGCTTTGAGTATATCAGAATTTTGTCAAACTCTCTCCGTTCAGCAAAAGCTGCAACAACTTTTGGAGTTGCTCTGGCTTTGATGTATATTTTCAACGCAAGATCATTATCCACAGTCTGCAATAGAGGGAAAAAAAAAAATTCATGCAGAATTTATCAATTTCATTCTGAAAGTTACAAAAAAAAAAGTGTTTCATCCAATTTAAAACAGTAAGACCCATAACGTAAAACCAAAATGATGGACAATATCAACTAATCTAGAAATCAAACCTTCACAAGGTCTCCAAGTTCCTCGCTGCATTCTAGCTTGTCCTCTGCAAGCCAATTCTCCAATAGGTTCTTCTTGTTTTGGTTCACAACAAGCCGTGATAGTTCCAATGATTCAAATGCATTAAGCTTTCCTCTAGTAAGAAGGGTGCCAAAGTACTGCAACAGAGGTGGTGTCTGCCCAGATTGCACAGGGACGCTCTACATACGGAGGAGAGACAGTTTGAAGCAAAACCACAATAAGTATAGAATCAACCCATTTGGCACCTTCCTTCAACTAATAAACGCAAAAGTTTCCAAATTGAAGCAAAAAAATGTAAGATCTTGGACTTTTTTTTTCCTTAATACATAATTCTTCAACTCCAAGTGAGCAACAGAAACTCTTTTGTCACTGATCATGATAGCTATTGGTGTACTCAAACAACAAAATTTTGTTAACTGCAAGTTCCAAATAAAAGTGATAAAAGCAGAAAACAACCATATTAATCCTTGTGGCTAAGCATTTAACAAGTTGCACTAGCCAAATAGGAATAACTAATAATTACAGTTAAAGCCCATGAGGAAGATAGAACCTGATGGCAACAGAAAAATTTAATACCTGAAACTTCGCGACCGTATCAGGGGTGCGTAAAATTCCTTGTGGAGACTCAGCAGCAAGCTCAGCAGCTTCTTTGTACTTTGTCTGGGCAAACAGTTCTTGGAACCTTTGGACAACCTACGTTATAAAAATGGCAGATTGATTCATTAACCATGAGTAAGATTGTCAAAATTGCTAGTCTAAGATCTGAGCAGGCCTCATGATTAAGCATTAAGCCAATCTTCAAAATGCAACATTCTATAAAATTACTCGAAAATTAGTCAGACAAATTACCCATATGACATTAACTTTAGAAATATTACATCAGCTAATTAGCAACCTAAGCACATCACCACCCAGTGAAGGGAAGGGACCAAGAAAGAGTTCAACACTGCATAGGGAACCAATGGAACAAAAGGATGCTTGTAACCGCTAGTCACCATCTTAAAGTGTTCAAGCAAAAAGGGAAAAAAAAAACACCATCTTCAGGCTCGGTCTTTTCTTTGTTTCAAATATTTGGATTCATTGATCAGTCGGCGAGTTATTTCCATATTGCAGTGATAACCACAGTTTTTAGGGCAGAGGGTAGACCAGTAGCTTCAAGGGCAATTTATTATACAATTTCATAAATATTTCTGACGAGCACCATTAAAATGATCCTCTGGGTAACTTCCAGATTCTAACAAATAAATGAGCATCACATATTTCATGCAATGGTGCATGACCTTGACAACCATGTGCAAGACAAATATTAATTCTGAGCAGTAACGAGTTGCCATAACAAGGGATTACTGCCCTTAGACTATATTTTGCTAAGAGAGAAAAATATTGTAATTAATTTAACCAAAAATTCAGCCGATTCATCCTTGCATGATCAAATCATTTCATGCTATTGAAGTGCAGCAACATGCTCAAATTTATCGATGGTATACACATACAAGAAAACTTATGGATTGTGTACACATACAAGCTGCATGTAGACCTTTCATGGAAGAAGCATATAAAGAGAGGTTACTTCGAAAAGATCAGTGACCAAACATTCTTAAAATCCATCACTAACTTTATAATAAAATAAATAAATTACCCAAGGAAAAGGAAAAAAAACACTATGGCCTTACCAGCTGCTCTGCACCAGGAAGATTTCCTCTTTTGGCAAGATTGACAGCAAGCTCCAAGTTGTTTAACTACAAAAAATAACCAGGTAACATCCAGATGTCACAAAACTTACAATAAATTTTCAACACCAGAATACGAGAAAAACAGAGACAATAGAAAAAGTAAACTAGTCAATTCTCGTACCTGGCCACTGACAAAGGGTACAATAGTAGCCTCATTTACAGTAGCTAGTAGAACCTGTCCTCGTCTATTGATGGCATAAAATCCTCCAATAGACGAAGCTTCAGCTGTCAAAAATATCGGATCTGGACTAATTCTGTTTCTGTATACTGCAGTCGCAGTCTCCAAGTCATACACAAACAACAGCCCAAGCTTGGTAATCGCATATATCAAACCATATTGGTGAGATATCTGCCAATCATACAGACAGGGACTTAAGATGAAGAAATTTTCAGGTTAGTCTAGCACGAGAATCAAGTTTTAGTATCTTTCTACCTGCATTGCAACTGGAAAGTCATCGGCAAAATCTGGAGGAAAGAAAAGATCTGCTTGCTTCTTTGTGAAGGATGCCTTTCCTGATATAAAAGTAATTGAAAACATAAGAACAAAGTAAGACATAACACGATCCAAAAACTGAACACTAAATTAAGCTGACATGACTGGCAATAAAGCCCATGCAGAAAGTACACCTTTAAGTGACAATCAATAAGCATTTTAGAACAGCAATAAGTAGACCATACATATAACTCCTACTGCCGTAAACCTGAAGTCAACATGTCGAATATCCCATCATTCAGGCAATCATATCTAGCAGAGAATCTACCCAATAAAAAAAAGGGATAACATAAATACACATTCACACACTCTCTCCAAGACAATGCCCACTGTTAATGCAGATCCATATAGATTCTCATAGCTTAGCAAACACTGTAATTCACTTTTATCTTTCCATTTCATTATCCATCCAGTAAGCATCACATCCACATCTATACCCATCCATTTATCTCGCTTTTATCCTCATTTATTTAAGATTAAAGTGTGACAACATCAAGTCATAGAGATTCAAATATACGCCCTTCCTAGTCACAGTACAGCCAAATTACTTTGGGGACGAATATATGTTTAAGAAAGCTCAGATATTTTTCCATTTGCTTGTTCTCGGTTCATATGACGACAGCACCATTGACAATAATCAGCAACAGCCTTAATATTCTAGCACAATGAGCTATGGACGAGTCGTGATGCTGATGAAAGAAGCGTTTTCATGCCTAGTTTCTTTAATTAAGAGTGTAAAAAGGAGCAGGTGGTCACCTGGTTGGGCACCCAGTTCAATGACATGTAACTTCGATGTAACCTGTCCAGCATTAATGGCTTTTGTTGCAAAGCTTATGAGTGTAGAAGGATTCTCATTTCCTGGGACCTGTTCAAACCAATTATGGAGATATATTGTGCACATTAAAATTAAATAGCCATGCCAAGAAATGAAAATCATGTATAGAGAAAGAATTTCTCACTTTGAATGAGGCAAATGCTGCAGCATGCGCTTCAAGGGCTTGACTACGCTGCTGATCCACGGAGAAAAGTTGCATGTTCCCCTTGACCAATTGCGGCCTCTATAAACACGGACACCAAATATCCAAATGAGAGATCATTGAGATCCATTAAAACATCTCATTCAGAAAAAGTAAACAAGGGCTAGAACAAATTTATCAATCGCATCTCCACTTAGTGATATAGGTTTGGCTTGTTCCTGTTGTATAACCGAGAGAATAGAATGAACTTAAGAACATGTAAAGACTGGTTTATCACATTACAGAGAGCCTAAACTAGCCATATTAAGAGGAGGCTATACTGCCGAAGTCAACCAAGCACAGAAAAGAAGCACAGAAAAGATAAGGCTTTAAGAAGTTGCTCGAAAGAAGAGCCTCAAGCTATGGTGGTGAATTGTGATAACCCCAAAAGGGAAGGAACACACTTTTCAGGGCATAAAAGGTGGGATAAGATCAGTAAATCAGGTATTTTAGTGCTTTAAAACTAAGGTAAACATCGTCGGTGTTAATTCTATATACTGACAAATAAAAAGCCTATGATCTCTCACATTACTATATTTTCATCAAAAACTAGACCCGCCATTCCTCTCGAAGAAATGTCTGACATCATGAAGTAGAAAACTTCCAATGTACCTCTGGGGAGCCTGGAGCAATGCCGATCAAAACCAGCCACTTCTCAGAAGGATCACATCGGTAGTTAATAATCTGATTGTTCACCAGATTAGCTGTTCTCTCAAAAATTTTCACAGGCTCAGAATCACCTGCAGATGGGCTGTGCTTGAGAACCAAATGAAAAGAAAATTCTAAAAATAACGAACCAGCTACCAGCATTAACGATAATTAAAAATCCCAAAAATCTGCACAAGCAAGGTAAGGTAAGTATGCTGACTTCACCTTCGATTGACCAGTGATAAACTGAGGTTTGTGTAACTAAACCCAACATTTTAGGAGTAATCCATTTCCAAAAGACAACCTATACCATAAGCAAGGAAAATTAGTGTAACCGGAAAAGATTTTAGTCTCCAAAACACTAAATAAACAGATAGTAAAGTAAAACTTGGAATTTGACATTCACCTGCTCCGGCATTTGATGGGACTTCATTTTCGCTTTCATCTCGATGTTAAATATTTGCAAGTGATCTTGTGTGGTTCCCGGAAGTTGAGCTTCAAGAAACAATCACAGTTTATTGTTAGGATCATTTAGAAAAGGAAAAAAAAGACAAAATAGGCATCACAAGCCTGTGAAAGCTTCCCAAGTTTAAACACTTCGTCTTTTTAAAAGCTATATCAAAACTGGTACAGAAACAAAAGAACGAAAGATGTCAGACATTACTTCACAAATTTACTGCCGCTAAATTTTTTTGTTAGGGGAATAAGCCTTTTGACGAAGCACGACACTTGATTAACAGAGTCGAGAAAGAAATTGAATCGATAATTTGAACATGTCATTTTTCACGTATCAAAGAAAGAAGCTTCCGTCTGTTATTTCAAATCCACAGCCCACACAACCATGGTATTCCCATTAATAAGTGGAAGGGGGGAGCAGCTGTCTTCCAGCTCTTTGAAAAGTGATATTTTTCATGAGAATATTATAAATTTTCCAAAATGCTTCAGCTTCCAAATAAGATATATCTTGAATGGCTTAGATCTATCTAGCTAATTCGCTCTCCATTGCTTTCTTTTTAAGAGAAGCTAATGCTCATTCTATAGTTGCACTTATGCACTAAATTTTCCTCCCGAGAATTAATGGTTAACAGCAAAAAACTTTGCCGTACAAAAATAAAGAACTGCACTAACAAGATATCATATTTAATGATTAGTGTTGGTTGGTTCGGGCCAGACAAGATGGATACCAAACCTTGTCTTAGCACAGAAGTCATTGATTATGCATCTGATCCCGTGGGTTAGACTGTCAAACAACCAAAAACAACGGAACAAACTTCTAGATTGACGAATCCCGACAACGCACACGAGATGCAGCATGAAAACGAACAATGCGAGAACGACAATCCACTCGAGCAGGCGGCAGATCGTACCTTTAAGAGCAAGGATTCTAGAATTAGGATTCATGAGAGCAGAGTCCGCAGTGATGGGCCTCCTGAGAGGCTGGTTGGGCATGCTCATGTCGATAATGACCACGCTGTTCTGGGGCGACGTCTCCCGAACGCAAATGTACTTGTCCGACTCCATGGTGACGTGGGTGAACGTGATGAACTGCGGATTGATGCCAACGCTGGGAAGCTGCAAAAGAAAAACGAAGAAGCACAGACGGCACGAATCAACAACCAATCCCGCGGCGAAAAACAACAGAGAGTCCCCCCCGGCATTTCCAACACGATTTGCAGCGAGAAATCAGCTCGAAACAAGGAACACTCGATACAGATCTCGACCAAGGCGGGCCCTAACAGATCTAACGGAGTCGGCGGGAGGCGAGGGAGAGCGAGAGCGAGAGCGAGAATTCTGGATTCGTCGAGGCGCATCGGCGGGCGTCGGAGACTCGAAAACTGACGCGGCGAACGGAAAAGGCGATGGGCGGGGAGCTCAAATCTCCGGGAGAGAAAAGCCGGAAACGAGGAGGACGAGCGGGGACTGACCGTGAGAGCCTCCTTCATGGCGATCGGGGCGTTGGCCGCGGCCATGGCTGCGAGATCTGGGGCGGGGGAGGAGGCCCGGCGGGGGGCGGTCGAGGCGCTGCGCAGATCTGGTGCAGCGATGGAAACCCTGAGCAGGGGGGAGGGAGAGAGAGAGATCTGCGCTGGTGCCCGATGCGGAGGTGGTTATGAAGGGGAGAGAATGTCAAGAACAGTGTGATGGCTCGACCAGTAAAAAAGAAAAGGGGGCGGGGGAAGGTGAAGGAAAGAGGAATTATTTTAATGGAGGAATGGAGGGATGGTTGGTTCGGAAGCTGGAGAGAGATCTCATCGGACGCGAAAGCCAGCCTCGCTGTGGCGAAATTGGCACATTTAGAAAAAAAAATTAAAAAAGAAAACTCGTAAGAAATGAAGACGCGTGGGCCCTCTCCGAGGGAGACTCCCGATCCGGCCTTTTTTTTTTTTTTAAAGTATCCATGTGGGCAGATTCCCTAATTAGTACTGGTTCCAAATTTTTAAAAATCTAAAACTTACCCTGCAGCCCCCGAGAGGTGTCATTTTCACAAATTCTTCGGATTATCTCACTTTATAGTGAGGATGAATTAAAATGAAATTTTAAATGGATTGCACGACATAACACTTATTCGTGTATGATGTTACATAATTTTAAATGGATTGCACAACATAATACTTTTTTTTTTTTGGTAAAAGGTAATAATATAAAGAGGAAGGTTAAAAGTACAAAAAGACACGGCACCAAAAACTTATACTCAAGATGAGTAAACAAAATGAGTGGAAGTATGCCATGAAGTAAAAACAATGCAAAGCCTAAAAGAAAGCAAACAGCAAATAAGAAAGGCACGGCATGAACAACCGGCAAAGAAACAAACACCTCAGCACATGACATAATACTTATTCGTGTCTGATGTTACATAATCCTAAAATGAAAATAATTTTGAAAAGATTAAGAAAAACAAAATTATAAATTGATTTCTACTCATCATTTAAGTCGTAGAAGATACATACGCCCCTATCTCACTTTACCAAGAGGATGAACTAAAAGCACATTGTTGTAGACATGGCACGGCGAGATACAAGGGGTTTGGATATTGTTGCTTCCAAATGTTTAAATGTGAAAATTTCAAAAAACAAAGAGGGAGCTAGAGATGATTAATTACGCACATATTTTCTTAGGCAATATCATGGAAGTATAGCATTATAACCTACACAAGAAATAGGGTGCAGGGTGCAAAGCGGCATTTGACCCGTCATCCTGAAACTTACCGTATATTCTCACCTGGTATATATTTAACATGTTTGGTGCGGTCGCATAGCGCAGGTCGGGTTGGATTTCAAGCTCAGGAAAATCCCTTGGCCGGGCGCGAGAGTGTCTAAATAGGTGGGTCAACACTTTTTGTGCTTTTTGCCCTACTTGGGCCCCAATTAGATGCATGTCCGTTTAGCAGTCTAGTTCAGACAACAACCACTTTTTAAAATTCAAAAGTAAAGTGATATGCCAATATAATTTCTAATTCAAGTCTAGCCGTGGACTAATTAAATGATTGTGACGTTTTCATCTAATGACTTAAATTTTTAGAATATTGAGTAGTGCTCCCATAAAATCTCACCGTGAGGAAAAGTAATTGAACATTTTAATATTAAACAAGTTCAGTTTAAATTTTTAGAACAGTTAGTAACGGGGCTAACATAATTTGACACATCAAATGGATTATGTCGTCTATAATGTGATCATTGTGCCTCCTTTTTAATGTCTTCTTAGAGCATGGAGATCACGAGCACCTTAGAGTGTGTTTGTATGAGTGAAAAGATTCTCCGTAAACTGGTTTTTGGGAGTTTCATGTATTTGGTTTGTTAAAAATGATTAATTAAAGAAAAACCATCTAAGATAATAATAAAATATGCAAGCTTAAAGTTAGGGAAATTTTCCTTAGTTGAGAAGGGAAAATATTTTCCTTAAAAGAATTTTCTTTTATTAAGAAGTTTTTGGCAAAATATCAATTGCAAGTTATAAATAGATAGAAGAGAAGCTCCTCATAGGATTTCATCCTGCCCTTATATAGAATTTTGTTTATTTGATCAATCATTTTAGCTAATAAATTAAATGTAAATTTCCTTTGATAACTTATGGCTATGATCCTAAATATGCACTTTTAATTCAACAAAACAGAAAACGTAAGAGATGTCGATCAAAGGAAGAGATGAAAGAAGATATATTTCACCCTGGATCGGACAAAAATTGCAGAACATGATGATCACTAATCGGTCTAGAATCGAAAACTAAACATAGGAATGGTCATATTTCACGTGCAAAAAAGGACCACAAGGTTCACATTACTTTAGATTTATGGAGACAAACAATATGATATTAATCTCAAGATGATTCTCTAGCAGATTGGTTCAACTACGAGGTCATGAATATAATACATGAAGATCGTGCAAGAACATGCTAATTACTAACTAGACTCAAAAACCATGGACTAAAGAAATTCGCAGCCCCGCTCCAGTCACAATTTCTTATATAAATCACAATCAAAAAGCGCTTCTTCTTCTTTCTTTTTTTCTTTGTATTTTTCTTGTTTCCCGTCTTTTGCTGAGTGAATCGTCATCGACGAGAGCTGTTAAAAAAGCATTTCGAGAACGTGTCGCCTCCACGTCCCTGGCCCGTCTTGTCGTACGACCAGATTTCCGACTCGTGTCATTCCGCGGCCTACGTGTCGCGCCTTGACTTCGAGCTCTCTGGCCTTGTCACCGTCACACGTGTCGCGCGGACCCACGGGCGTTCGTCCTCGTCCCGCTTCTATAAATTGTCCCCACGTTGTCGCCAGTTGAATGCCATCACCGTTAACGTCCGGACCGTAGCAACTGAAACTTTGCCTTGGCAGCGAGAGGGCTCGTCGGAGGAGGAGAGAGACAGAGAAGGAAATCAATGGCGTCGCGGCAGGAAAGAGAAGAACTTGACCGCCGTGCCAAGGAGGGAGAGACGGTGGTTCCCGGTGGCACCGGCGGGAAGAGCCTCGAGGCTCAGGAGCACCTGGCTGAAGGTAATATCTTCTTTGTTTTCTTCTTCCCATCATAATTTAGTGTCCTTCCGAGATATGGAAAGAGAAAGCCAGTCGTTTCTTTTATGTACTTATTTTTGGAATTCAGATGGCCTAAGGGTCTTGATTTAGTTAAGAGCCAAAAAGGTTTTGAATCTCCTTTACATACAGTGATAACGTATACTGGGAATTGTTGCAAACATGAAAATAAATTAGTAAAAATGACACATAAACTTGCCTTAGTATATGGTAAATTTTACGAGAATATGATTGTAACATGAACGACCCTTTTGTTATTGCAGATTTAATCTTTGAGGATGAAACTTGAAAGTGATGTTCGGCCGGTCTTATAATAGATATATAGAAGTTTTTTTGCCCTACAATGTTCTACGTTATTGATGATTTCATCATATAATGAATGGTGCATTATATCGCAAGAAATACTACTATGGCATTGCAATCAAGAAATCTCAAGCGATTGCGATTGGGAATGTAGTAATCCGATTGTCGTCGACATGCAGGGAGGAGCAAAGGAGGGCAGACGAGGAAGGAGCAGCTGGGGACGGAAGGGTACCAGCAGATGGGCCGCAAGGGCGGGCTGAGCACCGGCGACGAGTCGGGTGGCGAGCGCACGGCCCGAGAGGGCATCGAGATCGACGAGTCCAAGTTCCGAACCAAGAGCTGAACACTCCCTCTTCTTAAGTAGGGTTTTTAGCTCAGTGTTTTCCTGTTTTCGTGTTCATGAAGTAATAAAAAGGTCGGTAATGTATGTTTGTGGGGACTTTCATGGTGTGTACTTGGGAGGATGAATGGAATGAGACTTAGTTGCTGGGTTTGTCCGTTGAATTTTGCCCCAGGTTCTTGGACGACGGCAATAACATCAACCTGGTCTGCACGTACGAATTCGTATATGCGATTGATACGTATCTATAGGAGGGCTGCTGAACAATCTACGCAAAATATGCGATGCATGCACAAAGATAGGAAAAAGGAAAAACTAATTCAATATATTCTTTGCTGGCCTTATATAAAAATGAATATAGATACGTGCGGGAAGGTTGTCTTTTTTTTTTCTTTTTCTATCTTTTCATGGATGTTGGGATAGTTGGGATTTATGGTAAATCAATATGTACTTACTGATAAAATAACTATGAAAAATATAAAAATCGTGGTAGTTTTGTAATTGCTTGAGAGAAATTCATCAAGTACCTTATTACTATTGTTCAAATATAATTCTCCAAGAAATCCTATCCGACAGGGGTAGTTTTCTCTCTCGCTTTTGCAGAGTTCTTTCTTCTGTTTAATGGCAGCTTAAACCCTAATCCTTTTTCCTTCATCCGGTTTTTCTCGATAGATTCTCTCTTCTCCCAGCAGTTATTTTCGGTGCCCTTCCGTATTGTTTATCTTTTCTGCCTCCAGTTCTTGTTCTGTCTTGTTCCTTCGTCTTTTTCCCTTTTCCTTTTGCCCCTGCTTCGCTCTGCTTTCCCATCCTCCGGACCTTCAATCGGTTGCTTGCATGTTCGAATCTGACCTTCATTTGGTTCTCTCGGCTTTTCTCTTTGGTTCATCTCGCCTATCCAAGCTTTCACAGTCTCTGATTCTTATTTCGACTTCCTTTTCTTGCTCCTAACTCTGTCCGCAGTAGCTATGGCACATGCAGATGACGTCAATTCCCCCCGTCTGGCTGCCCTATGTAAGCGCTTGGGAAGATTGTGCTCGCCTCACGATTTGGAGGTCTGGAACAATGTGCCTTCACCTGCGAAATTGGATGAGTGCCGATTAACCCTGATCGGTAAGATTTTCGCTGTCTCTCCTATAAATTTCCAGGCCTTCCAGAGTACATTGAAACGGGTCTGGCGAACAGAACAGGTGGATATCTCTCAGAGAGAGGATGGTCTCTATGCGGCGAAATTCAAATTACACTTTATCAGATATTAGATGGAGGACCTTGGGTCTTTTCTGGTCGTCTGGTTGTCTTTAAGGCTTGGATTCCTAACACACCGCTTCACTGCTATGATTTCTCCACTTGCGTCATTTGGGTGCAAGTTTTTGGCCTTCCCCTGGAATGGTGCACAGAACAGCTTATTAGAAAAGCAGTTATGACAGTTGGTAAAGTTTTGGAAGTTAGGGCAGATGGTCAAGATACGTTTACCATGAGATCAGGGCGTGCGCAAGTTGAACTCGACTTTCAACATCCTTTGCAGACAGGTCGTTTGATTAGAATAAATAACAAAACTATTTGGTTGGACTTTAGGTATGAGCGCCTTGCTCATTACTGTTACTCATGTGGGAAGTTGGGGCATTATGCTACCTCGTGTACAGCTAGTCCTGTTGATGTTGATAAATTAACAGGGGATGACAAGCTGTCGTATGGACAATGGCTGCGCGCCGAAGTTAAGGAACACAGTCCGTATTGGAAACTCTATTATGAATCGACGGAGATGGAGGACATAGTGGAAGAAATTGTACCCGAAACTCCCCCTACAGCTGCTCAATCCCTTCCTTTACTGCCGCCAATACCTACCTCTGAGGTCTCTCCCCTGCTGCAGCCCTTGGTTACTGACATTCCTGCTGCATCCACCCCTCTGGCCCCTCCAGCGCGTGTGTCCTCTCAACAGGGAAGTCGTTCTCACACTGCTTTGATACCTGCATCAGCAAAGCAGAAGGGTGTTCAGTTTCAACCAAGCAGTATAAATCAAGACAAAAAGCTGAAGAGCTCTCGCCATACAACGACAATTGGCCCTGTTAAGAAGCTTAAGAGATATCACCCCTATGATATGCGAAATGTAGCGCCAGACGACCTTGATGAATCTTTACTGATGGATACTCCCATTGAGGAAGCTCCAGGTGATGGGAATTGGGCATGGGTGGCTGGCCCTCAACAGCCCCCTCGTCACAAATGAAATTAATCAGTTGGAATTGTTAGGGTTTGGGCAATACCACAGTTCAAGCTCTAAAGGCCCTAGTAGTTAAGGAAAAACCTGATCTTTTATTTTTGATGGAAACTAAAAATTGCGAAGCTGTGCTTTGTCATCTACAAACTCGGTTGCGTTTTTTGCATCTTCGTGTTTACAACCCGGTTGGTTTGGCAAGAGGTTTAGCAGTTTTATGGAATGATTCTGTTTCTCTTTCTTTTGTTGGTTATACTCCTGACTATTTTGATATGACTTGTACGGATGAAGTGGACAACAACACCTGGCGCCTTACATGTCTTCACGCCCCTGCTGTTGCTCGTTTGAGACACGAGGTTTGGTAGGATCTCATTAACATCAACCTTGTAAATACTCTTCCTTGGGCCTGTATTGGTGATTTTAATGAGATTCTTTATCATTGGGAAAAGCAAGGAGGTAGACTAGCAGATTTTAATCGGTTGGCTTCTTTTCAATCTGTTCTAAATGATTGTTCTTTAATGCCTATTGAAGCAAAGGGGTGTGCTTTTACGTGGATTAACAATCGTCAAGGGGATGAGTTAATAAAGGAATGTCATGATCGTACCCTTCGCTCCCTGGATTGGCGATTGCTATTTCCTCGGGCTGAGGTTCAGGCTTTACCTGCTGTTGGTTCTGACCACAGCCCTCTTATCTTAAACACTTTACCAGTTGTTGGCTCTAGACAGCATTATTTTATGTATGAATCATATTGGAACCAGGATGTGGAGTGTCGGGATATTATTAATACTTCCTGGAATTCTGTTCGCAGCAAGCATGCATCTCTACTCAACAAGATTCAAGCAGTTTCGTATGCTCTAACGAAGTAGAGTCGTTCTAAATTTTCCAACAACAAACTCAGGGTTAATGATTTGCAGCTCCAGCTGCAGCATCTTACCAACCAACAGCATGTTTTTTATGATCTTTCTGAGGCAAAAGCTTTGAAGGAGGAACTGCATAGGGTGTGGAGTCGTGAAGAACAGTATTGGGCTATTCGATCCAGACTTAATTGGCTGAAATGGGGTGATAAGAATACCAGATTTTTTCATGCCACAACTATTCAACGTCGTCAACGCAACCGAATTACTATGCTAAAGGATGATGACAACTATTGGGTGCGGGATCCTACAAGACTAAAGGAGATGGCGACAGGTTTCTTTTCACGCCTATATACCTCAGTTGGAAGTCGCAACTATGCTCATATCTTAGATCAGTGTACTCCTTTGGTAACACACGAGATGAATAATAGTTTAACTGCAGTTCTTACCATTGAAGAGGTGCAGCAGGCTACTTTTCAATTAGGAGCATCCAAAGCTCCGGGCCCTGATGGTCTTAATGGTTTATTCTATCAGACGCATTGGGACATTATTAAATCTGACCTCTTTGCAGCAGTTACTAATTTTTTTACTACTGGTGTTATGCCCACATCTTTAAATAGAACTCTGATCGCTTTGATTCCAAAAATTCCTCACCCAGAAAGCCTGGATCAGTATCGTCCAATTAGTTTGTGCAATTATGCTTATAAAGTTATATCTAAAATTATTGCCAATCGTTTAAAACCCATCCTACCGGACCTTATCTCTAAGGAACAGTCTACTTTTGTGGGGGGCAGGCAGATTCAGGATAATATTTTACTAGTCCAGGAAGTTCTACACCAGCTTAGAATCAAGAAAGGAAGGCGTACTTATCAAGCAGTTCTGAAAGTAGATATGAGGAAAGCGTATGACAGGGTTGAATGGGATTTTCTCCAAGATTATGTTCTTAAATTGGGTTTTCACTCTTCATGGGTTAGGTGGACCATGCAATGCATCTCGACTCAATCGTCCTGTGTTAAAATGAATGGAGAACATCTTAGCTATTTTCACCCTACCAGAGGTCTTAGACAGGGTGATCCTCTCTCCCCTTATCTTTTTATTCTTATGGCTAATATCTTATCTACCCTTATTAAGAAAGCTATCGACATGGAACATCTTAAAGGTATTAAACTCAACAGGTGGTGCCCTCTTCTATCGCATTTGTTTTTTGCGGATGATGCCATTTTCTTTCTTGACGGTACTGTCAATGAATGTCAGAATTTATCGAATATCTTACAGCAGTATTGTCTAGCAACAGGGCAGGAAATTAATCGGAATAAATCTGGTATCTACTTTGGAAAAGACTGCCCGGTTAGTTTGCAACAGAATTTGGCTTTGGAGCTGCGGGTTCCTATTCTGCACAAGTCTGGAAAATATTTAGGGATATCTTCTGATTGGGGACGTTCTAAAAAAGACATGTTTTCATGGATAATGGGAAGAGTTCATTCCAAATTGGAGAGTTGGAAAGCCAATTTGATTTCAAAGAGTGGGAAGGAGATTCTTCTTAAAACTGTCATCCAGGCTATTCCTCAATATGCTATGTCTATTTTCAAGTTACCTGTGTCTATTTGCAGGTCTATAGAGAAAAGCATAGCCAGATTTTGGTGGCAAAATGACAGAAATAAATCAGGAATCCATTGGCGGAGTTGGGAAGTTCTGAAAAAAAGCAAAGTAGATAGTGGTTTGGGTTTTAGAGATCTTCTGAATTTCAATAAAGCAATGTTGGGCAAGCAGGCTTGGCGTTTATTTAATCAGCCATTATCTCTCTGGAGTAAAGTCTTTAAAGGACTGTATTTTCATTCCAAGTCTCTTTTTAATGCCGACAGAGGCTCTCACCCATCTTGGGGCTGGCAGAGTATTCTGCTCGGTCGGGATGCCATCCTACCCAACATACGTTGGTCTGTAGGTGACGGGAAATCAATCAGAATTCGTGGTGATCATTGGCTCCCTTTTGGAATCTTAGGTGGCCCTTCAGTCCGTGAAGAACCTGTTTTGGTGGCTGATCTTATTGATCAATCCACCAGTACCTGGACTGCCAACCTGCTACACAGATTCTTTGATAACCAGGTAATTGACTAGATCACCACTATCCCACTGCGACCAAACTCTGCCAGAGATCAGCTTATTTGGACCGCTACCAAAGATGGTTATTTTACTGTTAAATCTGCTTATCGTTCATTCACAAGAATAAAGCAACAAATCGACGGTAAAAGAAGTACGACTTCCTCTTCTTACCAGAACCCAAGTTGGTTATGGAAAAAAATCTGGAAAATGCATTCCCCCCCAAAAATTCGAGCTTTCTTATGGTCACTTTGTCAGAATGCTTTAGCTACAAGGGCTAATCTTTATCAGCAACATATTATTAATAACCCGTGCTGTCTACTATGTGATCAGAACCTCCCTGAAACCCTAGAACATCTGTTTTTATTATGTCCGTGGACTAAAAGGGTTTGCTCGCACCCCAGCTTCAACATTCAGATTTCACCTATGCAGCTATTTAGAATAGATGAATAGATAGCCCAGCAAGTTCAGTCAAGAAATTCCTTACCTGGTTTGGAGACTTTGGCCTCTGTTCTCTGGCAGATTTGGCGTGCTCGGAATGGATATATTTTCCGGCGTGAAGGTCTTCGACCATCTCGGATGGCTGAGGCTGCTCTGGCTGGATCTCACGTAGCTCGTCTGACGGCTTCTTCTCTGTCGAGTAAGGGGCGCTTGCTCTAGAGCAGGGGAGCTCTTTGGAAGCCCCCAGATCCGGGTACCTTGAAGATCAATATCGATGGATCTCATCAATTAGGCTCAAGAGAAGGTACTATGGCGTGTGTATGCAGGGATCATCACGGAAGACTTACTGATGGATTTTCGAAACACTTTGTTGCATATTCTGCCCTACAGGCCGAGATCCAAGCTGTGTCTTTAACTCTTCAGCATCTGCAACGTCGTGGTTTCATAGATGCTCCGCTCCTCCTTGAATCAGACAGTTTCCTGGTGGTCGAGATCTTGAATCGCCGCTGCAAGCCGCCATGGGAGGATCGGCCTCTCTTCATCGAAGCCGCCTCTTTGCTCTCATGTTTCCCTAATCTTTCGCTCGTGCACTGCAGAAGGGAGGCCAACGTTGCTGCCGACTAGGCCGCAAAGGCCCATGACCATACTTCTTCCATTCAAAGTTGGGCTGTTTTTCCCCCGTTTTACTTAATTGATCTTATTTGCGCGGATGCTTTAGCTGCCGGTTGTAATGGTTTTATTTCTCCAATATAGTTTCCTGTTTCTGACCAATATATATATATATATAATTCTCCAAGCTCGAGTGGACTCTCTCAAATTCAGTCTAAATGAAAGAACGAGTGCTCACTTCTTTGAGCAGCAGCTTATACTTAAATTCTATTATTTTGTTTCCAACAAAATGGATTATTTTTCCTAAAAGATTTCCCAAAAAGTATCGAAAAAAAATCGTCTGTGAAAGAAATTATCAACTCGATTTTCAAATTACTTATTAATATCTAACAATTGAAATTACTAGCTTTATCATTGTTTGCCAATTATATGTTTTTTTTTTTTACGTTTTACCAATTTTTTTTATCTCTTTTCATACAAAAATATCTTAATCTCACATGAAGCTTTATCGATCTTATTTGAAATAATTACCAACTTTTTTCAAGATTATCCACTCTCATTTAATTACTTGTGATATTTTAACTTATCAATTTTTGTTAGGATTAATACCTGAAAAACTCCAAACTAGTGAACCTGTGACAAATTTATCCCAAACTATTTTTTTGACCACTAAAAACCCAAAACTGGTATACCTTTTACAAATTTACCCAAAACTGGTACACTTGTAACAAATTTACCATATCTTAGTTTTCATTAAATTTTATTGTCAAATTATTAAGTTAAATGACACGTGACAGTTGATTAATATACCAATTTAGGATTTTACGCTCCATTTGTCATAGTTTACAATTTTTGTGATTTTTTTGTGGAATTAATCCAATTTAACGGAAGGTATATTTGTCACAAATTTACCAGTTTGGGGTTTTTTGCAGTCAAATAAATTAATTTGGAGTAAATTTGTCATAAATGTACCTGTTTAGGGTTTTTTATGGTCACTCGGGGTAAATTTGTCATAGGTATACCAGTTTGAGGTTTTTTATGGTAAAAAAAAATAGTTTTTAGTAAATTTGTCACAAGTGTACCAATTTGGAGTTTTTCAAGGTATTAACCCTTTTTGTTATAGACTTTCATTTATCTTTTCTATCATTGAAGTATTTCTATGGAAATTAGTCAAGAGTCAATCAATAACGATAACAGAAAAAGACACTACAAGTATTATCATATTTTCATACGACTTTTATTTTGATGTCAAAACTTTTTTTTCGAATCACTTAAACTTCACTTTTGAAAAAAAGAGGGTCAAAAGTGTCAAGTTCGATTCGGAACGCAAGAAATTTGACGTGTCTCGCTAGACCACTGGCTCGGCATACATAGTATAGACGAGGTTGCTAAATACACTTGCCCCAATTTAAAACCTTAAAGCATGGAATAGAGAACCCTAATTACCGTGCTTAGGGTGGGTGCCAGATCTGGACGATGATGGCCGGTCGCTAGATCTGGATGGTAGTAGTCGGCCACGGACGGCGGCTCGTCCACAGAAGCTTCGACAGTCAAATTTCATCAATCATGGACAACAAGGACAACGGAGTGGCGGCTTGACTTGGATCCATGGTACTGTCGGCTTAGATGCAGCGCCGCAACCCCTCTGTAATGGGGCGACTACTGGAGGAGGCGTGAAGGTTGGTGTTGATAGCTGCAGATGGAAGAGAAGACAGAGACAGTAGGTTGAACAAAGAAAGATCACCAATTCCACATCAGAAACAACGTTTTATTAAAATAGCCATGTAATTTATAATTAAAAAAATTCACGTAGACATTTATATCTAATGATGAATGCCATGTATAACTTTTGGTGAAATTTATTGCTAAATGCACCTATATGATTGTTTTCATTCGATTTAGCACTTAAATGATCCGATAAAAAAATTTAGTTCTAAATGGAGCAAATTTACAAAAGTTATAACACATTTAGCATTATTTTTTGATGATCATAAATGAAAAAAAAAATTAATTAGTAAATTATAAGTGTCTCTCCTATCGTGCTAGCCACCTACTGTACTCTTTTATCGAGTTATTTAATAAAGACTTAACCGTTACATATTGTTTATTCCCCTTTTTTGAAGATTCTAGCACATATAAATTTGCAAAAACAAAAAAGTCCGTAAGTAATTTGAATTAGAGCTGTTAATCTAAACATAATCGACAATTTCGCCGTCACGGTTACGTGCAGGAGACCTGTAGTGACTCTGGTTCACCCACGTGTCATTCCTTCCGCGCCTCCACTGGCCACGTGTCATCTTTGTCTCTCACTGTCCTGCCACGTCACCTACACGTGTCACCATTTCCTTCACCTCCTCTCCCTACATAAAGGTCGATCCATCGTCACCCACTCAGTTCTAATGATCTTTCTGCAGCCTGAAGACAACTCAAGGAGTTCCTAGAGAGAGCGACACAGAGGGAGTACCTACAGAAATGGCGTCGGAGCAGGAGAGACAAGAACTCGACCGCCGTGCGAGGGAGGGGGAGACGGTGGTTCCCGGCGGCACCGGCGGCAAGAGCCTCGAGGCTCAGGAGCACCTCGCTGAAGGTACATCAATGGACGTCGCTTCTGATAAACTTCAATCTTGACTCTCCCTTTTCTTTCCGTAGACAAGAATGTGACACTTTTGGGACACCGCGATCACGGTGTCTTCAAGTTTAAGTTTCTGTCAAGCGCGTGGTCCACTACGACATGATTTACATACCATGCGATAGTCTTTCATTCAACAGTACAAAATTCGAGTCTTTTGATGAGCTAAAAGATCGCTTATGAACTGGCAGGAAGTAGGACATGTCCATAAGGTCCAACCGAATAATGCTAATAAACAAAGTTAACACTGATCACATGTACATGGGTTTTTTTGATTAATTTATTTACGACAGGGAGGAGCAAAGGAGGGCAAAAAGGAGGGCAGACGAGGAAAGAGCAGATAGGGAAAGAAGGGTACCAGGAGATGGGCCGCAAGGGCGGGCTCAGCACCACCGAGGAGTCCGGCGGAGAGCGCGCCGTCCGCGAGGGCATCGAGATCGACGAGTCCAAGTTCAGGACCGGGAGCTGAATCATATATCTGCTTCTGCACTTAGCTACATCGTCCTTTTTTTGGGGTAGCATATAATCACCAGCATCTGTGTTGTATCGTATGTTGTGAGAAGTTTTGGTGCTGGTGCGGTGTGTGTATAAGTAAGCAGGTGTCTGTAGTGCGTGTACTGTTAGGTATGTAGGTGCTGACTGCACTGCATTTTGATCTTGGCATGTAATCTTACTACGGGAAAGAATATAAAGACATTTTCCTGCGGGGACACGATGAGGCTCACGCAGGTTAAGTGTTCGACATCCATGATCTGACAAAGTTGGGACTTTTTCACCCTGGCATGACGGATGCACAGCTTACGGATAAACGTGAATGGCTTTCTGGTTCTATTGTTGCTTTACATAACTAGAAAAATTAAATTTAGTTATATTTTTAACATAGCATTAGTTTTCAACAAAATTGATGAAGAAATGCAGGAGCAACAACAAAAAGGGGGGCCTTCTGTATAAATAGGATTTATAAATTCCTGAAGGAAACCAACAATCTTCTCCCAAGGTTGGTGATGATCGACAGGGAATGCGGAACTTCTTGAAATTTCATCTAAAATCCTGAATTTATCAGTTACTCTGATCAATCTCCTCGTGCCAAGTGTTCTATGAGTTTTTCTTGTTTTCTTACAAGTACCAGCGCTCTCCACTTAAGAGATTGAATTGGTGATTAGCGATGTCGAGCATCGAACGCTTTGACACTTGAGTATTACTGCTGAGTGCTAACGGTGGCCATACCTGCAAATGCCACGTCCAACATTGCAAAGACACTCTGCTCCTTGGACGTCTGCAGGAAAAATAAAGGAAGATGTCAGATCCCTGTGATCACACCTTCTTCCACTGCAGGATGACGCCCAACACTTCTGACTGTCTGTGAAATGCAAGTGACAATTTCAGCAGAATATGGTGAAAGACTGTAAGAGCAAAACTTGTCCACCAAGTACATGCTACCTCTTTTAAGAACTCGTGAAATGCAATTCTGGATGAAGCCTCTTTGAAAACTAACTGCTGATAACTCGAGCCTTAAGACTTTCGACCGTGCTGGCTCATGAGACTTTTTAAGTCAGAAGGCTCTTCCAGGTAAACAAATACACTCAAGTTTGACTGATTGATTCCATACGTGCCGGGAAAACTACTAATTGCACGACTGTTGAAGACAAACGTCAATGTCCTTAAGTCAGAAACTTTATGAAGAAGTTATCTGCCCAGGTTATTTTACCGTCTTTTCCATCCATTCCAGCCTTTAATCTCAGAAGTCAATTATAGTCCATCAAAATTTGACGCAACATTCCTCATTTTATCCAAGAATCAACACATAGACAAATTGTTGTTACGATTCTAGTCCAACATTTCCTGCAAGAATCAAGCTCGTAGGTTGAGTTGCAGGGAAGCATGGACAGAATGAGAGAAGAATGTTCCATTTTCAAAGCCTAGAATTGCAGTCGAAGCCCCACTAAACAGAATCATAGCTCCTCACATCTAAGGAATTGTACCTATACAAACAGTTTAGGAAGCAACCACTTCATTTGCGCTTCACGAAACAATTAAGTTCCACCGTTGGTTGCGCTAGCGGACAAGTTGCTTTAGAACAACAGATTGATCTATCTCCAATCATCGCGAATGCCACTTCTGTAATCTTTTTCCGACAGCAATCATCAGCGATGGAAATCTCGTTTCATTTCATGTCTGCACTACATGTGAAGACAGCCTCGATAAACCAGCAAGACTCAAAAGTCTCTCTCTAGTCTGTGCTATCGTCTACCATCTCGATCAGACCTCTTTTAAGTTTTAACCATGAAGAAAAACAAAAAAAAGGCCTAGCACGAGCGCAGAGATTCCTGAATTATACATTGAAACTAAAACGACAGTGTCTGCATCATACATTTATTTTAAGTATGAACCGTTCTAGTAGAGATTTCTCAAAGTCGTCAATGTGCCGAAGTTCATGAGAAACAGGATCTAGGGCAAAGGTCAGAAAGCACGTTACTTGAACGAGCTGAAAACGTGGAACTTTCACCACCGTATGTTCCACAGAGCATGCATTGCTGCATATATAGATCTGAGAACTACTCTCCAAATGAATACAACATATCGTTTGATACGTTTATCATTCAGTCTCGCGAAGCTTGATTCTACGTTGCCCGGCGAATTTCCGGGACAAGGAAGTCTGCACTTTTGAGTAAATTCCACGGTGTTCATTCCCCCGACGATTTCTGATGGAACTGGAAGCAGTGAGATAGAGCGGGCAACTGGTTCATGTGTCTTTTCCTGATCTTGTAATCATGTCAAGTTATCTTATCGAAAAATTCCATTTTTTTTTGTTAATTATGCTCTAAATTGAAAACAGAAAAAGTGTAAGAACAATGCTGGAGTTAAAAAAAAAAAAAATTATGGTAAATTCTATGGGCGCTTCACATTAGTTTAGTCTATTCATTCTTCTTTTTAACTTGAAGCGTGCATTAAAATGCCATGAAAAATATTTGGATAAATATAACGAAGAGTGTAAGAAAAGTACTTCGTATAAGGTGAAAGGGTAATCCATTGCAAAATGCCACTTTTTGATGGGCATCTTGAATTAAAAAGCGCCTTTGCATATCCACAGTTAATCAAAATTTTCTAAATCATTTTGGTTCTTAGATAAGTTTCCAAAGTGGAACCTATTCGGATTCAACGGCAGACATGACCATTCTCCAATTTTGGCTCCTAAGTTTTTCTTTTTCCCCCTTTTTTCACGGAAGATCGATTGAAGAACTAAATTTTTTAGCTCCGAATCATAAAATACAATGAGGTATTGCTTTCATAATGCAAACTACCTTCAACTAGTCAATCTTAAATTTTTGGGTCCTTTGCCGTTTGTTTCTTATTTAATCGTTGGACGCATCATAGTGCAGCCAAAAGCATCCCATCCATGAATAAGCTTGAAAGCAAAGACGATTTGAAAAGTTATCAAAACAAGTATGTGAATTTCCATTTTGGTTTTAACTTTGATGAGGGCAGTGTTCCCCGACTGGAACTGCTGAACAGTTGGAGGATTAGGATCGCCAACTTTACAGGTGTTTTGCAATGAAAGTTGATGCTCTTAGAATGAAAATTTCGAAATTGATAGGAAAGAAAATTCATGTGCTACCACTAAACAAAGCTTGGCTTGTTATTGCGGACAGAGCCTTAGCATAATGATCATAGATATACCTGTAAATGGTGAAAGACAGACTCCCAAATATACATCTTGCCTAGAATGCTTGCGGTTTTTATAGTATCATTTGCCGCATCTTAAACATTTGCAGAAAATATGGAAAACAAACTCCATCTCTCGATCTTAAATTGAGCATATCATCAAAGAGTACTGGAATATATCAGTCTTTCAACTCTTTTAACAAGCAACTTCCGGTCGATTTTCCTCTTTCTTGGAGATCTTGTTGATCCAACATTTCCAATAATGTTCAAATGCCCCACAGCTGGTTTCTATTTCTTGTGATTCTTTTTCATGATGTCTTCATTTTGCCGCTGGACGAAAGAAATGCATACTATCAAACTAAATTTCAAATCTTTACATGACAACTCGTTTACTACCATAAAGCTGATGCACTTATAATTATTCAGGTACATGGTAACTTAAAAGTTCCTCTTGAGTGGTGGCCTTGTTATGATGCATCTCTATGACAAGTTGTCTTCTCTCCGTCTGACCATCTCTTCATCCTATTCATTTAAGAAAATGAAGTGAAAAAACATTGACAAAAACAGAGACTAGAAACACAGAATGAGTAAACCTTACCTCTTTCTTTCGTTTCGATGGAAAATTTCCTGAGTTGTGGCCTTGCTTGCATCACAAACGGCATATGATTTTTATGCCTTGTCTTGACACTTCGAATCCATTTTTAGATTCTCCTTCCTTTCTTATCCTTTGGTGCCACCAAAGGTTCTCCATCGAAGGCCAAAGTTTATAACCATTCATTACTTCCAAATGGTGGTTGTATGTCTTTAAGAAGATATCCTTCCTGTACCAGTGGGAGAAAACTTTCTATCTCCTCCCCTTTGAATAGAATGACAGATTGCATAGGAGCTTGGAATAACACTCAAAGTCCCATGCCCCACGAGAGCAGGAGTTGTTTCTCAAAAACTGCAATTGATACTTCAGTTCCCGTGCATAGCACAAGCTTCACAGATGGTGAAGTACTATAGTAGAGACGCAGCAATAGAAAAGATTTCCACAAAGTTTGGACTGGACTACTAGTTCAACATCATAACTGGACAGGTGCAGGACAGAGTGGACATCAGTAGCAGTACCCAAGTGTTGAGTCTACTTTTAACTGAATCGAGACACCTTCGTTATCAATTCAAGCTCTCAAAATCAAATTGGTCGAAACTGATTTGCAGTTAGGCGATCACTCTCCGAGACAGATGTTTATCCCTTGCACATAGTGGAAGAAATAATATGCAGAAAACGCATTTAAAGAATCTATGACACACCGTATAAATTTGAAATGTTTATCAAATGTAGTTATCCATTCCATATCCTCTCATTAAGTGCATTCACTCCTTTAAGTGCTTTGCACATGATTATCTGACGCCAAATGAGTGGACTAATATTTTAAACCTGCTACTGTTAGTACACTAAGTATCCAATTCGATATCATGCAAGCTTTAACAGGATTTCAACAAATAACATTTCAAGGGAAAAGGGAGGAGGAAAGAACATGGCCAATTCGTTGAATCAAGACAAGCCAAGAAATGTCTAAGAACAGGAAGTGCACCGAACTAAACTGATTAGACTAGAACTAGGAAGATAAGCAATCTGAGCACATGAAGACTGCTCCAATTAATGATAAGGGACATTACAAATTATTAGGCATTTGCTTTTGAAAAATAAGTTTTGTCGATTGGATCCCGAAATCACATGTCATGAGAGCTGATCCTTCATTACAGGCTAAAGCAACATCAATTGAGCTTCGATATCCCAAATAGAGCACAATCTCAAATACACGTCACTAGACTCTAGCAAGCTTGTCCTTCACACCACGAACATTTTCATATTGGGTTTCAACAACTACCTCTATTGTTCTAACAGCAATATCAACTGCAATAAGATCTCACCTCACAAAACTTTGATTCTGAGACTGCCCACTGCAGCAAGCCAACTGTGACAGAAGTAAAAGTAAGAAGTTTTTAACCCAACAAAGTTTAGCAGGCAAGCAACAAATAACTTAAACTTTGGCATGAAGATCCAAACCTGAATTGCAAACAACTCTCTTCGAATAAAGACTTCCAAAGACCTCCATGCAGGTGCCAATTATGATACCAAATTGAAACACAATCCTCCACATTATTCGGCACCATGTCAAACTAATTGGCTAGACTTCTCAGTATTTCAGAAACCTCGAACTTAATGAATAATTTCAGCTCTGCAATGCTTCTGTTGAACGTAACCAGGGCAATGTGGG
Organism: Eucalyptus guilfoylei; assembly: GCA_016097605.1. Classification (NCBI taxonomy): domain Eukaryota; kingdom Viridiplantae; phylum Streptophyta; class Magnoliopsida; order Myrtales; family Myrtaceae; genus Eucalyptus; species Eucalyptus guilfoylei. Next base: position 1,794,132 of record CM027869.1, read on the forward strand.
ATGACAATAGCCGAACATCCTATACCGTTCCAATGATGCATTGTCAGCATTTTAGCAAGAAACATCGAGCACCTGATCCTTTGATGACTTTGTTTCCTTTTAGAAGTGCCTTTTGAAGGCTCTTTTGGATATTTCAGCATTTACATCACAACCAGTGGAATAATAACCAAATCCTGCCAGTGAATTAAACAAAATCAATCTAACAACTAATATCAGCAAATTACTGCTAATACCCCAAAATTTACAGATCTTAGTTAGTCAAACTCAATTTTAATTTTGTTTTTGAACTCTTTCAATCCAAATAATGGGCATCTAACATCATCAACCACAGAAACTCTGATCAAGTTAGCATAGCAAATTCACCTTAAGTTGCTTTTGGGGGATAGAGTACGATTCTTTTCCTTATGAATGCATATGTGTTGGTATATGTGTTATTCATATACCAGAATTAATGCAAGACAATTTTCAAATGGCATGTCAATAAAGGAAAATTTCCTCAGGAAACTTATGGAAATGCTTCCTGTGTTTTTCTTTTCAGTAGATAAATGCTCCAATAAGAGCTTACGCATAATATAAGAGATTATTTCACAAAGCTGTCGATTATGTCAAAACACATTCTTGTTCATATCTCCATCTTGACTCAAAATTTCAAATGAATGACCGATGACATTACCAACTCTACAAACATTAAGAAGTATTCTTTGGGATAATCTATTTCGCCTTGCATGTTTAGGTATATCCCGGATTCAAAGCAAATGAACATGGATAGTCAGCAAAATTCAAGTTGCAATTTTCTCGATTGATCCAAGTAATTCACGATGGTTTTGCTTCTGGCTCATTTCCCAGTTTATTCACAACCACACCAATATGAGACGAGTCAGTTCTTGCATTTATGTTTCTCAACCAATGTGATTACCGTAAAATGCAGACAATACTGTGACATAAAATGTGTGGTGCGAACAAAATGGTCCCAAGTCTGTTAGCATATGCATATTAAGGGAGGCCCTTTCAACGTGTTCCTTTTGCACCTTAAATTCATTCTTAAGCATACCTTAGAAGCATGCGGTCATGCACGGTGAGCACAAAGCAAACTAAAACCTCACATCAAAAGGACCTCCAAATAGGTCCTTCATTTAGCATCTTTTTACCCATACAATTACCTTTGGCATGCTATCAAATGCCCATATACATCAATTTTTATTAAGTAATTCCAGCATTCCAGAATCAATCAAACGCGAGAATCTTTATTTTTCAACATAAGATGAAGAATCTTACCCAAAGACTAATGACAAATGATGCACTTAGAAGGCCTTTTGATCTATATTTATTACTGACATGATGAGTAGAGACATTTTGCACAAGCACACATAAACTTCCATGAATATGCCCCGGATTCCTTGAATTTAAGTAAGATAACAATAACACTGCCAGCAGGAAATACAAATGAAAAGGTAATAAATCTTAGCCCCGTGTTTTGTGGAAAATGACTAATTTGAAAAATATTTTCCGAAAAATGATCACTTTTAGTGTTTACAATAATTAGTCAATGAAATATGATTTTATCATCAGCAAAATTTATGTCTATATATTTTCATGAACAATTTCATTCATTTTCGTAAGTGATACAAGCAATCATATTTAGGAATATATTTTTCAAATCATTCATTTTTTGCGAAACAAACGGAGTCAAAAGAAATTGCAAACATGCAATACAAATGAAAATCTGGCAATATATCTCGTAAGAGATAAGGTAGCTTACCTTCTGTATGCACTTGTGTTGGGAAATGTGTGTTGTCTCAACTCTTTTGACTCATCCCCGTCGTCATCTCCAAATTCAATCCATCTATGATTGAGTCAAATGGCTTTTTCTCGTAACTTTGATAATGTCCCGTTCCAAATGATTCCCGTATTGTTTTGAGTGATTTGCATTTGGAAATGTTCAATTCCACTAGTTGCTCCAACTTCCCTAGCCCTCAAAGCTTAGTCAGACTCTTGCAATTTTGCCCAACTACACTGATCGACTTGGTACCTGATGATATATCAGGTAAAATCTCAATTGAGGATCATTTTGAGATAGCAATTTGTTCTAGAGATGTTGACTCCTCAAACCCCGAAATCTCCCGAAGTTCATGACAATTTGAGAGGAATAATTTCCATAAATAATGAAAATTTGACAAGTAAGGGAATTTAGCTAAGGGCTTGCAATCCTCAGTCAATAATAGTTGTGCGAAATGGGAATCTCTAGGGGCCCTCCAAAGGAAGGGCACCAAGGGATATTTAGATCCAAAGACTCCAACCTATCGAGATTTTGAGTTTCAACTAGGTTTTTGCAATTTTGAGCATCTAATATCTTTAGACCCTCGGATTCTGAAACTTCTAGCTTTTCAATTGAAGCGCACTCAGAGATATTTAGCTCTTTTAAGAACTCCAAATTATTGTGGCCTAAGTTTTTGCAATTTTGAGCATCTAATATCTTCAAATCCTTGGATTTTGAAAGGTCTAGCCTTCTAATTGAAGTGCACCCAGAGATATTTAGTTCTTCCAAGAACTCCAACCTATCTAGGCCTTGAATTTCGACTAGGTTCTTGCAATTTTGAGCGTATACTATCTTCAGGCCCTCGGATTTGGAAAGGTCCAGCCTTTCAATTGAAGCACACCTAGAGATATTCAACTCTTCCAAGAACTCCAACCTATCAAGGCCTTGAATTTCAACCAAGTTATTGCAATTTTCAGCGTCTAAGATCTCCAAACGCTTGGATTTTGCAAGTTCCAATCTTTCAATTGAGGTGCACCCAGAGACAATCAGCACTTTCAAGAACTCCATCCTATCAAGGCCTTGAATTTCAACTAATTTTTCACAACATCCGGCATATAATTTCTTTAGGCCCTCAGATTTTGAAAGATTTAGCCTTTTGATTGATGCGCAATTAGAGATACTCAACTCTTCCAAAAACTTCAACATAGAGAGACCTTGAATTTCAGCTAAGCTTTTGCAATTGTTAGCATCTAATATCTCCAAACCCTCAGATTTCAAAAGGTTCAGCCTTTCAATTGAAGCGCTACCAGAGATGTTTAGCACTTTCAAGAACTCTAACCTATCAAGGCCTTGAATTTCAACTAATTTTTCGCAGCATTTAGCAAATAATATCTTTAGACCTTTGGATTTTGAAAGGTCTAGCCTTTCAATTGATGCGTACCCAGAGATTCTTAGCTCTTCCAAGAACTCCAAACTATCGAGGCCTTGAATTTCAACTAACTTTTTGCACCATTCAGCACATAATTTCTTCAAACTCTTGAATTTCGTAAGATCCAGCCTTTCAATTAAAGCACACCTAGAGATATCTAGCTCTTCCAAGAACTCCAACCCATTGAGGCCTTCAATTTTGACTAATTTTATGCATCCGTCAACATCTATTTTCTTAATGCCCTCGGACTTTAGAAGGTCCAGCCTTTCAATTGAAGCGCACCTAAAGATACTCAGCACTTCCAAAAACTTCAACCTATTGAGGTTTTGAATTTTAACTAATTTTTCGCACCATCCAACATATAGTATCCTTAGATCCTCAAACTTTGAAAGATCAAGCATTTCAATTGAAGCACAATGATAGATGTATAGCTCTTTCAAGAACTCCACCCCTTGAATTTCAACTAACTTTTTGCAAGAACGAACACATAATTTCTTCATGCCCCTGGATTTTGGAAGATCCAGCCTTTCAATTGAAGCACACCGGGAGATAAGCAACTCTTGCAAGAACTCCAACCTATTAAGGCCTTGAACTTCCACCAAGTTTTTGCAATTTTCAACATATAATTTCTGCATGCCCTCGGATTTAGGAAGATCTAGCCTTTCAATCGAATCGCACCTTATAATGGTCAAGCTTTCCAAATATTTTAATTTGTCAAGACCCCAAACTTTAAGTTTATCATTGCAATCATGGGCAAATAATGTCCTCAGATGATTAAATTTTGAAACATCCAGTGTTTCCATGAACTTACAGCCACTGATTACCAAGATTTCCAGCTTGAAGGGAGTGTTTAGGGAACTGTGTAATTCTGATTTTTCAACATCCATCTGGGAGCATTCTGAAGGCTCCAATAGCGTTGATGGAAGCTCCGTGATGCACTCGAGAAATTTGCAATCAAGAAGATGCAGTTCCTTGAGATGGGTTAGGTGGGAAAGTGAAGGCAATCTGCAATTTTGACAGGTGACGCTCAAATATGTTAAGCTAGAAGGAAGCTCCAGCAGCGATACAAGCCCAGGCAGCCATGGGAACTCCTCCTTACTATGAGAAAGAAAGAATTGATCATGGGAAAGATTATGGATGCATTCTAACATTTTCCCTTCTGGTTTTGTGCACCATGAAGCATCCAAATGTCGGAGCTTTCTCAGTCTTCTAATACCATCGGGTAATTCTTTTATCCGTGTGCCACTGATATTCAGAATTTCTAGATTCTGCAAAGCACCTATGCTGGCTGGTACTACGGAAAGGTTTCGACAATCTTTTAGAAGGAGTTGTTCCAGCGCTTCTAATTTATCTACTTCTGTTGGCAGCTCCTTGAGGCTCCAACATCCCGTCAAGTCCAAGCGTACCAGACCCTTCATCTCTCCAATTGAAGAGTCAATCTGCTCCAGTTTCCGACAATCTCGGAGGACCAATACTTCTAAATTCTTAAAAGCCGAGAGGAAGGAAGTTCCTTCTAAATATTGACAATCTGTAAGGTCAAGATATTTTAGCTTCTTTGCCATCTGGTAGAAAATATAAGAAGTGTCTAAGGATTAGCTCGAAGTGATTATGATCAAACAGAAAGCCAAAGTAAAAAACAAAGCTTGACTTCCATCTTACCATGATGGAACTCCATCCTCGCCATTCATGTGAAATCCTACTTGCAGATAAATCAAGTGCAAGTAATTCCTTTGCATGAAAATTTTTTGCTTCAAAGGTCAAGGGACAATTCCGCCATCGAAGCCATCTTAACTCCTCAATTGAGTTCTTAAAATCTCCTCTAAAATGCGCCCCACTCACATGAAGGAACCTTAGACTCATTAAATTCTTGAATTGTTTGTCTGTGTGGATATTGCCGCCTTTGCTAAGATAAATAGCTTTTATCTTTGCCGTTCCCTATAAATAAGAATCAATTTTCATTATTACAATTTATATCCACCTCAAGTAATCTAATATCATTTGTTCATATCAGTATTGAAATGCATCGATGTCTTTAAGAGACTTGCAAAGTGAAGATGTGATTTTCTTTTTTGGCCAATAAACAGTATTTATAAAGGCTAAGGAAGTGAAGGATGTCAACTTTACGGCCATAAGTACATGGATCTTAGAAAGAAGTATGATGTGCCCTTTCTTTTGGTTTTCTTGCATTGTATATAATGGTTTATTGTTTCTTATACATATTGTAAACGTACTTTTAGGCAAAACTTTGCAAATTGTATATCCTCTTCCTTCTTGTAATGCGTCTTCATTAATATGCTAGTTAGGACGCACATATTATGCACCGGAACTAATTAAAATTACAATGTGCAAAATCAAGTTAATTTGATCAATTTAAATAGAAATATATTTTCTCTAGCTGTAATTTTCATATTAGATATCCAAATGAACTAAATCACATGGAGACATGGTTATTGTAATAATTTTGACAATTGGGAAAAACAAACTTGTCTTAAATAAAGAAAATTGAACCTTATGAAGTCCTTCTTTTCTTTTCCGTTTTATCTTACGTCTAAAATCTCATGTAAATTACTTGACCGTGCTACTTATGATATTAAAAAAAATATACTCATTTTTGTTTTTTCCATTGGAGAAAAAACTCTATAAGAAAATAAACTTGTGATAGTAGTTAATACTAATATCCTATGTGATTATTATTTTATTAACAGTAACTCGAAATATTACTAATTTCTTTTGTAATTATAAGTAACTAAGATAGTTCTATTAATTATATTTATGCACTCTATAACTTATTATTTTAGCATAAAATATAATTTACTTATAGATCACAACGACATATTATAAATCAATCACAATTATAATCAATTGAAATGTGAACGTATAATAAATATTATAAACAGTCTTATTTAATAACTTTGATTTGATTTAAATTTAATTAATTACTAAAATTTGAAAGTAATTTCTGAATTATGAAAATTGAAGCTATTCTTGGCGACAAAAAATAGCTATTCCTTGGCCCCCTAGGAATAGCTATATTTTGACAGGATACCTAATTCTAATCTATTTTTGAATCGAATGAACGGACAGTACTTTATCAGAATGGATTAGAAATATGATAGTTATTCTTGTGAACCAAATGTGCAGCAAGCTTTCACCAAGAAGATTCACTTATGCATAAGAAGAACTAATATAGAAAATTCATGTATTTCCAAATCCATGTTAGTTTCTCCGAACCAGAAAACTTCTTATTGTGCTTCACAATGTTGTATATGATTCCATGGATACTCACAGGAAAATCACAAAATTAGTGGAGAAGGAATTAGATCTCAAGACCTAAAAGGAATCCAAGGGTAGAGTAATTATAGAAATGGATACAACCTCGAGAAATTATAAGTCATTTTCCTGATATAATTCCCTCTCCAAATACCTAGAAATCCTATCTGTCATCAAAATTCTTGGCATTCAATCGTGTAATTTCTTTTTTTAATCTTCAATGATCAATCCATAGACATTGAGTACATTCATGGCCAAATCCCAAGCCCAACCTTTTGTAGTTGGACAAAAGTAACACAATCTTTTAAACGTTCCAAAACAAGCCTAAACTTTCACATCCAGGACAAAAATAACAACCTTCCGAATGTACCCAAAAAAAGCTCAACCTTTTAACTGTAAAATAAATTGTCCATTATCATCATTAAATTGTCACCGATACCCTACATGACACTCTGTGGTAATATGCACGGTGAGCCACGTCAACCAACACAAACATCTACGTTATTTTTTTGTAGTTATAATCTATATCAACAAATTAGGTATGGTCTTTGTTATCAAATTTTTAGCATGCGGCAAAAAAAAAAAAAAAAATTAATTTACGATCATGGTGAACGAGGTTCGTTGTGCGTGTCAGCACAATGAGCCATGTAGCTAGGATGATGTGCGGTGATTTGGCGTGAGAATAGGCAAAAATTATAACGGGTGTCATTTTGGTCTCGCAACTAAAAGACTGAGCTTTCCCTGTTTTTTTTGGTCGAAGAGCTTTTCTCTTACAAGATTCAGAAGTTGTCCTATTTTCACCCAACATGCAAAAGACCGGTCTTTTTTATAGAAAATTTCAAATAAGGATATGAAGTGCCCTCATTTTCTTAAGTAAGAACGTGAAGTGGACCTTATTTTAAATAAAAGCATAAAGTAATCATATCAATCTCAAAAAAGGGTTTGAAGTTATTATGATTGTTTCAAATAAGGCCTTAACCTCGCCGGCTTGCCTATTGGCAAAAAATTCTGGCTGATCAATGATATTTTCATCAAAACACAATATAAATATAAATTAAAATTAAATTAGATTAAAAATCTAAAAAGGAAAATACATGCGGGAGGCTCCCCTCCCATGCGTGTTCCTTTTTTTTTAAAAAAAATAGTTTGTTTTTTGGAAAAAAAAGAACTAGAAAGAAAAAAGGAAAAAAATTTAAAAAATAAAAATATGAAATTGCCCTTCACCAAAAGTGAGTTTAGGTCCTTCTTTGAGATCGATATGGCCACTTTAGACTCTTATTTAAGACAATATTCACATCACGCCTTTATTTGAGAAAATAACGGCACTTCGGATTCTTATTTGAAATAATGTCTACTTTAAGCCATTCTTTGTTAAAATAATGGCACTTCGTATCCTCATTTATAATTTTTCCCTTCTTTTTTGTAATTTTGAGTTATTTTTTTAATTTTTGTCTCATGTGCAAAAGGTTGTGCTTTCAATTTTTGGCTGTATACTTTTGGTCCTAGGCGCAACAGTTTGTGCTTTTTTTATTTGGCTGTATACTCAGTAATATCCATGGAGTGACTTATGAATGTGTTTCAATTATGCTTTAAACGTCTTCCATTTCTGGTTTATTTTTTAAGTCGTCCTAGTGCTCTTCTCCAGGCTTCGCACTTCACAGGCGTTTTCTTTACCGAAGTTGAACGTATTTTTAGATAACATATATTTTAGATATTTTTGATTAAATGAAGGATTAAGCTTAAAAGAAGATCGAGTGTCGGTTTTATGAAAAACACTTCGATTTTAACTTATGACAGTACTATGAATGAAGAAGCAAAATCAACCCAGCTAACAAAGTGAAAATATTACATCAAATAATGTACCTTTTTAGCAGTAAAAGTTAGCTATACCAATTTATTAAGATATAGAATTTACAGCATATTCATTTTTGTTTAGGTTTAGTTTAGTATATTTCACGATGTAAAACGAAAGACATAATATATAGACATTGGCTTTGAACTTGTTAATGTATGAATTGGCTCTTGAGATTATAATTAGGCTGCACGTTGAAAATGCTAATAAGTGGTAGTCTTTTGAGTAACAGCTATGAGTCCAACCAAATGATGGATTCAAAGTAAAAGAGTCAAAATTATGATTAATTTCACGAATACATTACAATCACATACTTAATTATATACAAAATAGAATTTTAGAGTATTTATCTCCGCGAAAAAATAAGACATTTCTCTTCTGAATGGTCATTGCATGGAATGCGCTTAATCTTATGTATATCTATATATCTTCCTGTTCTATGAAGTGAATTTTGGTAAAAGGAATTCATAACATAATAATACATAAAATAAGTATCCCTTCCACTCTCAATTATGGTCTAATGATTTAAGTTTTGCGAGAAATGCGGGCATGGGTACTCCTATTATATTAATTCTACAACCTAGAGATTAGAATTCTATGATTTGTATATTCTAAGTAGTTATGGTTTACAGTAGCATAGTCAAGCTATTTATTGCACGTGTCAAGGACGTCAATTAGGGAAATTCGGGACTTTTCAAAGTATAGAGTACCCCAATTAAGTACCTAATAAATTTGAAGGAACCTCACTTTCTAAGATAACTTTGTAATGAAAATTTCGTTTACTTACACTTTATACTTATATTGTGAAATTAGATTTTTAGCAAAAAAAAGAAAACAGAGAATTGTACACGTTTAAAAAAGTTTAGATTAGCTGCAATTCAAGAGAGAGCAACTTCCTACTTTCAAATCACATCAATGAAATAACACAAGGGCAATTATATAAAAAGGCTCTATGTTCACTAGAGCAAGCATTGAGTAGAGGCCAACATCATTCTAACATTAGAACATGAACTAAGGGAGCAAAAGAAGAGAAATTGTTACCTTATTTCCCTTTAGTATTTTCAAGACATCCTTCGAGTCCCACAACCTGCTACGGTACTGAGGCTCCTCTTTGTTTTCCTCACGAACAATTTCCCTACCCAGATCTCTCAATTGGTCATGCATTAGGAGCTCGTGATTATCTCCTACTTTTATCAACGACAAAAATCTCAATACTTCAATTTCCTCCTCACAGGCATCCCACATGTAGGATGCAATTCTCCAGTCAATGCCATTGAGAAAACAAGCAATATCTAAAAATATTTGTTTTTGTTTATGCTCCAAAGCTTCATAAGTTATCCTTAACTTTTCTTGAACTTTCTCATGAGGGACCTTTCTTAACTTGTTTATCGTACTTTTCCATAGTGTTGGCTCTTTTCCACACAAAAATGAACCTAAAACCTCGAGAGATAAGGGAAACCCTCCAATGGTGGATACAACTTCATGAGTTAGGTCCTTAAATTCACTTGGAGGAGAGTCTTGTCGAAATGCATGTCTACTAAATAGAATCAAAGAATTATCCTTATCCATTTCTTGATGATCATGGTTATAGTCCACCCCAACATTGACAAGAATATTCTTGTTTCTGGTGGTTATAATGATCCTACTTCCTGAAGAAAACCAATTTTGATTTCCAGCCAAAGCCTTCAACTGATCATAATTATCCACATCATCAAGAAGAATAAGGACTTTCTTAGTTCCAAAGTTGGATGAGATGAAATTAATCCCTTCGTCCTTATTATCAACTTGATTTTTTTGCTTCAATATATCAAAAATTAATTGATTTTGCAAGTAAGCAAGGCCAATATGCTTACAGGATTCCCTAACATTAGGAATGAAGCTACAATACTCAAATTGATTTGAGAGCTTGGTGTAGATGGTTTTAGCAAAAGCCATCTTACCAATGCCTCCTATTCCATGGATGCCGACAAATAGGGTGGCACGAGAATTATTATCCACAAATTTCATAACCTTCTCCACATGACTATCAATTCCAACCAAATACTCAGGAATAACCAACTCAAACTTTTTCTTCAGCTCGCTCAACACTTTCTGAATAATTGATTTCACCAACTTTTCTTCATACCTGGCATATGTGATAAGATTTCATATAGGCAGCAACAATAATTTTACATAGTTTATCTAATGAGAAGAACGAAATAAATATATCTAGGGTTAAATAGAAAAACTTTGAGAATCGTTTTTGCCACACCTCCATATATATTTTTTATTTGCTGAGACTAAAATGGGAAATGCTGATGGTCGCTTCACATAGCGAGCCCCATTTTATCATTACTCTAACATAATTTATTGAGCTAGAAGAAACTTGAGGGTATCGCTCATTAAACATGCTTTTTATTAAAGACAATAGGGATGACATGGGCGTGTCTTCGAAAAATTTCTAGAGCATCTGAATGAGAAAAAATACAATAAGCCAGCCCAGTATGAAAGTTCAACCATCAATCGATAAACGGGTCGTAACTTTTGACGCAAAAGGAACTTAGGTCCTATAACGCCAATCTAGGAAGTCGTTCAGAGTGCTATAATGTGAACTACCCGAATACTTTAGAGTGCTATAATGTGAACTATCGGAATGCAATTAAGGGGATTTCACCTTATTTGTGCAATTTTACATGCTTGCAAGTTTCCACTTGTGCTGTGAATTTAGTATCATTCTTATTTGTGTTCTTACCAATTTTCAACGCGTCAAGGGAGGATAAAAGGTTGTACTTTATTTTCTTTTAAGTATCTATTTTTCATTATTTTAATTAGGGGTGAGCATGTCGGACCGCCCAAATCAAGAACCGCCTGAATTGGACTGGACTGGCCAATTTGGTCCAGTCCCTGGCATTGGTCCGGTTCCCAGTTCCATAAAAATGGAACCAGTGATTTTCGGTCCGGTTACAGTCCGAGGGGTATTCGAACTGGACTAAATCGACAGATCGGACAGACTCTTCTTTTTTTTTTTTTTTTTTAAATATATTTTTTGATTTCTTAAATATAGCATAAACCTTAAAATAATAACAATTTTAGTATTTTCTAAATTTTTAGATTTTTTCGTTAAGTGAATGATTCCATGGGATCGGTCAGTCCAATTCCGATCCCAAGACCGTCTGGTATGATTTCCGATCTCAAAAATTGGGAACCGGTCCTCCCTATCTCATTTCCAGTTCCTAGGTTATTTGGACCAAGTCGAGAACCGATCATCTTAATTTTAATTATTCTAACAATTATTGAAAGTAGAAGATTAATTTTACCCCAAAATAAGATAATTGCTTTGAATTATGCAAGTGCACAAGATAGAAATTTTGTGTAGAAGACATGAAAATGCATTGAAAATTGTTTAAAAAACACCTAATAAAGATGATCCCTTTTCGTTTTATATATATACCATCACCATATATAACAAAAGGATTTTTTTTTTTTTACGAAATTTTAGTAGCAACTAATTAACGACATTAATGATATAATCAATGTGACTTGGGAAGATAAAGAATTACGACAATAACATGCACGGTATATGATGTTAACTGTTAAGAGCTTTGTATAGGAAACACCACTTAATTGTACTCTTAATCACATATAAATCTGTGATTAAAAAAATTTTGTAATGAAGATTAAGGAAGCTTATACTATAAACATGAAAAAAGAAATCTTTGGATATAAAAGTTCGTTCAGAAAATCTTGAATGGGATCATTAACAATCAAATCTATAGTTAGATTGGTTAATTCTGGAAAAAGAATTAACTTCAGAATTCATGCACAGCAGAATCATACTGTTTTTTTCCATTTGAAAATTATAAAAAGAAAATGAAGCATTTAGGAATCAAAACAACCAGTTAAAAGAAGGTAGAGAATGTTTCGGTAAGAAATTTTACCCGTTGATTTCGGGTCCTTCGAAGGAACTAACTTCAATGAGTGCTTGTTTCCATTTCTCTAAAATCACTGGATCGAAACGCCTCTCAAGCGTATGAAATACATCTCCAAAACTTCCGATTTGATGCTTCACGTGAGCCGGCTCCACTTTGTAAAATATGGGCAACACTGTGTGCTCCGTGCCATTATCCGTGCACTCCATCATTTGACCCAGCTCATCAAGGCACCATTTGCTCGAACCGTAATTCTCAGAGAGAATGGGGATCAGGATCTTACTATTTTTTATGGCTGCCAAAAGATCTGGGCCGAGCTCCTCACCTTGGCAGAGCTTGTTATCGGCTCTGAAAGCATGAATTCCGGCATCAACGAGCCCGGTGTAGAGCTCATCGGCAAATCCTTTTCGAGTGTCTAGGCCTTCAAAGCTCAAGAACACCTCGTAACAGTTTCCAATCGACAAACTAGGTACATCATTCGTAGTTTCTGTTGGAGGTGAACTAAATCCACCGGAATGAGTTTGCGTGGGCTCAGTCCACGAACTGTCAGCCACACTGATTCTGCGTTTCTTAATGGGAAGATGCATGTCTTCTTGGCTCTGATTCTGCCCCAATTTTTTTTTTCTCCTTTCAAGCCTCACGGCGAAGCAAACCAAGATGCCTCCTAGGTCATACGGAAACGCAGTTGCCAACCACGAATCAGTCAAACTCGTCAAGCTAGATATAAATTAGCAGTTGGCTGACACCACGCGCTTTGTAGACTGCAGTTAATGCAGAAGCAACGACAAATGAATAAATAAAACTTACATATGGCCGAGCACCGGTCTCGGGGTCGAACCGTCCGGTTCTGGGTGGTTCCCAATGGAAATCGGTCCGGTTCAATATCTAGTCCGGTCCCGCGTGACGGGAACCGGTCCAGAAGCAAACCTAAATCAAATTCGAGGAGGAGTTGTGGGGAAGCAGACCGCCGCCGGCCTCTCCCAAAAAGCTCCGCTCCGCTCCTCCTGTGCTCGTCCAAATGCCTCCGCCGCTCCCTCGTGTGCCTCTCGTGCGGAGAAAGACAATGAGAAACTCAGAAGAAAACGGATATCAGAAGAAGCAGGAGGCGGGCGGGTGCTTTTCAACTCACGAGCCGAAAGATTCAAAAGGGTCTTCTGGTTCCCTCTTCGTTTCTGCAGAAAAGCTTTCTTGAACTCGGGCAAAGAGCCGTTGTCCGTAAGTGAACCGCAGAGAGAGAGAAGGGGAGAGAGAGTTTCAATTCATGTTTGTGAAGTGTGTACGGCAAAAATTGCGCTCAGTCATTTTACCTAAGACACTCTTTATTATAGTATTTTCATCACACCTCACCATGGCCCACCTCTTTTGGCGTTATTCTCCTACTTTTCATTTAGTCAAAAGCGGTGTCCCCTCTTTTCTTTTGCCTTCCTCTCCTTTTCTTTCTGTCCCTCGTGGATCTCACTAACTTTCCTTCTCTCTTTATCGTTTTTCCACTCCTTTAGTACCGCACCAGCAACAGTGTCCCCTTTCCGTAAAGACGCGTTTTTGGGTGTCTCGATTCTCTCCCATTTTTTATTCTCAAAAAGAAGAAAAGTTTTCACACGCAATGGTAAGTTCAATGCTCCCCACGAGTGCCCGCCAAAAAGCACGAGAGGAAGAGCGAATTGCGACTTGACATGTCAGGGGAACTTGTTGGCATTCTCTTTTGCCCTTCCCCAATTCGTAACTTCATCATCAGCTAAGATAGAAGACAGAGGTGAACAATCAAATTAGTTCTATTCATAATTTGAACCGGATTATCTGAAAAATAGGTCTAGGAATCGATTCTCGTTGGAACCGCTCCGAAAACATATTCCAAGTAAATACTCATATGAGAACTGGATCGAACCGCCCTGTTTTGAAAATAATTTTTGAATTAGTTTTATAAATGAAAAAGCCAAAACCTTAATTTCTTTTTCCCCTGAATTCTAATAACAACACTCATTTGTTCTCTGTCTTTTCTCGAAACTCTTCGCTAGTTTTTCCTCTTCTCCTGAATTTTTATGGATAATTGGGAAATAGAGTTTTATAATTTATGTTTTAAGTTACGTAGTTGAACTTTTTATCATTTATAATAGTACGTGACTACGTATTCATCTTATGAATTATTTTTTTTGGCAAATTAGGTTATTCATTGTTCATCTTTTAATTTGAATCATTTTGTTACTCATAACCTCATATGATTTTGTTGTAAAAAACAAACTAAAATAGGAACAGAAAAATAAAACAGGTTCTCGAGTAAACCTTGGAACCAAACTAGAAAAACAAGATAGGTTCCAAAACCGATTTCAGGTAAATAGGATAAGTTCTAAGGTCCAAAAACTGGGAACCGATTATAATAGGTTCTAGGTTCTAGCTCTGAAACCTACCCACACTAGAACTGATCACCCCTAATAGAGAGGGGATTCTCTCTCTCTCTCTCCCTCTCTCTCTCTCTCTCTCTCTCCCCGATCTCGCGGGGCCTTCCTAGGAGGATCAGCACGGAATGTTGGTGAGGACAACATGGCTGGCCCCGGGGCCAACCTCGATAACATTCTTGCCAGTGAGAGGGAATGAGCAGAAGTGAGATTCCGTGGAGAGCCACTCAAAAGTAGTTTGCCCCTTGCAAGTAAGCCATTTGTGAAATTTTCATACAAAAAAAAAAAAATTTGTTGCTTTTGCACCTGGAACTAGCTAGTCCAGGGATTAATCTACTCTGGAACAAGGGGTCAAAATAGTTAAATATGTACAAGCATTAGGATTGAGGAGTAAGTAATGTGCTTGGCAAATCAAAAATGAAAATGCGAGGTCAATAGTTTTTTCAATGCACGAATATGTACAAATTTGTAGAGAAATCATATATAAGATTACCTAGTAATGTCGTATCCGAAATCGTGTAAGACATAACTGTTATCTATATGCCCTAAAACAACTATGTAATAGTTACATGTTATGGATTATTTGATGGCAAATAAATATTCGTTCATTATCCCATGAATGAGTCCACAAAATCAATTAGGACTGAACATATTTAAGAATATATATGACAGGTTTACAATTATACTGAATCTTTCCTAATCGATAAATCATTGAGAGGATATTGATGATCCTATTGAGATCGATGTGTTTTCAAGTTTCACCATTCAATATTGGATACTTAAGGGGATGATGAGTTACATGCCATTGGGTATCATTATATTTAAGCTTGAACATAGATACTTGTCTCGACAAGTTCACTGAACGTGACATACATAGAACGATTGACAATATGGAAGCTTTTAGCAAAGTCAATGACTAATCATTCATGCTCTAGTCTTATGTTGATAATCCTTGGACCTAAGGCAAGGTGTTGACTTGTATGTTGGACGGCTATAGTTCATGAGTGCGCATATTGACGGGTCATTGATTCGTCTTTATTCCCGATGGTCATAGTTCATCCATATACGAAATTACACGTGTGCGCAATATGGAACTTGTCTTATTGTTACATGCTAGGGACAATACTGATGTCCTATGCGATCTAATTATGAAAGTGCATTGAAATCCTTGGCAGAATGAATTGTTTATGTCTCATGTAAAATGCAAGTCAATTAGGTTTCTGTATATGATAGAATTGGTGACTTGACAAATATTTCATGATTTTTGCTCAATTGGGACATAGTAAGACAGATGAATTGAATTACGTTGTAACCAAAGCTAAAAAGTATATTATGTTTTTAAAGCATTCACACTATCTAAATAACCATGATATATTGCTTGGTGTCAATCATGGCTTGTAAGACTTGGAAATTCATCTGAACAATAAATTCTCTTGAGAGTACTAATGTGTCAGTGCAAGTCTTACTACTAGCTCAATGATGAACTTAGGGATATTACACACCATAACCAATTCTCTCAATCGGACATAACCCCCTCATGAGAGCTATTCTTTCGCTCACCTAGCATTTGGAGGAAGTAATCAATAACTTCTTTGAGAGGTTACAGACTAGCTTCTGAAGGAAGTAATCATTTAACTTTTTTAAGTGGTTAAAAAACTGTTTCTAGAGAAAGTTAAATGTTGACTTCACCAGGACATTGTATATAGAGCAGAGAGAGGGTGAGTGGGTTAGAGAGAGAAAAAGAGAGAGAGAGAGAGAGAGAGAGAGAGAGAGAGGATTACATGGTTAGCAATGGTTGTTGACCATGTGCATAAGATTATCTCCACGAAATTGCTAGCACAATCATAGTGACGATTATCTACGAATTCTTTTTCCGTTCGAGATGCGTTGGTGGTGTGTCTAAACTAGAGATCCGATGTTTGTGGGGTTCGAATTGAAGAATGTTTGAATCAAATCATTTAAAGCGCGCTTCGAGAGTTAATCCATATAACTCTCTTTGATATTCTGATTTTTTATTAAAACGCACAAACAACGACTTTGGAGATACATGCATAGTAGAATTTTGCTTCCACTACATTTATGTTTATTTCACCTATACATGTTCCATAAAACCCCAACAGTAATATGAAGTAGATGACGTATCGATTTAGTCATTTTGAAAGAGCTAGGAATGGGAAGCGTTTTAATGAGCTAGAGACTGGCTTTAGTGGAGTGGTATTTAGGTGTAGGTAATTATCTAAAAAGTCATCAATCTTTCAATTTTGCAAATTCAGTCTTAAATATGTCATAAACCTTTCGATTATATCAATTCAGTATTAAACATTTTAATTTTGTCAATTCAATCCTAAATCTTTCAATTATACAAATTTAATCCTAAACTTTTTTACGAATAGTCAATGTAGTCCTTTTGGATAATTGTAGTCGGATATTGCTAACATGGCGGTCCAGTCAACACCGACAGTCATATGTGATGTGACTGACATTAATGTGGACAATTTTTTAAAATATTCCGAATTTTGTTATTAATTTTCTTTTCTTTTTTACCTTTTTTTTACCTAAAAAAAAAAGAACAAGTTCAATGGGGCCGCTAGCCACTGCAAGAGGGTAGCAACCTCTGCCAGTGACCTTGACGGTCCCTAGGCAAGGGTTGTGAAGCCTTCAACGACAATAGGCGAGGGTCATGGCTCTTGCTATGGCTTGCGGCGCCATCACCAAATCCGGTAAGGCAAGGGCATCACAACCCTCATTGTGGCCTATGAAGGCTCATGACACCCTTATCGGCCATAGTGAGGGCTCGCAAGCCCTCACCTAATCTAGTGAGGGCTAAGACCCTCACCTGCAATCAACGAGGGCTTGCCCCGGGCCAGTGATGTCACCAACCCTTGCTCGATGGCTAGTGGCCCGTTGACCCTATGTTTTCTTTTTTTGGTAAAGATGAGGAAAAGAAACAAAGAAATCAATATATATATATAATTAAATAAAATAATCCATGCCAAGTATTTGCCGGCAATGCCACGTAAGACAATTGAAGCTAACTAAGCCACATCACCGAAATCTAGCTAAAATTAGCCAAAACGACTAAATTGGCAATTCGTTAAAAAATTTATGACTAGTTTGACAAATTGCTAAGATGTTTAAGACAAAATTGATGCAATTAAAAGGTTTAGAATTAAATTAGCAAATTGTCAAAAGGTTTAAGATTGAATTAGATCCATATAATAAATTTAGGACTTTTCGGATCATTTTCTTCATTAGATTGCATAAAGCTTTCCGAGGAGTTTGGCCGGCTTTCAAAAGCTTGTGCCTCTATTGCGAAGCCCAAAGTCCGCTAAAGCGACCGTTTGGCAAAAACCACCAAGGGAGAATTGGTTAAGAAGCAATGGTGCCGATTTGTTAAAGAAAACTCCTATTGCCGCAATAACATTGTGGCAACTAGGAAGGGACTCAAATGTCACTGATTGCTGGGAGGAGCTGGAATGTCACTTTTGCTGAACGCCCCCAAGGTGGTTGAAGCCTTGACTGTCTGACCTGCCATATTGATTGCGAGAGAAGCGGGACAATTTTGAGACGAGACATGTGATGTGTTAAAAGATTTAGCGTACAAATACAAAGAAATATAGAGTACATGTAATAATAAAAAATTAAGACATAAGGTTTATTCTAATTCATCATCAAACTAGAGTTACATTTAGTAAATGATTCCACTATAATTAACATATCCCAACTCTCTGTTACAAATAATAATTATTCATGAATCAAAGTCCAAACTATCAAAAAATACGAGCTCAAACTATAAAAGCTCTTTGGCAGCCATGAGTGATGCCCCTAACCTCGTCGAGCAGCCCTTAACCCTTGCCCACTCACCAAGGAATTGGATCCCCTTACCACAATGGGGAGTATAAGCCACATCCAAATATGATGGAGGAGAGAAATATGTAATCTTCTATATATCTCAAATGAAGAGTGCAAGGGCCCCCTATATATAGGGTGAGAATGCTATTAGACCTGACAACAATTAATATCGACTTTAATTAATGTGATCCTCAATAGTGATATATCTAACAGATGGTTTCACAACTAAATCCTGACATTGTTTGTAAGGAGTTGGCTAGGCAGAAAGGCAAATTGAACTGGATTACAAGACTCGTTGTTGATTAGATCAAAATAGGGATCGCTTCGCTCTAGAAAGTAGTGTTTCCTTGTATCTCCAGGAAGTTAAATACGGGTGCCCATCAGGTAGTTTCTACAAAGTTGATGTGTCCTATGCATTGGGTTTGGATTCCCCATCTTCTCTAAAAGCTCTCTCAGTGTCTGATGTTGGGGAAAGACCTCCATGAAACGTATTATTGAAATTTACGGCAGTGAAGTATATAACCTGTCTATGGTTACAAAAAGACCGTATTTTTTCTCAATTGTCGTATGAAGATGGAACGTAAATCAGATGGTTCTTGTGCTCTTTTCTGACGATGCACCATGTTAGAAGAATATAAAGAAGCAAGAGATAAGACCGGAGCGAGATAGAATTATGTACTTCTGTCTTATTCTTTTACAAGATATTGAGCGTTGACCCCTTAAGCAGGAAGATGAGATGGCCGAATCGTGGGGCTTTTAAGAAAATTTCGCCTTTCGGCCTGAGACAGGAAACCCATTTCATCTCCCGTCTCAGCCGCCAGGCAGAACAAAGAGCCGAAGCCGATCATCTAATCCTAGAAACAGAGCAATGGGAAGCTACAAGATTTGAAGGGGAATTTAAAAGGAAGAATTACACAGAATTAAACAAACAAATACTGAGGCGCGGATCGACACGAATTGGCCAAAAAAGAAAAGAAAAGAAAAGAAAGTATGAATGAAGGCCAAGTGTCAAGAGTGTTGCAAAATGCGGGTGTAGATGAACTCGTTCCATGTGTCGGGCAACCCCGGGAGGCACCAATGGATGCAATCCGCGTAGGTCTGGGGGTCGGCCTGCTGCTCCGGCGTCAGCATCTTGCCTTGACGGATCGTGTGCACCGAGGTGTGCGCGTCTTTCCGGTACTCCGAGAGGGTCGTGATGTTCATGAAGTGCACGGGCAATTTCATGGATCGGGTCACGTTGTCGGCGATGACGAACAGTCTCCGATCCGTTCCCACGTTCAGCTGGGCCGTCGTGTTCAACACCGGCATCGTCTCCTTGGCGCATTTGATGCCGTCCGGGTTGTCCCAGTCCAAGCTCCTGTTGCACGTTTTCAATAATCAGTAGTTGAAAAGGACCAAATCAAGGACGGAAGGCATAAACAATTGTTCAACCATCCAAGGCAACATGTAATAGTTAAGCAACAAAAGGGGTTGGTTACCCACCAAGGATTGAAAAGCCAGCAATCATTGACAAAATGCTAATTGTCCTCACTGGTGATGGACCCCTTAGTAACCACCTCTAGATGCTCTCACCTAAGACATGTGAATTGTACAGATGGTAAAGGAAAGGACAAAATTGGTGAGGTAAGATTCATTTAATTAGGGCTCTTGGATTTTGTGACTTCTAATTGAGCTCAATCATATTTGGTCACCTAAAACCTACGTCCCCAGAAATAACAATTAATAAAATATTTCCTCCATGCAAACAATAATGATCAATGATTTGATACAAACAAATCGACCATAACAAATGCCGCTTTGTCAAATACTACCCGACTCCAGCTCAAAATAAATGATAGTGCTAAAAGAATCTCTAGGCAGTCAACAGTGGCACGTATGGCCTGTTATAGAATACCAACTTTTTCAGGACTAGAGCATCACTCCTCTGGTTCTTGTTTATCAAGGCCAAATATAGACAAGTTTGTCTGAATGATTGGAAGAGCAAGGATGTTTCTTTAAGCTCCTCTTTATGACAAAATGGCATTAACATAATAGCTTAGCTTAATATTTCCTCAAAGAGACATAATTAGAAAAGGGGAAACAAATGGGTGGAACTGGATCTAACCAATGGCTGCAAGAGAACAACGAAACGACATGGATATCGAAATTGAAGTTTAATTTTGTTGTGCAAGAGACTTACTTGATATGAAGAGGGGACATGCTGCTGAAGAAGACCGTGGTATGGTTAGGATCCACATTTTGATCCACCCACTGAGCCCATGTCTTTAGCACTCTCCCGTACACAGTCGGCCTGTCGATTTCGTCGTATTCCGTTGATCCCTTGTCGAACGACCCCCGACTGTTTTTGTTTCACAACCAACAACCCGACACAATCAGGAACGAGCAAAAGTCAGAATCAATGCATACAGAAAAAGGGGTGAAAAGGAAAGGATCAAAACACAGAATTGGGTACATACAGGACTTTCATGGAGAAAGTGTTCATCCACCAAATGTAGGTGTTGAAGATGAGGTAGTCCACGCCCTTCCAGTTGCGGCCGTGCTTGTTTATTGACTCGGGCATGATGATGCGGTTCAAGATGCTGTGCATATTCGGGTCGTCCGAGTTCGATTCGACCAGGAACGGTGCCCAGTAGAACTCGATGGTGGTGTTATAGTCCTGGACAATGATCAAAGTGCACAACAACAAAGTTAAAAGATCAATCTTGAATTGGCCCGCATGCCCTTTCCTAAACCCTACTCAAGTACTCCTCTATGTGGTCAATATGGCCGACACTTTAAAAAGGTCTTCAATTTGGCCCTGGAATTTCGGCAGAATCGATGCACTAAACCCGCCATTTCCTGCCGATTTTCGTGTTCATTCTGTACTGTGATTCTCACCCAGACAGTTAAGGAGTCTTAAGAATTCTCGAATTTCCGGTTATATATAAGTTTCGTGTAACCTAGTGATCGGAAAAATAAGTAATTAATAAAAGGGTTGCTTGTGCCTTTTTACTAGGAGGAGCAAGTGGCCGACCACTTTACGTAAATCAGGATCCAAGGCACGGTGTAATGATCTCGGAGGGAAGATTACACGCCTCGTGCAGCGGACAAATTAACAGAAATTTTGAAAACGAAGAGCCCCCCCACATCACCATCTGATCTGGGGATAAAGTAAAATTTGCCATCGAAAATGTCCACGTCCGGACCTTTTTATTTTTTGACCGATAATGTTCACGTAATGGTTACACCGATTCGTAAATTATTTCTTTAATTAATAGAATAACATTATCCCCACCTAAGAAATGCCGTCATTCGGTTTGAAGAAAAAGACGAAGCCAAGAAATGGCAAAAGATAGAGACCCGGCATCTCTCTCTCTCCTCCCTTGCGTGTATCGAAAGATTACGACTTTTTCTTTATATCGCCACGCACGATTCCTACTTTTTGGAACATAAGCATTTTACTGCATCGGTAGAAAATGAGAAAATATGTCTAGAACTTTGTTCTGCGAATGACTTTGTAAGCGAAAAAAATGAACTGGAACGGTGCCTGGTTGATCGGGAGGACTGGGAAAGGCTTATGTTAGTGTTGAGATCGAGAGGAATTACCTCGATTCTGAAGATGTTGCGGGACCCGGTTTTTCTCAGGCTTTTCCTGCCGCGAGGAATGACGGATTGCGCCAGGCAGACCATGGACTCCCACTGGTTTCGGTTCAGCGAGTCGCCCACGAACATAAGCCGCTTGTTCCTCAGCTTCTGAAGCAGCAACCTCGGCTTGAACCTTAAGAAGCAAAAAAAGCAAGAACAGCCCATGAATTGGACTCGGGTTCGGAATCAAGAACGACTAATTGACCATCGAAATTTCGAGAGAGTTTACTCACTCGGGCATAGAACAGTCTCTCGGTTGCCATCTCCAGCCCTGGTACATAGAGTCCTTCCTTCCGTTCCTCATGCAAGTCACTTGTGCTGTGAGGAACTCGCACTCGTCTTCCTTGTACAGAGGGTGCGTGACATTGTCATAGACCCATTGCCCCGTGAAGAGGTCGCACTCTTGCGGTGGCAATTCTACGTCTTCCTCTTCCTCTTCAATCACCGCCATTTCAATCTTCTGCTCCTCCTCTTCCTCCTTGTTTCGTGACGTTGATTTTGCATCATCAAGAGCCTCCTGTTTTGTCGATCGAGCGCTCACCGCCAGAGCCTTCTCGGAATTAAGCTTGGTCGGTTCCGACCCTTCTTGGATTTCCTGATTCTTAGGCCACGAGAATGGGAATTCGGCGATCGACTTCACGTCCTCGTTGTACATGAAGACCCCGAACAGGAATATCGAGAATACGACCACGAACACGGAGAGGTTGTTGCCCTTCCGGCCTCCTCCGCCACCGCCCGCCGCTGCGTGCTTCATGGCGGCCATCTCGGACGAGAAGAGCTTCGTCTTGCGGCGAGGCGGCTGCATTGAAGAGGGGAAAATTCGAGTGGTATAGTGAGATAGCGAAGGCGGGGTGAGGAGGAAAAATATAGAGGGACTGAATTGAGCATCCTGGGTATAGAGCAGATGCTTACATGTATTAAGTTTTTTTCTTTATTGAGGTTTGGTGAGATGGTGTTTTCTTCAACAAGACTTGTTAGGGGTCACCGGCTGATGTAGATTGAAGAGTTGTCTTTCTCTGAAAATATTATTCCCCGCCTCCTAATCCATGGCTAACGACTTCATCTCCATCGAACAAGAATTGCCAGATAGAGAGAGAGAGAGAGAGAGTAGATCCTAAGCTTTGAGCAGTTGGTCCTTTTTACAAGTTTGCTTCTCTTTTGCTGATTGGGACTTTGGAGACAAACGGGAAAAGCTGTGGGTGTGGCTTTCTTGGGTCCTCTTCTGGGCAATTTCTTGCTGCTTCTTTATGCCTGTGATATTCTAGGAGAAGCTTCCATACATTAGTCACAGGTTGTAAGGTTCTGCTAACTTATTCGCTGGTTGTATATTGAAGATTCTCTTGTATGGACTAAAAAAAAGTCAACTGGACATTCACGTGGTGTCTATTATATTTTGATGAGGGGCTTGTGCGGCTCAACGGCCTTGACTCTGAGTCATTTATGGGTCCTTCATGTGATCATGTGGTGGCTCTCCACGGTCAAAATGAACGAACCTTCAGGACTTATTTTAGCCGCTTTGGACTCACAGGTTACATTGAGAAACCATTTCCTCTAGTTCGTGACAAGAAGTGCTAAAAGAAAAAATCAAGCTGGCCACTTTCATGAGATCTCGCATCCAGTTTTCATTGCACCCGATATGCCGATCGTGCTGCTTACTAGAACAAACAGATCATATCACTGCAAGTCAACCGTACAAGAGTGTAATCATGTGATCCTCAGCTCCACAATCTGCACTTGATCATCTTCCACAGTTCAGAATGCTTATACTAAACTCATTTGATGAGGGTTTCGTGCCAGAGTCTAAGAACACATCCTAGTCAAAAGGCATACATCTTTTTCTTGGTTGAATGATGATTAGCTTAATCTCTGTTTCAATGGATGCAAGTCAAAAAGTCGCCTCGATCGACTTTCCATCTCTTCCAACGAAAAAAGCCCCAGGGTGGGAATTGATCTTTCTTTTTCCTCAACAACTTTGATCAGGACTCGGTCCATCATCCAGCTCTTTTTGCGAATCATCGGCTATAATTTTTAAGAGCCAAACAACAGAGGCCAAGCCCTTGGATCACCAGTAATAAATTTATGTTTGAGAGAAGTAAAAGCCAAGGAACCTCTTTCTTCAAATGCATTGAGTACACACCAATAATGATGTTGCTGTACTTGGCGAATCACGCCCCCTTTTTTAACCCATCTCGCTGAGGCCATTTTTTTCCATCCGAAGTGTTGGTTTGATGGGTGCAACATCGCTTTTTTTCCAAGGCAAGGCAACTATAGACAGCAGACAAAGTGCAGAAGAGAGGTTTTCGTGCCTTTCGCAGGTGGTCAATTCGCAACCGCAACAGGTAAAGATCATTCTAATGTCAGGGTCATCGTTTGGTTTGCCTCTCTCTTTCTCTAAGCTTCTGTGCCCTCCTTGCCAAGTCATGTTAATGCAAATACCGTCCACACTTGTTCCCACCAAAGTCTGTTGCTTTATCACTATCACTTCTTTTGAAAACGAACCCAAATCTCGTTGCATTCCTGCATGCTGGTCGGGCGAAAACGAATCTCATCTCTCTGGGAATCACTCCTGATGCTTTTCCCGGCATTTTTCCATGTTTAATCTGTGTCATCTTTCTAAATAACCAAATGGAAAAGAGCAATCGAGGTACAACAAGGAAAATGAAATCATCTGCTGGACACTCAGACCTGTCATCTGTTGCCCATCGTACGAAAACTATTAAAGAAAAAGTCAGTTAGAACGTGGGGCTGTAATCTATTGTAGGCCGACATAATTTTAAATTCCTGCTTGCTATTCTATGATGTGCCAGTGACTAACCGCCGGTGGCTAACTGTATTCTAAAGATCTCGAGTTCAAAGTTTCGCGCGTTTGCCGTGTCTTGTTTCTATGATCTCCTTCATTTCTGGGTTCTGTCTTCAATCACATTACAAACCACCAAAGCAGATGCCACTTCCCTTTCACTTAACGACAGCTACTTCCCACTTCGGCACTACAGATCACGTATACACTCAGGTCAAATTGGGTATGTTTGCCACAACGGTGGCTGATCCATCTCCTCATGTACCAAGAAATTCATTAAATTATCGCCCGGGATCGCGATGTAAGGTTGTCGGCAGACAATAAAAAAAGAAAAGAAAAGAAAAGAAAAGAAAGGATTGCATAAGGATAAACTTCAAATAACCAAAGAGTACCTTTTCTTTGCACTGCAACAGGGAAAGAGCTCGCCTCGTTAATTGAACGGGGCTAAAAGGTTGTGATAGCCCGGGGCATTTCACGGGACCATTTCGTTCCGCGCACATGAGACTAAATCAAAGATGTTTATCGGGTGACAAGATTGACTCGGTCGAGTTTGGGACGGAATTGGTCGCCGAGAAGAACGGTTCAAACTGATGTCACTTGTTCATGGGAAGTGTTCAACATGCAGAACACCGTCATATGCTCGTGGGCCTGCATGTTCGGCAGCCCATCGAGAAGACGGACTTGAGTTTTGCATGTCGGGCTAAAGCCACTCACCTTCACCGTCCGAAATTCTTGAAATCCCGGGTTGAGAGTTGATATCTGGGAAATGCATAATGATGCTGGGATTCGTCTGTTAAGGATCTAACGCTACTTTTTCCATTTACATAAGGTTAAGAAATTACGTTAGCGAGGAGGGTATTCGGGAGCATTTTCGTTGAAAAATAACAAGGTATGGAATATTCGGCTTGAATGATGCGCATGGAGTATCGTATTCTCTCAAAGGCTGGTAAAAATTATGACCGATAGTTATATCTTTAAGTTTCAACTTCAAGTAAAATCTTAACTTGTTTTCCAAGTACCGACAGATAGTCTTTCGTATAAATTGGGCAGCCCCTCACAGTGCCAACCCAAATCAACCAACAAATCATTATGTCAATAGAAGTCGAATCATGATCCGAAAAAGTACGTGAAGTAGTGATTTCAACACAGGAAATGGGCGTTTATTCTCTTTTTCATCATTTCCAATGGACAATTTAGGGAATTGCGAGTTGCGAATTAAAGAGCATTCTCCAACATCCCATACCAAGAAAAGGGTTTTCAAGGGCGCAAACAAACAAACCAACCCAAGAAAAAAAGAAAATAAAAGAAGGAATAATATCGAAAAAACAAAAAAAATGAAGAGCATGAATCAAGAGATACGATCTCAAGCGTTGGTCATGCGGTACCTGTCGAGCGGGTCTTTGGGGGAGGAAAGGACTAGGCGCTCGTGATACGCCCTCCACGCATAGTCCTCGAACGAGAAAGATCTGAACTTCACCTTCTCTCGATCTCTTCTCTTTTCTCCGTCGCTCGAATTGCCGATTCCTTCTTCTTCCGCTTCTGCTTCTTGATCATGATCATCGTTTTGGCCATGGACGACGATATTCTCCGGCAGAAGAAGGGGAGAGACCGTGCTTTCTAGAGGAAGGCTGATGAGCAGCGACATGGTTATGGCGCTTGCCGACTTGCTGCCGTTGCCCTCGCCGCATGCCACTGGCCTCCCTCTCACCTTCTTCAGCTTCCCATTGCTCCACACCTGCCATTTGATGTACTTGCGTATGGTGAAAACTTATTTGATCAAGCCGTGATTTCATGTCATATTCACGTCATCGAGAGGGATTACCCGCATCCCGATAAAGATTAATTGATCGGATGCACGAAAACTAACTAATAACATCACATAGTGTTGTCCAAAAACTAATCTCGTACTTTACCTTTTGAGATGTTGAAATCGCGATAATTATTGGTGCCATGAAGAGTATGACTTCGTTAGAAAATAATTACTTGCCAGCTTAACTAATGTTGGAAAGATCTTTTGGCCAAGAAAATGAATTAAATATGAAAAGAAAATGACGTCCCGAATGGGCATTTATATGGTCGTGATTCTTCTCTCTATTCGGACGAATGAAATCGCTCCAACCAGCCGATGCACTAAGCTCCAATTATTTATGGTTGTACAGTTGTACTAATGCGTGTCCAAAAATTGACAAGTTCTAATCGGTGGACTGCCAAGAATTTCAAATTCCAGCGTCCATCAAGCAGGAATTCCTCTCCCCCGTGGGGTCTCATTTCTTATTCACTAATCCCACCATCTTGACAAACGGCCTCTACTTATCATTTAATATTGAAGCTTGTCTTTCCTTTCTTATCACTACAGCAGGCTACATTTGAACAAAAACCAAGACGTATACATCATCTAACCTGCCTAAAGATATCCATCATTTTGGACCTTATAGGTTTCGACATGAGCTCGAGTTGTAGCGGAGCCTATCCGAGATGAAGTTCATTGTAAATATAACATGTGAGCCAAAACCGAAAAAGGGTTATTAAAAATTTCCCATGAATAAACCGTCAGTATAGATATGGAAGCGACAAATAAAGTACGACACGAAATGATATGTTACTATTCGGCTTCTCAGCTAATTAAAATGACCCAATCCGTTTACCGAATTCACCTACCAGAATTGGCTGGATGATCGAATTAAATAGATTATGACCCACTTAATTGAATCATGTCAGTTTGAAGATGGAGAAACCTATCTGCAATGAAAATGAAAGCGATCACATGTAATCAGGACTCACCTGAGCAATGTCGCCGATCGAAACAATCAAGGAGCCGACCTCCGGCGATACCATAACCGTGCCCGAATCCGCCAACAGAGCATACTTCTGGGTCCGAATCTGGTAGCTCAACCCGACTACAAACGGGTAAAACCCGCCCGCGCCCGGCATGACCGCTTTCTCGTGACCCCCGTCGGAACAACCCTTGGATATCCACATCAGCGAACAGACACGGGTCGGATCCTCCTTGACCGGGTTCTCGAACCCGATCGCGCGGGACATCCATTCTATTATCTCACAGCCCACTTTCTCCATCGTCAGAGCGAGCTCACGCAGCGATCCTAGCTTTACCTCGGTCGACTCGGAAGAGCAAGAGCACAGCGAATCTAAAACAAACCACTCATCATGTCTGTCGTCGTCTTCGTCACGTTCGTACCCGAAAGGCCAGTTCTTCGGGAAGTGCAGCTCTTTCCGATCAAGGGGGAGGTCGAAGAGAGCAAGCGACTCCGACTCGGCCGAGCGAGCGAGCTCCGGAGATATCGGATGACCGGTCATCTGGAAAAACCCTACAGACGAAGCCGATGAGAGGTTCTCGAAAAAGGTAACGTTCTTTTCATCCGAGTAGGAGACGTTCGAGATGGCGGCAGGGGCGGCGGCGGCGGCGGCGGAGGAGGCGGAGGAGCTGGGGTTGTTGTTGGTTGTGGTTGGAGAGAGGCGAGTGGGGAGGGAGAGAGCGGGCGGGAGGCGGTGGACGAGCCGCGAGAGGAAGTCCGCGGCGGCGGCGGAGTCGGAGTCTGTCCTGGGGGCAGCGGGGAGAGTCGATGGGGTCGGCGGCGGCGCCGAGGTGGCGCCGTACACGTCTGGGAAGTGGAGGTGCTGCTTGTGGGCTGAAGAGGCCATGCCGGCGACGATAATGAAGGGGTGGAGGAGAAGCTAAAATGCGGGACAGATCAAAAAACGTCGATGACTTTGCGCCTGATTTTATAGTGGGGTTGGCCTTAATATCACACGTGTGCAAGAAAAAAACTTTGCTTGCGTCTGATTTTATAGTGAGGATCGATAGCTGGATCATGTGGAGAGATTAATGTGCAAAAATTTGGATTAATCATTAATGGCAAAGTATTTAATCTCATAAGCTGTTTAGGGAGGTGATTAGCTGTCTTGGGGACAAGGTTGTCAAAATTATGTCACCTGGCCATAGCATGGTATTTTTGCCACACTCAGACCTAGACATGGAAAAAAATATCGGAAGCCAGCCAACTTGATTTTCCAGGACATCACTGGATTCACAAGTGAGTTGTTTCGATTTATATCGATTGAAGGTTGTACTAGATATAAAATTATAATGATTGTCTTGCACGAATTTGAATGATGAGGCATGTGCGATGTAAACGAAATGTAGCTGTTATACGGCACTATCACAAAATCGAGAATATTAGGTTGGTCTATTGACAGTGCTGCAAGGCACGCCAACTCAGTAGTAAACCTTTTACCTACCCACACTTACCTTAGGTACGGGAGGCTACTATACCTGTCTATTCAGCGGTAGCCACAACCAAAGTCTTGACGTAATGTCTACCTTTATCACTATGAGGCTCCCTAATTCGTCATGTCTACCTTTATCATCGTGAGGCTCCCTAATTCATCATTTATCTTTATCTTCTTGACAGAGAGAAAAACGGGAGTGACATTGCGGGGTCTCCCACCTTAGGGCGGATCTCCCGCCTGTTTCATCCCCTTGAGCTTTTTAAGGACCTGCTCAGATCCATAATTATTTCGATTTATATCGATCAAAGGTTGTACCGAATACAGAACTATAACGATTGTCTCGCACGAATTTGAATAATGAGGCGCATGTGTGATGTGAACGAAATGTAGCTGTTATAATTGATATGAGCTTGTCACACTATGAGGAATAATTAAATTTTTTTGGGGTTTTTGATTTTTTTTTTATTGAAAGGGTTTTCAAATTGAGATGTTCATTTTTGGTGATTATTTCGATTAGGGAAACAAATTAGTTTCCATCTTTTGTGGTTGTGGAGTGGATCCATCCAACTAGGACCTTGGTGACCAGCTCATTCGTACCTACAAAGGGAGACATATAAATATAATATTACCGAAAATGAAATTAGAACAACCACACTAGTTATTCCTAATTTGGGTCATTAAGGCATGGTGTTGAGGGTGGCATTGTAGGGTTTTAGTTGTCCGAGGATTAATTTGGGGTTGGAGGAAGGAATCATTTGGACATCAGGAAAAAGACCAAACGAGTACTACCTTCCTGTATGAATATTGGAGTTTGTGTCTTTTCTTTCTTTAAATTATTTTTTGCAACTTTTTTGTTCAAAGTCCAAAAAATTCCGAGACCTTTTTGCAGGAAAAGAAAAAGTGTCGGTTTCTCTTGCCTTGTTGTGAGGGAAGTTGTGCCTCTCGTGGGGGTAGCAGGTGGGACTTTGCACGGGTTTCCCTACATCATCATTCTGTCTCCTGTCCCAAAACAAGGAATACTAAAATTAGGGAGGAAATTATTAAAATAAGAGCATTACTTAGGGGACGAAATTCAATTGCTTAATCTACATCATATTAAATTTGATTGCTATTATCCTTAACAAGAATTTAAAACAATAAAATAAAAAAGGTTTAACATTTTTTTTTTGGTTGTATTTCAATGGAAGAGGCAGGGAGATGGATAAATAATGAACTCTCGAGAGCTTTTTCTTTATTTGATGTTTTTGGCGGCTTTGCAATGGAGTTGTTTGTTCACTGCTTGCCACGGATTTATTGGTGTCATATAGTCATTTTGGGACAAGTTAGAGAAGGGATGACAACACTAAACACAAAAAACATGACATCAGTGGTGAAATGGAATTTGCTCACCTGTTTAAATTTTTAGCTTGGAATAATTCATCCAATTTCACTTGGATTGTTCGATTTCTACCAATTATTCAGTTTTAATTTTTAATTTTTTATTTATAGAAAACGAATCAAACTGTTTGATCATATTCTACAAAATATTCCTTAACCGCATGCCATCATGATAGACGAGTCAATTTCATTTGGAGGTTTTAAGTTTCAATTCTAAAGTAAACCTTTCGTACTATCAAAACTAGAAAATGCTCTACGGGAGATGCATTAAAATATATAGCAAATCCCCTTATAAAGTCAATTTCGACCGAGCTACGAACTGGGTCTATGTCTGTCTTATTAATTTTATCAAATGCCAGCCTATTTTCCCTCTTCAAAGCTGTAATGCCCGAAAATAAAATCCAATTTCCAGCAACGAACCTAAATTCGGACCAGCCGAATATACTTTGCTTACTCAGGAAAAAATGTCTGGATAAAACAACCGAGAAAGAACACCAATCAGTCAAATGTCCAGCTCAGAAAGTCTTACAAAATCAGCCATCCCGATCAGAGGGCTGCGAAATCACCGTCGCCTCGCCATCAGACCGATCGATCACACGCTTCGTCTGCATCGCGCATCACACGATCCGCGCCTTGCCCGCCTCGGCGGAAACGTGTAATTTCTCCGACTTCGAATTGAGAGCCCGCGATTCGCAGGGAAGGCGACGGAGCTCCGCGAGCTTGATCCCCGCCATGTTCGCCAAGCGGTTGTTGCAGAAGGCCGCGCAGCAGCTGCAGCAGCAGCAGCAGCAGCTCCAGCAGCAGCTCCAGCAGCAGCGTCGGCGTCGCAGCAATCACGGAGAAGAAGAAGAAGGACAAACGCCAGCTCCTCAGGTTCGCCCCAAGCGATTGTCCGTGTGTTTATTTTCCTCAATTCATCGATCGAGGGGGACGAATTCGAAAGGAAATCGCGATCGGGTAATGATGTGATTGGTTTTGGGTGGACAGCATTCTCCGGTTAGCCGTCGAGAATTATTACGGGAGTATTAATCCCCTGGACCGAGAACTTTGTTGGTGAACATTTCGTTGAAATTATACGGGAAGGCAATGGGGAATTAGCTTGTATCGATGAGTTTGATGTTTTCCATTTGAAAAGTCAACTGCTTGACGCCTGCAAGGCTTGGACTTGGCCATCCGTGCCTGTTTAACCGGATGTAACGGCGAATGGCGATGGCAAGGTCGCTAATGCCGAGTTCTCGAACGTTTCTGGTTATGGCTGCTTGTTATGACCTTGTGAAATGAGGAGCTTCCATGATGATGTCACGAAGTCGTGCCGGTGGTATCGATTTCAGAAGAGAAAATGTTGGATGGGTGAATTTACCATGTTGAGGATAATCGAGTCTGTGTGTTGTAGTTCCATAAACCAGGCAACTTGCAGGGCATTTCAGTTTTTTCGGATGTGGGAGAGTTTGTACTTAGATGGAGTTCGAGGAAATTTGACCATTCCCAGAGGCTTGAGATAAATTGCAAAGTCATCTTGCTATGCAGACAAAACCGTTCATTAGATGGATTTGCCATTAATAGTATAAAAAAAAAAGATGTTTTCTTTAGAGGATAAGTTCTGACATTCAAAATGCCAAATGCATGGAGTTCATCCATAATCTTTGATCGTAAAATTTGAATTTCTTCTACAATTCTTCCGGCAATTTTTCTACGTCTGAATCGTCGTTCAGTTCGTACCCCGTGGGATAAGGGGTGTATTTGGAGTAGTATGTAAAAATTCTCGTCTGTTCTAATCTTTTATGTGGAACTTTGATCAGTCTTTTGCATTACTGCTTTCCTTTTTGCAGCTTAATGTGCCACCTGGAGGCTTGACATCTATGGATTTGGATCCTCGTGTTACCGTTCACTATGGTGTCCCTTCTACCGCATCTATTATGGCTCTTGATCCCATTCAGAGCCTTTTGGCAATAGGAACTTTGTGAGTTGGATGTCCTGTTGACTACATAAATGAATTTCAAGGCGAGATGAAACTGTGTTTATTTATTACCTATTCCATCAAAGAATCATTCTCTGACTGTTAATCCTCTGAAGAAGTATTGGACCATTGTCTCTCTGCAAAATATTTTGTTTGTACCCTCAAAGTGCCTATAGCAAAGTAGGCTGCTAGGTCATGTGACTCTACCCACTTTTGACCCTGATTCAATTCATTCATCTGCAGGGATGGTCGGATCAAAGTGATTGGGTGTGAGAATATCAAAGCTTTATTTGTATCTGCAAAGCAGATGCCATTTAAGCACTTAGAGGTCTATCAATTTTTCTCTGATGGAGTATTTATTATCTTCATTTGCATGCTTTATGGCGTTTAGAAGTAACTCTGGTGAAGTACATCATTCTGAATGAAGTCTAAAAAGATGATGTGCTGTTATGCCATTCATTTGCAAAGTTGATTCTTACGAGCTAACATTATTTTGTCCTTCAACAGTTCCTGCAAAATCAAGGTTTCCTTGTCTGTATATCCACTGACAACGACATACAGGTTTAAACTCTTTAAGTCCATGTGATCTTTTAATTCTAATAAATATAATTTCTTTTCTGGTGTTACCTTCTTTCTGAAAAATTCTTGTTTGCCTTTCTCTCTTTCATTTTCTCGGTATAGTTGTTGGCACTTTTTTCAATTGTGTGTTGACTGGCTTAAGAGACTGTTGAGATTGGCAGGTTTGGGACATAAAGTACAGGAATATCGCTTGTACTTTTCAGTGGGAATCAAATATAACTGCCTTTTCAGTGATTCAGGGGACTGGATGCATGTACAAATTACAATCTCTGGACTCATTCCATTAGTAGTTATTCTCCTTTATCTAGAGCCTATCAGACCAATGAGATCTGATCTCCTGTTCAGGTATATCGGGGACGAGAATGGTATGGTGTTTGTGCTAAAGTGTGACACAGGCCAAAGACAGATTGTTCAACTTCCTTACCTTATTCCAGCAGATTCAGTTGCTGGTAATCTTTCAATACATTCACATATAAATGGTCTAACAAATCCATGCTACTTCGTTTCCTACTCAGCTAGCCTTTGCATTTCTTTTAGCATCAAATGGAGTCAATGGACTCACTGCATTATCATTATTTTGGATCTTGGTTGCTTCACACGTATGGGCTGTCCACTTTTTCCGGGCCATTTTTAGAAATTGATAAGCTCAAAGTTTTAATTTCTATGTGCTGGCATGAACTTTAGCTTAATGATATGAAAGTTTAATTCTTGCATAAATTAAACTAGAAGTATGGATGCTCTTAAACAGTTATGCTGCTTTGTCTAACCTCATCTAATATCGACGTGGTGCAAATGAATTGCTAAGATGCCTTTTTCCCTTCATAATAAACAGCATTTTCTCCAAATCTGTGTCAAGGAAATTGTCTAGTCTACTGTTTGATGAATGATTTCACTGCTACAGAGATAAAATATAATGAGCATTTTTCTTCATGAAGGGATAGAAGCATGGTTTCTGCCATATTATTGTGATTTATGCAGTACATCCTACAATATGTGATTATTGAAAACAGTTGACCTGGCTATGTATATATATGGAATTATAGTGACTATTTATATTTTGACGATTATGTGTTCCTATAGTTTCTTAGCTGTCGTAATTGATTCCAATATCCTGTCTGGCTTCCAGAAGCAGCTGCAATTTCTGTGCCTCATCATCAGTCTGTCGTGGGGGTTCTTACACAACCTGGTTCCCTAGGAAATAGGTATAATAAAATGCACTCTATTCCCCTTATCGTTATTTATTGGATGGTTTAGCCTGATTATATAGTTTGTCCAATGCCACGTAATTTGTTCACTTTCCAAGTCATATCAAAGTTGTCTCGCAACATGAAAACTCGATGGTGGCCAAATTAATGATACAGATTTTAGATTGGCGACTTGTCTTTGAATGATCCTGGCGAGAGCACTCATTTTCCCATGGGCCTTTGAAGGATTACCATTTGTTTAACATTTTGCTGAAATGAACTTTGCAGAATGACTTCTAGCCTGGAGTGCGTCATTGTTGATGGCTTAATATACTATTTTGCATTTTCTTTTGGACAATGTCAAACTGAAACTAAAACAACCAACTTCAAGCTTTTGAGTGCAACTTTGTTTCTTATATTGAAGTTATAAGATTAGGAGATGGTATATTGAGCTGGTTGCTTGGTTTACTTGGAATGTAAGCACCATGATAAGTAGAAGAACTGGGGATTACTACTCCCGTTGTCCATGGATCCCCCTGAAAGGATGACAGCTTAGCCTATACATAAGTTAACATGATCGTGCATATACTGTGGTGCAAATGCTTGAAATTGTTTTATATTCTTTTTTCCAAATTTTAACTAAATATTAAGCTAGGTCAACAGTTGAGACTGTTCTCTTTCTAAAATTGAACTGATGGTTACTGTAAGCAGCGGGATGTATTACTGTAGAAGGTTTATACACTACCCTCTAGCATATGCTGTGTCCTGGGTTAATTAATGCTAATAAAGAGATTGGACTGCCTGCAGGGTGTTAATCGCATATGAGAATGGGTTGATTGTACTCTGGGATATTTCTGCAAATCAAGTCGTCTTAGCAAGAGGCCAAAAAGATCTCCAATTGAAGGAGGAAACAGTGATCACCTTGCCAAAAGGAGCAAGAAATGAGTTTTCCGAGGGTATCTCTGACGGTGAACCGATGGACAAAGAGATAAGCTCTCTTTGTTGGCTATCAGCAGATGGGTCTGTTCTGGCTGTTGGTTATGTCGATGGGGATATATTGTTGTGGAACATGTCTACTGCTGTCTCCAGAAATCAGCATGGTGGAAAAGAGTCTAATAATGTTGTTAAGCTTCAGATAGCATCTGGTGACAGAAGACTTCCAGTCATCGTGTTACACTGGTCTGCCAGTAGATCTCGGAACGGTCACGGTGGCCAACTTTTTGTCTATGGCGGTGATGAAATTGGTTCAGAAGAAGTGTTGACGGTCAGCTTTTAATCCAAATTGTTGCACTCTTTAATCATCAAGCTTCATAAAATAAATTGTGTTTGCTATCAACAGTTAAGCGACTCCCACAATAGTGTGATTAGGTGAATGATCTATGTCACTAAAGATGAAATCTTTCCATTTTGCAAAGTAACGGTGGCCACTAAAGTTTAATGTCATTAAAATGGGAAAAGTAAAAGGATTAAAAATTACTGATCGATTTCTTTTACCACGGAACAGGCTAGTTTTCCTGCTTTCCAGTTTGTTTGTTTTTCCAATAACAGCTCTTCTGCTGTTCGAAAATGCAATTTAGTCTAATTTTGCTTTTATAATGGGAAATATATGATTAATGCTTAGTGGAAGGTGTCAGTGATTCATAGATTGTTGCTTATTCAGCACCAATTAACTAGATATTGCATCATTGTTTCACCTGATTTTGCAGATTCTGAGTCTTAATTGGGCTTCTGGGATTGAAGAAGTGAAATGCATTGGGCGTGTGGACCTCAGGCTTAATGGTTCTTATGCTGATATGGTGTTGTTACCTACTTCAAGTCCAATTGGTGGAGTTTACACAAAGTCCCTCATTGTATTGACGAATCCAGGACAACTGCACGTCTATAATGAAGGCTGTCTCTCTGCCTTAATGTCTCAGCAGGACACAAAAGCTACTGTGTCTCCATTCCCCTATCCGATGGTCATACCTACTGTGGAACCGCAAATGACTGTGAGTCACCTTGGTTTTGTACATGCTGATGGGGCATTTGCTGGAGATTTTTTGAAGGTATGGCTTATTTCTGGCCTCTGTCTGACTCCTAAGGGGTCCATTGTACAGCTTTCATGGAAATTTTAATATATCAATCTAGGTCTTCTCCCTTGACTAGATAGTTGCAGCTGCAAAACATCACCTGAAGAGCAATGTTCCAACCAGCCATACTGAGTGGCCTTTAACCGGTGGGGTCCCTAGTCGACTTCACCTTTCAGAAGTGAATCAAGTTGAGAGGATCTATGTAGCAGGTTATCAAGATGGATCGGTTCGAATGTGGGACGCAACATGTCCAACTCTGTCACTGATCTATGTTCTAGATCTCGGGGTAGGTGTCTCAATGCAGTATCCCTAAATCACCAACTGTCATTGACTGCTTCGCCATTCTTACTTACATTACTTTCTCATCCATTGGCAGTCTGGCCTTTCTGCCAAGGCAATTCTTCATCATTTCTTTTGGGGATGAGTAAACAGCAATCTGATATATTGTGCAGGTGCAAGATATCATGATTCCAGGTGCAAATGCGGCAGTGTCAGCCATAGATTTTTGCTCAACTACTTTAAGTTTGGCTGTTGGAAATGAGTGTGGTCTTGTAAGAGTTCAAAATTAGTTGCATGATGTTTCCACAACCGAATGTTAGCCGTGCACTGAATCTCTTTCTCGAATTGTGATTCTGCAGGTTTTTCTGTACAAGTTGATTAGTAGCTCAGGAGAAATAACCCTGCACATTGTGACAGAAACAGAGAATAAAGGTATCATATTAAAGTACTAGTGACTTGTTAAACAGTTTGGATCTATGCAACCGCTTGGAATGTTTCTTAAAGAAAGTTTCATGACTAGACACTAAATGAAGGAGTCATGGATTCTGGAGGTGTATGAAACAGGTTGAAGGAACCAAGCAGCAAATTCTTTTACCCTTTCGTAAAAGCACTAAGCAATTAGATTGGATTGGATCTGGAAGCTCCCAAAGACATTTCAGCGTTTTTCCTGCCCCAAGATTAGCAAAAGTTGGTGATGGGGGTGCATAACCTTCCTAATAAGATTTTCTCAAAAGGCAAAATGGCCATCTCACATATCGATGTCTCTTGCCCACTATCGAGTATATTCTATCGGAGGTTTTGATTCACAACATTATATATTTTAAAAGATAGAGACTACTCTTTGAGAAGTAACTCTCTAGCCTCAACTTATGAAAGCATGCAATATCTGTGGACTCTAAATATTCACACCCCCAGTTTTCAGTAACAGTTTGCTTGTACTGATATCCATCTAACTTGCTGAGCTAAGGCGTTGGTGCTCATTGAATGTTATTGTGTGTATAATGGTCTGCAACTTTCATGCAGTTCAAAATATAGTCCAAGCGGATGGGCCACAGTGCATAGCTATATTTTCTTTGCTCAATTCCCCCATTGGCACTCTAAAATTTGGAAATTCTGGAACGAAACTTCTTGTTGGATTTGAATGTGGCCGGGTGAGGATCATCAATTGAGCCTTTGATGATATTACTATCTTTTGTCCATTGGGTTCAATGTTTGACTTTTCCATCTTGGTTTTCAGGTGGCAGTGTTTGATACTAGCACTATATCAGTTCTGTGTGTCACAGACAGGATATCGGACTCAAGTTCCCCAGTCATTTCTCTAGTTGTGAGTTCATTTGCAGAATGCAGCAAATTGGTAAACGGTCTGAGTGAATCTGAATGCGGAGGTCTAAGAAATCCTAAAGAGCCACCTGTATTCATATTGACTAAAAATGCCCATGTTGCAATATTGGATAGTTCCAATGGTGATGTCATCGGTTCTCAGTCCTTCCACTCTGGAAATAACCACACTGCTATATCTCTGCATATAATAGGCAAGAATTTTCATTTGTGAAGAAGATTAACTTTTGGCAATTCTTTAGTAGCAATTTCCTGAAAGTTGTTTCAACTTTGAACACAGAAAGCAGTCAGCTTGTTTCTGAAGTCTCTCTTGACTCTCATCCGGTGAACTTGTCAGAGGACGGTGAAGCCAAAGAGAGAATTGCATCTTCTAAGTTTGAACAGGGAAGTAATCCCCTACTATCTGAATCAGCAGCCTGCTCTCAAGCGACCCCTCATGGAATGGGACCAAAATTGTTTGTTTTGCTCTGCTGTGAAGATATGATAAGCTTGCATCCTTTGACATCTGCCACTGAGGTGTCAATCTGTTTAACTTATCATCACCTCCAGTAATGCTTTTTAATGCGAAAGTCTATTAACTGGCAGTCTTGCAGATTGACAATAACATCGTTCGACAAGTCAACCTCATCAAACCATGTTGTTGGACAATGGTCCTGAAAAAAGATGAGAAGGATTCTGGATTAGTAATTGTTTATCAGACTGGTGACATTGAAATAAGGTAAGGCAACTATTTGTATTCCTCCATGTTGCTGCTTGGGAATCTGCTGTAAGGTGGACAATCTTGACCGGTGGCAATGGTAGCTGAGTTATGAAGTGTTTTGCCTCTGTATAGCTTCCATTTGGTAGTATGTTTTGACAAAGAATCTCTGGTGATGAGAATTTTCTGATGGAAATGATCGTTTATGGACAGGTCTTTGTTAAATTTGGAAGTGGTGGCTGAAAGCTCTTTGATGTCCATTCTGAGGTGGAACTTTAAGACTAACATGGATAAAATGATGTCCTCCTGTGGCAATGGGATAATTGCCCTGGTCAGTTCTTTTCTGGAGTTTAGAATATAACTCACTAATTCTCTTTAAATATCAGTCCCGGGAACAGAATTATGATTTTTCTTACCTAGATCCCTTGAAAGAGGAGAAAGAATTCTTCATCATTGGAACTCTCATTTCTATGTTCAACAAGATCTGAATATAATACAATAAGATCTTTCATTGAACAAGAGAATGAAGCTTTTAAAATTAGAGCCACTTTTCCAGTCTTAAAATGGACATTTATAGATGGTGAGAGAGTTTTCAATGGAAAGCTTAAGATGAAGAAACTTTACATGATTTATCCCAGTAATCTAATCAATCCTATCGAGGTGCCACACAAGGACAAACAACCTTAGATGAAGTAAGCAGATGCAGCTTTGAATTGGTCTCGATGGTTCTTCGCTCCTGATGACATGTTTCTTTTTTCTAGGTCAACAGTTGTGAGTTTGCATTCATATCTTTATCAGCCCATGAAAATGACTTGAGGTCTCTCTCTCTCTCTCTCTCACTCTCTCTCTCTCTCTCTCGCACAGAGGTGTGGATATGTGCACCCACTTCAGTTTTTAGTTTGTGACTTGGGATCACAGAAATCAATCTGTATTACAGCCCGACGTACATAATCTCCTTCTGTACAATTCCCAACTCATATTCCAAAGTGAACTCACTGGATAAGAGTAACCATTCTTGTGATCTTTTAGGGTTCCTGACTCCTTGCCTTGCCTCCATGATGAAGTCATCGCAGCTGCTGTAGGTGCAAGCACAAATTTATCTCCAGATCAGAAGACATTGCAGGTTGCCTTTATTTTACTT
The DNA here is from genome assembly GCA_016097605.1 of Eucalyptus guilfoylei. Classification (NCBI taxonomy): domain Eukaryota; kingdom Viridiplantae; phylum Streptophyta; class Magnoliopsida; order Myrtales; family Myrtaceae; genus Eucalyptus; species Eucalyptus guilfoylei. The sequence continues at coordinate 1,833,882 of CM027869.1, forward strand.
CTCTGTTTGCTTAGAGAATGAATACATCTGAATCTAAGAACTATAGCTGCAGGGGACTGCCGGTCGAGGGGCTTTTGGCAGTATTGTTAAGGGCCTCAAAGCAGGTGAAGTTGACGATAATTCTTTCCTTAGTGAAGTGGGTTCAATTGATCCTTCACTTCTCGAAGGCATATTTTCTGAGCCTCTGACGCTGAAGACTTCCATTCCAAATCAAACCACTCATGATGAAGTAATTGAGCTTAATATAGGTCAGAGATCTCACTTTCACGTGATTGCTAGCTCGATTTACTTTTCTTTGCTCCTCCTCCTTGACAGTCAACTTATTACTGCAGACGATATTGAAATTGATGAACCCTTGACTGTCTCTTCATCATCCCTTCAAACCAAGCATGATGAAAGTGGTAGAACATAATTTCTTTAAGCTACAATAGTTCTATGTATTTGAAGGCAGTTTTAATAGTTCCATTTTTGCTTTGCAGAAAGAAAGGGTGAGAGGGAAAGATTATTTGAGGGTGCTAGTACTGATACAAAACCAAGACCCAGGACTCGTGAAGAAATTATTGCCAAATATAGGAAAACAGGGGTAAATTGATTTGAATTAGTGGTCTAGATTATCTCAATCCTCTAATACTTTACATAACTTACAGTAGGTGTATTTCAGGATGCCTCTTCAGCAGCATCACAAGCTCGGGATAAACTTGTCGAACGCCAAGAGAAACTTGAGGTCGGATTTTTTCCTTTCTTTTTGTGTCTATATTCATAAATTGGAAAAGCAATTTAAGCTTGAGGAGACCTATTGTGTTAAAATGAAACATATAGTATATGAGGTGGACCTTTTGTTTGCTCTCTCTATCCTTCTCCCGTTAAACCTCCCCCCTCCCCCCTCAAGCTTTCACCTAAAATCCTCCCCCTGGTTGTTGATAACTGCAGGTGTGAATGATTATTACTAAATTAGCCATCTACTTTTGCTTAAAAGTTTAAAGACAATTGATTCTTGCCGTTTAACTTTTCAGATGTGGTTGTCCCAAGATCGATAACAGTGTTATTTTCGTATGAAGGGCCCTAACTTATACTGTAGGAGTGGAGAATAATCCCACATCACCTTGAATAACTGTTAAAAGCTTAATGGGCCAAAGAGTAGATAGTGGAAATTTGAGTTGGAGAATTGTCAATTTTGGTTTTGAGTTGGCTTCAGAATTAACTTTTCTCTTCACCCGTCTCTGCAATACCTTCCTCTAGACAGTCCTTATGTATGGTAGGAGTCTTTTACTTTTGGTACGAATGTGCTAATGTTAAGACTTTGTCGCCATCTTTAACAGAGGATTAGCAGACGAACTGAAGAGCTGCAAAGTGGAGCTGAAGACTTTGCCTCCATGGCGGGTGAACTTGCAAAGAGAATGGAAAATCGGAAGTGGTGGAATATGTTCTGAAGGGTGGAGTATTAATATATGTTTTGCGCCAATCAATACCTACTGCAATCCTAGTTGTCCTGGGCTTTTTTAATGGCTAGCACATGCGAAGCCGTATTGTTTATAGGCATTACAGTTTCCCTCCATGCATGTACAGTATAAGAACACAAACTGGGGGGAAACGGGGAATAACTTTCGTTAAAGAATGTTATTTATGAAATTTTGTGTATCAATATCTTAAAATGTAAATAAATCTCCTCTCTTTTTTACGGTCTTGATTTTTCAATGACCCGGTCTGCTGGTAAAGAGGCTTGCCTCAAGTAACATTTGTTACATAATAGAAAACCGAGATTTTGTTTCATTCCTCATGCCAAAAAAAGAGGATTATATCTTGCGATCTTAATTTTATAGTCCAGAAGTATTAGATGATACTGATACCTATGGCCCGATGCCCTTTAATTTTGTCCGTTGCTAACCTTTGCATCATGAGTTGTGTGGTTCACCCCTCGCACAACGACAGTTTAAGCTCTGATTTTTTGGTCTTCTCCAAGTGCTGATTTGGGAAAGTTGTGATGGTAACACTCGAGTTTTATGCATCCCTCGATCCATCGTACGGACTTTTTTGGGTATGACTGTGCATTCTAATCCTTGTTCCGTGAAGAATGGTTGAATTTCCTTCTGTCTTGGTTAAATTGGTGCCGAGATCCAGTGGCTTGTTGGCATAATCTGTATAGGTGATGTTCCCAGCTTCATCACGGAAGTTGGTTGAGCAAAACGTGCATTTCGCTTTCATCGTTGGAGGAGTAAGTTTCGTTTCCTTCCACTGTTTGCGGACTTGGTCTCTTGATTTAGCATTCAATGAATGGTCTCCATGACCAGCGAGGGAGGACGGTGCTCTCCAGTATGGACACGCTAAAAAATTATTGATCAGGACACGAATCCGTGTTTGCTTTCGCCGACCAGAATGTGAGAAACGTAATCCTGTTTCATACCATGTTTAATTTTAGATAGACATAGTGGTGGAAATCGGAAAGAACCGGCCGCTTTATGACTTCTATTGATGCCTAACATTCCATCATGGCAGATTAGGTTAGGCTCCGTCCTAATACTTTTCGTACATTAGCCTAATCACGTATTATTCAATTCATACAACTCTTGCATGTGAAATGCGATGCGATGTGAACGTGTGGATAGATTATTGTGCTCCTTAATGACAGAACATATTATATGATGACCAGCAATGGCCTCGACTTTGTATTGCTTGAATGGACTTCTCACTGTATTGGTTAGTTGAGGAATAGATTAATCGCAAAACCCACTACACAACAGAAGATTTATAAATATGGTCCTAACATATAGACAATATTTTAATCTTTCTTATAAAAAAATATATTGATCACGATGCAGTGTAACTGTGACATCCCAACTACGAAGAATATACGGAAATATCTAAAGAGAGAAAACCTCCTATTAGATTAGTGGTGGAATATTTGACCAAAAAAAAAGATTAGTGGTGGAATATTTGACCAAAAAAAAGATTAGTGGTGGAATATTTGACCCAAAAAAAAGGATTAGTGGTGGAATATACGGGAATATCTATAGTGAGAAAACCTCCTATTAGATTAGTGGTGGAATTCGACCAAAAAAAAAAAAGATTAGTGGTGGAAAATTCTCAAATGTGGAAAATTGAAGAAGGGGTAACAAAGTAGTAGAACTATCAAAAATTTCCGAATCACGAAAAAAAAAAGAAAAGATATTGTATGCTAAAGATTACATCCTACAACAGTAGTCAAGTTACCCTATGATACAAAAGTATTATTGCAAAAATACGAATTTTGCATCCGACCTCAAAATTAAAAATTAAAAGTACCATTTCCATCTGTACCGCTCTTAATGGCAAAACAAAACCAAAAAAAGTCATCAAATCGTAATATTCATTTTTCAAAGTCACGACGTCTCACACGCTTTCTTCGTCAATGAAAGAACGCGTTGGAATTCAACACTTTGGAAAGGAATTTTTCCAAAGCACCGACATGACATTATGCACCGCGACTTAATATGGACCCAATGAAAATCATTTGTCGAAACCGTCAAGTTGAAAAAATCACCAAATCCTATAGAAAAGGTCAAGGAGATGAAAAATCATTGCGTTTGAGAATTGATCTGCTCTGTCCGACTCCTCTGATCTACTACAACTCCGACTACGACCATGACATCAAATTGTTTTCTAAGGGGCTTCTCGGAATGGACGCTCGCGTTCTTCACGTTGAAAACCCGCCATCAAAAAGAGGATTTCAAGAAGGAAAAAACCACATATGACTCGCATGCCACTGAGCAATGAAAAGAAGTTCCAAAGCAGCTGTACACATCTGACTCAGACTCGTCCGCACGAAGGGAGAATCCACGAGCAAGATTTGACCACGTCAGTCGGCTCCGCGACCTTTCACACGTGGGGGGGACCACCTTCGCGGACTGGTGGTCGAGGTATGATTCTTTGCTTCCCCACTTCTCAGCAGGACAGCTCCTCTGACCCCGCCAATGGGAATCAACCCTATGCCGCCCTCCACCGCGCCTTCATTTATAACTCCATTGGATTGCTGGGTGGTGATTAGAGGCGGCCTCGTACCGTGTAATTCAGCATCGGATCAGAAGGGACAGAGAGAGAAAGAGAGAGAGAGAGAGAGAGAGGACAAACAACAAGCGGCATAGCTATTGTACCTTTTGGTAGCTGGTTGTGGAGGAGAGGAGCCCTTGTGTTATCTCCTCATATCTCTTTCTTTCCTCTCAAAAGTTTGAACCTTTAACGTTGTCTACCTCTCCCTCTCTGTCTCTCTCTGATAAATTTGAGAGAGACCCAGAAAGCTGAGACCAAGCATTGTTTTTAGCTTCTGGGTCTTCAATGGCAAGTTTGGTGCTCTCAGAATGTGGCCTTAAACCCCTCCCCAGGATATACCCTAACCCCAGAACTGGCCTCACATCTGGCAGCACCGCGGTTTCAGCCAGGATCAGACCTTTTCAATCGTGCAAGAAGCATGCTCTTGGCCCCTCGTTGAAGGCCTGGAGCGGGTCGAGGGAAAGGAACTGGGCACTGAATGTGAGCACACCAGTGAAACCCACATCACTTGGGGAGGAAGCACGGGAAGAAGGCGGAATCAATGGGCTCGGCCAAGAGCCCGGTCGGTTCGACCCCAGCGCCCCTCCCCCCTTCAAATTGGCCGATATCAGAGCAGCCATTCCGAAGCATTGTTGGGTGAAGGACCCGTGGAGGTCAATGAGCTATGTGGTGAGAGATGTGGTGGTGGCTTTTGGATTGGCTGCTGTTGCTGCCTATTTCAACAACTGGGCTGTCTGGCCACTCTACTGGTTAGCTCAGGGAACCATGTTCTGGGCTCTCTTTGTTCTCGGCCATGATTGGTAATCATCACAAACACCTTTTCAATTCTTGAATCGTGGAAGAAACCGTCATGACTTTGAACAAGAATCTTTTATCTTGGAGTCGTCGTAATGTTTTTTTTCAATCCATTGAAATGGGGATCTCTTTGGCAACTCTGTTTTAATTGGACCTGTTTGGACATTTCCACGTTTACATAAGATGTAAATTCCGTTTGCTTTCAGAATACTTTGCTGTGAAGTACATGAATTTTCAGACATCTTGCATTGGGAATTTAGTTTCGTATCTGCGTTGTAAAAAGTTTTGTGCTTGTGATGTGCAGTGGTCATGGCAGTTTCTCTAATAATCCGAAGCTGAACAGTGTGGTTGGACATTTGCTTCATTCTTCAATCCTTGTCCCGTATCACGGATGGTCAGTTGCTAAAAGATTTCTGACTCATTCTGAATTAGATAGCCATCCTGCTTCAATAAATTGCCTGATCACCAATTTGGTCTCATCCTCCATGAAAACTGCAGGAGAATCAGCCACAGAACTCACCACCAGAACCACGGACATGTTGAGAACGACGAATCATGGCATCCGGTAATATAAACATGGGAAATTCCTCCCATTTTCTGTCAATTTGGTTTCTCCAAATGTATTAACGAGCTTTTTCTTTTAATTCATTTCTTCAGTTGTCAGAGAGGATATATAATAGTCTGGATAGTGTCACCAGATTGATGAGGTTCACCCTGCCATTCCCCATGTTGGCTTACCCTGTCTATCTGGTAAAGCCCTTTTTCTTCTGTATGTGCTAATATTGTGGGGACTAATAATTTGCTGTTTCCTACGATAGTTGATTGGCAATTTTGTTAACGTTGTTTGTATGTTGGTGATGTTTGGTGTGATGATAAAATTGCCAGTGGAGTCGAAGTCCTGGAAAGAAAGGCTCTCATTTCAACCCAAGCAGCGACTTGTTTGTCCCGAATGAGAGGAAAGATGTGATCACATCGACTGCTTGTTGGACTGCAATGGTTGCGGTCCTTGCATGCCTTTCCTTTGTTATGGGCCCTGTTCAGCTGCTCAAGCTCTATGGTGTTCCTTACTTTGTAAGCTCTCTCTCTCTCTCTCTCTCTGATTGTGTGTGTTTTCTAAGTGTTTGACGAAATTCTGATCCTGAATTTGGGTGCAGATGTTTGTTGCATGGTTGGATGTGGTGACTTATTTGCATCACCATGGCCATGATGGGAAATTACCGTGGTACCGTGGTGAGGTAAACTTTTGGATTATCTCTACCTTTTTACCTCCAAATTTGGAGAGCTGGTAATTCAATGCTTCGTTGTCGTGAAGGGATATCATAGTCCCTTTTGGCTAACGTGTGATCTTTATTAGCCAATGAATGAAGAGAATGGCCCTTTTGTGATATCATACTCCGTACCTTTTTGTAAGTTTTTGAAAGTATCTGTATCTTGAACTAATGTGAGATGCTAAATGTCAGTTAGAGTGGGGTCGACTTCAAGCTAATAATGTTTATGTCGTGCTCAATTCATGGCCTTGTATAATAGAGAGAGAGAGGGAGAGGGAGAGAGAGAGAGATTAATTTTAGTGGTTGATAGAGAATAGATTGAGGTTCATTCGTTGTTACAGATATCATTCGGATAGAGCTCATAGATTTGTTGTTCTCTGGACCGCAGGAATGGAGTTATCTGAGAGGGGGGCTCACAACCCTTGACCGTGATTATGGATGGATCAACAACATCCACCATGACATCGGGACCCATGTGGTTCATCACCTCTTCCCTCAGATTCCACACTACCACTTGATAGAAGCAGTGAGTAACTAGTATTTAATTTTCCTTCTTTCTGGCTAAATCATTAATCACTCGTGAGTAAGAATTTTATTTTCTGAGTTATTATTCCACTTCCACTGCAAGATAATCTCTGATATTTTTGCTCATACATTTGCAGACTGAAGCCGCTAAGCCAGTGCTTGGCAAGTACTACAGAGAACCAAAGAAATCTGGGCCTCTCCCACTTCACTTGCTCAGGGTCCTCGCAAAGAGCATGAAGGAGGATCACTATGTGAGTGATTCTGGAGATATTGTGTACTACCAAGCAGACCCTAAGCTCAGTGGGTCTAACACAAACAAATGAGAATGAGGATGAAATGGACTTTCCTGATACCCAAAGACCAATGCCAGAGCCTGCTGATATGACAATTCTTTAAGACCATCCATTTGGCGTCCCACCTTTATCCCTGTAGGCGTGTAAACAATTATGCCGCCATCCATTCTTTTGTGCATCCAACAATGGAGAGCTAGATGTTTCTGAAGATTTTTCCTTCAGAGGTCTATCTTGTAGCACGGGGATTATAGAGTTTTTCTTATGTAATTGGAGGGAAAGAACATCCCTAACTCCCTTCGAAGTGAAAAAGGCAAAAGAGAAGTTCTTTCCTTGCCATTAGCCCTGCATGGCGGCCTTGCATGATTATTTCCAGGGTACCCTACAAGTAACCTTTACAGGAACCACTCTTTAAGTAATGGTTCTTTGTCCATCCATAATTATCTAATATTTATGCAACTTTCATCTCAAGATAAATAATTCTCCTAGTTGGCTTGCAAAGATCGACAGAGAAGCTGTTAAGAGGGGATCATTCATCGTTCACTTAAAAAATAAAAAAAAAGGGAAGTTACTGAGAGGAATCAGAGAGTAAAAACAGAGCTCTTTCCATTGAGAATGAAAGACAATGTTCTAAAGAGAGAATTCAATTGAATGCAGATTACAGGGAAAAATTGAAATACCACATGTCTCAATACCAAATCTGTAGACCAAAAGCTAAATAATGCCCTATTCCTCAACAATCAATGACGCATGGAATTTATGGCTTTCATGAATGAGGATATCTGCATCAAATCCTTCTGGATGCCATCTGAAGCACAAATTCCGCTGCTAACATCAACACCATGAGGTTTGAGAGTGGTGAGAGCTTCACAAACATTGTCAGGATTTATCCCTCCAGCCAGGAGCCACCCATGCTTACTTTTGATTTCTGGTAACTTAAATTGGCCCCAATTAAATCCTTTGCCACTGCCAGCAAAATTTAGAATCAAGCAAAGGGAACGAGGTTGCCACATGCAGTAATATGCCGACACAAGGGACTAAAAGAACACTTGCTATTCCCCTCCACAAGCAGCACACGAGCTCATACTTGCTCATTCCATACACCAACATGCACAGGAACACCCACAAATGCGCTCCAAATGTCATCACAGTTGGGAACCCCCCCGTGAAGAAAATGATAACAAGGCCTGCCTCCAGTGAGATAATAAGATTCTTGCTAGGCAAGAAAGCTTCCGCCAATTGCTAACTAAGAATTGGCATACGCAAGAATTGCTCTTACCTGCCACCTTGGGCACTATCGACCAGGATCCAGTCAACTAAAGAAGATTCTCCATCGGAAATCTGATTCAAAAGGTGGCCTTCCTCATTTGCATGGAGAACATAGATTATCTGTTTCTCTTGGGCTAAAACTGAAAAGGCTGCCCGAGAACCATTCCCATGAAGCTGCACTACTTCAAAATGTTACCAGGTCACAAGTTGTCACATTTAAGACAAGATTGTCAGGACCAGATGAGTATGTACCTGAACATATTCAAGATTCGTTGTATCTGAAGCATTTAGTATGGTGTCGGCATCATCATCCACAAAGACGCCAACTGGCAGAGCCCCATATTCTCTTGCGACTTTTGAAATCTCCTTGGCCGTTGAAAGTGATATGGAGCGCTTTGAGTTTGGCCATAGAATCATTCCAATAAAATTCGCACCAGCTTCTGCAGCTGCAGCGGCATCTCTAGGCGATGTGATTCCACACATCTTTACCAAAGGCCACCTGGTTTTTTGTTCCTCATCTTTCAAGGAGGCTTCAGTTGTTAACTGAGCAAAACTGCAAGTAACTTTACCTTTCATGTATGTACTCTTTCTTGACAAAACCTGTTCAGCAACATTTGAACCTACAAATACAAAAAATAAGATGAAAGTGAACAAATATATCAAATAACTTGAAGAGATTTACTACTTACTGGGGGAATTCCAAAAAAATATATATATGTTCAATGAATGTGCAGAGAGATGGAGAAAGCGAAGACGGGGTGTTGAACTTGAACTTTTGGGATAACAAAATGAGCAACATAATATTCTAATGGGTTGGACATTATCTGAAAACACATACCTGGGATTTGTATCCTCGGTGTAATTACAACTTTGGGTTGAACATACCCGGCTGCTAACCCTGGGAACAGCAAATTATGAAATTAGCGCATTACAGTTTCATCCAGTAAACATGGTGATGACAGACGAGGAAAGTCACCAACATAACATGGTCACTCATTGTAGGAGACAGAGAGACGAGTTTGGCTGGTATTCTCGAATCTGATTTTGCAGACAACTTGGCATTTTCAAAATGACCCTAGTTCAAGCATACGATCGACTGAAGGAATCATCTTCCCATGATCCAGCCAGTCAATGGTGATTCAAATGCCTTGTCAAGCTAGCATTGCCTATCATGGCACTGATACTTTTCGAAAAGGACAAAAGAATGCCTCATGCTAAACATAAACAAGAGCTTCCACATAGATGATTGCCAATTGCAGAAAAGAAAATACCAATTCTTGTTATCTAGGCACTCCAAAGAAGCTGAAAACTTTCTGCAGTTGAAAATGCGGCTTCATGCAACATCTTTAATAGTCAAATGTAGTAGTTCTAATACTCCCATTGTAAATATGCCAATATAAACTCCATTAAGATAAAATTACTCCCCCGCATATGAGAAGGGCCATTTGCATACTCAAAACAAACTTTTTAAAATTTTCAGGACTATAACCATATAAGCACGCAGACAATCATAACGGAAGTTTATTTAAATCAAGACGAAACAGAGGGGATATTCTGAGTTGTGCGCGAAGCATTTACAGCAGGGTGTGAGCACTGACATCACAATCCCCCCCCCCCCCCCTTCCTTCCTTTTCAAGAAGGACGAAAATCGGAAAACACAAATGCTTCTTCATGAAAAAGCACAATGACAGTTTCACACCTATTTCCTTCCAGTAAAGTTGACGTTTTTTTACCCCTTAAAACTAGCAAACAACGCATTCGTTCGCACCAAGAACCAAACAAGAGAGCGGGGATAAAAGGGTGGAGATCAGCGCAGCGTCTGTCGGGAAATTCAGCGAACGCTTGATGTGCAACAAAAGAATGTCATCGGCACTCGTGCTGTCGTTCTGTACCCGGTGAATGAAGGAAAGTCGCGAGCTTTTAACGACCCAGAAGGAAGCTAAGACCGTCAGACCCACGATCCATCCATCGCGCACAGAGAGAGAGAGAGAGAGAGAGAGAGAGAGAGAGAGAGAGAGAGACCTGCGAGCATGGTCGATGGTTCGTAGCTCCAACGTTCGAGAGGGATGCTCTGCTCCGCTCCTGCTGCAGAGATTACTCTGCAATCTGTATACGACTTATCTATGAAATTCTTATTGGATAAATGTTGAGGGGGATAAAGAAATCTGATATATCGATCTTATTTGGAAATGAAACTGCGTGGGGTAAGATAATTAATGCGTGGATAAATACGATTTTTTTCCAATTAATATGGTGTTTCACTGAATAACAAATTATATAGGGTTATTGGTTTGACAAAATCGGCGTGCCTATATAAATTAGCGTTCTAAATTACTCAATTAAAAAAATAAGTAGCAAACAAAAAGCAATTATCTCTATCTATTTTTAAAATTATGTCTCACCATAGTGATATCGTCCACTATTTTTTCTAATTGTATTTGTTGACTCAACAATTTTTTTTACTTTCAATTTTTCAAAAATGTGATTGACATAATTATGCTCCGTTAGCATGATATGTTTAGATTATGTTAGAAACTTAGAATTATGATTGTGGCTCTATGGGTTTATGGAGTGGGGAGAGAAAATAAGAAAAATCACCAACAAAAAAAATTCTCGATACCAAACAGATTAAGCAAAAAAAAAAAAAAACATAAATGTGGAGTATTTTGTAATAATTTAATTATATAATTTTCAAATGTCAATTAATACTAAACTAAATTAAGCAAAACCTCTAGTTCTATTAAGCGAAATCTCTACTCAATACCTTAAAAAAATGCACTCTAAATGATGCATCCATTCAAGTCCTTTAACAAATTAAATTACTTCTTATCGAAAAAAGTTACGATTAATACTACAAAAACTCTAACTTTGTATAATTTTACACCGATACATTCGTGACATACCTACTCCAACCAAATTGTCATAAAAAATCTCAAAATTTGGAATGACTGTAGCATGATTGTACTAGTTTGGAGTAAATTTGGACGACCTTTAACCTCGAGATCCACTTCCACGGACTTGAAGCTTAGCTGCCTTGCTTTCTTGCCTTGTGAAAAGTGTTCTTGCTCTATCTCTCGTTTTGTCTTCTTGCTTGCTCCATAAGCCTTTAATAAAACAAACATGATAAATGGTTGTTCTTCCATCAGCTAGGAATGGAGTAGCTAAGGAATTTTATCCACTAATCGAGAAAATGGAGGCACCAAAACAATCTATATGACAAAGATAGCCATCTCACGAATTAAATTTGAACCAAAGATCCAATAATTAATCTGGAGTTAAATGAGCATGGGTATATCAATTTGTGAATTTTTTGTAGTACAAAAATTAATTTAAGACAAATGCGAGACAAATATATTGATTTGAGATATTCGGCGGCATTAGCCCAAAATCACATGACATGACAGATAAAAAATTACCCAAAAAAAAAAAAAACAGTCACATGTCCGGATCGAGCCCAACGGGCCAAAACCGCAGGTCTTCGCTTCGGTTCCGTCTTTTTCTCTCTCTTTCCCCACGCATCCCATTTATCAATAATTTATTCCAAATCTTTTGCCCAAAAAAAAAAAGATGATCCCAAAAGCCCAATGGGCCAAAGCCCCAGGCCCAAGTTCCAGATCTCTCTAGAGACAGAGAGATGGGAGATCTTTTTGCGCAGACCGCCCACCATTTTTCTTCTATTCCCATTTATTTATCAATTAATCTTTTTTCCTTTTCTTTCTTTTGTCAATTTTTGCAATGGACGACGACAGATGACAGATGAATGATGATGATGTTGGTGGTGGGCGCGGGGTGGCGAGATTCCACTGGCTCCTCCTTCGTACAACCTCAGAGATAAAAAGGTGACACCTTTATAAAGTGGGGAGGGAGGAATCGGTCAATCGGACAACCTCGCGTCCTTTTGAAAATTCAGCGCATGGGCGGCTCCCCCCTCGGAATTGAAATCTCAATTTTCCCGAAGGGACGGTGGGCCCCGTGCGTCATTATGGTCGCGATCAGAAAATTTTCCTTCCCACCCCGCACCGGCCGGGGGGGCCCCACACGTGGGTTCTGAATTTTCCGACCGTCCAAATTAATGATTCCCAAAAACGACTCCTCCCTTTTCTCGAGAAAAAAAAGAACAAGGGAAAATGGGGGAAAACGAGAGAGAGAGAGAGATTCCGAGAGACCTTTTTCCGGGAAAGTGGCACAGGGAATCCGGTACCTCGCGCTCCTCTTCTTGTCCTTTAACCACGTCCACGTATTGTGACACGGATTGTTCCTTCTTACCCTTTGATGTTTCAGCACAGTACACGTTCGGATGGTAACGGAACCGTCTTCGATCCTCGTCTCCGGCTGGCTCAATTCGGGTTCATGACGATCGGCTCAGATCACGATATGTCACGAACCCGAGCCGAGTTCCCATATGGAGGTCCGGATCCCGCTCCGTGTATGTACTCGAGAACTCGGTCTCCGGCCGGCTCAATTCGGGTTCATGACGATCGGCTCAGATCACGACATCGTCACGAACCCGAGCCAAGTTCCCATATGGAGGTCCGGATCCCGCTCCGTGTATGTACCCGAGAACTCGGAATTGGCTTTAATTGCGCATCATGCGATCGCTGTTCGATGGTAGAGCGCGATTGCCATAATGGCACGGTACCGTCTTAAGGTCCAATACTACGGAGAGCAATATTCAACGATGTTGATCGACAGGAAAACGGGCGTTCGTCAAACAAATTTAGAGGAAGCGAAACGATAAAAGAGAGATCTTTGTCTGATGGGAAGAAAATGCAGCTGGATGAGAATGTAAGACTACAAAATAGATGAGAAACCTCATTATATATTTTGCCTGATGAAAGAAACATCGACACCCACCACACCCCAACAGAGGGGATGAAAAATTAAAACAATAATACAATACTAACAAAAGAATGTTTGCCTTCATCTTCTTTTAAGCCTTCAAAAGCATCATTATCTAAGTTGGGCAAGAAACCAAATTCTCTTCCTTCCCCAAATTTTCGCTGTCCAGCTAAAAGGCCTGAATCTCAAACTCAATACTGTTTTTCCTTCTTTCCTCCAGCTAACTTCTAAGAACGTGCTGTTTGTAAGAATATAAAGAATGTCAAACAAGTCATCTTAAGCCATCAGGAGAGAGTTCGCGTGGTGCTCTTCGCTTTAATTATGCCACCATCTGCTCCTGTTCTATGTACAGATACTGTGGATACCCTTCGGGCGGAGCCACATCCTTCACCAATGAACCAACCCACGACACGTCCGGCTCATCAGCACTGGGAGACGCCGCATTGTTTGGGTTCGCCATACTGTTGTTTCTAAAGCCGAAGGAAGCGGACTTCCTAAGCTTGTTGAGCTCGTCTCCTTGAACACCCCAATCCAACTTCCCATCAGGCGAGCCCCAGTCCGAAAGGTTGGACATCCTGGGAGGAGAATTAGCAGGTCCCATGAGTCCAGACCGTTGACCCACTGCACCACGGTCAATGAAGCTCTGGCTCCGCTTCGTCATAGCAGCAGACCGTGAATTCATGACTGCTGCAGCAACTGCACTGGATGAGTCGAACCCAAAAGAAGAGGTCTTCCTCACAGGAGAGGACGACAAGCTGCTAGACGGGTAGCTCGCACGGAGTTGGTTCAAATTCGAAATTTTAAGCCCTGTGGGAGATTGCAACTGGGTAGGAGTCGATGTTTTCATCGACAGCCCCTGCAACGGAGACAAAAGAGAAGTGTCAAGAGATCCAAACGCATCATCAAGGTTAGTGGGCTTCAGCTCTGCAGTTCTGCCAAATTCCAAGTTCCACATATGAGAGGGCGACGAGAGACGAGAAATCTCTTCTATCAGTTGCTGCCGCTGAGAAGCTTGCTTTTCCAGCCCGAGAAATTCCAACTCAAAATCGAAGTCCCGCGCGCTCATAGCCGTCTTCAGCCGGCTGCCAGGAAGCTGCAGGCTTGGTGGGGTCAGGTTAATTTTGTTCTGCCACAAGTTCATGCCCTTGGGTGAAGATGAGGCAGCCAAAGGTGACATGGGGGGCGTGGAAGTAGCAGGCAAAGGCAGAGATGGTGAATTAAGGGATAAGGGGCTCAGGGTTGTCATGTCTAGGGCATTAGCTGAAAAGGACTTGGGTGAGGGCATAGCAGAACCTGTGGAAGCATACACGGGACGCAATTCTTCGGACTTGTGAGCAAAGAAGCAAACTTTGCGAGTACAACCAGTTTCATCCTTGCACAGCCGGGTTCGGTATTGCGCTGGGTGAAGCCACGACTCAAAGACTCCATGAGCATACTCACAAGCATCCCCCCTTGCGCACGAACCCTTGCGAAACTCAGGACAAGGGACACAGCTGTAAGGGTACTTGCGTGGGTCCCTCCTCCTCGCGTTCTCCCCAGGGTGCACGAACGGGCACTCGGTCCAGTCGTGGGAGTAAGCCCTTGAGCAAGGCTTCACCTTGAAAGCATACATCCGGAACTCATCGGTACTGTAGAACCCATTGTTTATATCAGGCAGAGAAACATCAACAGGATACTCTTTCTTCTCGCTTCCCTCCTTTGGAAGAGCGACTAGCTTCTCCTCTCCTTCTATGTCAAAGGATTGGTCACCTTCCACGACATAGTTTTCACCTTTCAGCAACGATCTAACAAACTTATTTCTGGAATTGCAGCGAGACTTCCCGGCCGGGGCAAGCACATCGATGGGCCTATTTCCATTGCCATCAACAGAATTAATATCCGCTGAGGCCTCGATCAAGAGCTTCACAATTTCGAGTGAAGAACTGGACCCACCCGCGGCTGCACAATGGAGGGCGGCCACCTTGTCGGACCCACAAGACCTGTTGACATCAACTCTGGCGGTCTCGATTATGTATTTCAAGACCTCGGTGCTTCCAAACAAAGCAGAGATCATCAATGGAGTCCTCTCCTCAAAACCCATCTTCTTCGACCCGATTCTCCTACCATACCAAAAGCTGGCCTCATCAACGTCACAGCCCTTCTCTTCCACTTCACTTTTGAACAACGAGAGATCGTCCGAGGCCGCCAATTCGAGCAAGGCAGAGCATTTACGGGGTGCTTCGCCATCCTTGTTGTGGAATTCGCCCTCCATGCCCAAACTCGAGGGGAAAAGTTTGCCCTTCGAAGAACCGTTGCACATAATCGACTCCTGCATAATTATGACCACAAGACATTTAATGAACTCCTCAAATCATTCCTCGCCAAGATCAGCACGCAAGGACGGCATCAGTAACTTACCAACATTAGGAAGATGAGCTAACTCTAGTTTCGTATGTTCCAAAACAGGAAACGGAAACTAAGGGCAAACCAAATATGACCCAGAATTCCCCTATAACAAGCCTCACAACACCACCTTAATTTCCCAACCAAGAAGCAGAAAAGTCGACGATGCCAAAAGCCGAGAGCGATATAAAACTCCCTTAAAGAGAGTCAATCTCACCCGAAACAAAGACCCAGTCCAACAACATCACAATCCGTCAACGTTCCTTACACGAAAAGGAACGGCCAAGGAACCCCACAAATAAAAGAACCAGTCCAAACAAGCAAACCCAACAGAACAAGATTCAAACTTTAACACCCATAAACACCCATGAAATTTCCTCGCTAACCCATCAAACTAGACATACTAAATCCACCAAAAACACCCAAAGCAAGTCAACCCCCCCACAATCGACTCACGAAGGAACCCAAAAAAAGTACCTTATGAGGGGGAACCGGGCAAGAAGAGAGCAAAGCAAAGCAGATTGGAGCTCCTCCAAAAGCGGCGATTCTCGAGAGAGAGAGAGAGGGAGGGAAAGGGAAAGGTAAAGAGCTAGGAAAAGAGGGGGGAGACCTCGAGTGGGAAAGTGAAGGTGTGAGGTGAATCAGAATGATGCGCAGAGTCGAGGTTTTTATGTAATTTCTGTGGAAGAGAAAAGCTTCGGGGAGAGGAGGAAGGAGGAGGAGTGGGAAAGGAGAAGGAAGGTGTGACTTTTCTTCTTCAAAATCCACGGGGGGGGGACCTTCTCTCTCGTCCAAGTCAAAAAGTTTTCAGAAGGAGACCTTCTCTCTCTCTCTCTCTCTCTCTCTCTCTCTGGGCTCTCTGTCGACGATCGTTCCTTTCGGGAAATGAAACTCCACATGAAATGGAAATTCAAATGCGGATTTAATAATTTCCGGGGTGGGCCCCGCTTCCTCCCATTACCTTAATATCTAACCGCCTCAACGGGTAGTCCGTCCCCGAGGAAAACCCACTCTTGGAGAAAAGTGGGGCCCTCCCCTCACGCGCCCGGCGTACGTCGTTGCTCCAAAATTTCAAATTTTATTTCTTTTTATTTCTTCGTTGCCGAATTATTTTTGGAAAATTCCACGAGGGCAAGCGTTGCACTCTAAATTTCTTAACATGTCAATTCATATTAATCATAAAATTTGGGTTGACTTCGATTCGGAAAAAACTGAGAAAGAAATCGACAATTATTTTCCACTATCATATGTAACGAGATTTGAAAGCCATCGATGATTATGATGAAAGTAAATCGTGTCGCGATAAATGCTCAACATCTTTTTTCGGACATGCGCTTGAAACCTTTTAGAGTTGCAGCGTGTGCAAAATTTAATTCGATGAAGACAAGATGAGTTCAATTAGGTCATGCTCGAGTTTTTTATGATAGAGGCTCGCAATCAAATTTCAATGTAAATATAAAAAACCAACTCTTTTTCAATCCGTTGTGGCTTAAAAGCAAAAACAAATGTGTTACAAATTGATTATGTAGTATTTGATTTACCTTAAAAGTCACTAGAAGATATATTATTAAGAAGCGATAAATATCGATATACGTCGATCTTTTATTCGTACTTGAAAAATCAATCGCGTGCTCTCCTAATGATGCACCATCCATATTTTATCAAGACGTGTTCGATCATCCTACTTGCGATATTTACTCTGTAAATCATTTCAATTTGGACTCTAAGGTACGACAATCCAGTCGAAGCGAAATCAAGGAAGACCTTTCCAACTATTTTGCAAAACCACTTTCAATGAGTATCTCTTTATTTATTTTCTTCAATAAGAAAATCTTGTTAGAATATTTAAATATAAATCACATCTATATATATATATATATATATATATATATATATATATATATATATCGATACAATATTTGATTCTACAAAAATCTCATATAGATCTGGTACAAATTTAGAATCAAACAAGACAACGAATTGCCATAATTAACAATCCAAATGCTCTCTCATAATCTCTAATTATCCGGACAATACAATAATAAGGAAAGGGACTTCATATTAAAATAAGTAGAGGGAACGCGCGCACGCGCGAAAGAGCGCGAGTGGGGGAAGAGAGAGAGAGAGATGGAGAGAGCCAGTGGGGTTTGGGTTGGGAGAGACGGAGAGAGAGTGTAAAGCTGTCATGCTATGCGCGTTTCCTCCCTCTTTTCCTCTTCAATTTTATATATAATATAATATAATATAATATTTTGAATTTCTCTCCCTTTTTAAATTTTTTCCCATTTTATTTTTATTTTGTGATTTTTCATTTAATTATTATTTTCTTTTTTTCAAAAGAAAATATGTAAATAGGTGGGAGACAGAATGCGCCTGACTCATCCCCCCACTGTGGAAAGTTTGAGTTGGTCCTTCTTTCACCATCACCATCACCATCACCATCCTCATCCTCATCGACGTCCTCATCCTCATCCTCGTCGCCCCCACCTCCCACCATTCCCACTTCCGTTTTGGTATTCTCTCCTCACCTTCGTCCTCATAGTATGTCCTGATGCACCGCCCAAACTTGTACTCCCTCCTCGAACTTGCTACAGGATCTGATTCCGTAGTACAACACATCGGTGGAGCCTCCCCGGAGGAGCCGTGACGGCGGCGATTTCCCGTGGGCTCGGACGTGGTGCAAGAGAGGCGAAGCCGAGGGTCCGTTTTGTTCGAAGGAGAACAGTTTCTCGAGAAATCGTTTTCCGACTCTCCAATGCTTGGATGACGAAAAACTTGATTAATGCGTGATGAACGTTTTTCCATGGACCGAAAAACAACACATCTAGATCGAAAGAAAACGACATGTCTAACATATTGAAAGCTCATGGACTCCATTGCACGTTAAGTTATAGTTTGAGGACTAAATTAAATAAATTAGAAGTTTATGGATTATATTGTAGAGGGGACTACATTGATTGTTGGGTGAGTTTATTAACCGGTTCTGTTATTTTTCCTTTCAAGATGAAGGAAATTACTTTCTCTAACTCGCTGAATAAATGAAAATTAACTGTTTTCCTTTAAAATGATTTCTATATATTCCTCAATTATGGAATTTTCAGTAAAATAAACATACTCTTAAAGAACGGTTAATTGTAGGTCCCATTTTTACAGAGATTCACGCCGAGTTCAGATAAGTTACCTATAGGAAGGCAACAACAAGATAACAGATTTTCCATTCTAAGCGGAACGAGGCATCCGTTTTGGAAGAAGAAGAACGTCGCATTCATCTCCTTCCCGTAGGCAAGTTGCCTATTAACGTTGAATGGACCACCAGAAAAATGGTTGGTACTGGGTAGGAAACGTGGACAACTAGAAATTGGGTCCACAAGGTCCAACGACAAGCTGGCCAAACCAATTTGACCGGAGTGGGCCGGCCCAATTCTTATCGCTCAAGGCCTAATCGGAAGCCCATCATACTCGGCCCGAAATGGATGCGAAAGGCTCAAGTAACGTGGGCTTCGGTTCAAGCAGACATTCATTTACCACTTACCCGAACCCACTTCAGTATTTTTGCTAGAGTTCGCAAATTACGCTTACTAATACACAACCCTACTACTAAAATTGATTGCCGTAAGCAAATTCAACCCCGAAATCCCACTCATTTTGTAGATGGGAACCACCGTAATTCGCACCGTCGAACAGTCTGCGAATCTCTCTCACCTCTCGGAAACGAACTTAGCGAGACAATAGAGGAGGAGCATTCTTCCCACTTGCTCAAGAGGGCTCGAAATTGCAAAAGGGTTGCGCGACTTCGAGTTCATCGGTCGATCGCATTTCATAGTTTTTATACAAGTTTTGCAGTCATGGGTTATCAATGTTTTAGTTAATCAATGAAAGCATCAGTTATGAAAGAAGTGATACAGTGGATGATGATACAGACTAGACCCAACTGATGATTTTTTGAGTAACTAAGAACATACACAAAGCCCCTGACTGCAGATTATACACCACAAATACACAAAACCATAACCTTGAAAAAAGGACCCCCTCCTCCTCCTCCTAAAACTACGGACATTGAACAGGCCAAACAAAGCTTTCCCCCCTCTTGCGCTATGTACGTTATACGCTACTGACATCAGTCTAATTCAAAAGAGAATCGCGCTAAACTATCTCACCCCTCAGTCGACGATGAGTTTCGAGGGGAGGCCGGGTCGGGTCTCTTGCTCTTCCGACAAGAAGTCATCGCAGGCCACGAGTTTCACGACGGAACGAGACGTGGGCTTGTGCCGCCTCTGGACTTCCGCGAAATCCCGGCTCAGGGTTTGCTTCACCCATTCTACCGCGGTTCTTTCGCTGTCCGATAAGTAAGTGGCCGACATTAATTGATCCATGACTTTCGAGTCGATTTCCAGCAGGCACTCGGGGCCGACGGCCTCGCAGAAACTCTCTTTGATCTCTTTGAATATTTTCTCAGCAAGGGAATCGAAGTCGTAGGGTTTAAAGACCACCGTCGCATCCATCTGGTCCATGAAATCTAGCAACCACGCTTTGGAGTTATCATCCATTACATCACCCTCGGCGCTTTTATCATTGGCGTCTACTACCACTTCATTGCCTTCTGCTGGGAGATTCAAATCGAGATGTCTATTCAGTGTCTTGTTCGGTCGCTTGACCACCTGTAAATTCTCGCGCAATACTACATTACCATTTGAGCCGATGAGTTTTCTTTTGTTCACTTGTAGCTGGTTGGTGATGCTTGATCCTGATGTATTCGATACAAGAAGGTGATTGTCAATCGCATCGTCTCCAAGAGCATCCTCAACCAATATCTTCATTTGCCGGCCCTTAGCTCCCAGTACTCTCTCTTCCACAGATTTAGCAGATTCTTCCCCAGAATGTAGAACTCTGTCGGCCTTGGTGAAAGTCGAAGTTGCCACGAACACTGCATTTTTTATACTGACTTCTCTCCCATGTGAGTCCGAAAATTTACCTGTCAAATAAGCCTGAGACAAGCTATACTGAACCTGTTCATCAGCCTTGTCCACATTTTCAAGCAAGACAACAGACAAGGGTTTCTTCCTCATCTCCCCAGCAATGATATCAACTACAGTTTTTCCACGGTAATTCACATCATACTGATTCATTTGTTGACCTAAGATTCTGTCGGCGTGGCCACTTTCGTGTTGAGCATCTAGGTCCACAAAGATAAGATCCTTCTTGCTTCCATATAGTTCCTCAGAGAGAGCGACGGCAGTTCTCCTTTTAGCAATTTTATCGAGACCAAGAAAAGTGAACCACATGTCCCCTCTAGAACTGGCTCTCGACCGGTTCTTGTTTCTTGATTGGCAAAGAGGAATTTTTTCACTGATGACATTTATCGCCTCAACTTGCCTACCAATCTTCTGCATGAGAGCTCCAGAAAGCACCTTGAAATCTCTCAGGTGAGGTGGATAGCCGGTGTCAGGATATGAGCTGGGTGAAGATTCCGGTAAACTTTTACAAGCGCATCCGCTGAATAGGCCACCACTAGTTGGAATTGTACAGTGACTGGGATGCGCATACTGCTTCAATTCCTTATCATCATGGGGAGAGCAAATTCCCAAGCCGAAACCCGTCGCCAAAGAAGTCACAGAAGCAGGAGATGTTCGACTTTCATCATCGACGACTGAGTTGGAGCCACTGAATTTGGGGGACGCAGCCACACCTGGGTCCCCCTTACCTTCCACTCTCGAAGGGTTCTCCCACAAGTTGGACAAGAAACTCTCCTTATTAGTCTTGGGAGCTGGAGGAAGGTGGACGCCTAAATGTGAAGTCATCAACTTACGGGATTCTGTGGACGTGCATGAACTCACACTTCTACATCTAGTCTCTTGTGGAGATGAATCTGTTTTCAAAGTGAGGCTTTGATTATCAGTGGTCTCCCTTCTCTCCTCAGCAGACTGAAAACCCACAACACTTTGAACTTCAGAACCCACCCGATAAACATTTTGAAGCGGTTGATCCTTAGGAGAATGCCGACAACTTTCATCCGATTCATTTTGCAATTCAGCATCCACCAGGCTCCGCACTGAGCTGTCATCCTTCCCCTGCAGGAAAAAAAAATACGATATGGCCATCAAAACAGATAAAAGAATGTAATCACTGGATTGGCCATCCTTAAGATCTACAATCGAGACAGAGACTTAAAGTTTACCTTCAGTTCTCTAGGCAAAACAAATTGCTCAAACCAGAACAACTTGTTAAGGGCTATAAACAGGAAACAAGAATGTTTTAAAACTTCGTTACAGACCCCAGATATTCTGGCGAAGATGTCATGCAAAAGGGACGCAGAGAGAGGAACCAAAACACACCTTCACGTCAGTTCCCTTTATGCCAAGCTCAGCCATCTGCAACCACGAAGGCAGACTATTCTGATACCGATCTGCCACTGAAGCACATCCTGCTTTTCTAGCTGCCACATTGTCTTGTTCACACTTGTCATCGTATAGATGACAGGACGTTACACACTGGTATGACATGCTCATCACAGGACTATTTGAGTCTGAGGATGTCGAGAAGAATCCCCCAAAAGGAACAAATGATTCCATCAAGCTGAGTCAAATCCAAGTTAAAAACTAGTCAAGAT
This sequence comes from Eucalyptus guilfoylei, assembly GCA_016097605.1. Taxonomy (NCBI): domain Eukaryota; kingdom Viridiplantae; phylum Streptophyta; class Magnoliopsida; order Myrtales; family Myrtaceae; genus Eucalyptus; species Eucalyptus guilfoylei. Next base: position 1,855,880 of record CM027869.1, read on the forward strand.
TAGCGTAACTACTCCAAATTCATGTAATCAAGAAAATGCATATTCTTCACTTCAAGGGCTGAGAATCTATTTGATTAATGGCAATGCAGGAACTTACCGAGTGATTATAAAAGTAAGGAACCTTTATCACAATATAATTTCTTTAGTCAGCAATACAACAATGGCTTAAGACTTGGATAAAAGAAAACTGGAACATGGTTGTTTGGGGTTAATTTCCTTCCATCGTTTCATGGAGTGGAAGTTAAAAGTCCCATTCCTCAGTAGTGTCTTTAAGTCCCTTACTTGAGCGTGCTGATACTTTCACATGTTATGGATAACTTAGCAGATATAGTTACTTCTTCCGGCCTTTTGATAAACTTTCTCTTGAACCAAATCATTTGGTTAAATTATTTTATGGAGGTTAACTGGTCAGTTCTCAGCATTTCTGAAACAAATTTGTCTCTATAATATAGTTTTAATAGACTATGAATTAAATTTGTATGAAGAACTAAGTAAAATCCATGAGATCCTCATACTCTATGATTACATGAGACATGACCCGAAAGGAAAGGTCTCAGCCCTTTTACACTAGAGAAACGATGAAATAAGACATAATATCCCAAGTAGCCCAACAGTTCTGCTCTGGGTGGCAAGGTTTTGCTTTTGTCTTTTTCCTTGGCCATTGTCAACAAGGAAGCCATGGTAGGTGATATTGGTCTACAAGTCACTTCATATTACAATTCGCCAAAATATTAGTCTGGAACTTATATCTTGCAAATCAGGTTATCTAGCAGAAGCACCCTTCTTCCTTGCAGTAATCAGGCGAATCCAACCGCCTCAAAAAAATAGAAAAAGAAAAAAAAATTCTTTGTATCTTTTAAGCACGTGTCTCTGCAGCAAGGAAGAAAGCAATAGTCTAAAAAAAATAAAAAACCCAAAACCACCTTGCCGTGCGAGTTTCTTATACCTCCGTCCAATCTAATAGTATCATTTCAATCTAAGGCAATCGAAAGATGATGAAAAGTTCAGAAATTTTAAACAAACAGCAGTCACATAATCAAAATAATGCACGAGTTTGCTGGATTTAGTTCCTGGACTCTTTCCGCAAAAAACTAAAAAGTACCCTAACCACTAACTTGGCAGAATTCTAGATCCAAACAACGCCTGAGCTGCATAATCTAAAGAACACTCGAATCTTTGAACCATAAGCCTAAAAAATTATGCAATTGATATACGTAAGACGACAAGGATAGATCAACAAGTCGTCTAAGCACCATGGACAAAAGTATCTGTGTTCATTTAAATAAAGCACATCAAACTCAACACATGAAAGCCTCTTACTTCCTCAGCATTTAAATAATTAAACAAACCCTCCCACCAGTCCATCTCAGAACATGTCTGACAAAAATTGTGTGACTGTAATCGTAAAAGCTCAAAGAGACGCACACAGATTACTACATACATGCACATGCTCAGGACGCTGCATTTTCATTTGAGCAAAAGATCAAGTAGAGGCCTCAGTCATAGAAACAGGATTCCTCAATCAAGACATATCAAAAACCAATGCTAACTTTCAAATCTCGATTTTAAGGATCACTACTTCTGCAGATATATCAATCACGAGATAGCACAAACAAGACAGTCCGCTACTTACCTTGACCTCGGGCAAGATTCAGGCACCGACGGCCGCAGCGTCGTGATCGGCAGAATCTGCAAATCCCATTCCTTCTCGGCAGCTGGGAACTTACTCGAGAACTTCAAGTACGTGTCATAGCTTGCTGCCGCCCCAATCAACCAGACCTTCCCCTTGTTTGCCTCCAACAACCTCGTCACCCGATCCACGACATAGCTCACGGCGTCACCGCGCACCCCGTCACAAATCAATGCCTTCAAATCACCAAAATTGACCACCACGCCACTCCCCAAACACTGCCTTATCGCACTACCCACCTCCTCGAATCTCACATCCACACACCCTTTATCGAAACCCTCTCCCACGAACTTGGGAACATCATCCTCAATGCAAACCACGCTCAGCCCAGAAATCTCCCTGGGCAAAGACGACCCATCTTGTCTCTCGTCGAGACTGTCCACGAAGCTCTTGAGCGCATCATTAGCGCACACGCCCACGAGCAGGGGATTCCTCCCCTTGCTCCTCACCATGACCTCCCCTATCCTCCGGACATTCTCGTCCCCGTCCGAGAACCCGGGAAAGACCGAGAACGGGAAGTTGAACCCGGGCCGGCCGGAGGCCGAAGCGGGGACCGAACTCTCGCTCAGGTTACACAAGAAGAGCGGCGGCGGGGCCCTGGATCGAGGGTACCTGAAGAGGTGAGGCAAGGGGCGGACGATGGCCAGCTTTATCTCGGAGCTCCGGAAACCCGCCTCCCCGAAGACCCGACTGACGACCGGGTCGTCGAGGATCGAGAGCATCAGGTGCTGGAGCTCGACCTTGACGGCGTTCATGGAGGACTGGCTGGAGAGCTGGTGGTAGAGGTGGAAGTTCTCGGGCTGGCGGCGCTGGTTGGCCTGGGAGCGCTTAATGGCGGCCATCAGCGAGTTCGACACGGGCGGGTCGTCGCCGCCGCCGCCGCCGCCGCCGCCGCTGGCCGGCTGCCCGGACGGCACCCGGTCGAGGGAGACGCTGAGGCAGAGCTCGAGGGCCTTGAACTGGAGGCGCGGCGAGTAGGCGGAGTTGCGGGCGCGGGCGCAGGCCTCCCGGAGGGCCGACGACGGGAGGGCGAGGAGGGCGGAGACGGCGTGGAGCGACGTCGTCTGCGCATGGCCCCGGCGGCGCGCGACGCCCACCGCCTCGTCCAGCGCGTGGGCCGCCTCGGGGTTAAGCATTGCCTGGCCACACCGACCGGCGTAGGCATCGCCGGCGAGCGGGAGAAAAAAAAAAAGAAATTAAAAGGAAAAAAAGGGGAAATCCTAAGATTTTCGGGGAAAACTATATATACAAGGGATTAAAAAAAAAAACGTGGAAAGGAATGAAATGGGGGGAGGGAATTCTCGGTATATAATAATCGAGCCCGAGAAAATCCAAAAATTTCCTGGCTTTTCTTCCTCCTTCCTCTTTTCGGGAGGTGGTGAGAGTTCGGGTTGGCGTTTTTATGAGAAAAAAAGGATAAAAATTAAAAAGGAGGAGGAAAAGGAGAAAAGAAAAAAAAAAGAGGAAATTTGGGCATAAATTGTGCGTTTGCTGAGAGCGGGTATTAATTATTTATTAGAGGGGGACGGGGAGGGGTGGAGGAAGGGAAAGAGGAAGGAGGGGTGGAAGAGATGGCTTTTTGGTGATTGTTGAGTGGAGGGCGATGGGGGGTGGTGCGCGGGGCCCGCCTCCAGTCCACATCAGACGGTCTGACCACCGTCGACGAGGAGGCCGAGGGAGGGACGGAGGGAGGGACGGGCGAGGGTGAGGGTCTCGCACGTTGCAGGCGAGCGACACGAGACGTTTTGTGACCGACCAATCACCAAAGACGATAAGAAAAGAGTTACTGGAGCTTCGAAATTCGTTCGATAATGGAAAATTGGCCGAGACGCATGTCGCGGGATGAATCGATCGGTTTTCTTTATCTCGATGTCCTTTTTCAAAGCGAGGAAGTGGAAGGAAAAACTATATATTAGTAACGACATGTAGAGATATTCTGTAGATTACGGGTGAGTATAGTCGCTTTGGACTGGTGGGAACTTCTCGAGTTTCAAGTTTCAAAACATGCAGGGTAGATTTTAGATTCCAGGAACTTCGATCTTGAACAAGTTTTTATATTTCCCTTGGTCTATGTAATCACGTGATCTTTCGATTTTTCATGGCGTATAACGATGAATGTATAATCTAGAACCACCTGTCTGAGCTTCCATATTACGACTAAGACCTTTATTTTATTAACGTTTCATTTTATTCGTGTGTCTAAATATAAGTTATGTTTAATGGATTATAACGGCGAGTGATAGTTATTAATGATTCCGATTAACAATAGGCAAGATCCATGCATAACATGGCTTGCTTATTTCAAAACCCATTAAATTCTAGAATTTCCACTAAAAAAGTAAGTACAGTCGATTCGTGAAATGATCAGCTTATTTAAGTAGCCAATAAGTCCTTTTTACATCACTTCATAAGTGAGTGTTTTCTGCGGGTTCTTATCCTCTCTAATGTTATTCGCACAGTTTAGCGGAATCAACATTGTAAACGACGAAAAGTAAGCAGGTGAGATATCGACGGCGTAAATCAATCTCGAACCCAATTCGTCAATCGAGGATCCTCGATCTACCTTCTTATCATAACACGATTTATGGCTCACGAGACTACTGCTCGAATCGATTGAGTATCCAAAATTACTTTATATCGCGACGAAATCTCATTAAATTTAAGCGACAAGAACTCCAATCTTTTTATTCCAGGTTGTAATATTATAATGCATGATTCACTTTTATACTAGATGATATGATATTATATTATATTTTCTTTTGGGGGAGGTTTTGTTTTGGAAGGAGAAAGAATGGGTGGTGAGAAGAGAGTATAGATTCTGCTATATCTCAAGATCTTTCTGTGCACATCATCATCACAATGCTTTTTTTCCTGAGAGAATGAGGGAGGAGATGCTGCGTCCACTTAACTTTTGAGTGGGCCCACTCCCCCCCAATTAGCGTCGCTGTCTGCTGACGTGCAATTTCATCCGGTACCATAGTCCCACCCAAAAAATTATACACACACGTATATGCCTGTACGTATTTTCAAGTACCATGTATTATGCCCGTTTGATATTATTTGTTTGAATATGATAATCGGAAAATTAAATCTCGACGAATTAAGTAAAATGCGAGAGCAGGGCCGAGGTTGCTCCGGTGAGGAGCATGAGCAGAGGAATTGGTTTGAATCCCGGGGGGGTTATGGGGAAAGTGTTTTCGGATCTTTCGCTCGATTTGATTTCGATAGGTGAATATTTTACGATCAAGTAACGGAACAAAAGGTTTTAGCTTTACAGACCTTTGTTAAGCCGTAGACTATCTTTTCAAGGGGGCCAAAAGGAAGAGTGAATACCTCAAAAAAGGCAAATCAAATGGAGACAAAAGGTTTCCCAAGAATCTTTACCGTGTTCCAAGCCAACGACACCCTCGACGTCGGTGCATCCGGCTCGCGTGGGCTCGAATCACGCTTGCCGTTAGATCACGTGGATCCCACCTCATCGAACATTTCATATGAATTGAGCTCACGTGAATCGGACGCAACGGATTGAGTTTCATTGAAGGGTACTGTTGAACCAGTAGGACCGGGTGGCTGAGTCAGCGGATGAGTTCACCCGTGGGAACCAATTTTAATCTTTTGTAAAGGTTGAGAGCGACAAGAGGGGGACGGGGACGGGGACGGGGGAGAGAGTCACCCCACACCCACCACCACACACATATCACTCATCATCATCATGGTCATCATCTCTATCACACCACACCGCACCGCACCACACCACACCGCAACACAAACCTCGGATCGCGACAGCAGTTGAGAAGTCGCTTGAGCTTAGCCGGCACATACAACGCGACATGCCGATTCGATATCGTCAAACCGACCGATTTTCATCGTTCACGACCCGATCAACCGCCAGACAAATTAAATTATTTGGTCCGACTCGCGTCAAAGGCGCATCTCAACTTGTCGCGTGATATAAACTTTCTTGTCGTTATCGAGCCGAGGGCGGTCCCCCCCACCAATCAAAAGGTTCTTCCTCTCTCTCTCTCTCCATCTCTAGAGAAGCTATGGGAGGAGGGACACGCCGAGAGGTTAAAAAAGGTAGTGATTTGATGGGTGCTTTTGTTGGTTACCTTCTTTTGTTCACTTTGGCAACCTTTTCAGCTGCTTTTTCCTCTCCTCTAGCCTTCCTTCCTTCACCCCCCAAAAGAATACCGAGCGGTTGTCCTCAGATGTTGCCTTTCCCAGCAAAAAAAAATTGAAAGTCACGTTGAACTGCCATCGACCTTTCTCCCACCACCACCACCACCACCACCACCACCACCACAAAAAAAGAAAAAAAAGAAAGAAAAAAGCAGTTGACTCGACCGGGTCAGGAGAAACTCAGCTTTTTGGTGAAATAATGGTATCTGCTAAAAAGCCATTAAGGACAGGGCGCGGTGGTGTCTCCTGGATTTTAATGTAGGAGATTTTACTCGTACCACATCGTCCGTGCGTCTTAATTGTCCATACGTCGAAAACATATAAAATAATCGGGGCGAATAGATTTAGATTTTATGGCGTGATTGATTACTTTTTTTTTTTTAGTCGGTCATACTCTATTTTTATTTTAATTTTCATTCTCAAACTTTTACCTTATCTTCTTACAAGGCATGAGAATCGAAACCCACTCCTGAAATTAATTCGTCTCTACCCCAACCCCCGAAAATGTGGGAATTGAACCCCCACCTCCCCCTTCTATGTTGGAAGGGTGGCAAGTGCGTAAACCCCGTAATTTGGCATGATTGATTACACTATCTTAAAAAATTTGTTTGCAAAATAAGATTATTAATGATTAATGACAAAAAATTTTCAGGATATAATAAAATCTCATAATGAGAATTACTCTTAAAATAACGCAATTCGAGAATAAATGCTATATTTTAAGAAAAAATTGACAAGTGAAAATTGTTGAATCAAATAAATTAAATTTATAATAGTAAAATTATGTTTGGACAGATATTTCTTTCAAACGTTACGTACTTTTGGAAGTATACAGTGAATAGACATATTGTTACGGAAGGACACAACTTTTCATGTTAAAAAAGGACTGTTGATTGGTGTTATTCTGGTCGGTCCACGAGCGCGTAAAGTGCTAAGTACATCTAATAATTGTGTTATTATTTGCACACCTGCATGTGGCTATTGTAAGGTCTAATCCACCTAGTCAGTCTTTAATTATAAGGCTAGAAGCCTTCCACTTATATATTGTTCCACATATTCATATCTTTTCATTGTTGTGGGATAAGAAACCTTAAAGGCTCACTTGAAATTATATTTTGTTCCATAAATCTCACTAAATCTCACTCAAAATTAAATTAATAATATTTCATATATTTTGGTTGACAAGTTACTATTTTTTAGTTTTTTAGTTTTTTTGCATGCAAGGAAGTCCATACTAAGGTTTTAATCGAGTTAAGTCAAATCGATGACAGCCTAGCTTGACTCGACTCAACTTATATAGTCGATGCTCAAAACTCAACTTGAGTATTAATTTTCCCATTCAAGCTTGACTCAATCACAATTAACCTGTATACAAAGAGCTTGGGTTTTACACGGGTAATTTTAAGGATTTTGTGCCATTTTCTTTAAATCATATTTTTGCAAAGAAAAACAGCAAGAGTTTTGTGAGTAAATATTCTAACACTCCCTTCACGTTTAATCTGGTTTTTTTTTTTTACCTAATACTAACCGTGGAAATTTAATTGGGAAGGCAAATGAAACATAGAAAAATTTGAACTTAAGACTTCTAGTTTTGTTATTTTGTGAAATTGCATTTAGAATAGTCAACAGTAATTCTACAAAATCTCACAAGCTTAATCAAGCTTGTGAGCCTATCGAGCTAACTCGAACTTGAGTCCAGTTTAAAGTTAGACGAATCGATCGTGAGTAAATATCAAGTTGAGTCGAGTCTAGAGCTATTCTAGACTCTTCGTGGGCATCCAATAGATATGGAGTGTCCTCGAGTCGTGCCGTGCCGACGCAGAAAAGCAAGCATCACCCAGACCGAGCCAGGACAAGATCCCCACCGGCTTTAGGATTTAGACAAAGGGCATGGCACGGTACGGCAGAGCACAGCACGAGAACGAGGTGGGGGGGGGGAGAAGAAAGCCTTGGATGAGAAGCGGGTTTGGTCTCGAAGGATCGGCACTGGCAGGCGCTCGGTCGCTTTCGACGTGCATTTTCTAGACGTGCTTGCCCTCTCGATTGGCCAAAGGGACACACACCATAAAGAGATGATAGAGAGATAGATAGATAGGCCATTAGAAAGGGAGAGAGAGAGAGAGAGAGAGAGAAAAAGAGGGCTGGCGATGGAGATGTGAGCGGGGAAAAAAGGAGAATCCGGGTGCGAGATTGCTTTGGGCTGGGGAATCTACACGCCTATTGCCACTTGATTAGTGTCCTTTTACATCGATTCCTTAGACCAACCAGGCTAAGGAGCGGGCATCTTAAATGAATGAGTCGCGTTCGACGGTTTGAATTCGATATGACGTCGCTATATGAATACGATTTGTGGTGCTAATCTTAATATATCTGGCATTGGATGATTATCGGGGAAGCCAAAAAGGAAAAAGAAAATAATATGAGGGTTGGGTATATTGAGAGGTATATGCAGCACATATGTTGAGCTGAATAATGACTTGTAATTGTGAACCATGTCCCATTTTAAGGTCGAATAAATTCGACCTTTGCCTTGAGCATGGTGTTAAAAGGGATCCCAATTCAAAAAGTTTATTAAGCCAGTAGACAGGAACTCGGTTTGCTATTTAGGATATTAATTCAGAATCAGGTATTGATTCTGTGTTTTCCGAAAGTTTCATAATTCTGTCGAGAAATTAGTATTCAAAACTATAGATACGATGAAGTATGACGTAGTCATAACATGCTTTCATGCTCACACCAACTAAAAATTGAAATTATATCTTTCATAATAATGAAAAAGTTTCAATGTTTATGAGAAAATCTAGCGAGCATCAAGAACTCATAAATATCGGCTGGAACGAGGGAATAAAAACTCGTTGAAGAATTTACAAGTACAACAGAAAGATAATATAAACATGTTGAAGGATAAGCATGTTCTTTTCATATCTGGACGTCAAGGACTCTTTTTTTACGATGCACCTGGAAAAAAAGAATAATTGAAAGTAAACGAGGGGAAAAAAGGGAAAAAGTTATGCCCTAAAATGCAAATTTATGTCTTTGTCGATGTCACACATTTATTCCTGTTAGGATTGTTCTCAGTCACTTGCAATGCTTCCATATTCTCTGCAAAAAGGAAAAATTACTCAACCACTTAACATGGTTGCCAATTCGCCAACGTAGTCTTATGCTTTTGTGCAAAATTTCAATAATAATCCATCCGACTAATTACCATCAAGAATCATTAATGTGGCGAGTGGACAATGATGACAGACAAACGTCGACAATTACCGGCAATAATTGGCTGGAAATATTATGTTAGAATTTTGTGTAAAAATTTATGATTAAATTGACATTCTTATAATATGTTTAGAACTAATTGGATAACTATTTCCTTTACAAAATCTATGTCTTATAATGTTTCCTTTATTTTTAAACCCTTTTTTTCCATTTGATTATCTCTAACCAGATAAATAATTATGCATCTTATTGGAAGATAAAGGGACTAGAGAATGCACGACACAAGCAATTCTGAGAAGCCGATTCCTTTGTAATAATTTCTTCTTCTTCTTCTTCTTCTTTACTTTTTTTTTTTTTTTTTTTGTCGCTTATCGAGAAGCAAAATTTGTCTTTCCGCTTCTTGAGGGGGAATATCAACGAGATCAGTAAGTGCTCATCGCCATCATGCCTTTGGCATCCACGAACTTCCGGTACGAACGCAACAAAGTTAGGTCTTCGAGTTCTTCCTTTCGGTTCTTATATATGATTAAGGTGTTCGGTCTAAAACTAATCTTTTCGAATTGGAGAAATGGTATCGAAGGTTCCCAGATTTATTTTCTTGTCAAATTATTCAACCGGGTCTCTACACTTTGTTTGTTTGTGCGTGATTGGGTCGGAGATGGACTTAATCAACCGCTCAAAAGCCATTATTTGGAATTTCACTTTAATTCCATACCGTCGAATAGAATAAATTCCTAATAATTTGACTAAGACTGTTTTTATTGTTCGCGAGTGTTGTGTGAACCTTAATATATGGTTTAAAAAGTCGGTCCGTATTCCGACATGTGGGCGTGAGGAGCTTATCAAGATCGGAACATGCGCACTTATAAAAAAGGATGCATTAGCTTGTGCAATCGATGTTCATATATCAGCCGTGCGCAACACATGCTTTCGGAAAGTTAAAAGCTTTGGAGCACATAAAACAAGCGAGTCAGATCAAGAAGATCTCCATATCTGAGGGATGATGCTCTTAGAGATAGAGAGAGAGAGAGAGATAGAGAGATAGGGGACCATGTCCGATGCCCGAATTGCGTCTCCCGTTCAATCGTCCACGACGAATTTTTTAATTGGAGAGTCACTTTGTGCAACGATTTTTTTCAAAGTTCCTCTCACTTTGAAGTTGAAAAATCCACAGCTCTTTTGCATACACACATGCATATCTATATCTATATCTATATATCTAATATCTAAATATATATATATATATATATATATATATATATGTGTGTGTGTGTGTGTGTGTGTGTGTGTGTGTGTGTGTGTGTGTGTGAGAAGAGTTGATGGGATTTGACTTCATTCTATGTTGGGCCAACACTCAAATGCGCATGAACTTTTAGTCAACCTACTTTCTTTACATTATATTCCATCCTACTTTCCATCACTATTTCCCTTTTTTTTCTTTAACGTTTTGGCCAAGTGGGTCTTCTTAGCTCAAGTGATGATATTGGATAATGTTACCTTGGCCACAAGTGCCTAATTGGCCTATTTATTAATATTAAAGGGGGTTGTAATTTTAAGTGTCTCGATTGGACCATCATCGAGAGAGATTAGGGAGAAAAATAACTTTTATAAACACGAGTTCCTCCCATTGGGATTTAGTACAATAATAATATCGGCCTTTGGATGGCAAATTTTAATGTAAAAAAATCCAGTGCATACCTATTCATGGACTCTTATATTAGGCCGATGTATTGATATGTGTAAATTCGCGTGCTTTAACCATAGCCATTGATAATGCTAATTCGAAAATGACATGGCTTCACGGCTTAATGTGCAAATGCTCGGGAACAAGAGGAGCTATCACTGTTGTTTCGACAAGATGGGATGCTCCTCATAGGAACGAACATTCGTACGAGAGCGTCACTTGATGCTAAAACGTTTGGTCTTTTCACTGCCAAAAGAAAAAAATTCCTCCCAATTCGACGAAACGTTGATGGCTTGCCCTCGCCGTTGGGGCATAGATCCCAATGCCATGGGGCAAAAAAAGAGCAACCAAAAACGATGGCTATTTCATCCCTCATTGTTTATTAATTGTTACCCTTAAAACATGGAAAAATTAGGCAGCAAAAAACATATTAGGTGATAATAAGAAGGAAAAAAATGCCGAAAGAGCAAATGGGTCGGTCTATTTATGGGCCAACAACGTGTCCTAATTAGATCAACCTCAATATTCGGAAACCATGTAAAAAAGGGGCAACGAAATACAATTAAATAAATAAATAAAGGGCAAGAAGTTGCGGCTTTCATGTGACCAGCTCTCTCATGGCCAAAGGGATATATTCAATATCTCCATCACTTGCTCTCTGAAAATCGCTCTTCACCACCTTGGATTGCAGACATATATGCTTGTCACCAAAAAGGGTGGTCGGATATGACTTCACTTCTTGCCGTTTACTTTTCAATTTTCTTAATTAATTAGTCAATTGGTGTCGCTCTAATCCATCCTTTCATGTCCTTTAGTGGCTCGTTGTCGCGTCCGAGAGTATTCGATTCTGGTACTCTTGGATTATTAGTTCTTTTCCTCATCGTCCCAGTCATGTGTCCTACAAAACACATGAATGTGTTTGGAAGGAACATGATCCTTTAATTGTATTATTGAATATAAACCATGTTGTTTTTTTCTAGTTAAAAGTTTTAAACTTTTAAATTATATAGTTGATACGTGTAAAACTTTCGAGTTTAGTTTCTTGCCTTCCTTCACCTTTCATGAATTTCCCTGCTGTATGGTTCTTTTGATGATGATCTCTATCGCTTCTAATTTTCTTCTTGGCATGTTTCTCAACCGTCCGTGTATCGGAAGACTGAGATATGATGACACAAATAGTAATAAACTTTGGTTTAATGTGTAATGCGACCTCTCGAATTTTGGTACAATATGTAATGTCATCTCTAAATTTTTAATTTATTTAATATGGTCCCTAAATTTTTTATATATATTCAATTTAACCTTTTGAACTATGTAAAAATGTTCAATTAACTTAAGTTGATGGATAATATTAAACATTTTCATATAGTTTATGGACTAAATTGAATATGTGTAAAAAGTCTATGGCTGGTTTTGAATAAATTAAAAATTTAATGACGATATTGTATATTGAGTTAAATTTAAAAATAATTGATGTCATTTTGCTAAAGATTAATTGTAGGACATGTCTACTTATGATGAAATACATGGCGATATCCTTATATCCAAGGAATCCACGTGGATTCAATTGTCGCAGGTAGTATTATGTGAGTAAGCTTTCAATGATGGATCAAGCACAAAGTAAATTCCCAATCACTTGAATTACACTAGTAACACAAAGCTTTAAATCTGAAATAGTTTGAATTTTGAAGGATTGATTCCACCGTGTCTTGTCATATGGACATATAATTAGACCGTTTCTTCTAATTATGCCGACCTCAATTATTGCATTCTCGGAATATGTGCAAGTGGAAACGCCTCAGCATGTACAATCTCTCGCACGATCCAATGCCCTCCTCCATGGCCATGCTTTTTTTTTCTCAGACTATCTCTAATGCAGAATCACATTCTAAATCCATTCGCAAAGGAGAAGAAGAAAAGCTAAAGGAAGAAAATAAGCAGAGATGGGACTGTTTATGCAAATGGAGATTTCCATGAATGGATTCCCAATTTGTGACATGACCCAAAATTTGACAGGCCAAAAGAAAGAAAGGAGGAGTGAATAGCCAATGAGACAGAGACAAGACATCTATAGAAGACCCCTTGACATGACACCCCACTTACCAAAAACCAAGAGCACCCCCAAGAGAAAAAGCAGCCCTTCTAAAACCCTCGTAGCTAAGGGACATGGGTTTGGTGCGAAGATGTATAATCCACCAATGGCCACTCTACACAACTGTGGAGGAATCTCCCCCACCATCACCTTCACTTCCATATTTGGTACAACACTGGTTCCTAGCGCTGTCCTTTCCCTTGCCCCCACCTCCCCCGCATTACACTTTAGACTTCTAAATCAATCACTGTTAAGCTAGAAAATCAACTGATGAAAACTTCATTCAAACACCAAAACACACTCTCTCTTTCAGTCATCATTCTTGTGGGTTCACCCTTGCTGTATGGACTGGAGAAAAGTAATGGAGTTACACCAGGTGTGCATAAGGACCCCTCACATTCCAATCGAAAGTTTGTGGGTAGCCACTGGTTTTTCTTTTTCCTTTTTCCATTTTACTCCATGTAATAATATTATCTTGGAGGTTAATCAGTTTGTTTTTGCCACTGGCGCTTGTTAAAGCACATCTTCCACCACCGACTCTCTACCTAAAGGATTTCATGTCAAAGTCTATTTAGTGATGCCCTGTTAATCATGCACATAACTGTTAATCATGCACATATTCTCATCATGATTTAACTTTTGACTTGAAATTAATCCTATTTCGAAATTGTGACTGTGAGATGACCAATCTGAGGATGCTCAGCACACTCGGATGCATGGTGGTATTAGAATTACTAATTTAAAGGGAAGTGATCCAACTTCAGATAATTAGAAACCTTTGCTTTGAAGTCAGGAGGTGAAATTAGTTATAATACTTCCAACTTTCAAGTGGGGGAGTTTGCTTTGATAACCCGATTTCTCTCTCTCTCTCTCATGTTAAATGCTCTTAATAATTTGGAGCCTTGGGCTCAATTCACATGTGACTTGTCTATTCTTAAAACTTCTGAACACAAGCTTACAACCATTGATAGTGACCATGATATATCACCAGATTTTCCTTTTCTCTGAAAGATCTGGTTCCCAAAAGAAAATAAATGGAGAACTTCTTTGTCTACACATGGGTTGGCCAATATTGACGAGAGAGAGAGATGGTGATGATCCTTGAACTGTGGAAAAAGTTGGTCTTTTCCGTGGAAAGAAGCCATCATAAAGATGTGGAAAAAGGGGGAAAAAAGTTGAAATCTTGCCCATTGGATGGGTAGCTGAGTGGGCTACTTCTTCCGCCACTTGGATTTTACTATTAATAGAAATTCTGTGGTTTTTCTTTGTTGTTGGGTTCTGTCCAATTCCCTCTCCCAAGTGGGGAGAACCTGGTTCTTTTGCCTTTACATTGCTTTCCTGACTTTGACGAAATATCACTTCCTCTCATTAAAAAATCGAACGAGCAAAATTCCTGGTGCTGGAAAAGTGGCCACTTTGTGTGCTTGTGTGTGTGTGTTTGTGTGCCCGTTGATCTTTCGGATGCCACTTAAAAGCGTGTGCTTAGTAAAGCATTAGCAAAAGGAAATCAAATGTCAAAAAGCTAAGACAATCATTCTCCCTTATTTCCAGAGGGCGTATATATTGGGCCACCCCAAATTGTACGGCCTGATTCGTGTCTCTACCTAGATGGACTCATTCATATAAATCAATGTCTTGTGGAACGAAGGTCTCTTTCCCTCGACATGCTACACTTCTCCAGCTATTCTACAGTCTGGGTTTATGCATACATCCAACGACAAATTTAAGTTTGCTCACAGGGATAAATAAATCATGTCACGAAAGTATCAGAACCCAAGTCAAAATGATAAAGTAAATACCAACGACAAATTTAAGCTTGTTCACGGGGATAAAAAACATTCCACAAAAGAACCAGAACCCAAGTCAAAATGATAAAGTAAAGAGGACTCCATAACATTATTTTCATTAACTATAAATTAGACATTTTTTTTTTGGTCGAAAAGACTAAATTAGACATTATTAAAGAGAAAATAATATGCAATTCCTTTATGATGAAAAGCTCAATTTGCAAGCTCATGACCATCACCATTGTTGAGTCTATGAGCTCATGTCGAACTCCTCATATTGTTGCAAAGAAGAAAATGAGGGCTCGAGATGAAAGCTTGAATTCTCTAAAGGTAAGGACCCTTTCGTTGAATATCATTGATTAAGATCTTGCAATCACTTTCAAAAACCACTTGATGGATGTTGAGGAACTAAGTCAATTTGTAGGCGAGAAGAAGAGCTACAGCTTCCACTTATATTGGTGAGTTCCACCTTTCTCGTCTCATCCATGCTTAAATATTAGCGCCTCTTGCCAATAGTGCAATTATATACCTATGGCCCATTTGTTATCCTTCCGTGTACCATCAATATTAAACTTTAGCCCTTGATAAGAGTAAGAGAGCCATGAGTGTGTCCATTCCCAAGGAGGATTGGCTTCCTCGCTTATCTCGGTTGTGTACCCTTCCATAAACATGTTTGAAAATTCCATAAATTCTTGTATGACGCCACATTCTAGTACAAAGAATGTAACGCTGCATTTCTATAATGCCACATTCTAGTACAAATAATTTCTGCATAAAGGGTGAAGAATTTGCGGTCCATGAACCATTTTCTAAGCTGTCCGCCTTGGATCAAGAAAGTAGTGCACCATCCCTTCCGGCGACTGGAAGTCCCAAATGAATGATATGATACCCCATGGACTCTGTCCTCACAAAATCTAGACTAAGGGACATGTTGTTAACAAATGGACTAGTTTTCCTCTGAATTTCCACACAATTGGCAAGAAGCATTCGGGATGTGAATAACTCCACCCGAGTTGGTTCGACAAGGCAAGACATTAGCCATTGTCTTCCACAACAGGATCTCGTGCGCCCATGAATAATAACTGTTCAAGTTTTGTTCCAAATCATCGAGTTTTTACCATCATCTGAATACGAATTTGATAACCATGTAAGCGGATTTAATTGCGCATGCGCCTTCAGTAGATAGCCGCCAAATGTATCTGTCAATCCAAATGAAGATCAAAACATGATTCCTAAGAATGGCTTGGACTAAGATCAGGAAAAACATTCGAGTTAACTACTTACATCCCAGGTTGTTATGCCTGGAGTAAACAAATCTTTCTATACTTCAACACATTTTTCATGATTGGTTCCCCTATTATTGCAAAAGTCAAGCGCTATTCACAATCCGACTTTTGCGAATGGGATCGAGTCTTACGTTCATAGGGTTTTGGACTGGTCAAAATAGTTACGTCTCTGACTCCTCTTCATGGACAACTTCACGTCAACAATCGGATTTTGGACCGTGTATAAAGTCGCAATGTATGGCACTTGTCCGCTTTGTCGAAGTTCCGTGAAATTTCAAAAGACGCACCACTAGATTGCAGTGCTAATCCATCATCCATCCGACAAAATGCACGACAAATTAACCAAAAGCAATTGATAACAATTTGAGAATTTATAAAAATTATTATTAAAAATGTCTATGTATCCGGACTTTGTATCTCATGCAACGCGTCCCTGTCTCTTTATTTTCATTTCTGAAATAAGAGATTGGATGAAAAAACAGGAAGTCGATGCTCACCATCAAATTATCAAATCGAGCATTTCTATGGTTAACAAAATATGCGGAACATAAGAATCGAGAAATTTTAATATATTTTAATATATCATAATGAATACTACAGTCTATTTATCAATTTTATGAGATGACAATTTAAGATAATATATATATATATATATATATATATATATATATATATATATATATATATATATATATATATCAATCAATATATGTACAATCAAAGGGAGATATATATGCAATAACGTAATTTTGAGAGATACATAGAATCAAGAGAGTTATCAAATATATCTAACATAGGAAATTATTCTAGGGAATTCTCTAATTATCCCTGAGTAGGTCCTTGAAAGGCTCAAGAAGGAAACAGACGGGAGATCCGCCCTAAGGTGCGAGACCCTGCGCTATCCTTCGTATTCCCTCTCTATCGGAAAGACAAGATAGACAGGGAATCTAACATCCTCTTAAACTCAAAATTCATGGCTCCAAGCTTCCGTGATTTCGGTATGTTGCTTGCTTGACGGTGGCGAGTTTGGTGGTGGAGTCAGCTTCTCAAAAACAATAATTGAAAAGTTGAGAATCAGAGGCCAGCAACATGTGTCCTTTGCAGTCGACTTTGTTCTCGGAATAGTAATTGAACAGATACGGCCGATACGGTTGAAATAACTAGAACAAGTGAAATAAGCCGAGCTTTGCCAAGCGAAAGTTCTGTGAAGACACTTCGCCGTGTTGAAAATTACGTCCATGAAAAAGAAAAACTTGACTTGGCGACGCATCACCCTTATTGTTACATTACTACTGTAGCACTTGGTTAGAAGCGAACGAGGCATGCGGTGAACACTGTTATGGGGATGGATGGGTGTGCATCGGAGTGCTTGGTGGTTGTATTACATCACATGCTCTGATTCTTGTTTTGAGAAGCCAACATCACCACCAAACTCACCGCTATCAGACAAGCAACATATTGAAAAGTTGTCATCAACATAGTGAAGAGTACATTAACCTATTTATAAGCTTTACGGGTGACTATCTAAGTAACATATAGCAATCAAAACATGGACAATTAAAGCGAGATATATGCATAATCTTGAAAATATATAAAATCAACATAATTATCAAATATCTCTAACATATGAAATTGTTTAAGAGAAATCCCTACTTATCTCTAACATCTACTATGACAAAAAATTGGTTTTGTTGATCGGTCGAATAATCAGTATGATTGAAGTGAGTAGTCTTATACTAAGATTCTATTGTCTCTAAAAATCTGACTTCTCTTTCTTGTTTGCTTATGAATTAAGTTGTGTACTGATGCCCCATCTGTTGGGTATGCTGGTTCAGTTATAATATAAATAAAATATCACATTTCGACCAATAAAAAAAGAAGTTGTGTTCATCGTATAGTTATCGTGTGATTGATGTATGCTTCTCTTTTTTAATTTCAAATTGAAAATTTGTGTTCAATAGTTTCTGTGACTTATTTCTTCCTACATCAAAGCAAGGAAAAGGATCCTTTGTTTGAGAGTAATCTCCAAGCAATTATAACAAAAGAAAAAAAAAACAGGAAGCTGTTCATATTTTTATTTCTTTTTCTTTTTTTTAATTCTTTATTATATATACTCAAACGTATATATGTATCTATCTGTTTTATATATTTTGATACAGTTACTTATTTTTTACTTAATTCCCTTGTTCTAAATTGATTAAAAAATATAGTTGATTTAGAGATAAATTATTTTCAATTGCAATCCTAACAAGAATTATACTGATTAGAATCAGGGACTGAATTTTATTTCAATTGGAAAATACTTCAATTGTTGTAATATTCTCCCGAAAGAAAAGGTTCTTTTACTAAGAATGGGAAGAAAGAAAATGAATCCGTATGCTAATTCCTTGTCCTCAGATCCGTCGGCCAAATTGGAAATTAGAATTCTAATGAAAGGCAGCATTTTAAACTGACTCTATAGAACAAGAGACATAATAATCCACAATTAAATTAGTCCCATTAATGAGGAGGAGGCCAAGTGGATAACCATTAGATTCTTCATAGCAGCTATCTTGTGGCTAAGACCAAATCTATGCTTTCAGAATGGGAATTTGGAAGAGAGGGAGAAAAATCATTATTCATTTGAAAAAGAAAGTATGAAAAGGGTGTGCATTAATGGGAAGAAAAATTGACGATTTAGACGGCCCATGTCAAGAAAATTCAGTCTATCCCATGAACTGGACATATCTCTTCTAGGGTTTTGAGATTGAATTGGACCAGGCTTCGAAACCAGAAATAGAGGCCTGACCACTCCAAAAAGGCCCTCAGAAAATCTTCCTTTACTTGCTTGTGATGAAAAAATTAACAAAATTATGCATTTACAACTGTTTCCAACGTTACTATAATGCTATGTCATCGCTCGAGCAAAACCCTCTATCCTGTCTTACTTAAATTTATTTGGTACCGACTATTATAACCAGCTATGCAATAAAAAATGTAGTAGCTCACGTAGATAATGAATGAGATTGACTTTATTATAGGTTAATCCCATTAAAAACCTCACAGCGACATCTTCATGACACTTTTACTCCATACTAATTTCCATCTTGCGAAAAATCTCAAGCCATTACCTTTGACCCAAATCCACCACCCATTAGCATTTTGTCTAATATTTCATTAAAATGCATGTGTCTTGGCACATGTGGATTTTTCACGTCGGATCTATCACTCCACCACATCTAATACATTTTGCAATTGTTTGCTACGTGTGTTGACACATGCATTTTGATGGAGTAATGAATGGAACGCTTACAGAGAGTTGATTTTGGAAAGAGCGGATAAAATTGAACCCTAAAAAGAGGGCGTCTGGAATTACTGAAGAGATGATACGAGTGGAGTTCAATGGTGGTCCAACGCGGGGCCTTTCGGGGGAGTCAGGCTTGGCAAACGTGACCTCGTGGACAAGAAAGACTTCTTGCTAGGAGCGGGTGCTATTGAAGCCTTGGCCCGTTGCCCACAATATTGGGTTCAAATAGTCCATGCACGGCTAGACACACATCCTATATAACCACGTGCTTTCTTTGGTTAGTCTATAATTTATGAGATGGACTAGGGCTCCATTTATTTATCTTCGTGTGGTTTCTAAGCCAGGAGTGCTCTGTAGATGTTTCTGGTTCTTCAATTTGTCTCCTGACACATCAGTTTAGATTTTTTTGTGACGTGAAATTTAAATTTCAGTAAATTTGTTATGGGGTATAGTTTTGAGATTTTTTTAATGGCATTAATTCTTTATTTCAGTGGTCTTAGGAGTACTTGAAAGAATTGCCATGCGAGGATCTAGAATATCTTCAAAATTGTTCTCATGGACGGTGTTTTAATTTGAAAACAAAAACTTCCTTAACAAAAAGAACCCACCAAGAGCTAACTATCTTGATGCTTGCATACTAAGTACATGATGCATAAACTTACTGACATACAAGCCGAGAACAGATTAAACCTAAAAAGGGGAGGGAGAAAGGAAAACACTTGCCAATCATAAAATCATTTCCCAAAATAGACAAACTCTGAAATTCAAATTGAAATTCATTTCTAGTATTTGAACCTACAAAAGCATATCACATAGATTTGGAGAATCACTAGCTGCGGCACTTTAGATGTGGTCTAACTCAATTAATCTAGCACCATTCGAGACCAGCTAAGTCGAAATCACATGTTAAGAAACGTGGATCGAAAGTGAGACCAGCATTATATCTCACAAAGACAAACTTAAATAACTGCCATTGAAGTGTTTACGTACTCACAATTGTTATCATATTCTTCAAATTTTGGGCATAATCCTCTCCCTCATCCTTTGACTCCAATTCGGTAGATCGACAATTTTGTCATGATACATGTATTCAAACCTTCGTGTTGGCGACAAAATGTGGTGGTCTCGATTAATAGTTTCAAGTAGTCATGTTGCGCGCTATTCCTACCTTTTGAGTTCTTCCATGAGCTTAAATCCCATAGGGCCATAAGAGGAGGGCCCAACTTGATATCTGTGGAGTCAATATGAGTAATGCTAGGTACACTAACATTCACGTGCTAAATCAGCTTATAGAGTGACGTGACAAGTTGAACATAAAATTACCACATTGCTTTATGAACCAATTTAGTTCTTTTGTCTTAAAAACTCTAACATTATTCAAACTCATAACATATGATATATATAGACACAATGACACCCACATGCAAGTGCACATCATGGTAGGAACAAAAGGACCTTTTTACAGGGTTGCATGCCCTAGAGCTTTTTTTTTTTTTTTGGTCGCACTGTAATGAAAAGCAGCAACATTCAGGGGCTGTCTTTGACTCCTTGCTTTCTCAAGGATGATCTTTTGTCTCCTTCATTCGCTCTCCTGCCTATCTTATTTTTCACTTATGAATCACATCCAGCTTTAGAAGAAAAAGTTAATTAATGCTATACTTATATAATTTGATGGACTGACGTGTCATCTATTTCACTTTAAAAGCATATAATTGCTCTATGTAGAAATGATAGAAAAAAACCGAAATACAAGTATGCGCAAGAAGCATGCTACCTTTAGATCGGAAAAGAGAGAATGATAAGTATAACAGCCATGATTACACTCATGAGCTGTATGCCCCACATGTTGTTGCTTGTATTCTAAAGTATTGAGGTCAAACTTAATTTAATACCCCGTATGTCGAAAGGGAAAAAAAGATATAAGAGCGTTTTGCTTGTAATAATTTGCTATTTGATGCTCTTCACAAAAACACAGCTTAGCTAAATACGTTTTAAATATTGTCTAACCGATTGAAATCCGGATACTTGCCATTGTTATTCAAAGTTATTAACGACAAAGAGCAATACTATGTTTAATTAGTTTGGGTTGCAAATTTGTATACTAAATAACATGATAGATTATTATCAAGTGTTGGAGATGGCTCTCACTTACTTAACTGCCCACTATTTTCTATAGATTAGTCTTAATATACCTAGTATCGCTTTGACGATAGATACTCTTAACGAGTACAGACCATGCTGGAATGAGCAACGATGTGATGTTGGCTTGGATTTAGTGACATCGGCTAGCAATAGTGAATGACATATAGTCTCAAAAAATCACATTGCTCTAGTCATGTTTGTGACATGTCATGGTAGTTCACGATTACAATGATATTACAACTTGCAAATACTCCATTTGAAAACTCAGTTCTCAACACTACATATGTATAACAACAATATACATTTTCCTCAATGTACTCAGGTCAAAATTATGCTTTGTTGGTGTCCAAAGAACTTTTATATGACTTGCATATGTTAGCTCTGGTTGCAACTAGGCTTTAGGCTGATACATATTTTAATACCATTTTCTTGCAAAGTGGTTGACAAATTTTGGCTCATGAGCTGTTCGAGAGAATCATTTCGCTTGCTCAGTCATCTTCACGAGAGTAGCCTTTAATAGATCAGGGCACAAACTCAGATGAATAAACTATAGTAAACAGCTAGAGAGTTAGCCGAGAAAAAGAAAGGTGAGAGCATTTCTAGCAATTTTTGGGTGGAAAGTCAAACCTCTTAATGATGAAAAGTACTTTCCACCCATTAAATATGGGTCCAAAATTTTAACTAACTTGATGTATATGTTCCAGCTATTTAATTATCTATTGTACTTAACCTCTCGAAGCCGACATACTTTTCAAGCATAGGAGAATTTTTCAATTTTAAGAATTAGAGGTCGTCCGTTTGAATATTCTGCTAAAGAGCATTTTGGTAAGATCTTCAATATCCGGGTAAATGAGCATTTTGATTTCTCTAATACACGGGTGAATGATGAATGGGTAAGTTTTAGGCACTAAACCTGGAATTAAACCTGGAATCTCTTTTGTTGGAATTAGTTTCTAATTTTGGAACTTGAAACCTATCTTGTAGACCTTAGAACTAATCCTAGAGCCGACCTTGTCGGTTTGGTTTGATTCCTGGATCTATATGGAAACCAGCCAATTTATGTTTTTTTTTTGGTTCCATTTTCTTTACTCTTTGAAAGGACAAACTTAAGTAAAACACTTCCTTATTGACAACCAAGACAAATAATAGTTACAGCAAAGTAGTAGAGTAACAATAAGAATACAAGATGCAAGGTAAAACTAAAATGAAAGAATTAGGTTTTCTCGGTTTAGTTTAGTCACAGCCTGGTAATAGCTTATTCCAAATATTGGAATTGAGAAGTGGATCGGTTCCTGGATCAAAACCAGCCGGATAGGATCAGTTCAGTCTGATTCTAGGATCTATCTTGGATCGGTGCTCACTCTTGCTCCAGTGTTTTTAAGGCATCATCAATCAAGCAAATTTTCCGTGACGAATTTACAAAAAATGGCAAACCATAAATTTTGTCTGTTCAAATATATTTTTTTGAAGGACTACTATTAGATCCATTGTCAATGCGGTGAAGCACTACTCTTCATGCAAAAAGAAAGGGCCAATAATTACCGTCACGGCCCAATCGGCGGTATATCTTATAGAAATCCTTAATAGTCTTTTATATCATAAGTTTAAATGGTTAGTGAATTGTCTTTTGCCGATCAGAAGTTCGCAATAATCTTGTAAAAGAGACTATTTATCACCTGTTAGGTTTCTGTCAAAAAGGTTAGAAGTCGCTCCACTAATTTATGAAGCTGGGGGTTTCCTACACGCAAAGAAGAACAAGAATTTCTCTGCCTGCGAGATGAACAGGGGCCAACATGTAAAAGATGGTCTTAGCTAGGGGGAGAAAAAGGGTTAGAGAGGAAAGAATATTTTATTTCGAAAATCTTGATGGATTGGTTGAGGGATAGAACCATGGAGATCTTACGCCTCAAAATTTGTGATTTTTCATATTTGACTCATATTTGATGCCGTATTATAATAAGGGAGTAATTCCTCATAATTTCAACGTGAATGTTCTTCTACCAAGTGGACCAGTGAGGCGGACTTAGTTTGATGATCGATGATTGTGATGCAAAATTTAGAAAAGAAGAAGAGAAAACCTATTGTAGAATCGGTAAGTTTGTTCAAATTCCGACAACAATTAGCATTGATGGAAATAAAATTAATCTCCGGCAATTAAAGAAAGGTTCAGTGTCCCATCTATTTCATCTTAGGTAGTTCATTCACTCTAAAAGTTACGTATCTGAAAACAGAAGATGAATCTCCTATCTCTCAACCACCGTCGTTGCCTCCATGTCCCTATCCTTCCTCATCCACAAAATTTCTTTTTGGCGTGTGCATAAATCATCGCGCGACCATGCACGTCGACCTAATAGAGGTCCTCGACCTCGAACCTAGGTTCGATCGAGGGTTGAAGACCTTCAGGTGGGCCGAGGTGGCCGGAGGTGCGCTGCAGCGATCGATTGTGGCGAACAAACGCAAGCTGCCGCAGTGGCGATATAGAAGCATTTTTAGCATGAGAATGTCAGCCACTTCTGGCGGCAGAAGCGTGTGAAATGTGGGGTGCAAGTTTTTGGGTTATATTGGTCATAATAGACCGGTGGCAGTCTCCGGTCCGAGTTGGTGAAAAAGACTTGCGTCAAATTTGACATTCCTCAGCTTTGAAGCAAAATGCCAAACTTCTCACCCAGAAAGTTTTCCATAACTGTTGTCTTCATCAATGTTCATAAACTCAACCCATCAAACTGATGCTAATCAAAGCAGCATCTGCATATCTCCCTCCCTCTCTCCCTCTCTCTCTCTCTCTCCTCTTCTAGGCCTTTATCCTCTTTCTGTCTCTAGGTTCTTTTCTGTTGTTCGTCCTCTCTGTCTCTGTCTCTCCGGCAATGAAGCTCAACACCCGCCCCCCGCCGCCCTTTTAGATGACGAGGCAGCGGCTCTCTGCCATCGTCTTCGCCGTCGCCGTGGTCGTGCTCTCGGCCACCGCCGCGGCCCTTGCCTTGGGCACCGGCTCCACCATTGCCGTCAGCTACTCTTCTGCCGCCACCACCGTGTGTGGCATCTCCTACGCCCAGCCCAAGCAGAGGATCAAATGCTACCGGCGGGGGCAGGTGGTGGAGTTGAGCCCCTACACCTCCTTTTCTGCCATCTCCGGCGGTGCCAATTCCGTCTGCGGGCTCCGCTCTGGCGGCTACAGCTTCCTCTGCTGGGACAACCTCAACGCTGACAGCTCCGCCCTCGTCCCCAAGAGGATTTACAACGACCACACTGTTCTGTTGGAGAACATCTCGGTCGGTGATTATCAGATTTGTGCACAGGTCAATGGTACAAAATCAGTCAAATGCTGGAGAGGTAACAAATCATTCTCTTTACCTCCTGAGGACGATGAACTCACTTCGATCTCATCTGGGTTCGGGTTTTCTTGTGGGGTTTCGGTGGATTCGACTCGTGTCCGATGTTGGGGAAGCAATCCAATTGCAGGGGATATAGAAAATGGGTTCGGAACTATGCCGATGTCGAGCGTCGTAGCCGGCGGTTCTCATGTCTGTGGATTGAACACGACTGGGTTTGTGGTCTGCAAAGGAAGCAATGAAGCTGGGCAATTAGATGTTCCCTTCAATTCAGCCATGGTGTACTCACTCTTGTCTCTAGGTGCTAATCACAGCTGCGCAATCCGGAGACGGAACAACACCGTGATCTGCTGGGGTGGCAGAGGGCAATTCGTCACGAAGGAAACCGAGGGAATTAACTTCGAAGCGATCGCTTCAGGCACGAACTTCACTTGCGGGTTGATGACGAGCAATTACTCGATAATGTGCTGGGGTCCGGGATGGAACAATGGATCAGGTCCTGAGCTGCTTCCATTGACAGGGATTTTGCCAGGACCCTGCGTTCAATCCTGTGATTGTGGCATATACACTCAGTCTCAGGGCCTCTGTCATGGTTCTGGTACGATTTGTAAGCCTTGCCAGGTCGAGTCCTTGACTCCTACGCCGCTGCTGCCGCCGCCGCCTCAGCCGCCATTGGTCTCTCCTACCTCTGCTCCATCACAAGGCTTGAGGACGAGCCTACTAGCATTTGCAATAGTCGGCTCTGTCGGGGCTTTTTCAGGCCTGTGCACGGCTGTATACTTGTTATATACGGGGGCGTGTTTCGGGCACAAGAAGGTACACAACTCGGTGCAGCCAACAATTACGAGGGCGAATTCAAACAACGCGATGAACTCGAACAGCGGCAACCTCTTGAGATCATCGACCATCCGGCGCCAGAGCTCGAGAGTAATGAGCCGGCAGAGGAGTGGGACCTCCTCTAAGCATGCGGACAGGGCCGAGGAATTCTCGCTCGCCGAGCTCGCTGCAGCCACAGACGACTTCTCCCTGGAGAGCAAGATCGGCTCGGGGAGCTTCGGGGTCGTCTACCGGGGCAAATTGCCCGACGGCCGCGTGGTCGCGATCAAGCGAGGGGAGACCGGGTCGAAGGCGAACAAGTTCCAGGAGAAAGAGAGCGCGTTCGATTCGGAACTAGCGTTCCTGTCGAGGCTCCATCACAAGCACCTGGTGAGGCTGGTCGGATACTGCGTGGAGAAGGACGAGAGGCTGCTGGTCTACGAGTACATGAAAAATGGAGCTCTCTACGATCACTTGCACGACAAGAACAACGTGGAGGTATCGAGCAGCGTCCTGAATTCGTGGAAAGTGAGGATCAAGATTGCGCTCGACGCGGCGAGAGGTATCGAGTATCTGCACAGCTATGCAGTCCCTCCGATCATTCACAGAGACATCAAGTCGTCGAACATATTGCTCGACTCGAATTGGACAGCTCGGGTCTCCGACTTCGGCCTATCTCTGATGGATCATCATCATCATCATCGTTATCATCATCACCAGCAGCAACAGCACGATTCGGACTCCGACCAGAGGCCGACGAAGGCGGCCGGGACCATCGGGTACATCGATCCGGAGTACTACGGGCTGAACGTGCTCACGGCAAAGAGTGACGTGTACGGGCTCGGGGTGGTGCTGCTGGAGCTGCTGACGGGGAAGAGGGCGATCTTCAAGGACGGGGAGGGGGAGGGGGCGGCGCCGATGAGCGTGGTGGACTACGCCGTGCCGGCGATAATGACCGGAGAGGTGGGGAGGGTGCTGGACGGCAGGGTGGCGGCGCCGGAGATGGAGGAGGCGGAGGCGGTGGAGCTGGTGGCGTACACGGCGATGCATTGCGTGAATCTGGAAGGGAAGGACCGGCCGACGATGAGCGACATAGTGGCGAACTTGGAGCGAGCTTTGAGCCTGTGCGAGGGGGATAGCCATGGAAGCATCTCCAGCGGCGGAATCTCCATTGTTTCGGAATGAAGAGTAACAAGAGGGAGAGTCAAATTCAAATTTCATGATTTTTCCCAGAATTCTCTGCCTAATTTAATTGGTTTTTGCCTGGATTGTTTCGTTGTAAACTGCAATTTTTCTCTAACATTCTAACATTTTGTAAAGAGTAGCTCCTTTTTTTTCCCCTAACGGTAGATTTTTGGGAAAATTTTCATCTAGGCAAAGGCTGCATTTTTACATTTATCTTTTGTTGTTTCTCAAAATTGTTTTTCAAGTGGACAACCAATTTTTATTTTATAATCATATCGATTATCATGTTCTCCTTCTTTTTATGCCAGAAATGATTGACAATGTCATTAACGTGCGTATCAATATAAGACTTAGATTCGATAATAGAGATGAGTTTGGTTTAGTTGATCTTATGTATTATAGAATAATTTTCAAGGATTATGATGGTCTATTTTATGATTCAACGTGTCAATTCCACCAACGTGTCAATTCCACGTCGGCCTAACTTGCGTATACGGTTGGCAACTTCGCTCGAGAGAGAGAGAGAGAGAGAGAGGTGAGCTTAGTCGACAGATTTGATGGATCTAATATTTTCTCGATTGGATGGGGTCGGATAAGTTTGTAAATTTGGAAAAAGCAGTCAACTGCAGAAGGCCCTTTGCCATGTCAACACGTGGAGCCTCATGGTCAAAGGAAGCCACGTAGGATTCATAGGGTTCTCAGCAGCATTCTCACAACATTTACACGTTCATGTAATAATTTCACCTGGAAAATATTTTCATTATTGATAATAATTTGTATTTAAATATTTTAAGAACAATAAAAATACTTTTTTTTAATTCATTTTTATAAGCATACAAACATTTTTTTAGGAAAAATACTTTTAAAATTATTTATTTTTAAAGTGAAAGAAACGAAATTTTAACTATCGTCCATTTCTTTGATATTTTCTTCTCGTGGACTATCATCATCAATACCAACCCTAATCCTTCAATAATTACTTGATGTGCTTTCATGAATGAACGGTAAATATCATTACATCCAAAAATTGTAAATTTTACCACAATGATACTGGACGACAAGTCATGTGGAGATGGACCATGTTTACCCAAAGGAGGCAGAAAGGTAAACGCGAAAGAGAAAAAGGAAATGGAGGAGGGACAAAAGAGGGAGATTACCCTTTACCCAAAAAAAAAGAAAAAAGAGGGAGATTACCTATAATGATCTCAAACACTAAATTCTTCAATTTACCAAAGAATTTATACATATTATATTATATACAACATTATGCTGATGATATAACATATAGGGATTAATTACGGGCGGTGGTGGTGATAAAGTGGGCCTCCCGGTGGCCGGTGACTCCCCACCAATTTTTTTGTTCTCGTTCTCGGTGCTCTTCCCAAAATGATTTCGTTTGGTGGAAAAGAAAAGGATTTTTCGTTTTCCTTAGTACAACGATTGACAAGGAAAAAAAAAATCGACTCGACCAAATACCATATCAAATCGAATCGAAAAAATCATTTTCTAATATAAGGTTCCTAATCCTACGTATGTGCCAAAATATAGGGCTTAGAATATCCACCCTGGAGAAGCAAACTCCAAGCAGGGAAGTGGGTAGAAAGGAGAGTGGTAGATGCAGGATGAATTATAGCGACAACAACATTTAAACAAATAAATCATTATTATCTAGATAAGGCTTCTGGAAGAAGAAAGAGGGCTCTTACATCATCTTTGAATTCTTGCGTCCACTCCCCTACGCATTCAAGCTGCGTCCTTGGCCCCCTGAAAAGCGATCGGACCAAAGAAAGAAAGAAGCACGACATCAAACGTCGGACCGAAGCTCACGGCAGTCAACCCGCGAGTGCTCGCTCACTTTCTTCGGGCGTCGCTGTCGCATGAACTTTCCATGCACTTTAGGGAAGGAACGTGCAGGGGAAGGCTCGCATGAGAAGACAGGAAACCACCTACTGGGGATTGGCCGTGCGGTAACGGACAAAACGACTTTCGGACGTGGAATTTGGGGTGTTCGCTTCATCTTCGCTCCGAACAGGTGCTTGCCTAATCGTCGGCCCCGTCTGTATTAAGCTATGCTACAGAGGAAGATCTTCGAGACTTGTTTCAAGGAAAAAGGAATTTGATTTGGTTTGATTGGCCCAAGATAAAGATGTCACAGGAGTTTGCAACTCAAGGGAATAGATTCCCTGTGTTTTATCACTAGTGCACCGAAGGTAACAGTCAACCAGCACCATTAAATGACAAAGAATGAGACCCAAAGAAGAAGACAATGGACACCGGACAGTAAGCCATCCGGATGTTTTGGAGATTTAGGATTGGAGCAAGCTTTAACATGTGCCCTATTGAAACCAGCCACAGCCGGAAGATTTGTAAGCAGTTTCAGGCCATAGCACTTGAGTTCGATCGTAGTGAAAATTTCAAGTGACTCGGACTAGACCTCACTAAAAGGTGCTATATCCTCACATGATCTATCGAGGAACTTGAAATTGTTTTACCGACCAACTTGGCGATGTAATGAAGTGAGAATTTGACTGCGGATGGAGGCAATGCTCACGCTTTTAACATCTCTAGTTCTTCCCCAAGTAATGCGAGGAAGTGGCCAGTTTCAAGCTATCAAACTAAGTCTATTAATATGTCCATCAAACTTAGGTCCATGGAAACAGAACAGAAACGGAAAGCCATGGATTGTGAAATTGCGTTAAGTTCAAAAGCAATGTTCAAGCTCAACCTCTCCTCAATATCTTTAGAAACATCACAATTGCGAAGAAAAAAATCACATAGTAAGAAGACGATACATTGTCACTCTAGGGAAAATGATACAAAAACAAAATTCGTACATACGTTCTATTGCCTCTGACTCGTACAACTTGTCCAAGTAACTTAGATTAAAAAAAAAAATTACATAAGAAACCAAAAAAAAAAAGTAAAGAAAGAAAGAAGAAGAAAAATCCCCACTTCATATCAAAAGTATATGAAAACAGGTTATAGAGAAATAAAAGGAGAATAAAAACAAACAGTTTGAATGGCCGTCTATAAAATTACTTTGCAGCACCCTCACCCCGCAAAAAAGGAAGAATCTAATCTATGCAGGCGAACACCATATGTTACATTGCTCCCCCGACAAACTCTGATTTTGCGGAGGCACTGAGATCGGCAAAGTTCTTTACCATAATTTCGATGGACGAGCTCCATTACTCAATAGCTGACATGGTGTTGCTGCTACACTAAACATGTCTATTTTAACATACCTAAACCAGGGCAAGTTGAAGTTTTGGCCGATTTGGTTGAGGCTCCACAACCTCCATGTGAATGTTCACCTTCTGCAAGACCCCATAACTAATGCTTCCATCCATCTTTTTTATCTTCTGCTGCTGTTCATCAACAAACCATTCCCCTCCTCCCTTCTCACTTCTCTCTGTCAAGTATACGGGTCCTTCAATCCCGAATCTGCAAGAGTGATCGATCTGTTAGGTATGCATAAAAGATGTACGTATCATACGTGTAGACAGCAGATCCTTCCAGACATATATATTACAAAAGCCATGTTCTTTCCACACTTAGCCACAATGAGCGAGAGTTCTTTTAGCAACACAGTCAATATGGAAAGAATGCGATAGGGAAAGTTGCCAACCCAATCAATCCGCGGCTGCATACATTAAGGCAGATCTGAACTGGCGTCATTGGTAAAAGTCCCAAGATTTCTCTAAAATCTATGCGGAAATTGTTGAACCACCATCAAGTGATGGTTTAAATATTTAAATGCTTTGACACTTGTCTGCACATGTAAGCGGGAATTTCGCCTAGAAATAAATAGTGAAAATTGATTGTAAACGAGGAAACAATGAGGGCCCAAGGAGGTGCAAACACAAGCCTTCTTGAGGCATCATGTGGGAATGGCAAGACTATTCTAAAAGTTTAAGGTGTATTTGATTAAGCCTTCTTACTATTTACGTGTTCTAACAATTTAGAGTGCATGTTTCTAGAGATTATAGACTTTTTCTGTTCTCTTTATGACGAGAACAGAATTTCTCACAAGCCAACTTTCAAAGGAAGAAAGTGCCTGCTTTTCTTATTGATGGAAAGACAGGTGCCCTAGAAAAACCATCAATTTGCTTGCTAGCCCATATATTCAAATATGCAGTCAATAGGCTCCAAAGTCTTTCAGCTGAATGGTCAAATTTCCTATCTTCCACCAAGATGAGTCTCTTGCCAAGATTCTGCACTTTATACACTGAATTGGGCAACGCATCCATTCTGCTTTCACATACCATAACTTTTCTTTCCATTTGACTCTTTGTTACTTTATGTTGTTCTTGTCAGAAGGAGGAAGGCAAAAAGTCTTTGAATGTCATAATCAGTCAAAGTCTTAACTCCCGTTTTACCCGTTGGATGTATGAAAGAAACTTGAACAAAGAAAGGAAGCATAAACAAAATCAAGGAGAAAGTCACTTACTTAGGTACAAACACAATAAAGCCATTGGATCTAATCTTGACAATTCTAGCTTCGGTGTCAGTGGGCCTGCAGTACATAGTAGCATTTTCATGTGCCAGTCTGAATCAAAGCGTCGTTGGGTGTGCTCAATCGCGTGCAGGCGACCAAGCATAAGTTTAAGATAGAGAGAAAGAGAGAGAAAAGTACCGCTTCCTGAAGTAGATGAGCGTATGGAGCTCCACTGAGGCTCTACCAGCCATCTGAGCGTTTCTATGTCGGTAATTCAGATCTGGAAAAATAATATTGGAAAAGAAAATGAAGTCAGTAAATTTGGAAGCAGAAAGAGAGAGAGAGAGAGAGAGAGAATATTAAGAAGTAAAAGAAGATCAAACGAGCCCAAAAAAAAGGAAAAAAAAGATCAGAAATAGAGCAGTTCAACCTTGTAACTATGTGGCTGAATGATAGAGCAACACTAAAGTACATGACCATACCACTAATACAAGAATGTTCAGAGCTAGAAAGAGAGAGGCAATGAAACGGAACAGTAAAAAGCTTAGTTGGATCATTATTGTCTTACTGTCAGCAATACTCGTTAATTGGGGTCTGTCTTGAAATATGGCTGGAAGCTTGTAAATTCCTAATGATGCAGCAAGCAACCTGTGCACAATGACATCTGCAAAATAGTTTAGTTCCAAAATCAGCATGTGCCATCTCATTTACCACAAAGAGAAGCATCAGAAGAGAACTGGTTCCTTACCAGCATATCGCCTGATAGGTGAAGTAAAATGAGTATATAATGGGGCAGCCAGCCCATAATGTTGGTATTCTGGCGGAGTCAAGTCTCCACTACAGAAATATACTGCCTGTGCGACAGACGAAGGAAATAGATCATATATAACAAGAGTATAAAAAAGTAGAAGAAATTTTCAGGTTTACTACATTCAATTAAAATCACCTGTGTCATGCATCTAGTTGCAAGTATTCGTATCAATTTGTTAAAATATGGATCTTCTCCCTGTAGAATTTTATTGACATTAGGAGAGTGAGATATATATAGCACGGTAAGTTGAGAAGCACATAACAAGCTGGACCAATCCTGAAGCAATCCATCTAGAACCGTCAGCTTATCCAAGTGAACAAATTAAATCAGCAAGGCAACTAGAATAAAGAAATCTACTTGAGCCGAATTAGAGATGGTTGTCATTATCTCACACAAACAGAAGGTTATGGATTTCATCAGCTGAAAAAACAATGATAAAGCACAAGTATTGAAAACTCACCACTGCATGGTCAAGTGAATCAGCCAGTGCTTTTGATGAAGATACGTCCAACTCAAGACCAACAGCAGCAGCTGTACGCAGCAAGGGTTCGAGCATCTCTTTTGTTGGTGAAGGATGCCGCCTGTGAAAGCAATCAACCACAGATATCTGTTATATAGCCAGAAACCCCCCAAATGGACATTAATCTGAGAGATACTGTCAAAGACAAGGAAAAAAATACAAGTGGTGATGTTCAATTGCATTGATACATATAATCTCAGATTCACCATAAGAAAATACTTATAGCTGTCCCTCTAATCACAGGGTAATAGTATATCTAGTAACTTCGTGAGAATCAGGCTTCTTTCAATGGAAGTTAGAGTATAATGGGGGCATAACATAGGAAGACTTTTACCCATTCAAGTACTATAGAATTAGTTTATAGTCAAACCACAATCATCGTTTGAAATTATGAAGCCACTTGCAAGGTGGTCGGACTCCAAAAAGAAGTGAAATCACTCATATAACCATTAGTAAATTGAGAAAGGACTAAAAGTAGGACCCTTCAGTAACTGAAGTACAGGATGAGGCTCCATTTTTGTCATTATTTCGAGACATTTATACTCCAAAAAGCTTTAATAATAACTGCGCATTGAGCGATGCACCGGTGTCACTTAAAGGTTGGAAATTGGAAAGGATGGCAGTGAAAATAAAACAGTGCCACCCAAGATGACAGCAAAAGGCAGGAAATCTAGGAGAGCTAATCCCAGATTGACATAACAGAAAACACCAGCTTACCTCAACAGAGAACATAGAGGATAGTGTTTGAGGATTTTTTCAGCAACTGAAACATTGGCAGCAAGCATGAACTCCTCCACCATTTGGTTTGCTTCTCGAATCTGATACATGCCTGAAGATTTGCAGGTAGGTGAAAATGCAATTAGTTATAAAATGACTGCAATAACTACATGCTGGCGTTGGCAAAAATAACTAGCATCTCCACTTTCAAGTGTAATAATCAAGTGTAATCTGATTCATCCTGTAAAATAGTGACTGAAGATGACCACACTGGAATTTGGCAGTAAAACAAGCTTCAACAGTATGGGAATGACAATTTTTTTCCCTTTTAATAGCAAGGAAGCCTATCAGTAGGTAAACCTCCTTTAGGCATTCAATTTAGATACAAAATCAGAACCATTCAAATGAATTCAAAAGAAGAGATGAGTTTTGGAATTTTTGGTTTAATACACTTATATACAGGCCATGTTTCACTATTGCTTACAGCCTAATAGTAACAGAAAAATGAATGGTCATCCGTTCTAAAATTTAATGGAGTGATGGCAAATAGAGGACACAGCTAAAAAAACTTTATTTCAACAACTTAAGAGAAATTGTTATCTATCTTTAAAGTTTACATGACATACCAATATCAAGAGGGTCATGAGTCTCAGTGTCAATTTGAAATTTGACCTCAGCAGAAGCAAGTGTTAAGGCTCCTCTCTCAATACGCCTATGCCTCATAATCTACATCATGAGTATAATGCACCGTTTAGAGAAAGACAGTTTCCCCACTAAATAAGCAGACCAGGTTGGGAATGCATGCCAACCTTTGCCAATGTATTCATATTTCTCAAATCTGTAGTTAAGGGATCTGCCAACCGACTACAAAACAAGAGAAAGTAAGTAATCCAGCAATTACCCAAACAAACTCCTTGCAGTATACTAGACATAATCATGAAAGACTCACCAGCAAGAATAGGAACTGCTGAATTATGCTAACATGAAAATTGATTGAACAGAGGATAAGTCATGTGGAAATAGCGTGTTGATTAATCAGCAAAAGCATCAAAAGACAAATGGGAATTTTTAAAAAAAAGAAAAAAAGAAAAAAGACTGATATCTCTCATGGTCTAACTGAAGTTTGAGTTGCCAATATTTGTCTAAGCATTTCCTATGCCTCACATCACTGCCAATACCATATCGCTGTCCATGGCTGCCACAAGGAAGTTCGAACACTCTCTTTAGGCAAGAGCAGACTTGTTTGCAAGGTGAGAATATGATCAAACTGAACTGGACTTACAAACTCTATCAAGAATTTCTTTCCACAAGTGCCACACAATTATACACAACTTTTGTGGCCATGTTTGCTTTTCCCAATCTTAAAGAGTTCAAAAAGTTACACATGGAATGAACAGTCGATAAGATCACGCCGCTTCCATTTTCTACTTCAGGTTCATCACCAGCCACCTTTTTCTCCCCCAACTGGAACAACAATAAATAAACCAACAGGACCACAGAGCACCAGTATATTTCAGGCAAACCTCATAACAACCAAACTTGGAATTTAAAGATGTAAAGGAGATAAATTTTTTTCAGCTATTTCAACATTAATATCTATAGGATGCCAAAGATAAGAAGCGAAAAAAGAACAAGTCTGGACTAAGTTTTTTGAATGACAAAATTATCAGAACAAGTTCAGTACAATGTGTGAGAGGTTATACACCAGAAAAGAGCTCATATGAACAGAGGAATAGCTTTCTCAACATTTACATGATTACCTGTCATCCATCCTTGTCTGAGCTTCAATATAAGACAGAGCTGCACATGATTTAATAATGCTTTTTGTATAGCTTGTGGATATTATCTCTGCTTCAGGTGTCATTTCCTGAAAATGGGCAGTAAACAAGATTGTTCTCCTTTCACGGGAAGATCAATCAATATATTTATATACACAAGGCTGACAATTCATGATTATATTTGTATACACAGGGCTGACAATTCATGATTATGTTTGTATACACAGGGCTGACAATTCATGATTAGTCAGCAGACGAGCTATCATTTGGTGTGGTCTGGTGATGGCGGCTAATGGACATGCAATCCTCTTTACCAAAAAGAGCACAGCGAATGACGAAGATAGAACAAGAAACATACCCAGATAACAGAAAAAGCCAGTCTCTCCACATCTGCCCGAAGTGAACATATATCTGCAACATAAATTCACATGTTAAGTTTGATATAGGCAGGACTATGGATTAACCACAATCAGTCTTTTCTCTGATGTCAAAGAGACAATTTTACAGCTCTAAATGTCATATTACCTTCTGTCAAAGGCTTTGGAAGCATGTCAATGCGGCGCTCAACAAGGTAAACAGAAGTGCCCCTTTGCGCAGCCTCATCATCGAGTGGTGTGGAAGGGTGCAGAAAATTTGTCACATCAGCAATATCTAGGTGACTAACGTTAAAGAAAAATTCCTGGCTAAGTCTTCAAAAACCAAAAATTGAAATTGTTGAAGTTGTGGGCCCTTCAACTCTTTACTCCTTAGTATGTGAAAGCCAGGGTACCTTGGTGCGGAACAAAATTGACTTGGACCCCATCAACATGGAGTCAAATTGAACCATGCTTGAAAAATTGATAGCCTACATAAAGCTTGTAAATCAAGTTACTGAGAGTTTGTCAGAGATTTTGGAGACAAAGAATCATCAAATTCAGAAATCTGAGGGGAAAATATGTGCAGAAACAAAAGGCACAGGAATTATCTCTACCCAGCTCAAGGAAGGACCAAAAAAGGAAATTAGGAAGGACAAAAGCAACTAAAAGTAACTTGGCCCAAGAAAGCCTCACTCACTAGAATCAGCAAAACATTTCTGGCCGACAATGCCATGGCAAAAAGGTAATGCTAAAGGACTCGGTAAAAAGAAAGGCATCCTTGTCAAGGCAGGACCACCTCAGAAGATGGTGGCACTTACTACAAACTGAAGGACGAAATTGATAAATACTCCTCGAATATGCTTGATAACAAACAGGGTGCACCAGAGAAGTTATTATCGGAACATATACTCACAGGATAAGTAGAAGTTTCATAAGCAGCTAGTCAAGATTAAAGAAAATAAAAATCCACAGAAGGATTGGGAAGAAACAGAACTGAACCGGATGAGGTTCTGTATCCATTAATTTAAGTATTCTGACATGACATCAACTTCAACTTCTGTTTACCTGAATACAGGCCATGAACTTTCCTATGCAAACGACTCTAGAAAAACCATTATGGCAAGATTAATCTTAAGTCACAACCATGTTAAATCTAAATATGAAGCCCCGGGGAAGCCCAACTTTAAGGATACGAACTCCAACTTCAAAATTTCCATTGGAAAGGGCTGTACAGTGCAGGGCATCATCAATATCCTTGCATCCTGCCCAAAGCAGAAGCATACATTAAACATTAATGAGTAGAAATGTCAGAAAGGGGAAAAGAATTGGAAATTAGCAAGTGTATACAAGTTAGATACCTGGAGGATCCACACTGAAGACATGCAAATGCCGCAAATCTTGCCTGATGGGATTTGCCAAATCTTCTGAGGAGACTGACCATGGTAATGGAGGCAAACATGCCAATACTTGAGAAGAAAATGGCCTTGCATCAATGTCATTCTCAATCAATACGACCTACACACACATTGAAGGGAAAAAGGACAGATATTTCTTGTTTCTTTTAAAACTCAGTACTTACAACATGAAAATTTCAATCTCTCCACAAATTTCTTGTCCATGAAACCAAACACAACTAAAAGGACACAAAACCAGAAACAAGCATGAAAAGAAAAAACGCATCAGCAGGTACCTCGCTTTCAGCATCTCTATCACCTATTTCTCCAATTGTACGAACATAATGACCAGAAGGATAGCGTGAAAGACGGTCCCAGGAGTCCACAGTCACGACAATCCTCTTGTTCAGAAGGTTCCCAAGCTGTCGAGTTTGGATGCGAATTTTTGGAATTCTCCTGTCCTTAGAAACAAATAGTGCATGTGCAACACCCCCATCTCCGGCCGGCATGGGCATGGGCTCCAATGATCCACAATAACTGCTCAAGATGAGTTCAGCAAATACTAGGAAATAGGTACATAACGGAGTAAGAACCAAGATATTGGAACAACCATTTTTCAGCATACAATTGGATGTTAACTCCACAAACTAAGTAGCGGTATTCATTTCACGAGAACTATGAAGCAAATATTAGGGAGATAATTCATTTAAATGCTTCTTTTAGCAGGGTAAATCAAGTGCAGAGTGGTCCACACACTTACTAAGAAAGATTGCGAACTACATTGTCATTAAATCACGGAAGCTGATTTATCAGCATATACAAGTTACTCACACTATCCATATATTTAAAGACAGTCCGGACATCAAACAGTGATGGTCAACTGAACAGCAGAATGCATGCCACACCATATGGAATAAGATACTAGTGATGCAAACATGTATTTCATAGTCCAACCACCAAGTTAGAGTTAATACTTAATAGATGCATCAACAGAAAAGTAGCCACTCCTGTATACAAATAACAGAGTTACACCATAATAATCCACTTACGAATGCCAGTTCCTCTTTATGATACCAACAACCTGGCCAGATGGGCGAGATGGAGGTGGACCAGCAGCACCCTGCACCAGATTTGTAGTCCTAGGAGCATCATCTGCACTGCCTGGGACCAGATGAACTCCTTCCTCTTCATCCTCTGTATCAAATAAAAATAATGATAATTATAAACAGAATCATAGGATCCAAAAGAGTACCCGGTTGAAAGCTGAGTCAACGGAAAAAGCAAACGTATTCCTTAAAGAATGCACCATATAAGCTACCATACCTTCATCTGCTAATGATAAAGAATTTTCCTCATGCCACTGATCTTGAGGCAGGAGTTCCACTGCCACAATATCACCGTCAAAAGCTCGATTCATATTTCCACGCCCATATATAATAATTTCATCACCAATACTTTCACTTCCAACATATGCTTCGAAAGGATTGTATCGATTAACGCGAAGCTTCCCTTGGTGATATATTCCTCGATGCAACCCAGAAGTAATTTCAGAAAGGGGCTTGTGCTGCATAAAACGAAAAATGCTAAGAACAG
This sequence comes from Eucalyptus guilfoylei, assembly GCA_016097605.1. Classification (NCBI taxonomy): domain Eukaryota; kingdom Viridiplantae; phylum Streptophyta; class Magnoliopsida; order Myrtales; family Myrtaceae; genus Eucalyptus; species Eucalyptus guilfoylei. The sequence continues at coordinate 1,894,179 of CM027869.1, forward strand.
CATTATATCATATCTTCAGCTCATTCAAACATACCCACAGCTTACTCCAATTTATTAGATGGGATGACCTCAAGGCATACCTCAGTATATATAACTTTCCTCTTTGATGGTCTTAAATCTTCAACTTCTTCCATGACTACATCCTCTGATGCAGGACGCACAAGCAAATCTAGCAGATCCTTGCGGTCCAGTGATTTTACATACGCTTCAACTGCATCACCGCAATTAAACATAGGTCAAAATTACAAACAAGCAGCACATTCACCGTGCATACTCACCAGACATATCACAAAACATTATTTGTAGTTATAAAGATCTAAATAAAAGCCATGTCTAAGATGGGGTGCAAAAAGAGGTAATAGTTACAATTGTCTCTGACTCTATAAAAGCATATTGGGTAAGGAATAAACTGAGGAGAAAGTAAAAAAGTTATACATACTGGTCTCTGCTGGAATGCCCTCTTCTGTAGCTTTCCTTTTATTCTCCCTGTCGTTGGTTATGAGCAGAACCTGGGCAGCACCACCAAGATGACTCTGATACCACTGAGCCGCCACACGTATAGCTGAATTAGAAGTTCTTGAATGTCAGTTGGAAATTAACCAAATAGATGTGTCTGATGAAACACTAAAATAATAACTACTGAATGGCATTGTACTTATTGAACAGGCAATTGAGCAATAACCATCAAAAGGCTGGGGAATTTTTTTTAAAAGAGTAACAGTGCAAGAGAATCAGACCTCTATCATTCCTGTCATTTTTACTTTCACCAGCCATGTCCTGGACGAATGTATCCCTGCATAAATATTAGCTGATATGTTTAAATGGTATAGCAGCAACGTAGACAATACATAAGAAGCAAAAATCAACCATAGTGAAAACTACCAACCACGTAGGATTGTATAATGAGTTCCTAACCAATGACACTTCCACACCAATAACCTAGGAACACGTAAAAATGAAAGACATATATGCAGAAAGCAATGATGATATGTAGAGAGCTATGATGATCACAGTTGCACTTGCTAAAGCAATGTGATGTCAAATCTAATGAATCACAGAGATGGGTTATCAATTACTCCCAGGAATGCAAGGGCCCAAATACAACTTAAGGAGGCCATTCAAATCAAGTCTCCCACTGTATATTATTGAATGAAATTTAAACTAAAAGCAAGTTGTTTCTACTAATCCCAGAGAATTTTCTCATGTAAGTCACCTTAGACAAGCACCCAAATTACTAAAACTACCTCTCCGATACCGGCAAGGATTTCTATTTATTAACATCACTAGCATCTGTTCCCTATAGAACATGAAAGCTTTACCTCCACTAGGTAATAGAATTACAAAGCAGGTACTCACTTGTGGTGCTCATTCGAAAAGACAAAGAATTTTCTCGCCAAATTGCTGCAGAGCGCTCTGATTCTATTATAGACGGCCAAATTTCTGTTCCTGACCTCTTGCAGCACGATAGACAGCACGACCACATCATCGATCGCCGGATTCTCCAGCAAATCAATCTAAAAAACACCACCACCAGCAATCCCAAGTCACATTCCGTTATTTCCAACTGAACCGCGGCACCGAAGAGTGTTCACCTGATTGAGGACGACGTTCGTGTCGAGGACGAGGATCGGGGAGGAGGCGGAGCCGCTGAGGCGAGCGGCGGAAGCGTCGCAGACCTTGCATGTCGGGACTCCGCAGTAGATATCGTCCCGCAAGTAGTGCTCCCTCACATTCTGCGGCGACCGAAAAGGAACGCGGAACAAAATCGTTAAACGCCAAACCTAACAAAGCTCAGAAGATAAATATGTGGCGGAGTCGAGCGCGAGAGACCTTGGTGATTTTGCCTGATCTCGTCTTCTTGACGAAGGACTTGTTGTGCAGCATGCTTCGGCGTGGTCAGCCCTTCCGAGCTCCTAAGCGCCGCGCGCTCTGTTCTTCTGCGGCCGGAACGGAGGGGACGGAGGGGACGGAGGGGGAGCTGCTTCGCGGTTTCGACGGCGGAACCGACGGAAGCCGCCGGCGTTGTTCGCGGCGGCGGAGACGAGTGCGACGGCGGCTTGAGCTTGAGCTTCAGCTTGAGCGATAGTTTGAGCTTCGCGTTTCGCTTCTCTCTCGGCTGATGATCGGGAGGTGAAGCGGAGCAGCGGCTTTTTTTCTCTTTCTGCCTCCAGTCGGCGGGGCAGTGAGTGGGATTGAAGAAGGAGAAGGACCAATCCGGTTCGACCGGTCCAGCGGCTTGATTGCTCAAATTCCGGACCGAAACTTATCTTTTTTAGGCACTTTGTTTATGATTTGGAAATTATGTTCTTAAACATTATAACTTATATCGCTTATAAATGAATAAACAAAAAATATTTTTATCATAAAAAATATTTTTCAATAATGAAAATTTATTATTTGACAAATTATTATAAATGATATAAACGGTTATTTTTAAGAAGATATTTTCCAAATTATTCATTATTTGTAAAATAAACATTCGAGTTGGCTAGTTGAGCGAACTTTTAACTTATCTTATTAAGATCTTTATTCTGGCCTTACTCAAGAGGAAATTTATGCTTGCAAAGGTCTACAGGTTGGCAAAGCTTCTTGTGCACACAGTTCATAGTATCCTCATATCGGCAACGAGATGAGATTGGAAGAAGGTGCAGACGTGATGAGGAGTGCATCGTTACGTGCTTGATCAAAATTCGCTTCATAAAATAAGAGATAACTATAAATGATTTCAATTTCTCAAAAGGTAATATTGTTATAACTAAAGACTCGAGACCATTCGAAAAACGTTTTACAATATATATATATATATGCAAGTCATTAAGAAATTATACCACTCGTAGTATCAAAAACTTGTCGGAGGCTTTTTGGCTATCAAAAGTGGTGGGTCTCTTTTAGTTCATCCAATCACTAGTAGGGTCGTTTGCTCATGGACAAAAGGGAAAAGATAGCGTCAAGAAGAACCTAATGAGCAAATTTTGGCCTTTCCACGGCCCTAAGGAAAGAAGTAGGGAAAACAAAGAGAATTCATCGCCTGAACTCTTTCTAATAAATCTAGGCTGAGTGATCATGTAATTCTAGAAATTGCGTGACTCAAACCAAACACATCACAAATTGATGAGTTTTATCGTAATTTTTTGTGCTATACAGGGCACTGAAAGTTTAAATTAGAGGTAAGCAAAACAAACCGTTCAAATTGGATCGAAATAGCCGGTTAGGTCTAATTTCGGGAGTGTTGGTCTGGTTCTTGTCTCCAAAGGAAAATCGAACTAAATCGATTATATATATTTATTATTTCTTTAAAAAAAAAGAACAATTAGCTCTTTTAAAAAAAAAAATTCTTCATAACATGTAACATCAAATAGTGAAAAAAAAAAAAGGCCGATTCCATTGGACCAAATCGGACTAGGAAGCGATCACTCCTAATTTAAATAGTGAGATGGATGTCTCGTAAGTTTACAAATCATGTTAAATCATGTCTCTAAGGCAAAATAAAATCCAAAATCCGGATTTGCTCGCGCGCACTGTGCACTAGCGTCCCGGTCTCGGCAACGAGACAAGATCGGGGGGAGCATTCAAGGAATCAAGGACACATCCAGAAAGTTACCCATGCAATCTGGTTTTAGTGGGATTTATCGGCAATTTATCACCTTATGTGCACTTCTTGGTACTCCGATTTAGACTAGATTGCGATCAGTTCTGTTGTTCGAAGAGTATCTGATATACCTTTTCTTGGAACCGTTCACCGATCCATCCTCGTTCGTGCTCCTGTCCGAGGCCCGATGCATTAGCCTCCTCTCGGACCGGCCTTTTCACCGCCTCTTCCTTCTCGTCGATGAACGAGAGGAACGTCTGTAGATGGCTCCATCGAAGGGGAGAGAGACACACACACACACACATACACACACACACACACCATTCGTTGTGATACGAGGAGGATGCTAAGAGCAGAACGATCCCACAGAACACTCCATGAATCATCTTTCTTTGACTGAAAGACATGGCGTCAACCCGAGTGCTCGCTTTCTTCCCGTGTCATCGTCTCCTGAACTTTTCAATGCTCTTTAGGAAGAATGTCAAAAGAAGCTCCCTTGAGAAGGCCAAGTCCACTACTCTTGATTGGTCATGCCAAACAAAGACAGCATGACTTTTCAGACTTCAAACATATCGCGTTTACTTCGTTTTTACTGCAAACAAGGTCTCGGTGAATCTTCCGCCCCGTGCATATTCAGCTATGCTACAGAGGAAGATCTTGAAAAGCTTCCGATGATGTTATACAGTTCTCGGATGTTCGAGTGAATGTAACTTGGTAGTTCAAGACAATGCACAAAGCAGCAATAGAACCACTCGAACACATCACAGCGCAGCAAAAATACTAAACCTTATATTGGCCATTATGATAGATATGTCAAAATACAAGAACAAAAATAACCAGCCTAGTGTCTCCTGGATTGGGTTCCTTAGTAAAGCAAAAATACTAAAATCATAAGGATTTTTCAGCGTTTGTCATAACTTAGAAGATGTTGGATTATTGTTTTGGTGTTTAGACTCATGTCTAGTCGGTGGCGAATTTCTGTGCAGAGCTTTATCTATGTATGCCTATGAAATAGATGCAAGGAGACAATGCTACATACATTACAACTAGATTCGAGGATGTCCTCGTTGTCTTTGCCTATCGATCTCATTCATCCAATCAGAAAGCCACAATAGACCTTTGTAACCATAGTAGCTCACTGCGATCATGACCACCACAATGGCTAGACAAACAAGCATCCACCGCATGGTGCTGCCAATTCTCTGTCCAACAACCAACAAAATTTACTCAATCAACCAGAGAAAAAGAGTTCTCGTCTCATGCAAGTCTTAACCCAACAAAATTTATTACCTGCAGAGTAGAAGTTTCCTTTGTTTCTTGCAGTCTTTCACGTCGCTTCCGACGCTTTGGGGCAGACTTCCCTGGATCAGGCTCCTTGATCTTGAACAAAATGCAAAATGTTATGGATGTTTGGTCAACAAACTCCTCTTTTACAAGAAACAAGATCTTTAGTCAATATACTCATGCATAAAAGTTACCCAATCTTTATTAGCAAGGATGTTTGTATTGTCATGAGTTAAATCAAGAAAAATCGTGAATGGACCAAGATCCACATAGGAGCATTAAAAGAATTTAGATCAAATCATACGTAAAAGAACCCATACATTACATAACGACCGAACTTAACTAGTTTTATCCCGGCGTATTAGTTTCATACAGAAAATCCAATTCCAAATTCATTTTAGCATCTACTTCTGTTCAATAAAAGTCATGTTTATATGCACAGCACATCTGAAACCTAGTCAGTTCAATGGAAACAATCTGAAGTGCTAATTCCAGCTGTGACAACCTTGGACTTACCTCTGAAATTTTAGGTTTACGTTGTTGCAAGTTCGATTGAACAACTTGCATTCTGCTTTCGCAGTCAGAGTTGCAAGGAAGAAGTCCATGTCCGAATTGATTCTTCGATATGTCCTTCGGATCACGGCCGGCAGCATGATATGCTGCTTGGACGTTGTGACAAGGCCACTCCTTTTTCAAAGTCTGGCATTCACAACGAACAGTAACCTTGCAAAAGAAGATTTCAAAAGAGAAATACAGTGAATTAATTGTTCCAATTAACTACTAAATTCAAAATCTACCAATCAAGTATGCCATTAATAACTTCAACAAAGATGTCAAGTGATCTTTCCATTTATTTGTACAAAAAGTAGCATAATACCTTTTTGCCGCACTTCTCAGGAGATGGGCATGGACCGGGATGGCATGTCTCTGGGCAGAGATGGGTACAATTGGGCAACTTTCTGCACATCAGAAAGTGATAAGCTCTCATCAATCATCATGATAGCCCACCAATAACCATTTCAAACCACCACAGGTGAAATAAGCTTTTGCTGAAGAAACTTAAGATACAACTCATTACCCCATGACACCGTAACCAGCTCACCAAAAAGCCTTCTACCTTGTTTCCAGAAAACTGGCTTCTTAAATGGTGCTAAAATGCAGCTTTTGGAGGAAATCATTGATAACTTCTCTTTTGACAGGAAATGTGCAAAGTTTTGAGCTCAGAGATGTCTAACATACTAAAACAATAGATATCTGCTACTTAACTCTCCCCATAAATAAGAGAGCCCACAATCTAATTTTGACTACCTTGATGATTTCCATGAATTTTAGAGATGTTAAGATATGATGACACAAGAAGGTGATGATACAATGAAAGATGACCCAACACAAATACGATAGCAGTAATGCCAACCTCTAGATGGACAAAGCATAAGCACGATAACAATAAGTAATAATATGAACTCTAGCCTTTGGGCAGTGGGGGGTTGGGATATAGGGACAGTTTAGCAGCAAAAGCCACATACAACCAAATTTTCAAAAGTTTTTCTTTTGATCCCAAACAAAGCCTTTTCCACTCCCTAGAATATTTCAACAAGAGAAAATATCAGCTGTAATCAACTCATGATCAAACTCTTTGCTCCTGAATGTTAAGGCTCTCTGTTCAATGTCAATGGAGGTACTTATCTAACTAACCAGCATTTGCTTGAAACTCTGAAAATCAAGCAAAGACCAAAAGTTACCTGTGGCAGGGCCCACCACATGATCGAACAGCCATTTGCTCTTCCCCTGACAGGGTGTTGTAATATATGCATTCGAAAACATGGACCATGGCACCACAGTGACATGAACGCTTGACAAGAACTTTGCATGGTGCACATTCACCCGGATGGCAAGGGAGGGGACAGGGATGTGGACATTCGGGTGTCCTCTCCTGAATATATATTTTCCAACAATTAAAGTCTGGTAGCTAATTCTTACCAAAATTGGCCAAAGAAAATCTAACAGAAAACAAAATATGCAGAGCACTTGGCCATGAAACATTAGTGACATTGACATGTCGTGTCATGAGCTAGATTAAAGTGTAAAAACCTTTTGGCAAGGGAGAGTACACCCTTCACAAGATTCACCACCTCTGGTCGTAGATGATGTTGAAGATCGGCTCTTCAAGGCATGGCAAGTTTTAGTGCAATAATGATTGCCACAGGATAAAGGATTCCCACATAAGTTATCACATGAGAACAGTGTTCTCTGTGAGCATACCATCTGAATAATGTATCAAGCAAAGCATAGATGAGAATTAGAAATGTGAGATATTGTACAGCAATCAATACTGCAAAAGAACTAAATCCGCCAACGCATGAGTAAAACTTACCATCTTTTCCGCCCCAACATGTTGTCCAACACATGATCTCCAGATAAGTTCAGGACAAGGAGGGCATGGAGAACCAGGAGTATACTCACTCTGATGGACAAACTTTTTCTTCTTTGGTTTCACTGTGAATTCTGGATTAGGAGGAGGTTTAGGGCCGTGACATCTGATTGACAATATAAGCGGTCAGAATTATTGTCACCATGAAAATTCAAATCAGTTCAGTGCAAAAGACTACGAACCTCAGTTTGCACCTATGACCACATGGATACTCTTCTTCACAAATTAGCTTGCATTGCGGGCATGCTCCGTAGTGGCACTTATGCGGCTGAGGACCCAAAAGATGAGAAATTAATGCCGAGATCACCCACAATTACTTGAAGTTAGCTCTTAAATAAAGAATGGATTTGTTTTCCATACCCAATGAGCTATAGCTTCTAAGGGGGCCAAGTTGTAAAATAAGAAGGTAGGTGCAAAACTCAGATAACCAAAGACATAATAAGTTGCAACCAATTGAGGGAAAGCCTTCCAATCACTAGTGTTTTAACCAATAACCAGTTCTTTACTAAATCACAACGAATCTTGTCTTCAGGGTTCAAACTTCATTATTGGTTTTAAAAGAAGAAAGCAAATATAATGAAAGCTTTCGGCCAATAAAAAGGGATGGGAAAAAAAAGAAGAAAAGATGGTTCGAGAGCTAGAAGAAAACCCCATAGCTCTTTTGATAATCCAGCAATAACTACATAGGAAAAAGGTTGAATGTTCTGACATAATCCCCAAGGCTTAAGTGAAAATTAGAAAGACTCAATCATATTTTGCTGAATGCAGGAGATCCAATACATGTCTATGTTTAAACACAGTCCATGAAATTTAGGAAGTCCTTTGATACACAAAATAAACAATTATACCTTGCAAATTGATGCATGCCGGCAGAGTGGCGTAATGGAGCAAAGTTTGCGGCATCTAGGAGGTTTCTGATCCATTTCCGTACCACAGGGAACCTACACAGTTAAGCAGAGGGTAAGCTATTTAAATTTGTACACGTTTCTTTGATTTTAAAAAGAAAATATTATGACTTCTCACCAAAAAAAAAATGTCAGCCTCAAAACCTAAATGCCTAACAAAACAATGTTCAATCTGGTACTAGACAGCTTCAAAATTGGACCAGTTACGCTATTCCAATCTTGTTGGGCAATTGAATGTAACAGACTCGTCAAAGCCAAATTTTGGAAGTGTGGAAGAAGCAAATCAAGCATCATTGACCCTCAGCTTTCCTTAGGTTGCAAAATTCAATGATCCATAAAGATGGAGATTCCTGCAGGTACAACCTTCACTTTCTCCAAAATCAGGTGACTGCCCACAAATTAAGTGAACGACGTAATAGAGAGCATTGTATGCAAAGCACATCAACAGGAAGTTTCACAGTTATAGGAATTAGCGTCCATATCCTTAATTTTTTAAGTGCAATTACAAGCCTTCTAACTGCAGAGCAAGGTAATTCCATTGTCTAATCCAGTCCATATATTAAAACTGCAGGAATAATCAAACGATATAAAAGGAGGAAACAATTAGCTCAAGACTATTGCATATGGATTAGTTACACAATAAACACACTCACCTCGAACTTTGTTTCACCGCATGCACATGAAATTGTCACCATCACTGGGCAAGGGGCACAGGCACCTCTGATATATCAAAAGTGAAATTCAAAATTTACATCCTGCTTTATGGTGGAAGTAATGTGAATGCTAACCTAAGAATAAGATCCATAAAAGCACAAACTTCTCATTGCAAAATCACGCTCAAAAGCAGTAAGTTGCCAGTTCATCAATCTACCACTTTCAATTAGATGCCTTCTTTAACAAAGAAACATATGGAGACGCTCTAATCCAATGATTCCTCCAAAGTGCCAGCTTCCACTTAGGGATATATTAGCTCCAGATCACTGTGCATTTAGGTTTTTACCAGGTTGATTATGCCAGTGCACTTGCTTGCAGTCACTCTAATACATATTAAAAAGCAGGAGTAGTTCCACTCCCAAATTTACATCTGTTTCTGCAATCTTGGATTTACCTTCTCCGTTTAATTTCTACCTTTCTTTGTCCTCCAAAATGACATTGACATTTTTTGGTCATTCAATTTTCAGCAATATTTGGGACCATTGACTTTATTGTTTCCTACTTCAGTTTTCATGATTATGAAGGGACTCTGACTAATTTTTATTCATCTTTGATTTAAATTAGTTATCTCCTTAATAGAGAATAAGGAGATAACATACCTGTGACATGGGGAAGGGCATTTATGGTTTTTGCACCTAAGCCGCTTGTCGCATATCTACAGTTAAGAAAACATACCATCAGAGAAGACCTATAAATGCGAAACGACAAATTAAAAAGGGAAAAGAATTAATTTTATACTCAATCACCTCCAAGCATGGCGGGCAATCCCCATCACAGCAACGACGCTTGCAAGCATGACGTCCACAGTCTCTCATTCTCATGCACTTCCTCTCACATGACAAATCTTGAAAGCAAGGAACCTATTCTAGATTCAGTTATGCTATCCAATTGGCAATTAAATGCCAATTACCAATTTGGCATGATTTTTCATATAAAAGCATCAAACTTTTTACCTCTTTCTTCAAGCTTCCACACCTACATGACTTGGTAACAACAATTCTACAAGTCTCAACGCAAGGTCCACGGTGACACCGTTCCGGGCACCTATGGTAACCGCAGCTCAGCGTCTTGTTACACGTGGCGCCACACAAAGGTGCATTAACATCGCAAGCCATTCCTTCATACACCCTCTTCCTGCAAGGGCAAGTTCTTTTCCCTTGCAATGGACAATCACCGCATTCCCCAGCATGACACCCTCTGCTACAGACATGCTTCCCACAACCAAGAGCTTTCTCACACGGCACCTCACACCGAAAATCTCTATCGCAACAATCTCTCTCTTCCTCCCTCTTTCCGCATCTGCACCTATACACGCCTCTCTTCCGACATGGCGGGCAATCGCCCTCATGACAAATTTCACCACACTGATGAATGCCGCAATCCAACAACTTCTTGCACCTTTTCTTACAGGAGAAGTTCTTGTACCCACATCGGCGGACATCCCGGGCCGATCCACAAAAGCACTCGGCCTCCACGAGCTGAGGACAGCTGGGGCACGGACCGGGATGACAAAGCAACAAGCAAGAGTGCCCGCAGAGGGGCCTCAAGGGCCTATTACACAGCTCACCGCAAGAATGCGGCAAGATCCAAGGATCATCACCCGGCGGATTCTCCACCTTGCCACAGTAACAAAGATACGATTTTGGGATCTGGGTCTTGGAGTACTCGCACCTGCATTTCGGGCAGCCCCAGGAGGCCGCCTCCGCGGCCTTGTCGGCGGGGATGGAGAGGCGGACGGCGGCGCGGGCGGCGGCGGCGTCGAGGGACTGGCGGGCCCAGGACTGGATGCAGAGGAGGTGGAAGACGGAGAAGCAGAGGGAGGAGCAGGACCAGGTGGGGTCGGAGGGCCGGATGCGCTCGAGGCAGATGAGGCACGACACGGCGCCGGAGGAGGAGGAGGCGAGGAAGGACTGGATCTTCGAGAGGTCGACGGTGGCCGCGGTGTGGCCGGTGAAGTGGAGGTAGGACTTGAAGACGGAGTCCGAGAGGTCCACGTGGCGGAGCGGGCGGGCGCCGGAGGGGGCGGCGGCGTGGTCGGAGTCGGAGTCGGAGTCGGAGTCGGAGAGCACCTGGGCGGGGGGGCGGGGGCGGACGGCGGGGGTCGCCATTTGAGGCGGTGGCCGGAATGGAATTCCTCGAGGACCGTCGCGGCGGTGGATCGGTGGCCGGCCGCCGCCGCCGCTAGTGCATGGTGCTGATGCTACGTGATGGTTTTCGTCGATCGCGATCGAGGCATTCGCAAACCAGAAGCAGGTGAGAAGATACGGATGAAATTATAAAATGGAAGTAGAAAAACCGGTTTTCTCGAAAGTCGGATCGCAGCGATGCACTCGGACTCTTGCGGCCCGGCCCGGCCCGAAAACTTTGTAGACAAAAAAAAAATCAATTGTGCTTTTATTTGGGGACAAGCCACCAACAAAAAAAAAAAAATATATATATATATATATATATATATATATATATAAATTTAGTCTATTGTGACATATTTATTCTGAAATTTTTTTCTGATATTAAAAATTCAAAATTATACCTGCCACGAAACATTTATATCTAGATGTTTTCTTGTGATACAAAAAAAAATCTTGAACTAGTACTTGCTCGACGCATTTATCCTCCTCCGTTGAGACTTTGTTCGATAATTTTATAACCAAAACATCGTTGTTCTTAAGGTGTTTGCTTTTTGTGGTCCATGTAAGTGAATTTTTAACGGTGTTTATTGACAGAAACTTATTTACTAATCATCATCTTTCATTTGGTCATTTGATTGAAAGTGATCCATCCTTGCACTTGGATGATTTGATTAGCTCCATTTGTTTCGAGAAAAATGAATTATTTGAATAATATTTCCCAAAAATTGAATGCTTACATCGCTAGATAATTAATTGATGAAAAATATTTTCATTATCGACAATAATTTATCTATAAATCTTTTTGTGGACAATAAAATTACTTTTTCTTTATTCAACTTTTGTAAATTATACAAACAATCATTGAAAGGAAAATATTTTTCAAATCCATCATTTTCCGCAAAACGTGATGTGTTTGTTTTATTGAAATGTCATGATAAATGAAAAAATAATAAAGGAAAATCATTTTTAAGTAAAATGGTTAGTTTTTATTTGTGGTTTATGGAAAGTGATTTCCTTTTTCACCAGAAAGGAAAATTATTTTCCCACATCTAAATTTGTTGTTTTCAATCCATGAAAAATATAATTATTAATTTTTTATTATCCAAACACCAGAAAATAAGAAAGTAGTTTTCCAGGAACAATAACTTTACCATGATGACAATTGTAGGGGAAATCCTACGAAGAAATATTTTTACCATCCAAAAAGGGCAAAAAAGCTGGACCAAAGAATGTGATCGCATTATAAGGTCACATTTGATATTTCCTCTATCCTTACCATACTCCAACTTGGTAATAGACAATCACTTATTCACAAATTTTGTGCGAGGCTAATAGCTTCCATCGCCTAGTGAGGAGGGGCGATGATTTACCGGTAACACCGGCCAAGGGGATCTGTGAAATCATCTCATAGAAATTCCCTAAGTAAATAATCAAATTCAACACTTCATCACTAGATATTTCTTAGTAAAAAGTCTTAATACGTATGGCATTATTCTTTATATAAAATGGGTTAGGTTTGGGAGGACCAAGATAAACAAATTCAAGCTCGAAAAGGAGATTATTTTGGGCATGTTTGCTGGTAAGAAAGCATGGTGAATCGTTCTCCTAGTTGATTCAGCTTGTTTATATTGGATATTTCAAGAATTTTGAAAGTTCAAAAGCTATTATTTTGTAATGGCTCTAACGTCTAAATGTAATCTATTTCTTTATTAACTATCACTTTCATTTGTTTGTTAAAAGAATCTCTCAAGCACAATCGAAATATACCAAAAAAAGAAAAAGAAAATTCTTTCCAATTTGTTACCTACATTTTACTTATAACAACGCCGCTAGAACTAGTCATATCGGGTGTCCTACCCCGAGGGTTAACCTGCTTGCCCGTCCCAGATTATTTAATTCTTATTTCATCTTTTTCAATAGATTTCTCCAACAAGTTTAAGCATAATCTAATGCCTTGAGGCCTAGTCTACAATCTCCAGCCCGTCTTCTCTCGCCACAAGGAGGAGGATTCAAGTGATACTGCCACACCGATCGAGCCTTTCAATTCGGACTCCCTCCTAGGCAATGGCCTTACTCACTTCGTTGCCCTCGATCCTTTCGGCCAGCTCGATCAAAACCTCCCGCTTCGACCCTCTAGCGGTCTCCATGGATCGGACTACGACAGTCATGATCCAATAGCAATGTGGTGAAGTCGATCATGTCCTCAATGGAGGACATGCAACACTTGGTTTTTCCTTGGATCACCGCACTCTCGCACTGGTCTAGAGTCCGTTCCATAATCTTCTCCATAGTGGAATTCTCACCAGCATGGAATAAGTCCAGGCATTCAAGATAGTGAGATTGAACATGATTCCAATATAGTGGGAATTGGTCATAATTTGAAGGTCATTGGAGTTGATATGATTTAGACAAAACGAACCATGTTTCCGAGGATCGTGGAAGGTCTACTGGAATTTCCCTTTGTCATGCATGTGCCGTTGATGTGCCACGCATGGGCCGTTGATGTGCCACTTTGTCATCTTTTATAAGGATTGTTGCCTAAAATTTAAAGAGACTTTTCCCTCTAAAGTTTTTACTTGGACTTACATAGGGATTATGATTTCTAAGACTCACCTATTAGAGGTTAATTAAATGTCAAGCTTAAGTAGAAAAAGAAGAAGAATTCATCCTTGAAAAACCGAGTGAAAAGGAGAGAGAATTCGGAGAAAAACACAGAGGTTCTCGGGTAAAGCAGGGCAGCAGAGAAAGAAAAGAATTCATCACAATGAAGTAGTGAATTAGAAGATTTGTTGCATGAAGACTTTAGCCGAAATGCCTGAAAACTCGAAAAGCAAGAGAGAAAGAAAAGAGAAGGTTTGCTCGTATGATTCTTACATGTTCGTTGCACACATATTTCCAACACTGAACTCCTGGCCATGTCTATCTAAATTTTAGGACAGAGACCGGTACCAAGTTCACACAAACCGTCTCAAACGAACGTTCAGAAACTCAGAAAAACTCAGGAAAGTCCTCACTCCATCCAGCTGACAAACGTGATCCTGGCAACAAATTCAAACGAATTCGAACCGCATGAGAAGCCTCACGGATCGGAACTTCTCTCCCTCGTGGTCATAAAGTGGAACCGATCGTATCCCTCTTCGCAGCTCCCACACCGGTAGGCATGTTTGGCCTCCAAAGTCGGGCTTCTCCGAGAAGTCATGGTCATTCACTTCGATCCGAAGTAAAGCCAGTTCTGGAACAGTTAAAGGAAACTCGAATTCTTCGTTCCAAACCGGTGTCCAATCGTCCTCCAGTGTCCTCGTTCTCTTCATCACAGTATCCGCCAGCACTCCGGCGATTCCTACCTGCATCGATGTTTGCTATTTACATTTCAAGTTTTCCCAAACATTTCCCTGGAATCAGTCGAAATTTCTCACGCTTCCCATCAACTGCCAGTGCCTACTCTTCTATTCATCAAAGAAAAAGAATGTCACAGTCCGTGATTTCTCACTTGATTCTTACTGCAGAGACTTTGTTCTTTTTGGTGAAGGATGTACCAAACTCGAGAGCAACATAAGAAGCAAGTAATGATCAATGTCTTTTCATGGCGACTAAGATAAATAGTTGCCAGAACCCGATGGTTGAAGTCTGCTCGATGGAGTGCAAGTAGCACATGCAGAAAATGTAAATGTTGAATGACAGCAGCGTATTCATTTAACTACCGCATCAACTTACCCGGGCGTAAAAATCCGGAGGTGAGTATGCATCGAAATGCGTATGAGGAAAATCGTAGTACCATCCTTCTCCCATATACACATTCACCTGCCAAGGGACAAAGGATGAAAAGAGAAAAAGGCCTTCCAAAGAGAATTTCTATTGGAAACAATGACAGGCACTTGAAGGCCCTTTGCAACGAAAAGCCGAGCGAGTAAATTCACCGACCTTCAATGTTGTTTTCACTGGAAGTTTGGCCTTGGGATCAAAAACCTCATTATCCGGGTCCGATTTCATTAGGAATTCTGGTTTCTTGACATAACCACAACCCCCATTTGCTCTGAACATTCCATGCATTAACCAGAGTGATTTTCCATGACCCTTGTTGAAATGAGAATAGCTATCAGTACCTCTGTCACAGCTACACAGGAACTGCTATTTTTTGTCCTTCCCTTAAAAAGAACGAAAACTTTCCACAAAATCTTTGGTTTGATCTCATCTCGTTTCACCAGAATCTAGGTTCTACTTTCCTATCAAAACAAGTTCTATCCATACAAGATCGGACTGCTCTACGGATAATGCCTTGGAAAAACAACTGTTTCTTGCGGATAAGGATATTGGGAAGACTAAGGGCGAGGAAAGAATCATACTTGCATGTTGAGTGCGACCATTTGAGCTCCGTACCTCCATCCGAGCATCGGATTGTAGTTCGACGAGTCGATACGCGTGGCCTTCGGGAATACCCTCAGCAGGTTCCTCTGGGTGAACCTTTCATAGACAGATCCAGTTAAAATTATTGCGTATGATTTAAAGTAGATTATGAAAAATATGGATGAGCTGCACTCATGATTGGACATACCCAGCTGGGTATATTATTCACTACTGATGAAATTTTAGACTTCATTTTATTTGGTATACTTTAGCAGTGAGCTGAGATCAAGCATGCATCATTCAAATTTTGACATGATCTTTCCAGCTTTAACACTTTTGACATAATTTTCCCTGGAGTGCTTCCTCTTTCCTTTGTCTAAATGTTAAGATGTCGGCCGACTACATGCAGATGCAATACCTGATAATGTCTTTCCCATGATGAGCGACTGCTTTTTCGAACTTCTGTTCGTTTAAGCTCAGGCGCGTGACTTTATCAGGATTAATCCTCAGGTAACTTTTTAGTCCGCCCTTTCGTTTCACTGCGTGGATAGCTATTAGCCTCACATATTCCGGCACTGCATCTCGCTGTGCTTTCTCACTTTCCTCAAGTAGTTCCTCATGATTATTGTCTTCTTCATCAGATTCGCTCTGCCAAAAGACCATGATCAATCCATGATTGAAAGAAGTCGTTTTGATGATTTTGTATGAAATCAAAGAAACAGAATCTTTCCGGCATATACCGAATCACCAGCTGCAGAGTCCCCACCTTCAAGTTGAGATGATTCTTTACCTGAAGCCTCTTCATCTGTCTCAGCCATTCTCTTTTGCTTTTCAATTTCCTTTTCCCTGATTTCTTGGGCCTCAAGAAACTTCTTAGGCGGTTTCGTCGACACTATGATACGCTTCTTGAGTAACTCTGGGGAAGGAAATTCCTTTAAGCATTCCGCTTCAGGACAAAATAGCATATCTCCATAGGTTTGAGTGACCATCTACAAATAGATCTGAGGACAATAAATAATGTACAAAGATTTGATTTGAGGTACACATTCACGCACAGATTGCTAAAAGACTTGCCTCGGCCACTTTGGCTTGAAGATCTGGAGTGATGTGATCTTCGAAGGTTATGATGACCGGATACTCGGACGCAACGAAAGCGTGCTCCTTTATGGACCTCAGACACTTTATAAGTTGCACTGGAGGGGTTAAAGTCCTAAACAGAAGAAACCAAATTAACAGTAGTACATATGGAGCATGCAAAAGAAGCCAGATGAAACATCAAATTCTGTAATCTGCATTGTGAGAGGAGCAAAAGAACAAGGCATATTCACAAGTTTCATGTGCCATACATTCAGAGCATACCAGCATCATGCTTTTCAAGCGATTTACATTATTATATTGTTTCAGGGAAGAAAATATGCAGGGAATAAGATTGGTGACAATTCTGAGTAGACGACATGAACATGTAAAATCATGCAGCGCTTGATGTTTGTACCCTCCATGAAGAACATCGATGTCATCCTTGGATGAATTTGGCCACATATCCAATTCAATCACTCTAACTCCTCTCTGGAGCGCTTTGATAATCGGAACATCACTGCTATCACTGCTTATCTGATTGCCGGTTAGATATGAGTTGTGGCCTGTGTATATGAAATAATGAGACAGAGGGGCATCCATGTCATGGTGCACCTGGTTTGATCCAAACAACAACAACAATAAAATTGTCACCACCAATTATTTGTAAGAAATAGAAAAGATAATGCAAGTTGACCGTACATATATAACACAAAAAAATCATACTGTATCACGATAACCTGCATGCTTTTCCTGATATCAGTAAGACAAAACCTGAATGATAAAATCCAGAGTCCTTTTTGGAGGATACAATGAAAACCCATTCTCATTAACTTTCCTAGTTTGGCATCCTCAGAGGAATCACCCTGTTCGATTATGTTTCTTGTAGATATAAATCCTTGTTTCATATCAAAAGCGCTCATACCCTCAAGCTGTAACAATCTCAATCAAGTTAAATTTCAGATATCTAATGACCCAAGAAGAAATAAATCAGAAGAGAGAGTGAAAAAGAGATGAAAAACAGTGACATCATCTCATGCGAACAACACAGTGTATTAAGTAATGGATGTATCATGTAGCATCAATCAGATTGACTTTGATGTTTACGTTCGGAACTAGATCATCATGCGTATTATGACGCGATTGTTTTATCAAATAAAGGTCAGTTTGCTTCTCTATATCAGCAGTATAATTTTACTCCATAGGAATCACTATGGTTCTGCTGCATCGAGGCATAAAATATACATTCTTTGAACAACATTTAATCTGAAATAAAATGAAATTACATTACTAGGTAAAGAAGTGATTTCTATTACCCCTTGATTTGAAGAGAGAGGAGGGTTGACATCGCCAAACAGGTATCTGAGAAAGGCTTCAAAGCTGAGGCCCTTCCTGAGAAGTACGTTAAGATGCCGAAGCTCACGTAGACTGTCCACTATGGCCTGCGCACCCTCTCTCGTGGCACCCTCTTCCTTCTGAACTTCGACCATGAACCTGTGGAGATGGTGGGCCGTCATGATCCCATTCTCCGAGTACTGCACGAACAGGCGCTTGATCTCGTCCGGTGCTTCCGCCATGCGGAGGTTGAACCTCCTGCGGAAGCACAGGCACACCCGGTAAGTCTGTTTCCACATTGGTTCCCCAGAAAAAAAGGCAATCTCTTGTCGATGAACCACGAAGAGGAAGACGAAGATGAAGAACAAGAACAAGAGCAAGAAGAGAGAAAGTGTGAATGTTGGGAGTCGATGATGGAGGCGGAATTTCTTTTCTTTTGTTTTCTTGTAGTGGCCAACCAATAAAGTGATGATTATATATAATGGTGATTGTGATCTGTGAAGATGACGGTGCTTTTGATGTGGGGATATGTTTGTTTCTTATAGAGCATATTGTAGAGAGGTGATAGGTCTGTCCACGCAAAGGTAGCATTACATGCATTTTATTAAGTTGATAATCTGGCCTCATCGAAGCCAATAAGATAAAGGACGAGAGAAAGCACCAACGACTATCTTGACTATTGTAATGCTTATGGATCTGTAGTTTGATGTGGTTATTGGGTAGATCAAATTTCACGTGCATGATTATAATAATGCCCAACATGCGAAAACGCAAAAACGCGTAACGTGATTCGCGGGGAAAAAGACACATGACACGACCATTTATGTGGTTTGGTAAAAGGGATTCACTGAATCGAAAAGCAAGAAACGTGCAGTTGGTTATTTGGGAAGAGTCCCCACAAAACTCGACTCTACAATTTATACTTAATTAACACTGAGTCGTACTAAGAAAGAGATGAAATGCAACTAAACCAAATGCACTTGATCGATCTTATTTATTTCCATGATTCTACTTTGAATATTTTATAAAAATGAAAAAGAAAGAAACTTAGTTTTTCTACAAATATGTGGAACCAGAGCATAAATCGACAAGATGAAATTGAGTTGTAGTATCAGCAAAACGGAAAAAATAATCTCCATTGAGTGGCATCGTTAGGGTTTTCATATAGCGGTTTGCCATCTCTATTTGGCATTTGTTTAATTGTCTGAATTAAACTACTTTATAGTTGAATTTCGAGTGAAAATGTTAGACGTTATTGGAAATTAGGAAGAAAATTCACCAAAAAAAAAAAAGGTGCCTTTGGTAGGAGATATTTCGAAAAACAAGCGATTGAGCACAATAATAAAACAAATGAGAATATAGATCATATATTGAATTTAAGTGATTCAGTCAATGTAAATTACTCAAAAGGGAGAAGCAATATGAGATTTCATTATAGATCAAGTGATACGATAGAAATTATAATCATACTAGAATCACTGGAGTCACTCAAACGTTTTTGGTGTTTTTCAGCCCCCAATTACATCTTATAATACACAGTGTTTAGTCATCATAATTTTTTCTAAAACAATCTTTCAATCTCACAAATGAATTCACAAATCTCATTGCAAGGTTTATTGGCTTGAACTTGGTTTTCAATTCATGAAGAAGCTGTACCTTGAAATCACGGCTTCCCTTTTTGTTATGAAATTTAGTTCCTGACACTTTAATTTCCATACTCAGATGTCATTGGATATATATAGATATCCGAAATAGAAAATCTCCTATGTGAATTATAGACTTTTGATGTCATGCTTTTGGACGCCCCACTTGAGTAGCATTTAAAATAGCCCACCTACTCCGGTTCAATTCAGGTTTTCGCTTATATGCTTAAATTCGAGACATATTCTAAAGGAAAGAATCCAAGGTGTCCCACACATTTGCCTTTAGTTATTTTTGGCACTAGGCAAGCTTAAAATAGCCCACCTGAGTAGCATTTGGACGCCCCACTTGAGTAGCATTTAAAATAGCCCATCTGCTCCAGTTCAATTCAGGTTTTCGCTTATATGCTTAAATTCGAGACATATTTTAAAGGAAAGAATCAAAGGTGTCCCACACATTTGCCTTTAGTTATTTTTGGCACTAGGCAAGCTTAAAGTTCTGTCCTTGTCATTCTCATCTGGATACATGCTTGAATAAGGAAAGGACATTAAAAAAAAAAAAAAAACTCTTCTGAAAACTAGCACCACCTAATCAGGAAAATATCATCTACTGGGAAATAGGAATCAAAGTGTCGAGGTCACAAATTCCGGTAATCAAACCAAATGGGCTACCGTGGTAAATAGCTATGATAGTTTTTTTCAGTTGTAACTCTAATGAACATCACTCTCGTGGCGATCGAAAATGTAATGATTACATTCATACGAATGCACTACTTGATCGGTTAAAGTACGTAGTTTTTATCCTTTCAAGATCAAAATACTGTGGTAAGAATGTGTGATATTTTGAGATCCGGTATTCGTTGAAAAACTCTTAGCTTGGACTACCTGCTTATATCCTTTGGTCGAATTTTCAGAAAGGTTTTGTATTGGTCAATAGGGCAAATTTCCAACCGAAAAAAAAAAAGTGCTAGATGAAAATTTATATGTCTGAAACACTTTAGTGTAGACCTACGTCCTGTTGAGGATGTACTTCGCTTTTCTTGCCGACGAAATAGACAACTAGTAAGTAGGAATGGAGGAATCGGAACACTTTGGGGTCGTGGGCCTTGAAGACAACAGTGGCATAAAGTCAATGGGTTTGAATGTTTTCTAAAATTATCCCAACACGAAATCCTACTTGTTAGGATATTTAAATATTAAATTACGTATTCATTTAACATCTTCGATGAATTTAAATATTTTCTAAAATAAATATCAAACAAAATCCCATTTTATTGTCGTAAACTAACCCAACCTTTGCCAATCCACAGTTATTTGAAGTTAATCACGAAGTAGTTTTGCCGAGTATCTATCGACTCTGTTCATTGGAAACGATTTCATTTGAGTTTCCATCTTATTTCAAGTAACTAATATCGTTTGGGCAAACAAATTCTAGAAAAGCCACTAGGTTGCATTGAACATTGCTCTATTCTTAATTGATGTGTTAGTAAGTCTAGAGGTTTACATAGGTGTAATCAATTCTTTTCGGTTTTGGAAGCTTTCCTGGAAAAGTGCCAAAAAAGTCCTAAACATTTTTTATTGTTACCAATTTAGTTTTAACTATATTATTGATGGCAATTTAGTTCTAAACCTTTTGACTTTGTGTCAATTCAATCATAAACATTTTATTTGTGTCAATTTAGTTCTAAAGTTTGACTTTGTACTAATTTAATCTTAAGACTTTTGACCCAGTGCCAATTCAATCATTCCGACTGATTTTGGCTAGATATTACTAATGTGGCATGGCCGAATGTTGACGTGAACAATTTTAATAATTTTTCTTTTTTCTTTTTTTCTTTCCTTTTTTTTTCTTTTCTTTATTTTTTTTTGCCCCTCCTCCTCTTTCCTCCGGCGTCATCAACTAGGCCATCAGCCAAAGGCGAATGCTAGCAAGGTCAAGGGCGAGTGTCGGTGAGGTCGAGGGCGAGTGTCTACAAGGTCGACCTCGACTGCGCTAGCTATTGGCGACACTCGAGCCCTCGCCAACGGGTGCAACGGCAGCCTCGCGCTAGGTTGGCAAGGGTTGAGCCTCGCTCGGCCGGCGACCTATTGGAGGAAAGAGAAGGAGGGGAAAAAAAGAAAAGAAAAGAAAAGGAAAAAGAAAAGAAAAATAAATAAATAAATAATTCTAAAATATTAAAATATTATTAAAAGTTGTATACGTCGGTATTGGCGAGTCTGCCATCGCCAAAGCAATATCCGACCAAAATTAGCCGGAAGAATTGAATTGGCACTAAGTTAAAATTTTTAGGACTAAATCGACACCAAGTCAAAAATTTAGGACAAAATTAGTACCAATAAAAGGTTTAAGACTGAGTTGGTATGAAATCAAAAGGTTTAGAACTAAATTAGCACAAATGCAAATGATTTATGACTTTTCTAACACTTTTCCCGAAGCCTTCCCATTATGTTAATGTTATTAAGAGTTTGCTAATCTACGAGATTATGCAAGGTAGGAAAAATGATAGAAATGATCTCTAAACTTTTATTTAATGTACAATGCCGTTCTTAAATTTTTAACTTGTTCAATAGTTCATGATAAAGTAGGGTACCACGTTCATGTCAACTATCAAACATTTCAGGAAAGTTTCACACAATCCAAGTCATATTTACCGGTGATTCTGGCAACATATTCAAAAGAATTCGAAGCGCATAAGAAGCCTCACGGATGGGTACTTCTCTCCCTCGTAGTTATGGAGCGGAACCGATCGTATCCCTCTTCGCAGCTCCCATACCGGTAGGCACGTTTGGCCTCCAAAGTCATCCTTTTCCGAAATGTCATACTCATGAACTTCGATCCGAAGTAAAGCCAGTTCCGGAACAGTTAAAGGAAACTCGAATTCTTCGTTCCAAGCCGGTGTCCAATTGTCTTCCCACGTTTTCGTTCTCTTCATGCCAGTATCCGCTGGAACTCCGGCAATTCCTACCTGCATCGACGTTTGCTGTTATATTTTAAGCTTTCTTAAACATTTTAGACTGGTGTGGAGCTCCATGATTTCTGACTTGCTTCCTACTGCAGAGACTTTCTTCTTTTTGGCGAAGGATGCAGCAAACTTGAGAGCAACGTAAGAAGCAAACAAATATTAATTTTGTTCTTTCATGGAGACTATCATAGTTGCCGGAACATGATGGCTGAAGTCGCTCGATAGAGCAAGTGCCATGATGATGCAGATAAGAACCTGGCAAGCGATAGCAGAGTATGCATCTAACTATTGTATCAACTTACCCGGGCGTAAAAATCCGGGGGTGAGTATGCGTCGAAATGCGTACGATGAAAATCGTAGTACCATCCTTCTCCCATATACACAGTCACCTGCCGAGGGATAAACGATAAAATGGAAAGAAGACCTTCGAAAGAGAAAAGATTGCAATTTTAAACAATGGCAAGCACTCGAAGGCCCTTCGCAAATGGAAAGTCGAGTGAGTAAGTTCACTCACTTTCAAAGTTGTTTTCACCGGAAGTTTGGCCTTGGGATCGAAAATCTCATTGGCCGGGCCAGATTTCATTAGGAATTCTGGTTTCTTGACATAACCGCAACCACCATTTGCTCTGAACATTCCATGCATTAACCAGAGTGGTCTTCCATGTCCCTTGTCAAAACAAGAATAGCCATCAGTACCTCTGTCACAGCAACACAGGAACTGCTATTCTCCGTCCGCCCCTTTTAAGAGAACGAAAAAATTTCCGCAAAATCTTTGGTTTAATCTCCTCTCATTTCTTATTTTCACATATGCCAGTACTAGAGGCCTAACGACACCAGCATTTAGGCTCTATTTTTCACATCAAAACAAGGTCTGCCATTGAAAGATCAGGCTGCTCCACAGACAATGCCTAGGAAAAACAACTTTTTTGCTTGGATTGTCTCTACAAAAGTGGGAATGATGCGAGGAAGGATTTTTGGGAAGACTAATGGCGAGGAAAGAATCATACCTGCATGTTGAGTGCGACCATTTGAGCTCCGTACCTCCATCCGATCATTGGATTGTAGTTCGACGAGTCAAAACGTGTGGCCTTTGGGAATACCCTCAGCAAGTTCCTCTGGGTAAACCTTACATAGACAGATCGGTTAAAATTATTGCATATGATTTAAAGTAGATTATGAGAAATATGGAAGAGCTACACTCATGATTGGACATAACTGGCCGAGCATATCATCAACTATGGATGAAATTTTAACTTCATTTAAGTTCATACACTTTAGCACTGAGCTGAGATCAAGCATGCATCATTATAAATATTGACATAACTTTTCCAGCTTTAACCAGTCTGACATTAATTCCCTGGCGTGCTTCCTCTTTTCTTTGTATAGATGTTAAGATGTCGGCTGACAACATGCACATGTAATACCTGATAAGGTCTTTCCCATGGGCAGCGACTGCTTTTTCAAGCTTTTGCTCGTTTAAGCTCAGGCGCGTTACTTTATCAGGATTCACCCTCAGGTAATCTTTCAATTCACCCTGTCGTCTCATGGCATGGATAGCTATGAGCCTCCCATACACCGGCATCACATCGCGTTGTGCTTTATCACCGTCGTCCAGTACTTCCTCGTGATTATTGTCTTCTTCATCTGAATCATTCTGCCAAAAGACCGTGATTCGGTGATTAAAGAAAGTTGTTTTTATGGTTTTTTACAAAACAAGGGATCTTTCCTGTCATATACCGAATCACCAGCTACAGAGTCCCCGCCTTTGAGTTCAGGTAATTCTTTACCCCAAGCCTCTTCATCGGTTGAGGCCTTGCTCTTTTGCTTTTCAATTTCCTTTTCCTTGATTTCCTGGGCCTCAAGATACTTCTTAGGAGGTTTTGTTGATATTATGATATGCTTCTTGAGCGACTCCGGAGAAGGAAATTCCGTTAAGCCTTCCGATTCGGGACAAAACAGCATGTCTCCATAGGTTTGAGTGACCATCTACAAATAGATCCGAGGACAGTAAATAATATATAAAAATTTGATATGAGGTACACATTCACACACAAAATTTCAAATAGACTCGCCTCGGCCACTTTGGCCTGAAGTTCCGGAGTGATGTGATCTTCCAAGGTTATGATGACCGGATACTCAGACGCGACGAACGCATGCTCCTTAATAGATCTCAGGCACTTTATAAGTTCCACTGGAGTGGTTAAAGTCCTAAATAGATAAAACGAAATTAATAGTAGTACATATGGAGCATGCAAACAAGCTAGATCAAACATCAGATTCTGCAATCTTATCTTTGAGAGGAGCAAATAACAAGACATTTACAAGTTTTGTGTGCCATACATTTAGAGCATATCAGCATCATTCTTTTCAAGTGTTTCGCATTATTAAAATGTTTCAGGAAGTTAATATGCAGGGAATTATAGTGATAATTCTGGCTAGACAACATGAACATGTAAAATCATGTCAGTGCGCAATCACCGTACCCTCCATGAAGAACATCGATGTTGTCCTTGGATGAATTTGGCCATATATCCAATTCAATCACTCTAACGCCTCTCTGGAGCGCTTTGATGATCGGAACATCGCTGCAATTGCTGCTTATCTGATTGCCGGTTAGATATGAATTGTGGCCTGTGTATATGAAATAATGAGACAGAGGGGCGTCCATGTCATGGCGCACCTGGATTAGATCACAAAAGGAAAAAAAAGACGTCACTACGAATTACTGTCAAGAAAAGTAAGGGATAAATGCGAGCCGACAGGACATATATTACTTGAAAACTCATGCTCTGTTGCCATAGACTGCAGATGTTGCTTATATCAGCGAGACGACACATGAACGAAAAGCTACAGAACAACACAGGAACGACCCTAAAAGTAAGCCGAACTGTACCACTTCTTTTATGACAAATTAAGTTGGCCTAGGTAGGTGAATCTCGGGCCATGAAGTACCCACTGATCTCACATGGTCGAATGCCCTACGAGTGGCTCAAACATAGTTTGTTCTCATTAGAACTGGATCTGCGTCATAAATCTAAGCATATTCGCTGAACTCCTAAGCCGACCTGTTGTATGAGAATGCTCCCAGCTCCTGTAAAAAGTGTGTTCATTTCGTTTTCCTTCAGTACGTGCCTAGAGTTAAACCGGGGCACTGGTCAACATCGTGCCGAGAAAGTTGTTCATCTTTTTTTCCAGCTTAATTTAATGAAAAGGAAAGTACTGACCTTCTGTAAGGACTTTGAGTTTGAGCACCTTCAACGAAATAAAATTAATAATATGGACCGTTCCCACTCTCTTTTAATAATAGGGATAAACTAAGAAGTAGAGTTAACTTTGCCGCAAAAATCTCTTTTTCTCATCCTTTTGGGAGGGTACAATGGAAAGGAAAAACTAATTATCATCGACTTTTCTAACTTAGCATCCCCAGAAGAATCACACATTTTAAATTATGTTTGTAAAGATATAAATCCTCGTTTCTAATTAAAAGCACCCATATCATCAAGCTGTAACATCTCAATCAAGCTAAATTTCATATGTCTAAAGACCCAAGAGGAAAAAAAGAAGAAAAGAGATTGGGAAAAGGGTTCAAAAAGTGAAAGGATCTCATCTAAACAAGAAAGATTATCACGTGATGAATATTTCATGGAGCACCAATCAGTTTTCTTTTTGGATCTTTACATTCCAAAGGAGATTTCCATACGTACGAAAGAAACATTTTTTTTATTACCCCATGATCCGGAGAGAGAAGAGGGTTCATATCACCAAACAGGTATCTGAAAAAGGCTTCAATGCTGAGGCCCTTCCGGTGAAGTATGTTAAGATGCTTGAGCTCCCGTAGCCTGTCCACTATGGCCTGCGCGTCCTCTCTCGTGGCTCTCTCTTCCTTCTGAACTTCGACCAAGAACCTGTGGAGATGATCGACCGTCATGGTCCCATTCTCCGAGTATTGCACGAACAGCCTCTTGACCTCGCCCGGCGGTTCCGCCACATGGAGCTTGAACCTCCGGCGGAAGCAGAAGCACACTCGGTAGGTCTGTTTCGACATGGATGTGATCTTTTTGTCGATAAACTGTGAAGATGAAGAAAGGGAACAGTAACAAGAAACTTGTTTTTCTTCCCTCTCTTTCTCGAGGGGGAGATGTTAATTATATGATGTTTTGAGTTGACCCATCTTTTGTTTATTTCTATTTTTTTTGGTGGGTAAGGGCCAGCTGACAAAGTGATGCTTGAATATTATGGTTAGCTACTGGTGATGGGCCAACTTTAATCATGATGACGATTCCTGAAGAGGGAAAAGGTCATTGGGATGCGTGAAGAAGACGCTTCTCTTTGCAAAAGCTGATGTGAGGAGGATATATTTTGTTTCTAATAGTACATTCGAGGGAAGGTGTTAAGCTCTGTCTATGCATAAAGTAGTACTTTATTATCAAGATTAACATAAATCTTAAAATTTATCATAAAAGTTCAATAAATTCCTAAAACTTTCAAAAAATACAATTAAATCATAAGATTTATCAAATTAATGCAATCTAAATCCTTCTTAACTTTGTCCAACTTGATTAAAAGAAAATGCCTTTGTGGTTATTTTTATTTTCTCTATCCTAAGTAACGCTGCCTCATCACTAGTTAACGGAAAATACTGACCCCTTGTCACTTGCGGCCCTCAGCCAAAATTGGGCGAGGGCCTATAGGTCCTCACTTGCGGTCGGCAAAGGTCACTAGTCCTTGGCCAGGCCTAGCAACCCCATCGGCTATCCCTCCATGATTGTCGGCCCTTCTCAACGATGGTGGGACGGTAGCTCCTAAGCTTTCCTTTATTGCAGAAAAGCTATGACCACATATGAGCATTAAAGGGATTCACTAAATAGAAAATAAAATATTAAGAAACATACAATTGGTTATTTTTAAGGGTAACCTACAAAGATTCTACTATCTAAACTTAATGATCATCAAGTCATTTTCAAAAAGAGAGAATATCCAATAAGAAACCCAGTCTCCTTCTGCAGCCCTATCTTAGACGTGAATCGTGATAATAGGCCGCGTGATACCTAACTTTCCAATGCCTTTGATCAATTTATCTTCCACTGTTCTTCTATGAATCGTTTTTTAAGAAGGAAACCCGGTTTTTTAATGAAATCATATCATAAATCGAATTAAAAATTAAACTATGCTAAACCGAAAAGTTCAACATAACCTAAAGTACAAAACAATCTCCTTTCAACGGCATCTTTAGTATT
This sequence comes from Eucalyptus guilfoylei, assembly GCA_016097605.1. Lineage (NCBI taxonomy): Eukaryota > Viridiplantae > Streptophyta > Magnoliopsida > Myrtales > Myrtaceae > Eucalyptus > Eucalyptus guilfoylei. The sequence continues at coordinate 1,921,824 of CM027869.1, forward strand.
GAAATATTGTCCCTAATCACTTGATAACGAGCCTGATATGGTCATTATATGCATGTAATTTCCGTTCACTTGTTAGGTTAAGTTTTGAGTTGAACTATTTAGGGGAGTTGAGAAAAAATGTAATTTCCTGTTTAATTTTATACAAGACGAAAACAGTGTTAGGTTCGAGTCGCCTTTGGAAGGAGCCTATCCTCAACGTGTTCCACGCATTGCCTCTCTGATTACCCTTCGAAAGGACGTCCAACCACCAGCAAGTAAATGCAGCACCAGATTTTTCGGACCATAACAGGACAAGAGCTGCTTTCCATTCAGTTACCAGAAATCAATATGCGCTGCCCTTTCTCGGTCCAAAAGAGGTGGAAGATCATTTCATACAAACTCCAATGTAAGGAAACCATCGTCGGCGGAAAAAGGCAGATGAAGAAAACGACGGTCTTATGTCATTTTCGATCTCCAAAAACTGACAAACAAATGAACACCCATCGGCCCGACCTAGCATCAATCAAGCCCGGCCAGTCAGAAAACGATGTGGCTGAAGAAGGAGTGCGAAATCTGATGCAGACAGGACGCAGAAAAGGGACCTCAGAAGCAAAGCGTCTCCCTAGCTGTCTGCCACGATAAGTTCCCCAGGAGAAAATGATTGCCAAATTTGGGCCAAGCAAGGAAGAACAGGATTCTTGAAACAGAAGGATGTTGGAGATATGATTGAAGATTTATTATGGTGCCGATCTTGATTACTGATTAATTGATTTAGTCAATCAGTAATTAGTTCAGTAAATACGAAAGTTGTAATTCTAGTATATTATTTCCTCTTTCTTAATCATCTTTTATATTATAAATGGTCCATGTACTCGCATACAGAAAAGCATTCCTTCTCTATTTCCCCTTTCAATTTCTGTCAAAGGAAGAGAGAGTGAAAATGATCCAATGCAATGAAAAATAACCACATAACCATCGAGGACATCATTTTGCAAGGTCACGAAACAAGTCACCATCTTTGAACCACCCACCATTAACTTCGAAATTAAGCTAAACATGTACAACGAACAGGCGTGAATTCGCGACTTTCTCTATGACATGATGTGTCATCGTCATTCATCGCAACTGCAGATGAGAAATCCCCACATGATATCTTCCTTCTGCACGACAATGCAAATGCGATATAATCTAGCCCATGATGATGAGATAGGTTTTTTCTGCTAATCTGATCATACAAATTGAAATCGCATCAGAAGCTTCACGGATTTGTACTTCTCTCCCTTCTTATTGTACAACGGGATCGCACGGAATCCGGTCTTTAGCTCCGATATGGGAAGACATGTCTGCCCGCCGAAATCGTCCTTTTCGGACCTGTCGTATTCTCTTACTTCGATCCGAAGCAAGGCCAGCTCAGGGACGGACAGTGGGAATTCGAACTCTTCGTCCCAAATAGGAAACCAGTCGTCTTCGATGATCCTCGTCTTCTTCTTGGCATTATCGGCTGGCACTCCGACAATGTACACCTGAAATGGAAACAAATCAGTGGCTTAGGATCAATCAAGGAAAGACTTGACGGTTCATTTTGGTTCAGTTTCTTTCGTTTAACTGTTCAGAAATTTGTAAAAGTTAAGTTCAGTCCTGAATTTTTATCAGTCTGAACTCAAACATAAGTTACCAAAGGAAGCCGAAACTTTTCGGCCTTCAACTACCCAACGTTAGGAATTTTTATCTGATCACTGCAAAATTTCTTCTAATTCTAACCTTCGTGTAGAAGTCCGGAGGCGAAAAAGTGTCGAAGTGGGTTGGGCTAAATTCCAAGTGCCATCCGTCCCCCATATATACTTTGACCTGATTTTCCAAACGCAGTTTTAAGTGAATTCGACAGTATAAGACCAAATTAACTGGTATATTAGGATGTGTCCCGAACCTTCAACGTCTTCTTTGCAATGTGCTCTCTTTTCGGATCGTGTACTTCCTTGTTAGGACCCTGCCGCATCAAAAACTCGGGCTTTTTCACGTAACCACACCCTCCATTGGTTCTGAACATTCCGTGCATCTTCCAGAGCGATTTCCCATATCCCTGCCACACGAAAGCTCAAGTAAATCAAACAGCACTTACAGAAGAATCTGCTTGGAGAGGAGAGATATTCAGATTTGGACTATGTCGGATAAAAATTGTTTCTCAACATTTCGGAGTATTTGCAACTGGCGAAAGCACCTCAATCAAGAAAAACAGAGGAATAGAACTACAGTGTACTTTATAATGGATACCAACAATCTAGGAGAAGTCCTTTACTACATAGATTGATATTTGCAAAAACAATCTTCATCAGACCACATCAAGCACGGCTACTATTTTACATATCACCCATACATACAGAACTGACACGGACATGGTAATACCAGATATGTACTGTGCTCTTGTATCACTTGGATGTGTTGTGGCACTAATTCATGCCACACTATCGAGTTCCATAGAACAATAAATCCGATCACAAAAGCAGAAGAGAAGGACAGACGATAATGTCTGGTCATAGAGCTCAATCTTGAAAGTCCGATTCATGCCATCCTCAATTTGTGGAAATGGAAAGGAAAGCGAATGAACCTGCATATTAAATGCGACCATTTGAGCGCCGTGCATCCAACCGACGTGGGGATTGAAATTTGAGGAAGTGACTCTTGTTCCTTTGGGATACACTCTTAAAATGTTCCTTTGAGTAAACCTGACATGAACAACAGCAATCAAGGACAAACTATAGACGAGCGAAAACTAAGAGCACCGGAACAACTTGCAAATCAACGATATGGTTTCTTTTTGACAAGTACCTCACCAAACTAGTGCCATGAGATGAAGTAGCTTTCTCAAGTTCCTGTTCGCTCAAACTTAGACGCCTAACTTTATCTTCTGAAACTCTTAACGCCTCCTTCAAGCTACCCTTTGGTTTCCCTGCGTGTATTGTGATTAGGCGTCTGTATTCAGGTCTCTGGCTGGCATTGGTGTCTTCACAATCTTGATCGCTCTCACTCTGTGATTTATTTCAATCCCTCTAAGGGAAAAACGAAATAATAATCTCAATTTTAAGAAAATGATAAATTACGAAGCCACGTCGTACCCTAGAATCGCAATCAAACTCAGATGCAGAGTCAGGTGTTTCCTTTCCCCCAGCTTCGTCTTCAGATGAATGTGTACCGGTCGGTGAAGGTGAAGACTTATCCTTTGAGCTTTTAGATTCAAGAAACTCTTTCGGCGGTTTGGTCGAAATGATGATCCGGTTCTTAAGTGACTCTGGTGAAGGGAATTCTGCTAAGCATTCTGCTGTTGGGAAGTACAATGTATCCGCGAATATTTGAGTGGCCATCTGCATCAGAAAACTATCTGAGGCCATAAATGGATGAAAAACAACAGAAATGAATGCTAAAAATTTTCAACTATGGAAGAAAAGGAAATGATATACAACCTCTGCAACTTTCGCCTGGAGTTCTGGTGTAAGATGGTCTTCCAAAGTGATTATAACCGGGTACGGTGATTTAACGAAGGCATACTCTTTTATGGACTTCAAACACTTGACAAGCGTGACGGGACTCGTTAGCGTCCTACAATCCGATATGAAAAGGTTTAGATTATCATTATATGACCTTAATTAGCTCAAACCAATGCAAAGCCATTGATTTATTGGAGAAGTTCGTAGTCATGAACTAAAACTCAGTTAATCTGGACAAGCTCAACATTCCGACACTATAACTTCAACAGGAGTGAGGACTAGGCCGCATCAAGAATAGGAAAACAAAAGGGCGAAGTTTTTGCACCTCCCGTGAAGAATAAGGATGTCATCTTTGTCAGAGTTGGGCCACATGTCGAGTTCGATCACTCTCACACCTCTCTGCAAAGCTCGTATAATAGGGGCGTCGCTGCAGTCACTGCTCAGCTGGTTCCCGGTGAGGTAGGAATTGTGCCCTGTGTACATGAAATAATGTGACAAGGGTGCAGTCATATCATGGTGCACCTGCCATTCGAGATATCACCCTCGTCAATGACTAAATTGCAGTCTAGATACAAAGTTCAAATATTCATTGCAGATCGTACTCAGCTTCAAATGTCAAGCTCCGCATCAATATAACAGTATGCATTGCATGTCATGTCTAGTATTTTGGCACATGTAGCAATTTGTAAGATTAATTCCCACACCATCACATTGTGATGTAGACCTCAGTGGTATCAGATGCCTGTCAACTTGAGACGCGGCGATTATTCTTCCTAATCCACGGGCCGATAATGACCACAGAACCCAGCATTTTCTACGTTTCCTACATTTCATAAGAAGCACCATCGGTCGAAGAAACTGTTCCCACAAGCGAGCTCGTGATCGAAAACCAGGCACATGTACATGCAAGGGACGTGTTCGGGAAAGACCTCTTGCAGAAGTGATTTTCTTCGATTCACAGTGCATCGAACTTATGCTAGAAGAAGTAAAGAAAAGGAAAAAGCATCGGTCATGCTAGAAGCGGAATAGGATTCGATAGCTGAAAAGTGTTAAAACGGGGGAAAAGGAGAGCGTCAAAGAAGCCATTTCTGCTAAACACTTCGTAAAGTTATGGATTGGCAAGAACCAAAAATAGCTTGCCACGTCATCATCCTAGTCCGACAGTATCTATCGCCAAATTCCAAGAGATCAAACGTCACGGTCCCTTGCATTTTTTCTCGTCTATCGAACGGAAGAAAAGAGCATCTGACATTTCAACCATCAGATAGAGAGAGAGAGAGAGAGAGAGAGAGAGAGAGAGAGGTTTGACCGCTGACCTGGCACAAGATTGGCCCATTGAGATCGTCGCGGAGCAGGTACCGGAAGAAATCGTCGAGCGTGAGGCCCTGCTCGCGGTCGGGGACCAGGTCGAACTTGGTGTGGAGGACCTGCTCCACCACGCGCTCCGCCTCCGACGCCGCGGCGGCGGCGGCGGCGGCGTCGGCGGTGGCGGCGGCGCCCGGCTCGCCCTGGTGCTCCACCAAGAACCGCCGCAGCTGGTCCTTGCCCATTTGGGCCCCGCCGTCGGAGAACCTGAGGAAGGCCTCCTTCACGTCCTGGGGGGGCTCGATCTCGGTGATCTTGAACTTCCGGTTGAAGTACTTGAACATCTTGTAGTTGTAGCTCCCCCCATTCGACGAAGTCATCGTCCGTGCCCGTTCTCTCGTTCCCTGATCGATCTGCTTCTTCGTTTCTTTCCCCCCCTTTTTTCTTCGCAGCAAATGGAGAAGAGAGAGAGAGAGAGAGATTGCAGTTGCAGGGGATTGGAGGAAGAAGAAGGAGAACGAGGTTTACGGTTTAGGAGTTTTTGACGCTGAATCGTCGGACTTTCCACGAGTCCGATGTTAACTGCGATGGTTTTTTACGTTATGTCGACCGGCTTTTAAAGATTTATAAAATTAATTGATGCGATATTTCCTATTGAGTATTTTTAATATGACCTACGAATCTAAATTTTTGCAATTTCTCAAGTCACTTTACAAACTGTTTTGTCGGCCTAATTCTACACGGAACTTTTTCTTTGATCTCATTTTGAACCTATTAACTTTTCTGACCAAAAAAAAAAAAGAAAAAGACCTATTAACTTTTGTCGGCCTAATTCTACACGGAACTTTTTCTTTCATCTCATTTAAAACCTATTAACTTTTCTGACCAAAAATAGAAAAAGAGCTATTAACTTTTTTTTTTGTCCTATCATAATTTCACCACGAACTTTTTTTGTCTCATAAAAAGTTCTTAGTTTTATGTTCAATCTCAATCCTATCCTAATTTTTTTTTTGTCTCATAAAAATATCATGGTTTTAAGTCTAGTTCCAATTTTAACCTAATTTTTTTTGTCATATAAAAAATCAATAATTTTTATTTGAGATACAAATCAACCTCCATTAACCCTCTTGTCCGAAATCGCCCTAAGTGATCTTATGTGGCATTTCCACATCATTACTTTAGTCTCAAATTTCAAATTCAAGAAGATGTATTTTGGAGATGAAATTCCATCTCAAGCCAAACAAGTCTTCTTGGATCTGAATTTTGGATAAAAATTAGAGTAATTATGGTTGGCTTTCTTCATTTACTTCTACTTTTAAGAGAGTCTTCCTTCCATCTTCCTTGAGGATCTTCAATTTTGCGTTGGTTTTTAATCTCTTGTGCTCAAGAGTGTTGCATCTCTTACAATTAAAGAGCTTGTGTTTGAGATACTCAGCCCGAAATGCTCGAATAGCTCATGCTTGTCTCTCAATTTTTTTGGATGGAGAATTAATGGAGGAAATTTGTGATTCAAGTAAAAGTCAATGATTTTTTACAAAACTTAATAATTTTAGGATAAAATTAGGACTAGATGATAGAGTTGGAACAAAACCTAAAATTGAAAATTCTTCACGATAAAAAAAAAATTTAAGGTAAAATTGATATTGAATCTAAAGTTGAAAAATATAGAGTAGAATTGAGATTCAACTTGAAATTGGGATTTTTTAAGGTATTAGGTCCCATTTTTCTATTAATTATCAGCTATTTCACATTTTTTTTGTTAATAATAATTAATTCTTCTAGTTCTTTTCACCATGTGTTCCATAAAAAAGATAAAAAGAATAACCTTATGTGATATATCCAAGGGCACCCCTTCGCATTTTTCGACATGTGTTTATCCGTATATAATATATTTCCAGCTGACCTATATAAATTACGTATTTTCAATTATTTCCTACTTTTGTATCTTTTTGTGCCTTGAAAATATTTTTGTCGACGAGTCTGAATGTCGTTCTAGTTGCCGACGTTGAGATTAACCTTTTGTTTTCTTTGCTAGCACGAAAATTCAACATCATCTACGAGGTGCGTTGCACGTCTTTGTCGTTTTGTACCCGGAATATGCCTCTGCTTTATATTATTGAAAAGCGAATGCAGCAAATTATTTAAAAAGAAAAGGTTATCAGGAATGCTGGAAGTAAAAGTAAAAATAAAAGGAGAAGAATAAAAGAAGTCCTTCCTGCTTTATCATAAAATAAAAATAAAAATTGGTATGTTAAAGACTACTCTTTTCTACCTTAAAAAAAATATATTCACATGTATTGAATTAAAGCTATAGAGGAAACCCAATCAAGTACTTATCTGACTTAAATCGGGAAATTGATTCTCAGGTGAGCCATTATCGACCTAAAATAAGGACTACTAATCCTTTAACTTCCATTTCCAAAATTTGAGATTATTGGGAATCGGCTCACTTTCTTTTGTTTTGTGTGAAAATGACATTTTTATAATAGGACATAAAAGTTGAACCATTTCTTTAGAAAGACATATATTGATCAAGTGGTTGTATCTCATTGGGTGCAAAAGTATATATTCTTTTTTAAGAAGTTTCAAAACTAGTTCTATCTGGAAACCAAAATGACTTAAAATTGGTTTCCATGGTATCATTTAATTTGCAGTAGAATTTCGTACTGCTCTTTCAATGAAATATATCTCACCGACCAAATCAAGTAAATTAGGTGTCTAGTTCACCTCGTCATTTCGTTTATTTCAATGCTCTTTCTTTTTTCTCACAACATCGTATCGCGCATAAAAAATTTGATAGGTCAATCAAATATGAAAGTCTCCTCGTGGAGGGCAAAGCAAAATCGAAAGCCATTTCATAAGATTAATCATTTATATGCAGGTTCCTTCCTTAATTGTCGAGCAAGATTGGCGAGATAGCATTTCACATTAATCAAAAAGCCCCGTTCATGATGATATAAAAACCGGGATCTGAGGACATGGAATACTATGCACAGCTGGACCATTATCAACAAGTCTTGGTCGTTTTTTTTTTTTTTTAATCCTTTTGATTCCAAAAAGTTTTGGCCATTTGTACTTGTCGGCAACCTTTTCATTCATTTCAAATTAAATATCCATATAATAATAATAATTTTTTCAGGTGAAAACTATAATTGCGCATTATTCCCCCGTCGTTGTATCTGGACAGTAGCTACATGGTGAAATCGAGTCTTGGCTCTGGATCCGCGCACGTTGTGATGCGTAGCAAGCCAAGACAAGATCGAGATGAATTATAGTTTTAAAGTACATTCGGTGGAGTGAATATCTAGACCGAGTGTGAATGCAAGAATGCTGGCCTTAGATTTCTTCCGGATGTAATTATTTACAATACCCGTTTTCATAGTCGCTTATATTGATAACGTTGAACAAGTTAAAAAAGCAATCGCATACACCTATCTCAGTGGCGACCTGGATGTTATCGTAGAAATTGTGTGTTCGCGGCAAAATGATTGGTGCAAGCTGTAAACTTCTGCTCATTTTGAGCAAGCCTGCCGCTGTTATCCTCGTTGTGGTGTTGATGGAAGTAGAGCTAAAGATCATTGTGCTCCATGTTACAATCAAACCTATTCGACCAAGGTTGTCTAAGGTTGAGAAGTAAGTGGGGGCATTTCGACTTAATGAGCAAGAGGGGCTTGAAAGTCATTGGGGAAAACTGTTGCCGGTTGCTGTACCGGCGACGAGTTAATTGTTTTAGCCTAAGAAGTATAGTTAGAATGTGTTTGGTTTAGTATTTACAAAACCTTTTGGGCCCCAAGGCCTCTTTAGCAAATGTAAATGCCGCTTGACAAAATTTTACTTTATTTTGGGGGGAGATGCAATTGTATCTCCAAAACTCTCCAAAGGTCTTTAGTTCAAGGTAAGTCTGGAAATTATTTAAAATGTTGTATTTTCGAAATGTGGATAGGCTTTTCTTTTTTTGCCCCCTTTCAACTTTACCCTCACTCATATTCATAACTCTAGTTTTCAAAATTCCTAAATTTGCCTCAACCACCAATGAGCGTCTGGTGAGCAACCGCCACCCTCATGCAAGGCCTAGTAGCATGACCTCATGTGAAACTAGTCGGTCATTGATTTGGCTCATTGGCGATGGCTGAGTTCCACTAGCAAACTGTTTGAGTTTTTTTATAGAAAAAAATTAGCAAAAATTATTTACAAAGTGTAGTTTTTGCCAAATGGCATTTATATTAAAGTTGCTTTTCTAATATGTTTTCAAAATACACTTTATCAAACACTACCTTGCATTTTAAAAAACTCTTTTAGCCCTGAAAAAACAGTCTCTCAAAACCGAACCAAACGCACCCTTAGCAGAGGCACGAGCAGAACACGACATGACATGGGCCATCAGGAATGGCCCACCAAATTAATGGGCCAGGCCGGGCACGACATGGTTAAAGCAGGTACGATGGGCCATGGGCCGGGGGCCCGGCCCGTCACGTACGCCGTCCACCCTTTCAGTCAGAAAAACGAAGGCCCGCCTCGACGCTACGCAGTCGAAGACGAAAGAGGAAAATCAAGCTCCTCGAAGAGAGCTCGAGCATCTCCCATGGCTGCTGACAACTGACCGTCCGTCAAAGCGCAGAGAAGAGACAGCGACCGCGCACCCACAAGGCCCTCCGCCCTCTCCGGCGAGTTACGGGAGAAAGACGGGAAATTTAAGCGGGGGAGGAGAGCGAATTCGGGAAATGGCCGTCGCGACGAGGTCGAGATGGGTCGCCATGTCGGTGGTGTGGATTCTGGTCTTGTTCGGAACCCTAGCTCTCATCCAGGTGATTCCAAGCTCGACCCAAAATCCCCCCTCTTCTCCTCCGGATGTTTCCGACTCTTTTGACTCGTTGTTTGTGCGTACAGAACCGATTGAGCGATACCGGAGCTTCGTCTGATCCGAAACTTGTTCATCGCAAAGTTGGTGAGGTAATTCTTCGCGCCTGAGTAGATCGTCATTGATCCCATTTTGTTGAAAGATGTCGTGATCTGACCATTATGATAAAAATGTGATCTTTTTTTTTTTTTTTGGTTTTTCGGATGGCTACCGAGTGAGTGCGAGAGAGAATCGATGATGATGCTGTTCGTGTTTGCAGGAAAAGAAGAAGCCGGACGATTTGGAAGAAGTGACTCACAAGGTTTTTTTCGATGTCGAGATAGGAGGAAAACCAGCGGGTATGCATGCGCTCTGTACAATTCAAGCTCATAGCTGAACAGATTGGGAATGCTGCTGATTAAATAGCACGTATCATCATCGAATTAGAAATGATTGGGCTAGAATTTTGTGTGTGAACATTCTCCTTTCTGTGTGTAGAAGTCAGTAAGAAGTAAGAGCTGATTGAATCTGATTGTGATAGACATCCTTGCATAGAAATCTTTTCCTCGGTGTGGTTATTGTCGTCGATTTAGTCAAATCTTTGGCGAGCTCTTTTCCTTTTGGGATTGCTGGATTTGGCAACGTGCACTGTCTGGTTGTTATGATTTGTCATTATATCTCTTGCTCTTAATTAATGCTTGACGGCCGTCTTTTGTGTGCATAGGAATCTTCTCCTGGGTGTAGTTATTGTCCTAGAGTAAGTCAAACCGTTGGTGAGTCAGCTTGTTTTCCATTGGGGAAGTTGGATTTGGCAATGAGTGCTTTCTGGTTGTTATGCTTGTTTATTATATCTCTTGTTTTCTTATTAAGAATTTGCACCTGTCTGTTGTGCTATGCTCTTTCTAATGATTAAGAGCCTGATTTTTTGTCTTATGGATATGAATCCATGTTTTGCTGCTAAACTTAAATATTGAATTCCTGCAGTAGAAGGATCTTAATTCATTATGGTTTGTATGCTTCCAGGTCGAATTGTCATGGGCCTCTTTGGCAAAACCGTCCCCAAAACAGTCGGTAAGCACCTATTTGGACTATGCTTCACAATGTCATGAATTATATGTCGAAATCTTATTTCTCACCTTTCTCACTTGCTCTACATCTTTGTTGTGCAGAAAACTTCCGAGCTCTTTGCACGGGTAGCCAAGTGACATCTGCTTCCTTTTTGAATTTCCTTTAAGCCCATGAACACTCATGACCAAGTTGAAGGAAGAAGAATCAGCTTTTTGCTGAATGATTTCTCTTCAAACTAATAATAAGAAAGAATCATACATGTGTAGAGGAGAGAGAGGTATCCCTAAATTGTTATTCCTGCCTCAGCATGTCAGAGCATCTTTCCTAGATTATTATCAGTTTTATTGCAGGGGAGAAAGGGAATGGAAAGAGTGGGAAGCCCCTGTATTACAAAGGGAGCCAATTCCACAGGATCATTCCTAAATTTATGATCCAAGGCGGTGACTTCACTCTTGGAGACGGGAGAGGGGGAGAGTCAATCTATGGGAACAAATTTTCTGATGAAAACTTCAAACTGAAGCATACAGATGCAGGTATCTGTATAATTGGACTTCCTAGTGCTTTCAAAAGAATTGCGAAGAAGTTTGTAGTAACCCTGAAGTTAATTTCTTGAGCTGTGACACATGAAGGACATATAGAGGTTTAATTCTCTACCTTGCAACAGGGCGCCTTTCGATGGCAAATGCTGGGCCAGACACAAATGGGTCACAATTTTTCATTACCACTGTGACAACTAGCTGGTAATTGACCATCTTCCCTATCTCATTTCTTTGATAAGCAAATTTTGTCACCTACATTCAGCTCATTGATGTTACTGCTGGAGTTTTGACCATGATTTGAATGAGTTTGAGGCTATTGTTAACTTAATCTCAGACCTTATAGGGGAAAGATGTGCTACTGCCTACTTACATCTTGGCAACTTTATCATGAATTATCGTCATAATTTAGTTAACCTAAGCTCTTTTGGTAATATTTTGAGTTGTTAGGTTGATCATAAACTAACCCAAGGATTTAAACTCGCAATCTCCTGTAGGTTGGATGGCCGCCATGTTGTGTTTGGAAAGGTGCTGTCTGGGATGGATGTCGTCCACAAGATTGAGGCTGAAGGGAGACAGAGCGGCCAACCTAAAAGTATCGTTGTCATTTCAGACAGCGGAGAATTAGATCTATGAGCACTCCCCTGCACTCTCCCCTCCAGATTGCACTTGACAAGTTTGACCTCATAGCTTACTCAACACGAATGTAGGGCTCAGGCATCGTGCACTGCTTTGATGCAAATGATTTTTTTTTTAATGGTGAAGAAGAAAATGCGAGGCAAGCTTGTTGATTTGATATTAGGACATACTTGAAAGAGCTTGGATCGATCATAGAAGCCGTGAATAGAGATAACTTTTCTGAGTGTGAATTGGATATTACATTGCAAATAGCCGAATGAAATGTAGAAAACAGGATTTTTGTTCTGAAAACTGGAGAGCAAATGATGTTTTTTCTCGTTTTTCTTAATTCAAAATCTTCAATCCATTATCCGAATGAGAAGAGAGTCGTTTCTGAAGAATCTCATTTTATTTTTATCTTCCAGCCGATTGAATGAGTAAAATCTAACGCCAACAGCACGATATTTGCAACTGAGTGAAAACTATATTCAAACCGGAAACAATATCTCTGATAATGATAGACAAAACAAAAGACTTGTGGTAAATCAAAAGAGTTCCATATACATTGAGAGTGGTTTTGTGTGGTTCTGTGATCACTACTGGATTTGTAAATTGAGAAAAGTTTATCTTTTTAGCAAATTGGATGTTGCGGCTCCTTCTGCGGATTCGGCTTCTTTAAGGTTTGTGTTTACCTCGTTCCCAATGTGTCACAACTGCGTTAAAAAAATTACTGTCACGGCAACACCGGCCTATAGAAGGACCTGAAAGATCTAAAGAAGCAGCTGCGAAGAAAGGAAATTTTAATGAACGAGCAAAGTTGTTGGTGGAGTAGAACTGCATTGTGCCACTGATCCAACTCTTACCAACTGAGAGTTAAGGATCTAACCATCAAATTCAGGAGAAAAGTAAGTAAAAACTCATTGGGACATAAAAGAACTGCACTCGGAAGCCACTTAAGAAGTACAAATTGAAGTAATGACACCCTTTCTGTCCATTGACATGAACTTATACGAGCAAGAATATTGTTCTCGACAAGAGCAAGGGAAGATCGTGCAAATACACACCCTTATGCCAATAAGAATTGGAGATTCCGTCCATTGACCTGATGGACTAGGCAACAGCTATCACAAGTAAGACAACTAAAAACAACCAGGGCTTATGCGCAATGACAATGGGGTGGTCATTGGGAGAAAAGGCCTAAGTTCAGATAAGATGTGAGAAATTACAGGGTCACATCCCATACTGTGAGATTTACCGAAGCGACATAGCAAGTATATGAATACAAGGAAGACAGCTAGAACAGATCGAGCTCTTTACATCAGATCAAAGTTGGGCGATAGCCATTACAGCGCTCCTAAAGCGCAATCCATCTGTTCTTGCCCAGTAAATCTGATGAAATCAACACCCACGAACAAAGACGGAAGCCGGAGAGTTTCTGTTCATGGCAACCGCTAGTAGCCCTAATTTGCAAACCCAAGGCAACTGGACCTTCAACAGCAAAGAATTGACTAAGAAATATCTCATGTGCATTAAATACAGAGTATAGATGAATAACAGGGAAAATGACCCTAAGTACCAATCTTGATGTCAACAATAAAAAATCTGCAAAAATGGATTAAACATTGACCTACCACCTCCCAAGAATTAACTACTTTTTGATGGGACCTTCACTACAAAGGCTCAGTCAAACCAAACCCAAAGATCCGTCCACTTGCTCATGGCCAATACAAAATAAACCAAAACTTGTTCTTTATATCAAGAGCACATTTGAGCATATATTCTGTCTGTGTCATGGCCTGAGCACAGCCAAATTTTGTTTACTTCTTCTGCATCATTGAGAGAGAGAGAGAGTTCTCCTGCTGCACATATGCTTATGTTCATTGCATTGCCCAGGAGCAGCAATGTCAAAAACTTGGTTATCTAAATGAAGGGACTTCTCAGTGCTGACCTACATCCTTCTCAAGTGGTGAGATCTGAACAAGCACTGTGAAGGTATAATGGTCTTGCCAACCATAGATGAAGGAGAATAATTACCAAGCGGAAGAAAGACTTCCCTCATGGATGACCCATGCATTCATAATTACCCAAACTTATACCGCATGCCACTACAAACCTGTGGATGATGAGATATTGAGGTTAGTTCAAGAGTCAGATATGGAAATAAAAACAAAGCTCGGTACACAACCTCGCTTCATGATATTTCCACATAAGACCTGCTAATCCTATCATTTGGAATGACATTCCCCACAATGCCTTCAGTGTTCTGAGCATAAACTTGCGCGATGCTAATCATACTATCATCATAAGTGATGGCCTGTCTATCATACCAAAATGAGACTCATGCTTCAGTACATGGATGTTATCACAAGACCACTTGAGTAATGTGAGAAGCACATGAAGAACCAGATAGCTCACACCAGGCAGTCCACACCAAGTCTATCCTAATTTGCTATGGATTCCGCAATTTTCACTTTCCACTCCTCCTTTCCTAGAAACTGCCCCAGCAGTAAAGGACAATCGTAGTCAGGATTTTTGTTTGCAGCCACTATAGCTAATCAATTTCCTGCTTTCATTCTGTTTGATTGAAGACTGGAATCCTAATGCGATCTGATAGCAGATCTAGGACTGAGGCAAGTGAAGATTCCATCGGAGAGTATTAACATAAGATACCGATGATGAGGATTGAGGACTAGAGATTCTTAGTTTCTATTATGTGGTTTTGACTTCATCCTTGATCTAAAGGACTTAGGCGAGAAAGCATTGTTTTAATTAACCAAGGTACCTTGTAACTTGCATTTTTGACTCATAGCAGAAACCCCTACATAGTGATAAAGCTACCCCGAGACAACTAAACATTATATAACACCTATTAAAGAGATTGGGCGTTTCATATAGGGAAAGCTAATCACATGAAGGAGGGCCTCTCAAGAATCAGAATATCCACAGATAAAATCCAACCACAAATTACTCCAAGTCAGTTATCATGATGAGCACAGAATCTACTAAGAGCTCTCTCCAAACAGCTTCCACTATCCAAGAAAAACCTAATCATATAGATAAAAGAAATGGGTCACAAGACTCACCACTGTAGGATGTACAAGGATTAAGCATACACCTATTGCGTACTCTACTTAAGCTCTTTATCTCATACTGAGAAATCAGAAAAATCTGCCAGCACACTTGAGCTGGAGACCTAAAGATCCAGAGGCCTGAAACTAAAGCCTCCAAATTCTGCAACTCAATCTACAGCAAAGGAGCTGACTTCAAAAAGAATTTGACCCTCCAACATCAACTCCTTCTATTGCCCAGCAAACCATCTGCAAGAAACTAGATAAAAACTACACCCTTACTACGTACGCTCTGATCCCTGCATTTTGTTAAAAATCTGGGTTCGTAGAGCAGCAATTTTCGTCATCATCAATTTCAAGTTCACAATTACCAGAAACAGCAGTTACAAAGCAGAACCACAACACAGCCCAGAACGAGCATAGCAGAGTTCTTCTACATCACTGACAACAAGACGAGAGGGACGAGACGGAACGACTGACTCGGACTCGGACTCGAACACGAAGCAAGTTACGATTTTTATTCCCAGGAGACTGAAAAGACTCATTAGCGACTCATTAGCTAAGCACCAACCTTCACTACTGCAGAAAGAATTCCCAATCCTATAGAAGGGGTTCTCGATAGGGGTCACGATTCGGGGCTGCTTCCTTTGGACGCGGAACCGGTGCCGCTCGTCTCTCGCTGGTGGAACGCGGAGGAGAAATCCGTGGAGAGATCGGAGTAGAGCGACACCACCTTCGATATGTTCTGGTTGATCTCGTGGATCAGGGCCACGTTCTTGACCATGTTGTTGGCGTTCTTCGACTGGTGGTTGTCGTTCACCTGCCGGATCAGCGAGCGGTTCCGGTCGAGCACGGTCTGCACCTGCCGGAAGCTCTTGCTGAACATCTCCCACACCTCGGGGTCGCACTCGAGGGCCTCCTCGTCCTCGACGTCCACGGGGGAACCCTTCAGCGAGTCGACGGCGCGCGCGGTGGTGGCGGTGGTGACGGTGGAGGGGTTGGCCTTGGCGGAGGACGGGCAGCGGCGGCGGCGGCGGTTGCTGGCGTTGGCGGCGGCGGCGTCCTCCATTACTCGATCCGGCGGGGCGGCGGGGAGGAACCGAGGCGGGGCTGGTCGTCACTCCGGCGGCGGAGGTTGGGCGGCGGACGTTTCTTCTTCTTGAGTTCTTGCTGCGCCGTTGATATTTTTGGAGAGAATTCTTTCCTTTTCTTTTGTATTTTTAAATGGATTGGGTGAGTTGAGGCGGCGAGGCTGCATGTACGCGCCGGAAGGGGCGTGCAATGCACCTTTTTGGGTCCATCACTACTAAATTTTAAGATCCAATTTTATTTTATTTTATTTTTATAAAAAATAGTCTATAAATTTTAATCTAATATGTAATTTAGTATATAATTAAATTAAATTTAAGAGAGAGTGTGTGAGAGAGAGAGAAGTAGGTGGAAGGAGTCATGAGTGAAGAGAAGGACGCGCCGTGGATGCGAGTGGGAATGGATCGTGAGATCCGAAAAGAAAATATCTTACGGAGGCCTTCTATTGGACAAGCCTGCCACGCTGGCAAAAAGTGCAACCCACTCTCTCTCTCTCTCTCAAAATATCTTTGAGCCCCAGAAAATATCCCCCAGCTTCCCAACAGCCACCCAAGCAAAAATGGCACGTCGTTTAACTCGGTCTCCCGGCCAATAAAATTTGTGTTCTTCTCGGAGGTGATTTTCTGACCCAAAAAATAGGGGGCCGAAAGGAAGAAATAGGGTCTCAATTATTTAAGAGATTGGGTGACTATTTTTTGATCTTCAAAAATAGAAAAGAAGAAGAAGAAGAGGAGGAGGAAATTAGGTTGTTCAACATTTTTGACCTAATTTATGTATGGATTAGGTTGATTAAAGCGTGTAAGGTAGACATGGTATAAGCCAATAAGGCAACCCTCGGGGGTTGGCTTCACCAACTTATTGACCTAGATGATCTTGACTTGTTTAAGTCTTTTGGATAATTAATTTTCATTTGAATTTCACTAATAAAAAATTATTGATCATGGAGGAAGTCATAGCAATCAAACACGATATTTCCATCAATAAATGAGGGCCATATTTAAAAAGTCTACCTAAACATACAAAAAGTATAATCAACAATGAATGATGTCATTTTGTGGTCACCCTCTTGCAAAAGGCTTGTTGATTTATCTTTCAGAAACAACCGAACCATGTGTGATTTCATCTTTTCATTCACTTGAACCTATCTAAATCGTTTCGATATTCACGACGAGGATGGGAACGGACCATACCACTGCAGAAACACGCCAGAACAGATTTTCTTTCGCGGGCGATTTTATACAGAGAAAAAAATAGAGATCATCTTGAGCTTATTGAATGGAGGTCACTCGATGCATATGCCTCTTTCTTTTCTTTCTTTTTCGATACTTAATGCCTATGTTTCGATCACCCTAAGTTTCGATACAACCAATACAACCAAAGAGATGCCGATAGCGACATCCGAGATCTTTGGGTAAGCTATCTTTAGCAGTCAAGACTGCTAGCACAACACAAAAGATGTCTCCTCCTAAGAGCAGCCTGATGTAGAACGAATCCTCTTTTTACATTTCAATTGCCAAAAATTTAGTTAATAGTGTAATCGCTCACCTCAGGTCAATCGACGGAAAAGAATCTCATCTTAGGACGTCGACAGGACGACTTATAATTGGGAAGAAGATAATCTTGCAAAAATAAGGAACATACTTCATCTGTGCAGTACCCTACAATAACTGCTGGACAGATCATTCTCAATTCCTCCTTCTCATGCCATCAAACCTCTGTCAATATGGATAGCGCAAAGCATGCATGAGACTGTTCAGCGACCTAATCCCACTGGATTGCCCTGTGGAATGTCCATTCCGATGGATTCAATGTTGTTTTCCCATCGGCAGCGACCAGATCATATGGTGAGTCCTCTGTGAATTCGGTAGGCATGGACTTCCAATGCAGAGACGGCTTCCATTCTGCTTCCTTAAGCACCTTCAGTATCTCCTCCACCACCACCTTGCTGCCCTCAGCAGCTAAATGGACACCGTCCCTGTGAAGAAGAATAGAGAACTTGTTCACTTTCAATGCAGTGATGTGATCTAATCTTCAATCTGGACAAGAAAGCGTGGAGGTTGACAGATGATTGTGCCTGAATTTGACAGTGTGTCATGCTTCACAAACCAATGATCTGTGCAATCAGGCCTAATGATTTACCAAGATGGTCCGAATTGCATGCTGTGTTTTCAGCTGTATGAGCTGACTGCAACTTTAGCTTAATGCTAATAACAGCATGCAGTGTAAACATGATGGGGAAAAACACTTGACTGCATGAAGAACAGTAAATATGCCCACGGGACATACGTAAAGCATGTGTCGAGCCAATCAGGTCTTCTCTGTATTGCATTGAAAAGATCAACAGCTGGCACCCCAATCTCCTTGCAGAGCTCCAAACATGCTTCCGAATACATCTGACACAACTCATTCGTGCGTACCAGCTCACTGAAATACTCACTGTATTTCAAGATAAAGATGCTATTAAATGATTGACATTTGGTTAGAAAGCTGGAAATTTGTCCACGCATTGGAGTACCTTGAGGTTTGACGAACTTTGTCTTCGTTGACAGGAGGGCAGCTAAGAAATATAATTCGTGTGGTATCTGAAAGACTCTGTACATTAATAGCCATTAGAATGTGATTCATAGGATAGTATAAGGCTTCTTAAAATGCAGTGAATACTGACTAGTCTAAAAATTCTTGGATCAAATGCTTATGAAAGCATTATTTCCTTCAGCAGAGTAAAAAATCTTAATTATGAAAGTGGAGAAGTTTGGTGACCTTTCTCACAGATAGGGTCATCAAATTTAGGATTATTGAGATCTTACTGAGACAATATAAATGCGTACATCCTCAAAATGCTAGTCTTAGAATTCAGATCAAAGGCCTGTGAAAGTATTATTTCTTCTCCACATCAAATACATAGAGCCGGAATTTCTTTCTTCATTGACCTCTCGTTGATGGAAAGCAGAGAAGCTTGGCAAGCCTTCTCACAGATAGGACTGTCAACTTTATGATTTTCGAAATCTTACAAAGATAGTAAACAAGTATGCATCCCCAAAGAGCTTGTCATCTATTATATTCAATGTTACACTATAAAGAAAAGAAAGAGCATGTTCTGGCATCAAGCACGACCACAATGTTGCAGTCACCACAAGCCCCCACCAACTGCAAGGGCAAAATAAATTTCGATGATGACAATTTCATCTCAGGATGCAAATTACGTACCTTGAGATGCTCCCCAATCTTTCTCATGTTTTCGACATATTCATGAAGAGGTACATGTGGACCAAGGCCAGATGAGTGAGGCCCCATTGAATCGTTACCACCAAAATAAACTATTATCAGGGAAGGCTGTACTGCTGCATCCTAGAAAAAAATGAAGAACACACGAGTTAGAACTACGATGCGAGAAATTCCATAAAATCATCCCAGAGCACTGCACTTCTTTGTGCTTACCCTTCTGTTCACATTCCAAGATCTAGGGAACACGAGATTTTCGAAAAGCTAAATTTCGATAGAAGACGCCTTTAGCAATTACCTAAACTACACAGCTGAGATTCTTTAGGACTAACACAGAGTATACTACAGCCGAACATGTGAAAACTACCGACCAGCAGTCAATGGTTACATAAGCAAGCTCAGTAAAAGAGCCTTTGAGAAGAGATGCACTTAAGCAGACTCATGCCCCTTTCAAATTCCAAACGTAACTACGCTCGAAGCATATTGTTCCTTATAAAGAAAACCATTCTCAATTGCTCTGGAGACATAGCGCAGATGAGAACCATTTGAGAGGTTATACTGTTAATGTGCACTGGAACAGTCAAGGTACATACTGCATCATCATCCTCCCTCAGGTTTCACTCCTTTGCCAAGACACAGATTCTCTTTAAAATAATCCATGCCTATAAAATTTTGTTCCACTTCCTCTATCACGCTAGCACATCGTGACCATCGCAAGAACATACTGAGGTACAAAATGCACAAGTAATCAGACAAACATAGTAAGGTACAAAATGCACAAGAAATCGGACAAACGGCATTTGATCGTAGGAGCTTAGGCACCGTTTGTGTCACTGAAAACGAGTGATTTTAGAAAAATTTCCCGAAAAATGATCATTTGTATCATTTACAAAAATGAATGAATGGCCATACAAGCGAAATTCTTTTAAAAAATATTATCCAAATCACTAATTTTTTGTGAAATAAACAGAGTATTAGCTCACGAACAATTTCCGGGAGACGGATGCTAGCAACTTACCTTCGGAAAGACTTGATCGAGGACCTGAAGGGCGCGGCGCGAGTTCCATCCATAGTATCCTCGCAGCACTATATCAGCCTGCGAGATCGGGGCTAATTATTCATCTACGACCAAACACTATAGAATTGGACAATGCGTACGAACGAATGACCAAAACAGAACGCCCCCAAAGCGCGAAAACAGACGCATTTGTTCATCTCACGCGACGAAACTTCGAACCCGAACAGTCCCTCGAGCGAGGCGAAGTGGGCAAGGATCAAAATGGCATCTTTCTCACCTTACGAGCGTAGACGTCGGAGAGGATGGCGACCCAGCCGCCGTTGCTGTAGCCGAGCTGCACTATGGAAGAGCCGAACAGGACGAACTGAGGCCTCGCTGGTCCCACCATCTCTCCTCTCCCGAAACACAGCCTTCATGCTCCTCCTCTGTTCCTCCTCCGAACGGAAAGTTTCGGTTCGATGATGAAGCGAATTCACCGATTCTCTCCGCGAGAACGTGGACGCGGAACGTGATCCGCGACCGCCGACTGTGGCGGTGGTTGGTTGCGTTCAGAGAGAGAGAGACAGAGACAGAGACAGAGACGCTACGGAAACTTTCATTAAATAGGCGTAGAAAATGCAGAATATATATAATTATGTAAATGTCTAGAAAACGGACATCTCATTTAACTGGGTTGAATATATATATGTCCCCATGTCGAAGCTTCGCAACATAAACTGTGCACGACAAAGACAGAAAGGTGCTCGTTGTGCATTCTCTTGTGCGGCTGAGATCGAGCAATTATTAAAGTAGCAGACATCTCATTTAACTGGGTTGAATATGAGTCCCTCGAAAAGAATCGAACTTTGTTCTTACAGTAATTCTCCCACTTCACTTCCATGGGGAGATCTCAAAAAAATGAAGAGTTGCCGGTGTGCTACAAGGTATCGACGACATTTATTTGCTCGTTTCCTATATAAAAATTCAATCTGTCGATCCGGATCTGATTAAACTCAGAAAGGTCCTCCAATTCTTTTCTTCTTGAACTACAAAAGGTATATCATACTACCAAACTTTCGCAAGGAAAAGCTCATGCTTCTTATGGAATAACTCGAAGTCTGATGTGATCCGGGAGGAGAAATTTAGCACAATCTTATGCGAGTATGCCAACGACATTATTACTAGACTCAAAAGCACATTGCCACTGTTAATTATTTATTAAATACAACGCTTAGAACTCAACAGGGTTGGGCGGCTTCTTCAGTGGGGTAACGGGCCTGGAACTGCAGTGTGCCAGGCTCCTCTGCTGTAGTTGTCGACCTGGGGCTGAGAGGAGGCTTCACTTCGCCGGTATTGAGAGCAGGGTTAGGCAGCACGCACTTAGGAGGCTAACAACCGCATTGTGGAGGGTCGCGGCAGAAATCTCCTGTGTCGGGAGGAGAAAATTTAGTCAAATGAAATGAGAGAGAACAAAAGGGAGTGACTCATACCTGCTGTAACGCGGATGGAGCACAAGAGGCTCGCCATGAAGATGCTCACAAAGTAATACCTCACCATGATTATCAAATGTAAGGAATTCACAATGTTTGAGAGCGACGATTTCGCTGCTTAAATAGAGGATTTCTCAACGCTCTATGTACTTCTATTCTTCGGGTAATATACTAATTAAATGAGACAAATTCAAATAGAGGATTTGTCAACGCTCTATGTACTTCTATTCTTAGGGTAAAGTACTAATTAAATGAGACAAACTCACGTTCGTATTTAATGAAGTATTTTTGCACATTAAGCTTAGGCGGCGGACGTTTCTTCTTCTTGAGTTCTTGCTGCGCCGTTGATATTTTCGGAGAGAATCTTCGCGTTTCTTTTGTATTTTTAAATGGATTGGGTGAGTTGAGGCGGCGAGGCTGCATGTGCGCGCCGGAAGGGGCGTGCAATGCACCTTTTTGGGTCCATCGCTACTAATTTTTAAGATCCAATTTTTCTATAAAAAAACAGTCTATAAACTTTAATCTAATATGTAATTTAGTGCATAAAATTTTAGCTATTTCGACACGATCCTTTAAGTTTCAGATCAATGTATAATGTGATCCCTAAACATATTCAATATAGTTATTAAATTATATAAAAATATTAAAAATAGTCATTCAATTAATTAAAAACTGAGGACTACATCAAATATTTTCATGCAATCAAGAGATTGTATTGAATATATATCAAATTTTCAAGGATTCTATTTAACAGATTAAGAGTTCATGGAGCGATATACATATTGTGTTAAAATTCAATTACTGTTTTTGTCATTTTACTTTAACTTGTTTTTCATTTCCTCACTTACCCTATCTTCTGGACAAAATTAGATAAGGGCGAATTTGTTTCCTTGAAATTTTTTTTTTTCATAAGAAACATTTTAAAGAAAATTAGTTAGTTTTTCATTTGCTCGATTAATTTAAGAAAAGGTAATTTCCCTTTTTGTTAGAGGGAGATATCGTCCATCGGATCTAAACTCATTTGTTTTTGGACTGTGAAATAAATTTTTTTGCGAATCGTTTTATTTTCTGTAGTTCAAACACCAAAAAAATAAAAAAATAATTTTTCAAAAATAATTTTCCTTCAAATAAATAGACTATAAATTTCGTTTTTAATTTGGAATAAGAGAAAGACTCGACAATGGATTTATTCTCATTGCCTTAGGGGTATGAGCTTCTTATATTTTAGAAATAGGTATGTTTTTTTGAATGCATTATATTTAAAAAGTTATGCCGAAAAATAATTTTTCTCTCATCATTCATTTTGGCTTACAATTATGGTTTCGAGACCTGCGTTTGGTCAAAGCATTTGCAAGGGACTTTGAGCCCAATGCAAATACTAAAAGCCCAAAGCTACTTGGGGAAATGCGATTATGTTTGGTAAATTTTTTTTGCAAATGGACTTTGAGTTAAATGTGCGTTTGGTAAAAAAAAACTTTCGCAATAGGCTTTGATGGGTATAATATATGTATATATATCTCCTTTTTTTTTTTTTTTAAATTGAACAAAACCCTTTGCCAAACCAGCAAAGGGCTATGGCCGTCGGCGAGCCAGATCTGGCGCCACAAGACCACCGCCCACAGCTCACCGGCCACCACCCCCACCTACGGCCGGTGGGCTGTGGGCGGCAATCCTGCAGCGTCGATCTACGATCGTGCGGCGGTCGTGGGACATTCGTGCGGCGGTCGTGCGACGGTCGTGTGGCGGTCGTGTGGCGACAGACGGCGGTCCGTGAGTAAAAAAAAAAAAAAATTATAAATTTTTATCAAATGCATTTCTATTCTTTTTCTATTCCTAGAATAGAAATTTTGTATAATTACCAAACACCTTATTTTACTCAGAAATTGATCCCGAAGTAAAAATAGAAAAAACAATTTTTGAAAAGAAATAGTTCTCCAGAATATAAACTCTTCGCAATGGGTTTTGATGGGTATAATATATGTATATATATCTTCTTCTTCTTTTTTGAAAATTGAACAAAACCCTTCGCCGGTCCGGGGAAGGGCTGCCTCATTTTTCAATTAAAAAGAAAAATAATTAGGGGGCAAAATCGGAAATATGAAGAATTAATGAGGGTAGTTTTGAAAGGGAAAAAATAATTTCAGAATTCGGTGGAATGCTGAAAGCCCAAAGCTAGTAGACTTCTAAAGATTTTGAAGAAAGCGAAAGTTGAAAGTTTGGCCACCGGCTTCAAAGTTGAACCAAACTGGCCCAAAGATTTTCCAAGGGCTTTCAGGCCCGAAAGTTTCTAAAATGCTTTTGAACCAAACGCAATGGTTTACCGCATTTTTGTTTTCTCTTTTTGGTTGCTAAATCACAATCTTACTTTATAATTAAATTAAATTTAGGAGAGAGTGAGAGAGAGAGAGAGAGAGAATTGGGTGGAAGGAGTCATGAGTGAAGAGAAGGACGCGCCGTGGATGCGAGTGGGAATGGGTCGTGAGACCCGAAATGAAAATATCTTACGGAGGCCTTCTATTGGACAAGCCTGCCACGCTGGCAAAAAGTGCAACCCACTCTCTCTCTCTGAAAATATCTCTTGAGCCCCAGAAAATATCCTCCAGCTTCCCAACAGCCACCCAAGCAAAAACGGCACGTCGTTTAACTCCGTCTCCCGGCCAATAAAATTCGTGCTCCTCGGAGGTGATTTTCTGACCCCAAAAATAGGGGGCCGAAAGGAAGAAATAGGGTCTCAATTATTTAAGAGATTGGGTGACTATTTTTTGATCTCCAAAAATAGAAAAAAAAAAGAAGAAGTGGAGGAAATTAGGTTGTTCAACATTTTCGACCTAATCGTTGATTAAAGCGTGTAAGGTAGACATGGTATAAGCCAATAAGGCAACTCTTGGGGGTTGGCTTCACCTACTTAGTGACCTAGAAGATCTTGACTCGTTTAAGTTAATTGGACAATTAATTTTCGTTCAAGCGTCGCTAATCGGAAATTGTTGATTGTGGAGGAAGTCATAGCAATCAAACACGATATTTCCATGAATAAATGAGGGCCATTTAAAAAGTCTATCTGAAGGTAGAAAAAGTATAATTAACAATGAATGATGTCATTTTGCAGTCATCCTCTTGCAAAAGGCTTGTTGATTTGTCTTTCAGAAACAACTGGACCACGACAAGGATGGGAACGGACTGTACCACTGCAAGAACATGCTAGAACAGATTTTCTTTCACGAGTGATTTTATTTAGAGAAAGGATAGAGATCATCTCGAGCTTATTGAATGGAGGTCACTCGATGCATATGCCTCTTTCTTTTCTTTCTTTTGCGATACTTAATGCCTATGTTTTGATCAGCCTAAGTTTCGATACAACCAAAGGGACGTTGATAGAAGTTTCGATACAACCAAAGAGATGCCGATAGCGACATCCGGGATCTTTGGGTAAGCTATCTTTAGCAGTCAAGACTGCTAGCACAACACAAAAGATGTATCCTCCTAAGAGCAGCCTGATGTAGAATGAATCCTCTTATTACATTTCAATTGCCAAAAATTTGGATAATAGTGTAATCGCTCACCTTAGGTCAATCGATAAAAAAGAATCTCATCTTAGGAGGTCGACAGGACGACTTATAATTGGAAAGAAGATAATCTTGCAAAAATAAGGAACATACTTCATCTGTGCAGTACCCTACAATAACTGCTGGACAGATCATTCTCAATTCCTCCTTCTCATGCCATCACACCTCTGTCAATATGGATCGCGCAAAGCATGCATGAGACTGTTCAGCGACCTAATCCCACTGGATTGCCCTGTGGAATGTCCATTCCGATGGATTCAATGTTGTTTTCCCATCGGCAGCGACCAGATCATATGGTGAGTCCTCTGCGAATTCGGTAGGCATGGACTTCCAATGCAGAGACGGCTTCCATTCTGCTTCCTTAAGCACCTTCAGTATCTCCTCCACCACCACCTTGCTGCCCTCAGCAGCTAAATGGACACCGTCCCTGTGAAGAAGAATAGAGAACTTGTTCACTTTCAATGCAGTGATGTGATCTAATCTTCAATCTGGACAAGAAAGTGTGGAAGTTGACAGATGATTGTGCCTGAATTTGACAGTGTGTCATGCTTCACAAACCAATGAT
Source organism: Eucalyptus guilfoylei (assembly GCA_016097605.1). Classification (NCBI taxonomy): domain Eukaryota; kingdom Viridiplantae; phylum Streptophyta; class Magnoliopsida; order Myrtales; family Myrtaceae; genus Eucalyptus; species Eucalyptus guilfoylei. Next base: position 1,947,643 of record CM027869.1, read on the forward strand.
CTGTACAATCAGGACTAATGATTTACCAAGATGGTCCGAATTGCATGCTGTGTTTTCAGCTGTATGAGCTGACTGCAACTTTAGCTTAATGCTAATAACAGCATGCAGTGTAAACATTATGGGGAAAAACACTTGACTGCATGAAGAACAGTAAATATGCCCACGGGACATACGTAAAGCATGTGTCGAGCCAATCAGGTCTTCTCTGTATTGCATTGAAAAGATCAACAGCTGGCACCCCAATCTCCTTGCAGAGCTCCAAACATGCTTCCGAATACATCTGACACAACTCATTTGTGCGTACCAGCTCACTGAAATACTCACTGTATTTAAAGATAAAGATGCTATTAAATGATTGACATTTGGTTGGAAAGCTGGAAATTTGTCCACGCATTGGAGTACCTTGAGGTTTGACGAACTTTGTCTTCGTTGACAGGAGGGCAGCTAAGAAATATAATTCGTGTGGTATCTGAAAGACTCTGTATATAAATAGCCATTAGAATGTGATTCATAGGATAGTATAAGGCTTCTTAAAATGCAGTGAATACTGACTAGTCTAAAAATTCTTGGATCAAATGCTTATGAAAGCATTATTTCCTTCAGCAGAGCAAAAAATCTTAATTACGAAAGTGGAGAAGTTTGGTGACCTTTCTCACAGATAGGGTCATCAAACTTAGGATTATTGAGATTTAACTGAGACAACATAAATGCGTACATCCTCAAAATGCTCTTAGAATTCAGATCAAATGCCTGTGAAAGTATTATTTCTTCTCCACATCAAATACATAGAGCCAGAATTTCTTTCTTCATTGACCTCTCGTTGATGGAAAGCAGAGAAGCTTGGCAAGCCTTCTCACAGATAGGACTGTCAACTTTATGATTTTCGAAATCTTACAAAGATAGTAAACAAGTATGCATCCCCAAAGAGCTTGTCATCTATTATATTCAATGTTACACTATAAAGAAAAGAAAGAGCATGTTCTGGCATCAAAGCAGGACCACAATGTTGCAGTCACCACAAGCCCCCACCAAATGCAAGGGCAAAATAAATTTCGATGACGACAATTTCATCTCAGGATGCAAATTACGTACCTTGAGATGCTCCCCAATCTTTCTCATGTTTTCGACATATTCATGAAGAGGTACATGTGGACCAAGGCCAGATGAGTGAGGCCCCATGGAATCGTTACCACCAAAATAAACTATTATCAGGGAAGGCTGTACTGCTGCATCCTAGAAAAAAATGAAGAACGCACGAGTTAGAACTACGATGTGAGAAATTCCATAAAATCATCCCAGAGCACTGCACTTCTTTGTGCTTACCCTTCTGTTCACATTCCAAGATCTAGGGAACACGAGATTTTCGAAAAGCTAAATTTCGATATAGAAGACGCCTTTAGCAATTACCTAAACTACGCAGCTGAGATTCTTTAGGACTAACACAGAGTATACTACAGCCGAACATGTGAAAACTACTGACCAGCGGTCAATGGTTACATAAGCAAGCTCAGTAAAAGAGCCTTTGAGAAGAGATGCACTTAAGCAGAGACTCATGCCCCTTTCAAATTCCAAACGTAACTACACTCGAAGCATATTGTTCCTTATAAAGAAAACCATTCTCAATTGCTTTGGAGACATAGCGCAGATGAGAACCATTTGAAAGGTTATACTGTTAATGTGCACTGGAACAGTCAAGGTACATACTGCATCATCATCCTCCCTCAGGTTTCACTCCTTTGCCAAGACACAGATTCTCTTTAAAATAATCCATGCCTATAAATTTTTTTTCCACTTCCTCTATCACGCTAGCACATCGTGACCATTGCAAGAACATACAGAGGTACAAAATGCACAAGTAATAAGACAAACATAGTAAGGTACAAAATGCACAAGAAATCGGACAAACAGGATTTGATCGTAGGAGCTTAGGCACCGTTTGTTTCACTGAAAATGAGTGATTTTAGAAAAAATTTCCCGAAAAATGATCATTTGTATCATTTACAAAAATGAATGAATGGCATACAAACGATATTCTTTTAAAAAATATTATCCAAATCACTAATTTTTTGTGAAATAAACAGAGTATTAGCTCATGAACAATTTCTGGGAGACAGATGCTAGTAACTTACCTTTGGAAAGACTTGATCGAGGACCTGGAGGGCGCGGCGCGAGTTCCATCCATAGTATCCTCGCAGCACTATATCAGCCTGCGAGATCGGGGCTAATTATTCATCTACGACCAAACACTATAGAATTGGACAATGCGTACGAACGAATGACCAAAACAGAACGCCCCCAAAGCGCGAAAACAGACGCATTTGTTCATCTCACGCGACGAAACTTCGAACCCGAACAGTCCCTCGAGCGAGGCGAAGTGGGCAAGGATCAAAATGGCATCTTTCTCACCTTACGAGCGTAGACGTCGGAGAGGATGGCGCCCCAGCCGCCGTTGCTGTAGCCGAGCTGCACTATGGAAGAGCCGAACAGGACGAACTGAGGCCTCGCTGGTCCCGCCATCTCTCCTCTCCCGAAACACAGCCTTCCTGCTCCTCCTCTGTTCCTCCTCCGAACGGAAAGTTTCGGTTCGATGATGAAGCGAATTCACCGATTCTCTCGGCGACAATGTGGACGCGGAACGTGATCCGCGACCGCCGACTGTGGCGGTGGTTGGTTGTGTTCACAGAGAGAGAGAGAGAGAGACTACGGAAACTTTCATTAAATTGGCGTAGAAAATGGATAATATATATAATTATGTAAATGTCTAGAAAAATAAATGAACAGGTGTACTCAAAGGGAATGTATGGAAAGTTATGGAGCAGTGCAATCAAATTATAAATTTTGTCATAAAAATACAACAGAATCCTAGATTTTTCCAAAAAAATGCAACTAATAAAAGGATTTGACTAGACTAATTTGACAAGTTCTTTGTATGAGTTTCATAACCCAATTGCATTTTCGTGATAAATTATAGAATTTTATTATATTTTTAGAAAGTTTTAATGCCTAATTAAATTTTCATAACAAATTTTAAGACTTTCATTACATTTATCCTAAAAATAAATTTAATCTAAAATGAGATGTTAAGCTCGACAAAAATAGGGAAATGTAGTGCCAAAAGATTTGATGTGTACTCAATCGGGGTCCTCTAACTGTCATAAATTGCCGTCTGTTTTAGTTAAGGACATTGTCCTAACTCATGGCGAAGAAAGGGATTGATGGGTGAAGAGAGGGATTGATGGGTGTGCTATCCGGGAAATGTAAATACATGCACCAACCGTTGGTCGGCGCTCTTTAGCTTTTGCCAGTTCGGTCGCGAGGATCCCCCACGTGACTACCGCGACATTTAATGACCGAGACGAAATGGGCTCATATAAGATATTCTTCCGCCCCCTACTAGGACTATTCTCAAGAAATGCAACTTATTGCGACAGTTGTGGTTGGTTGGTTGTTAACTGGAGCTTGCTGGGCGTCCTGGCGGCGGTGTCCGAATTCGAGGAGTTGGATTGAGGTGACACGGTCATTAAACCCCCACTGGCACAAAGCACGGGGCCAGGCATGCGTTGAGCGGTTGGGGAAGATGCAAGAGCAACATGTGATGCAACAGTCTCGTTACTTTCCGAATCCCATTTCCAAAGCCAGAAACTTCTGAGAAACTTGCTTCTCCTTACAAGCATCGACATGGAGTACCACCTCCGGCGTGTCCCCATGTCGAAGCTTCGCAACATAAACTGTGCACGACAAAGACAGAAAGGTGCTCGTTATGCATGCTCTTGTGCGGCTGAGATCGAGCAATTATTAAAGTAGCAGACATCTCATTTAACTGGGTTGAATATGAGTCCCTCGAAAAGAATCAAACTTTGTTGTTACAGTAATTCTCCCACTTCACTTCCGTGGGGAGATCTCAAAAAAATGAAGAGTTGCCGTTGTGCTACAAGGTATCGACAACATTTATTTGCTCGTTTCCTATATAAAAATTCAATCTATCGATCCGGGTCGGATAATCCTCCATGTGAATGAAGAGATTCTAAACCCAGAGAGAGAATATAAATTAGGCGAAGGTCATAAAACTAATGCTCAGGGAAGGGTAGAAGGAACTATCATTACGAGAGTAATTATGTTTTCACCATGGCAAAGCTTTTCTAAGATGTAAAAGCCACAGGGCCAACTGCATTGCGAGAAGACGAGCTTCCACCGAAATTTCCTCCAACCAGACACTCAACCGGCGTACGAGAGATCTTGTTTCGTACTTCTTTGCCTCGAGAACTGCTTTTGAAGATATCTTCCCAATGATAAGAAATGTCTCCAGTGAAGATCCCTGCAACTGTTAAAAGGCACGACTTAGCAGGAGGACGTGCGCAATTAGGTGTAACTTCTATAATTTACACATTAAATAATTCTCCAATATAATATATAAACCGCAAAATACAAAGACAAGATGGTCCACAAACAGGTAACACAAGTGTCCTTGTACTCCTGCAGCTGGTAAAATTTTCAGATATCTTGCTAATAACCTACCTTACGTTCTAATGAGCTCTAAAGCTGGAGGTACCAATATCCTAGCCAAAGCTACAAGCTGTTTATCAGAGCAGTTGTATGGTCCTTATTATTCTTCTCAGCACAAAGGACATTTTAATAGCCCATTCAGCATAGCAGAGAGTAGACCGAATTTATGCCAAAATCAGAGAGAATATCAAATACTCTAATTCGGGATTTTAATGACCTTACTTACAATCAAGGTCAAGTAGTCCCATATTATGACAAAAGGGGTATATCCACTCCCGTCAACCAAAACGCATATTATATGAAGCTAGTAATTTAGGATATAATTTAGACAGGCGGGGGGGATGGAGTGGGCTTCAATAATTTAGCTTCATCTGGCTCAGTACAAACACCTGTGTGACAAGTTCTACCACTGTCAACAGAAGACTATACACATGGTAAGAAGGCAGAAATTGCCCAAAAGGTAAAACAACACAACAGGATTCTATAAAAGCAAATAAAGAGGTAGCCATGCAATACCAGTGCACTGTTTACAGATCGTAGACAGTCATTTGTCTTCAGCATCAGCAGAATTACTCGAGGCAGTCTTCTCAGAAGTTCTGAGATCTCTGAGAAATACTGAGATGCATACATCTGCTAGAGAAAGTTAAAGAGTGTCATGTTACTACCTGATAAAATAATCATGCTGAGAATAAGTAACAAAAGAAAAGTAAATATGATATGAAGAATAAATAGATCTCTACAAGCACAATCAGTGGCATTTGAGGAAACGATCACCTGTAGCTCTGAACGTTCACTATCGCTGCCTTGTATAACCAAATGGTCAATAGCTGGATCAACAACTCTATTCCATGGCCTCATGGTCAAAATTCCTGCAAATAGCGCACAAAGGTCCTCCCCTGCTCCCAGCTTCACACTATTTTCCTTAATTGCTTTAGCATCAGCAAAAACCAGTGCCTATGTTACACAAAATGTGAAATCATCATGAAAAAAATGTTATCTTGTCTATATCGCATTAGGCAAGTAATGAGGTAATATACCTTCCAAAGAGCAGCATAGTTAGTCCTAGTAGACACGTCAAGCTCCTTATAGAGGCCATGATCTAGAAGTACCAACTGTGGTTTTTTGTTACCTAAAGGATTGTAGAAAGAACAGATAAGAATGTCAATAACTCAACAAAGAACAAGAAACTTCATGTGAGACCTAATGCTTTCATATGTGAACCTGTGTAAAACTTGTGATTTGATTTGTGAACTTTCGCAAGAGATGGATTGTCATCAATTTATCCTACAGTTATTTAAGTGAATGTATAGAGTCTCCCTTTTTTCTGTTCCAATCTCCTCATGAAAGTAAACAAGGGGAACAACTTTGAACAGAGAAAGAATCTCAGATACAAGATGAAAGCATAAACAAAAAGGTAACTTTGAGATTCTTATGGAAATTGAACTCGTTCTTGTATTTAGCTACTCATGACAAAAATAATGGCAACGTTAAGAGAACCATCTCATCAAGGAACATGGCCAGGTGGATGTTAGAGATACATTGCCAAATTTTCCTCTGGTTGTTTATGATAACAAGAACGATATTGCATTTGTGCAAGGAAACGGTCTTTCCCATTAAACTCAGCAAGGTCCTCCAATTCTTTTCTTCTTGAACTACAAAAGGTATATCATACTACCAAACTTTCGCAAGGAAAAGCTCATGCTTCTTATGGAATAACTCAAAGTCTGATGTCATCCGGGATGAGAAACTTAGCACAATCTTATGCGAGTATGCCAACAACATTATTACTAGATCATATATATCTATGTAAGATCGAATCCCACAGAGCCCCAGGAGACCACATTTTCCCACCTTTAGTGAAATATTGAACTTCTCTTTAAATTTGATGAGAAAAACTTATCAAATCAAGTAAATTTTATGCAAAACAAGAAGAAAGCAGGTCACCAAAAATACTCCTGGAAGGCATAGGACGAACTAGCAAATTGGCAGCATGCGGATCACAATGGACAAATCCATGTTTGAACATCATTTCAGCAAAAGCTTGACTGACCTGCAAAACATGAACCAATAGTCATTCAAGTTTGTGTTTTCTCAATCATCAACTTCACTTTCCACCAGCCAGGTAAATAGCTCAATTCCAACTGGTCTAAACCATGGACAAAGGTCAATCTCTTCTCTTGCAGTCAAATTAATGCTACAGTGACTTTTAAGAAACCAATTTATAACTCTACTTGGTTAAAAGACCTCCCCGGCATCCCTCCTTTGCTAAACTAAATTAAAAAAATTTGTGGTTGTAATGGTGTCTTCGTATCTGTAGCACAAATTGCATGTTTGGCAAATTAAAAAAATGATTTAGGCAACCTATTTCTTGATGAAGTTACTAAGAAGTATATCAATGTGCAAAAGAAAATTTGAACTTACTAGTTTTGAAACTTCACTTGGCTGAATTCCAAGCTTCCGAATGGTCTTCACATCATTTATTTGTGCACCATCCATAAATTCCATGATCAACAACTTTGAGGTACTTAGGTTCCAATATACCTTTGGTGCATAAACATAGTCTGCAATGTGGGGAGATAGCTTCCGAAAGTTATCCATACATTTCTCACTATTCTTTGCCTCAACCAAGAAGTCTAGCTCCTGATAGCCATATTTAGAAGAAATAGCAATCATATGATACAACTTCCCAACACAATAATTTTGCATGACAATTATATGAATGCTACTTATGAAAAGTGTCCTTCCCTGATGAACAAATTATAAAGAAATAGGTGTGACATTTTTAATATCACGCTCCTCACTAATCATTTGCACATCTTAATTCCCAACTGAAAAGATTCCAATCTTGAGATTAGATCAAAAGATCCATAACATTCCAGGTTTACAAGACAGCACAATAAGCACTGAAGAGAGAATGATGTACATTGCGGTGCAGTCAATGGAATACCTCATTCCCTGCTGCACTTTATTAAAAGAGGTTTCTGGGAGAATATTCTTTAAATGAGAATTACAACCACAACTGGTGGAAAGCAGGTGGGAAAAGTTCCCTTAGGCATTATGCAGGCATATTCACATAATGTATGCACAACTAGAAGGACAGAACCTACAGTTTCAGAAAAGCTCCCAAATGATCGAGGCATCAAAACTCACAAGCAAACTATGTCAGAGGTGAATCTAAAAATATGCCACCTCATTTCTATATTTTGCAGCATTAGGGTTAGCATATCATGGATACAATATTTAATTATAGGTTGTGAACAGTCCAGAGTTGGCCCTTGGCAATCTGCTTTTACAGTATTCAACTTCAATAAAATTCTTTTGTAACCCACCATCGAGAAAGACATGCATTAGGAAAAAACCATGAAGCTTCGATGTCCAAAACCAACTTACCTTTGGTAGACTTTCACTTATTTCATCAACCAGCCACCTGCGTGAGAAAGATGAGAGTCACATTACTTGGGCCCAAAAAGCAATGTGCCTAAACACATAATTCTGGTACATATATTAAGGAAATGAATTAAATTGCCAGAATTAATGAACTATGACATGAAATCACAAACCTACATATTTACATAGATTTTACGTGTGATGAGCAAAAGAAAAAAAGATATTGCATGTATGTAGTCATATATTGATGCAGCAATACAGACTCCCTGTAATCTCTTCCTCAGGAGGATAACATATATATGGCTAGAGATAACACTACCTGTAATCAAAACTGGGGAAGATACGATGTAGAGTGTTCACAATGAAATCGACAGTAGCATGATCAGCAGCTGCAGTATCCGTCATGTGAGTGTGCTGAACCTGATCATCATAGATTTTGTTAGATCAGGTTGGTACATTAAGTATCCAGAAGAAGTATAAGAAATTGCACGACTTGAATCTTTGCCTAGCATATGAAGATTGTGAGTAAACATGAAAAGATGATTAAAAAAAACCTTCACGGCAACTTTGCGGCCATCATGAGTACGGGCAACATGAACTTGTGCTAGGGAAGCACTTGCTATCGGAACAGGATCAAATTCAGTAAAGACCTGGAGAAATAAAATGCATAGTTCAGCAATACTAGAAAAAATGAGAAAAATGAAGCATCCATGTGGAAACTAATGTGTGAGCTTATGCATGGGACACCTGTCAAACTAATTGACACATTGATGCAAACTCGACATATTAAAGAGAGCCTATGAGACCATCGGCGAATGCATATGATGCCAGTTAGGAAATATCACAACAAGAATACGTACTTTATCTGGTGTCTCCCCAAGCTCTTTCTTAAAAACTTCGTGCACTTGATCATAGGAGGAAACTGGACATTTATTCAACATAGACTCCCTCATTGTCTTCACATACTCTTCAGGTACCAAATACTCCTGTATAAATTAACACAGTAGTAATGCTACTTGTTGATTTCCAAATGAACTCCAACATTTATTCTACTTAGTTGTCTAAGATTATCGTGAAAAAGATACCAGAGGAAATAATGTTCTTATATTTCCTATTAGCATCTAAAGAAGCAAAATCACTAGCATACCAACTGTCCAATATGTTGCCCAAGCTTTATATATATTCCTCCATTTTTGAAACATAACTCTTGAAGCTTCAGTGCTGATCTGAGATGAACTTCGTGCTTAATTCTTGCCCTTTCTTCACTACCCTCTGGCAGTCCCAACAGGGAGTATTGGTAATCTAGTTACAGTACAGAGCACAACTTAATTTCCCATTGAAACAAGAACCAATGTGTTTTTTAATAGACAAGCGGCCACATCAATCACGCCATAAATTATTAAGTGAAACAAGACTTGTCTTGACAACAATTTAATTTACCATCGAAACAAGAACCAATGCGTTTTGGAATAGAATCGCACTCGTAAATTTTTGAACCAAACAAAATTTGGCTCGACAACAGAGAATTGGGATGTAGTTACAGTTCACAGCACAACTGCATGAATCAATGAAACAAGAACCAATCTCTCATTGCATGCTAATGCAATTAGATGACAAAACAGAGCCACACCTAAATTCAGGCCAATAAAATTTCTGGTAATACGAGATTCAGCTTGAATACTGTCACTAATTCCACTTAACATTTCGTGCTAAACGTAGTACCCAATTACTACACGGCTAACACATCCAATTATAACATGAGCAGCTACTTTAACGAAGGTGAAAATTCAATTTCACCAGATCCAATCCTTCCAAAGATCATGCCGTTCCTCGCGCCGCTTATGAACTTCTCGATTTCATCGTCCAAAGCATCAATACTTTGGACAATACTTTGGACATGTGTAGTCAAGAGAGGTCGCAGGCAAAAACTGCAGCCGGTGGGATGCGGTTAAAGCTCCCGTTTTCAAACACAACGCGTCGAAACAGACATTTTCTTTCGCGGTTCAAGTTCCGAATCGGTCGGCACAGGAGGAATTGAGATTCTCGGATGACATAGTCATCGCCGGAATGTCCGTAAGGTGATGTTATACAGGCTAGCGAGGCGAAGGTGCGTACCGAAGGCAATCGAGGCGGCCGTGGCGGCGTCCCGGGCGAGGCGGACGGGGACGACGGTGCAGAGCTTCAGGGCGGTGGCCGGATCGTCGGAGGTCGCGACCGCCGCCGCCGCAGCGCCGCCGCAAGCGGCGGTGCCGGCGAGCGCGAGGACCCTGGCGCGGGAGCGCCAGAGAGATCGCGCGGCCATGTTTTCGGGCGGCGGGCAAAATGGTCGGAACTCGCTCGAATTCTAATTGCACGCAAAGAAGTAAAAAGACATAAATATAGGTAAAATGCCAGGCTGTCGGGCTAACCGTTTTTATCTCCTCGGCCGAAATGCCGACCGTGCGTTTTGACTCTCCTGTTAGAAAACCAATCCGGACCGACTTTAAGACCGGACGTTTACCTTTGCGCAGGGCGGCGTTTTGAAATTTATTGGGAAAATATAAAGATGTAAAAGGAAAAATCGATATTTTATCGTAAAATAACAAAATTAAAAAATCCTTCGTACAAAAATTTTATATTAAAATCCATATGTAAATGAGGGGAAAAAATAATATCAAACAAAATTTGGACTGAGAATAGTAAAATTAGATGACCGTACATAATCGGAATCATATTAAGATCTCAATCTCATTTATTTATGTAGAATACAAGCAATGTATCAAAGCCAGCTAGACTCAAAAGCACATTGCAAGCGCGGTTAATTATTTATTAAATCTTTCACAGCACTCAGAACTCAACATTCGGGGGCGGTTTCTTCAGGGGTAACGGGGTTCGGAACTGCAAGTGTACCAGGCTCCTTTGCTACAGTTGTTGACTTGGGGCTGAAAGGAGGCTTCACTTCACCGCCGGTATGGAGAGCAGGGTTGGGCGGCTTCTTTAGGGGGGTAACGGGGTCTGGAACTGCAGGTGTACCGGGCTCCTCTACTGTAGTTGTCGACTTGGGGCTGAGAGGAGGCTTCACTTCACCGCCGGTATTGAGAGCAGGGTTAGGCGGAACGCAAGAAGGAGGCTGACAACCACAACGCAGAGGGTCTCGGCAGAAACTTCCTGCGTCGGAAGGAAAAAATTTAGTCCCAAATGAAACGAGAGAGCAAGCAAAAGGGAGTGATTCGTACCTGCACCGCGAATGGAGCACAAGGTGCTCACTATGAAGATGATCACGAAGTAACGCGTCACCGTGATTATCAAATGTAAACACGCGATAGAGATTCACAATGTGCTTGTTGTGGGTAATTGATAGTTCATGTTTCCCGATCCCTTTTCATGTTTATGAATTGCTTTTGATTGAATTTTCGTGAAACACCGTCGTCGGTTGATCGGGGACGGAAAATCCCGACACCTGTAGTGTTCCCCACTTGTTTTTTGATTTTCTGTAAATCTAAGTTCGTTTTTGATAGTGTAGGGTCGAAGCTCTCGTCAATACAAGAAAATCGAGTGGCGGATCGCCGCCGGACACATCGATTTGGTCCCCCCGGGCGTGTGCGACGCACGTGCCATTTCGGCCCCAAGCGCGTGCGAAGCACGCGCGCGGAACGTGCGAAGCACGCGCGCGGAACGTGCGAAGCACGCGCGCGGAACGTGCGAAGCACGCGCGCGGCACGTGCGACACACGCGCGCGGCACGTGCCGGGTCAGTCGGTTCGACCCGACCTGACCCGGTTTACTCCGACCCGTTGACCGTGACCGTTGACTTTTATTGTTGACAAAAAAGAAAGAAAGAGAGCAATGTGTTTCTTTTTTCAATTAAGTCAATGCGGATTATATGTAATCCTTTTATTGTTCTGCATTTGTTGTAGGAGTAATGCCAATAGCTCAACAAAGAACAAACAACTTCATATGAGACCTCATGCTTTCATATGTGAACCTGTGTAAAACTTGTGATTTGATTTGTGAACTTTCGCAAGAGATGGATTGTCATCAATTTATCCTACAGCTATTTAAGTGAATGTATAGAGAGTCTCCCTTTTTTCTGTTCCAATCTCCTCATGAAAGTAAACAAGGGGAACAACTTTGAACAGAGAAAGAATCTCAGATACAAGATGAAAGCATAAACAAAAAGGTAACTTTGAGATTCTTATGGAAATTGAACTCGTTCTTGTATTTAGCTGCTCATGACAAAAATAATGGCAACGTTAAGAGAACCATCTCATCAAGGAACATGGCCAGGTGGATGTTAGAGATACATTGCCAAATTTTCCTCTGGTTGTTTATGATAACAAGAACGATATTGCATTTGTGCAAGGAAACGGTCTTTCCCATCAAACTCAGAAAGGTCCTCTAATTCTTTTCTTCTTGAACTACAAAAGGTATATCATATTACCAAACTTTCGCAAGGAAAAAGCTCATGCTTCTTACGGAATAACTCAAAGTCTAATGTGATCAGGGATGAGAAATTTAGCACAATCTTATGTGAGTATGCCAACAACATTATTACTAGATCATATATATCTATGTAAGATCGAATCCCACAGAGCCCCAGGAGAATACAAGCAATGTATCAAAGCCAGCTAGACTCAAAAGCACATTGCAAGCACCGTTAATTATTTATTAAATCTTTCACAACACTCAAAACTCAACATTTGGGGGCTGCTTCTTCAGGGGGTAACAGGGTCCGGAACTGCAGGTGTACCAGGCTCCTCTGCTGCAGTTGTTGACTTGGGGCTGAGAGGAGGCTTCACTTCACCACCGGTATTGAAAGCAGGGTTGGGCGGCTTCTTCAGGGGGGTAACGGGGTCCGGAACTGCAGGTGTACCAGGCTCCTCTGCTGCAGTTGTTGACTTGGGGTTGAGAGGAGGCTTCACTTCACCGCCGGTATTGAGAGCAGGGTTAGGCGGCACGCAAGAAGGAGGCTGACAACCACAACGCAGAGGGTCTCGGCAGAAACTTCCTGCGTCGGAAGGAAAAAATTTAGTCCCAAATGAAACAAGAGAGAGCCAGCAAAATGGAGTGATTCATACATGCACCGTGAATGGAGCACAAGGTGCTCACTATGAAGATGATCACGAAGTAACGCCTCACCACGATTATCAAATGTAAACACGAGATAGAGATTCCCAATGTGCTTGCTGTGGGTAATTGAGAGTGATGGGTTTTTCTATGTGTTGATGGGCCTAAGTAGGCCCGTCCGCCCATGTTGGGCCTAAGAACTCGGCCTGCAGGTTAAGGGCCTATGGAGGAAGGGTTGAGATATGAAAGGATACGTTGAGGGGTTGCGTCATTTTCTTTTTCATATCTTTCTTTTCTTTTTCTCTTCGACTTTGCGTTTTATGTTGATGGGTTACGTCTCTTGGAGGAGACATTTTAAGAAATAGAAAGAAAAAGAGAACATACCTTTACGTATGTACGTTTTTCAGAAGAAGTGTTCTCTCCCTCCAAAAAGAACGTAAGAACAGTATGCTTCCAAAAAACCGAGTTTTCTCCCCCCTTAAAGCAACAGTATGCTCCTCGGTAGAACGAGATTAGAATTCTTCCTTGAACTTCAATATTGGTGTTTAATTTGTGAAAGACAAGGTACATTCGACTTCGTAATGTACTTTTGATCGGTGATACATGTGACTCCTGGGCTCGTCTTCTGCGTTCGTTTTAGGGGTTCGATTGAATATCGGATCAATTTTAGGGAATTCGTTATTCCCAACATTAGTATCAGAGCAATAGTTCATGTTTCCTGATCCCTTTTCATGTTTATGAATTGCTTTTGATTGAATTTTCGTGAAACACCGTTGTTGGTCGATTAGGGATGGAAAATCCCGACACCCGTACTGTTCCCCCCTCGTTTTTTTATTTTTTGTAAATCGAAGTTCGTTTTTGATAGCCTAGGAAAAGGGTCGAAGCTCTCGTCAATACAAGAAAATCGAGTGGCGGATCATCGCCGGACGCGCCGATTCGGTCCCCCCCGGGCGTGTGCGACGCACGTGCCGTTTCAGCCCCAGGCGCGTGCGATGGACGTGCGCAGCGCGTGCGATGGACGTGCGCAGCGCGTGCCAGCTGACGTCATCCATTTTTGCACATATAAAGAATGAAGTATTTTTGCACATTAAGCAACTCATACATCCATTTTAAGAATTCTTGATGAGGCTAGAGATAACATGCATTTAGGAGTGACATAAGTAGCCAAGCATCACTTAATGTTACTGATGATGATCGGTACATTTGGTAATAGCTAGAATTATAAAAAATGAAGTGTTTTTGCACATTAAGCAACTCATACATCCATTTTAAGAATTCTTGATGAGGCTAGAGATAACATGCATTTAGGAGTGACATAAGTAGCCAAGCATCACTTAATGTTACTGATGATGATCGGTACATTGGGTAATATCTAGAATTATAAAGAATGAAGTATTTTTGCACATTAAGCAACTCATACATCCATTTTAAGAATTCTTGATGAGGCTAGAGATAACATGCATTTAGGAGTGACATAAGTAGCCAAGCATCACTTAATGTTACTGATGATGATCGGTACATTGGGTAATATCTAGAATTAATCGAATGGAAGTTTACGTCAAGACAATTAGAAATGATGTACATTGCGGTGCAGGTTTACGAGACAGCACAATAAGCACTAAAGAGAGAATGATGTACATTGCAGTGCAGTCAATGGAATACCTCATTCCCAGCTGCACTTTATTAAAAGAGGTTTCTGGAAGAATATTCTCTAGATGAGAATTACAACCACAACTGGTGGAAAGCAGGTGGGAAAAGTTCCCTTAGGCATTATGTACATAATGTATGCACAACTAGAAGGAAAGAACCTACAGTTTCAGAAAAGTTCCCAAATGATCGAGGCATCAAAACTCACAAGCAAACTATGTTAGAGGTGAATCTAAAAATACGCCACCTTATTTCTATATTTTGCAGCATCAGGGTTAGCATATAATGGATATGATATTTAATTATCGGTTGCGAACAGTCCAGAGTTGGCCCTCGGCAATTTGGTTTTATAGTATTCAACTTCGATAAGGTTCCTTTTTGAGTCTTCAGGCATTTGGGCTAAAGTCTTCATGCAACAAATCTTCTATTTCACTACTTCATTGTGATGAATTCTTTTCTTTCTCTGCTGCCCTACTTTACCCGAGAACCTCTGTGTTTTTCTCCGAATTCTCTCTCCTTTTCACTCGGTTTTTCAAGGATGAATTCTTCTTCTTTTTCTTCTTAAGCTTGACATTTAATTATCCTCTAATAGATGAGTCTTGGAAATCATAATCCTTATGTAAGTCCAAGTAAAAAATTTAGAGGGAAAAGTCTCTCTAAATTTCAGGCAACAATCCTCATAAAAGATGACAAAGTGGCACATCAACGGCACATGCACGACAAAGGGAAATTCCAGTAGACCTTCCACGGTCCTTGGAAACATGATTCGTTTTGTCTAAATCACATCAACTCCAATGACCTTCGAATTATGACCAACTTCCACTATATTGGAATCATGTTCAATCTCACTATCTTGAAGGCCTGGACTTATTCCATGCCGGTGAGAATTCCACTATGGAGAAGATTATGGAACGGACTCTAGACCAGTGCGAGAGTGCAGTGATCCAAGGAAAAACCAAGTGTTGCATGTCCTCCATTGAGGACATGATCGACTTCACCACTTTGATATTGGATCATGACTGTCGTAGTCCGATCCATGGAGACCGCTAGAGGGTCGAAGCGGGAGGTTTTGATCGAGCTGGCCGAAAGGATCGAGGGCAACGAAGTGAGTAAGGCCATTGCCTAGGAGGGAGTCCGAATTGAAAGGCTCGATCGGTGTGGCAGTATCACTTGAATCCTCCTCCTTGTGGCGAGAGAAGACGGGCTGGAGATTGTAGACTAGGCCTTGAAACAGTAGATTATACTTAAAATTGTTGGAGAAATCTATTGGAAAAGATGAAAATAAGAATTAAATAATCTGGGATGGATAAGCAGGTTAACCCTCGGAATAGAAAACTCGATATGACTAGTTATAGCCTAGGTAGCACGGACACGGCGATACGGACACGCGACACGACACGCGACACGTCATTTCTCAAAAAGTAGAGAATTTCGACACGTTCCGACACGTTAAATTTTAAATAAATATTTTTATATATACATGATTAATTATTATGTTTAAATTAATTTATTCAAATTCATAAATAAATAAATAATAAAAAAGCCTATAATAAATCTATACTAATAACATGTATTAATAAAGTTATTCAACGTACGCAAAGGCTCTTGATCCGTTTCTCTCATGGTCTTGAAAAGAAAGAGAGAACTTTTACAGATTTTGCCAAAAAAAATAAAGTTATTTAATGTTTAATATTTCTTTTTAGGGTTAAATGGTCCCATCCATTTATTTCCCCCACCCACCCATCGCCTGCGCACGTCTCTTCCCAAAGTCACACTGCACTGCACTGCACTGCACGAGGCTTTCTTTTTTTCCCCAAGAAGCCGTCGACACATCCTCTCTCTCCTTGCTCTTCTTCCAAAAATTGAAAACCCTAGCAATCGGCGATCGCCTTCTTTCTCCTCTCCCTCGCTTGGTCTCCACCTCTCTCACTGCTGCCTCGCCTCCGTTCCCCCCTTTGCCGTCGTAGCCCTCGCATCCAGCCCTCCATCGCGGCCTTTCCGTTTTCCATCTCGGCGTTGCAGTCGGCGGTCGCAGCCAACCAAGACGATCGAGAAGGCTTCTCAGTGTTGCAGTTGGCGGTCGGAGCCCTCCCTCGTCTCGCTCGCGGCGTCGCCTCAGCTCCCTCACCCTTGCCTTCACCCTCCATCACTTTCTTCCCTTGGCACCTGCGGATCCGCCCACAAACCTCCGGACACGCTCCGACGCGCGTGTCGGAAACTCCGACACATGTTGACCGCGTGTCCGAGCGTGTCGGACACGTGTCGGGCACCCCGACACGACACGGAGGCCCTTTGAACGTGTCCGTGCTACCTAGGTTATAGCGGCATTGGTATAAGTAAAACTTAGGTAACAAATTGGAAAGAAAAGAGAAATTTTTTTATTTTTGGTATATTTCGATTGTGCTGGAGAGATTCTTTTAACAAACAAATGAAAGTGATGGTTAATAAAGGAAGAGATCACATTAGACGTTACAGCCATTACAAAATAAGAGCTTTCGAATTTTCGAAATTCTTGAATTATCCAATATAAACGAGCTGAATCAAACAGGAGAATGATTCTTCATGCTTTCTTACCGGCAAACATGCCCAAAATAATCTCCTTTTCGAGCTTGAATTTGTTTATCTTAGTCCTCCCAAACCTAACCAATTTTATATAAAAAATAATGCTACACGTATTAAGACTTCTTACTAAGAAATACCTAGTGATGAAGTATCGAATTTTATTAGTTACTTAGGGAATTTCTATGAGATGATTTCACATATCCCCTTGGCCGGTGTTACCGGTAAATCGTTGCCCCTCCTCACCAAGCGGTGGAAACTATTAGCCTCGCACAAAATTTGTGAATAAGTGATTGTCTATTACCAAGTTAGAGTATGGTAAGGATAGAGGAAACATCAGATGTGACCTTATAATGCAATCACATTATTTGGTCCAATTTTTTTCCCTTTTTGGATGGTAAATATTTCTTCGTAGGATTTTCCCTACAATTGTCATGATGGTAAAGTTATTATTCCTGAAAAACTACTTGCTTATTTTCTGGTGTTTGGATAATGAAAAATTAATCATCACATTATCCATGAATTGAAAACAACAAGTTTAGATGTGAGAAAACAATTTTCCTTTATGATAAACAAGAAAATCACTTTCCATAACCACAAAACAAATAAAAACTGACCATTTTCCTTGATTATTTTTTCCTTTATCATGATATTTCAACGAAACAAACACATCACGTTTGTGGAAAATGATTAATTTGAAAAATATTTTCCTTCCAATGATTGTTTGTATAATATACAAAAGACGAATAAACAAAAAGTAATTTTATTGTCCACGAAAAGGTTTATAAATAATTATTGTCGATAATGAAAACATTTTTCATCGACTAATTGTATCAAGCGATGCAAGTATTCACTTTTTGGGAAATATTATTCAAATAATTAATTTTTCACGAAATAAATGGAGCCAACCAAGTCATCCAAGTGCAAGGATGGATCACTTTCAGTCAAATGACCAAATGAAAGATGATGATTAGTAAATAAGTTTTCATCAATAAACACCATTAAAAATTCACTTACATGGACCACGAAAAGCAAGCACCTTAAGAACGACGACGTTTTGGTTGTAAAATTATCTAACAAAGTTTCAATGGAGGAGGATAAATGCATCGAGCACATACCAATTCCAGATTTTTTTTGTATCACAAGAAAACATCTAAATGTAAATGTGTCGTAGTAGGTATAATTTTGAATTTTTAATATCAAAAAAATTTTCAGAATAAATATGTCACAATAGACTAAATTTGTAGTTTTTTTTTTTTTGTGGCTTGTCCCCAATTAAAAGCACAATTGTTTTTTATTTTCTACAAAGTTTTCGGGCCGGGCCGGGCCGGGCCGCGAGAGTCCGAGTGCGTCACTGCGATCCGACTCTCGAGAAAACCGGTTTTTCTACTTCCATTTTATGATCTCCTCTGCATATTCTCAGCTGATTCCGGTTTGCGAATGCCTCGATCGCGATCGACGAAAACCATCACGTAGCATCAGCACCATGCACTAGCGGCGGCGGCCGGCCACCGATCCACCGCCGCGACGGTCCTCGAGGAATTCCCCGCTCCGGCCACCGCCTCAAATGGCGACCCCCGCCGTCCGCCCTCGCCCCCCGCCCAGGTGCTCTCCGACTCCGACTCCGACTCCGACCACGCCGCCGCCCCCTCCGGCGCCCGCCCGCTTCGCCACGTGGACTTCTCGGACTCCGTCTTCAAGTCCTACCTCCAGTTCACCGGCCACACCGCGGCCACCGTCGACCTCTTGGAGATCCAGTCCTTCCTCGCCTCCTCCTCCTCCGGCGCCGTGTCGTGCCTCATCTACCTCGAGCGCATCCGGCCCTCCGACCCCACCTGGTCCTGCTCCTCCCTCTGCTTCTCCGTCTTCCACCTCCTCTGCATCCAGTCCTGGGCCCGCCAGTCCCTCGACGCCGCCGCCGCCCGCCTCTCCATCCCCGCCGACAAGGCCGCGGAGGCGGCCTCCTGGGGCTGCCCGAAATGCAGGTGCGAGTACTCCAAGACCCAGATCCCAAAATCGTATCTTTGTTACTGTGGCAAGGTGGAGAATCCGCCGGGTGATGATCCTTGGATCTTGCCGCATTCTTGCGGTGAGCTGTGTAATAGGCCCTTGAGGCCCCTCTGCGGGCACTCTTGCTTGTTGCTTTGTCACCCCGGTCCGTGCCCCAGCTGCCCTCAGCTCGTGGAGGCCGAGTGCTTTTGCGGATCGGCCCGGGATGTACGCCGATGTGGGTACAAGAGCTTCTCCTGTAAGAAAAGGTGCAATAAGTTGTTGGATTGTGGCATTCATCAGTGTGGTGAAATTTGTCATGAGGGCGATTGCCCGCCATGTCGGAAGAGAGGCGTGTATAGGTGCAGATGCGGGAAGAGGGAGGAAGAGAGAGATTGTTGCGATAGAGATTTTCGGTGTGAGGTGGCGTGTGAGAAAGCTCTTGGTTGTGGGAAGCATGTGTGTAGCAGAGGGTGTCATGCTGGGGAATGCGGTGATTGTCCATTGC
This sequence comes from Eucalyptus guilfoylei, assembly GCA_016097605.1. NCBI lineage: Eukaryota > Viridiplantae > Streptophyta > Magnoliopsida > Myrtales > Myrtaceae > Eucalyptus > Eucalyptus guilfoylei. The sequence continues at coordinate 1,967,281 of CM027869.1, forward strand.
AAGGGAAAAGAACTTGCCCTTGCAGGAAGAGAGTGTATGAAGGAATGGCTTGCGATGTTGATGCGCCTTTGTGTGGCGCCACGTGTAACAAGATGCTGAGCTGCGGTTATCATAGGTGCCCGGAACGGTGTCATCGTGGACCTTGCGTTGAGACTTGTAGGATTGTTGTTACCAAGTCATGTAGGTGTGGAAGCTTGAAGAAAGAGGTAAAAAGTTTGATGCTATTATATGAAAAATCATGTCGAATTGGTAATTGGCATTTAATTGCCAATTGGATAGCATAACTGAATCTAGAATAGGTTCCTTGCTTTCAAGATTTGTCATGTGAGAGGAAGTGCATGAGAACGAGAGACTGTGGACGTCATGCTTGCAAGCGTCGTTGCTGTGATGGGGATTGCCCGCCATGCTCGGAGGTGATTGAGCATAAAATTAATTCTTTTCCCTTTTTAATTTGTCGTTTCGCATTTATAGGTCTTCTCTGATGGTATGTTTTCTTAACTGTAGATATGCGACAAGCGGCTTAGGTGCAAAAACCATAAATGCCCTTCCCCATGTCACAGGCATGTTATCTCCTTATTCTCTATTAAGGAGATACATAATTTATATCAAAATGAATAAAAATTGGTCAGAGTCCCTTCATAATCATGAAAACCGAAGTAGGAAACAATAAAGTCAAAGGTCCCAAATATTGCTGAAGATATGACCAAAAAATGTCAATGTCATTTTGGAGGACAAAGAAAGGTAGAAATTAAATGGAGAAGGTAAATCCAAGATTGCAGAAACAGATGTAAATTTGGGAATGAAACTACTCCTGCTTTTTAATAAGTATTAGATTGACTGCAAGCAAGTGCACCAGCATAATCAACACGGTAAAAACCTAAATACACGGTGATCTGGAGCTAATATATCCCTAAGTGGAAGTTGGCACTTTGGAGTAATCATCAGATTAGACCGTCTTCATATGTTTCTTTGTTAGAGAAGGAATCTAATTGAAATTGGTAGATTGATGAACTGTCAACTTACTGCTTTTGAGCATGATTTTGCAATGAGAAGTTTGTGCTTTTATGGATCTTATTCTTAGGTTAGCATTCATGTTATTTTCACCATAGAGCATGATGTAAATTTTGAATTTCACTTTCGATATTTCAGAGGTGCCTGTGCCCCTTGCCCAGTGATGGTGACAATTTCATGTGCATGCGGTGAAACACGGCCGGGAACGAACTGCCAGAGGAAGCAGAAGGGATGGCGTGAGGGAGCTGAGGAGTGAAGGACAAGAAGAAGGAAAAAGAAATAAAAAGAAAGAAAAGAAAAAATAAAAAACAACAATATAAAAATTTGAAGTTTTTTAAATTAAAAATTCTTTTTTTTTTTCTTGTGATGAAGTGTGAAATTATTTTTTTAATGGGATCCAAACAGTAGAAAACATTTTCAATTATACATCACCAAACAAAGAAAAACAAATTGTATTATTGGAAAATGCTTTTCTAGAAAGCATTTTTCTTTATTATTGAGTTTTCCGTGAAACAAACGCACCCTAAGACCGGACGTTTACCTTTGCACAGCGCGGTGTTTTGGTATTTATTGGGAAAATGTAAAGATGTGAAAGGAAATATCGATATTTTGTCGTAAAATAACAAAATTAAAAAAATCCTTGGTACAAAAATCATGAAATTTATATTAAAACTCAAATGTAAATGAGGAGAAAAAAATAAAATCTAACAAAAATTTGGATCGAGAATAGCAAAATTAGATGACTGTACATAATCGGAATCATATTAGGACCTAGTCTCTTTTTATATTGTAAAATGAAATTGTGGATATTTCTAATAATAAGACGAAGTGAACTTTCCAATCTCTATAGTACATGTTTGGATGGCGAGAAATTTACCATGTGTTCATATTAAACTATGACTAAAAAATTGAAATAATTTGCTTAGAATATTCTTGAGATTTGTTAGCACATGAGGAATGTCACTTTGACGTGCATTAGTGTGCAATATAGCAAGGCAAGCAAAATTACAGTGTGCAGTCTCTGATATTGTAGGGCCAATGAACCCAATTTGGTGATGTCTAGGGTTGTGGCGATCCCGCAAAAGTCGGCCAAAGTCGCGCTATGACAATGATTGTTGTTAGCATGGTTTAAACCGATGTCGAGTTCGGCGGTCTTTGTTTTAGTGCTTAGGTGGCGACTGCAAAAAGTCAATATCGATTCTCTCTCTAAATTCGTCTCTTCCTTTGTATTTTTTCTTTTTTTGTACGGGGGCGCTTCTCTTGGAGGCAATAACGGCCGTGCCATGATCAATCTCGACGGATCTAATTAATTTTCTAACATTTTTATCCCATCTGAACAAATTTTTTTTTGTCAATGATAAGATGGCACCAGTATGGCAGTCCATATCAACATTTTTATTTGAATTTTTAATAGAATTAATGACTAAGTTAAAAGAAAAAATATATATTCAGAGACCATTTTAGGGTTCAAAAAAAAAAAAGGAATGACATTAATAACGATTGAACAAATTAAAAATTCCACAGAATTAATGATTTCATTATTTATTTATTTTTTTAGTCGGTCCTACTCTAATCCTACTCTAACACTCACTTCGACTTTTCGCTCTTATGCGCAGGCGGCGTGAGAAATAAAACCCACTCCTGAAATGAAATCGTCCCTACCTCATTCCCCCCTGAGAAGGTGGGGATTTGATTGTTGATTTCATTATTTGACAAAAATAAAATAAAATAATTGGGTCATGTAAAAGAACCTCCAAGAACTTAAGATGGAAGGTAACAAATAAGAAAAGGAACGAATAAAAGGAAATAGAAAAACCCATAAATCGTCGCCCCGCGGAGAAGCGAAATGCCGCCTAAAATCTGAGGCGGCGGCAGCTCGTCCGTCTCCGTCGTCTCGCCTCGCTCCCGGCGACGCAAGAGGCGCCAAGCCGCCGACGCACGCTCTCCCATCGCCGCCCCCGACGGCTCTCGCCGGCGACCGGCGGCGGGCCACAATGAGGTTCAACTTCAACCTCGCCGACCCGACTCCGGACCCGCAACCCCGATCCCTAACCCCCAAGGAGGAAGCCCAGTGGGTGCCCCTCCAGAACCACCCGGTCTTCTCTCCCTCCTCCTCCGGCGGCGGCGGCGGCCCGACCGACTCTCCGGCGCCGCGGAACCTCCTGGCCTGGGACGGGTCCTCCCGGCTCTACTTCTGGGACAATGTGCAGCGGTGCCTCCATCGGATATCGGTTCGGCTTGGAGAACCCGAGCCGACTTCTGTTCTCGCCGCTTCTCCCTCGAAGGTTCTTCTGTTAACGTTTTGCCCTGTGGGTTTTTCAAATTAATCTACGAGTCTGTATGTTGGAGTCCTCTAGGGTATTGGGTTTGCTGTTTTTTGTTCGCTGAGTGAAGAAACTGTGGTTTTGGCTGACGGTATTGCTGCGTGAATTGGTGCTTTTGATGCATCTATAGTGTATTTCACATTAAGCAAATGCAATTTATAGGATAGTTGAATGGCTTTTGTTATGCTAATGCTGAAGCTGTGGAACTGGAGACGAGTTCTCAGCACATTGGATGCCGAGTTTCCAGTATTCCTGGCTTAGCAGCAAAAATTAGCGGAAATTTGGTCCTTTAAGAGTTTGCAAACTTGCTTGGATGGTGGAAATTCTGTGTTCTCCTGTGAAATAGTTACATTTTGGGTCCATCTTACTTATATCGGTCGACAATGTCCATCAAATAGGTATTGCGAGCAGATACGGAGATCAACTTTGCGGTGGACAAAATCTCAATCAACAGGAATGGATCAGCATTGCTTCTTGAAGGTTCAGATGCCCTCTGTGTTATGTACCTTTTTGGGCGCAGTTCTGCTGCTGATGACATTGTTTGCAGGTGTGCAGAGTTTGGTGTTCTGTTTTTATGTTAGTAGATTCCATGTTAGCAGTATTAAGAGCATGTTGTTCCATTTTTCGGACTGTATTATTTTGATTTTGTCATTTTTCAGGAACAAGCCTAGACCACGTGGCTTTTTATATCTGTTACAATCATTGTCCTTATATTTTGTTATGGTCCAGTTTTTATTTATTTATTTTGGGTTGATAAATTCTCATGGTGAGCATTGGCCTCGAAAAAAAACTATGTAGTGCTTTTTTTTGCTGAAGGACTTCTAATATGTACCGTGCTGTTTTCTGTTGACAGAACTGTTTTAGTTGGTTCTGAAATTTACTTAAATGGAAGCAATGCCTTGAGAGTTCTCAGAGCTTCATGGCACCCATATAGTGACACCCATCTAGGAGTCCTTTCTTCAGATTCAGTTTTCAGGTAAGATCCCTTGTACTTTAGATTACGCGGTTGTGTATTGCATTTACACTGTTGCTTTCTAGTTTGGGATATATCAAATGTTATGCTTTTCTATTATGGTCAGGTTCTCAGGTCATATACTTTAAATTCAGTTGTGACTTGTCTTCTCTTCCCTTGTACAGCCAAATGGCGATAAGAATATAAACAACAACAACAACAAAAGAATTATTGTTATTATTGTTATTATTTATTATTAATTATTGTTGTTGTTGTTGTTGTTGTTGTTGTTATTAATATTAATTCCAAATGATTATTGAGGAACAAAGGGTATGGTTCTAGTGAGTATAAGACGCGAGGGAATTATTTAGGGAGATTTGGGGCAAGCGGAAGAATGCCTGGAGATGCTTTATTGGAAAGATGTAAATTGTTGGGGGTGTGCATGTCAGAAGTAGTAGGGAAGACCCTCCCAAGATAGGGACATATATCCCAAACAATGGTATTTTCCTAGCTTTGGAGGAGACATTATTGAAAGGGCACAGTAGTGTAAAGGACAAGCCTAAGACTGGAGGGGCTTTTTATGGTTTATATTTTGGTAATCTATTGCAAACGGCTTCCCTCAAATTTTATCCCTTTCTGGGTTACTAAGCATGTTTTTCTCTCTTTCTTTTGCACGTCAATGACTATCTTCTGATTGTTTCCCACTTTTTTGGGGGTCAAGACTCTTTGATTTGTCTGCCAATGCCGTGCAACCAGAGCAAGAATTTTACCTACAGCCTGTGGACCCTGGTAAATCAAGAAAAGCTGCATCAATTTGCACTGTCGATTTCTATTTTGGAGGTGATCACTTGTGGGACAGATTCAGCGTAAGTCATGAGGAAAAAGATTTTTCAGTACAATGACAGGGATTAGATGCAGTCCTACGCTTACCTTTGTTTGTCCGATAAATTGCATTGATAGCCAATGTGGAGGAAAATGTTTGTGTCTCATTTATTCTTCAGCCAGCAGTATTGTCATATAGTGTCTTGGAGATGCAATTTGCTGCCCCTTTCTGCAATTCTTCAGTTGATTTCATGGAACGCTCACAAGAATTATCCTTGCCATTTGAATTTTATTTTAATTGTGACTTTGACCATAATCCCGTGATCTTTGTTTTTGTAGGTTTTTGTTTTGTTTACTGATGGTTCTGTTTACATCCTTTGTCCGATTGTCCCGTTCAAAAGGTAATTTTGTGTCTTTACTTTGTACTTGAAATTTCATAGTTGATGTCCTAATATTACCGTTGTGACGGGAAGGTGACTGGTTTGCATTGTTGAATCACCTCTTAGCAAAAAATACAAGGTGGGGTTGCATGTGATAGACAACCCGCCCCTGAACTTCGCAGAGTAGGGATCCTTGTCCACTAGGGACGCCCTTTTATTCATGAGAATTATCCTTGCCTCAGTTGTTGACAGATGCTGTCTCTTCCCTTTAGCTGTAAAGTCCAGTTCATAATTTGGTGTTAGAATTACTGACACATGTTAAAGGGCTTAGGGTAATTATTTTTTGTCTTACAAAATTTTTGCTTAGTAAGACTAATTGAGTAATGTCAACTTTCATCAACAGTGCTCACAAATGGCAATCTATACTGGAGATATATGGTGATGCTCATACATATGGTCTAAAATCAACAAATCCAACTGCTGCTCGTAACTCCAGCATGGCAATATCTTGGTTGGAAGCTACATTTCCTGAATTAGCTCAGCAAGAAGCAGAAGGGGCAAGTCCAGCTACTGTAAAGGCACATCCTTATGCATTGTTTGATGCATCTCTTTCTTTACAGGTATATATTGTGACTGCCAATCAACAATGTGAATGTCCTCCTGAATGCATGATGTGCAATAATATTGACAGCTGACAGGCAATGAATGTTGCGAGATGCATGCATGACTATACTTCCTCAAACATCTACTTAGTGAACATTGCTTGCATAGTGAACATAATGTGCTCACACCCACATATGTGGCGCCCGCTGATGTTGCCTTGGTATAATGCTAATTTGCCGAATATTTCCCTCAAATAACTTTACTTGTGCCTCGAATATATTTTTCCATCTTGTGCTTTATTTTTAGGATGGTGCAATGAACTGAAGAGAAGTATTGGGTTGTTTTGGTCTTTTTTTCAGTATAAGATATTATGATTCATGTATTTGCCCATCAAGATTGTGTGTGCATGTGTGTTTTTCTACAATCTGATAGTGATTTAGGCTAAGGACCGATTCTGTTTATCCTTGTATTGATTTCCAGGGGCCTCTACATAAAGCCTGTCATGGAAGGGAAGATGATGTAGCAGTTAGGGGTGCAGAGTGTGAAGGCTGTGCAGTCAGTTTTCTCTATAATTTAGTTAGCAAAGATTCAATACTTGTGACAGCTTGGAGTGGCGGTCAAATGCAAGTGGATGCCCTAGCTGATGAAATTCAGCCAGTTTGGAACGTAGGCAGTCCACCTCGTCTGCGGGTTGACTCCTTCGACCGGATACTGGGTCTTGCTATGATTTGCGAGTCAAACTCTGAGGAGCCTTCCAAGTGGAATATTAACAAACCATTAGAACACACGATTTGGTTAGGGCAGCCTCCTCCTTTGCTAAGATTGGCAATCGTGGATTTGGCTTTGCCTCAACAGACCACCAGTGATGTGCGAATTATGATGTTTGCTGATCCCCTAGTGCCAGAAAGGATCTATGCTCTTCATTCTGGAGGAATTGATTCAATAGTATTGCATTTTCTCCCCTTTACGAGTCAAGCAAATGGCAAGGAGGAAGTTGTTAGAACACCCTCCATAAATCCTGTTTTGAGCACCTGCCTTGAGGAAACATCCTCACCAGTTCCTCTTTGTGGTTCTCTCTCATTATCTGATTCATTTGGTTATTCATGGATTGTTGGAGTTACTTCCAGTCGGGAATGTATTGTCGTAGAGATGAAGACTTGGGATGTCTTGCTTCCTGTTAGTGTTGATACAGAGAAGAAAGATATTAGCCTGGAAAAGTCAAAGGAGATGGAAACTCCTGCTATGATCAGCAAAGAACTTATTAATGGTCCTAAAGTGGTTCTTGTTCCACAGACACCATCGAATCTGCGGTCTGTTGCTGCTGATTCTATTGAAGGCCGGTCAATCCTTCATCAGTACTTTAAGATTTTCCATGAGAATTATGTGGAATATGCACATAAGGTAAGAACATATTCTTTAATTCTATGAAAGAGAATTGTGGGTTAATTGGACCTTTGGCGTTTCATTAAGTAGGTTGGCATGCTCCTTTTCTTCTCTTTCTTGGAGGCGCATTTTGGGTTAGTTGTGGCTTTTAACTGTAGTTCTATCTTTTGACTTTATCTGTCTTGGAATTAAGGATCTGGTTTTATTTATAACGAGCTTGTTAGTTTAGCACTAAACATAAGCTAGAAATTTTCCTGCCAAAATTCAAATATTGTCCAAATATCAAAATGTTTTAAGAAGTTATGCACGAATTGACATGTCAATGGCATTTTGTTTTGAAGTTTCAAATGTTTTGAGTTAAAAAAAGTCAAAGCCCGTGTATAGTAAGATTTAGACTAAGCAAAAGGCAAAATGTAAAAGTCAATCTAGACTTGATGACTTATTGAATTCTTTTAACTTTGTGCAAAGTTATAGACATTCACATTTGAAGTCACTTTTTCCACTAAATGTCATACCGTGAAAGTCATCTAGCTTGTATGGCAGAAACCCTATTTGTAAGCCTCCCGAAAACTGTTTTCTTTGTGCTTGTGTGCATATTGGTGCGTGACTGCCTAATGTTTCACAAAAGAACTTTTTTGAAGCTCCGCTTTGCATATCCTTAATTTTCAGGATTTTTCCCTGGTTGGCTTCATTTGGTTTACCAGCCTAATGTCATACGTATACTTTTAAATCCGTCATAAAGTTGAGGCACATGGGAGGCTTTTAGTCACTAGCTCATTGGCAGGAAGATCGAGTCACTGATGACTACGTAAATCTTATCTTCCAGGTTCACTTTGAGCTTAAGCATCATGCCCCTCAGCTAAAGCGAATAATTGATGACCAGCATGCTCGTTTAGTTGAGGCACAGGAGAGGCTTTTGAAAGTTAAGAGAAAGCAGGCAGTGTTGGATGAAAGGATAGATCATGCAGTCCAGCAGCATGAGATTATGGATGAACGTTTAAAATGTTTAAGGAAGCTACCTGTAGCTCACAAGAAACCACTCTCTAGGGCTGAGCGAGACTTCAAGTCCGAGCTTGGTAATCAATATCTTTACAGCTTCTTAAATCTTTAATCCCGAGTCATTAACTGTTTTATTTGCTGAGATCAAAGAGATAAATTACTCTCACTTATCAGTTTCATTTGATACCAGTATGTCATGGTTTCTCGTTGGTTGGCTGCAGTTATACCTGTTGAGTTGATTCGAACCCCTTGTTTTTATGAATCTCATTTTTTGCGGTTATGCAGACCATTTTGCAGGAGTGGAGTTGGACGCTTTGCATTCATCTATAGATTCTATATCTGCCCGGCTACGGAGGTACACTCAATCAATAAAGAAAGAGCAGACATCAAGGAAGAAGTCTCTTGTTCAAAACAACCAGATCTCTCAACTAAAATCCTCCCTCGAGAAACTTTCCCTCGTCAACAGTGACAACTTGAAAAAGGTCAAAGTCGTTGAAAAAGCTATAAGCAACAAGGAGAAGCAGTAGTGCATTTTCTCTGCTAGAATCACTCGGGAAGCGTCTCGGCGACGAACGTGACAATTCAATATCTCCAAGGGACGGATGCCTTGTCATTTTGCTCTGGAGGTGTCTTCATGATCTATACCAGTCTCTGCAAGATGGCTGGCTTTCGATTTGGGTCTACATTTCGTGGAATGATCTTGCAGGCTTCTTTTGTGCTGCATATAATTATTCTGTAGAATACAAGCAATGTATCAAAGTCAGCTAGACTCAAAAGCACTTTACAAGCGCTGTTAACTATTGATTAAATCTTCCACAAGATGTGAAATCCCTATCTTAGTGAGGTCTAGCATGAACCATCTATCTTTTGAGTGATTTGATTTTTTCCAGTAGTACTATTCTGACTATACTACCAATGGAGCGCAATGATCATGGTGTTAAAATTGTGCAATGACCATAGTTTTAGAATTAGTGGAATGGAATGGGTTGGATAGTCGTTGCTTGTTTCGTGTACTCAACGAGCAAAGTTTTAAAATTGACTTTGTCAGTATCTGTCTTCCCATCTCCCCCCGTCTGCTTCAGAAGTGCCCCGCAAATTTCTTCTTGGTGGTTGCGCTAGTTCGTCCATTGACCGAGGAACCATCTCAACCTCAACAAGCAAGATGAGCAAATACGAAATCGATGTCATTTTGTCAAACGCCTGAACCCTAACGAGCAAGATGAGCAAATTACATACATCTAATCGTGTAAGAGTTTCAACAAATTTTAAGCCTATTGAGCTATGCGGGACTGCCACTAGTGTGTAGGGCAACCACGGATCCATAGAGACCATCCTTAATGTAGATCAAAGTCTTGTGCTTTCCTTGCTCAGCAATAACTCCGCTTTTAATTACCGCGATCACATCTGCATTCTTGATTGTGGATAACCTATGAGCCACCACGAGTGTGGTTTGGTGCACCATGACGCGGTCCAATGTCTCTTGAACCGTCTTCTCAGATTTTGTATCTAGCACACTCGTAGCCTTGTTAAGCAGAAATCTTTTTTTGACTTTTAACTAAAACGCAAGCAATAGCCACTCATTGCTTCTGACTGCCCGACAGTTGAGCCCCTCTTTCACCAACCATTGTAGCATATCCCCGAACATAAAATTCGTACTGCAAAAATCAAATAAGCCCACTTGAAAGCAAAAGTAAGTCATGCACACAGGATAAACAGCGACTGTCTAACCTGTTGCAATCCACTAATGAACACGTGGGTGTGTGCTAATTCTGATGCGGCGAGTATTTCTTGCTCGGCTGCATCTCTATCCTTTCCATAAGAATGTTTGGCCCGATTTGTCTCGTTGAATAAAACCGATTCTTGGCTGACCACACCCATTTGCTGCCTCAATCACTTGAGTTGCAGCTACCGAATATCCACTCCGTCGAGTGTAATGCGACCATAATCAGGATTACAAAAGCGTTGCATCTAGTTAGTTTAATTCCGAGTCATCAATTGTATTGTTGGCTGAGATCACAGATATAAATTGCTCAAATCGCAGTTCCATTTGCTACCAATATGTCATGGTCACTAGTCGGTTGTCTGCAATTATACCTGTTTGAGTTGATTTGCAGCCCTTGTATTTATGAATCTCATTTTTTGCGGTTATGCAGACCATTTTGCGGGAGTGGAGTTGGACGCTTTGCATTCATCTATACAGTTTATATCTATCTAGCTATGAAGGTATACTCGATCGATAATGAGAGAGCAGACATCGAGCAAGAATTCTCTCATTCAAGACAACCACATCTCTCGACTGAGATCCTCCCTCGAGAAACTTTCCCTTGTCAACATGACAATTCGAAATTTCAAAGGGAGTGATGCCCCTCATCTTGCTCTGTAGGTGTCTACATGGCCTATGCCCTAGGCCGCTAGTACAAGCGCAGTTAACTGTAGATGAATCTTTCATGGGATATGAAATTCATATTTTTAGTGGGGTCTAAGCGTGAGAGGATAGTTGGGATTGGGAGAAGTAGTGATGGCGAGGATAGGAAGGTTACTTATAAGACTAGATCGACCAATAGCAATAGGAAGAGGTTCGAATAGAGGTTCGGATGGGACAGGTTCGTAGAAAGAAGCTCAACTAAGTTTATGGGGTTACCGGCGAAAAGAAGGTTGAAGTACAGATCCCGCGCATCAAATGATTACTGACTTGAACTAGCACTTGCTGCTATTCACTCAGCAGACGATCAGGCGAGATGCTAATTGGAGAAGGACTGACCGGACCTGCCTTCCCGGAAAGCACGAGCATACAGATTCGTAGTGTTCGTTCGTAGATTCCACTATACCCTTTTCACTCGGGAAAGCAACTCTAGCCTATACTCTTTGTCTTGAATCACAGAGGAAGGACAAGAGCTCTATCTTTTGAGCAATTTGATTTTTCCTAATAGAACTAATCTAGACAACACTGCCCGATGGAAAGCACTGGCCATAATCTTCTCCTTTACCCGGTTCCTTCCTGCATTCTTTGGACGTGCATATTCCATTCAGATTGATTGTCTTTGGGATGTTGGAAATAAAGAAATCTCTCCGGGGCTTAAATGCTTGATCGATGCAGTCGACCGAGTGCGGTTGAATAAAGTCATATTTGCTTCTCACATGTGCCAACATAAAAGCGGATGTAGGATTTTTAGGGGCAAAATCCAGGCACTAATAGATAAGATATTCATTACTCTGCCAAAAAAGAAAGAAGGGTTGGTATTCATGTTTGCTTGTGCTTCGAGAATAATCACCACAACTCCTCTCTCTCACTCCTTCCCTCCCCCCATGCATGTGCATCGTAAATAGTGGCTGTTGCTCTTAGCGGCGAGCCAGATCGAATGACCGAAATAATCTCACGAGTTGCTTGCTATATTACATCATAAGTGACTCGATTTGTTGTCGGATCCAATACATTGTATCCCCTTGCATCTTCTATTCTAAACCACTAGCTTCGTCCATTTCGCACCCAGGACAGTTTTGCTCCCCCCTATGTACATTGCCTGAATGCGTCGCATCGACGAACATAGATGGGGTACGGCTTCTGCAATCACGTCGTTGGGAAGAAACTAACCTATCTTCTTCCGCTGGCACCCAACTGTCACGCGAAATGAAGAGTGAGTTTGCCATCTTTAACCTTCATTTTCGCTTGAGGGGAGAAGAAATATAAGCAAAGAGGGGTGCCATATTTAGTACCTGAAGCGAGTAACTAGGTGGTGAAGGAATACAGATATCTCTACTCTAGCTAGCTCCCATGCGGGACAGAGTCAAGGCCGTCCTTCGAATGGCGTAAAGATGTTTCCAGGGGTTGGCGAGCCAGAATTGCTCTGCATATAATTCATAGTTATCGATCAGTCAATTGAAGATAGATCATTTTTTTCAAGGTCGAACCAAGATCCGCAGGAGCAGAGAGAAGGACAGGGTGATACCTGCCATCTCTACGGATTAAAAGTTCGAGCTTCCTCGAAGCGATCTTGATCTAGATGCACGGTGTGAAACGAAGTGAATGCTTCCCACCCTTTAGGTATCCTCTAGCCTGCATGAACAGAGATAACCCAGCGAATTAGATCGATCGGCCCATACCAACATGGAACCAAATCGAGGAAATTCTCCTTTACCTTTCACGTTGACATCCGTCATCGCCTCCCTGAATACCTTTCTAATGATGTTTGCAACCCGCATCGTCTCATTGATAACCTGAAAACACTTGCATAGCACAGCGTTAAAGCTCGGAAAACTAATGAAAGCGTCATGCTTTTGCCAAACCCATGGCCACGAGAATGCCGTTGGACTTGCGCATTGCGTGAAAGGCATAGGCCTGTAGTTATTCCAGTTCAGACTCTCGCAACGATATTTCTTCGCTCTGATCTTGTCATGCTCTTCCTGTCATCCAAAGACAAAGATGTCGTCATCCATGGGATCGAAAAATAAAAATATAAACTCTTATCCGATATCTTCCGATCAAGAAAAAGAAAAGAAAAAGAAAAGAAAAACATTTAAAGAAGAAGAAATTCAACGGGGGTGGAATCATGATGCATGTGGGAACAGCGTCACGTGAAAACACGACGACCAAAGCGATCCTTTTTGGAATTTTTCAGGAACAGCACCTAATTCATCCTAGACCACACGACTAATGAGAAGCGGTTCCTCTATCGGATAGCTGTTCGGCTTGGAGAACCCGAGCCAACTTCTGTTCGCGCCGCTTCTCCCTCCAAGGTCCTTCTATCATCATTTTGTCGTGGGTTTTTCAATTTAATCCATGCGTTTGTATGTTGAAGTCCCCTGTGGCATTGGTTTGCTTTCTTTCTTTGAGTGGAGAAACTGTGATCCTTTTGGTGCATCTGTAGCGTATTCCACATCGAGCAAATGCAGCATGTGGGATAGTTGGATGGCTTTTGTCATGCTAATGCTGAAGCCGTGGAACTGGAAACAAGTTCTCGGCATGTTGAATGCCGAGGTTCCAGTATTCTTAGCTCAGCAGCACAAACTAGTGGAAATTTGATCCTTTAAGAGTTTGCAAACTTGCTTGAATGGTCGAAATTGGAAGATCGAAGAATGTTATCCTGTGAAATGGTTACATTTTTGGTCCATCTTACTTGTATCAGTCGACAATGTATATCAAATGTGAGCAGATTTGGAGATCAACTTTGCGGTGGACAAAATCTCAATCAACAGGGACCGATAAGCATTGAAGGTTCAGACGCCCCATGTGTTGTGTACCTTTGTGGGCTTAGTTCTAGGGGTGAGCATCGGTCCAGGGTTGACCTTGGACCGACCCTGGACCGACCCAATCCTGCCAGTCCTGATTCAGTTCCTAGAGACACTGGGTCGGTCCTTGATTCTAGAATTCCTGGACCAACACTGTGTGGGTCGATCCTCGGTCCTGAAAGTTCTGGGTCGGTCCAACCCGGACCAACCCTGACTATATATTTATTATTTATAATTTTTTTATATAAAGAATACCTTAAAATAAACGGCGTCAACAACATTAAATAGCTCTTTAGTGAGGAGTTCAAGTAATTTTACATTGTTCTTTAATAACAGAGGTTTTCAATGTCTTTTATGGCGTTAATAGTCATAATTTACGAATGGGGAAAATGTTTTTGTGAGGAGTCTTCACGGCGTCCAAAAGGGCACCTTACGGCATCCTCCTCTATTATTTGTTTTCTTTTGTCTTATTTGTCATTTTAGTCTTCAATTTGCTAAAATCGAAAAAAACTTCTCCGCTCGCCACTTGACACTCGCCTCGCTCACTTTGGGTCGCTTGTGCCGCTCGCCGCTCGATGTTTGCTTGGCTTGTTGCTCCGCGCTCGACATTCAATGCTCATTCTGTTTGACGCTTACCCCACTTGACCCTTACCGCTTACCTTTCTTAGCTGACCTTGCTCATCATCAAACTCATTGGGTAGATACAGTCCTATGTTGCCCTTTCAAGGAGTACAAAAAATAAAATAAAAAATTATTGGTTAGTCTTGGGTTGACCTTGAAACCGGATCGAAACCATTAGGTCAGTCCGGTCCTCAATCACTTTTTTAAGGAGTACAAAAAATGAAATAAAAAATTATTAGTTGGTCTCGGGTTGATCTTGAAACTAGACCGAACCCATTGTGTTGGTCCGGTCCTCGGTCCCAAGCTCAATAGAGTTGGTCATCGGTCTCAAAAATTGAGGACCGGCACTGTGTGGGTTGGCCCTAGGGTTAGGGGGTGAACCGGCCCAACCCGGACCATGCTCACCCTTACTTAATTTTGCTGCTAACGACGTTATTTGCAAGTATGCAGACTTTGGTGTTCTGTTTTTATGTTACTAGATTCCATGTTAGCAGTATCAAGAGCATGTTATTCCATTTTTGGGACTGTATCATTTGATTTCGTCATTCTTCAGGGACAAGCCTAGACCTCATGGCCTTTTATATCTGTTAAAATCTTTGTCCTTGGTCCGGTTTTTTTTTTTTTTTTCTTGGGCTAATAAATTTTCATCGTGAGTATTTGCCTTGAAAAAAACTAGGTAGCGCCTTTTTGGTTGAAGGATTTCTAATATGTACGGTATTGTTTCCTATTGACAGAATTGTTTTAGTTGGTTCCGAAATTTACTTAAATGAAAGCGATGCCTTGAGAGTTCTAAGAGCTTCATGCCACCTGTAATCGGGTCGATTTTAATTGCGTTGTCCCCTTCTTGAAAACTTCCCTGTAAAATTTGGTAGTGTCTAAGAAAATGGCATTCCCTATGGGCAACACAAACAATCCTATGTTTGAATCGGGCCTTCATCTCCAGCAGATTCACTTATGAATGCGACTACCAATACGGTAGTTGTGTCTCGCTTGCACTAGGTCACTTCCTACTTCGGTGGCATGTATGATTTCCGATGACTTGAAAAATAGGTGTTTAGCTCTTATTGCTATCAATATATTAAACTAGTTCTTATGCATAGAATTCAAAGTAAACCTTACCATCATCATCCCCAACCTCTTTTTCTTTTTCTTTTTGGTCGCCGGTACAAAGCTAATTCATTGTAGGTTTGGTAGCAAGATTATTTTCTCAAATGGACATCGAGATCCTTATAGTAACAGAGGGTATAAAAAGTCGGATGCTCCTCACCGTACAATCCGGAAGAGTAAAATTCTACATTACATAATCATGCTTAACAATTTGATCTCTTTTTCAATCTTAGGGTCCTCAAGAATAATTTAGACAATACTGCTGCTATCTATACAAGGAAAAATACATAACGGGCCACTTTGTTTGTTGCTTTGCGACTCGTCTCACATGCTCGCGAGTCACTAAAATGAAATCAAGAGAAGGGAACCTACTCAAATTAGGAATCTGACTCCAAAGTGCAAAGTAATTTTGTGATTTCTTGCTTGTTTGGGCATCAAACAAGAAGCCCTATTTAGATTTGAATTTTCCACTTTGATCGGGTCTCCTCACGGCTTCAAATTCAAAATATGTTCTCGTCTGTAATTATATGTTTTACACACTCTAGTTGCTTCGATTTATAATCAAAGACACAAACAAATCTAGACTAAATGGACATGCAGCGAAATACCAAAGTACGGATAATTGAATATATGCCAATCTTCTTGCTTTGGAACAGTGATATGTTGAATTGCTATTACAAAAAATATGGGATAAGTACACTAATGATGCTATAAGTTGTGTACGGTGCTCACTTTGGTGTCAAAAGTTTCAATCGGATCACTTAAGTGCCAAAAATTTTAAAAAACGCTCACTTTGGTGCCAACTCCGATCTGGTTGGCCGGAAATCCGACGTGTCATTTTTTTATTAATATTTGAAGCCGACGTGGATCGCCGGAGAATACAATTAGCATGCAAACAACAAAACGACGCCGTTTAGCGTCTTTTCTCCCAAATAAGAAACCCTAAATCCCCAAATTCGAGTAGAATCGGAAATTGAAAACCCTAAATCCTCAATTCCACCAATTCGAGTGCATACTTCGATTTTCTCTCAAAGTTATCAGCTCGCTCTTGCAAATGGAAGGCAGAAGCTTCAGCAGTGGCTCACATTCCTATTAAAAAAGCGAATTAGATGGTGAGTGTTACTGTTATTGTGGGTTACCGAGTCTGAGAAGAACATCTTGGACTCGGTTGAATCCCGGGAGAAGATTTCATGGGTGTGGCAGATATAGAGAAGGCTCGAAGTGCAAATATTTCAAATGGGTTGATAGGAAATTCACTGATCGAGCGATAAATGTGATCTTGGAGTTACTTGAAGACCGAAATCAACCTCCACCTGCGTTAATGGACGAGTTGGAGGATGTCGACTTAATGCAAGCTCAAATGAAGGGTTTAACATCTCTGGTCGACCATTTGAAGAGGGAGATTTCAAGGCTGAAAATTGAAAGAAACTCTTATTGAGTGTTGATTGTGTTCTTATTCTCTTGGGTAGTTTATTCAAATGTGAAGTGAGTAATGAAAAGAAGTTTGTATGTCTACCATAGTCGAAGTTTGTATGTCTACCATTTTTGTATGAAGCAGAAGGTTTTGTTGTAATCCATGGTAGAAATTCAAGGTTGGAGATGGAATGCATTAAGTGTGAGCACTTCAGAAATGCAATGTTTGCTTGCTGCATTTTTTATTTGCCCTCCTGATTTGCTGGTTTGTTGGTGAAATGGAAGGTTGGAGTTGGAATGCATTAGTTCTTAGTACTTTTTATTGTTTAGTTGTGTATTGTCAATGTTTGTTTTGGTTAGTTTTTGCTTCAAATAGAATGGTTGCTGCATTTTTATCGTTGTAATGGTTTGCTGGTTTGCCGGTTTGCTGCAACTGCAAACCATGGCAAAATTAAGGGATGGTGGCAAATTAACGATTGACTATTTCAATGCCAAAAGTTGTAAATAGTGATCGCTTGAGTGTGAAATTTTTATAAAAGAGATCATTTAAGTGCCAGTTGCGATTACAAAGTGATCACTTTTGTTGCACAAATTGTAAATAGTGATCGCTTGAGTGCCAATTTCAAACTTGCACCAGTCGTGGTGCATCTTGCATATTGTTCTTGCACCAGTTGGGTTGCTGGTGCATCTTCTTGCAATACAACAGCCCTGCAACGAGATGCACCAGCACCCAAAACTACATCTTGTTCCAGTACATACAACCAGAACCCCACAAATAGCATCAACGCATCAACAACTTCAACCAGTAATATTATATGCACACATCTAAATATAAAAATAATAGCAACCTCATAAGAAATGCACTAACAACAAAAGAATATACAGCATAACTGATAACTATCTTGCTAGCTATTAGCCGAAACCAAGCCAAGAGAAAATAATAGAAACAGCTATTGTCATTGACATTGATTGATTGTTTACAAAAGAAAAGAAAAACTTGAACTTCACTCCCCAATCACTGAAGGTTCAGCACCCTCAGCACCCTCTTAAAAAAAAAAAACCAATGGTAATATGGAGGCAGCAACTCCAATGAATAATATCCAGCACCCTCCTAAAAAAAGAAAACATAAAAAAGAGAGACCATGTCCAGCACCACATAAAAAGAGATCATGTACAATACCCTCCCATCAACAGCACCACATAAAAAGAGACCATATCCAACACCCTCCCATTAGTCAATATGGACAACACCCTGATCTCCTTTTCGTCTTGGAGCTTTGAATTAATTCATAATCCGAGCACTCTTTCGAACTGAATGTGCAGGTTCTTTAACTGGGCTTTCTGTCACCTCCTTTTCCTTGTTTTTGACGGTAGCTATTCTTGTCCTAGCACGTGTCATGTGTTGGTCCATATCATCACTATCGCGCCCAATCGTTGGTTGAGATGGAACTGGTGCTGGGTTCTATTTGAATGGCTATTTTGCAGCTATACGCACTGACTTCTTCTTTGGAGCACTCTTCTTTAGCTACGCCCTTGATTCTTGAGTTGGCCCACCTTGAGAGAGAAGTACCTCCGAAGTTCTCTCAGGCTACAAGAACATAGCGATATTATCAACCAAATGAATTGAAGTACAACAAATTAAACGCATGAGGCCTACAAATCTTACATTCAAAATAGTCATTCCAATTTGTTCATCTGTGTAAATCCTGTAACCATATTACCTTAATCTTTTTCCAAAAGCCCCTCTTGTTCGTTGTGGTGCATCATTTTCAGCAGCAACAGATGGAGGAGCAGCCTCTGCAACTTGTGTAGCTCGTCTTCTCACCTGAGAAACACATAACAAACTTAAAATTCAGTCCATAAAAGACAAACACAGCGATGTACAACTTACAGGAAATTTTTTTCTTGTCGTTTGCTCAACAGTAGACTCAGTTGTTGTTGTTGCTGTCCTGCTTGTTCCAGTCCCTGTCCCCGCACTTGAGCCTACAACAGGGCCTTTTTCTGGCCCTTTAGAAGGCCTTACAACAATGTACTATATCAGGATCATGACCAACTACAATGAATAATTAGATATTTACTCATTTTCATGGTCGAAACAAATGGAGAAAACTTATCAAATTACAAGTGCATGATAGGGGAAAAGCACAAGAGAAGCCAATACACATGGTCAACCATCAAACTCTATTAAATAGGAAATGTAAAGTTACTGAGGTAAAGAGGATACTTATCTTATAGCAGGGCTTTCTGTTTGCCCTTCCGTAGGCATTACTGTAAGACCTTCTGTCATACCTTCACTAGGCCCAACAAGAAGCTCTTCAGTAGGGCCTTCTGTCCTACCTTCAACCATTACATCTTGCTGTTGATGCTGCCTTTTCAGCTCACAACCTTTCTTATTGTGCCCTTCCTTGCGGCAATAGGAGCATTTCATCTTTGAGCCAGTCCTACTCATCCTCTGACTTGATGCCTCTTTCTGCTGCATTCTTCTTTTCGTTTTTGGCCTTGCAATTTGCTTCTTCAACGGCAAAGGTAGAGGGCTTTCATGATTTGTTGGCTCCCAAAATTTGCTGCTTCTGATAGGCTGCATCATGAATTGGTATGAAGTAAGGTATGAGCTTTTTTGTACCAATCATGTAGGTAATCATCTGAGTTTTCTTGCTTCATCTGAATAGCACAAATTGCATGGGCACAGGGAATTCTATTCAGTTGCCAGGCTCGGCATGAACACTTTCTTCTATCCAGGTTGACAACATACTTATCCTGATTTTGAATAATTTCATATCCATTATCTCCATTCCAAACCGGATGGCAGAACCTACTAGCAGCAATGTTTGCATCCAATCTCTTCATAATCCTGGGGCCACAGTCTCTAGTCCATTTCGTAGCCTCATCTCTTTGCCTATGCAGTCTAGTCATCACCATCACTCGAATATTATCAAGCATGCTGATGATTGGTTTGCACCTGGCCTCTAAAATTCTGCCATTGAAAACTTCACTGAGGTTATTATTAATGATATCGCATTTGAACTTTTTGCTGAAGAAGGCCCGACACCAGTGCTTAGCTTCTATTTGGAAGAGTGCATCAAAACCTTCCTTTGTCAGCTGCAACATTCCTTGTTTGGCTAATTTGAAATCAGCCATGTTGGTACTCTTTGCTATCTGCCAGAACTGCTTCTACAGCTTATCTCCTTTGAAGTTCCTTGACCAGTTTGCATATATGTGCCTCGCGCACATTCTATGCTCAGCATATGGCATCAACTCAGCCAATGCAGGAATAAGTCCCAACAAAAATTCAAACCAATAAATACAAGTCAGGAAAAATATGCAAATGATTAATATTAAAAATGAGTGAATTAATTGACAATGAAATTACCTTCTGTTGGTTGCTCATGAATGCCCATCCTCCCCCGTCAGTTATCTCAAGATCAGCCATTAAATTTTTGAGAAACCAGGACCAAATATCCTTGTTCTCTATTTTCACCACCGCCCAAGCTATCGGAAACATTTGATTATTGGCATCTCTCCCCACAGCAGCCAACAACTCCCCATTGCACAAACCCTTTAGAAAGCATCCATCCAATCTTATAACTCTTCTACAACCAGCCAAGAAGCCCCGTTTGCATGCATCAAAACAGACATAAAATCTATCAAATCTAAGCCCAAGATCCGGGAGTGGCCTCTCCACAACCTCTACATACACCCTACTAGATGGGTTTTGAAACATGCATTCGCTAGCGTAGTCCCATACCTGCGCATATTCTTCCTTATACCCACCCATCAGTATTTTCATCACCCTCATCTTAGCTCTCTTGCATTGATTCCTTGACACATTAACCCCTACTTGCTCCTTCACTAACTGTTGAAATTGAGGACTCTTGATCTCGGGCATTGCTTTGATAGTGTTGAAAAAATGTTTCGATAACCACACACTTGTTACCCTTTTATTGTTAAAGATAATTGGATAAGTATGCTCCTCCTACAAGGACTTAATCTGGAATGACCCATTCTTACTCATCGCGCGATAGAGCTTCCATGGACAATTGGGTTGTGAGCACTTAGCTCTCACAAATTCCTTCGTGTTTTTAATGAATTGAGCACTCCTTTGTTCACCAATGGAGTTCTTCACAACAGCTTCCTTGAACTATTTGGCATCGTCAAATCTCATGCCCACAGACAAAATAGGTTTATCAACAGTCGGATCATAGTAATGATACTTATTTTTTCTTCGACAAGCAGGTTCTTCATCATCATTGTCAAGCTCATTCTCCGAATTAGCAACTTTATCGCCGCAGCTTTCTTCATCTTCACTTATATTACCTTCAGTTGGAACTCCATCCCCATTTACTGGCTCGGAAGGTGCAAGTTTTTTTCTCAGAAATTCCCTTTGCTTTTGTCTTGAATGTGCGAGTTCATCATCATCTTCGTCACTTGGGAAATTTACTGAAGCAAAATATTCATCTTCCGATTCACTGGATAAAGCAATTTCTCATTCTAATCCAATGAAGTCTTCATCGTCCACATCTTCACCCAAATCTTCACCCAAGCTTTCAGGACATGTCACTATTTGTTCATCTCTATCAATGTGAGTTCTCTCCCTTTCATCTCTTTCATCCCCGACCTGATTACTCGCTTGAATATGATCCCTCACTTCTCCTCTTTCAGTGGTGGTCTGCTCATCCCCATCCTCATCCTCATCCTCACCATCCTCATCATCATCCCCATCCTCACCATCGCTATAATACTCAACATATACCTTAGCTTCTTCGCCGTGAAGATAATGGTAAATGATATCCTTAATACCATTATCGTCATTAAAAAATCTCAAGCCATCCTTCAATTCCTTCCCAGGAACACAGTAATGTAGTTTTTGCACTTTGCATCGTAAAAAATACACCAAATCCCTCAGAAAATCAATACACGATGGCTTCCAAACATTGACATAAATAGTACCTTCATTTCCACCAGTATATTCCCAATCATCGGTGCCAATAAGAAACTCTCCACCATAGCAAACAATGATGCCTACCTGATTCGCATCCATGTCGATGCTGCACCCAATGAAAAAAAAAACAGATGTCATTACTTATTGGGACCACATGACAGAATCAGCAACTTCACATGCAAGTCCTTGTCGTTTTGTTGTGAAGAAACAAATATGACTAATCTCCCCAATTCGGTGCTTTTACATAAATAAAAGAAACTGAATTGAATAAACAAAGTGAGGTCCCACCACCCAATTTTCAATTCAATCACATTTGGTCCCCCTATTTCCCCCACAGAAGCAGTCCAATTAATTAAATAAATTTGGTTCCACCACTGTTTCCCCCCGAGTCGAGCCCCATTTTCCCCTCCGCGCCCTATTTTTCTATTCGGTCCCCACAAAAGAAAGCGAACGAACGACGAAACCCTCAAATTTTCTATTCGGTCCCCACCACTTTCTCCACCACTTTCCCCCTGAGCCGAGCCCTCAATTTTCCCTCCACGCCCTAACTTGCTCGTCAGAACCCTAAATTTTTCACTAAATTGACCCACGTAGAGAACATGACAAACCTGAGTGAGCGAGAGTTGAGGACGCAGCCAGTGAACGAACGTGAACGGCGGTGCAACTACAGCGGTAGCCGAGCGACGGCGGGCGAGTGAACGACAGTGGGTCAGCGAGCTACGGCCGGCGGCGTCGAGCGAGAATCCTATACGAACACCGTTTTTGGCCCACGTCGTTTTTTACCGTAGTGAATCCACTATACGACGATCGTTTTGTAGGTAATCCACGTGGAATGGTAAAACAACGTCGTTTCTTACGAAGCAAAGGAAATGGTGTCGTTTTCTGCCATCCACCGTGGACAATATTAAGAGTTGTCGAATTTTTTTTAAAATAAAAATGCCACGTAATCATTTTGGCCGGAATTTCTCGCCGGTGGCACCAAAGTGATCGTTTCTTCTCCGATTTGGCACTTAAGTGATCCGGCGGAAACTTTTGGCATCAAAGTGAGCGCCGTACACAACTTATGGCACCATTAGTGTACTTATCCCCAAAAAATATCGATGATGAATTGATTCAAGAAGGCCATTTCAATAATAGATAACAACAAGAGACTAAGTCCTCTGTATCTTACAAAAAAGTTATTTTTGTTTTTGTTTGTTCCAAATTTAACTCTTGTTGACCAGACTCACAGACGAAGAAAGATATCCACCGTCCCACTAAGAAGTTAAGGGTGTGCATGGTAACGTTTCTACTTCGGGAAACGGTTTATTTTCAGAAATAGTTCTTTTCTATTTCTACTCCGGAGAACAATTTCTGAGTAAAATAACGTGTTTGGTAACTATACAAAATTTCTATTTTTGAAATAGAATAGGAATAGAAATGCATTTGGTATGATTTTTTATTTTTTGTATTTATTCGTTTTTTATTCTTGTTCACGAACCATCGACTGCTGCTCGCCGCTATCGCCCGGCATCACCTGGCACCGCACGACTGCCGCACGCCGACCGCACGACTGCCGCATCCCAACCGCACGACTGCCGCACGCCAACCGCACAACTGCCGCACGATCACCGCCCACAGCCCACCGGCCACCACCGACCGCACAACCGCCGCACAATCGCTGCCCGCCAACCATCGCCGCCAACTGTTGCCGCATGACCGCCGCCCATAGCCCACCCGGCCACCGCCGACAACCGGCAGCCGTCCGCCTCCCCCACCGTCGACCACCGCCACACGCCGACCGCACGACTGCCGCACGACCGTTGCCCACAGCCCACCAGCCACCGCTGACTGCTGGTGGCCATCCGCTTCCGCCGCACGCCGACCGCACAATGACAATCCGAAGGGAACGGACAGGAACTTGACATAGCATCTGATAGGAAGGAAAAAATTCAGTTGCAATGTAAGAGACGACACAACGATAATGAGTCGAGAAAGAGAGCCAGCAAAACGGAGTGACTTGATACCTGTATCATCGATGGAGTAGAAGGCGCTCACAATGAAGATGATTGCGAAGTAACGGCTCGCCATGTTTGTCGAATGGCAACGTGCAATAGAGATTCACGAGGTGTTTGCTGTGGGAAATTGAGAGTGACGATTTCACTGCTTAAATAGAGGATTTCTCGATGCATTGAATTCTTGATAAGGCTTAGAGATAACATGCATTTAGGAGTGTTACAGAAGTAGCAAACGTTCTGTACCACATCCTAATTAAGTAAGCATTCGATGGCAAATAATGGTTGGATGAGTTGATCTCAACGTGTCTGTCTCATAAGAACAAATAGCAACAAAACATGTGACTTGTTTCCTTCTTTTGGTCATAAGACGTAAGCATTCGAGGCCATATTCATTATGTCACTTCCTTTTCTTTAATAAATCTAAAGTTGGAGAAGGAAACACGGGACGGGCATTGCTCGAAGACTGAAAGTCAGCTCAAACTCGAAAAAGCTCAAATGCCTCGAAAAGGCAATAAGCAGCAAAAAGAAGCAATAGCGCTTGTTCTCTGAACTCGCACTCTATTCAAATTGATTGTCCTTGGGATTTTGCAGATAAAGAATCTTTTCGCACTTAAATGCTTAATCAATGCAGTCGACTAAGTGCGGTTGAGTATGTCATAATAGCTTCCCACATGTGCAAACATAAAAGTGAAAGCGGGATTTTTTAGCGGCTCGAGGGGATGCGAAATCCAGGCACTAACAAAGGTAGATGGATAAGATATTCATTACTCCGCCAAAAAAACCAAAGAAGGATCGATAAATTCATGTTTGCTTGTGCTTCAAGAATAATCAGCACAGCTCCCTTCTCTGTCTGTCTCTCTCTTTTGTGCATGTGCATTGTAGATAGTTGCTATTGCTCTCAGCCGCGAACTCGTTCGACCCAGATCAATGAACGAAATAAATCCCAAGAGCTGCTTGCTATATTATATTATAACTGACTTGATTTGTTATTGGATCCAACACATCGAATGCCCCCTTGCATCTTCTATTCTACAACCACTAGCCTCATCAATTTCGCATCTCGGACGCTTCGCTCCCCTACTATACACATTGCCCGGTTGCGTCATGTCGACGAACATAGATGGGATACCGCTTCTGTGTCCGCGTCGTCGGGAAGAAAACCAACTTATCTTCTTCTGCCGGCTCCCAACTGTCACACGAAATGAAGAGAGTTCTCCATTGTTAACGTTCATATTCGTCCGAGGGGAAAAGAAATATAAGCAAAGTGGGGGGGCCGTATTTAATACCTGAAGCGAGTAACTAGGTGGTGAAGGAATACGGATATCTCTACTCTAGCTAGCTCGTATCCGGGACAGAGTCGAGGCCCTCCTCCGAAAGGTGTAAAGATGTTTCCCGGGGTCGGTGAGCCAGAATTGCTCTGCATATTATCCATGGTCATCGATCGTCAATTGACCATTGATTGATCTTTCGAGACTCAGAATCGCAGAGAGAGAGAGAGAGAGAGAGAGAGAGCAATACCTGCCATCTCCACGGGTTAAAAGTCCGAGCTTCCTTGAAGTGATCTTGATCTAGATGCACGGCGCGAAACGAAGCGAACACCTTCCAACCTTTAGGAATCGTATAGCCTGCGCGAATAAGAGATCATGGCAAGAGCCAATCACTTTTCCCCTCTGATAAACTATAATTGGCTTTACTGCCTCTTTACCCATACCCATATGGAATCAAATGGAGAAGTCCTCCTTTACCTTTCACGTTGACATCCGTCATCGCTCGCCTGAATACCCCGCTGATGATGTTCGCAACTCGCAGCGTCTCATTGATAACCTGAAAACACATGCGTTGCACCGCGTTTAAAGTTCGGAAAACTAATCGAAAACGTCGTGCTTTTACCGAACCCTTTAGCCTTTCGACTTACGCATTGGGTGAAAGGCATGGACTTGTAGTCATTCCAGTCCAGACCCTCGCAAGGATACTTCCCCGCTCTGATCTTGTCGTGCTCTTCCTGTCATCATCCATGGGGTGAAAAAATAAAATATAAAACTCTAATCCGATAATTTCATGAAGAAAAAGAAAAGAGCATATAAAGGAGGAGAAATTCAACGGTGAGGGGGACTCATGAGGATGCACGTGGGAACAACATCACGTGAAAAGGCGAAGGCCAAAACGATCCTTTTAGAAATTTTTCAGGAATTCACCCTACTCCTTGGAGTCAGCAAAACTTACCCCCCGCCCCCCCCCCCCCCCAAAACTCAACCCAACCCAACCCGCACGCTTCCCGAAACGTGGGGCCCACCCGATGGACACCTACGTTGTCCCCGAAGCGAGAAATGTCCGAATGGCCCTCCAAATCTGACCCCATTAGTCGGGCGGTTTTGGTCATTCGACCCGACCCAACCAGCCTCTCCCGGTCCGGTCAAAAGGAGGCGAACGAGACGAAGAACTGACGGTGGTCAGATAAAAAAAGGAGTCATAATCGTCATGATGCCTCGGTTGGACGAATTGTCCGCCCCCTCCCCCACTCAGTCCTCCTCCACTCTCACCCCACTTTCGGTTTGACTTCACCCTTTGTACCTTTGACTGCCTGATTTACTTTCTGCTCCCTCCTTTGACCCCGCTTCATTACTAAAATGAATTGAAAAAACAAAACAAAAGAAAAAGACATTCTGATCACACTTCCCCATGCTGCCCACCACTCTTGAAAAAACAAAGACGCGAGCCTCGAGGGAGCCTAACTCAAAGTGATTTATCCTATAATCATCGTTAACAAGTACCTTGAGGATATCCGGACCCCCGGACCCGACACCATCACATGGCCAGCGGCTGGTAGTACTTCAAAAATGACAAATATATCACATATGGTTCGGGAAGGATATGAGTATGGAGTGAAAACTCATGAGTAGGACCTTCGTTTTTTAGGGCTTCCTAGCAGGAGCCAAGGCAAAAGAAGCGGAGGAGGACGACGAGGGGATATACTCCATTATTGCCAATCGGCAGGGGGATCGTACTGGATCTCATTCATGGAATAATTGAACTCTCCCTCGTGGGGTAGTGACACGTAATCGGTCTGACGGGTCACGACGAAAGACACCAGATAGCCTCATTTTATGTCTCTCCCTCTCCCTCCCTCCCTCTCTCTCTCTCTCTCTCTCTCTCTCTCTCTCTTTGTGGCAACAACGCCTGTAGAGCGTGAACGGCTGAGGATTAGATAACGAGATTGAGGCTTCGAAAGTGGCCAACGCAATGATAATGGCGATTAGGGTCCACGCCCTAGCGGGCCAAGAAATCCCGAAAGACAAAGACGTCGTTTTCGACCTCGAAGAAAATCATGGTTATTCGCTTCCCCAGAAAAATACAAAACAAAGAACGAACGGCTGTTGTCGTCGAAATAGTTGAGGGGGGTTTTTCCATATGAAAAGGATTTCCATGCATATCTAATCTAATGGGTGGTCGATGTCATCAAATCATTAGACAACAGCCAATGATCATAAAGAAACGTTAGAGCGTGCGGGGGGATTTTAATTTTATACCTTAAGCTGGGCCAAGGCGCGGGGCGTCTCGGTAAGGAACTTGACGGCGAGGGTCATGATTGTGGAGGTGGTTTCATAGCCGGCGACAAGCAGTGCCACCAGGAAGTCGACGATCTGCTCGTCAGAGAAACCACTGCCACCGCCCCCGTCCAGGAGAGCCCCCAGCATGTCGTTCTTTCTCGCACCCGCCTCGCACTGCTTCCTCCTCTGCCTCACCACTAAGCTCAAAGCTTCCGCCACCTTTGTCCTGGCCTTAAAAACGATTAACCCATAATTAGTTCAATGCACGGAAATCTAATGATGAAATTTTACAAGAATGGACATTAGGCAATTCAAAATGATTACATTACTGTCGTATCACACATAACGGTTGATGCTTTATGTGACAAGAAATTTTAAGATCATATAACAAAATCAAGGGCTAAAACAACAACGATACGAAACATATAAACGACAAAGCTCCCACCATGGGGCATTAATTAAATCATTAGTCGCGGCCGATGGATACAGATACCTGATTAAAGGAGGGACGAAGATGGAATTAACAAACTTGCTAGATGACAATCAATCGGAAGTGCTATTTAACTTTAGAAAATTCCAATTCCAATTTCGAGACAAAATGTCCTATCATTGCAGAAAACGTCACTATCACACGTGCAGTCGGGTCATAAAAGATGCCCCTACCCCCTCCCTTTCCTTCCTTTCTACGTCCAATTTTGTCGCTCCTCTTGTTTTATATTGCGAAGAAAAAGTTAACCTAGATTTCCTCTTTTCTTTAAAGCTAGGCCCCCTCTCTCTCTCTTTATCTTCCTTTTCCTTGGTCTGGATTTTAACCATTTAACTTATGCTTTCGACATTGAATGTGTAGTTTTCAATAGATTCTTTAATATATCTTGGACAGTAATATTCTCGGAAAGCTTAAGAGAGAAATATGAATTTATCAATATTAAAGCTTGAGAGAGAGAGAGAGAGAGAGAGAGAGAGAGGGAGGGGGGGGGGGGGAGGGAGTACTTTAATGGCTCTGCGGTAGGTGGTAGAGAAGATGGGCAAAGGAACACTGAAGAACCCTTCAATCACAAGGACGTACTCCTTCCTCAAGCTCTCCGTCCAGTCACACGGATCGAAACTCATCAGCTGCTTCAACGTCAGCTCGAACGTTATCTGCAACAAAATTTGCCTTCTAAAATCTCGACCAGGTTTAACATATGCATAGCAGGCACCAAAAAGGGAATGAGAGAGACAGAGAGACACAGAGAGACACAGAGACACAGAGAGAGGAGAAACGACAGATCCAAAATGGGCTTCGACACACGTGAACTAACATGGTTACCACCATTAACCATGGAATCTGAGTCATCAGCTATCCTTTATGATAATCAAGAGGTAAAAGAAGAAAAGCTACGTTTCGTAAGTTGAAAGATTGTATTTCCATTGAACCGTGACTCGTGTCTGTAACTCAAAAGGAAGAAAAGGTAATCTGCCGCTTTCGCATCGGCTTTTTCGACACAAACTGGTGAGGCGTTCCTTACGAAATCTAGTTCACAGAAACCAACTGAAACTAAAGAGAAAGCCTGAACCACCCTTGCGCATGGGGTTTGCTGATGAATATTATTAAGTAAAAGGAAAAAATTTACTGACGGCAACCAGACGACAAGATACTATACCCCGTATAAAGCTCCACAAAGTACTACGAGATTCAGTACATGAAGAAGCAGACAAATTAAATAAATAAATAAACAAATAATGGTATAGCTTCAGCTAAAATTAAACTATCAAAATTAAGGTGGAACCAGACAGAAAATCTTATATGGGGACGCTACAGATTACCGGGACGGGTTGAAACCAAGTTCCTCGACTCAAAGAAGATTCCATCTTTTTGAAAAGAAAAGAAGAAACCCTTTATTTTCCCCTTCTCTTTTAAGACATGCAAAAGCTGGAAAACCACACACAGACGAGGCTCACCTTCTTGGCCTCCTCCATCAGGAGGACCCGATCGGACCAGGAGTCCAGGTTGAGCCGGATCAACCGGTCGATGTCCACCAGCAAGTGGTCCCTAATAATGGAAGAATTCCCAAAGCTCATGGTCAGCGAATGCATCCTCTTGTGGAGGCTCCCCTTCATCAGAAGCAACGAATGCTTCCCGAGAAGATTGCAGAGCGACCTCGGATAGCTGCACTCGAAGAGCTTCCCCTCGTTCTGCAATATGAAACGGTTCGTCTCCGGGTCGGCCGAGAAGACCGTCGGCTCCCCGAACACGTGGGTCGCGAACACCGCCCCGAACCGACGCACCCGGTCATCGATGAACGGCTCGGGGTTCTCCGTCTTGTAGGCCGCGATGAGCTGCAGCGTCTCGCCGATTACCGGCAGTCCCAGGTTCCCTGGCGGCAGCCTGCGCCCCCGTCGGCCGGAGGCGCGGAGGAGGAGGAGGACGAAGGTGACGAAGAAGGCGGTGGGTATGAGCAGACATGTGAGACCAGAAGCCTGGAACAACTCCATGCAAATACCGAGCGAAAGATAAAGACTATTTTTACAAAACCAGACGATGTAGTTCTATATATATATAGATGCAGAGAGAGAGAGACAGAGAGAGAGAGAGAGAGAGTAAAGGGTGTCTGATGAGAATCTAAAATGGAAGAGAAGAAGGTAATTAGAAGAGGGGAGAATTCTTTTTTGAATCCGACAACTCACTCTGCTTTTGTAGCTGAGAGTGCGCGTGTGGATAAGACTCTGTGAAAGTAATGGAAACGAAGGTTTTAAATAGGGAAATGGAAAAGAAGAGAGCATAATTCATTCGGACTCACCAAAAAAAAAAAATCATTTGGATTTGGAAGTAAATTACTTTCTTGCCTTGGTAATTAGCATATCAGATATTCAGCATATATTTACTTACCAATCATTTTTTTTTTTGGTAAGGAAATGAAGATTACTTACAAATCTTTTTTAGATAGGAAGTTCTTTTATTACAGGCCTAACCCATACACTGAGCCAGTTTTTTATTTTTATTTTTATTTGCAACATGATTGCACAGTATTTAATGAAGATAAATAAATTCAGAATGACCTGTGAGCTCTGGGACCCGATATATTTTTTGGTTATGCATGGGCAAGCAGTAATTGAAGTTGAATTTTTGCATGGAATTTAGCTTCACATTTTATTTTGGTCTAAAGGAAACTATTCGTAATATAAAAAGGTCATTCAAACATATCAAACAGTATAAGAAATTCATTTAGCATCTTACATATTTCAACCACAAGTGCCCCAATGACCCTTTTGATAAAAACTGTTAAAAACATCAAATATGTCATAAATGAAAGTATAAATTTTGGTAGGAGGCTGTTGCGGTAAATCTAACGGCAGTGAGCCTGATGGTGGTGCCTGTTTTTCGGAATAAGTAGTGAATGAGTCTCGATCAGCAATTGAACCTGCGAATTTGACAAAGAAACGAGAGAATATGCACAAAATATGTGGAAGAGCGAAATAATAAATTTAATATATATTTATGTATTAAACAATAAAAAATACATGAACATATTTATACGTTTTACTAAATGATTATTTCAGATAATGTATCAATTAAGAATATATGCACGGTCAAAAAAAGATATACGCACAATCCTAAGAAAAATAAAGAATCAAGAGAAATATTATGACCATCTCTAATACAGAAAAATATTCTAGAGAAATATCTCTAACAATGATGGTACCTATTTTTGTGGTTCGTGACAGACTAGTAGCACGTGCAATGCCTTCAACATGCTAGGTTGTGCTTACACATACATATACTATGCACACACACATCTATATCTTATATGTTCTATGGGGGTCTTTCTTTAACACAAAGGAACAAAATAATTGAGGCTATAGGTAGGGAAAAAAATGTTTAGTGGGAAGAGATACAAGGGGGTTTGGACAGTGACATGCATGCACGCACCAAATTAAATTGAATCGTAAAAATACGCATTTTTATTCGGGATTCAGGATCTTTTAAAGAAAATGGAAAAGGAAAATTGATAAAAACATATGTATGGCAATTGATTCGGGAAATATGCAGTTAAGTTAAGTTATATGTTGAAATCGTGCCAAAATGTTCTTTAGATCAGTGTTACACTCACCATCAGTAGTAATAAGTCGAAATTTTGTTTATCCGCATAAAATATCACATGATACCCTTTAGCAAATTTCATGTTCCTCCGTAGACTTTAATAATTAGAGCAAATGCAATTTCGAGCGAAATGTTTTATGAATTCCAAGTGCAATTCTTCTTGTCTCGGATCAAATTCTAGCGCTGGGATGATGATAACATCACGACGGGTCCCGTACAATAACTCGAGCTGTACAAAGTCGTTCTTGGAAGAGGAATCAAGAATCATGGCAAGAAAACATGCTCCATATGAAAAAAATTGTCGCATAAGCAATGAAAAAAAAAATCTTATTTTTCCAATTGATTATAAAATTTATACATCCTTTTAGGAGAAACTTCTGTTTGAATCCAAATGGCATTAGCCCAATGTTTATTAACCTATTTTACAAACTTTTCTTTAATCTGCCGGATAAATTCATGACTTGATGCGCCACAGATGCACACGTATCATGTAGTGGGGAACTTTATGCTGGACGAATGATTCTTTGGGGAAATTAAATAATAAATCAATATGTAAGTTTATTCGACTGCAAGTGATGGCCCACGATGCTGCACAAGGACATGGGAGAAAGACTTATATATTTTCTCAAGAATGTACACAATTACTAGAAAACTAGCAGTGCAAACAACCATATCACTGTCTCTTAATCTTTAATCAATGAGTTTATTTTGTACCCTTTTACGCATTAAAAATGGGAAAAAAAATTCAATTGTAATTGCTCCCCGAGTTTCGAGCGAATCGATGTGCGCCACACTTTCCACTTGCCTTTTTTAGGGTTTCCACATCTTTATATTAATTCCATATGAAGCATGTGCAGTGTTGGCCACGAAGTGAGGCCTTGATTGTACAAGTTAAAAGAGGGAACGCCCACTTTTTGTTTGTTTATTGAGTCGCGACTTGGGCTACAGAGAGGTGCCATCATGTATGCAGGTGATGGAATCAAGCGTTCTCTACCAGGAAGTTTATGTTTAAAGCCCCGGATTAAATAACTGAGGGGGTGGGGAAAAGATTAATTTGCACAATCCCCACTTTCAGAAAGAATAAAAATCAAACGCTTTTTCTTTTTTTGTCACGAAAAATCCAGCACTTGAAATTGCTACTTTAACTCTAACCAATATGAAGATAGATAGTGAGCAAACAAAGATAAAGCGCCCAAAATAGCATTGATTCACTTATTATAAACGCGACTGAAAAGATTAATGCTCGATTATATTGTTTAACTTGGAATGTAAATAATCACAGATCATACAATTTTCAAAAGAGCATGTAATCATGAGATCGGTAAGATTTTTCGATAATCAAAGATTCGGAATTTACTCATAGAAAGTTGAATTTCCTTGTCGTGAAAAGAAATTGAAAAAAGTTTCACTACTCGAAGTGTGGTAAAGTTAATCTACAATTTTATCCTCACTCCCCATTAGATCTATCGTGCTCTTTAGTGGGCAAATCCTCAAAAGTACTATCTATCTTTGCTTTCCATTGTCATTATTATCCCCAGCGTAGAGAATCAAGTTAAATCGACATCCAATCTCCCCCAACACCAATGGTGTGAGTTGCCAAGATAATGAAGCTTCTAAAGAACAAATGATGAGAAAAAGGAAAAGCTCAAAGCACTCGGAAAAATCATGAGGATCGTACTATGCAATAATTATAATGTGCTCAATATTATAAACAGTTCTGCATGTTGATGCTACCATGTTGATCCACATGGTCCCCAATAAGGGACACTCAAGCTGGCTACCCACTAGACAAGACCATAAATCAATAATGGTCCCTAAGAAAGCACATAAGCAATCCCCCCCACCCATAAAACTTTTCCAAGAAAATAAAGAAAGAAAAGAGAAAAGAGAAGAGAATCGATCACACATCAATCATGGGTTCTTGTACTCGATCCACACTTCCATCTCCTGGTGGTCAGCACTACAAACATTCTTAAACCCATTTTCTTGATCTCGATGTTGTTAAACAAAAGAATGTCTCTCAAAAGCAAATCTGGGCCTTTTGTTTTAATGGCGATAGGGCTTTTTTTATTTGTCATCATCAAGGTCTGCAAAAGGAATGTCAAGTTCGGGAAGGTTATGTGTACTAGGTGCTGATAATTAGGTCAGTTGATTTTGAGACAGAGACTGCATGGAGCTCATGATTTTGGTGGTTCTTAGACAATTATTTAGTTGCTGCAAGATGGGTCAATTCATGATGTATTCAAAAGTTTTAAATCATCAACATTTTTTGTCTTGTAAAATCATAATGTTTGGCTAAGGGTTTTCCATTACTAGTTTTGGCCATGCATTGCGTCTGGGACACTTTTCTCCCCTCCATTTTCAAGCATACAAATTATGGAAACTTAAATAAAATAACTGGAGGATATCAATCGATATCCATAGGTGATCATCCAAAAAGTCCCCTTAAAATTTAAAAGGATTGTGACGCGTTATCAACGAGTCATATAAAAAATCGAGCCTGAGTTTTGAGATAGAGAAATTACTAAAAAAAAATCATAGACTTATTGCACTTGTATTAGTTTAATCCTAAATATTTCAGTTTAGCTAATTAAATCCTAAATCTCTTACCGATTTGCCACTTTAGTCTTTCTGGTCAATTTTGGCTGGAAATTGTTGACATAAATACCACACATCCTACATGGCATAGCCAACGCTATCGTGAATAATTATCTTAATTTTATTAATTTGTATTCTTTTCTTTCCTTTATTTTTTCCTTCTTCCTCCACCAGCCACCGAACCTTGATGTTGGCCAATGAAGGTCATCCTCGCCCAAATTGGCAAAGGCAAGCATGGTGATGTTGAAGCCGATAAGGTTGAGCTTGGCCCAAGGCTAGCCGAGGCTGGCAAGGTCACCTTTTTAAGATTTGACAATGTCGACCCTCACTAGCCCTTGCCTTTGATGGCCGC
Source organism: Eucalyptus guilfoylei (assembly GCA_016097605.1). NCBI lineage: Eukaryota > Viridiplantae > Streptophyta > Magnoliopsida > Myrtales > Myrtaceae > Eucalyptus > Eucalyptus guilfoylei. The sequence goes on from CM027869.1 coordinate 2,001,637, forward strand.
TAAGCATTACCAAGGCATGACAATTGGCAAAGGTAAAAGGAAAAAAGAAAGAGAAAATGAAAAGAAAAATATATAATTTAAAAAATTGAATAAAAAAATATCCATTTTAGTGTCGCCGTGTCTACATGTGACTACCGACATCAACGTCGCCTCTTTCCGGAAAGCCAAAATTAATCAAAAATATTATATCAAAAATATTTTCAAAAAATTTAGAACTAAATTGGTTAAATTAAAAATATTTAGAACTGAATCAACATAAGTACAATAAATTCAGGACTTTTTTGATAAATTTTCCTATTTGGAAACTATTCTTCTTTTGCAATTCATTTTTTCAAGTTATGGTACCCGATTGGCATATATCATTCTGCTTTCATAATATTATTAAATTGCCTAAAAATAGGGCACATGTGCAGGTAACCCAAAACGTTACAAGCCAGTAACATCCCGTGATTCTATTTGGATTCTTCTTTCTTCTCTTTTCTTTTTTCCCCGTTCTAATTGCATTCATTTAGTATCATTGAGCTTGACGTGCCAATGGACCGACACCTCCCCGATCCCACAAGACAAAAAGATAACGCGAAGTGTCGGCCTATGCAAGAAATTTACCTACCTTAAACTTGCTCATCGGATTTTCCCTTTTAGATGCACTTGTCCTGTTCATTTGCTATAACGCGATGGACAAGAGGAAAATGTCACGAAAAGGAAAAAGGCAGCGAGAGGAGCTGGAAACATCACGAGCATAACTTGGCCCCCAATCGTGGCCACTGAACTTTCGTCCAAGCGGGCGTTCGTATCTTCAATTATCTCATGGATGTTCATGGCGACAGAATCTCGCTCGTGCATTGCATGAACTTTGGCAATTTGAGTGCCAGTGACCTACCGAAGGTTACGATCCATGTGCGAGGTCAACATCGCACGGACGCATGTTCCATGTCCCAACAAGTACTCTCGGGGTCCATACCATATGACATTCATTGACAAACACTTCACTGTTTTGGTCCATCCCCCACGTATTTCGTACGGCCCACCGATGCATTGCCCCTCGAGCTGACTCCACTACATTAACATCGGTTGTGTGTGGCCGAAATTCAAACCGCGTAATTGCATTCCGACATTAGTGTACTATACCCACCATTTTAAAAGTCGCGTACACACTAGTGAGTCTTTAAATCTAGATGGAATGGATGGAGAAAAAAGGTTGATTCGGATTACTCGTACGTGCATGGTCACGGGCAATTACTTGCGAAGAATGTTCGTTGAGGGCGAGCTCCTGAATAGTTTTTCTCGAGCATTCTAATGCATAATTAGTTGAATGCATGATCCGTCCCGACCGAAGAATCAAAGCATTCTCTCCTCGAGCATTACGCTCTTTTGGCGGTAATGGACTCGAGTTAGATGAATTCCAAACATTTTTAGATAGGGGTTTTCTACGATGTTTAAGGAGACTGAACCAAGAGGGTTTATCGTACCAACATCCTTCTGTTTGTTCACTGCGTGTTTAGGCGATTGGGAATGTGCAAAAGAATACACAAAGTAGTTGAAGGGCGATTTCATCGCGCTTGATGACATGATCATCCATCTTGATGGTATTGGGTTGGTATATATTTAGGGGATAGAGACCATTTGAGAGTTTGAAAATCCGTTCGTGGCTTCTTCACAAAACATTGCAAAATGGCAAAAAAATGACACAAATTAGGCTTTTAATTTATTCGATGTGATCCCTAAGCTTTACCTCAAAATGTAATGTGGTTTATGAACTTTTAATTTATTCAATATAAACATTTAGTACATTTTTTATTGAATCTCTGACCTATATAAAAGTGTTCAATGTTATCCTTCTAGTAATTTAAATTTATAGACAATATTAAATATTTTCATAGTATATATATCAAATGTTTAAGGATCACATTGAATTACACATTAGGCATGAGTTTAAAAATCACACTGAATAAATTAAAAATTCATGGATTACGTCACACATTTGACTAAAATTCAAGAATCACTTATGTTATTATTTCAAAGAAAAAAGACAAATATTTTATATATAATAACGACCTAATAACCGAAGTATTGGTAATAATTACTCTCGACTATGATGAAGCGGTGGATAACTTGCCGACACATTTTATTTTTATTTTATTTTTTGGTCTTGGAAGAAAGTTGTAACATGTGAGGAAGGCTCCTCCTTTTCTTTTCTTTTTTCGCTTTTTACCATTATTGCCGACACGTGATAAAGGAGAAAGTGATAAAGACATTGACTCCGTTTAAAACTCATGCGCCCGCGTGAAGTGACTCCATGCAAAAAGGGCTCTTCATTCGTCGATTGCACTTAACATTTTTAATCTGGTTTGCACGTCGGATGAAGCATTGAAAGGTATTACTCGCCTCTTGCTCACGAGCTGTGACTTGGTCCTGTACACATCCAATTTCCCCACCTAATGACTTAAAATGTTTGGATTTAATCTATAAATGTGTTGAGTTAGATCATCAGACACTAATTTTTACAGCTCAAACTTCATATTCTCCTTTGTAATTTTCGAGCATGAGGCCTCAGAGCTCCACTAATCTACACAAGGGAGGAGATAGACTTTATGGTGTGTACCATCATTAGTTGGTTATCAATTTAGATGCATGCAATAAGACCAAAGCATGCGCGTACATAGAACACATCCCAAATCATTAGTTGGTTATCAATGGAGATGCAAGCACTTTACACAATTTGACTTCTTGAAAATCCGAAACACTTTCATTTATAATGCGGGAGCACAAAAGTAGAGATCTGACTCCTTAGACACTCATGAAATATCTTTAAAGTTCCATGAACCAATTAATCCAAGCATTTTTGGTTTGTATAGATGGGCCTTACTCAGAGCATTTTGCATATTATTAGTGGGATTCGAATATGCGACCTTCAATTCTTAAAATAAAAATTCTCAAATGACCCAACCGAAGGTGCAAATCCTAAGGTGTTAAATGGATGTACTTTAAACTATTACAACATACATATATTAATACATAGATTCACTTATTTGTAAAATATTTTAAACTTTGGTGGGTTCTTATGTATCTTTAAATAAAGTGGAAGGTTTGTATTTATGCCTATTCCTACCAACTAATAAAGCTGACTTTTTCTGCGATTTTTATAACCCAATTAACAGCACAATATTCGTCATCTCATATATATATATATATATATATATATATGAATTGCAATGCATACGCATTAATTATTTTGTCTTTCTCGCTAAAGCTAAACCCTAGAACTAGGTCCTGGGGCATGGGGGATGAGAGATACTGACACATTCATTTTTCTCTATCGTAGCTGTCAACAAAGCAGAAAATGGACCACGAAGATCTCATCAAATCTTACACATAATTAATACCTACCACAATCGGGACCAAAAAATTAAATAAATAGAAGTTTCCACTAACCCATCGGTCCTTCCTTTGTCCTCCCCTTAGTTATGATTTAACCATGCAAGTTAAGCTCCCTCCCTTCTGCCCCCTCCTCCTCCGCCTCCTCCACCAAGGATATCACACTCTGGTGAGATAATTCGGACTCTACTTTCACTAACATCATAATGGAACAAGGGCGATTAGATCCGCTCAAGATGAATGAGAGATATGATTCATATTGAATTTTCCATCGCAGATGCGAAACTCCTATGATAACGCTCAAGGGGGTCGCAAGCATCTATAGAAAAAAATTTGAGTGAACAATTAACACGAGTGATTTTGATCTTAGGGTTTTTACCATTGACTATTATTTCGTTGATGGTCCATTCTAATGTGAAAAGGGTCGGTAGCGAAATTTTTGCTTTACACGGAAAGCGTGCTATAATTAGTTACAGGTACGGCAAATTTTGTTTTTATATTCTATGTTCTGTTACTCGTGAAAGCAGTTTTCACATGATTTTCTTCTTTTTTATGGAATAGCCAGGTTGCTGAAAAATCTATATTACTCCTTAGCCAAAAAAAAAAAAAAGGAAAGAGGAGAAAATGGTACTCGAGTAACATATTTTGGAAATTTGATCTAGAGGTGAAGATAAAGAAATTTTTTAACGATGGATAAGGTAAAAATATAATTGATCAAATCACATAATGTTATTAGGCCAAATATATGAATAATCTTATCGCAAAGCGACAATGGCATTAAAACTAGCTGATTAATCCTAGCACATGAATGTATATATTATTGATTATTTAGGCACATAAGTACAAGAGCGTCAATTAAAAAAAAAGAAACAGTAAAAGAGCGAGCGAGTACTATGGCAATTGAGTTTTCTCATTATTGGAAGCCTAAGCTATTTGTGGTACACGTTTTTACTTCTTTAGCTAGCATCAACATTACAAATGACAGAATCTGAAATCTAGAAAATGAACAGATTCGATGAAAGTCACACACATGTCTTACTTCTCATCCTTCTTTCTAAAATGACATTTCTCAATCTAACGTGTATCTAATAAAGATAGTTACTCCCATGCAAAAATTCACATCTTTAATTACATCACGCTCCATCATGCATTATCACGATCTCGGGGCAAGATGGGATGTGAACCAAACACGTGCGTCCAATTTGATCACATCACCGAAATTAGCTATGTTAGGGGGTCAAGTAAGCTACTAGTAGATTAATTCAAATTTCAAACCTAGGTATACACTTTAGTCCGTGGCGTCTCTTTCATGTGTCATGATACTTGGAAAAATCATCGTGCGCCCGCTTAGTGGCCTGTCATAATTTGTTTTCATCTATCACAACGAACACAAATCGGCCTAATCTAATCTCGTCATCAACCAATCTGGTCAAATCAATCAACCATGTTAAGCCATCTTCTGCATCGTCTTCTCTCAAGTATCTCTACTATGGGACGGATTGGATGACGAAGCTCTTATGGACTCGTGCGAAATCGAATCTGTTTGTCTCATTGAGTTAGTCAATGCAGGGACCCTAAAAACCAAATCAGGGAGAAGATTCGCCCGCCGGTTTCCCACCCATGATTTGTCGGGTCAAAATCAAATATGGGTGGTCATGGGTGGCAAAGTAACAAAATACAAAGAAAATGACATAAATGGGTAATAAATTTTAGTCTAACATATAATGTAATTTTTAAAATTTTAATTTATTCAATATGATATCTAAACTTATGATAGATGTTCAATTTAGTTCCTGAAACATTAAATATACTCATATAATTTATGGACTAAATTGAATATTTAAGGAATATATTAAATAATTTAAAAATATAAAAAATCATATAAAATAAATTGAAAATTTATATATTATATTGCACGTTGAAATGAAATTTATGAATTATTTATATCATTTTTTTTTACTTTTTTTATGAATTTATGATACTACCCAGCAGCTATGACACGAAGAATGACCAAGACCCGCAAATCACTGTACTTCTGAAGAGACGTGACTGCTGGGAGAACCATGCGGTTGCAAATGGAAATCGACTGCAACGGAGAGCCACGTTCGTTTCTCCATCTTCATTTCGCACATTCGAAAATCACCATCGAACTTCATACTAAAAAAAACAAAAATTAAAATTAGCACGAACCAATCCCAAGAACCTTTCGGTCATCAGGGTTCTACTTCTCCCCTTTTTTCTACTTTTTTGCCCTTTTCAGCGCGAATCCGCTCTAAGTTCAGAGGATTAAAGGGGAGGAGGCATTAATGGCGGGGGGGCGTCAAACGGCGGTCAACCACGAGACACGAGGTCTGCGCCACACGTGTGCGGCGAAAGGTGCAGGGACGACTCCAAGCGTACGAAACGAAGGAAAAGAAGGAGGGTTTGATTTCGCTTCCCAACGTCTGCTTCGCACGAATGGGTTTCCCGGCCCCCTCCAACCCCCGCCAGTCTTTGCACGTGCGGTACGGCCTGGCTCTGGCAAAAAGTCGGTCCGACAGCGACCTCTCTTATCGCCGAGCGGGGGTTCACATGGACTTTAACTCACTGCGACACATCTCGTATTGTCGTGTCGACAAATCATTGAAGACATCGACCTCAATCATCGAACGGCATCTTACGAAACATCGCTCTCTCGATCGATGCCCATCCGACCGAGTTCTCCGGCGAAGTCACGAAAGTGCGTCGCCTTTATCAGAGGGTCGTTCCAATTCCGGTCGAGAACGCTTGGACGGACGATTGACACATCGCTGTTTCCTGCACGGCGCTGTATCCTTTGACTCTTTCGGTTGCTTGCATGTGTTGTGTCCGGTGGCGAAATGAGAGTTCTATTTGCAATTTGGCATCGAACGGCGATTCCCCTCGTGCGCTGTGACCATGACAAGGACGAGGGAGTCGAAGGTACTACTACGTGTGTGGACAGTAGGTCGTGTTGTTGCTGTATAGCAGCGAGGTGCATCGTTCTGGAAAGGCTCGATGGCGCTTACCCGAAAGGAGAAAGTTAGAAAAATTAGGAGGCGTTCGTGTTTCGAGAACCCCAAAAAAGAGGGATTCGTCCCAACAGTTCAGTCCTGATTTAACGTGGAAGTACGGCTAGTTGAGAATCTCCAGTTGGGACTCGACCAATCTCTCTCTATTCTCTCTCTCTTATCATGGTTGCCAGGCAAGGACGTTACTCATTCCTCGACTGCGTCTCCCATCACTTTGACATGTCTAAATTCAATCCGAAAGCTTGAATTAGGTTGAGAGATGCTACATATGGAGAAGGACATCTCGGAAAACATTTTTCTGAAATAAGATTATTGTATCGCTTGAAATAATTAGCCCATAAATTTCATTATTGACATTAATTTATATTTAAATATTTTTGTGCATGATAAAAATAATAATTTGTTCGTTTATTTTTGTAAGCGATATAAACGATCATTTAAAAAAAAAATTTGAATTATTTATTTTTCATGAAATAAATGGAATCTTGAGATTTAGCCAAAAACCCTCTTTTTTTTTCTCAAATTCTTGGAAAGCTAGGACTTTGCGCGTGTAGAATTGTGGGTAGAACCAATTTTGAACTTAAGAAAAAGAACAGTTTTTATGGTCGTTAGAGCTATGGGCTCCAATATTGACGCCCACCGACATGAGCCACTTGACAAAGAAGAGTTCTTGTATTTTAGATTAGTTTGTTTTGTGAAAATAAAAAACGTAAGATCGCTTATATGGATTATAAAAAAAGACTGAACAAATATTCATCACTGATGAAAATGTTTGAGAATAAATTATTATTGATAATAGAAATATTTACTATTTACTTAATTTCTCTAACCAATATGGACAGTCATTTTCAAGTGAACAATTTTCAAATTATTCATTTTCTGCAAAATAACATAATTGTAACTTTTATATTACGCAACAAAATTTGTATTTTCTTATAAAAAAAAAAAAAAGAATGCTTGGCAAGTTTCTAGGTTCAACCAATTCAATAGGATGCATCTGGCTCGAAAATTGATTTAGCTTGGGGCGAGCCGGAATGTAGAACTCAAAGATTAAGGGAAGAGCAGAGGGATAGAGAGAAGAGGTGGTTTTAGGAAGAAAGTTTGAAACGACAATGTTTTTACTGTCCTAGCTAAAGTGTTTTTATAGCTAGTGCAAAAACCACATCCCACTCGCCCAGATGGGCCTTCAAGATTCGCTCGGATCACAAATCCAATCCAAATATTTTCTATCTGTAAATTTATCTAGGCTACGCACCAAACAAATTTCATTATTCATTTAGGCCCAATTTGTAGAAGACACCACTCAAAGTCAACACCCCGAAAAAACCTCCCTTTAGCTCAAATTTCTTTCGCATGAAGAAAATCCATCGGTCGAAAGCCCAATTGCAGTGGATGGATGACACGAGGAGAAGCATTGGATCCTTCGGAAATAAACGAATATCTGAAGATGGGCTTGAACTGGTTTGCGCATGCAATTGGACTATGGAGGCCCAATAATGATACTGTGGTTCGAGATTGGCCTTTTATTTTTGGGTTTGTTTTAATGACCCAAAAATTCTTTGGTCCGGCAAAAAACGAAAAGAAGTATAATTGATCGAGCAGGAGCGAGTGCATACAAATTTCTTTTAAAAGACGACACGCAATCACGTGCGTAAATGCCACGTAGTATGTTTGCGGTAAATTACTGTAGAAGCATTGCTTAGCCTTTTTTCACGTGCGTAATTGCCACATAGTATGTATGCAATAATTTGCTGTAGAAACATTGCTTGGCGTCCTTTTTTATTTCTTTCACGTGCGTAAATTGTTACTGTAGAGTCCGCCATGCAGTCGAGAAGGGGCAAAGATAGGAAAGGCGAACCGCTTCACCCGGAGGAGGAGGAGGAGAAGATGAAGCGGAAGCGAGACGACGGAGCAAGGACGATTGTCGGTCCCGAGAGTCGCCGATTGAAATCCGCCATGATCGAGCACGGCGACCGGAGCGAGTGCTGGACTGGCGCTGGGGAGCGACTCCGACGTCGTTGATTCGGGTGGACTGTACTGTACCCACGGTCCATGGGGTTGGAATGGGACTTAAATTGTCAAAAAAAGTTTCTATTCGTTTAAATTTTTCTAATCAAGCCATTCTACGTGTACAAAATTATCTCATCAATTCCCTCCAATAGTGCATTCGGCTAAAATCCAATTGATGGGGTCGATTGCCTGAGAGTGATGTGTATGAAACTCTTGCCGACATGGATGCTCGTGTAAAAGAAAAAAAAATGAAAGAAATCACGTCCTTCACCCACGATGTCTCTATTTTTCATTATGAATTTGGGTTTTGACCCCGAAAACTACTGTCCATGTCACCCTTCAGTGTTGTTTGATGGTAGTTTCTAGGTTCCAAGTTCCATCACTTGGAACCTATAATTTAGAACTTAAAATAAATTTTTATGTTTTTTTTTATTTATGTCTTTGTGCAATCCTATGATATCCATGTTACTTGATAACGAGCATATAATTTCGAACCACTAGTCTAAGTTAGTTTCCATTTTATGACTAAGATTTTTACTTTGTTAATACTGCCTATGTTTTTGCGTGTTTTAATGTAAGTTATGATCAGTAAATTGTAACTAAAAATGATGATATAAAAGTGATACTTCGCTACAATTGTTCAATTAATGATGTAGGTGGAATTTGGGTAAACTCTAGAATCTATGATATTGTAGGTTTTAGAGTATGTATGATAGATTTTAAGTTTAAAAAAAAAAATTGAGAAACTTGTTCCAATGAATAGAGGTGTCAAAGGTTCGATTTAGTTTGGTTTGGTTCGGGTTTTCAAGAAATCGGAACCGATAGGGTGTGAATCCGACCTGAACCGAATATGAATAGAACCCAGTTCGGTTTTGTTAGCTTTTTCGATTTTCTTATTTCTTGCTTATTGGAATCGAAATGAATAAAGGGTGAAAAAAAAAATAATAGAGAGATTTTAAGTTGGACGTTTAATTTTTGTTAAGAATTTTTGTTCGGCTCCATTAACCAAACCGAACCTAAAAAAAGAATGGTTATTTTTCAATTATTCGACGAACTGAAAATGTATGAATTTTCAATTCAATTCGGTTTAGGATTGATTTTTTGGTTTGGTTCTAAAACCCTGCGAATAGGTAAGTTTTAGGTTAAGTAGCACTAACATGGACACGCAATATGTGATATGACAGGTACAACACGCCAACACATAATTTCTCAAAAAATATAGAATTCGACAGTTAAAACACACCGTATATTAAATAATTATTATTTTAATTATTATTTTTATGAATCAAATTAATTTAATTCAAATTCATAAATAAATAAATAAATAATAAAAGTGCTTGGAATGAATCTACACTAATAACATTAATAAATTTATTCATAAGATATTGGAAAGACATTTTCTGATTTTAATAAAAGTTATTGATGAAACAAATGATTAACGAGAAATTAAAGTCAATTTATTTAAATAAATCTATAATCTTCTACTGTCATCAAAATTTATCATTATTCAACATTAATTGTTTCTATTTCTCAAAATCACTTTTCATCCCACTTATTTATTTATTTTTTAGCCCCACTCATTTATCAGTAGATCTATTCAACATTTAGTGCTTTTTTTTGGGTGAAGGTAAATGGGCCCTACTCATCACTCTCTCGTTTCTTCTCCTGCCGCACTCCACCTGTCACTATCTTAAAAATTGAAATCACACTCCAACTTGCCTCCCCTTCCTCCAAAAAAAAAAAAAAAGAGAGAGAAAAAAAGAAAAAGAAAAAAATCACCCATTTATTTTACCCTCTCGTTCAATTTTCATGTTGTTATTTTATTTTTTTTGCTCTTCTTCCTAAAACTAAAGGAGGCACCTCAATAGAGTCGCATGGAAACCCGAAAACCCTAACCGCCACCACCTCCTCCTCTTCCTCCTCACACAATCCTCTTCCTCTCAATCTCTGCTCTCTCTTAATCGTCTCATAGTAGTCGCTCGTTGCCTTGCCTCCAGCCATCCCTCCTTCACAATTGTAGCCTTGTCTCCGACCCTCCATTGCGGCATTGTAGTCGCGACCCTCTCAGTAGCCTAAGTCTCTGCTCTTCTTGACACTCCCTTGTAATCACAACCTCATTGTCGCCCGTGGCCTCGCCTCTGTTCTCTCGCCCTTGCCTCCACCCTCCATTTCCTTCAACAATTCTCTCTCCCTTCACACTTGCAAACCACCCCAGAAACACATTATGCCTTTTGCAATTCCGGACACGCGTGTCGAGAAGAGTTGACCGCGTGTCGGATTTTTCGACATGCACTATTTTGTGATGGAGCATATTGGATATTCCGATACGACACGGAGGCTCTCGAGAAGTGTCCGTACTTTAGAAGTTTCAGGTTTCAAATGATTTTTGTATGAAATTTGAAATCGCCCACTCCTACTTTCTATCACTTGATCTCACACCCTCACTTAAATTTGGGTGACTATATTAAGTTAAAATATGAAAGTGCTTGGTTACATGAGTTGGGTCGGATATAAGTCACTAGATTTGTATTGCATTAAATTGGGCCAAAACAGATTAAATTGATTAATTTGGGTTAAACCATCTCGATGCGACCCATCCATTCAACAAGCTCAATAATAACACATCGAATATCTGGACATAAAAGAAAAAAAAAGTTCGCAGCCTTGCACGCCTTCTACATCAAAAACACTTTCTTTTTGAGTTTTTTTTTTAACTCAGTTTATTTTTTATCTTATTTTACTATAATACTCTATATAATTAATTTAATTTAATCTGCGTGTAGATGTAGGTTGCTTGCTATGCTTTCTCCCTGTCTCTGTCTCCGTCTCCGTCCACATTTCTCTCAATTACGCAACGTCAACGTTGCGCACAAAAAAACAGATAGAGAGAGGAAAGTAAAAAGAGGTTTCTCCATTCGAGACTTCTTTGATTGTTCTGGCCTGATTCCCCATCAAACGCCGAAACTATTATACCTTCCTTCTTCTCCTTCTCCTTCCTTCCTTCTTCAATTTCAAATTCTTTACGTCAATCCAACCCTTCGTCTTCGTTGCCCCTGCTCCGCCAATTGCCCCGGCACCCATTTCCATCTGCATCGCCGCCCGCCGCCCCCGCCGCCGCCGCCTTCGTTGCTTCGTTTCTGGTGTTCTGTTTCTTCTTCTCTTGCCTTCCCCTCCCATCTTTGACCTGGGTTGTTTGTGCATCCCTGGGTAGTGGATCCTTTCCGAGGTATGGGAAGGGTGTTTGCGGTGACCCTCGAAGGGAAGATCTACACCTGCCGCCACTGCAAGACCCACCTCGCGATCGGCGATGACATCGTTTCTAAGGTGGGATCTTCGGTCCCTTTTTCCTTTGGTCTTTCCCCCTGCTTGCCGATCTGATGATGATCCCCACGTCGCTCCTGTCGCTGTCGTCGCCGTCGTTGTCCGTAGCTTTTAGACGATGACGACGACGACGACGACGGCGACGACGTCACTAGATGAGGTCACTCTGATGATCGCGGGGGTCGGGGTTAGGATCACGTCCTCGATTGGAGTTCTTGTGGTGGGCATTCTTCGTCGTAAAGGAGAAAATGAGATAAGCTAAACTGGCTAGGAGCAAAGACTGTGGCTCTCTAAGTCGATGATTGTCACAATGCTGAATTAAAGATCTGGTCTTAGTTTGAAGTAATTAATGGGGCATCTTGAGCAGCTTGTGCCTCGAGTCGGTGTATATGGATTATGCAGCTGAGCTTTTTTAGGGTCGACTTGATTCCCAGGATTGTTCGACGGGACAATCGTTGGCTACTTTCTAGGTAACATATGAAAATGCGAAATTGGACCCAAGTATGTCTTAAAACCGTTTTGTCTGAACTCTGGGACATAAAACATGGGGGTATTCTCTCCTGGGTGGGGAAGAAAAAATTACACTCAGGAGGTGGGGAGGGTAGACTCCACCGCACCTCGTAAGGGATGTTTGAGGAACTGGTAGACCGGTATAGTAGCCATCCGCGCTAGTGAAGGTGGAGGGGTGGGCTACTTTCTAGTTAACATATGAAAATGCGAAATTGCGATGGCTATATCCTTATTTTGGAAAAAAGAAAGGATTGTTGTTTGGTTCTCAAAAAAGGCAATCGCTTGGGGAGGTGGGAGGACCATGGATGTCATATACTTCTGCATCGGTTCCTCATCGATGCTCTCAGAATTCTTTTACTTTTGCTAAACATGAAAAAAATTCTCCAGTGTGCTAAGTTCCACTTTCCACTCTTATGCGTTTTGAGAAAAGATTGGCCTCTCACTCTTGCAGTTGTTTCCTGTGTCATCTTTAAGATTTGATATTTATTGGATTTTGAAGGAAGAACTGGAGTTTCCTTCTCATAAGAGAATGCAATTGGTGTTTCTTTGCTATAAGAGGAAGCCAATCTTAGAGCGGGGTAGTTATTCCAAGACAAAATTATAAATAGAACTCAGGATGTCTCAGATATTAATGAGAAACCTTAACTGCCAGTTGTCCTTTTCCACTTATAGAGTGTGAATGAGGTTGTAATGCTGAATGCTGCATCAGTTCCCTACTTATGATCCTTGATAAGTTGAGAGTACTGTCATCTGCCCTTTCAACTTCTGATTTAGTACTTTACAAAAATTGGTTTCTCTAGGAGCAAATTGAGAATACCAAGTGCTAATAAATAGACCAGTCTCTAGTTTTACTGCAACTTACGTTACGCAATAGGATACTTTGGTATGTCGTCAGCTCGCTCGCACATTCTGACATCTTGTTTGCTTGTGTTCTTGCACTCAGTCTTTCCACTGCAGGCATGGGAGAGCTTACCTCTTCAGCAAGGTGTAAGTTTTTCTTGACTTTGGCGCCCTTTTGTATCGGTCCAATGTGCCAATTGGGAGGAGAAACTAAATGGATGCACATGAGAGTTAATTCTCTTGCTTTTTTAAGTGAAAACATTTTAGCTTGCATCTGTTATGTCAGTATAGAAAATCATGTCTTCATTGGGGGCGAGGGGCTTTTCAGTCTGCTTGATATGTCCGAAGCATGTCATTGGATTAGGGCTCTATTTACTTGACAGCTTCAGCTTCTTTTGATGATATTAGAATGTTCCTGAGCTGTATAAGATTGGGACCAATTGGCTTGAAGAGGCAGCCCTTTTGGCCATAACCTGCATCTGAAATTTTATGTTTGTGCTTATTACATTTGTGAATGGAGAAATTAGGATATCTGTCTGCAGGTATTCATGAAAATGTCAATAAGCTAGAGTGGTGAAATTGAATGACGCTTTCCACCAGCATACTCAAATGATGGGTGATGAACAGTAATTAAGTTCTCTCTATTGCATGTTTGTTCATTTTTTCAATTATTTGGCAGAGCAAATGTGTCTATTGGTGAGAGAGAAGAGAGAATGATGATGACTGGGATGCACACCGTTGCTGACATTTTCTGTGTTGGTTGTGGAGCAATTGTTGGGTGGAAATATGTAAGATCAGGATGCTGTGACTTTAAAATGATGGCTTAAACACACTAGTTTTCTTGCTCCAAGTGATTCGGGTGGTTTTTACAGGAGACTGCTCATGAAAAGAGTCAGAAGTACAAGGAAGGAAAATCTGTTCTCGAGCGGTCAGTAGACATTGTAAAATTACAGATGGTCATTTCAGTTGTGCGTTGGAAAACTTAAGGGGATTAAGGTTGTACGAATTGAAAATGTTCTGTTGTTGAGCAGGAATAAGTTGGTTGGTCCTGATGGAAGCAATTACTGGGCCTCTCATGAAGCACATATCATCGGGGGTAGCGATGCTGATGACGTTTGATTGCCCATTTGAACTCCCTAAATGTACATACAATAACCTCCAATATTCTTCTTCAGTTAATGTGAATTTACTTGCGACTGAAGATTCCTTGTTTGGCAGCTGCTGCTACTTGCTGTCGAATAACATGATTGGAAAAAAAACATTTGATTGTTTCATTCCGATCCAAATTGAGTATTCAATCTTCTCCTGTACGCATTTTTTTTTTTTACGAGACTGGTATATTTTCTCGCTGCTGGTTATTTGTATGGTTGAACAAGTGAAAATTGATCAGGGACATCACACGATAGCATATTAGAGCCATACAGGGTCCTGGTCACGAGCTGGACACGAACCGAGGACAGGATAATCACTTCAATCCCCGCGAATTCCCTTCATTCTGCCCGTGACTTCTCAAAGGATAATTGAAGTTACAACTTCAAGGTATACTTGGCAACCATTCTGTTTTTGAAAATGATTTTCTCTTAGAAATGATTTTTTTTATTCTGTTCTCGAAGACAATTTCTGAACATTTGAAGGCGTTTGGTAATTATAAAATTTTTTTGTTCTCAGAATGGAAATGCGTTAGGTAGGACTCTTAGTTTTTTTTTTATGTTTCTTTTAATTTTTTACTACTTTTATTATATTTTTCTTATTTCCCTTTTTCTTTTTCTCTTCTTCCTCCTCTTGAGTAGTTGGCTACGCGAGATTCGGCGAGCTCGCTAGAGCCTTGCCAGGCTAGGCTGAGGTTTGGCGAGCTCACGGGAGGCTCGTCTAGTCACTGTGAGAGAGGCCGACCTAGCATCGCCTGGGCCTTGCTGGTGGCCTAGCAAGGCTTACTAGGTTGGGCGAGGCTCGCTTGGCCACCAACAAAGGCTCGGCTTCTTCCAGTTTTGTGAACCTCACTTAGCCGATGGTTGGCCATTGTCATTGGCGGTGACAACAGCGAGCAAGCATTGGCCAGTGATTGATTGGGGGAAGAAGAGAGAAGGAGAAAAGAAGGGAAAAAAAAGACAGAAAAAAGAAAAATAGATTTGGGTTTTATTTTGGAATTATTTTTTAGAATAAAGAAATATATTTTTATTTTTTTACTTCTTGATTTTGTTTCAAATTTATTTTCGGGAACAAAAAATAGATTTTTTTTTAGAAAATAAAAAATTTATCAAATGAATTTCTATTCCAAACTTTTTCTTGCAAACAAAAAATTAGAGTCAATTATTATTTGACGAGTTACCAAGTGCATCCCGAGCGAAGAACTTCTTTATCTCCCTATTAAGAAGAAATCATTTACCTACTGCTCACGGGATAAAAGCGGACTTCCTTTCCATTGATGCTACTCATTGCATCGACCAAATCTTGAACTGCGTATCTTCCCATATCAAGAACGCAACCTTTCCTCGAGTCTCTCGGGGGCGATGCATCCCCTTCGCGTAAGTTGGGCGCCCGTCGTTTGTTTTGATTTCACTCATCCCCACAACTCAAATATCTTCCCTATTTGAAGTTCTTTCGTAAGGCCTCGAATACGACACGAAACTAGTGACTTACGCATTAACTCCGACTTCACCATCCAGAAAGCATCTCGTGTTCGTCCCTTTTGGCGGAGTTAGTGATTCCCGCTGGTGGCCATTTGCCACCAGCTTCAATTATGTTATCGCTTTCGTCAAGCCCGACTGCTTCTGGAGATGATATAAAGTATCGAAATAATATTGGTCTCAATGATTGATTGGTACGCATTGTCAAACCCAACTGGTCATCATGCCGGGATGACAGGAGGACAAATTCTCTCCTCCTCCCTCCTTTTGCAGAAACGACAGGATCTAATTCGACGACATAGGTGAGATTAGTGAGTGAAATGCGGATCTCCAAGAATTCTTTATCGTTTTGCAGAAAGCGACACGATCTCATCCACCCAACCGGCCGGTCATGCCCAACTGAACGTCCTGCTTAGTGCTCTACAGTCTGCTTTGCAACCACGGTAGTCAGACCAAACTAAATAGACATGATTGAATTTGAGCGTATTATATGCTTCAAATCCTCAAAGTATGGATGAACTTGAGCGAGTGGGACCGCATTTCTATGGATAGATGGCCGGGACTCCGTTTATTGAGGATCCCTCCTAGAGGGCTTGGAATTTGTACCAAACAAGACAATGGCTCAATCCTGAAACTCGAATTTTGGAGAATGGACCATTCAAAGTTAAGGCACCTTTCACGTCAGACCGAGATTACACGCTTATAACCATATGCATCACATATGCTGTTATATAAAGTAAAGAGAACATCTTACTTTTTTAGGATAGCTTTATCATTAATTAGTTATCCTATACATATTCTATCTATCGATAAATGCCTAAATTTGTGATTCTAATATGCTTTTCAATACATTTCAATTCTAAACTTCAAATCATGTCTATCCTAAACTCATTAAAAGAAACAATAATCTTGACATATTTTTCTTTCTATATGTTTGTGCCCATTTTCTTTGTGTTGCCTCAATAATTTCTTTCCGTTAATTAACAAATCAAATATCTCGTAATAAAGTAACTTCACAAATTCTTTTAAATGTCAATTTTTATGTATATGCAAGTCATTTGCATCTTTGTTAATTCTTGCAATTTCAACCTTCTTCGCATGAAAATTATTTTATGAGAAAAAATTTGAAAACCTTCTCCACTTTCCATTCTCACGTCAATTTGCATCATGAGTTTTGAAAACTCGCAATACGCATCTCCATATAGAACCATCGAATTCAAAAAGACCAATCCACCCTAAATCTCATCCAAACTCTAAACCGTTCTCCCTCCCCCTCATTCCCTCTCACCCTTACTCTTTCTCTCAGCCCCAGCAGCGTGAGCTCCCACCACCGACACCTATATGCTGCATCGCCACCAACCCCAACTGAGCTCTTTTGTGCATCTCTCTCTCTCTCTCTTGGCTATGGCAGAGTATGACCTCAGATTTGGGTCAAACTCAATCTGAGTCTAGCTTGAAGCGGGCAGAGCTCAGACAAATCTATCGAATCGAGCTCAACTCAGATCTAGGTTGATCTTGACAAATATGAGTCGAGCTCGACACCAGCAGAACTCGATAGATTTGAGTCAAGCTCAATGCCAGCAGAGGTTGATGAGGTACAGCTCGGCAGCAATGCGCTTACAGCACCAAGAGGAGAGGGGCTGGTGGATTAAGATATTGAGCAAGTGAATTTTCATTGTGGGTGAATTTCAAATGGCGAGGGGCGACATTGGAACGAAAATAACAATTTGTAAATAGGACCAAATGTTAGAAGAAACTTGAGATGCTAATTGTAAATTTTGAAAGCTCAAGATGCAAATTCCCATGAGGTTGAAACGTTAGGATGCCTTTTGATATTTTATCTTGTACTATGAAGAAAACAATGTGAGAACACATGCACGAGAGAGACAGAGACATAGAGAGACAGAGAGAGAGCCATTGTGATGATGGAAAAATCTAAGAAAAATGCGCAGGCAATGCCTTTTTTCGGGTCTATCTATGATGCAACATTCACGACACTTGAAAATAATGCCACGCAGGGGCAAAGTTCATCTGAAATTTCGTCGACTGACTCAACAAGTTCAATGGAAGAACATCGTAAGGCATACCAGCACACACTCAAATTTTACATCGATCAAGACTAGGGGAAGCATTGACATTTGATCATGCGAAGGAACACTCGGAGCTTCCTAATAGTCCTGAAAAGATGACATTAGCCGCAAATGAGCAGCCGCTTAACAGCACCTGTCCAATCTGGTAACACTTGACGAGTTCTTTCTCGAAAAAATAGATGGTAACACTTGCCGAGTTCTTTCTCGAAAAAATAGATCACCCAAGTGAATAGACCATTCGCTCAGACAACTCTCGACCAACCACTTTCACGTACCTCTGCACTCGGGCTTCCAGGTATCTCTCAACAGGACCAAGGGCCCCTTGCAGATCCTTCATAGAACAAATAGACCAGTGAGTCATTTGGCATATCAAGTGCATAAACAGGCAACTCACAAGACGGATCCCTGTTCAAGAGACCAGGTAGATTATGTAATTATGTGAGTTCCATCAGTTGAAAAAAACACACTAGGTCTTATTCTGTGAGGGGTAAAATCAACTAAATAATTGGTGGCATGAATTAGAGAAAAGCAGGGCACTAGCAGAAGGACTGTCCGGACAATAACCCATTGGCTTCTCCTCTCTACATTAACCAAAAAGCCAGTGGAAACTCAAAATGACATTCAACAGTGAAACATCAAATAACAGATGCAAAAGGAGCTTCCCAACCAATAAGAAAGAAGATTTAGAGTTGCTAATGAACTTTTCATACCTTGTATCTCAGGCGAGACCCCTGTAATCCTATTAGAGCATTTCCATTTTCCCTATCCTCTGTTTCAGGGAGTTCTACATTAGAGCTTTCACTTTCTGATTCAACATCTTCCTCATCAAAGTCAAACATTTCTTCATCTCCAACTAAACGATCATTCAAGTCCTTATGCTCACTTTCCTCATGCTGATGTTCACTGATATGATCAGGAACTGGAGGCAGCAATGGCTTTTCATCTTGGTCTTTATAATCTGACAGGACAACATACTTACTTTCATCAAGCTGAGGCTTTGCAACGTTGAAGGGAACCCACCTGAGATATGCATTAAATAGCTTGCACATTAACTTTGACAATATGCAGAAGTACTTATTGCACATGTTAAAGAATAACTGAGCTCACATAATGACTATTAAATGTGAAGTAGTTGAACTAAAAGGGATGATGAGTTTAAAAGTTCACTTCCTCGCAATTTGGAAGACCCTCAAGACATAAAGTTTCATCCAACGAAGGAGAGTGCAAGAGGGACGTACTGGTAACGGAGGGGACATAGAAGCTCAGATGGCCAATACGCTGCTTTATATCTCATCTTGCTGCATGAATGAATGTAATAACCAAGGTAATAATACTGAAGACTGGCGCAGTGAACTTGATTTTTCTTCACCCAAGATATTTCTTGCAAAGCCGAATATTTTCCCAGTGATAAAAAGGCAAAGTCAGGGTCCCAAAATAAATATTTACTCGACAAGCATTTAGGAAGGATATCCACCACACCAACCGCAACTAATCGCCCATCAATAACATATGACTGATGGAAAGACCCAAAACCGCAGGGAGGAACTGAACCATCATCGTTCGGAGGAACAAAAACTAATGGAGTGTCAACCAAAAATCTCCTGTACGCACTCTCTGTGACTAGGGCTGGATTGTCCTTGTGCACTTTCAACTGATATCGCCTGTACAACTCAAATTCTTCACGCTCAAAAGTGGATCTTTTCAGAAGAATCTCAAGCTTCCGCCTTCTTCCTGAACAACATTTACAGCACCTCACCATACATCTTCTCTTGTTTCCACTTCTCCTTGGAGATTCTTTAGAGAGAGATTTTTCTTGGCCAGTCTTATCCGCTGAAGTGTGCTCTGAGATAGAATAAAAGTTCAGATGTCCATCACATGCTTGGATCAAGAAGCCAGATGTTTCACCCATCTGAGACAATGACTGCGCCAACTTTTCTCCAATACTTCGAGGTGTCAACTCTTGGTCTTCTGCTGAGATTCCAGAGAACTCTGACCGTTTTTCATCCTTTTTTTCTGACCGTGCACGCCTTAAAGTGGCAGCCAATTGGAAAGCAATGTTACTGGTATACGAGAGATTTTCCAATCCTTTGACTAGCTTCTTCTTCTTGGTTGGGGAGACTCCTTTGACAGAAGCTTTAGGTAATTGAAGATTGGCAGAAAACGTCTCACTTTCAATGCATGCCTGCACAGCCTTATCAATTGCATCAGACAAGTAATGCATAAATTGTTCTGGCTCATTCTTATCCTCCTCCACGTCCACAGAAGTTTCAACCGTTGCCAAGCTTGACCTTCCATGACATTCACATTCACATGCCACTTTAGAAGTATTTGAATCCTCCAGGAGCTCAGGCTTGGCTTTGGTGTCCAGTGTACCATCCAGAAACCTAGAAACTAATCACCATGGTGAGAAATTCTTGTACATTATATCCAGAGTATGCAGCTTTGCTAAATCCTCACCTCAAAGGCATAATTTGGTTGAAATGCACAAGTAGCCTAACAATTTTCGCAACCATTGCACTTGTTAAGTTTAGCTTCATGGTGTAAAAAGACTGAGACTTTCTCAAGGAGTCAAAAAGCAAAGCTCTTTCACTTTGAGAAATTTCCTAGGTTGGAAAGCTTAGTGACGTCAAACTAAAATTCCAGTCATGGAGTTGTCCATTGAAATACCATTCCAATGCCTACCAGCCTCAGAGTGGGCAAATAGTATTTTTGATGACCACTGCTCTAATCAATTGACAAAGAATGGACTCCAAACTCAAATGCTGTCTTGAAAACAGGGTGGTGGTCGATTTTGCAAAATGCAACAACGACCGAATGATGAAAAAAATCATATGTGAAGATGCAACGATCCAATGAATAGAATCCATAATGTAGAGAGGTTATTAAAGTAATACCTTTCCATCCGTTTGCGTACTCGATTTTGCTCCTTGGAAGGAGAAAAGTCCGCTGCTTTTAAGCGGATAGTATAAGAAGGGCAACACGTAGTACTCATATCTGGCTTGTAAAGGAAAGAGCCAGATCTTCTCCATCCTCGATCAAGGAGATCTACAGGATGAGTACCAAAGTATGAATTGCCACTCAAAAGAAAAATGCACAATCATCGAATATGCTATAACATCTGTCCGACCCATTATTGCCACAGTAAGAAACCTAGCAGAGAAACCCATCAGGTACATTTGAAAGAAGAATAAAAGGAAAAGGTAAGACACGGACAGAAACGACTCGAGCCGGAACTTGAGCGTCCACCGCAGCTCCGACATGGTTTCTCTGAGCTCTTGCAGTTAAATACGCACATACGGAAGCATACGTGCATGTCTTAACCGTTGATAGAATGAGTAGGCATAAATTTCCCTCATACGGATCAAACATTCCAAATTTCTCTAGTTATTTCGATCAGACATGTGCACATATCGAAACTACATCAGCCGAGTTCGATTAGTAACAGCGCATCGGCAGTCCAGAGTTGCCCAGACTCTCAAAATAGGAAATTGCACACCAACCTTGATAGTCATCCACGGTCAGGCTCTGCGCAATCAAGCCTGCGATCCAAGTCGAAGAGACGTTAAAAAACAAACAACCCGAAACGGGAAAAAATCGTCAGCCCAAGCCGACGCACGCAACGAAGCATCAGATTGGAACTAGAGACTAAACGCGAATCAGCAATTCCAGCGACCGTGAACGTCACGACAGACGACAAAAGCCGGAAAAAAAGCAAACCCCGAAGCACGGCATCTCGAGTCCCGAGCCACCGCAGCCCGGGCAAAAACCGTACCCAACGACACGGGAGAGGGAGGCAAACAACGAGAAACGAAGGAGAAACCGTACGGACCGTGAGAAACGCTGGAGGACCCATTTGGCGATCTGCAGTACCCGCAGGAGCTCCTCCGCCGGCCGCAGTCCAAGACCACCGACTCCCCCCTTCCGCCGCCGCCGCCGCTGCTGCTGCTCGCCTCGCTGCGATGATTGGCCGCCATCTCCGATCGAAGCTCCTTCCCTTTCAACTATTCATCACCAAAGCAGAGGCAGAAAAAGGGAGAGGAAATCGCCGGCGTCTGCGATGTGTAGGAGCTTCGAATCTGGTGGAGCGAAGAAGAGGAGGGGCGACCGGGACCGGGTGCAGTCCGTTTTCGGAATTTGGATAATATAAACCGTGGGCTCTTCCTTCAAGCTCTTCTTGACTCCGCGAGGCGGTTTAACCCACCTTCTCCGGTTTTCCTCCCCCAGGATCTTTCCTCCGAAAAGAGACAAGAGAAAAGTATCATCTCTGTTTTTATTTTATTTCTGTTAGCTTTTTTGGTGACGTTTTCTGAGAATATTTCCCGAATGAGGCCACAATTTTCACCCTCTTTTACCGGAAAGGCCCATCGAAAGGGGGCCGGCAACTTGCGTTTTTTCGCCCCGGGAGTCTCTCCCCTAATATTTGCCATTGAGATCATACCATAAAAACTCCAAATTAATATACCTACGATAAATTAACTTTAAATTAATTTTTTAACTGTCAAACTCTAAACTGATAAACTCTTCGTTTTTTTATCATTAAATTAATAACATATGATAATTCATGGATGTACTAGTTTAGGGGCTTACTTTTTATTTATCATATATGTATTACTTTGTGATTTTTTATGGTATTGATCTAATTTGACAAAGACTAAGGTAGAGTAAAACTGTCGCAAATATACTATTTTGATATTTTTGGTAAGAAAAAAGTCAATTTAAAGTAAATTTATCATAAATATATCAATTTATAATTTTTAATAACGTTAATTCATTACTCAAATAGCTCAAACTTCGATTAAGACATAAAGTCCATTTTCCATTGAGAAAGTATCAGTTGGTGTTGGGTCTTGATAATCCATAGTTCATACAAGGGAAAGGGAAAGAATATTATCGAAGAATACAATGTAGCAAAATGAAAAGTTAGGGGGGACCAAAATCGAAAGATGTATTTGCACGTATTTTCTATCATATCCACACTCTCCACCAATCAAAGGCACACAGGTGACGTATTTCGTTCATACCCATTGCTCTGATTGCCACGTTCGTAGTCTTATCGCTATCCCCAAAATATAGTAAAAGCCCTACACCCACTAACCGATAAAAAGTTTGAGAAAGATGTCGTGGCAGCCTGGCTGGGACTTCAATCGCCGCCTTATTTTCAGATGATCATGATGGAAAGGTCCTCCACTCAATACCAGCCAAAAAAAGAAAAAGAAAAAAGAAAAAAAGAACAATTAGTAGTTAAACAGTCAACCATGGCCCCTTTCATATTGACTGGGAAAATGATGCACGGGGGCTAGAAGCCCCGGACAGAACAGACGCCTTCAACTCCAGAAAATATTTGGTGCCTCTTACGTAACTAGCATAACAAAAAAAAAAAAAAGAGATCTAAAAAGGCAAGGCACGTTTAAAGTAGGCCCAAACGCCAGATTCCCATCCACGCTCTCTTCTCCCTCCTCTCCTATCTCCTCTCTTGCCCAAATGCCATACTCTCTACACACTCTCTCTCTCTCTCTTCCCCCTTGCACGCTCTCTCTCTCTTCGCCACCCCCTCTCTATCCCACCGAGCCCTCATTTGACCGACAAACTTTGCCCCAATGGAGGCAAAGCCACGTTTATTCGTCCAACGAGGGTTCGATTGTGACTTGAAGGGGGAAAGAGAGAACAGTCCATGGGGGGTAGCGAGCTATCATCAGAGCAGCGCTGTGGCTCGTTGGTTGGACAAGGGCACAATGGCTCGTTCGACGAACCACCGCACAGCCCTGCCTCGAGGTTGTCTACACCGTCGCGAAGTTCGTCGATCGAGCATGGTGGCTCATCCGACGAACCATTGCGGGGCTCCGCCTCCGCTTAGAAAGGTTGCCTCCTCTGGCGCTAGCCAACCAACGGAGAAGAAGATGAACAGTCGCAAATAATGGCAAAATCAAAAAACCAAAAAGCCAGTGAGATATTGGATGTTTGATAAAATTTTTTAACCCACCTTGAAAAACAACTTGCATTTAAAAGGCCGAAAACTTAAGGAGGTCGTAGGCTACCTTAGACTTCCCCCCTTCTCGATTTGCAAGAAGACAGGGAAGGTAAAAAAATTTCTTTTGAAACTATCCTTACTGACTTTTTGATTTTCCGATTTTACCCTTAATTGCGACAATTCATTTTCTTCTTCCGGGGGGCTGGCCAACGTGTTGACAATTAAGAAGCACCGACATTCTCTGGAAGCCTTCGTGTCATGTCTGACACTTCGACATGCTCCGACACGCTCCGACATGCTTCGACACGTTCCGACACACAATCAACGAGTGTCGGGAAATCCGACACATGGTCAACTTTTCCCAACACGCGAGTCCGAAATTCCGACACGCGATTCCAACATGCACAGGGTCAATTTTAAAAATTTTCAATACTTGAGGGGTCAAAGTATAAATATATGAAAAAATAATGAAAAAAACAAAAATAAAGAGGAAAGAAGAAAATTCTTACTCTCAAATTTCTCAATTATAAGTTTTGACATTCTCATGAGTGACGATGAAACGACCCTCTTCTTGTTGGCGTCGCTCTGCTGCCCCCGCAGACTTAAAGTAGTCATTTCTTTTCTTTTTTTGGCTTCTTTTAGCTTCTCGCAGGCGTCGCCTGTGAGTTATCTCTTTTGGTCTATGTCATTAGCTTGTGAGTTATCTCTTACACTTTACATGATAAATTTAGTTATATCCTTTTCTTTTGGTCGTACTTCGAGAGTTCTTGTCCTAGATTGAACCTTGTTTTGCAGAGGAGCTCCAATGATATATCGAACTCTGTCTGGGATTATAAGAAATCTCACTAATAAGAAAACATGATATGTTCCTTCAAATTTACTTTTTGTGTTTGCAATTTTTGAATTTCTTATTCAATCTCTGTCAAATTAAAATAATGAATTATATTAACAAATGTTGAATTAATATTTTCAATATAAATCAATTTTATGCTCTTTTTATTATTTATTTTTGCATTTATATATAAAAATATATATTGATAATATAACGTGTCGGAATTCTCTATTTTTTAAAAAATGACATATTGGTGTGTCGTGTCGCATCACGTGTCGCGTATCCGTGTCGGTGCTACATAGGTTGGCAACGGGCCAAAGAGAGGCTGGTGTAATCACAGCGATCTAGGCGATTGTCGCCGGTTAGGCAATTGTCACGGGGGGTCGGGTGACCTAGGCGAATGCCATCTAGGTTACACAAGGCAGCCCGAGGTCGCTTGATTCGAATAACAGACAGCCCTCGCCAGTTGCGCGACCTCGACGAGCGTCTACCCTGTTTCGTGTGACCTAGTTGGCCCTCGTTACGGTCGAGTGACCTCCGCGAGGGTCGCGCTGGCAAAGGTTGCCTGGGTTTGCGCGACCCAGCTAGCCCTCATTGGAGTCGAGCAACCTCGACAAGGGGTTGCGCGAGCTACGCGACCTAGCTAACCCTTGTTGGGGTCGAGCAACCTTCGCGAGGGTCACGTCGATGAGGGCTACTTGGGTTTGCACGACCCAGCTGGCCCTTACGAGGGTCGAGTGACCTTTATGAGGGGTTGCGTGGGTCGTGCGACACTCATTAGGGCTCGCTCGACCTTAGGTGGCCTTCGCCAGTGGTCTCCAGGGCAAATGACCACCACTGGCAATAGATCAAGATCACCTGCCCTTGGTTATTAGGGCCAACTATTTTTTTTTAAAATTAAAATGCTTAGTTAGTATAATTTTTCTAAATATTATTTTACTCGAAAATATTTCACAATAGACTTTAAGACTACAATTTAATAAACATAATTTATATTTTAAAAATTTTCTTTAACTTAAATTTTTTTTTGTATTTTTTCAAAGACTTTTCAAAAAAATCCAACCAAAGGCACGTGCACAAGGGAGTCTAGCATTTGGGCGAAAGAGAGAAGAGAGGAGAGAACAGTGCGTGCAGCATTTGGACGAGAGAGAGGAGAGAGGAGAGCATGCAAGGAAGTGACGTTTGGATCCACTTTGGACATGTGTCACCATTTCAGGTTTTTTTTTTTTTTTTTTTTATTGCACTGGCAACACAAGAGCCACCTAATACTTTCTTCAACTTAGTGAATCTAGATGTGATGTGAAAGAGATGACAAGACCATCATCCGGAACGTGATTACATAAAGGATAGCATAATATCAGCATATAGAGGTGTTAGGAACTGAATCGAAAATGAAATTGAACTAAAAAAATTTATTTTTTTCGATTCGATTTTCGGTTCAATTTTTATTAAAAATTAATATTTTTTTATTGGTTTGATTTTTATCAGTTAACCGAATTGAACCGAACTACAAATCAATAAAATCAAACCATTAAAAATTCGGTTTTATTCTCTCCTGACTCCTGTTTCCTCTGGCTCTAAGTCCTCTCCTCTCGTGTCTCGTCTTGGTCGGCTTGGAGCGCAGAGGTCACTGGAGAAGTGACCTCAGCGAAACCACGGTGGCAACCGCCGATGCTGTCACCGAAATTCGAGTTGTAGCCTGAGAAGGAGTTGCAGCTGTCCATGGCGATGATGTTGGAGTCGGTGGAGCTCCCCGTTATGTTGTCGAACGCCCCGTCGCCGCCCCGCCCCCGCCCCCGCCCCCGCAGCCGCTGCCACCAACGTCGTTATTGGTCGTGGAGGAGTCTAGCAGGTCGTCGACCGTGAAGGGGTCGCCACTGCAGCCGGTGGCGGCCTTGCTGTCGAGGGAATGGTGCCTCTCGGGGGTGAATTGCGGGGAGCAGAAGCCGGGCTGGGAGAATTCCGGCGCCTCCGCTTTGATCTCCGGCGCTTCCATCTTGGAAATGGCCCAAGAAAGAGAGAGAGAGAGAGAGAGAGAGAGAGAGAGAGAGTGAGTGCTGTGTTGCGAGGAAAGGAAAGTGAATAAGAGATAACCAAGGAGAGAGAGAGAGAAGCAAGGAGGGTAGAGAGAGAAGTTGTGGCTTTGAGATGGTGGAGAGAGAGAGAGAGAGGAGAGAGGGAGGAGAGGGAGAGAGAGAGAGGGTTTATTTTGCGTTTGAAGGGGACAAGCGGACAGCTAAAATGGTGGAGTTTTGACGAGAGAAAAACGAAAGTTAAAAGGGCAAGAAAAAAAGTGCTGGAAATTCTAGAATTTCATTTTTCGATTTTTCTTCTTCTTCTTCAAAAAAAACCAAAAACTAAAAGCTGAAAGCTGAAAACCGAATCGAACCGAACCGTTGACACCTCTATAGCATCTACAAAAAAGCCTATCAAAATAACAAGTCATACCTCCATATTTTACCTCGCTAGTCCTGTGCCATCGGATACACTTGACCCAATGTGTGTTCCAAAAAGAGGAACTCTGCGAGTCCTGACATTCCAGAGGATGTATTTTCGCTACTAAGCTATCAAACAAGAACGAGAATAACGAAATTATAGTCCTATTCAAGCAACGACAACTGCTTCGGTCGGCAACGGCTTCAGGGGCGACCACCGAAGCAGTTGCCGCACTGCGGCATCACTGACTTCAGGGCCATCTGTGTTGGGTGCCGATGGCGGCCAAAGCTTCAGGTGGGACGGAGCACTGTGCTTCAAGAGAATCTGTTGCAACCTTGAAATTTCGGTTGGTTTTCCTAGTTTAGGGGCTCGGACAACGACAACAGAGGGCTTCTTCTCTTGATCATTCTTTCCTCTCTTATTTTCTATGGTGGGAACTTCATTAGGGAGGAGCTCTGCAATCGCCTTCCAATAGTTCTTGTCAGCCTCAGTGTGGAACTTCCCTAGGCTGGCCATAAACAACTGAACCACGAAGGACATAGCATCAGAAAAGGCCAATAACATTACCATGACAACATCCCCTACCAGACTGCCAAAGGTGACCGCATAAAAGCAATGGTCCTATGCAACTATCAGTGCTATGATTTTTCGTGTGATTTCACCCCGTACTGGATTAAACAATAGATAAGATGTCCTTGATGTATCATAACGAACATAACCTATGACATTAACCCAATTTAATTTCAGACTAGTTAAGTTCAACCACATTCAGTTTCTTCCCCATCCTATGCAACTTGTGTTATTTCACCTAGTCCCGATAGTATCAAGTCCTAGATGTATTGTAACGAGTACAACATTGACACCAGTCAGATTTCTGACTAGTTGAGGTCAAAGACATTCTGATTTTTTCCATCCTGCATGATATCAAGTGTCCCAAGAAAAAAACTGAGATCCTAATCACTTTCATATGATATGAACACACGCTAGTAATCTACTTTAATCTGGTTCTAGAATCTACTCCCCATAATCACCAGTGTATTTATAGCACTAATAACAATTCCCCAAACACACCATGCCCTTTACCCTTCTCCACCAACTACAATGCATTTTACCTCATCATATCGAATAATGTCCGGATGGCGTGCACTACCATAAAAAGTATGAGGCTAAAGTGCAGTTCAAACACATGATATACCATTGGCGTGCTCCTCCTATGCAAAAATACTATTTGATCGTAGTGGGCATTCGATACTTAGAATTGTTTCTAAAGGGTACTTTAACTTGATTGACTCCAATTTGCAAGCATGGGAGCTACTAACGCTTCTCATACCTTAGACATTAACAAAAGGCTGATGCATTGGAACTTAATTTTCAACTCTTGAGTCAGCATTATGCAGAATGATTGCAAAAGATCAATTTTAAATCAATTTGATTAACTGTTGCAAATTTAAAAATCAAATACCATGGCTTGAATATTCCACTAACAGTCGTCAGCACAACTTCCATGAATTAAATGATCACAATTTAATGCACTGGGCCAAATTGTTAAAAAAAATACATATAAAATTCAAGTATGGACAAAAGATAAACATCAAGAATTAAGTTTGCAATTGCAGATTGGAAGGGCTCGCCTTCTCATTTTCCCCGTTGGTTGTCTTGTTGTTCTAACGTGTTATCATCATTTTCCTGTAGAACTCAATTTTATACTCATCTGCTTCACCAATTATTTGGTTTTTTTTTTTTTTTTTGGGTCGAAACACCAATTATTTGGTTCAATAGCTCTTTCTCCATCTTCTCTTTCTCTTCCAATCGAACTGCATTTTTCCTTTGCATTGCAACAAATTTTTATTATAATATATCACGTAGAGAAGGGAAAAAAAAGAAGAAGAGGAAGTACATAGTGCCCCACAAAAGCAGGAATTTTGCTTTGATCAAGGTTAACAGTCACCAGCACTGAAGGGATTTACAAGTGAAGCAAGACCTTATATCATTTCTTTAGTAAAGTCTATGTACAGAATTGAACCATAGGTAGTTAAATTTGTACCTAATCATTGGGTAATATTGTATTGGAAGTCCTGGATTTCTGATATCCACTATCATCCTTTACAAACTTTGAAGCTATGCAATAATCATACTTTCAAAGCTATTAAAGCAATCCACTCGTTATTTCATGGTGGTTTGGTCCTTCGATCAATAGCAGTCATTGGCTTTGATTTCAATGTTCCCCCTCCCATCAATCCCCATCCCTCTCCTCTTGAGGGCTTCTACAATCGCCCAAGTTCACTAATATTAGATCAAGCAAGAATTAATTTCATTCACCACGGCATTTTTATGTTATTGTGTGCTAAGGCTTTTTCTATAGGAGCTACAACGAAATGCACGTGATCTCACCCCCCCTCCCCAACCACCACCAAATATATATTGGGGTAAGCAAAATTACTCTTGAAAATCTAGATAAGATTGCATGGACCAAGTTGCGAAGGTCACGAAACTTCATAAGCAGATGGGAATTTGAGATTCTGTGAACCCCGGGACAATCAGACAAAGTTAACAGGATTTTCGAGAAGTGAGAGAATTCTAAGGCTGCTGTTAGTCATTAGGTGGGTATCGGTGTTGAGGTTTTCTCTCATCCCAATTGTTCCAGATCCCTTCCAATCCCCAACTTGCGAATTCAATCCCTGAAGCATTGCAAAGATCATAATTTTTCGCACAGAATTAGCACCTCGACGAGGTCATCTGAAGTGATCCTACATGAGAACAGTACTAAGATGCACTAAGAGCCAAAAAAATTCCCTCTACTCACTCAATTCACTCAAAAGCTGCTTTCTCTTTCTAGAAGACTATTTTCCCTGACTTTACTCAGCGATTAGAGCATCGCTTTCATAGCGCGAGAATCGTCAGTATTGCCCTTTAACCTAATCATCACACTACACTTCTCATCAGAGCACGAAGCTCTTCAAACCACCACACTGATGTGACCACAAGATATCTCTCCCCAGACAGAATGATCCGCAGAACAAAAACTCAGACTCAAAATTCTGCAACATCGCGAGACTCACATCCCCAGACAGAATGATCTGCTGCGTGGTCGTCGTCATCCTCCTCCTCCTCCTCCTCAAGTGAATAGACCATTCGCTCAGACAACTCTCGACCGACCACTCTCACGTACCTCTGCACTTGGGCTTCCAGGTATTTCTGCTCAAGAAGACCAGGGGGCCATTGCAGATCCTTCATAAAAGAAATAAACCAGTGAGTCATTTGGTGTATCAAGTGTGTAAACAGGCAACTCACAAGACAGATCTCTGTTCAAGACACCAAGTAGATCATGTAATTATGTAAGTTCCATCAGTTAATTATTAAAAAAAAAAAAAAAAAACACTAAGTCCTATTCTGCAAGGGTTAAAATCAACTAAATGATTGGTGGCATGAATTAGAGAAAAACAGGGCACTAGCTGAAGAACTGTCCAGACAATAACCCATTGGCTTCTCTTCTCTATATTAACCAAAATGCCAGTGGAAACTCAAAATGACATTCAACAGTGAAACATCCAATAACAGACGCAAAAGGATCTTCTCAACCAATAAGAAAGGAGATTTAGGGTGCATTTGTTTCACGGAAAACTTAATGATAAAGGAAAATGTTTTCCGGAAAAACATTTTCCAAGAATACGGTTTGTTTTCCTTTGATTGGTAATGTATAATTGAAAATGTTTTCTGCCATTTGGATCCCATTAAAAAATAATTTCACACTTCATCACAGGAAAAAAATTCAATTTTTTTTATCGGCTAGCTTACAAGGGGTGAGCTCCAGCTGTCGCCAGAGGCGGCGAGCTCGCCAATTGGCTGCTAGAGGTTGCGAGCTCACCCAATCTGGCGAGGCTTGAGCCTCATCGCTAGAGGCCACGAGCTCACCTGATTTAGCGAGGCTTGAGGCTCATTGGCCTCGGGCAAGCTTAAGCCTTGTTGTCGAAGGCCATGAGATTGCTTGATTTGGTGAGACCAGAGCTCACTAGCCATCCTTGTGGCTGGTGACGGGTGAAGAAGAAGCAAAAAGAAAAAGGAAAATAAGCAAATTCGAATTTTTTTTTTTAATTTTTAAAATGTTTTCCAAATTTTAATTTTTAAAAAATAAAAAATTCAAATTCAATTTTTTTAAATATATTTTTATAAGAATAATTGTTTGTAAACCAAGCATCAAATCTAAGCTTTGGTAGATTCGGAAAATGTTTTCCGCTCCTTTCAAAGGGGAAATCATTTTCCTAAATTTAAGCTTTGTTAAGAAAATGTTTTCCGTTGACTAGGAAAACGTTTTCCGATGACTCATTTTCCCGAGCGACCCAAACACCAGAAAATGAGGAAAACGTTTTCCCTGAAAATGTATTCCGCGAAACAAACGCACCCTTAGAGTTGCCAATGAACTTTTCATACCTTGTATCTCAGGCGAGACCCCCGTAATCCTATTAGAGCTTTTCCAATATCCCTATCCTCCGTTTCAGAAACTGGAGGCAGCACTGGCTCTTCATCTTGGTCTTTATAATCTGACAGGACATCATACTTTCTTTCATCAAGCCGAGGCTTTGCAACGTTGAAGGGAACCCACCTGAGATATGCATTAACTAGCTTGCACATTAACTTTGACAATATGCAGAGGTACTTATTGCAAGTGTAAAAGAATAACAGAACTCACATAATGACTATTAAGTGTGAAGTAGTTGAACTACGAGGGATGATGAATTTAAAAGTTCACTTCCTCGCAATTCGTAAGACACTGAAGAAATGAAGTCTCATCCAAAGAAGAAGGAGAGTGCGAAAGGGACGTACTGGTAACGGAGGGGACATAGAAGCTCAGATGGCCAATACGCTGCTTTATATCTCATCTTGCTGCATGAATGAATGTAATAGCCAAGGTAATAATACTGAAGACTGGGGCAGTGAACTTGATTCTCCTTCACCCAAGATATTTCTTGCAAAGCCGAATATTTTCCCAATGATAAAAAGGCAAAGTCAGGGTCCCAAAATAAATATTTACTCGACAAGCATTTAGGAAGGATATCCACCACACCAACCGCAACTAATCGCCCATCAATAACGTATGACTGATGGAAAGACCCAAAACCGCAGGGAGGAACTGAACCATCACCAGTCGAGGGAACAAATACCAATGGTGTGTCAACCAAAAAACTCCTGTACGCACTCTCTGTGATATGGTCCGGATTGTCCTTGTGCACTTTCACCTGATATCGCCTATACAACTCAAATTCTTCAGGCTCAAAAGTGGATCTTTTCAGAAGAATCTCAAGCTTCCGCCTTTTTCCTGAACAACAGTTACAGCATCTCACCATACATCTTCTCTTGTTTCCATTTCTCGTTGAAGATTCTTTAGAGAGAGATTTTTCTTGGCCAGTCTTATCCGCTGAAGCATGCTCTGCAATAGAATAAAAGTTCAGATGTCCGTTACATGCTTGGACCAAGAAGCCAAATGTTTCACCCGTTTGAGACAATGACTGCGCCAACTTTTCTCCAATACTTCGAGGTGTCAACTCAGAAGGCAGTTGGTCTTCTGCTGAGATTCCAGAGAATTCTGACCCTTTTTCATCCTTTTTTTCTGACCGTGCACGCCTTAAAGTGGCAGCCAATTGGAAAGCAATGTTACTGGTATACGAGAGATTTTCCAATCCTTTGACTAGCTTCTTCTTCTTGGTTGGGGAGACTCCTTTGACAGAAGCTTTAGGTAATTGAAGATTGGCAGAAAACGTCTCACTTTCAATGCACGCCTGCACAGCCTTATCAATTGCATCAGAAAAGTAATGCACAAATTGTTCGGGCTCATTCTTATCCTCCTCCACGTTCACAGAAGTTTCAACCGTTGCCAAGCTTGACCTTCTATGACATTCACATTCACATGCCACTTTAGAAGTATTTAAATCCTTCAGGAGTTCATGCTTGGCTCTGGTGTCCAGTGTCCCATCCAAAAACCTATAAACTAATCACCATGGTGAGAATTTCTTGTACATTATATCCAGAGTATGCAGCTTTGCTAAATCCTCACCTCAAAGGTATAATTTGGTTGAAATGCACAAGTAGCATATCAAATTTAGCAACCAGTGCACTTGTCAAGTTTAGCTTCATGGTGTAAAAAGACCGAGAAATTTCTCAAGGAGCCAAAAAGCAAAGCTCTTTCACTTTGAGAAATCTCCTACATTGGAAATCTTAGTGACATCAAACTGAAATTCCACTCATGGAGTTGTCCATTGAAATACCATACGAATGCCTACTAGCCTCAGAGCGGGCAAATAGTATTTTTGATGACCACTGCTCTAATCAATTAATGAAGAATGGACTACATACTTGAATGCTGTCTTGAAAACAGGGTGGTGGTTGATTTTGCAAAATGCAACGACAGAATGATGAAAAAATCACATGCAAAGATGCAACGATCAAATGAATAGAATCCATAGTGTAGAGAGGTTATTAAAGTAATACCTTTCCATCCGTTTGTGTGCTCGATTTTGCTCCTTGGAAGGAGAAAAGTCCGCTGCTTTCAAGCGGATAGTATAAGAAGGGCAACATGTAGTACTCATATCTGGCTTGTAAAGGACAGTGCCAGATCTTCTCCATCCTCGATCAAGGAGATCTACAGGATGAGTATCAAAGTATGAATTGCCACTCAAAAGATAAATGCACAATCATCGAATGTACTATAACATCTATCCGAGCCATCATTGCCACAGTAAGAAAACTATCAGGATAGAAGCGACTCAAGTCGGAACTTCAGCATTGACCGTAGCTCTGACGTGGTTTCTCTGAGCTCGTGCAGTTAAATACGCACATACAGAAGCATACGCGCATGTCTTAACAGTTGATAGAATGAGTACGCATAATTTCCCTCATACGGATCAAACATTCGAAATTTCTCTAGTTCTTTCGATCACACATGTGCACATATTGAAACTACATCAGCCGAGAGTCGATTAGTAACAGCGCATCGACAGTCCAGAGTTGCCCAGACTATCAATATGGGAAATTGAGCACCAACCTTGATAGTCATCCACGGTCAGGCTTCGTGTGGTCAAGCCTGCGATCCAAGTCGAAGAGACATTAAAAAACAAACAATCCGAAACGGGAAAAAATTCGTCACCGCAAGCCGACGCACGCAACGAAGCATCAGATTGGAACTAAAGACTAAACGCGAATCAGCAACTCCAGCGACCGTGAACGTCACAAAAGACGACAAAAGCCGGCAAAAAGCAAACCCGAAGCACGGCATCTCGAGTCCCGAGCCACCGGAGCCCGGGCAAAAACCGCACTCAACGACACGGGAGGGAGGCAAACAACGAGAAACAAAAGAGAAACCGTGCGGACCGTGAGAAACGCTGGAGGACCCATTTGGCGATCCGCAGTACCCGCAGGAGCTCCTCTGCGGGCCGCAGTCCACGACCACCGACTCCCCCCTTCCGCCGCCACCGCCGCCGGTAGCCTCGCTGCGACGGTTGGCCGCCATCTCCGATCGAAGCTCCTTCCCTTCCCTTCAGCTGTTCATCACCAAAGCAGAGGCAGAGAGAGGGAGAGGAAATCGCCGGCGTCTCCGATTTATTTATACGAGCTTCGAATGGGTCGAGTGGAGATGACGAGGGTCGACCGGGACGGGGTGCAGTCCGTTTCCGGAATTTGGATTATATAATCCGTGGGCTCTTCCTTCAAGCTCTTCTTGACTCCGCGAGGTGGTTTAACCCCTTTTTTCTCCGGTTTTCCTCCCCCAGGATCTTTCCTCGGAAAAGAGACGAAAGAAAAGTATCATCTCCATTTTTATTTTTATTTTTTGCTTTTCTGGTGGCGTACTCTTGAGAATATTTCCCGAATGAGGCCACAATTTTCGCCTTTTTTTACCGGAAGGGCCCATCCAAAGGGAGCGGCAATTTGCGTTTCTTCACCCCGGGAGTCTCTCCCCTAATATTTTCGATCCAAATCAAAACTCCAAATTAATATATTTATAACAAATTAATTTAAATTTAATTTTTTAACTACTAAATTTCGACCAAAAAAAAACTACTAAACATTCCAAATTGATAAATTCGTAATAAATTTATTCTTGGTTAATTTTCATTAAATTTTTTTAATCAATTAATAGGCGTACTAGTTTGGGGGCTTACTTTTTATTTATCATAATATAATGTTTTAGGATTTGTCATGATATTAATATAATTTGATAAAAACTAACGCAGAGTAAGATAGTCACAAAAATACTATTTTGAAAATTTTTTGTAATAAAAAAAATTAATTTATAATAAATTTATCATAAATATATTAATTTACGATTTTTCATCTTATTAATCCGTTGCTAAAATAGCTCATTACGACATAAAGACCATTTTCCATTGAGAAAGTATTAGTTGGTGTTGGGTCCTAATAATCCATAGTTTTTTTTTTCTTTTTTTTGGTAAATCTGATAATCCATAGTTCATACAAGGGAAAGGGAAAGAATAATAACGAAGGATACAATGTAGGAAATTGAAAAGTAGAGGAGGACCAAAATCGAAAGGTGTATTTGCACGTATTTTCTATCATATCCACACTCTCCACCAATCAAAGCGCACCTTGCTCTGACTGCCACATTCGTAGTCTGATCTCTATCCCCAAAATATAGTAAAAGCCCTATACCCACTAACCAACATAAAGGGCCTGCATGTTTTTATTCTTTGTTTCTGTTTTTGAACACTTTTTTTGTTTTTTTGTTCATGGGAACAAAAAAGGAACAGAAACGCGTTTGGTTGCGTTTCTGTTCCTTTTTTGTTTCTTTGTTCCTGGAACAAAATGAAACAAAAAAAAAAAAAAAAAAAAAACTTACTTGTTTAAACAATTTTGAAGAAACACTTCTTCTTCTCTCTCTTCTCTTTTTCTTCTTCTTTTCTCGGCCTCGCCCGCCCATGGCGAGGCTCGGCCTCCGCCGGATCCGGGCGAGCTCGCCTTGGCCGGGCGAGCTCGGGCTCGCCCAGATCCGACGAGGCCGAGCCTCGCCATGGCCGGGCGAGCGGGAAGCCGCCAGATCCGGCGAGGCCGAGCCTCGCCGGGGCCGGCGACGCTCGGCCTCGTCGGATCTAGGCGAGCCGAGCTCGCCCAGCCAAGGCGAGGCCTCGCCGGGGCCGGCGAGCCTCGTCGTGGCTGGGCAAGGCTACCGGCCCCGTCGGCCGGCCGCAAAGAAAAAAAGAAAGAAAGGAAAAATAAAATAAAAATATTAAAAAATTAAAAGAAACAAAAAAAGAATAAAACTTACCAAACGTGTTTTATTCATTTTTTATTCCCTAACAAACATTACCAAACGCGTTCTTTTTTCAAAAACTGTTCCCTAACAAACACTTTTTTTTATTTCTATTCCCTAGAACAAAAAAAGAATAGAAACGTTACCATGAAGCCCCAAAGTTTTGAGGAAGATGTCGTGGCAGCCTGGCAGGGATTGCCGTCCTTTTTTCAGATGATGATGACGACGGTGATGGCAAGGTACTCCACTCAACACCAGCCCAAAAAAAAAAAAAAAAAAGAACAACTAGTAGTTAAATAGTCGATCCTGACCCTTTTCATATTAAAGGGGAAAATGATGCACGGGGGGGCTAGAAGCCCGGGACAGAACAGACAGCCTTCACTCGAGAAAATATTTGGTGCCTGTCATGTAACTAGCATAACAAAAAAAGAAGAGATCTAAAAAGGTGACACACGATTAAAGTAGGCCCAAACGTCAGATTCCCATGCACGCTCTCCTCCCTCCTCTCTCCTATCTCCTCTCTTGCCCAAATGGCATACTCCTCTACACTCTCTCTCTCTCTCTCTCTTCCCTCCCTTGCACGATCTCTCTCTAGCCCGACTCTCCCTCTCTTCGCCACCCTCTCTCTATCCTACTGAGCCCTCGTTTGACCGACAAACTTTGCCCCAACAGAGGCAAAGCCACGGTTTTTCGTCCAACGAGGGTTCGATTGTGACTTGAAGGGGGAAAGAGAGAACGGCCGATGGGGGGCAGCAAGCTATCATTAGACCAGCGCTGTGGCTCATCGGTTGGACAAGGGCACGATGGCTCGTTCGACGAACCACCACACAGCCCGACCTTGAGGTTGTCTACACCGTCATGAAGTTCGTCGATCGAGCGTAGTGGCTCGTTCGGCGAACCACTGTGCGGCTCCGCCTCCGCTTAGAAAGGTTGCCTCCATTGGCGCTAACCAACCCCAACGGAGAAGAAGATGAACAATCGCAAATAAGGGCAAAATTGAAAAACCAAAAAATCAGTGAGGATATTGAGCGTTTGATAAAATTTTCAAAACTCACATTGAAAAAAAGTTTGCATTTGAAAGTCTAAAAGCTCAAGGAGGTCGTAGGCTATCTTGGGCTTTCAGCCTTCTCGGTATGCAAGAAGGTTGAGGGAGGTAAAAAAATTTCTTCTGAAACTATCCTCACTGACTTTTTGGTTTTTCGATTTTGCCCTTATTTTTGCTGACTGTTCTTCTTCATTGGGGCTGGCCAGCATGGCTGCTATGGCTATGAGTGGTTGGCAACGGGCCAAAGAGAGTATGGCGCAATCGCGGCGACCTAGGCGACTATCACGAGGGGATCATGTGACCTAGGCGAGTGCCATATGGGTTGCACAAGGCAGGCTGAGGTCACTTGATCCAAACAGCAGATGGCCCTCGACAGTCACACAACCTCGACAAGAGTTTGCCTTGTTTTGTGAAACATAGTTGGCCCTCGTTATGGTTGAGCGACCTCCACAAAGGTTGTGCCGGCGAAGGTTGCTTGGGTTTGCGTGACCCAGCTGGCCCTCGTTGGGGGTCAAGTGACCTAGGTAAGGGGTTACACGGGCTACTCGACCTAGCAAACCCTCGTTGGGGTTGAGCAACCTTCACAAGGGTCACGTCGGCAAGGGCTACTTGGGTTTGCACGACCAAACTGGCCCTTACTCAAGTCGAGTGACCTTTGTGAGGGTTGCATAAGTCGCGTGACACTCACCAGGGCTCGCCTGACCCTAGGCGGCCTTTGTCAGTGGTCTCCAAGTGGCCACCTACCCTTGGTTTGTTAGGGTCAATTATTATTATTTTTTCTTTAATAACTGAAATGCTTTGTCAATATAATTTTTCTAAATATTATTTTACTTAAAAGTACTTCACAATGGACTCTTAGATTAAGATTTATTAAAAATAATTTGCATATTAAAAAACTCATTTAACTTAAAAGTTCTTTGTATTTTTCTAAAGGTTTTTTCCAAAAATCCAATCAAATGCACTCAGAGAGAGCACGCAGGGGAGTCTGGCATTTGGGCGAAAGAGAGGAGAGAGGAGAGAACAGCGCAGAAGAGAGTGGAGTGAACAGTGCGTGCAGCATTTGGATGAGAGAGAGGAGAGAGAAGAGAGCATGCAAAGAAGTGACGTTTGGACCCACTTTGGACATGTGTCGCCATTTTGGCTTATTTCTTTTTATTGTGCTGACTACACGAGGCATCTAATATTTTCTTCCTTCAACTTAATGAATCTAGATGTGATGCGAAGAGATGACAAGACCATCACCTCGAACGTCGATTACATAACGGATAGCATGGCATCAACTTCTACGAAAAGCCTATCGGAATAACAAGTCATACCTCGATGTATTACCTCGCTAGTCCTGTGCCGTCGGATACACTTGACCCAATGTGTGTTCCAAAAAGAGGAGCTCCACGAGTCATGACATTCCAGAGGATGTATTTTTGCTACTAAGCTATCAACCAAGAACGAGAATAACGAAATTATAGTCCTATTGAAGCAGCGGCAACACCTTCAGGGGCCACCACCGAAGCAGTTGCCGCCTCCTCTGAAGCATCAGCCACTGCGGCACCACTGACTTCAGGGCCATCTGTGTTGGGTGCCGATGCCGGCCAAAGCTTCAGGTGGGATAGAGCGCTGTGCTTCCAGAGAATCTGTTGCATCCTTGAAATTTCGGTTGGTTTTCCTAGTATAGGGGCTCGGACAAGGACAACTGAGGGCTTCTTCTCTTGATCCTTCTTTCCTCTCTTATTTTCTATGGTGGGAACTTCATTAGGGAGGAGCTCTGCAATCGCCTTCCAAAAGTTCTTGTCAGCCTCAGTGTGGAACTTCCCGAGGCTGGCCAAAAACCACTGAACCACGAAGGACATAGCATCAGAAAAGGCCAATAACATTACCATAACAACATCCCCTACCAGACTACCAAAGGTGACCGCATAAAAGCAATGGTCCTATGCAACCATTAGTGCCATGATTTTTTGTGTTATTTCACCATGTACTGGACTAAACAATAGATAAGATTATCCTTGATATATCATAACGAGTATAACCTATGACTTTAACCAAATTCAATTTTAGACTAGTTAAGTTCAACCACATTTAGCTTTTTCCCCATCCTATGCAACTTGTATTATTTCACCCAGTCACGATAGATCAAGTCCTAGATGTATTGCAACGAGTATAACATTGACACTAGTTAGATTTCCGACTAATTGAGGTCAAAGACATTCTGATTTTCCCCATCCTGCGTGATAGCAAGTGTCATAGGAAGTAACTGAGATTCTAATCACTTTCATACGATATTAACACACGTTAGTGTCACAGTCCATGAATTCTCCCGTACTCGTGACACTTGTGAGTGGTGCTTGGAGTTATCGAGTGAAGAGTGAGGAGGCAGAAGGAACGAACACAACTGATCCGTGAGAGTGGCGTCAGGACGGTTGGTGCTAAAAGTTCTAGGATAGAAGAATTATATTACTTAGAAGCTCTGAAGGCGGGGTAGGCCTCCCGTGTACAAACTGGTCAAGAGCTGATGCCGCTCTCTTGACGAAGCCATGGCAGGCTAAAACCAGTTGTTGAACTTAAAGAGATCTGCTGTCTCTCTCGATGGACTAGACGCCCGAGCGAAGCTGGGCCTGGTAGGATCTCGTACGAAGAAGCATTCATCGTATTGTTCGTTGAACAACTATAGAACAAAGGCTGGCCTGGCGAATTCCGCTTGCCAGGCACCGCACGGGTTGTTCCGAGGCCAAGG
Source organism: Eucalyptus guilfoylei (assembly GCA_016097605.1). Taxonomy (NCBI): domain Eukaryota; kingdom Viridiplantae; phylum Streptophyta; class Magnoliopsida; order Myrtales; family Myrtaceae; genus Eucalyptus; species Eucalyptus guilfoylei. The sequence goes on from CM027869.1 coordinate 2,041,707, forward strand.
AATCTCTCGGCCCGTGACAAGTGGTATCAGAGCAGGAATCCCTCCAGTAAGTGAATGAGTCGGAGAATTGAACTTCTCGCTCCAGTGCATCGAACTAATAAGTGCCCGGTCCGGTCCTAGTGGGCGGAAAGTGAATGGCCGGGGCAAAAGATGCTCAAACGAAGTTGGGCTCTCTGCTCCTAGGATGGCAATGATACTAGGATGAGTCGGTTCCTCGCCGAGTCGATAGGGAGTTCGAGAAGAACTGAACACTTACTGAATAGAGATAACGTTCCTTGATCAATCGGTGAATTTGAAGAAAAGGTCTACTGTCACGTTTTCAACAAGGAAATAACCTCCATTTGGTTTGCTGGGGTCAAAGAAGCTGAGTAGGCAAAGAAATGGTGCTACCAAAAGATGCGGTTTGCGAAAGATGCCACACTTACCAAAGAAAGCGCAAGTGACCGTGAATGGCCGAGCAGCTGAGATCAAAAGAAGCTACTAATGGAGCAAAACCTATTTTGTTGGGCGAGCGTGACCATTCGATGTGAAATCCCAAAAGTGGCACAACAATGGTTAAGGGCGGAACAGATCGCAAAGAGGGCGTTGCGAATTAAGTAGGGGAGAATGTCACGGTCCGTGAATTCTCCCGTACTCGTGACACTTGTGAGTGGTGCTTGGGGTTATCGAGTGAAAAGTGAGGAGGCAGAATGGACGAACACAACTAGTCCGTGGGAGTGGCATTAGGATAGTTGGTGCTAGGAGTTCTAGGATAGAAGGATTATATTACTTAGAAGCTCTGAAATGCGAGTAGGCCTCCCGTGCACAAACTGGTCGGGAGCTGATATCGCTCTCCTGACGAGGTCATGGCAGGCCGAAATCAGTTATTGAACCTAAAGAGATCTATTGTCTCTCTCGATGGACTAGACGCCCGAGCGAAGCTGGGCGTGGTAGGATCTCGTACGAAGAAGTATTCACCGTATTGTTCGTAGAACAACTATAGAACAAAAACTGGCTTGGCGAATTCCGCTCACCAGGCGCCGCATGGGTCATTCCGAGGCCAAGGAATCTCTCGGCCCGTGACACTAGTAATCTACTTTAATTTGGTCCTAGAATATATTCCCCATAATCGCTAGTGTATTTATAGCACTGATAACCATTTCTCGAACACATAGTGCCCTTCACCCTTCTCCACCAACCACAATGCATTTTACCTCATCATATTGAATAATGTCTAGATGGTGTACACTACTATAAAGGACGTGCATAACAAAATTTTTGGAATAGAAATCAATTTATGGCGTGCATGACAAAATTTCTGGAATAAAAATCAATTTCTATTCCATGGACGAGTTTCTGAGCAAAGAAACACGTTTGATAACGATTCAAAAAATTTCTATTTCTGAAATGAAAATTCGTTTGATAATAAAATAAAATTTCTTTTTCTAGGGGCGGCAACGACCGGCATCCGGTGACCAGAGTTCAACGTCTGTTGACTGCGTTCGGCGTCCGGTGACCAAGGGCGAGCAGCTGAAGTCCGAAGTCCGTTGTCCAGCGTCCGGCACTAGAGTCCGATGTTCGGAGTCTGGTGCCGGAGTCCGATGGCCGGCGGCAAGAGGTCGAAGTCCGGAGTCCAGTGACCAACAACCGGCATCCAACGTGGAGTTTGACATCTGACGTTCGGCGACTGAAGGCCGATGGCAGGTGGCTAGTGGCTGGAGTTCGGCGGCGAGCGGTGGACATCCGGTGGCCGGTGGCGAGCGGCAGATGGTCGACGGCGGACATCCAATGGTTGGTGGTGAGCCTCCGACATCCAACGATTGGTGATGAGCAGCCAACGACCCGTGGGCGTCCGGCATCTAGCGACCAACAGTTGGCCACGGGCGGTTGGAATTCGATGGTCGATGGTCAACGTTCAGTGGCCGGTGGTCTGCGGTTGGTGGCCGGCGGCTAGCAACCGGCGGCGAGCGTCCAGCATCCCACGGACGGCAAGCGGGCGACAAACAGTGACGAGAGTAAATGATGAGGAAAATTTTGATTTCTCACTTCTGTTCCAGAAATAAAAAAACTAAAAATTTTAACTTTTGATTTCTGCTCCAAATCAATTTCTAGAATAGAAATTTATTTCATAAATAAAAAAATGAAATTGCGTTACCAAACGAATTTTACATTCCAAACCTATTCCGGAAACAAAATAACAAAGAAATAGAGAAATAGAAATTTTGTCATGTATACCCAAAAAGTATGAGACTAAAGTGGAGCTTAAACACATGATATACCGTTGGCGTGCTCCTCCTTTGCAAAAATATTATTTGATCGTAGTGGGCATTCGATACTTAAAATTGTTTCTAAAGGGTACTTTTAACTTGATTGACTCCAATTGGCAAGCATGGGAGCTAGCTACTAACGCATGTCATACCTTAGACGTTAAGAGAAAGCTGATGCATTGGAACTTAATTTTCAACTCAAGTCAGCATTATGCAGTTCTTCACAATGATTACAAAAGATCAATTTTAAATCGATTTGACCTCAGTGGCCATCCTTCCAATATGGAAATGGGAGGTGGGGGATTTGAATCCCCATTTTCTCAGAGGGGTTGGGATGGGGACGATTTAATTTCAGGAGTGGGTTTCGACTCCCACACCCTGCAGGGAGGCAGGACAAAAAAGTCTGAAAGTGAGAATTAGAGTAGGAATAGAGTAGGACTGACCCAAAAAAAAAATTGATTTGATTAATTGTTGCAAATTTAAAACTCAAATATTCCACTAACAGTCGTCGGCACAACTTCCATGAATTAAATGAGTACAATTTAATGCACTCGTGCAATATAACGGAATCATATAAACCCACCCGGCAAAATTGTTACAGAAACACTCACCAAAAAAAAAAAAAAATTAAGTATGAACAAAAGATAAATATCATGAATTAAGTTTGCAATTGTAGATTGGAAGGGCTCGCCTTCACCTTTCTCTTGTTGGTTGTCTTGTTGTTCTCACATGTTATCGTCCTTTTTTCTGTAGAACTCAATTTTATACTCATCTGCTTCATCAATTATTTGGTTCAATAGCTCTTTCTCCATCTTCTCTCTCTCTTCCAATCGAACTGCATTGTGTCCTTGCATCGCTACAAATTTTTAATGACAACAGTCTTATAATATATGACGTCAAGGGAAAAAAATAAGTACATAGTGCCCGGCAAAAGCAGAAATTTTGCTTTGATCAAGGTTAACAGTCACCAGCACTGAAGGGATTTACAAGTAAAGCAAGACCTTATATCATTTCTTTAGTAAAGTCTATGTACAGAATTGAACCATAGGTAGTTAAATTCGTACCTAATCATTGGGTAATATTATATTGGAAGTCCTGGATTTCTGACATCCACTATCATCCTCTACAAACTTTGAAGCTATGCAATAATCATACTTTCAAAGCTATTAAAGCAATCCACTCGTTATTTCATGGTGGTTTGGTCCTTCGATCAATAAGCAGTCATTGGCTTTGATTTCAATGTTCCCCCTCCCCTCAATCCCTATCCCTCTCCTCTTGAGGGCTTCTACAATCGCCCAAGTTCGTTAATATTAGATGAAGCAATAATTAATTTCATTCACCACGGCATTTTTATGTTATTGTGTGCTAAGGCTTTTTCTATAGGAGCTACAACGAAATGCACGTGATCTCTCTCCCCCCCCCCTCCCCTCCCCAACCACCACATATATATATATTGGGGTAAGCAAAATCACTCTTGAAAATCTAGATAAGATCGCATGGACTCAGTTGTGAAGGTCATGAAAATTCATAAGCAGATGGGAATTTGAGATTCTGTGAACCCCGGGACAATCAGACAAAGTTAACAGGATTTTCGAGAAGTGAGAGAATTCTAAGGCTGCTGTTAGTCATTAGGTGGGTATCGGTGTTGAGGGTTTCTCTCATCCCAATTGTTCCAGATCCCTTCCAATCCCCAACTTGCGAATTCAATCCCTGAAGCATTGCAAAGATCATAATTTTTCGCACAGAATTAGCACCTCGACGAGGTCATCTTAAGTGATCCTACATGAGAACAGTACTAAGATGCACTAAGAGTCAAAAAAATTCCCTCTACTCACTCAATTCACTCAAAAGCGATTAGAACATCGCTTTCATAGCGTGAGAATCATCAGTATTGCCCTTTAACCTAATCATCACACTACACTTCTCATCAGAGCACGAAGCTCTTCAAACCACCACACTGAAGTGACCACAAGATATCTCTCCCCAGACAGAATGATCCGCAGAACAAAAACTCAGACTCAAAATTCTGCAACATCACGAGACTCACCTCCTCCACTATCTCAGAGCAAATCCTTCCTCAGGCTGCATCTCCATCAGGGGCGGCAAAACCGGACTGTCTGCCTCCTCCATTGAGAACTCCCGGCCACGGCGTAGACCGGAGGGGTGGCTGGCGCCTAGTCCGAGAAAAAACCATCCCCGGAAGTGAAGCTGCCGGCGTCGTCGTCGTCATCCTCCTCCTCCTCCTCCTCCTCAAGTGAATAGACCATTCGCTCAGACAACTCTCGACCAACCACTCTCACGTACCTCTGCACTTGGGCTTCCAGGTCTTTCCGTTCAAGAAGACCAAGGGGCCATTGCAGATCCTTCATAAAAGAAATAAACCAGTGAGTCATTTGGTGTATCAAGTGTGTAAACAGGCAACTCACAAGACGGATCTCTGTTCAAGACACCAAGTAGATTATGTAATTATGTAAGTTCCATCAGTTAATTATTTTAAAAAAAACACACTAAGTCTTACTCTGTAAGGGGTAAAATCAACTAAATAATTGGTGGCATGAATTAGAGAAAAGCAGGGCACTAGCTGAAGAACTGTCCAGACAATAACCCATTGGCTTCTCCTCTCTATATTAACCAAAAAGCCAGTGGAAACTCAAAATGACATTCCACAGTGAAACGTCAAATAACAGACGCAAAAGGAGCTTCCCAACCAATAAGAAAGGAGATTTATAGTTGCCGATGAACTTTTCATACCTTGTATCTCAGGCGAGACCTCCGTAATCCTATCAGAGTATTTCCAATTTCCCTATCCTCCATTTCAGAGAGTTCTATGTTAGAGATTTCACTTTCTGATTCAACATCAGAAACTGGAGGCAGCAATGGCTTCTCATCTTCGTCTTTATAATCTGACAGGACAACATACTTACTTCTATCTAGCAGAGGCTTTGCAACGTTGAAGGGAACCCACCTGACATATGCATTAACTAGATTGCACATTAACTTTGACAATATGCACAGGTACTTATTGCACATGTAAAAGAATAACAGAGCTCACATAATGACTATTATGTGTGAAGTAGTTGAACTAGGAGGGATGATGAATTGAAAAGTTCACTTCCTCGCAATTTGGAAGACCCTCGAGGAATAAAGTTTCATCCAAAGAAGAAGGAGAGTGCAAGAGGGACGTACTGGTAACGAAGGGGACATAGAAGCTCAGATGGCCAATACGCTGTTTTATATCTCATCTTGCTGCATGAATGAGTGTAATAGCCAAGGTAATAATACTGAAGACTGGGGCAGTGAACTTGATTCGCCTTCACCCAAGATATTTCTTGCAAAGCCGAATACTTTCCCAATGATAAAAAGGCAAAGTCAGGGTCCCAAAATAAATATTTACTCGACAAGCATTTAGGAAGGATATCCACCACACCAACTGCAACTAGTCGGCCATCAATAACATATGACTGATGGAATGACCCAAAACCGCAGGGAGGAACTGACCCATCATCGGTCGAGGGAACAAAAACTAATGGAGTGTCAACCAAAAATCTCCTGTACGCACTCTCTGTGACATGGGCTGGATTGTCCTTGTGCACTTTCAACTGATATCAGCTGAACAACTCAAATTCTTCACGCTCAAAAGTGGATCTTTTCAGAAGAATCTCAAGCTTCCACCTTCTTCCTGAACAACATTTACAGCACCTCACCATACATCTTCTCTTGTTTCCACTTCTCGTTGAAGATTCTTTAGAGAGAGATTTTTCTTGGCCAGTCTTGTCCGCTGGAGTGTGCTCTGCAGTAGAACAAAAGTTCAGATGTCCATCACATGCTTGGATCAAGAAGCCAGATGTTTCACCCATCTGAGACAATGACTGCGCCAACTTTTCTCCAATACTTCGAGGTGTCAACTCAGAAGGCAGCTGGCCTACTGCCGAGTTTCCAGAGAATTCTGACTGTCTTTCATCCTTTTTTTCTGACCGTGCATGCCTTAAAGTGGCAGCCAATTGGAAAGCAATGTTACTGGTATACAAGAGATTTTCCAATCCTTTGACTAGCTTCTTCTTCTTGGTTGGGGAGACTCCTTCGACAGAAGCTTTAGGTAATTGAAGATTGGCAGGAAACGTCTCACTTTCAATGCATGCATGCACAGCCTTATCAATTGCATCAGACAAGTAATGCATAAATTGTTCTGGCTCACTCTTATCCTCCTCCATGTCCACAGAGGGTTCAACTGTTGCCAAGCTTGACCTTCCATGACATTCACATTCACATGCCACTTTAGAAGTATTTAAATCCTCCAGAAGCTCACACTTGCCTTTGGTGTCCAGTGTACCATCCAAAAACCTAGAAACAAATCACCATGGTGAGAATTTCTTGTACATTATATCCAGAGTATGCAGCTTTGTTAAATTCTCACCTCAAAGGTACAATTTGGTTGAAATGCACAAGTAGCCTAACAATTTTAGGAACCATTGCACTTGTTAAGTTTAGCTTCGTGGAGTAGAAAGTTGGAGAAATTTCTCAAGGAGCAAAAAAGCAAAGCTCTTTCACTTTGAGAAATCTCCTAGGTTGGAAATCTTAGTGACATCAAACTAAAATTCCACTCATGGAGTTGTCCATTGAAATACCATTCCAATGCCTAATAGCCTCAGAGTGGGCAAATAGTATTTTTGATGATCACTGCTCTAATCAATTGACAAAGAATGGACTCCAAACTGGAATGCTGTCTTGAAAACAGGGTGGTGGTCAATTTTGCAAAATGCAACGACGACGGAATGATGAAAAAAATCATATGTGAAGATGCAACGATCCAATGAATAGAATCCATAATGTAGAGAGTTTATTAAAGTAATACCTTTCCATCCGTCTGCGTACTCGATTTTGCTCCTTGGAAGGAGAAAAGTCTGCTGCTTTTAAGCGGATTGTATAAGAAGGGCAACACGTAGCGCTCATATCTGGTTGGTAAAGGAAAGAGCCCGATCTTGTCCATCCTCGATCAAGGAGATCTACAGGATGATTATCAAACCATGAATTGCCACTCAAAAGAAAAACACACAATCATCGAATGTACTATAACATCTATCCGCAGAAACGACTCAAGTCGGAACTTCAGCATCGACTGTAGCTCCCACATGGTTTCTCTGAGGTCATGCAGTTAAATACGCACATATGAAAAAATAAGTCCATGTATTAACAGTTGATAGAATGAGTACGCATAAGTTTCCCTCAATACGGATCAAACATTTGAAATCTCTCTAGTTCTTTCAATCAGATATATGCACATAATGAAACTACATCAGTCGAGAGCCGATTAGTGACAGGGAATCAACAGGATAGAGCTGCCCAAACTCTCAAAATAGGGAATTGCACACCAACCTTGATAGTCATCCACAGTCAGGCTCCGCGCGGTCAAGCCTGCGATCCAAGTCGAAGAGACGTTAAAAAACAAACGACCCAAAACGGGAGAAATCGTCAGCGCAAGCCGACGCACGCAACGAAGCGGCGGATTGGAACTACTAAAGACTAAACGCAAATCAGCAATTCCATCAATCGTGAACGTCACAACGGACGACAAAGCCCGGAAAAGACAAACCCCGAAGCACGGCATCTCCAGTCCCGGCCGACCCCAAAATCCCCGGGCAAAAACCGTACTCAACGACACGGGATGGAGGAAACCACGAGAAACGAAGGAGAAACCGTACAGACCGTGAGAAATGGTGGACCCATTTGGCGATCTGCAGTACTCGCAGAAGCTCCCCGGCCGACCGTACTCCACGTCGTCCTCCACGACCACCGACTCCCCCCTTCCGCCGACGCCGCCGCCGCCGCTCGCCTCGTTGCGATGATTGGCCGCCATCTCCGATCGAAGCTCCTTCCCTTCAAGTGTTCATCACCAAATCGCCGGCGTCTCCGATTTCTACGAGCTTCGGATCAGCGGAGTGAAGACGATGACGGACGACCGACCAGGACGGACCAGCTTCGAATCGTGGGCTGTTTCTTCGAGCTCTTCATTTTTAATTTTTTTGCTTTTTGGTCACGTATTCTGAGAATATTTCCCGGAGGAGGCCACAATTTTCACCTCTTTTGCCGGAACGGCCCATCGAAAGGGGACGGCAATCCGGGGGGGTTTTTCACCCCCGGTACCCTCTTCCCCTTATATGTTTTGATCGGGGTAATTTACTAAAGTATTAATATCAGAAAAAATTTTAAATTAGTACATCTCAATCTGCAAGACATCTACGTACATTTAATTTATCCACTATCAAAAACTCTAAATTAACTTATGAAAAATTTACCTTCATTTAATTTCGGTTAAATTTAATCATCGAATTGTTGAGTTGAAGTATACGTGTAAAGAAACGGATATATCGGTTTCGGATTTTACCTTTTGTTTGTCACAGGTATATTGATTTATAATTTTTTATAATATTAATCTAATTTAACGGAAACTAACGAATAGCAAAATTGTCACAAATGTTCTATTTTGAGATTTTTGATGGTAAGAAAATTAATTTGAGTAAATTTTTCATAAATTTATCGGTTTTGAGATTTTTGATGATGTTAACCTCTTTCAGCTCAAACTTCAATTACGACATGAAGCCTCTATTTCTATTAAGAAAGTAGCGATGGTGTTGGGTCTGGATAATTCGTAGTTAATACCATGTAGGAAAATTGAAAAGTAAGGGGGACCAAAATCGAAAGATGTGTTTGCACTTATTTTCCATCACATCCACAGCCTCCACCAATTAAGGCGCACACGAGACGTATTTCGTTCATGTCCCTTGTCCTGATTGCCACATTCGAAGTCTCATCTCTATCCCCAAAATATAGTTAAAGCCCTATACCCACTAACCAACAAAAAGTTTGAGAAAGATGTCGTGGCAGCCTGGCGGAGACTTCAATCGCGGCCTTTGCTAGATGACGATGATGATGGAAAGGTACTCCACTCAACACCAGCAGCAGAGAAAAAAAAACAAAAGGACCAACTAGTAGAGTCAACCCTGGCCCTATTCATACCGACTTGGAAAATGATGCACAGGGGCTAGAAGACCAGGACAAAAGGAACGGCCTTCACCTCGAGAAAATATTGGGTACCTCTATACAGTAGAGGTTTGAAATGCTGTCGCGTGTTTAAAGTGGGCTCAAACATCAGATTCCCCTGCATGCTCTCTCCTCTCTCTTGCTCAAATGCCAAACTCCCTTACTCTCTCTCTCTTTCCCACCAAGCTCTCATCCGATTGATGAACTTTGCATCGACGGAGGTGGAGCCGCATGGTGGTTCATCGGACGAACTACCATGCCCTTGTCCGACTGATGAGTCATAGCGCTGATTCGACAACGGCTTGCTGCCCCCATCAAATGTCCTCTCTCTCTCTCGCACGACCGAACCCTCATCCAACGAACCACCGTGCGGCTCCGCCTCCACCAACGCAAAGTTCATCAATCAGATGAGGGCTCGATGGGATAGAGAGAGGGCAGTGAAGAGAGTGTTAAAGGATATAAACCAAAGCCGAAGCTAAATGCTGCTGATCAAGAGTTCAGTTCTGGTGAAAACAAGGAAAGTGAAGTGAGGAAGTTCAAGCTGAAGCCGAAGCTGAATGTTGATGTTCGAAAGATCAGTTCTGGTGAAAACAGGGGAAGTAAAGTAAGACAGTCTGCAGATTTGGGAAATGAAGTAACAAATGATATTACTGATGATTCAATCAAGACTGGAAGCAATGAGCTTAACTCTACTTTTGTGGATAAAGATAAGCTGAACGAAGATAACATGATTTACATCAACAACACGTGCTCGTTAAAGAATAGATATTCAGTTTTAAGTTAGAACTGAATCCTCTTCTGTTATTTTTGCTTCAGTTAGTTCGGTTAACAAGTTTGTTGTTTTCTCGTCGTAAGTTGAACGAGATAAATACTGAGTTGTACAGAAGGTTGGATGTGATGCTCTTTGTGAAACTCTCTCTCTAAAATTGATTGAATACAGAAGCTCAAGATTTCTTTTTCGCTTCTTCATTTTTCTGTTAAAGTCATCTCTGTCAGCTTCTTCTTCTTCTCTGTTTCTGTTCTCGTCTCCTTCACAGAGAGAGCTTGCAAGGGAGGGAGGGAGGGAGGGAGTGCAAGGGAGTCTGGCATTTGGGCGAGAGAGAGGAGAGAGGAGAGAAGAGAGCATGCAGCATCTGGACAGGAGAGGAGAGTGAAGAGAACGTGCGAGGGAGTGACGTTTGAACCCACTTTGAACGTGTGTCGCCATTTCAGGTTTATTCTTTTTTGTCGTGTTGACTACACGAGATACCCAATATTTTCTTCCTTCAACTAAGTGAATTTATATGTGATGTGAAGAGATGATGACCATCGCCTCGAAAGTCGATTACTTAAAGGATAGCATAGTACCAGCATCTAGGAAGACCCTATCAGAATAACAAGTTGTACCTCGATATTTTACCTCGCTAATCCTGGGCCATCAATTACACTTTACCCCACGTATGCTCCAAAAAGAGGTACTCCATGAGTCATGACATTCCAGAGGATGTATTTTCGCTATTAAGCTATCAAACAAGATCGAGAATGACCAAATCATAGTCCTATTCAAGCAGCGACAACAGCTTCAGGGGCCACCACCGAAGCAGTTGCCGCCTCCTCTGAAGCATCAGCCACTGCGGCACCACTGACTTCAGGGCCATCTGTGTTGGGTGCCGATGCCAGCCAAAGCTTCAGGTGGGACGGAGCGCTGTGCTTCAAGAGAATCTGTTGCAACCTTGAAATTTCGTTTAGTTTTCCTAGTTTAGGGGCTCGAATAATGACAACAGATGGCTTCTTCTCTTGATCCTTCTTTCCTCTCTTATTTTCTATGGTGGGAACTTCATTAGGGAGGAGCTCTACAATTGCCTGTCAATAGTTCTTGTTAGCCTCAGTGTGGAACTTCCCTAGGCTGGCCAAAAACAACTGAACCACGAAGGACATAGCATCAGAAAAGGCCAATAACATTACCGTGACAAAATCCCCTACCAGACTGCCAAAGGTGACCGCATAAAAGCAATGGTCCTATGCAACTATCATGCTATGATTTTTCGTGTTATTTCACCCTGTACTGGATTAAACAATAGATAAGATGTCCTTGATATATCATAACAAACATAACCTATGACATTAACCAAATTTAATTTCAGACTAGTTAAGTTCAACCACATTCAGTTTCTTCCCCATCCTATGCAACTTGTGTTATTTCACCCAGTCCCGATAGTATCAAGTCCTAGATGTATTGTAATGAGTACAACATTGACACTAGTCAGATTTCCGACTAGTTGAGGTCAAAGACATTCTGATTTTCCCCATGCTGCATGATAGCAAGTGTCCCAAGAAATAATTGAGATCCTAATCACTTTCATATTATATGAACACACGCTAGTAATCTACTTTAATTTGGTCCTAAAATCTACTCCCCTAATCGCCAGTGTATTTATAGCACTAATAACAATTCCCTGAACACATCGTGCCCTTCACCCTTCTCCACCGACTACAGTGCATTTTACCTCATCATATCCAATAATGTCCAGATGGTGGGCACTACCATAAAAAGTATGAGGCTAAGGTGCAGTTCAAACACATGATATGCCATTGGCGTGCTCCTCCTTTGCAAAAATACCATTTGATCGTAGTGGGCATTCAATACTTAGAATTGTTTCTAAAGGGTACTTTAACTTGATTGACTCCAATTTGCAAAGCATGGGAGCTACTAATGCATCTCATACCTTAGACATTAACAGAAAGCTGATGCACTAGAACTTAATTTTCAACTCTTGAGTCAGCATTATGCAGTTCTTCACGATGATTGCAAAAGATCAATTTTAAATCAATTTGATTAATTGTTGCAAATTTAAAAATCAAATACCATGGCTTGAATATTCCACTTACAATCGTCAGCACAACTTCCATGAATTAAATGATTACAATTTAGTGCACTGATGTGATAAAACGGAATCATATATTGTTAAAAAAATACATATAAAATTCAAGTATGAACAAAAAGATAAATATCATGAATTAGGTTTGCAATTGTAGATTGGAAGGGCTCGCCTTCTCATTTTCCCCGTTGGTTGTCTTGTTGTTCTCACATGTTATCGTCCTTTTCCTGTAGAACTCATACTCATCTGCTTCACCAATTATTTGGTTCAATAGCTCTTTCTCCATCTTCTCTCGCTTCCAATCGAACTGCATTTTTCCTTTGCATTGCAACAAATTTTTATTATAATATATTACGTAGAGAAGAAAAAAAAAAAGAAAAAAGAAAAGGAAGTACATAGTGCCCCACAAAAGCAGCAATTTTGCTTTGATCAAGGTTAACAATCACCAGCGCTGAAGGGATTTACAAGTATAGCAAGACCTTATATTATTTCTTTAGTAAAGTCTAAGCACAGAATTGAACAATGGGTAATTAAATTCCTACCTACTCATTGGGTAATATTATATTGGAACTCTTGGATTTCTAATATCCACTATCATCCTTTAAAAACTTTGAAGCTATGCGATAATCATACTTTCAAAGCTATTAAAGCAATCCAGTCGTTATTTCGTGGTGGTTTGTCCTTCAATCAATAAGCAGTCATTGGCTTTGATTTCAATGTTCCCCCGCCCCTCAATCCCCATCCCTCTCCTCTTGAGGGCTTCTACAATCGCCTAAGTTGGTTAACATTAGATCAAGCAAGAATTAATTCCATTCACTACGGCATTTTTAAGTTATTGTGTGCTAAGGCTTTTTCTATAGGAGCTACGACGGAATGCATGTGATCTCACGGAAAATATATATATATAGTTTTACACTGGGGTAAGAAAAATCACTCTTCAAAATCTAGATAAGATCGCATGGACTCAATTGTGAAGGTCATGAAAATTCATAAGCGGATGGGAATTTGAGGTTCTGTAAGCCCCGGGACAATCACACAAAGTTAACAGGATTTCTGAGGCTGCTGTTAGCCATTAGGTGGGTATGAGTGTTGAGGGTTTCTCTCGTCCCAATTGTTCCACTTCCCTTCCAATCCCCAACTTGCGAATTCAATCTCTGAAGCATTGCAAAGATCATAATTTTTCCCACAGAATTAGCACCACTACGAGGTCATCTGAAGTGATCCTACATGATAACAGTACTAAGATGCTCTAACAGCCAAAAAAAAATTCCCTCTATTCACTCAAAAGTGCGGCTTTCTCTTTCTAGAAATCTATTTTCCCTGACTTGACTCAGTGATAATAGCATCGCTTTCATAGCACGAGAATCATCGGTATTGCCCTTTAACCTAATCATCGCACTACACTTATGATCAGAGCACGAAGCTCTTCAAATCACCACACTGATATGACCACAAGATATCTCTCCCCAGACAGAATGATCCATAGAACAAAAGACTCAAAATTCTGCAACATCGCGAGACTCGCCTCCTTCACTCTCTCAAAGCAAATCGTTCCTCAGGCTGCATCTCCATCAGGGGCAGCAAAACCGGGCCGTCCGCCTCGTCCGTCGAGAACTCCCTGGCCGGCGTAGACCAGATGATCGGCCGGCACATGCTCCGAGAAAAAACCATCCCAGGAAGCGAAGCCACCGGCGTCGTCGTCCTCCTCCTCGGCGACCAAGTGAATAGACCATTCGCTCAGACAAATCTCGACCAACCACTCTCACGTACCTCTGCACTTGGGCTTCCAGGTCTTTCCGCTCAACAAGACCAAAGGCCCATCGCAGATCCTTCATAGAAGAAATAGACCAGTGAGCCAATGTGTATCAAGTGTACATACAGGCAACTCACAAGACGGATCTCTGTTCAAGACACCAAGTAGATTATGCAATTATGCGAGTTCCATTAGTTGAAAAAAAAACACTAATTATTATTCTGTGAGGGGTAAAATCAACTAAATAATTGGTGGCATGAATTAGAGAAAAGCAGGGCACTAGCTGAAGAACCGTCTAGACAATAACCCATTGGCTTCTCTTCTCTATATTAACCAAAAAGCCAGTGGAAACTCAAAATGACATTCAACAGTGAAACATCAAATAACAGACGGAAAAGGAGCTTCCCAACCAATAAGAAAGGAGATTTAGAGTTGCCAATGAACTTTTCATACCTTGTATCTCAGGCGAGACCCCCGTAATCCTATTAGAGCTTTTCCAATATCCCTATCCTCCGTTTCAGAAACTGGAGGCAGCACTGGCTCTTCATCTTGGTCTTTATAATCTGACAGGACATCATACTTTCTTTTATCAAGCCGAGGCTTTGCAACGTTGAAGGGAACCCACCTGAGATATGCATTAACTAGCTTGCACATTAACTTTGACAATATGCAGAGGTACTTATTGCAAGTGTAAAAGAATAACAGAACTCACATAATGACTATTAAGTGTGAAGTAGTTGAACTACGAGGGATGATGAATTTAAAAGTTCACTTCCTCGCAATTCGTAAGACACTGAAGAAATGAAGTCTCATCCAAAGAAGAAGGAGAGTGCGAGAGGGACGTACTGGTATCGGAGGGGACATAGAAGCTCAGATGGCCAATACGCTGCTTTATATCTCATCTTGCTGCATGAATGAATGTAATAGCCAAGGTAATAATACTGAAGACTGGGGCAGTGAACTTGATTCTCCTTCACCCAAGATATTTCTTGCAAAGCCGAATATTTTCCCAATGATAAAAAGGCAAAGTCAGGGTCCCAAAATAAATATTTACTCGACAAGCATTTAGGAAGGATATCCACCACACCAACCGCAACTAATCGGCCATCAATAACGTATGACTGATGGAAAGACCCAAAACCGCAGGGAGGAACTGAACCATCACCAGTCGAGGGAACAAATACCAATGGTGTGTCAACCAAAAAACTCCTGTACGCACTCTCTGTGATATGGTCCGGATTGTCCTTGTGCACTTTCACCTGATATCGCCTATACAACTCAAATTCTTCAGGCTCAAAAGTGGATCTTTTCAGAAGAATCTCAAGCTTCTGCCTTTTTCCTGAACAACGGTTACAGCACCTCACCATACATCTTCTCTTGTTTCCACTTCTCCTTGGAGATTCTTTAGAGAGAGATTTTTCTTGGCCAGTCTTATCCGCTGAAGTGTGCTCTGAGATAGAATAAAAGTTCAGATGTCCGTCACATGCTTGGATCAAGAAGCCAGATGTTTCACCCATCTGAGACAATGACTGCGCCAACTTTTCTCCAATACTTCGAGGTGTCAACTCAGAAGGCAGTTGGTCTTCTGCTGAGTTTCCAGAGAATTTTGACTGTCTTTCATCCTCTTTTTCTGACCATGCACGCCTTAAAGTGGCAGCCAATTGGAAAGCAATGTTACTGGTATACAAGAGATTTTCCAATCCTTTGACTAGCTTCTTCTTCTTGGTTGGGGAGACTCCTTTGACAGAAGCTTTAGGTAATTGAAGATTGGCAGGAAACGTCTCACTTTCAATGCATGCACGCACAGCCTTATCAATTGCATCAGACAAGTAATGCATAAATTGTTCCGGCTCATTCTTATCCTCCGCCACGTCCACAGAATGTTCAACTGTTGCCAAGCTTGACCTTCCATGACATTCACATTCACATGCCACTTTAGAAGTATTTAAATCCTCCAGGAGCTCATGCTTGGCTTTGGTGTCCAGTGTACCATCCAAAAACCTAGAAACTAATCACCATGGTGAGAATTTCTTGTACATTATATCCAGAGTATGCAGCTTTGCTAATCCTAACCTCAAAGGTATAATTCGGTTGAAATGCGCAAGTAGCCTAACAATTTTCGCAACCATTGCACTTGTTAAGTTTAGCTTCATGGAGCAAAAAGTCCAAGAAATTTCCAGGGAGCCAAAAAGCAAAGCTCTTTCACTTTGAGAAATCTCCAAAGTTGGAAATCTCGGTGACGTCAAACTAAAATTCCACTCATGGAGTTGTCCATTGAAATACCATTCCAATGCCTAATAGCCTCAAAGTGGGTAAATAGTATTTTTGATGACCACTGCTCTAATCAATTGACAAAGAATGGACTCCAAACTCGAATGCTGTCTTGAAAACAGGGAGGTGGTTGATTTTGCAAAATGCGACGACAACAGAATGATAAAAAAAATCATGTGAAGATGCAACGATCAATGAATAGAATCCAATGCAGAGAGGTTATTAAAATAATACCTTTCCATGCGTTTGCGTACTCGATTTTGCTCCTTGGAAGGAGAAAAGTCTGCTGCTTTTAAGCGGATAGTATAAGGAGGGCAACACGTAGTCCTCATATCTGGCTTGTAAAGGAAAGAGCCAGATCTTCTCCATCCTCGATCAAGGAGATCTACAGGATGAGTACCAAAGTATGAACTGCCACTCAAAAGAAAAATGCACAATCATCGAATGTACTATAACATCTATCGACCCATCATTGCCACAGTAATAAAACTATCCATGAGGTACATTCGAAAGAAGAATGAAAGGAAAAGCGAAGACGGAGGGATAGAAGCGACTCAAGTCAGAACTTCAGCATCGACCGTAGCTCCGACGTGGTTTCTCTGAGCTCGTGCAGTTAAATACGCACATACGGAAGCATACGCGCATGTCTTAACAGTTGATAGAATGAGTACGCGTAAGTTTTCCTCATACGGATCAAACATTTCAAATTTCTCTAGTTCTTTCGATCAGACATGTGCACATATTGAAACTACATCAGCCGAGAGTCGATTAGCAACAGCGAATCGGCAGTACAGAGCTGCCCAGACTCTCAAAATAGGAAACTGCACACCAACCTTGATAGTCATCCACGGTCAGACTCTGCGCGATCAAGCCTGCGTTCCAAGTCAAAGAGACGTTAAAAAACAAACTATCCGAAACGGGAAAAAATCGTCAGCGCAAGCCGACGCACGCAACGAAGCGTCAGATTGGAACTAAATCAGCAATTCCAGCGACCGTGAACGTCACAAAAGACGACAAAAATCGGAAAAAAGCAAACCCGAAGCACGGCATCTCGAGTCCCGAGCCACCAAAGCCCGGGCAAAAACCGCACTCAACGACACGGGAGGGAGGCAAACAACGAGAAACGAAAGAGAAACCGTACGGACCGTGAGAAACGCTGGACCAATTGAGCGATCCGCAGTACCCGCAGGAGCTCCTCTGCCGGCCGCAGTCCACGACCACCGACTCCCCCCTTCCGCCGCCGCCACCGCCTCCGCCGCTCACCTCGTTGCGACGGTTGGCAGCCATCCCCGACCGAAGCTCCTTCCCTTCAACTGTTCATCACCAAAGCAGAGGCAGAGAGAGGGAGAGGAAATCGCCGGCGTCTCCGATTTATTTATACGAGCTTCGAATGGGTCGAGTGGAGATGACGACGGGCGACCGGGACCGGGTGCAGTCCGTTTCCGGAATTTGGATTTAATCCGCGGGCTGCTTCTTCGAGCTCTTCTTTACTCCGCGAGGCGGTTTAACCCCCCGATCCGGTTTCCCTCCCCCAACCCCGAATATTTTCTTTGGAAGTAGCAAAAAGAAAAGTATCATCTCCATTTTTTTTAATTTTCTTTGCTTTTTGGTGACGTATTCTGAGCATAAGGCCACAATTTTCACCTTTTTTTTTACCGGCAGGGCCCACCGAATGGGGGCGGCAATTTGCGTTTGTTCACCCTTCCCCATATATGTTTCTCGATAGAAACATATATTTATAAGAAATTTATTATAAATTAACTTTTTGACTATCGAAAATTTTAAACTGATAAACATATAATAAATTTATCATTCGTTAATTTTCGTTAAATTTTACTATCAAATCATTAAATTGAATTACATGCAATAGTTAGTGAGTGTATCAATTTAGTGTTTTGTCTTATGTTTGTGACAAGTATATTAGTTTATGATTTTTCATGGTATTAACACAATTTAGTGAAAATTAATAGATAATAAAATTATTACAAATATACTATTTTGAAATTTTATGTGGGGAAAAATATTAAATTAGATTGATTTATCATAAATGTATCAATTTAAAAATTTTCATGATATTAATCTCTTTACTAAAATGGTTCAAACTTCGATTACAACATAAAGTCCATTTTCCATAAAGAAAGTATCAGTTGGTCTTGGGTTTTGATAATCCATAGTTTGTACAAGAGAAACGGAAAGATTATTAACACAGGATACACAATTGATGCGCAATGTAGGAAATTGAAAAGTAAGTGGACCAAAAGTGAAAGATGTATTTGGACGTATTTTCTATCATATCCACACTCTCCACCAATCAAGGCGCACTCGCGACGTATTTCGGTCATATCTCCCTTGCTCCGATTGCC
The DNA here is from genome assembly GCA_016097605.1 of Eucalyptus guilfoylei. NCBI lineage: Eukaryota > Viridiplantae > Streptophyta > Magnoliopsida > Myrtales > Myrtaceae > Eucalyptus > Eucalyptus guilfoylei. The sequence continues at coordinate 2,060,236 of CM027869.1, forward strand.
ACATTCGAAGTCTTATCTCTATCCCCAAAATATAATGACAGCCCTATACCCACTAACCAACAAAAAGTTTTAAGAAAGATGTCGTGGCAGCCTGGCAGGGACTTCAATTGCCGCCTTTGCTAAATGATGACGATGATGGAAAGGTAAGTCCACTCAACACCAGGAGAAAAAAAAAGAAAAAAAAGAAAGAACAACTAGTAGTTAAATAGTCAATCCTGGCCCTATTCAGTATTCATATCGACTTGGAGAATGATGCACAGGGGCTAGAAGCCCGGGACAGAACAGCCGGCATTCAACTTGAGAAAACATTGAGCACCTCTTATGAAACTATTACAACAAAAAGAAAAGATTTGAAATGATAACACATGTTTAAAGTGAGCCCAAATGGCAAAACTTCCGTGCACGCTCTCTCGCCCAAATGCCAAACTCCCCTGCACGCGCGCTCTCTCTCTCTCTCTCTCTCTCTCTCTCTTCTCTCCCTTGCACGCTCTCTCTCGCCTTACTCTCTCTCTTTGCCGCCCCCTCTCTATCCCACTGAGCCCTTGTCCGACCGACAGAATTTGCACAGGCAGAGGCAAAACCGCATGGTTGGGCTCAATTGTGACTCGGAGAGAAAAGAGAGAACAGCCGGAAGGGTGCAGCAAGTCGTCATCGAATCGGCGCTGTGGCTCGTCGATTGGACAAAGGCACAATGGCTCTTCCGACAAACCACCGCGCGGCTCTGCCTCTGCCAGTGCGAAGTTCGTTAGTGGAATGAGGGCTCGATAGGATAGAAAGGGGGCGGCAAAGAGAGAGAGAGTCGACGGACCACCGCGCAGCTCCGCCTCTGCCTAGAAAGATTGCCTCTGCCAGCACGAAGTTCGTTGGTCGGTTGAGGGCTCGATGGGATAGAGAGGAGGGCGCAAAGAGAGAGAGAGAGAGAGAGAGAGAGAGAGTTGGGCGAGACAGAGAGAAGGTTAGCCTAGCATTTGGGCGAGAAAAGGAACTCCACGAGTCATGACATTCCAGAGGTTGTATTTTCGCTATTAAGCTATCCAACAAGAACGACAATAACGAAATTATAGTCCCATTCAAGCAGCGACAACAGCTTCAGGGGCCACCGCCGCCACCTTCTTGGGAGCATCAGCCACCACGGCACCACTGACTTTAGGGCCATCTGTGTTGGGTGCTGATGGCGGACAAAGCTTCAGGTGGGACGGAGCGCTGTGCTTCAACTTCAAGAGAATCTGCCGCATCCTTGAAAGTTCGGTTGGTTTTCCTGGCTTAGGGCCTCGGACAACAACAACAGAGGGCTTCTTCTCTTGATCCTTCTTTCCTCTCTTATTTTCTATGGTGGGAACTTCATTAGGGATGAGCTCTGCAATCGCCTTCCAATAGTTCTTGTCAGCCTCAGCGTGGAACTTCTCTAGGCTGGCCAAAAACAACTGAAACGCCCAAGACGGAGAATCAGAAAAGGCCAATTACATATTGGTTTTACTTTGTAATTAAAAGAACAATGACAGCATCCCCTACCAGACTGCCAAACGTGACCACGTGTAAGCAATGGTCCTATGCAACTACTGGTGCTATGATTTTTTGTGTTATATCACCCGGTACTAGATTAAACAATAGATGTCCTTGATATATCATATGTTAACCAGTTTTAACTTAAGTTCAACCACATTCAGTTTTTTCCCCATTCTATGCAACTAATAATGCTATCAATGATTGAATTATTTCACCCAGTCACAATAGATCAAGTCCTAGATGTATTGTCACGAGTATAAAATTGACATTGGTCAGACTTCCAACTAGTTGAGGTCAAAGACATTCTGATTTTTCCCATGCTGCATGATAGCCAAGGGTCCAAGGGAATAACTGAGATCCTAATAACTTTTATATCATATGAAATCAACTTTAATTTGGTCCTAAAATATACTCCACATAATTGCCAGAATTTATAGCACTAGAAATGATTTCCCAAATACACCTTGCCCTTCATCCTTCTCCACCACCTACAATGCATTCATTTAACTCGTCATATCAAATAATGTGCAGATGGTGTGCACTACGATAATCATGAAGAATGAGGCTTAACTGCAATTCAAACACAATATATACCATTGGCGCGCTCCTCCTTTGCATAACTATTATTTGATTGTAGCGGACATTCGGTACTTAGAACTGATTCTAAGGGTACTTTAACTTGATTCACTCTAATTTGCAAGCATGGGAGCCACTAATGCATCTCATACCTCAGATATTAACAGAAAGCTGATGCATTGGAACTTAATTTTCAACTCTGAGTCGGCATTAAGCAATTCTTCACAATGATTATTAGAGATCAATTTTAAATCGATTTGATTAGCTGTTGCAAATTTAAAAATCAAATACCATGGCCTGAATAATCCACTAAACAGTCTTCAGCATGATATCCATGAAATTAAAAGATTGTAATTTGATGCACTGATGTGATAAAAAGGAATCATATAGACCCCCCTGGCAAAATTGTTACAGAAACAATCACATTTAAGAATAAAATAAAATTCAAGTATTAACAAAAGATAACTATCATGGATTAAGTTTGCAATAGTAGTTCGGTAGGGCTCACCTTCTCCTTTTCCCTGTTGGTTGTCTTGTTGTTCTCACAGGTTATCATCCTTTTCCTGTAGAACTCAATTTTATACTCATCTGCTTCATCAATTATTTGGTTCAATAGTTCTTTCTCCATCTTCTCTTTCTCTTCCAATCGAACTGCATTTTGTCTTTGCATTGCAAAAAATTTTAAATGACAACAGTCTTATAATATATGACATCATGAAAAAGAAAGAAAATAGTGCTCAACAAAAGCAGGTATTTTGCTTTGATCAAAATAAAGGTTAACAGTCACCAGCGCTGAAGGGATTTACAAGTAAAGCAAGACCTTATATCCTTGGGGTCCTTCAATACTTTGATGCTACACAATCATCATACTTTCAGAGCTATTTAAGCAATCCACTCATTATTTCACGGTGGTTTGGTCCTTCAATCAATAAGTAGTCATCAGCTTTGATTTCAACGTTCCCCCTCACCTCAATTCCCCTCCCTATCCTCTTGAGGGCTTCTACAATCGCCCAAGTTGGTTAACATTAGATCAAACAAGAATAATTGAAGCTTTTTCTATAGGAGTTACAACAAAATGCATGTGACCTCACAAAAAAAAAAAAAAAAAAAAAGTGGGGTAAGCAAAATCATTCTTGAAAATCTAGATAAGATCACATGGACTCAGTTGTGGAGGTAATGAAAATTCATAAGCGAATGGGAATTTGAGATTCTGTAAGCCCCGGGACAATCAGACAAAGTTAACAGGATTTTCGAGAAGCAAGAGAATTCTGAGGCTGCCGTCAGTCATTAGGTGGATAAGGTAGATGTAAGTGTTGAGGATTTCTCTCTTCCTAAATTGTTCCAGGTCCCTTCCAATCCCCGACTTACAAATTCAATTTCTGAATCATTGCAGAAGATCATAACTTTTCCCACACAAAATTAGCGCCACTACGAGGTCATCTGAAGTGATCCTACATGATCACAGTACTAAGATGCTCTAAGGGCCAAAAGAATCCCCTCTATTCATTTAAAAGTGCGGCTTTTTCTCGCAGAAGTCCATTTTCTCTGATTCGACTCGGCGATTAGAGCATCGCTAAAGCGCGAGAATCATCGCAATTGCCTTTTAACCTAATCATCGCACTGCACTTCTGATCAGAGCACGAAGCTCTTCAAGCCACCACACCGATCACCACAAGATATCAAAGCTCGGCTCTCCCCAGACAAAATGATCCGTCAAAAAAAAACCTCAAACCCAGAATTCCGCAACATCGGGAGACTCACCTCCTCCATTCTCTCAGAGCAAATCCTTCCTCAGGCAGCATCTCCATCGGGGGCGGCAAAACCGGGCCGTCCGCCTCCTCCTCCTCCGCCGAGAACTCCCCGGCCGCGGCGTAGACCGGAGGGACCGCCGGCGCCTGCTCCGAGAAAAAACCGTCCCCGGAATCGAAGCCGCCGGTGCCGTCGTCCTCCTCCTCCTCCTCGGCGACCGAGTCGGACTCGGCGAAGTGGGGAGTCGCGTAGGGCTCAAACCCCGGGGAGAGGACTGAGTCGCCGTCGAGTTGGGAGAAGGAGGACATCGTGATCAGTGAAATGAGGGAGTGAGTCGCGACTCGTCGCTGTCGTCTTCTTCTTCTGCTGTCCCTTCGGAGTTTTCAGTTGCAAGAGGCTCTGGATTTTCTCAGCGAGCGAAAATGTTTCGGCCGAAACGGAAAGGGAATCAAAAGCGCGTGAGGAGATACCATCTTGTGGGACGCAAATGGGCCTCTTTTATGGGCCTGATGCCTCGTTGTTGGGCCAAACTAATTTTAGGCCCATCTGATATTGGGATTTTCAAAGACGGGACTCCTTGAATTTGAAGTAAGGTAAACGTTAGTCAAAACTAATCTCTCCTAGATCAAAAGAATCTACTATCCCATTTAAAGTGATGGATAAAAGCTATCACGATTTCAAGAATTTCATAGGATCTAAATTTTGTGAAATAAGGTGGATTGGCAATTAGCGAAGCAGCGCTCCGTTGATAGTCACGTAGTGCATCGTTGAGTAGTGTTACAAAGCAACGAGTGCACTCCACATCTCATCATTTCTCTTATCCAGATTTTTTATGGCACTAATAAAAAAATTATAAAGAAGGTGAATGTCCTGCAAATGTGATCAAACTTGTCCCTTTTTGGCTTAATCTGTGCTTATGTTGAATATATCTCGCATGGCTTGACAAGAAAAAGAAAGTGCCAGTATTTGTAGTACAAGAAAAAAGAAAAAGCAAATCAGAAAGAATATACACACAATATTATTTTCCTAAAAATATTCTATTTCTATGATTTGCTATATCAATTACAACATTGTAATCTAAACAGATAAGATGAGATTCTTCCTCCAACATAGAGATGGCTTTAGTTTGAATTTGGTTTGCATTGACCAGACACTAGTTCCAGGCATCAAGGTTCTGGATGTCCGGTCACATTCTCAACACTCATCAACATGGTAAAATGCACGGGGCTTTATTATAATAATAATAATAATAATAATAATAATTATTATTATTATTATTATTATTATTATTATTATTATTATTATTATTTTGGAATGTTCCAATATTTCTATGAATAGTAAAATTGTTCATTTCGTTTCATTTTTTTTTTTGTGTAAAATTATTTAGTTGCTAAGGGCTTGTTTGGTAACACTCTAAAAAATAACTAATTTTATTCTTTTGTTCCTGGAAACAAAAAAAGAACAAAAGTCCGTTTGGTAAATTTTTTGTTCTTGAAAATAAAAATCTATTTTTTTGTTCTCAAGATAAAATTTGGAACGGAATCAAGAAATAGAAAAAAATTATTTTTTGTTCGGGAACAATTCCTATAATCAAGTCTGATTTTTTTCTTTCCTCTTCTCTTTTCTTCTCTTTCTTTTTCTTCTTCTTACTTTTGCCCGGTCGTCAGCCTCGGCCATAGCTTGCGACCTCACCAGAGTTTGCCAGCCCCCGGCAATGCCGAGCCACGATGAGGCTTATAGGCCCAAGCCTCGTCGTGGCTCGGTGAGGTTGACCTTGCCCAAATCGGGCAAGGCCAAGCCTTGCCAATGACTAGGCAAGCTCGACCTCGCTAAGCTACCGCCAGGCTTGACCTCGCTAAATCTGGGTGAGGTGAAGCCTCACCGATGGCCAAACGAGCCTCGTGATGACCAGGCAAGGTTCCAGCAAGCTCATTGAACCTCACCCAACTAGTGGCCAGCAACTAGCCACAAAGGAGGAAGAAGAAGAGAGAGAAAAAAAAAAACAAAAGAAAAATATAAGAAAAATATAATAAAAGTATTTAAAAAATTTAAGAATTCTACCAAACGCATTTTTATTCGGATGATATAAATTTTGGATAATTACTAAACGCTTTCAAAAACTGAGAAATTGAAAAACTTCATTTCAGAATAAAATTATTCTCGGGAATAGAATGATTATGAAATACACCCTAAGTCATATTATGAGTGAAAAATTGCAAGGTATCGGCAGCTCAGGCTTCTTGAAGAATCTACTTTGATGAGCCCTTTCTTTGTTCTCATTTACATCTTCATAGCTGTCACCCATAGGACAGCAAGCATCTTGCTCGCACTTTTTAGTGATGTTATGTGATGTTTTAGACTTGCTACCAGTTATATATCCATACATTCATCCAAGAGATTTACGTCTGAATTGTTGGACAGGGAGCGACTCGTCGGACGTTAACATTTGTATCGTTGGCTTCTTAAGTGTTTTAACTTTATTAAAGAAGTTAACGGGAAAGGATTTGCTAATGACTCCTGATGTAATTTGCAGGTAAGCATCTACCACGTGAATAAAATCTGATCATACATGTTAAGCACATTTTGTCAAGAGGCCAAAGTTGATGGTATCAAAGTTTAATATCAAGCGAGCTTACTCCTGCTGTAGCATGTTCGATAAGAATATGTAGTCTATACAGCAGTTAACATACGGCCAATCCAAGACAAGTTCTTTCGAGCAACAGACAAGTCTAGCAAACTATGAACTTACTTCATCAAAAATGCCGCACTGGCAATTGCTCATTATTGACTTTCACTACAGATATTCAGGAAATTTACTCCCCGCATCTAAGTCGCCCCTACTATCCCGGACATAGCTTGGAGTACATGAATGGATCCAGAGACCATTTCCTTTTCAAAAGTGAAATTATGAAAAATAGACTGAACGACTGGGCATTTCCCTTATTTTGCTACCTCCTACTGACTATATTCTCAAATTCTACATAAGACCAACGTATACAAAGCATTTATAACTAGAAACTGCTCATGACTTCATCAGTAAAAGGAAATGGGTAGGGCAAACATATCAGCAAACCTATGAACAACACTAAGATTCCAACTGTAACGTACTTCTGGTCAGGATCAGTCACTTCCTCTGAGAGAGGTGCAATGGGGCCCCGTTGCAGGAAGAATATCAAAGCTACCCAGTAAAACGCAACATCGTTGAACAGAGAGGATAGTCCAAGAAGCCCAATTGAGGCAGCTGTAAATCGAGCAGAAGCCTGCACAATTGAAGAAACTTTTTAATGTGCAGATTAGTTTCCCAGTTGCTCTTTTTTTACACAAACTCTTCATCTTTTTATAAGGAAAAAAATGAGAGCAGATATCTCCAAAGTTCTGGATCATACATTAGGCAAGTGAAAGAATTTCCCACTAAAACATGCCCCTTCTGGTTTAATTTGAGAACTACCAACACACCCATACATGCACCAAACATCCATCACTAAATCTTTATAGCATACCTTTCTTCCCCAGATGGCGAATGATATTCGCCCTCCATCAAGCTCCCCTGCCGGGATACTGTTGATCGCATTGATAAGAAGTCCAGCCCATGCCCATATAACAAGAGGATTGACAGATATGGGAGTGCCTTCTTTTAACACATCGCCAAGAAGAAGCTTTGCTGTAAAGAAAGCATTATCTTTATCTCATTAATAATAAAGTCGGAAGCTTTTTGGAAGATCTTCAGCAAGTGATGGGGTGATACGAATAAGAACGCACCCGATATATTAAAACAGATATGATCCAACCATTTAAATTCTCTTCTGCATAAACACAGCAATTACCATTGTTTTCCTATAGCTGCATACTTATATTAAAAAAAAAAACTATTAGCTTTAATTTTCACTTTTTGAGAGAGCTTCACCTATTCCTCCAGCAAGAAGTGACTCATGGAACACAGAAGCATCAACCACAACACCAAGCCCATCCGTAGGTGGTATAAAGAATCCTAAAAGCAAAAGCACAAGACCAACGGAAAATCCAGCCAAAGGTCCAGCCACTGCAACCTTCAGAAGATCTTCACGCTTGGGCACAATATTGACGATTCTTGTTATAGCACCAAAAGAGCCTATCTGCCACCAACAGAACAAATTAGACAATGCAAACGACTTACATAGACACTCGAGCACAATATCACCTTTGTGTGTGCAAACAAGGACCTATGCAGCACAAGGAGATGCCTGCGGTTGCATCACTGAGACTGCATAGGTAAAATAAAAACAGAAGTGCCAGCCAAGAGAGATAGTAAAAGTGCTTGGAGGTAATACCAATAAAAGGTGTAGAAAAAAACAAGCCTTCAACTGGAATCTGAACTGTTTATAAGGGCATCATCTATCATGCAGCCTAGCTCTTTTATCTTTTAAAGGAAAAAATAACATTACTAGCACTTCAGCAACACTATAATTCTTTTTACTCCTGGTGGCGGCATTGCAGGCTGATGCTTTGAAGCAAAATCCCTAGTAGTTTTAGTGAATAAAGTGAACTGTTTTAATCTGAATGTGCAGCATCATCAGTGTATGATTTGCAAGCGTCCTGAATGTACAGTTCATACAGTTAAAGTGGCAAGATCATGTGATTCGTCTGCACAAAATCTCAAAGGCCTCAAATCTCTAAGATATCTCAGCAATGCCAAAGGCCATAAAAATCTTCCAGAACGTTGCAGCTGGAGAAACCCAGAAAGGACTTCCAAAAGAAATTGTATCTTCTGGTGGCTAGAGTTCAAATTGGGACCAGAACTCATTCCCATGAAACATTTAGAATATCCACGAAAAGAGGGGGGAGGGGAGAGTGATTTTCAGCACTCTGGCATACTTTCTACATTTCAGAACTAGCTCTATTTATGGATGTTTACTGAAGTTGTTAGTTTCTACCTCAAGCAAGCAGTATTCGATGATTAGGATCTTTTATCAAGAAAAAGCACAAAATGAATTACCATGCTAATGCCACCATATTTTGTTTTGGACAAGTGTAAAGTAGAATGGCCTTCTACCGCACTTTGGAGGATTGTCTATTCTTCTCTTGTAAAAGTTTTTGTGAGATGGAAAAACCATAGATCTCACCTGCCAACTAGGAACCAAGTATGGCACTCCGAGCTTAACTCCACAGCTCTTTGCTACTAAAATATGGCTGAGTTCATGGACCCCAAGAATCAGTAAAGTTACAAGGGCTCCAGGTAGACCGTCCTTTAACAAGTTAAGGTTGTCGAATGTCGACCTGAAGTAGTAGCAAAAATGCCATTACGAACTAGACAATGTCAAAGTTTCAAGAAGGAAAGAGAGATAACTCTCCTTCTCTGGCTAAATCATGTCCCACATGTCCCCAAAAAAAAAAAAACTGTTTTTGCTCTGCATAACTAATGAATAACCAAAGAGTCAATTGCATACAATAAGTTGGACTGTAGCGCAGGCACATTCCGCAGAAGTAAAGTGAACACCGTGACCAATCCAAAAGCCCCTGCAGCAAACCACTCAGGGACAGCTGCAAAAGGGGGGAAAAACAAGATGTTGACATCATCATCAATTGGTAAGTAGTTCAATGACCACAAACTTTCACACACTATTGATGAATAATCTGAGAGATATCATGAATGAAAATTGCAGGGAGAGTTCCATAATTACCAGTTGTCTCTGGTTGCAGAGTCGTCCTCGGAACAACAACTGCCACGGGTTTATCATCTTCTGGATTGACCAAAAGGAAAAGCTTATATTGATCCCCGAATTTATTCTGTATATGGAGCGCATGGAATTTGAGGTAACAAGTAAGAAACTTAAAGAAGTCATGAAACAATGTGAAAGGAGGAGGTTGATACCTGCATCCTGATTGATATCTTTTCATAACTTTTGGCAGGCTGCCCCCTGAGGTTCCCCTTAAACAACACTCCACCCTGTCAAAGGCAAAAGAGAAGACTCAAACACTTGGCAAATACCTTAATAAAACACAAGGTAAAAATAGACAGCATGAAAAAGAAAAAGGCAGAAATTAATCTGTTTGCAGAAATCTTGATGCTAGATAATCACGTTACATCAGAAATTTGTCATACTCAATCAAATCTCCTAACCTAAAGCTGAATTTTTGCTGCAGTATACTCATTCACTTCTTTCAGAAAAAAATTCTCTAAGTAAATCGCAATGAATACAGAGAGAAACTTCCTATGTGTGCATACCTCATATGGCTCCTGACTGGTCACAAAAAACGTGTCAAAGCCAAATACTTGGTCCTTAAGAACGTCAATCGTCTCCTTCGAGATCCTCATTGACTCATCTAGTTGTTGTGGCTGGATCAACAAGTTTTTGGAACAAAGTCAAATATAAGACACCAACATGTTCATGCGGCAAGAGGGAGGCCAGGAGAGAACGAGAGAGACCCAAAGTCTATAGCGGATGAATATTGCAATATAGTGATCATGACTACCTTCACACCTGGAAGAGGCGAGCCACTAGCAACTTGTATATCATCAACACCCTGCTCAAGTATCAACCAACCAATTAGGATGACGCAAACCAATATCCAGTGCCTGCTCAGTGTTAGAAGATAGCCTAAAAAACTTCTTGTAAGCTAATCTTTTATAAGATATCGTAATAATCAGAATATATAAAACAATAAAATAAAATAAAAATGCATCCGTGTACAACAAAAGTACCGCTTTAGATATTGACTCGTGGTAACCTACATGATAGCAAAAACAGAAAATTTGAGCTTCACTTATATTGGCCGATCAAAATAAATAGGCACCTGGATACCATCTTGTAACTTATTTTCTGATTCGCTATTAATGCTTTCATCTGTGCCTAAAGATTGAGGACCAAGCTGTCCTTCTGTAAAGGAATTCGCAGAGGATGCTTTTTCTCCATCCTCATGCATTTCTTTCTCCTACAAGAGCAAGGTGCAATTAAAGTAGATCAATTAGCATGCTCATTATTTACACAGAGAGAGAGAGAGAGAGAGAGAGAAAGCAGATGGCATGATTAACTTAATGCTCAGATTTATCGTGCAAACATCACATAGAGAAAGGGGAAGTGAACTAGCTCGAGACAAAGCCATGCTCATCTCAATGGTTTTAGCTTTTTCCAAAGCAGGTATTCGTTTTGAGCTATCTACTCGAAAGCAAGAACATTTCTCCTACCCTAAAATGAGAATTTGTTCTTTTGTCTAGCTCGATGAGACAGCCTCTCATCCTCAAAGCTGAGTTTTTCATGAACCGTCTCTCCATCTCCCCGATAATGTTCATCTGACAATTAAACTACCACAGGCCGTAACAAGCACGATTTCACGGATTTGAGCAAATTAGACAAAAGCAAAGTTCAAATTTCTTGGAAAACCGACAAGAAACCAAAAGTCTAAGCTGAACCTCACTAGAGCCTTCCATTCACATTTTCCAAACACAGGAAACCAAAACAGGGGCATGTCTAAACAATCAAACATCCTACCTTTAAACTTCGAAATCGCAACATCCGCCCACGTGTGCGTGATGCCAAATAAGCTAAAAAGACAAAGTACCTTATCGTCATTGCTCTCGGGTTCGGTCCCCGTGTTCGTCACTCTACACAAAAACCTCCTCTCGCTACGCAACCTCAACTGCGAACTGCAACGCCAGTTCCGACCCATTCAGCCACCGCATCCAAAAACTGAAAAAAAAATGCGCAAAACCAACGGACCCACAAGCCCGACACGACCAAAAAAAAAAAAAAAACTCGCTACCTCGAGACGAACAGCTTCAAGCTGCTCCGGCAGGCCGCGCGCCGGTGCCGCGAGATCACGGAGGAATCGAAACAAGGCTGGAGACGGAGATCGCAGCACGAGCCGCACCGCCACACCGACACCAGACTCCCGCGAAAAGCAGCGGAAACGCTCATCCTCGAAAGCGACGGTGATGACGATGATGATGATGATGATGGTGGTGGTGGTGGTGGTGGTGGTGGTGATCTCTAGAGAATTGAGAAAATGGCGAGCTTTACTTCAGCGGGAAAGATGCCGCTTTTGGTGAAGTGGGCGGGCTCGACCAGCATGAAGATTTTTCGAAGAGTTCGAAGGAGAAGATCTTATCTTTTCGAGGCGAACGGAATTATCCGTTTTTTCCGGTTCGTTGCTTCGACACCCGCCCACGGATTACTCCTTTCTCTGGCTATCGACGTGGCCGCGCGAACCCAGGCGCACGAATCGGGACTTGACGAGTGGCGGAGATACTTGCCTCTAGATTGATTTTCTTTTTGCTTAGAAAAAAATAAAGATCAATATCAAAGAAAATCACAAATTGACACAATAGATTTATCCTAAATTGACACATTCGTGATAAATTCATCAAAATTAATACGGATTTTCACTTGGACTTACTATGTCAATTGAGTTATCTAGATAATTTTACGGTAAATATATTATCAATTTATCAATTTGAAGTTTTTAGTGATTAAAAATTAATTTGAGATAAAATTTATTATATACGTGATAGGAATTCTTTTAGGATATTAACCCAAAAAAGAATAAACTTCTTATTGAAATTAAATTCTTGGCATACAAAACAATTTCTTTTATGCAGGTCATCCCCAAATTTAAGATATAATAATTGTGGCAATCAAATAGCTCAAATGAATGATGATGGGTTCCGCTTCCCAAGAAGAAAAAGAAATATGTAGTTTGTATAAAAGTCATCACAATTACTATTATTATGATGATGATGATACATCATTATTATTCTATTCTGGCCCAATTGGGCAAGCATGGGCATAAAAGAATAACATTTCTTTTGACCTGGCCCAAAAAGAATAAGAGGCAAAGCTTAGGCCCGCCCGAGAGAAGAGCACATCGGCCAATTGGGTTAAGTAAGAAGCCCTTTAAGGAGCGACACGGTTCAATTAAACACGTGCTACTAGAAAACACAGCACATCCTTCGTTTCCTTTTTTCAAAATAAACATACCTTTCCTATATCAAAATAATACTCGAAAGGTCTATAGAAAACTTTCAAACCTAGCAAGTCCTAGATAACTGCTAAACAAATCAAAAGTCAGAAAGCAAATAACAAAGCACAATTTACAATTAGAAGCACACTCATCTCCTCAAGAACATATATGACATTCTATTTTGGTTACCTTGACATTTAGTTTATTTTCTTTAGTGAAATTTTAGTATGTGTAGCATGCTATAGAGCTACAGTCTTCATGGGTTAGCAAAATCGCTAGGCATGCCATGTGCTACTTCTCACTCAACTCCGATTCAAGAAACTTAGATGTAATCACGGTCATTATTCCGTCGGGCTAATGAACATAGGAGGAAAAGTAATGGACGTAGGATCCTAAGGCTTAGGGTCTAAGATGATTCTGTTACTCGAAATTTTGAAGTCGATGGCATAAGAATTATTGAGTACGAGGAACGCCGATATTAGCTGGAAATAAGATAAGGATGCTCTATAAGTATCTGTTAATATATCATTATTATTAGATGAAGCCGTGATTTAATATCAAATTGAACCGTGAATTCAACTTCATCTCTATCCGATCCGGATAACTTTGCCACCACTACTCTTTCCATTCTTACCCGGCGCTCAACGAAAGAAGCGGACCTAAATCTTTGCAAGCTTTCAAGTTTAAATAAACCCTAAAGTAGAATGTATTTGACCCTAGTCCCGACATATTGGAAGGGTCAACGAAACTGGTATTTATCTGGAATAAATAAAACCGACACCAGTTGAATATCGTTTTAAGAAAAGGAGACAAGTATGAACACAAATCAATTTCTGCGTAAACGCTAAGCATCGTTATCTTTTCGCAAATGGCCGCACAGCCTTCCTTATCATCTCTCGGACTCGGTCCGACGCTTATCTGGAAAGGTTTATGAAGAGTCTTATTATACGCTTTTTGTCTAAGAATCGTGTTAAAATGACATGACCAAATCAAAATAACATATGATAGCTCCCGACAATACGAAAAACTTTATTCATGATTAGAATTAATATGGATGGTACATGTTTCGGGGAACGCGTGTCGCATTTTCAATGATCATGAAAAGGTCTACACGTATAGATTTCATTATATAAAGGGATCATGGGAAATTGTAAAATACAATCTATGTTTATTTGCTCTTATATTCATCATATGTTATCCGATTAATTATAGCATGACCCATGACGACTTTTATTCCTTTTCTAATTATTTTCCCTCGTTAACACCTTAAAGGTGTTTATTAAGTTGGATAATTTTATTAGACGACATTTTTAGTTCAATCTAGCACAATTATTAGGGTTTGATTTATTTGTGTTATATATAGGAATACTTGTCCAAAGAGTCTTATACCTATTATATCAGTAGTCAATCTAGTCTCAAACCTTGAAGTTATGCCGATTTAGTTCTAAACATTATGACGATTCCCAATTTAGTTCTAAACTTTCCAACTATCTCAATTTTGTCATTAACTTATTATTTGGATAATTAGTCGCAATGATTACATTGACAAATTGTCAAAGGGTTTAGGGCTAAATTGGCAAATCATAAAAAGCTTTAGGACTAAATTAATATAATTAAAAAGTTCAAGATTGAATTGATCGTCGTACGACAGATTCACAACTTTTTGGACAATTTTCCCTATATCCTTATTGGTTAATTCCGTCTAATTATTGGACTTCATTGACAATGTCAAGTCACGAGAGTAGGTCACCAACCTTCTCCCGTACATTACTCTTAATCAAACTTTAGACAGCGGAAATTGGCGCTACGCTTCTGGAAGCACTCCCCTACTTATTTTTCTCCTCAATAGTCAATGCAGATGCTACCTCGCTGACCACAAGCTGAACGTTATTTCAACTTCAGATTAGTTTCAAAACTTTTAGATTTCTTTTATGCCGACCCAACCAATGCATCGGGTTCCTAACGCAAACCCTAATCCAAAATAACACGTGGGAACATCTGTGGAACGATGGGCAATCAATGCGTCATTGTACATGTGTCGGTCGATTGCCGCCGCTCGCCAGAACTATGCCCTATCCGCGATATTTTATGTGTAGGAATTGAAGGATTTTCATTTCATACGGGGACACGATTAGCAGCGGTCGAGCAGCAACATTGACGCCGTCGTCTGGACACGTCATGGGTTTCTTTTTCACGATCGACTTCCAGATTTCTCCCGAAGGAAACCTTTCTTAATGAAAAATAAGCAAACCTACAATGAGCATGAGTTAGCACCTCCACTGGGATCCGTATCAACATGCGACTACACCGATCAAACCCGTTGGTCCTACGTTGTTTTCAAGACACTGCTTACAAGAAGATGGGCTAAACCGACACTAAAAAAAAAAAAAGAGTAAATTGAGAAATAATTAAAAAAATTTAGGATTAAATTAATTTATATATAATAGATTTAGGACTTTTTGGACAATTATCCCTGAATGAATAGGATTAGCTACTATTTGGAGATGTGATAGGTTTCCTTTCATGATCACCTTGAAGATTTCTCACAAGGAAACCTTTCTTAACAATAAAAAGGAAAACCCTCTCAATGGGTGTGAGCTAGCACATAGTGGAAGTTGTTTCGACGTGGTACTAAACCGATCGAACCCATTGGTCCTTTGTAGTTTTCCAGACACTAATTGCAAGAGGATGAAAGTTCGATGAAGGTTAGAAATAAGAAACCGTGAAGCAAAGCGAAGGGCGCTTGTGTCACGAAATGGGGGACCTTTCACGTCGTCGGCATATGTTGCCAAAAGCATATTGGATCAGCAATTACGTTCGTAGATCACAGGTTTTCAACTCCTAGAATCAAATGCTGGACGCATCTATCAAGCTTTTTTGTCCTTTGCTATCAGGAAAAAGGTGAAAGGAACTTCATATGTCGATATAATTGCCTCTTTTTTTCTTAAATCTTTTCTAGACTACGTCGTCTTCGTCCGATGCGATCCTGGTTTGATTTTATTTGTAATTAATATTTGAATTATTGTTGCGTATGTGGACATCGGAGCAAATTACTGCCATGTTAGATGACCTTTTTAAGTTGGTAGGTGCGGAAATCGACAATTATGCAGTCACCTTTTTAGATTTTTGTTAAGGAAAAAGTAAGAAGAGGTGACCCCAAGAAAGGAGAGAGACGAAGAAGTGCGAATCGTTCACTCCTCTAAAAATGGGATCGGCCACGCAATGTGATTCGTTTTTCAAATTCAACTGATTTAGACTGTGACTTATTTGAAGGGAAATCACCAAAATAATATATGGAAAGATCTATACAAAAATCCTAAATCACCACAACAAAGCATGTCCATTTCTGAGATCCCTTTAAAAAAAAAAGGCAACCCATACAGGGGCAAAACAAACAAAAATCCATAAATCAAGGTATATTACCGTAACATGGTATATAACCCTTTAAGAACATATCTGTAACTGCATTGAAGCAAAAGAGGCCCTTGCAATCGCAGGCGAGGTGGCCTTGCCAACCAAGCATGAAGGCGACCTCGTCCACAACCACAATGGCCTTTTGAGTGATGGTCACGAGTGAGGCAACCTCGCCCTAATTTGGGTAAAGCTAGCCTTGCCAGCTGCAAGCAAACAAGCAGCCATCCTACAGCACTGGCCTCGCCAAAATTTGGGCGAGGGCCGCAACGGTCACCTATGGCTGGTGAGGGCTCAGCAACTCTCTATGGGCACGGTCGAGAGAGAGAGAGAGAGAGAGAGAGAGAGAGAGAGAGAGAGAGAGAGAGAGAGAGAGTAAAAACACATTAAAGAAGCTTGGATCTAACACTTGTCAAAACAAGCATTTTAGTGAGTACGAAACGTCTGAGTTTTTAACAAAGACATGTTGAAACGCAAATAAATTCGACATTTGAGCCATTGTGAATATACAGGTCTGTTTGTTTCGCGGAAAATGGGCCATTTCCGGAAAATATTTTCCCATAAGTCATTTTCCATAAAAATAACAATATTTTCTGGTGTTCGGTTAAAACTTGAAAATGTTTCAAAAAATATTTTCCAGTGTTTGATAAAGAAAATATTTTCTGCTCACTAGATCGACGAGTGTCAAGCTCGAGGCTCGCCAAATCGATGAGCGCGAATTTGAGATTAACGAGCTTGAGGTTCACCGATCCCACGACTAGCCAAGAAAGAAGAAAATGAGAAACCAAAAAAAGAAAAAGAAAAAATAAATAAAGAAATAAAGAAAAGAAAAAGAAAAAAATAAAAATAAAATTTAAAAATAATTCGAATAAAAAAAAGAAAAGAAGAAAAAGAAATGGGAAGAGGAAGTAAGAATTTGTAGAGGTGTAAGAGAGATCAAGTGAGGAAAATATTTTCCACTTTTCAAAAGTGGAAAATATCTTTCCCTACTTTAGAATACTTTTTTTCCTTTGATGGAAAATATTTTCCAAGGAATTCATTTTCTCGTGAAATGAACGTCGGAAAATCGGAAAACATTTTCCCGGAAATTATTTTTTGTGAGATGAACGGAGCCTAAGGGTGAAATACTTATTCATTAAGATCGAGAGAGAAAAACTCTCAAATTTAAATCAAGGGAGTAGAGCATCTAGATTTAAATATATATCGAGAGAGTGGAGTAAGAAACAAAATAATAGAATAAAAAGTAACCAAAGAGGGAAGAAAGGGAGAGATCTATGTCAAATTCCTCCCCTTTGAAAATTGAAGAAGCGAAGGAAGACCGAAACTCAGAGAGAAGAAGGGCAAGAGGGAGGGAAAGACTTTGACTTCCTTCATAAAGTCAAAATCCTTATCCACAATAGAGCTAGCCCGTTAATGTTGACTCTCTATTCTTTCGAGTCTACTAATTTCGATTGCTTGTGAAAGATCGTAGTTTCACAAGAACATCCCCGTTGAAGGTACCGGTGTACTTAACTTCTTTTATAAAAAAAATAAAAAAAATAGATTAATATAATTCTTTCTAAAAATTCCTAAGCATTAAAAGCTTAATTTTTTGGGTAAAAATCATCACTATGACGTTGGAATACCGAGTCTTCCACCCTTCGTACCCCGATTGATCAATCATCCCGTGTGTGGGCTCTCTATCTAATTTCCAACTGCTATCATTCTGCACATTAGGCAATTTATCTCTCAAACTATGTCAAGTTCGACTTGCATGCCACGTGCAAGAAGTCAATTCTTAGATTTTGCTCCAAGAATGTCGAAATCCACATTGCTTATGTATCAATTTTTTGCAGCCCCGCTTACGTGACACATGTCATCACCGAATAGGTCAAACCAATGCTTGTAATTCGTGTTAGCTATCAAAACATTGTACCGGGTGGAGATACATAATATAATTTTGCAAATTTCTCATTTCTCATAACTTTCATGTGGTTGATAAAAAGCACCTCAACATATAGTTAGACAGATAAAAAATATTCCGAAGAAGCAATAGAGATTCATCAATTACACATGATCAATTCATGCACTGGTGCGATCATACCGTGGAAGTGACAACCGCACTAATAATTTCGGGACAGCATCGGCCGGGTGAGGAGTGGGGGGGCATAAGCACTAAAAGCGCATGTGGGGATCAGATCAGGAGCACGGCACGTGCTCAACCGCGTGACCAGCTGGGAGATGGACACGCCAGGTGGGAAAACAAGGAGGGCAGCCGCAGCCGCCGCCGCCGCCGATATGGATGCCAACCGAGCCGAGTCTCGCCCGCGGACACGCGACCCACTCGAGGGCGGTGCGGGGGGTTGGCTCGGCGCAACATCGGAACCCGGTAAACGCGGGGATCGAGTCCACCTCGGAGAAGCTTCTTTTCTTCTGCGGCCGAGTCCATCGAAGTACTCGAGGAACGCTGATTCGCGAAACTGGGATCCCATTATAAATTATTATATTATTTCATTTGTCAAGTTTATAATTTATATAACTCGTAACGCATACTTTGAACTTGGATAAGATTTCTCCTTAAAAATCGCCATAGACTTACCAAGTCGTAGGGTGTTTTTATCTTTTCATTTTTAGCACCAAAGTATTTGTCTAGTGTGTTACAGAAACCTCTTAAGTTGTTATCAAAAACTCTTTTGGATTGTATCGAGAAACTCTTGTATCGAGCGACTGTGATAATATGCTATTAGGGTATTGATGATGACCCACTTGATTACTCTTCTAATAAAAAATATAATCCGATCTAATCTGTTAAATTATAAATGAGGCAAACCTATTGATTCTATCTAATAGATGATTATCACCCGTATTGTTGGGTTGGATAACCAATTTGCTAGCCAATCCATACATGCATTTTCTTCCCTAAAATTGTGGAGTATCTTGACCCATTGAAGATACTTGAGCGTACTTTCAATTTAAGAAATGAATATGTCACTTAAATGAAGCAAAGCAGAGACCCACTTCTTTAAGTGGTTGCTTACAGTCTACCATGAATCACTCGATGCATCCACTATGAAAATCAATGTCCATGAGTTCCCGCGATGAGCGCCCTCTGAAAGCCTAGGTTGGAACATTATCGGAACCACCAAGAAAACAGGAAGAAGAATATTCAACTCGCAGACCTAGAAAGTAGATGGGGTTTGGTCTGCGGAACAAGGTAAAGGTAGGCCATTTGACATGTTCAAGGCGAACGACATCCATTAGCACGAGGTGCGGACTCTCCCGACTTTGTTTTGAAATTTCCCACGTCGACTTATGTCTCTATTCTTTGGAAGGATAAACCCCACCCAAGATAGCGTCGGACCCACCGGCTTGATCCTGAGTTGAATTTATGGACTAGACAGGAGGAGATGGAAAAATTAAGCTCTAGTCTAGCCATCTTTAAAGAATGGGCCACTTTATCTTCCTGTATGGTAAGAGGAATAGAGGATTTTGCTAGGCTAGCGATGGTAGTGGTGCAAGTCCAATTTGATAGGACCTACTACCTAGCACGCTCGCTCAGCGCATCCACTGTATTTGATAAGAAAGACACCATGTTGCTATAGTCTAATCCTATCTAGTGAAATGTCCACAAAGCAACCCCAAAAAAAAAAAAAAAAAAAAACAAAAAAAAACGAAATATTAAAACTTTTTTTAATTATTAAACTATACCGTCAACTATCTACGTAAGTTTTTATAACAATTAACAATGTTCTCATAAAATTTCACAAATTCATTTTAAACCCATTTATTGATTTAATTTTACCTCTCTTATTATGTACTTTCACGTTTAGTGAGATACTAAAGTACATCGACGTTTAGTGAGATACTAAAGTACATCGTACACGTGAATGGGAATATTAGAATGTTTTAAATGTTAAACTGCACTTTCATTTAAGGTTTTTGAATAGATGTTTGTTAATGAGGACAAATTTGAATCTTCGGAAGCACTGGTGCAGCGCAGCCCGAAGAAAAGTTTTGAGCAAGAGAGGAGATGATAAACGAACGACCACTAGTGCTCTTGTAGTTGATTGTGGGCGTAAATACCTTTACTTTCCAATAAAGCCAATATAAGACAGCTCTCAAAACCTTGTCGGGACCCCCCTTTTTTCTCTCTCTCTCGTGTGCCATGGCGCAACTCCGCAGCGAAGGTTTAACTTCGCCGGAAAGGAAAAGGCGAGCGGATTCCAGGGTTTATCCACAAAATCCTCCAGCCATCATGGCGCGATTCCGAACTCCAGATCTCATGTCCCACGAAGACGGCCGGGAAATCACATTCAAATTTTCCAAGGTGGGCTGTCGGGAAGCAGGGACAAAATCCCGAGTCCCCTAATTGGTGCAGTCCGATAGCGGCGAGAGCAGCAATCGTGGAACTCAAAAAGGAAGACTCAAAAAGAAAGAAAGAAAAAATAAAAAGCAGACAATAAAATCCATAAATCATCACGTTGCTTATCGCACCCGGTGTGCCTCGCATTTGTACACCCACGAAGCAGCCTAGAAGGATTCAATTTGTGAAACTTCGGAGCATCCGATTCTCATCGGATTCATTAGAACAAATGCGTATGATATCTACCACTAGATAGTCTCTTTTTGGCAATCATTCTTTCATAAAATGGAAAATATGCTTATAAAAAAGTAGATAACCTCAATTGGAGGATAGACGAAAAGAGATTCACTTTTCATCGTCATGTTTTTTTTACGATCTTACTTGATATATATAGACGATCGGCAACATTTAAGAGATTAGACCTGCCCTAATCGAGTATTTCACATAAAATATTTACCAAATTTTTATATTGCAAGATTGGTAATAAATGATGTAACTCTCCATCTATGATAATCCACATGTCGAATTACTATAACTAAATAAGAATCGTTCACAAGATAGGCACATGGAAGGCAGCAAAGTAGGTAAATCGGCAAACGATCTATCTCGAAACGATCTGAATTTGCAGGTAAAGATCCCATCTTCTTCTTTGTCGTAATTATACTTTTCCTTGGTACTTTACCTAAGTGCCCACCACACAAGTCGGCATCTACCGCTAGAATATTCAGTGGTCGTCAAATGGGGCCCCACCCCGAACAGTAAATCCACGTGGCACAGTGTCACTGGGCTGTCACGCAGGAAGACTCTACGACGACACTGTCGCTTTTTACTCGAGGGAAGACCAAAAAAGAAAGGGGAGGTCCAACTTCAACGATTTCTTCGACCAAAAAAAAAAAAAAAAACTTCAACGATTCCACGTTCAAACCCCCTGAAATTTCCCAGCTCCATCCACCCCCCGTTCGACATACCGACAATCTGGTCTTCGTTAGGCTTTGTGGATAACTCTCTTTCTCTCTCTCTCTCTCTCCGCACCGTTTCGATTTCGATTCTTAAACCAATAATAAAAAGAACGACTGACCTTCTGATAAATTCCCCCTTCCCCATGCCACCCATATTTTCCATTCCACACGCCTTTTCCTTCTATATATGCCCTCCTCTCTCTCCTCTTCTCCTCCTCAATTTCGAATTACCAAAGCCAAGCCAAACCTAAACCGACGAGTGGAGGAAGAAATCCTTCGTTCCCTTTTTAAGTCGTTTGATGCTGCGAAGATGGTCGATCTAGACTGGAAAGCAAAGAGAGCCACGACAACTGCCCCCGCCCCCGACATGTCCAGGAAGTCGCCCCGGCTCTCCAGCAAGCTCCACCTGCTGATCCCCACGCCGTTCCGCGGCGGCACCGACGTGCCCGCCGCCTCGGGCTCGGCCTCCTCTGCCTACGAGGTGTACCTGCGCCTCCCCGAGCTGCGGCGGCTCTGGGGCTGCAGGGAGTTCCCCGACTGGAAGTCCGAGCCCCTCCTCCGCCCGGCCCTCCAGGCGCTCGAGATCACCTTCCGGCTCGTCTCGACCGTGCTGTCGGACCCCAGGCCGTACGCGCACCGGCGCGAGTGGAAGCGCCGGCTCGAGGCGCTGGCCGCGACCCAGATCGGGCTCATAGCGGCCATAATCGAGAGCGAGGAGGACGAGGCGGAGACGCGCGGCGGCGCGCCGATCGCGGACGTGAGTTCGGGCGTCGGCGTGCTGGCTCGCAACGGCAGCTCGGCGGAAGTCTGGCGGCTCCCCGGGGGGGAGGCCGCGGCCACGGTGGTGAGCCGCACGAGCGAGGCCAGCCTGCTGCCCAGGCTGGGGACGTGGCAGACGTCGGAGGACGTGGCGCAGAAGATCCTGTACACCATCGAGTGCGAGATGAGGCGGTGCCCCTACACGCTGGGCCTGGGAGAGCCGAACCTGACGGGGAAGCCGAGCCTGGAGTACGACGCCGTCTGCAAGCCCGGCGAGCTTCGCTCCATCGCGAAGAATCCGTACGATCACCAGATCCAGAATCACGAGAACCAGAACCTGTACACGACGCACCAGATCCTGGAGTCGTGGGTTCAGGCGTCGAACGAGCTCTTGAATCGCGTCGCGGAGCAAATCGAGAGCAAGAGCTTCGAGACGGCAGCGGCGTACTGTTACTTGCTGGAGCGGACATGGAAGCTAATGACGGAGATCGAAGACCTTCACCTGTTGATGGATCCGGAGGATTTCCTCCGGCTGAAGAACCAGCTCGACCTCCGGAGCGAGGCGGCGGCGTTCTGCTTCCGCTCGAGAGGGCTCGTCGCGATGACGAGGAAGTGCAGGGACCTGAAGCACAAGGTGCCGTACATCCTGGGCGTGGAGGTGGACCCGAAGGGAGGGCCGAGGGTGCAGGAGGCGGCGATGAGGCTGTTCGGCGGCGGCGAGAAGAGGGAGCAGTACGCGAAGATCCACCTCCTGCAAGCGCTGCAGGCGATCGAGGCGGCGATGAAGAGGTTCTTCTTCGCGTACCGGCAGGTGCTCGGGGTGGCGGTGGGGAGCCTGGAGGCGACGGCGAGCCGAGCGGCGATGAGCCTCGAGCGGGACGACTCGCTGAGCCAGATGTTCCTGGAGCCGACCTACTTCCCCAGCTTGGACGCCGCGAAGACGTTCCTGAGCGACTCGTTGAGCCGAGAGCGCGGTCAGGCATCTTGACCGGCCGGCCATGACCGAGCGAGGGTAAGAAAGTTGGAGACTTGGGGGCGGGTTTGACTTTGACGGGAGCGTCAACTCGTTCAAATACGTTATTGTTTCGTCAAAGTTTGACTGAATTTTTGTTCCCACAAAAAAAAAAAAATTGATAGAATTCTCTCTCTCTCTCTTCTCTTCTCTTCTTTTGTTTTTGCATTTGAATAGGGATAGAGATCGATTATTTATTCTTTGTATAATAATTTTTATAATGGATTGATTATAGTGCAACTTCTGTTTCAGACAATTGATGGGGTGGAATGTAAAAGAGCTTCAGCTTTCTCAGTCTATCTTGAGATGGTATGCGATTTTGGTTTGTAAATGAGTTGAAAAAATAGCCCAGAGATTTTTCAGTAATCAATTTCGAAGTACCATTTGCCTGTTAAATCAATTATATACTCTTTATCGTTATATCTTTAGCACAGCTTAATTCGAAAAGAGCGATCCGTCTTTTGGCTTAAGCTTTTGATTTTTGGGTGAAAATATACACATAAAAGATGAAATATAACCCCAAAACAACATGTCGTAAAATTACCTATGCAATTTCTCTCCCCATTCCCTCAGTTCCAGCCCTTGAAACCTACATATCGACTTTGGAAGCCCTCCAATCTCTAGTTGAGATGGTTTTGACATAGGCGATCTAAATTCCTCTAAGTCTTTCTAGCCTAAAGGAAGTAAGCCGAGAGCCACTCATCTGAGCGAGTGGATTTGAATTTCGCCATGTCTGGTCAAAATATGAGTAGGGCGAGAGCCTTTATCTTGAAAGAGAACAATTTCTCACATGCTTAATGCCAATAGATAATGACTCTCTCTCTCTCTTTTTATACGAGAAATAGTTGTGCAAGGCACATCTTTTCCAAGGACATTGACTCTGCATGAGGCTCTGGCTAATTTTTGACTTGTCAAGTTGAAGTGAGCGATCATCGTAGGACAAAAGGCTTCCTCTTGGGCCTCTTTTGGATCTTCGAATCCCTAGGATGTAATGTAAAGCAATTAGAGGGTAGAGTCGGGGCTATGGCTCAATGAATATATTGACCCAATTGGGAGTGTGAGGAAGAAAAACATAAAGCAACATGTGAGGAGTTGACCTTGCATGAATAACAAGAAAAGAGTAATAATTCGCTTTTCACTTTCACACGGGTTATTAGGATGTACCATGTTGGAGCTACTTCCCCTATCTAATCTGTCCTGGTATGTGGCTCCTAGCAGTAGAGAAAATGGGCAATAGATTAAGGCCGACCTAAGATGGATCAAGTAGGGCCTCAACCATTCGAATTTCTGTAGAACCAAATCGAACGGAACTGTGTCGCGACCTACCCCTCGGGGAAGGGGATAGATTTAAGGGTATTGCCTAAAAACGGGTCTATGGCCCATGATCAGACACAGATTCTCCCAAACCCATACCTCGCGCGATATTGAAGAATTCATAGGAATTTTGTAATAAGGAGTCGCCACTAACCTATTGTGGTCGGTTAGAAACGAAGTGAAACATAAGAGTATACCTCACTTCCTACGCAATCAGAGAATCTAGATTCGGAGACTCGATTATACTAATTAACCAATTAATGCCTTTTTGGTACCTAATTTTGTTTTTTTTTTTGGTAAGTAGTACCTAATCTTGTTCATTTAAAAAAAAAAATGATATTTTTGTCAAGCAACTTAGATTGATTTCATACCTATCCACTAACATGTAAGGTGATCATACAGATGCACAATCATTAAAATAATAATTAATAACCAGGGAAAGTAATTAAATAAATTGCATGGAAGAGAAAAAATTTAACATTAAGGAAAATATAAATGCTAATCTTAACTAGACTAAAGGG
This sequence comes from Eucalyptus guilfoylei, assembly GCA_016097605.1. Taxonomy (NCBI): domain Eukaryota; kingdom Viridiplantae; phylum Streptophyta; class Magnoliopsida; order Myrtales; family Myrtaceae; genus Eucalyptus; species Eucalyptus guilfoylei. The sequence goes on from CM027869.1 coordinate 2,085,319, forward strand.
ATCAAAACAGCAAAAGCATGCAAACAAGAGTAATTGTTTTTGAAGACAATTGAAGCCCTAAGGTAGAGCCCTATGGGCTTACTCAATTTTTTAGCTAAAAAACTTCCATTTAAAAAAAAAAAATAGCTAGGAAAGTTTGTTTTTTTAAAATTTTTCAAATGAAATTCTGAATTTTCTGACATTTTTTTTTTTAAATTTCTAATTTCTCAATTTTTTTAAATTTTTTTAAAAAACTCGAATTTTCAATATTTTCTGAATTTTTTTTTTTGAAAGTTGTTGAATTTACGGAAATTTTTAGAATTTTTATTATTTTCAATTTTTTGATTTTTTCTTGAAAATTTTTGATTTTTTTGAAATATTTAATATTTAATATTATTATTCAGGAAAACGGGTTCGGATTGGGTAAAAACCCAATCCGGCCTGCTCATCCGATCCAAGCCCACGTCCGACTCACGTTGGATAAAAAAAGATTTTTTTTATGAAAAAAAAAAAATATATATATATATATAGTCTTTTTCTCATTTTGTCTTCTCCTGCTGCAGAACGTCCCTCCAACGTCTTTCCCTCTTGTTTTGTCCCTTCTTATTTCTTTTCATCATCTTTTTTCATTTCCTTTTCTCTTCTTTTTGTTTTATTTTTCTCTTCCCCTTTTCTTCTTTTCCGCATGCTTCCTTCTCCGCCTGAAGCTTCCATTAAACCCAGAATTTCCCGTGAATTCAACCCCAACCTCAAAGCGCCAAAACCATGATAACCATGATCTTGACGTATATTTATTCCATACCAAGCCGAGAACAGCGTGCGCCACTATCCAACAATCTCGAATTTATACAAAATGCAAAACGCAAGATGGACGTGAGGTGCGACGTACGGCCACAAGTTCGGATATCCGCAAAATGCACGCGAAAATGGACAAAAAGAAGACAAATGTTACCCTTTGGAAATGACACAGACACTCCTAAAGTCCATCCAGCCCACACGCTTAAAATGGCTTACATATTGATGTTATCTCTCTTTTCATTACTCTTTGTTCGTTTCTCTTGTTTTCTTTTCTTTATTTGATTATCCCTTAACTGGGCGTGATTTCCTTTCTCACTGAAGCTCCCTTTTCAACGTTCTCTTCTTTGCCGAGAACAACACCATCGTCAAGATCTCTTGAAGAAATGCCACTGCTCAACCTCGCTAACCACTACCCACGATCAACGAGTTAAGGCTTCATGCAAGACGACCTCAGTAACTACCGATCAAAAAGAATATACACGAGCTTCGGAAACGGCAAAGGTAGTGGCTATTTTCCCCGAAGCGCTTCAAGGGCATTTTATCAAACACCTAGGGTGCATCGGCTCGAGGCAGCACGGACAAGAACAAGACTCGAAACTAGACCACAGCTCAACGAGAATGGCAGGGAATGCTCAACATCAACAAAGGACAGCATAAGCAAACCCGAAACTCACGTCCCAACTCAGTAAACCATGCAAAAAAAAAAAATGAGGGAACAGGACAAAAGCGGGGCACAAAAAAAGGTCGGCGGAGGTCCCTACCCGGCTCGAGGGTGGCGAACGGCGGGCGAGATCGATAGATCGAACAATGTCCGGTCGCCTCGTACGCCCCCGAGCCGGAATCCTTGGGAAATCGACACGGGTTGAACCAAAAACCAGGAAACTCACCGCAAAAACTTGAATTCAAGGAAAGGGAAGCCGCGGCTTGGTGGTTCCGGCTAGGAGGCGCAAGCTCGCGTCGGGGGTGGCTGAGCGATGCTCCGCTGAGGAGGATTTCGGGCCTCCTTTCCGGTCACTCTCCGTTTCTACCCCTCTCCTTCCTTCAAGCTCTCTCGCCAAAGGCCCTCTCAAATCTCTCTCGGCCAAATTCCCTAAAAAAAGCCTCTTCCCCCCCTCGCTTTTATGCTCGGCCAGCAAGCGCGCATGGCCCCTGCCACCGCCAGCTGCCTTGCCGGCCTGACTCCGACTCTGGGATCATGCTGCGCGATCCGCTGCCCCCTCTGCTCCCTCGCCATTCCAGTCTCTTCTGGCTCGTACGTTGCTTTTCCTTCTTTCTACAGAGAGCGTGAGGGAGACACAGAGAGAGGAAGAAGAGAAGAAGGTTGGGCCGGGGAAGGAAAGGAAAAAGAAGGGCTGGGCTTGGGCCCAAGCGACAAAAGATACAGAGGAGAAGAGAATTGGAAAGGACTGGGCCTAGCCCGGTCCGCTTTTTTTTCGAATTTTTTTAATTTTTTTTAGATTTAATAATTAGTGATAGTTATGTAGATGGTCCTAATGTCTACGCGTAACAGATTTTAATGAAAACATACACGACGCATTTTAATGAAAGTTATTTATTTTACTCTTTATTTTTGTTTTTTTTTAAGCGACTAATTCCTAATTTTGTATGCGATTGAGTCATAAATAAAATAGTAAAATTTAGATGTCAACAAATGGAAATAATACCCAATCCTTTCAACCATTACCCAATCAGAACGAGGCACAAACCAAGAAGAACTGATTCTTTTGTTGGTTCGGGCCAGGTTCTTTAATGGCCCTAACTCTCAGCCCCGTCCGTCATCAATCATCTCCACTTTGACGGCCTTTTTCCGAGCAAGCTTGCCTCTACAAAGTTCGTATTCTGCACCGACTTTGGTGGACCGACACTAAACAAATTGGGCTTGAAGTTACGGCTCGTTTCTTTAGCGTCTCCCCAAAAGCAGTCACATTCTTCTGTTCACTCGCAACCAGATGCTTATAGGACAATCATGGGCTCTTGCTCTGCCTGTGGCCTTCTTTTGATACCTTCGATTCGATTTGCAATTTTGGGTCTCAGCCCAGGCCCGCTCATCAGCTCCCCATAGACAAACTTAACTATCATATTATGCTTAGGCCCCGTTTGGTTCGGCTTTCTCAAGGGGCTTTGGGCCCCCAAAGCCTCTTGGGGAAAATATTTTGCGTTTGGTTCACATTTTTGAGTCTCCATTTGCCAAGTGCTAACATTTGGAATGCTAGTTTAAGGTTTAATGAATTTTTTTCTTTCCAATATTGCCCTTACTAATAATCATGTTTTCCTCTTTTGCCATCGAAAAATACTATTAATCGTTTTCTTCCTTCTTTCTTGGACTTGCTGCTCCATTGCGAAGCTTAGCCGGCAGGCGGCGCTCAGCTGTGAGCGGCTAGATCTAGCTGCCAGGAAGAGCCTCGCCTGAGGTCGGGCGACCTTAGGTGAGGTGGCTTGAGGTCGGGCGACCTCGGGCGTTGCCTGGGTCACTCGACCCAAGGCGTCGCCTGAGGTCGTCGACCTCAAGCGAGCCGCCTCCCCCCACCGCCATCGCCATTGCCACCGCCACCGCCACCAGTCGCCTCCCCACCGCCACTAGCCGCCTCCCCACCACCACCACCGCCACCGCCGAGAGTTTGCATCTCCTCCTCCCTTTTCTTTTCTTTTCTTTTTTTCCTTTTTATTTTCACATTAAAGTTGCTTTGCAAAATATACACAAAAATGAGTTTCTAAACACACTTGCCTTCACAAAATGCTCATTCATTCAAAGTTACTTGGGGAAACGCAAAGCCATTTCCCCAAAGTTGAACCAAATTAGAGCAATGGGGCACGTTATGGGCTCGAAAAATTATCAAAAAAATCATAATTTTTTTATTTGATCAATTTAATCCTTAACCTTTTGACAATTAATTAATGTAGTCATTCCGACTAATTTTAGCTAAAAATTACTGATGTTGATACTCTATATCTTATGTGGCATGACCGGTATTAATGTGAATAATTTTTAAAAAATCTTATTTATTTTTTTATTTTTTACTTTTTGTTTGTTTCTTTTCTTTTGTCTCTCAAACTGTGGTCAATAAGAGTCATCAAGTTCTCACTACTAGCCACAATGAAAGAAAAGATAAAAAATAAAATAAAATTCATATTTTTAAAAAAATTGTAAAAGGTATCTCCATCTTCGATTTTTAGCAAAAAATGACAAATTGTCAAAATGTTTAGAACTATATTAGCTAAATTGAAATGTTTATGACTAAATTGTTGCAAAAAATATAGCTTCGAATTAATAAAACAATCAAGTTAGATTTTGAGGCGTGATATTACTTAATTTGAGTATTTATTTGCCCTATATCGTTACTAATGGTCATCGGCAAAAATATCCTCTAGTATATAATAGAGTTTCAAATAAAAATACTAGATAACAATTTTAGTATTTCTTTAGAGTCTCTTATGGGAAACAATTGGAAATAATGGCTATATATTCTTTCAAAATAAAACAAAAATGGAAGAAAAGGATTATAAAAAGACTTGAAAATTCTGCAAAGAATTGAACACAAATGTTGAATAAATATATTTGAACGAATACAACCTTTCAAAGATAAAGAAGTTATTTTTGAACAAACACAACTTTCCAATAGTTGTAAGAGTGCCTAATAACCATTACGCAAAAATAATAAATTCGAAGTTAAATAATTAAAAATAACTGTTACTCTATTATGAAAAATTATATTGTTTCAATAGGATGCACTAGTTATTTTATAACAAGTAATTCGAATTTTAATAGATAAAAAATAATGATCATTGATTAGTGTCGAATCTCGTCTACATATGTACTTATATCCTTTCGATATGAGACAATGCATCTCCTAGTTTGTTATTACCAACATAAATTGACAGCTGTACAATAGATTATGACTTATGATTTGTAAAGATCATGGATTTCTCTATTATTTTTCAGTGAAAATACTGAATACTCCCCTCATTGTTTGTTATTCAACCATTTAAAACCTTCAACCGGTTATCATAATTTTCGTCATTAGACTTCAGATCAAACTAAATTTCACTTTTCTCTCGAATCCTTGCGTACCCGGAACACTCATCTTGAGCTTTGTCTATTGGACCGGGGGAAATTTGGTCCTCTCAATGTTGAGATTGCGAATTACTACGTGCACATCAAGAGGGTCTTCTTCATGTTCATTCAGTTTTTTTACTACTAATACAATTCGGATGAATCCTTTCGGACGGCACCTTAAAATAAACAATCAATCAAAAGTATCTTTTTTCATTTTTATTTTTTGTCAAAAAGAAACATTCCACGTATAAACAATATAGAAACACAGTTCAACTACGAATCAAGACAAATTTGAGATAAATCCAAAACAAAACAAACTCCTTATTAGAATATGAATCATCATAATAAGATTATGGACCACACACTCAAAAAGCATATTTGTGACTTTTTCATAACAAAATCGGTGATTGATTATTGAATCCGTCTTCAGTAAGAAAGCACACCGAGATCTCTAGTTATTACTACTATTTTGCTTTTTAGGGGTGCGCGTCTCGATTTGGTGTCTCCAACATCATCGCCATTCGGAGTAATAAGGTGAGTGAAGCCTTCAAAAAGTTCCTCTAATCTAATTCGAAATTGAACTTGTACACCAATGAAATCCAAATGAAGAGAAACAAGGAAATTTTATGCTAAAAAAATCTCAAATTTAGACTAGATCGAATTAGAAACCTTCTCGAAATGGGAGAGAAACTTCTAGATCTAAAACAGATCGGAAGAGAAAAGCTCTTCAAAATGGGAGGAAAGTAAACACATCTGTCAAAGAAAAAGGAAAAAGGGATGAATGGATAGGTCTAATTCAAACCCTCCCCTCCCTAGAAATTGGAGGAGAAAAGTATGTGAAGATGAGAGGGAGATGGCAGAATCCTAACATGCGTACAATCAAAAGTAACTTTACCTGACTAGTCAATTGGTGGACAACAATGTAGCAAGAAATTACTTGGCAGGTCATTGGTCAATACGACAAAGCGAGGATAGTGACATTTGCCTATTCACCGGAGTGTTTCAATATTGACATTACTTAACATTGAATAATCGAAATCTTTCAAGACGCATAAATATTTAACTTTTTCTCCACTTCTAAAACTTAGATGACATTTTTCTGGAAAAACAGAATGAATACTCATCACGAGCTCTCTCAAACAACTTTTCATGCCCGCAAGGACTTGTAGGGTTTAACAACTATTTACGTAAGCAGATTTAAATTATCACAGTTTCTCTTTATTTTTACCTAAAAAATATGCTGCAGTTCACATCTCTAACCTACTTCCACTATGGTCTACAGCGAAAGACACGCAACAATTTCCTTTTCAACCTCTAGCTTCCGTCCCCATTCTTATTCCCTCACCTAGCATGTGATCCACACTAACTTGGAGAACTCTCTCTTCCGTCCCCATTCTTATTCCCTCACCTAGCATGTGATCCACACTAACTTGGAGAACTCTCTCTCTCTCTCTCTCCATTTTAATTTGGGTTTCATCTGCATTTAATTCTTTCCAATTTGTAGGCACGAATGTTCAATCACGGTCACAATTTTTGGGCTACGGCCATGTGGCATGCATTTTGGTGTCAAATGTGGACCTGTTGTATACTCATGAATTGTGGGGTTCGTTAATTTGCAGCAAATATTAAGGAAACATGGCAAATTAAAGCCCGGAAATTCGCTAACACGGGTTACGGACTAATTTCAATCCTCTTCATTGCCGCTAATATAGCTAGTCTAATCAAATTAGGTGAGCTAAAGTAGTACTATAAGCCAAAAAAGTCTCACAGCCAAGGTGGTCCTTATCTAGAGGAACTGCTACGTGTCGTTTTGCTTCCATCAAACCTGTGGATAGCATTGGTCGCGGCTATCGACAATCATAGAGCATATTAAATAATATGCAAAGGCGACCATGGAAAGGGGAAAATAAATAATGGGGCGAGATAAGGTTGTAGTTGTCAGCAGTGGCCGTCGTCGATTAATAATTCGATCAAGCGTCTTGATGATGATGATCAAAGCACAAATGCGGTGTCTACTTACCTATTAATTATTTCCGACCAATTTGTTTGACAATTGATCGTTTTGTGATTTTTTAATCTACGTGACAACGATGGGATTCCTTTCCAATTCCAAACCTTTGTCTTGTAATCTCGAATTGAGTAGCATAAGTTCCTATATGATTATATGTATAGTCCATCGGTAATTTCTCGATAGATGCATCGTTTGTGACACGACAATTTTATTTAGCGGGAAAAGATTTGACTCGTCATCGTTATGATTGTGGCCATACCGGTCGGCATGTTGCTACTTATGCTATATAACAAGCTAGGTCGCAATTGGAAATAAATGAGATTTAATTGATATTTGGAGTCATCTTAAAAGTAACATATTCGAGTTCGCTTCTTCAACCTAACACGCGATACTATACCGAGCAATAATTGCACATGAGATCTTCACGATTTCTCAATTATAATGTCCCAATCGTTTTACCTGATGCCACCAATTCCTCGGAGGTTTGTCTTTTCCCTTCTCTAAGGCGTGACTTCAATGCTTCTTTTTCTATGTGCTTGATGCAGAATGGTCGGTGACCGGACCTGCGTCATGGAGATTGATTTCTTAACACCCTTGTGGACACATTTTTGCCAACTAAGTTCGAGTCGTTCGACATGTCGCATTCACGATCGTATTCTAAGTCGTAGCTTGAATTTAAAACCCATCCGAGACTAAAAAGCATAGAGAAAAAAACGAACGAATTGCCATTCTAAACTGATTGGTCGGTCGTCTTGTATTATGACGCAATTATCATAATTTCACTTCTTTAATCTCCCACTCGGGTCCCACCACCTTCTCTCCAGCCAAACACTCCCCACTACCCACTCTTTATAACCTAACCGCACCCGCTCTCCGTCCCTCATCGGAGCTCGACCAAACCGCCAGTTAGATCCAGTCGCGAACAATCGAACCGTAGAGACCAGCAAGAGGGAGGCATGGAGGGGAAGGAAGAGGACGTTAGGGAGGGAGCCAACAAGTTCCCGGAGAGGCAGCCGATTGGGACGGCGGCCCAGAGCCAGGACGGGCGGGACTATGCCGAACCCCCGCCGGCGCCGCTCTTTGAGCCCTCGGAGCTGACGTCGTGGTCCTTCTACCGGGCGGGGATCGCCGAGTTCATGGCCACGTTCCTGTTCCTGTACATCACCATCTTGACCGTGATGGGCGTAGTGAAATCCCCTACCAAGTGCACGACGGTCGGAATTCAAGGCATCGCTTGGGCCTTCGGAGGCATGATCTTCGCTCTCGTCTATTGCACCGCCGGTATCTCGGGTAATTACTTAGATCCTTCTTTCTGTCTTTTATTTTACTAAGATATTCACCTCTATCATCAAACAAGTACCCTGTGCTAGGTTTTCAAGAGCTAGTTAAATCCACTATAGTCTGCTATTTTCTCCGTGGTTTATAAGTTTTCAGTGATGATATTTGGTTATTTGTGGACGTCTAGGTGGTCACATAAACCCGGCGGTGACGTTCGGGCTGTTCCTGGCGAGGAAGCTGTCCTTGACGAGGGCCGTCTACTACATGGTGATGCAGTGCCTGGGCGCCATATGCGGGGCCGGCGTGGTGAAAGGGTTCGAAAAGGCTAGCACGTTCGAGAGGCTGAACGGGGGCGCCAACTTCGTCGCCCCTGGCTACACCAAAGGCGACGGCCTCGGCGCCGAGATCGTCGGTACCTTCGTGCTCGTTTACACCGTCTTCTCTGCCACCGACGCTAAGCGCAGCGCCAGAGACTCTCACGTCCCTGTAAGCTTCCTCTAACTGCTAAGAATTAAGCGGGCGCAGCATATCATTCCCTTTTAGTATCGTCACCAAGCAACGGATATATGACATCGAATTATTGCTTTGGCCGTGCGCTTATGTAGATTCTGGCCCCGCTGCCAATCGGGTTCGCGGTGTTCCTGGTGCACTTGGCCACCATCCCCATCACCGGGACCGGCATCAACCCGGCCAGGAGCCTCGGCGCGGCCATCATCTTCAACAGAGACCGTGGCTGGGACGACCACGTGAGTGTCCCCCTTAACTTCCCTCGCAGTTTCCTGGAGCTGCAAGTACCAGCTCCCTCCCCTCTCTTCTTTCCTCGATTATTAACAGTGGCATCTTGTTTCGGTGCAGTGGATTTTCTGGGTGGGGCCATTCATCGGTGCAGCGCTCGCCGCCCTCTACCATCAAGTGGTGATCAGGGCCATCCCTTTCAAGACCCGGTGATGCCCCCTGAATCCTCCCCGTCACTTCTGGCGTCAAGGAGAAAACCCTAAGATGATTGAAAAAAAAGCTGGCGGGCCCGACTTCTTTTGGTTTCTGCCTATGTGTGTCTGGCATGTGATTAAAGATTTGTGTAATTTTCAATAGTGCTTTGCAAAGGCTCTTTTCGCTTTCAACTTTAGCCGAAGGAGGGTCCCCCCCGCATGACCTGTGGAATGTAAAGGGGGGTCCAATCTGTAAGCAGCGTCTTGTATTATATGTGTTTTATCATGAAGGTGGGGATCCGTCACATCAAAATAAGTTATGGTAAAACGAGAAAAAAGAAAAAAGAAAAAAAGGAAGAAGGTATTTTCTTTATCTCCACCGAGTCGTCCTCAAGCACCATGGGTCGATTCCGTCTTGTTGAGTTTTGTTGTCTTCTGTGATGTGAAATATAATAATGTGCAGATCGGAACGCTCGACATGTTTATCTGCTTCCCCACTCCACTTTGCTTTTTTTTTTTTTTTTTCACATGGCATCTTCGCTCGGATATTCGCCGTCTCCGCCGGAGGCTGTCTTCATGCAATGAAGCAATCGTAGGTGCTCGTTGCTTTCTTGAGTGTGACAAAAAGCAGTAAACGTACGATGTTTTGGCTAATGATAACTATCATATATCGAGTAGACTTTTTAGATCTAGGAGCGGGAGGGCTGTACATCGTATCTAAAAGTTTTTGCCCGAGTCTTACCCATGATTAACAAAACGTGAGCAAATGCTTGTGTCGAACGAGCCTAACTAGTCGGTTCAGGCCGAAGAACAAAGAACATGTCCGAGTCCATTTATTAGCAACTTGGGATCCCTCCCGCCCGTCGCTTGTCATGCCTACGATGGACTGACCAAACGCCTTGCAACGTTGGCGGCCACAACCCTGATCGAACCCCTGAGCCCTCCTTTGCTTGTATACGTGTTAACAATGGTTAGTAAGAAAATGAAATGGTTCTCTCCGTGTTCCTCCTTGTTCTTATATCATCAGCTTAAATGATTCTTTATTACTTTATTAAATCATAAGCACCTTAATGAACTCAGCCTAATGCAATATAAAATCACCGCACCCTAACAAAAAGGAATCCTTCCAGATAACACTTGGAAACAAAAAGGAATCCTTTCAGATGACACTTGGAATTACTAATTCAAGGGACATGCTTTTTGAGCACAACAATTATGCTGACTCCCATCCTTCTTCCCTTAGCCAAATCATCACCTAGGATAATGGGAAGCTTTTCGCCGTAGAGCTTGTCCATGACCTCCTCGCCGAGATGGTGTGAGATTACGGAACCCGTGTAGGATCTGGCATGTTTAGCCATCTTCCTTCCCCTGCTACGAGGATCCTCATCTGGTGCGGTTCCTCCGGCATCGACCTCGAACATCTTCATATGTTCGATCCGGAAGGACCCTTCTTCATCGACCACGCCTCGAACTTCCTCTGAAGATGCCATGTAGTATGGCACATTTAAGGTATCTAGTTTCTCCTCCTCGACGAGCCCCTAAAAGGTTCAAAGATTGAAACGCGAAAGTGAAGATCATTTTGCCATGACACACACCTTGGTCCAGCGTAAGTCTAATATATATAGAATGATCATTTTTTTAAATTGAAGTCCCATTAGTATTATCACAGATGAAAATGGCGGATTTTGGAATCTGATGTTGACTGTATTGACACGTTAGCTCGAAATAAGATGAAAACTGATTTATAATAATGACTGAATTCCCTTTGCAAGGCATGTTAATGGGTCAGGGCAACACTTTATTCTTGCAATGGACATGATGGAAGCTTGGTACTCAAAACATTGATTCTAGTTTTGTCGAGTGTTGGTATGTACTGATCACATACTAAAACCCCGGTATCTATCTAATTTGCGCACAGAATGCATCTATACTTTCATATCCATGTCTTGTAACGTGTAGAAGTTATGAAAGCTGAAAATCTAATAAAAAATAACTTTACCTCTGAAACCAAATCAGCAATTGCCTCTCCAAGTTTTTCCCACGTGTCGAGGCTGTCCAGGCTCGCGAAGTCCTCTTCTTTCCTCCCGTGAAGTACCAACACCAGGCGACCATTATCGACCATCTCTTCGCAGCGGGACTTTAGAAATGCCGATAAATCTGTTCGGAACTGATCTAAGTAGGCCTTCTTCACCAGGTCGGGGCTGGCCTTCGAAATGGAGATCCTTCCCTTGTTCAACGGGAAGCCTTCTTCGCTCATGAGACTTGGTGCCTTTCATTTGCTTAAGTTCCAAGTTAATGCAGGATTAACATGATCATCTATCGCAATTATGATATGTTTGCATTACAGCTCTATTTCGAGTATGTATGCATGAGTCAAATGGGATATTGGTGAGAGTCGAATCCAAGTCCATCTACTTAAGAATAGCTGAACCTTATATATCGATAATTAATATGATTAGTCGAATAATTTGACACGTATTTCTCTCTTATGATATTGTCATTCACATTTTATATCGGATGCATCGATAAAATTTTGAGTGAGATAGTTGAGAAATTTGAGCCTAAGTCATCTTGTTTTCTAAACAATGAAACATTATCAGATGACCTAATCCATGATCTATAAGGTATGTTGACCTTACATGTAACTCTTGCAATCATATTCACCACAACAATCATTGGAAGCACACACATATATATGCATTCAAATTTACCTGAGATAACCAATGGACACTATAGGAAGAATGTGCAAGGTGCACACAGTTGCTAGGGAAGAGCCTTCCGTGGAAAGAACCCGGAACTCCCATTATAAAGCACGATAAGCTTTCATAGCTTTGTGAGAAGCTCGACAGGCTCTTGAACAATGTGTTGAAATCATTTCCGGGAAGATCATTACGATAAAATTGGAACTCAGGCGGGGGGCAATTCAAGCGCGCACACTTCTTTTGCACACTCTCTATAACGGTCGACATGAAAGTTACTGTGCTAGGACCCGAAGCGCAGCCTAAATCGGCCACATTTAGAAGCTCGCACGGAAAGAAATCTTCCTCAAGTAGAGAGCCAACTGTACTCGCTATCGTGGGCTTCGTCACAGACGCAACCTTTTGCTGGAATGCAAGAAACGAACCATTTCATAAACCAACCCTATCCCGTAGTTTAGAGAAAACATTGAACCACGACTTTCAATACTATCAAAAGAGGAAATTATATTCCATGAATCGCGATTGGCGATTGATCATGCCTATTTATATCTGAAAGGGGGGTATTAAATTGAATGAAACGAACCGTGTAGGTGGAGGTCTGAGCGTAGCTTTGTTCTCCGTCTCCTTTGCTCATGAAGAGAACTCGTTTCACATCCATGGCGAAGAGTGATCGCTGAGGTCTTGAGATCGGTTGATACGGCAGGTGTATATTCCCACCGTCTTCTGCTGATTCTACACTGTTGTCACTGCTTGGAAAACATGCACCGCCGCTTCCATGTCAGGAGGGAGAAGAAGAGGAGGCCATCTTTTGATGATCAGGAAAGCTTGGTATACCTTCTCCCACTCACCTCCCGAGGACCCATACTTTTTCTTTTGTTTCGATTCCTGTCCTAATCGTTCTAGTTGTTCTTGTCTTTCCTGACTTACTGGTGCTTTTGACTTGGTCTGCTTCAATTAACTTTCCCATTTTATTAAATGTTGAAATATGATCCATTTTACTAGAGTTAGTCTAGCATACTCTTTATAAATATTTTGAAGCGGTTAGAAATAGAGGTGGAAAGGAGCCCACGTCAGTGTTTAGAAGAATCCAAGAGGCAATCCTTGATCAAGTCACTTGGCTAATCGTCAAAGAGAGCGTGCATTAAATGGAGAACACAACCTGTGCATCTGCCGCTCTCGCGAGAGTACGTCAGTGGAGAAAGCCTATAAATTAGGCACATCCCCTCCCCATTTGTAGCAGCGCCTTGGGGAGAAGAGCAGATTGAGGATACGTGTGAGGTGTGAGGAGGAGGAGGAGGAGGAGGAGAGGTGTCGGGGGGGGGGGGGGGGGGTGGTGGGGCGGTGTCCGAACCGGAAAATTGAACTGAAATTGAAAACGATCCAAATTAAATTAGATTTTCGTGTATTTTTGGTTTTGATAATGAAAACATAATCATTTTTTTATTCCAGTTCAGATAGTTTCAGTTCGATTTGGTTAACTGAACTGAATTGAAAATCGTCCATCTTCTTAATATACAATTCATACAATCTCTCTTTTTCAAAAATCTCTTTCAATTATTTCAAAAAAGAAAACTGAACAATTGAATTGATTTGAATTCAACTGTACCAAGTCGAGTCGGGATGTGGTTTGGTTCAAAGGTGATGCATACTCAAACAATTTGGTTCGAATTTACTGAAAATCTGAACCAAAGTGAACCGTTCCATTTGACACCCATACTGAGTGGGCCTCCATTTGTGAGAAGTGTGAGAGGGGTGTAAGGAGTGGCGTGATAAGAGAGAATAACAAGAGTGCAGGGGGTCATAATGTGCTGTGTAGTGTGTGGACCAAGTGATGGTGAGAGCAAGAAGCGTGAGAGTGGTGTGTGTGAATGTGAGAGTATATTATATGTTTGTGAGTGGCGTAATAAATTGTTTTTGTGATATTGAGAGAGTGCTTATTATAGTCACTCTGAAACTCTACCTTAAACACCTCTTTCTCTGAGCTTTGTACCCATGAAATTTCGATATCCTCGTGCATATATGCCAAGTAAAAGTTTGGGTTAGTTACTTAAGTTGAAAATATTTGCCCATTGTCCATAATTGACAAATTCGATATTATTTCAGTCCATTGAAAATTTAAGACTTTGAAAAAAATCATAATTAAGTCTTGAACTCTCCGTCGGTAGAATTTCAATTATCAAAAACGGCTCATGAGAGAGAGAGAGAGAGAGAGAGAGAGAGAGAGAGAGAGAGAGAGAGAGAGAGAGAGATGAAGGCCACAAGGTACTATGATTTGTCTCTTTGGGAAGATATTGGCTTGACCCCAAACCAAATTGAGGAGGGGTCACTTTTTCCCAAGGAAAGTGCGCAATTCCTTTTGCATCACTAATGATGGGAGAGGACAAGATTCTTAAGGTTCTCATGTGCTTTTTGCCTGGACTTTTCCATGAGAGAGAGAGAGAGAGAGAGAGAGAGAGAGAGAGAGAGAGAGAGAGAGAGAGAGAGAGAGAGAGAGAGATATGAAGGCCACAAGTTACTATGATTTGTCTCTTTGGGAAAGATATTGGCTTGACCCCAAACCAAATTAAGGAGGGGTCACTTTTTTCCAAGGAAAGTGCGCAATTCCATTTGCATCACTAATGATGGGAGAGGACAAGATTCTTAAGGTTCATTAGTATCCCTATAGACTAACGTTTCAACTCATCACCATTCATAATTCATACCCAACCCAATAAAATACCATGCCTCACTAAGCGACCAATTGTAGGAAACTCCCTTGCCATTTTCTTAATCACTAGGTCTCATTGTAAAAAATCAATGGTTGAGATAGCAAAAGTGCTACAGAGCCAACAATCATCATACGTCGCAGACCTATAATTAGTCATAGTGTGGACCACCTAATTAATTAATTTACTACTAAACTTAGTTTCGGATTTTGGTGTTCAGCTAGGGAATTTAGGATCGGTTTTTGCTTAAACATAACAAGAATCTTGCAAAAAAAATGTCTCTTTTCCGGTAGAGAGACACAATCTATTTCTAACAAAGGAGCTGGACATTTGCTTGCGAAATGGAAGCTTAGTCAACAGTGGGGTCGAAGCATACATTTTTCAGCGTGATAAAGATGCCAACTAACTCGATCCTTCGTGCTCTATCCATGTCTCAGCCTTTTTAGCTACCTTTGTTCCTCTGCCTGCTGTGAGGACCCTCAACCTCATCACCGGGTGAAATCCCTTCGAGATCAATTTCGACCATCTCCACATGTTTGATTTCGAAGGATACCTCCTCACGAACCATTTCCTCGACTTCCTTGGCCGACACCATGTAAGCCGGCATAAGGCCCCATGGACTAATTATAAGTAAATTTGGAGAAATTTATCATTGAAGCACGAAATAAAGATGAATAAGGTAGCCCTATTAAATCCCTAGTCGAGCTTAAGTATTATGTTAAAATTAGACTTAATCTATGAACGGAAAGGGTCATATGGATTTCGGGTCTAGAAGTTGTCCAGGTCTCCATATGACTAAGAAAATGTAAACAACTGCTCTATGTCCGAACAAACCTAATTACTAGGCCAAGGAACAAATAACTCGTCCAAATCATTTGCACTTTAGGCTGAACAGGCTCGTGGCCGTAGGTTTTTCCATGATCATGAGATCGGAAAGAGAAAGAGATTGATAGGGACCACATTTCTTATTTTTTCTTCCTTTTTTTAAAACCAAGGGAACAAGTTATTATAATTTTTGTTTTTGAAAATACCTCATAAGTCCTATAAACTGGTTAAATTCAAACTATTAAAATATGTATGTGGCACTATCTTAGAGCATTTGCACGTAATTGGTAAGATTCGAATAGAACACTTCCGATCGCAAGCTAGATATCCTCCAATGTACGAACCAACTATGTAGCAAATTTAGATATTAATATGTTGCTCCGCTTGGATTTTTTATTGACCCTTAATCCTAAATTCATCATTCAAACACAAAAGAAAGATGGATAATGTAACATCTCGGGCCCCACTGTGTAATATTGTCCGCTTTGGGTCACCCGCCCTGGCGTGGACGAACCGCCATCCCAACCACGGTCTTTTCCCTCACGGCTTTAAAACGCGTTACACAAATTAGAGGGACTCAAGCCTTATAAGCTGACCAAGACCTCCCTTCCTAGGCGATGTGGGACAAGAGAGGAGGCTGTCACACTCTCCACCTCTTAACAGAAGATCGAGGAAGCCTTATAAGCTGACCAAGACCTCCTTCCCTAGGCGATGTGGGACAAGAGAGGAGGCTGTCACACTCTCTACCTCTTAACACTGATACCACTTGTAACATCCCGGACCCCACGGGCGTCAGAACATCATTCTTGCTGTGGCCCCACACACGGTCGGGAGTCGGCTCTGATACCACTTGTAACATCATCCCAGGCCCCACTGTGTGATATTGTCCGCTTTGGGTCACCCGCCCTGGCGCGGACGAATCGCCATCCCAGCCACGGTCTTTTCCCTCACGGCTTTAAAACGCGTTATACAGATTAGAGGGACTCAAGCCTTATAAGCTGACCAAGACCTCCCTCCCTAGGCGATGTGGGACAAGAGAGGAGGCTATCACAGATAAGGTAGCCCTATTAGATCCCTAGTCAAGCTTATTATATTAAAACTAGACTTAATCTATGGACGCGAAGGGTCGGATATTGGTCGAAAAGTACTTGTTGAAGCCTACATATCATCGGGAAAATATGAACAAATGCTCAATGTCCGAACAAACCTACTTACTAGGCCAAAGAACAAAAAACGTGTCCACAATCCATTTGCTCTTAGTGCTGAACAGGCTCTTGGCCGCAAGTTACCATCCGAACGCCTTGCAATGACGGTGGCCACAGCCCCGGGAGAGCCCTTGAGACCCCTCTCCTGCTTGTCCCCATGTTGACAATAATTTATAGGAAATAAAATGGATCTCTTGATTTTCTCCTTGTTGGCTCTTCTCTTATCATAAGCTCAAAAGAGTCTCTATCGTCTTTATCATCCATAAGTCATAAGCACCTTAATAAACTCAACCTAATTGAATCAAAGAAATGGCACACGCTTTTTGAGCACAACAACCAAGCTGACTCCCTTCCTCCTATGCTTAGCCAAATCATCACCTAGGATGATGGGAAGCTTCTCGCCATAAAGCTTGTCCATGATCTCCTCGCGGAGATGGTGCGAGATTATGGAACCGGTGAAGGATCTCATACCTATAGCCATCTTCCTTCCTTTGCTATGAGGATCCTCGCCTGGAGAAATCCTATCAATCTTCATTATCTCCATATGTTCGATCTGAAAGGACTCTTCTTCATCGACTATGCCTCGAACTTCCTCTGGAGATGCCGTGTAATACGGCACGTTTAAGGTGTCTAGTTTCTCTTCCTTAACAAACCCCTAATTTAAGGTGAAAAGGAAGATAAGATCGAGCGAAAGGGAAAATCGTTTTGTTAGGATACACACCTTGATGTAACATGACTTTAATAGATATTTAATTAATTTTTTTTATCACCATTATTCTCGTGATGTTTGGAAAGATTTGGTCATGACAACTACAACTAGCTTATCCTTACAAATGCAGAAAACGGACTTCAGAGTCTAATGTTAAGATACGCAAACTAATAAAAAACTGATTCATAATTTTCAGTAAAATTTTCTTTGGAATGCTTGTCAGAGTGACTGGACAACACTATCCCTGCAATGGACGTGATGAAAGTTTCGTACTCAACAATAACTTATTAGGACATACTAATCACATATTAAAACTCCAATATCTATCTAAGTTGCGCGTAGAATCCGTCAAAACTTTAATATCCATCTCTTTCCATGTGAGTGCATGAAAGTTGAGAAGTTGATTAAGACAAACTTACCTCTGAAACCAAATCAGCAATTGCCTCCCCAAGTTTTTCCCAACAGAAGTAGTCATCTAGGCTCGCAAAGTCCTTATCTTCCCTCCCATTAAGTATTAACACGAGGCGACCATTATCAACCATCTCTTCACTACGGAACTTCAAAAATGTCGAGAAATCTGCTTGGAACTGAGCCAAGTAGGCCGCCTTCACCACACCGGGGCTGGTCTCCGAAATGTAGATCCTTCCCTTGTTCAACGGGAAGCCTTCTTGGCTTGTGAGATTCGGTACCTTTCATTTGATTACGTTCCATTCCAAATTAGTGTAGGATTAACGTGGACTTCTATCGTGATTATGCTGTGCTTGCACAGCTCTATTTGGGCATATAGTTGAATGAGATTGGCGAAATTGGAACCTATGTCCATCTACTTGAAATTGTTCAAGCTTATATATCAATAATTGACACGACCTGTCGAATAATTTGACAACTATTTATCCCGCATTATATCGTCCTTCACATGTTATGCCGTCCAAGAATTAATTAATCAGATTTGGAGCATGCATCAGTTAAATTTGAATGAGATGATGGAGAGATTGGGGCCCAAGTCATCTTGTACTCTAAACAATTAGATATTATCAGTTGACCTAACGCAAGATCTATAAAATATTTCAACCTTACATGTATTTCTCACAATATTAATCATCGCAACAATCAATTGCACTAGACAGATATATACAATCATATTTAACCAAGATAGCCAATGGGCGCCATAGGAGGAATGAGCGAGGTGCAGGCAATTTCTTGGGAAGAGCCTTCCATGGAAAGAACCTGGAGTTCCCATTATAAAGCACGATAAGCTTTCATAGTTTTGCGAGAAGTTCGACAAGCCTTTGAACAAAGTATTGAAATCGTTCCCGGGTAGATCGTTCAGGTAGAATTGGAACTCAGGCGTCGAGCAGTTCAAGCACGCGCACGTCTTCTGTACACTCTCTAGAACGGTCGACATGAAAGCTTCTGTGCTAGGACCGAAAGCACAGCCTAAATCAGCCACGTTAAGGAGCTTGCACGGGAAGAAACCTTCCTCGAGCAGAGAATCAACTGTACTCGCTATCGTGGGTAGACGCAATCTTTTGCTGTAATGCAAGAAACGAGGTCTAATTTATCCAGAAAATTCAAAGATTGCCTAATGGACTAGAAAACAAAGAAACTTCAGTTAATTTCCTAGATTCATTCTTATAAACCAACCTGATCCCGCATTTTAGATAAAAATCGAACCATGGCGACTGATCCTGCCTATTACTCTGGAAATCAAATTGACTTGACCAAAAGAGTGAAAGTTTACACAAAAAAAGAATAAGAGAGGATCTGAAAGGAGAGTTCAATTGAATGAAATAAACCGTATAGGAGGAGGCACGAGCGTAGTTGTGTTCTGCATCTCCTTTGCTCATGAAGAGAACTTGTTTCACGTCCATGGCGAAGATCCGATCGCTGATTGATAATTGCAAGTCCACCCACTCGCATTTGATTCTACATTGTCCCTGCTAGAATATGTACCGCCACATCCATTCCCGGAAAGGATATGAAGAGTAGGCTATCTGATGGGTTTTTATGTGATGATGGCTTATTTAGGCATGTCCGCCCATGTTGGGCCCAAAACCCGGCCCGTAAGTGTAGGGCCCATGGAGGAGTGTAGTTACTGTAAAATAAACTAAAAAATAAAAAGGGAAAATTTGGGCAGTTAATATATTTGATCGGTTGGTTATTGGATAAGTAGCGTTTTTGAGAAAATAAAAACACGTCTTTTGTTTTTCTCTACGCTACGCTACGCTCTCTGAGCTTCTCCCCTATGCTCCTCTTCAAGAACAGTATTAGAATTCTTCCTCAAACTACGACATTGGTGTTTAATCTATGAAAGACAATGTATGTTCGAATTTGTAATGTATCTTATGATTAGTGTAACATATGTTTTTTGGGCACGTTTTCTGCGTTTTTCGATTGAGTATTGAATCGCATTTTGGGAATCTGTTTTCCCAACACTATCTTTCATAATCAAGAACGCCATTCCGCTCCTTTTTCCGGCTAAATTCCGGATTCTCTTCCTTCGTTTTGGTTTCCAATCGTTATCGTTCCACTTGTTGTTGTCTCTTTAGCTATGTTCTCTATCTCCTAACTGTAGGACAGGTTGATTGGTCTTGGTCTGCTTCAATTACATGATTTTTTTTCATATTAAAGACATGCTCTTTTGACAGGTAGACTTTGCATCTATAAAATACTCCAATAATCTCGTGCATGTGCATATGATTTTATGAAGGTGTTAAATTCTCAATTGATCAAAATAAGGTATAAGTCCTCAATTATGACCAATGGGCAAATATTTCCAATTTAAGTTCTCAATTATCGAGACATTTCACGCGGACAAAGTAAGTTGAGTCCAAGACGGATGTCTTCGATGTAAAAGGAAGATAAATCATATAATTGAAGCAAACCCAGACAAAACAACTTGTCGCGTAGTACTATTTATGGAGGAGCCCTATTAGAGAGGACAACATGCTCGACCCTACTATGGAGGTCTAGGCTTGGGAAACTTTAGGTGAAGTCGATTTAATGGAGTGACAGGCAAAAAGATCAATCAGCAACCTTGATTCAAGCAATTAGATCTTTTCCGATTATATTTGGAGTTGTGGTTCGATTTTTTCTCTAGACTATGAGATCTGGATGATTTACGATAATGAACTCATTTCTTGCATTACAGCAGAAGATTTTATCTTTGTGTGGCTGATTAGGCTGATTAGGTGGTGCACTCCCATATATTGGGAGCGTGCCAACAATTAAACGTTGGCTCAAATACCATTTATTGGGAGCCCATTTATTGGGAGCAGGCAAAAAAAGTCCGATATCTTAAGAGAGCCGAAATTTGAGCCTGCAAATATATTCAGTTGGACATATCCATTAAAAATTTTTAATCAATGAGTTATAGGCTAACTAAGACATACTAATTATTCCACACTACACTAAATTAATTTTTCAATGTGAGACTTTTCTTATACAACTCACCTGTATATCTCGACAAGACAAATACGATAATTAGCACCCTATTATCGTAAATGCTGGCAAATTTGGATTTTTCTTTTTCTTTTTTGGATAATATAGGGGCATGAGCATTGGGACCTAGCTACCCAGAGATCCATAGAATACCTTACTAGTCCAATGAAATGGTTAATTATGAATTTTTGACATGTGCAAATGGTTCTATCGTAGAACAATTTGCACCCAGTTTATGAGATTTAGACAAAATGATATCTAATTCCTTAGAAGGAAATCCTCAAGGCACCAACCAACCAGGCACCAACTCAGGGTTTGGTAAAATTGTATATTACTATGTAGACCCACTAGGATTTCCTAGTTGTCCCTTAATCCTAAATGCTTCTAATTCACCGAAATTGCGAAAGATAGATGAATAATGTAGCCTTGTTAGATCCCTAGTCGAGCTTAACTATTATATTCAAAGTTAGACTGGATATATGAGGAAGGGTTAGATATTGGCTCTCAAAAATATGAATAAATGCTCATGTGCAGACAGGCCTAAATGGTAAAATTGGACCGAAGAACAAATAACTTGTCCAAATCCATGTATTTACACTTTGGGTTGAACAAGCCCATGGCTGTGGTTTGTCATGCTATGATGAGATGACCGAACACCTTGCATCGACGGTAGTCAACCCCGATCAAACCCTCGACCCCTCCCCAACCTAACTAATAAGAAAATAAAATGGATCTCTTGATCTAAGCACCCTAATAAACTTAGCCTAATACAATTAAAGATCACCACACCCTAACAAACAAGGAATTCTTTCATAAGATGCTAGTCACGCTTTCACAGAAATTGACCTTCTCCATGGTAATGGAGACGAACACTTCAAGAGTCATGGTACATGCTTTTTTAGCACAAAAATTATGCTTACTCCCTTCCTCCTTTCCTTAGCCAAATCATCCCCAATGATGACGGGAAGCTTTTCGGCATAGAGCTTGTCCATGATCCCCTCACCAAGATGGTGCGAGATTATGGAACCGGTCCAGGATCTGGCATGTGTCGCTATCTTTCTTCCTCCGCTTTGAGGATCCTCGTCCAGTGACATTCTATCAATCTCTATTATTTCCAGATGTTCGATCTTGAAGGACCCTTCTTCATTGACTATGTCTCGAACTTCCTCTAAAGATGCCGTATAATACGGCGCGTTTAAGGTGTCTAGTTTCTCTTCCTCAATGAATCCCTAAAATGAGGTTCAAACAAAAATAAGATCGAAAAGTGAAAATGGAAATCATTTTACTATGACACACACTTGATGAAGGAAGAGTCTAATATAGATCAAAGTCGAATATTTTTAGCATGGTTAATCTCGTAATGTTTGGAAAGATTTGGTTGTGACAACTACAAGAAACTTTATATTTTACCAATATACTAATAATGTCGGCCAAAGCGGTTCCTCCGGTACAAAAAATAAAATAAAAATATTGACATGTTACTTGAACTAATAAAAACTTGATCTATAATTGCACGTATATCTCATTTTGATTGTGGATGGACGATACTTTATCCTTGCAATGGACACAATGAAAATTTGGTGCTCAAAATATTAATTCTAGCTTTGTCTTGCATTAGTATCTACTAATCAAATATTAAAACCCTAATATCTATCTAATATGCGCATAGAATCCCTCACCACTTTAGTGTCCATCTCTTTCCATGTGAGAGCGTATGCAAGTTGAAAAGCTGATTAAGATAAACTTTACCTCCGAAACCAAATCAGCAATTGCGTCTGCAAGTTTTTCCCAGATGAAGTAGCCGTCTCGGCTCACAAAGTCCTTATCTTCCCTCCCATTAAGTATCAATATGAGGCGACCGTTCTCGATCATCTCTTCACCACGGAACTTCAAAAATATCGAAAAATCTGCTCGGAACTGAGCTAAGTAGGCCTCCTTCACCACGACGGGGCTGGTCTCCGAAATGTAGATTCTTCCCCTGTTCAAGGGGACGCCTTCTTTGCTCGTGAGATTCGGTACCTTGCATTTGCTTAAGTTCCAAATTAGTGCAGGATTAAGATGGACTTCTGTCGTGATTATGCCGTGCTTGCATTACAGCTCTATTTTGGGCATATGTGCATAAGTTGAATGAGATAATGGCGAAATTCGAACCTAAGTCCATCTACTTGAAAACTGTCCGAGCTTATACATCAATAATTGACGTGATCGGTCAAATAGTTCGACAGCTATCTATCTCTGATGATGTTGTCCTTCACATGTTATGTTGTCCAAGAATTAATTGATTAGATGTTGAGTATGCGTCAGTTAAAATTTTGAATGAGATAATGGAGAGATCTGAGCTTAAATCATCTCGCACTCGAAACAACGAAAATTTATCAGTTGATGTAATACATGATCCATAAGGCATGTCGACCTTACATGCATCTCTCACAATGATAGCCATCACAACAATCATTTGAAGCTCACATATATATGCAATCAGATTTACCTGAGATAGCCAATGGACGCCATAGGAAGAGTGAGCGAGGTGTAAACAGTTGCTAGGGAAGAGCCTTCCATGGAAAGAACCTGGAGCTCCCATTATAAAGCACGATAAGCTTTCGTAGCTTTCCGAGAAGTTCGACAAGCTCTTGAACAACGTGTTGAAATCATTCCCAGGAAGATCGTTAAGATAAAATTGGAATTCAGGTGACGGGCAGTTCAAGTGTGTACACTTCTTCTGTACACTCTCTATAACGGTCGACATGAAGGTTACCGTGCAAGGACCCGAAGCACAGCCTAAATCGGCCACGTTAAGAAGCTTGCACGGGAAGAAACCTTCCTCGAGTAGAGAACCTACCGTGCTCGCTATCGTGGGCTTCGTTACAGACGCAATCTTTTGCTGTAATGCAAGAAACGAACTCATTCTTATAAACCAACCCGATCCCGTATTTTGGAGAAATCATTGAACCCCAACTTCTAATATTATCAGAAAAGGAAATTATATTCCATGAATTGCGATTGGGGATTGATCATGCCTATTTATATCTGAAAGTATATTGAGTGAAACAAACCATGAAGTAAGAGGTCTGAGCGTAGCTATGTTTTCCCTCTCCTTTGCTCATGGAGAGAACTCGTTTCACGTCCATGGCGAAGAGATGCGATCACTGAGGTCTTGAGATCGGTTGATATTCCAGGTGTGGATTCCCACTGTCTTCTGCTGATTCTACACTATTTTGACTGCTTGGCGAATATCCACCAACACTTCATATCGGAAGGGAGAAGAAGAATATCTTTCATGATTAAGAAGACTCGGTCCTCCTTCACTTCGTACTCCTCCCAAGCACCTCCGCGACTTTTTTCTTTTGTTTTCATTTCATATCGCAATCGTTCCAACTTTTACTGTTCTTCAAGATAGGATTACTGGTTCTTTTGACTTGTTCTGCTTTACAAATTTACTTTTTTTATAGGGATAAATGCATTTGAAATTCTAAAACTTATCATGAAAGTGTAATTAAATTCTAAAACTTTCAAAAAATACAATTAAGTCATAAAACTCGTCATAAAGTGCAATTGAATTCTAAAGCTTTTAAAAAATGCAATTAAGTCATAAAACTTGTCAATTTAGTCCAATTTAAGTCTTTCCATTGATTGTATTTTTAAAAGTTTTAGGACTTAATTATATTTTTGTAACAAGTTTTAGGACTTAATTAAACTTTTGTGATAACTTTTAGGACTTGATTGCTCTTTTTGAAAGTTTGAGAATTCAATTGTACTTTTGTGACAAGTTTTAGGACTTCTAATGCACTTATCCATTTTTTTTATATTAAATACCTCCTTCTTCGACGGTAAATTTTGTATCCATAAAATACTTTGATAACCTAGTGCATATACGCTAAGTAAAGTTTGGGTGACTTAATTAGGTTGAAAATATTTGCCCATTGGTAATAATTGAGGAATTCGGCATTATCTCAGTCAATTGAAAATTTAAGACTTTGAAAAAATCACAATTAAGTCTTAAACTTACCGTCGGTGGAATTTCAATAGTCAGAAATGACACATGGTAAATGACCAAAGATTGTACATCGGATTTTGAACGCTTGTGTGAAGCATAGATATCCTCCGTTCTTTGATTGGTTCTCATGTACTTTTCGGCTAGACTTTTCCCCCGCGTGCGCGCGCGCGCGCGCGAGAGAGAGAGAGAGAGAGAGAGAGAGAGAGAGAGAGAGAGAGAGAGAGAGAGAGAGAGAGAGATATATATATATATATGAAGGCCACAAGTTATTATGATCTGTCTCATTGGGAAGATAATGGCTTGACCGGATGATTAAGAATACAAATTATTATGGTCCGTCTCTTTGGGAAGATAATGGCTTGACCAGATAACTTAGAATGTTAAAAGACCCCAAACCAAATTGAGGAGGCGTCGCATTTTTCCAAGGAAAGTGCGCCATTCCATTTGCATCACTAGCGATGGGAGAGTACAAGATTCTCAAGGTCATTAGTATCACTTTATACTTATCTTACCCTTATCTTTCAACTCATCAACGTTCATAATTCATACTTTTATCTGTCTCATTGGGAAGATAATGGCTTGACCGGATAATTAAGAATACAAATTATTATGGTCTGTCTCTTTGGGAAGATAATGGCTTGACCAGATAACTTAGAATATTAAAAGAGCCCAAACCAAATTAAGGAGGCGTCGCATTTTTCCAAGGAAAGTGCGCCATTCCATTTGCATCACTAGTGATGGGAGAGTACAAGATTCTCAAGGTCATTAGTATCACTTTAGACTTATCTTACCCTTATCTTTCAACTCATCACCATTCATAATTCATACCCAACCCAATAGAGTACCATACGGGGGCCTCTCAGCTATTTTCCTAATCGCTAGGTCTTATGATGAAAAATCAACAGTCGAGAGAGGGAAAGCGCTATGGAGCGACCAATCATTGTACATCACAGACCTACAGTTAGTTTTATTGGGGACCACCTAACTAATTAGTTCACTCCTAAACTAAGTTATGGATTTTGGTGTTTTTGGCTAGGGAATTTAGGATTAGTTCTCGCTTAAACATATGGAAAATTTTGCATAAAAATGTCTCTTCTTTGGTAGAAAGACGCTATATTTAACAAAGGCGTAGACATTTGTTTACGAAATGGAAGCCAAGTCAACAGGCGGATAGGAGAATACATTTTTCCGCGTAATGTCAAATAAGAAAAGCTTCTCACCATAGATTTCATCTTTGAGATGGTGTGAGAATGCGGAATCAGCGAAAGATACGGCCTTTTTAGCTACCTTTGTCCCTCTACCTGCTGTAATTAGTCTCATAATTAGGTGAAATCCCTTCGAAATTGATTTCGACCATCTTCCACATGTTCGATTTCCTAGGACACCTCCCCACGAACCATTTCCTAGGGGGGAAAGTACACTAGAAGTGTCAAAAGTTGTGTACGATGCTCACTTTGGTACCAAAAGTTTCCGTCGGATCACTTAAGTACCAAATTGGATAAAAAACGATCACTTTAGTGCTACCGGCAAGAGATTCCGGCCAAATTGGTTACGTGGCTTTTATATTTAAAAAAAAAGTTGACGTGGCTTTTAAACGACGTCGTTTTCTATCCTCTTTAAGAAAATGACATCGTTTTGCCATCATACGTGGATGGCCTCACAAAAACGACGCCGCACAACTCATATGGGGATTGAAATTAGGGTTTTTTGTTCGATCCTCGACCAATGCCGACCTAGCTCGCTCGGCCACCATGCTCGGCCACCGTCGCTCGTCCTCTGTCATAGTTGCTAGACTAGGTGAGCGAGGAGAGGCTGAGGTTGTTGCTCGGGCAAGAAATGACGGGAAGAATATGAGGCGAGGGCGGAGGAGGAGGAGGAATAAGGGGGGTCGAAGGTGGAGAGAGCGAAGACGAGGAGGGCGAGGGAAACAAGGAGGGCGCAGATAGAGATGGTGGATTAGGCTCTGCTTAGGGAGCGGCTGAAGTGGGTCCTTCTGAAGGGGGAAGGAGAAGGAGGAGGAGAGGAGGAGGAGGACAAAAGCTTGGGCTTATCGACAATGTCGGATGAATCGTAGGCGGAGTTGTGCTGGTGCTGGTGCTGGTGTTGTTACTGGTGTCGCTGTTAGTGTTGGTGCTGGTGTTGTTCTTCGGGGAAGAAGACGATGGGGAAACCCATGCCATACCTTTTCTCTCTCTCTCTCTCTCTCTCTCTCTCTTCCAATTTGGGGATTTAGGGTTCTAACTTGGGGGAAAGATGCCAAACGACGTCATTTTATTATTTAGATGCTGACTGTACTCTTTGGCGAGCCACATTAGCTTCAAAAATTAATAAAAAAAGTGTCATGTCGGATTTTCGATCAATCAGATCGACGTTGAGACTAAAATGATCGTTTTTCAAACTTTTTGCCACTTAAATAATTAAAAATAAACTTTTGGTACCAAAGTGAGCGTGTCACACAACTTTTGACACTTTTAGTATACTTATCCCCATTTCCTCAACTTTCTCCATCCACACCGTGTAACTTGGCTTAAGGCCTTACGGATGACATATAACTAAATATGCATTGAAGTACAATGGCAGACTTTTTTGTGAGCGAGCAATAGAAATTGGATACTTTCACTCAAGAAGATTTTTAAGAAGGGGCCCAAATCTGAATCTAGGATAAGAATATCACATGTGTCATAACTTTTATATGATACTCACTTGAGTGTTCTAACTTTTTTCTTGACTACTTAAATGCCATGATTTTTAAAATATGTTCACTTGAGTGCCATAAATTTAAAAGAAATTCACGCAAGTGTTGAAAATTTGACCCCATCGTTTTTAAAAAGTTATAGCACTCAAGTAGTCAATTGAAAATTCTTATGAAACTCAAGTGATTGGGAAAAAAGTTATGATATTAAAATGATAAAAAAAAGTTATGACATTCTAATGAGCACTATACAAAAGTTATGACGTTTATATAATTCTTGTGACATTCTCAGAATTCGATCTTATTTAGGATATGATAAGGGGTTTACTTTTACCAATATGCAATTAGTAGAATCAGACTATGAATTGGTTTGTGAACCATTTAAGAGTGTTAAATTTATTGGGAAAGACAATTTAGGATTTCGATGAGCACAACTAGATAACTCAACCATGGATTGACAATTTGACCATAAGGATTAATGAGGAACAATCTTAAGCATTTCAAACTGATTCAGGAACCGTTATAGATCGATTCGACAATAGTATATAATCGGATTGCAAGTGATTCCGCATGATTACTAAATTAATTACGAACAACCTTAAACCAATTCTAAATGATCTTGTATTTCGAAATGAACAATTGATCCCTTATGATTACATGACAACTGAGGATTATCCATGCATTGAAAAGAACTTAAACATGGATTGATATTGAATCAACCATGGGTCAAACTCACGAAATCCTTAAAGGCCATTTGGTGGTTTTAATTATGCTAAAGTCGCATTTGATAGATTTCAATCACAAATTCTAGTTCGATTAAGGGTATCGAACTTTAGAGGATTAAGAGATCACCATTGGACATTGCTTTATCAAATTCCTTAATTATCAATAAACCCCGAATTTTTTGGATTAGTGAAATTGGGCTAGAAATTGGAAGCCCAATGGGCTACACGCTCGAGTTAGGCCCAATGGGCCTCACGCCCAATTAAAAGCCCATTAAGCTTGTTAAGGCCTAAATTGGATGAGTTAAGTCCAAGCTTAAATTGTCAGGCTTAAGCCCAAACTCTATGTGTGTGCATAGTGTGTGTACTGCTGGACCTTTGCTGTTTTCCAATTTTATAGAGCTTTCTGTGATTCAAATCTCACAAAACTTCATTGATGAAAGTTATTTAAAACATCTTGATCTACAAAATACTTTAATTTCAGATCTTTTTAAGGTGAAATGGTTGGTACAAAAGTCTATTATTTTACAGTGTGAAAATTGCCCAGTGCAGTAAAAACGGTGTCCTGTTTGTCTTCACGATTTTGTATAAAAATTTTCCTTCGGAATTTGAACGTGCTTCCTTCACAAAGTTGTAGAGGACATCATGTTTACAACATACTAAAAAATTTCAAAGTGTTTTATGAAGATTTAGATGTCGAAATGAGTTTTCTTCTGCGGTTATTAGGACTGTTCAACGGACAAGATTTTGCGTTATCTTTGGTGATCTTTTGCTCTTTATACAAAATGAATTAGACTTAGAGCCTGTTTGTTTGTATTCTTTTTTTGCTCCCCAGAACACAATTTCTGTTCTTTTGTTTCGGGGAACAAAAAAAGAACAGAAACGTGTTTATTTACACTTTTATTCCCAGGAACAGAAACAAGAAACAAGAAACTTCCCAAGAACACTTCCGAGAAACAATTTTTCTCTCTCCTATTTTTTCCTTCTCTTTCTTTCTTCTTCTTTTTTCTTTGGCCAGTTGCTGGCCTCAGCTATGGCCGTCGAGGGCCGGCGTGGCTTGGCCTCGCTGGATCTGGGCGAGCTCGAGCTCGGCCTCATCGGGGGTTAGCGAGCCTTGCCATGGCTGGGCGAGGCCGTCGGCCCTCGTTGGCCGGTCGCTGGCCATGGCCAAGGTCGGCGACCGACCAAAAGGAAGAAAAAAGAAAAAAGAAAAAAGGAAAAAGAAAATAAAAATATTAAAAAATTGAAAGAAACAAAAAAAATTATACAAGTTTACCAAACGTGTTTTTGTTCTTTTTCTATTCCAGGAATAGAAATTATACAAGTTTACTAAACGCGTTCTTCTGTTCAAAAATTGTTCCAGGGAACAGAAATAGAAAAAATTATTTCTGTTACGGGGAACAATTTTTGAACAGAAACGTTACCAAACGCACCCTTAGATTTCTTCATGAAAAATGTTATTTAAGTATTCTCTACATCCTATTAAATTTTTATAATTTTTCAAATTCGTTTGGTAAAATAATAACTCTAATTACCAAAATTACTCGAAACTATTTTTTACTTAGAATGGGTGAACCTCTCACGCCCAAGCTTAAGGGACGAGCTTAAGTAATTGTATGGTTGAGATCAACCCATGCTCTCCAAACTTAGGCTATTGAATGACCAAGATTGCTTCTTGCTCCCTAAGTTTAGGAATGTCATCATTTCAACAATTGAAAATTGAAGAAACAATCCTAACCATTGACGTTGGATGAAGCATGTGGCATAATGGAGGGCCAAGATGTGTTCTTGCTCCCCAAGTTAGAACACTAAGTCTAGGAGTTTTAAAAAGCTACATTTTTCCCTTAATTTTCCTCTTTTTTCCTCATTTCTTTGACTTTCTCTTTCTACCCCTCCCTTTGGCCGAATTTCACTTCTCTCTCTCTCTATCTCTGTCTCTCTATCTCTTTCTCTCTCTTATCTCATACCCATTTCTCTATTTTCCCTCTTGGTTGTGGTGGTCGTGAGCCACTGCCCACCGTTAAGTTCGTTGGGCCTCCCTTGTCGTGAGATCTCATTGTGCAGTCATTCTTGCGCATTGGCCGTGAGTCCTAAGTCCTTGCCAGACCTCCCTCAAGCCGTGTGCTGTCATTCCTTCGTTGTTGTAGCCTTGCTGTGAGCTACCAAGCTCACCCTTAGATTTCTTCATGAAAAATGTTATTTAAGTATTCTCTACATCCTATTAAATTTTTATAATTTTTCAAATTCGTTTGGTAAAGTAATAACTCTAATTACCAAAATTACTCGAAACTATTTTTTACTTAGAATGGGTGAACCTCTTACGCCCAAGCTTAAGGGACGAGCTTACGTAATTGTATGGCCGAGATCAACCCATGCTCTCCAAGCTTAGGCTATTGAATGACCAAGATTGCTTCTTGCTCCCTAAGTTTAGGAATGTCATCATTTCAACAATTGAAAATTGAAGAAACAATCCTAACCATTGACGTTGGATGAAGCATGTGGCATAATGGAGGGCCAAGATGTGTTCTTGCTCCCCAAGTTAAAACACTAAGTCTAGGAGTATTAAAAAGCTACAATTTTCCCTTAATTTTCCTCTTTTTTCCTCATTTCTTTGACTTTCTCTTTCTACCCCTCCCTTTGGCCGAATTTCACTTCTCTCTCTCTATCTCTGTCTCTCTCTCTCATCTCATACCCATTTCTCTCTTTTCCCTCTTGGTTGTGGTGGTCGTGAGCCACTGCCCACCGTTAAGTTCACTGGGCCTCCCTTGTCGTGAGATCTCATTGTGCAGTCATTCTTGCGCATTGGCCGTGAGTCCTAAGTCCTTGCCAGACCTCCCTCAAGCCGTGTGTTGTCGTTCCTTCATTGTTGTAGCCTTGCTGTGAGCTACCAAGCGCCGACCAATCACACCGCGGCTTGTTGTGCCTTTACCATGAGCCACCGTCACCGCCTGTGAGCCTTGCTGCCGTCACCACCACACACTATAGCCTAGTTTTTGGAGGTGAGTAGCTTCCTAGCCCTTGATTAGGGTGCTAATTGCGCTAAGGAATAAGATTATGATTAGTTTAAGGTTAATGGTAATTAGATTAGGTGATAAGTGGATTAATGTAATAAGTAGTGGTGATAGGCTATCACGATAAGCGATAAGTGGATGCGATATTACAATAAGTGATAGTTAGATGTGATAAGCTATCGTTAGATGTGATAAATTATCATGATAGGCTATCGATGGAAGTGATAAGCTATCATTATAAGTTATTATCGGATGCAATAACCTATCTTAATTGTGATAAGTGCGTATTATGCTGTGACTTTTAAGGTGATATGTGTTTACTAATTCCTAATTTTAAAGATGGTGGACGCTTCTACAATCCCTTATTTTAAAAATGGTAAGTGTTCTTGACATTCTATGTTTATAAGTAATGAGTACTTACGAAAGATTATTTTGAAAGATAATATGTTAAGGTTGTTCGATTTGATATTGCCATTGTCACGCCTCGAATCCTGAATACGCGAATATCCCTTAGCGGTTGATTAAAAATATGACGTCTTAGGACGCGTCGCCTACCAATTTTTTTTTTTTTTATCTTTCGATTATACACATGCGGAAATGAATTAAATTAAACATCCAGTCAATCAATAATAGTAGAGATAGTAAAAACACAACTACAAGTTCTCACAAATTACGATTTATATACCAACAGGTTAACCTGAGAAGTATAATATATACAAGCCTAATATAAAAGGGACTCCTACGCGGCCTACTAACATAAAGGGTCAAGGTCGGGGTTAATTTCCAACTGTACAAACTCCAACATCGGCACTAATATCCATACCTAGGCCTAGCCAGGAATTCGGGCACGACGTCAGGTGAGCACGGCTCCTCAGGCCCTTCTAGCTCGGAATCTGGATCTATTACGACACCATCAAGAATGCTAATATCCATGGGGTCGGTGTCTTGCTCAACCTCATTTTCTATGGGTGGCCCATCAAAACTGTGCAGGGGACCCTCCCGACCACCGTTCAACTCTATAATAAACCATGCTTTGAAATGGTGGGGTACCACATTCACACAACTCTCATTGACCCAAACCGTCGTCACTACCAACTCGTGGAATCGGTTGGTCCCGGGGATAGGGTAGAGGGTAGTCTCTACCTCCATATCCTAGGGAACCCCGAAATGTACTTAGCGGATCTCCATACTACAGATCTGAAAATATTTTGACAATGACGAGGTGAGATAAAATCTCAGCGAGTTAAAATCCCCAAGTCTCGATTAGGACACGAATTTGCCTCAAAGGCGGCCTAAGCACGCGTCAAACATAAACTCACCTCGCCTTGGCACACCCCTGCACATTAGCATGTCTCATACAATAATAATAGAATAATGTAAATAAATAACAATCAGAACATATATCTCTCGTGCACCAAGCATCCACATGAGTCCTGATTATAAGACAAACCCATTTTAGCACGTCCCATACCATGCCTAACATTTTTACCCCATAATCAAGCGCAATGCATCACAATCATTTACACGTGTTCCGATTATTACGACCTCTCGAGTTACAGCTAACATAAGAGTCGGCGGTTTTTCGGTATAACTGGGCATCGTCTTGCCCTATCAGGCATGGCAACGTCTAGAACCCTTGCCTAAATGGTATTCCATAAAGGAGCATTGGTCCGGCCTCAACCGTGACTTGGCTTCCGGACCCCCTTTGGGCATCTAATAAAATCGGGTATTGCTCCCAACTCTCGTCGGGTGACGGGTTCCATTAAGTGACCATACAAGCACATACTTAACCAAGACATCATACTTTGTTTCCAAATAATGAACTTAGCCAATTTTTCTTATTTAAAAAGTGGTCACGTATTCGAAATCGAGCCATCAAACTTAGTACACTCTCATTTTAAAACTCCACAGTTTTATCTAGCACGTAAGATTTGACGTCCGAACCTGACACCTCACATTTTTTCCATTTAATTGTCCATAAAACCATCTTTGGCAATAATAATAGACAATTATCATAGAACAACCAATCAAATGATATCGCACGTATAAACACTCAAATTCACGCATAATTTCATCCAAGAAAATGAGCGTAAAATTTTACGTAATGCCTAATCCGTCACTAATTACACTAATTGCAATTAATTAAATGAAGAACGATTAATTAAATAAATTACTATTAATTAAACTAAACTCAATTAATTAATCTAACAATGATTAATTAATCTAATCGTAATTACTTAAACTAATAGCAATTAAAATTAATATAAACCATTCTTAATCTCAATTAAACTAAACTAAGCTTAATTAAGACTAACCACTATTAGTGCTAATCTAATCACCCCTAAGCGCAATTAACAGCGTAATAAAAGATTAGGGAGTTAACTCACGGGTTTTCGACAGCAGTGGGCTCACAGCGACGGCGTTGAGGGTGTGCCACTCGCGGATTGAACGGGGCTCAACGCCGGCAGTGATGGCCCTATAAACTCTCGGCCAAGAGGGGAGGAAGGCTCGGCTTGGTGGTGCTGTTAGCAGGCGGAGATGTCGGCAGGGTGGTGTCTCAGGTGTTGGAGTGGAGCTAGCGGTGGGGAGGAGCATGTGGGGCTACTACTGTGGTGCAGAGAGAACGGTAGTGAAGTCGTTGGAGTTTCGGTGGTGGTGGTAGTGGTGCGGTGATGTGAAGATGGCGGTGAAACGGGTGAGTGGTGGCTGCTCGGTTGGCTGAGGTTGCTGGATGTGGTGATGGGGGAGCTGGTGATGGTGCGGTGGAGCTCTGGTGGTGGGACGCTCAAGCTAGCATGAGGATGTTGGTGGGGTGTGGTGCGGCAGTAGCAAAATGAAAGGGAACAGAACCAAAAACCAGGGGGAAGGGAAAACGTGAGGGGAAAACGAAAGCAGAAAGGAAGAAGTAGTCTGCAGAAGGAGGGGGGGCTGTTCACATATGAGAGAGGGAGAGAGTAAAGAGTGGGAGAGAGAGAGAGAGAGAGAACAAAGAAGAAAATGCAACAACCAATCACAACTCTTAGGAAATATCTAAATCATCACCACACAAGCCACAAAGTCTCCCATGCTCATCCTTGGTAACCAAATTACAAATTAACTATAATTTCCCACAATTAAAGCCTTTTTGGGGTAGAAAAATCCAATTTCTCATCCCCATCTGAATTTCATTTCTTTTTTTTTTGTTCGAAAATCATTTTTTTGCAAAATTTCGGACTCGTCGAAAATTCGATGAAAGATGAGATGACATCCAATAAATAAATCGTGACATGCTCAAACGTTCGATTCCTGAAACCGAATTAAATTTCGTGGTTAAAATCAATCGAACGTGACTTTAGTATGACCTAATCTATCGGGTAGCTTTTAGGGGTTTTAGCGAGTTTGACCCGTAGTCGATAATTTTCGATCCACGTTTGTGCATCTTCGAATCGTAGACTACCCTCGGTTGTCATGTAATCGCGAGGGTTCAATTACGTATCCTGAAAATAATATCTACAGAAAATTAGTTTATTGCCATTCGACGCAAATATCGTAATCGTGCGGAACTACTTGCAATTCGACTACGTACTTTCATCAAATCGACTTATATCTGTTCGCTAATCGATTTATAACAGTGTCATATTGACCCTTGTTGATTATTATGGTCGAGCGGTTGGTTTCTGATCGAATTCTCTAGTCTGTCGCGTTTATATCCCTTAACGACCTCACCTAATAAATTAGTTAACTCGTGAGTGATCAGTTCCGAGTAAAATAATCATAAGTGCGTCAATGAAATAACCATTTCGTATATTCGAAACGGGGCCAAATTTCGGGATTTCACAGGAAGTGACTTGTGATGTTATTGGATGTGCTTGTTCTAGGTGATGTATATTAATGACAATGTTTTATATGTGTTCATTGGAAGTAGTCTTTACACATATGTTCATTGTCCATGGTCAATGTATGAAAACACCCTGGGCCTCTGAGACAAGATATATGATGGTTCTTGGATATGCGTGGAAGCACACAGGATCAAGTTTATCTTTTGGATTAGCGATATTGAGGCATATTGTTCTCGAACCAAGTTTGGTATTAAATCGGTGATTATGGCACGACGAGTCAGTCATTTCTTGGTCTTGGTGCAATATTGAAACGTATTATTTTCAAGCTAAGTTTGGTATTAGGTCGGTAATCATGTCACTATGGATTGGTCCTTTATTGGTCTCGGTGCGATGTTGAGACATATCGTTTCCGATCCGGATAAGTTCCGGTACTCAACATAACGTGTCAAACTGCGGACTCTCGTTTTGTGCTTGGCAACTTTATTGATGTAGTTCGGATAGATCATGAAATACACTTTGCTTGGCACGCCATTGATGCATTCATACGTGACTAATGAGAAAGATAACAATGGATGTGAATTGTGTGATGGTATACCCGTGTGATCATCAAAAGACCCTGAT
The DNA here is from genome assembly GCA_016097605.1 of Eucalyptus guilfoylei. Taxonomy (NCBI): domain Eukaryota; kingdom Viridiplantae; phylum Streptophyta; class Magnoliopsida; order Myrtales; family Myrtaceae; genus Eucalyptus; species Eucalyptus guilfoylei. The sequence continues at coordinate 2,120,810 of CM027869.1, forward strand.
GTATTTATGCGAGGTAGTGAACCCGTCTTGATGTGTTTACGCGGGATGATACCCGATTTAGTTTGGATGTTCGCAAATCAACGGGATGTTCTTTGCGAATGGATTTCGAAATGATGTCCTTATAGGAATGCCGTCTTGATGCGTTTACGCGAGACGTTGTCTTGCTCGATGGTACAAGACGATACTCGGTTATGTCGGATGACTGTGAACCTTCGAATTGGCCTTGGGCCTTAAGCGGCCGTAATAATTTGAAAGCATGGTCTTGATGATAGCATGGTAGTATGAGATATCATGATATTCTTGAGACGTCAACGTGTGTAAAGTGCATGAATGCTTATTGCATATGATGAGAATGATGCTATGGTCTACACATGTGTGGCATGGATATATATGAGTTCCATGAAAAAAGTACATGAATTAAATGTCATTTCAGTGACTTATGTGGCATATGCATGGTTTGATCAATCCCGTTTATGAATTGAGAGGCATGAGAAAGTCCTACAAGTCGATGTTTGAGTCGGAAAGGCACGAATAAGGTTGTGAATATGCACATCTTTGATTAGAACTCAAGAGATTTAAGTTACTGTATGGTGCATAGAATTATTGTTATTCATACTTGAATTATTAAATTATGAACGCTGTATGCTTAATGGAATGGTGCACTCACGTAGTAATTTTATATTATAATTGGATGTGTGATAGAGTATCACATGTTGAGTGGCATAATTCTTGTTAATAGATAATGTAAAGCGAATCCTTTGCTATTAATCTACCATCGATCAATAAACTGCATGTTTAGGGCATCTCTGACACAAAGAACCTTCCTACGAGAGGTTTAAGAAGTTTACTCGCTGAGTTTATCTCACTCCTCATTGTTTAACTTTTTCAAGCCCTAATAATGGCTATCTGAGCCCGAGCTAAAGTACTTTGAGATGGACATGTACTAGACGCATAATGGATACCACTCTGTGAGGTCGTCCTCGTAGAATAAAGGTGCTAGGTTAACCCTAACTTTGATTCTTGAACAAGTATGAAGGAATCAACTATGCGGACGTATAAATGACTAAGTTTTTGATGTAAGGAAAGATTATGTATGATGGTAAATTTGTTTTTATATATATATATATATATATATATATATATATATATATATATATATATATATACATACATACATACATACAAATAAGTGTGTTATGATTGTATGCCTTATACTATGCCTATTGTTTGTTAATGGTTGGCAGATGTTTATTTTAGCTTCACTTGTGTATGTTCAAAAGATAAAATGAATGGGTCGGCGACGCGTTTTGGGACGTCACAATTCAATGACCGAAGGGAAAGAGGGTTGTCATGTGTCTAAGGGTCGGGGCGTGACAATTCTTTTCCTTCTAAACCCCGTCAACACATCCGATTGAACTCACTTTTACTCAAAAGTTTATGTCAATTAGTTATGAGTTAAGTATGATATATTAACTATTATACACCCACCTAAGATTTTTGTAACACAACTCACATGTGCATCAATCTCCCTCTCACATGTGAGTTTAGTGATAGGTTTACTTTTCCTTAATTCAAGTATCTCTTTGCATCAATATATCTTGAATTTCCCCCTTATGCGTGAATTCAGTGATAGGTCTACTCCCCCCGAATTCACATATCCTTCCACATAACATGTCTCAACTTTGAGTTTGCACTTTGTCGCCTTGGCGAGGACCGCAACAACAATGACACCCACCTTCATTATAGTCTTTTTCTCCAGACTCAAACATGATAACACACGCTTCCATCATAGGTCTCTTACGCTAGATTGAACCATGAAAGCTACCCAAAAATCACATTGGTCACAATATTCCTTGAGATTTTCTTCAAATGCCGATACATATTGGGAATGCACCACCAATGAACTCTCAACTCAGATATCATTTATTGGGAGCATAAAACGAAAGTCTGATATCTTCACCTAGGGAGATTGCTAAAAAGGAATTTAAGTTCGAGTCTATTAACATATCCAATTAAATCCTCCATTCAAAAACCTTAGCAAATGAGTTATAGGCCAACTAAGACATTTTAACTATTTCATACCATACCACTTTAATTTTCTGACGTGAGATTTGATATATGAGTACAAAGAGTTAGCTATTCTTTTTCATGATTAAGAAAATATAAATAAATGCTCATGTGCAGACAAGCCTAACTAGTAAAATTGGGCCGAAGAACAAATAACTTGTCCAAATCCATGTGTTTACACTTCGGGTTGATCAAGCCCGTAGCTGTGGTTTGTCATGCCTATAATGACTTGACCGATCAAACCCTTGACCCCTCCTTAACCTTTGTATCCATGTTAACATTAACTAATAGAAAATTAAATGCACCTCTAAATATTTCTCCTTGCAGGGCTCTTCTCTTATCTTAAGCTTAAAGGAGTCTTTATTACTCATAAATCATAAGCACCTTAATAAACTTAGCCTAATACAGTCAACAATTCATCACACCCTAACAAAAAAGGAATTCTTTCAAATACACCTGAATAGCTTTCCCAGAAATTGACCTTATCTTAAGCGTCATAGGATATGCTTTTTGAGCACAACAATTATGCTGATTCCCATCCTCCTTTCCTTAGCCAGATCATCACCTATGATGATGGGAAGCTTTTCATAATAGAGCTTGTCCATGATCTCCTTGCCGAGATGGTGTGAGATTATGGAACCAGTGAAAGATCTGGCATCTTTAGCCATCTTCCTTCCTCTGCTATGAGGATCCTCGTCCGGCGTGGTTCCGCCGACATCAACCTTGATTATCTCCATATGTTCGATCTCGAAGGACCCTTCTTCATCGATTATGCCCTGAACTTCCTCTGAAGATGCCGTGTAATGTGGCATATTTAAGGTGTCTAATTTCCCTTCCTCAACAAACCCCTACATCACGGTTTTGATAAATAAATATTGAAACTTGAAAAAGAAAATTGTTTTACCATGGCATGAGTCCAATGAATCAGAAATTTTTGAATTCAAGTACTATTAATCTTGTAACATGTGCAAAGATTTGATCTTGACAACTACAATTCATTCATTCGCATCAATGGAAAATATGGATTTGAAAGTTTGATGTCGACATATACATGCTCGAATTAAAAGAAACTGATTTATAATTGTTAATAAAGTTCCTTTGCGATGCATGTCAATGTATCTGGGCAACACCTTATCCTTGCTATGTCATAATGAAAGTTTCATACTCGAAACATCAAACTCTAATTTAGTCTGAGTACTGGTATGTACTAATCAGATGTTAAAACCAGATTCCATCTCATTTGCGCACAGATTTCACCAATACTTGCATATTCTTGAATGTGCGAGTGCGTGAAAGTTGAAAAGCTGATTCAGAAAACTTACCTCTGAAACCAAATTAGCAATCGCCTCTCCAAGTTTTTCCATAATGTAGTGGCTGTTTATGCCTGCAAAGTCCTTATCTTTCCTCCCATTAAGTACCAACACGAGGTAACCATTGTCGACCATCTCTTTGCTGCGGAATTTCAAAAATGTCGATAAATCCACTCGGAATTGAGCCAAGTAGGCCTCCTTCACCACGCTGGGGCTGGTCTCTGAGATGTAGATCCTTCCCTTATTCAACGGGAGGCCTTCTTTGCTCGTGAGATTCGGTACCTTTCAGTTGCTAAAGTTCCATATTAATGCAGGATTAAAATGGACAACAATCGTTACTATGCAGTGCTCACATTACAGCTCTATTTTAGCTATGTATGTATGAGTTGAACGAGATAACAGCGAGATTCGAACCTAAGTCTGTCTACTTGAAAACTGCGAAATCAATAATTGACATGACCTGTCAAATACTTTGGCACCTGTTTATCTCTCATGATATTGTCGTTCGCATGTCATTAATTGATCATATGTCATGTGAAGATTTTGGGCATGCATGAGTTGAATTTGAATGAGAAGATGGAGAGATTTAAGTCTATATCATCTTGTAGTCGAAACCACTGAATTGTATCAGTTGACTTGACACATGACCTCAAAAATGTTTTGACTTTACATGCATCTCTCACGATAACGATTATCACAACAATCATTCGCACTACTCATATATATAAAATCACATTTTCCTAAGATATATACAATTAGATTTACCTGAGATAGCCAATGGACGCTATAGGAGGAATGAACGAGGTGCAAGCAGTTTCTAGGGAAGAGCCTTCCGTGAAAAGTTCCCGGAGCTCCCATTATGAAGCACGATAAGCTTTCATTGTTTTGGGAGAAGCTCGACAAGCTTTTGAACAACGTGTTGAAATCATTCCCAGGAAGATCGTTTAGATAGAATTGGAGTTCAGGCGGTGGGCACTTTGAGTGCGCGCACTTCTTCCGCACACTCTCCATGACAGTCGACATGAAAATTACTGTGCTAGGACCCAAAGCACAGCCTAAATCCGCCACACTTAGAAGCTCGCAGGGGAAGAAACCTTCCTCAAGCAGAGAAGCGACTGCACTCGCTACAGCGGGCTTCGCCAGAGATGCAATCTTTTGCTGTAATGGAAGAGTTGAATTCATTCTCATAAACCAACCCGATCGTGTAGTTTAGAGAAAACGCTGAACCACCACTTCTGATATGCTAAAAAAGAATCACAGCTAACAATCGATCCTGCCTAATGTTCTGTTAAATCGACTTCACCTAGAGCTTCCTAGCTATGTCCTCCATGGTAGGCTGCAAGTAACAAAGAAGAGATGCAAGGGGGTACCGGATAGGTCGACGTCTGAGCATAGCTATCTTCTCCGTCTCCTCTGCTCATGAAGAGAACTTCTTTGACGTCCATGGCGAAGATCTGCTCACCGAGGTCTTGCTGCTGGTTAATAGGATAGATGTGTCTACTGTCTTTTATGATGAATCATTCTGCAAGACAGGGTTGTTTTGTCTTGGTCTGCTTCAATTATTCGATTCAGAGACGTCCTTCTCCGACACGAATAAATTATTTGGATAACCTTGTGCTCATTATACCGGGTAAAGCTTGGGATAGCGACTTATATTAAAAAAATTTGCCCATTGGTTATAATTGAGGACTTAGACGTTATTTTGGTCAATTGAAAACTTAAGACCTCAATAATGTTCACAGTTAGAATCTTGTGCTTCCCGTCGGTGGAGTTTGAAACGTAAAAATTGACACGCAATAGATGGGCGAACATTGTGTGGGGGAATCATGTCAGAGTTTCTATGCTCTCATGTCATTTTTGCGTGATTTTTTTATAATCACGAGATCGGAGAGAGATTGAAACAGACCACTTTTTTTTTTTTTAAACCAAGGGAACATGTTATTATTACTTATTTTTTGGAAGATAATTTATGAACCCTATGAAATGAACTGGTTCAATTCAAATCTTTAAAATGCGTTGATAGCATTATCTTAGAGCATTTGCATGTAATTGGCGAGATTTGAAGAGAATACTTCCGATTCAAATCTTTAAAATGTGTTGGTAGCATTATCTCATATTGCACGTAATTGACGAGATTTGAAGAGAATACTTCCAGTCGCCAGCTAGACATCCTTCAAAGTACCAACCAACTATGCACCAAATTTAGATATCAATACGTTGCCCTGCTTGGATTTCTTATTGACTCTTAATCCTATTTCAATATTTAAGCACGAAAGAAAGAAAACGTGAACAGATGCTCCATGTCCGGACAAGCCTAATTACTAGGCCGAAGAACAAAGAACTTTGTCCAAAACCCATTTGCAGTTTGGGCTGAACATGCTCTATGTCCGAACGCCTTGCAACCGCGGTGGCCACAGCCCCACAAAAGCCCTTGAGAGTTGAGACCCCTCTCCTGCTTGTACCCATGTTGACAATAATTGATGGCAAAATAAAATGGAACTCTTGATATTTCTCCTTGTTGGGCTTTTCTCATCATAAGCTTAAAAGAGAGTTTTTATCACCCATGAGTCATAAGCACCTTAATGAATTCCGGATTTTCTTCCTTTGTTTTGGTTTCCACTCGTTATCGTTCCTTAGCTATGAAAAATAAAAATTCTTCCCATCACTAGCCCTCATTACTAGCCCGCCCTTAAGGTGAAGTCAATTTAACAAAGTAATAGGCAAAAGATCAATTAGCAACTGTGATTCAAGCAATTAGATCATTTCCGATTATAATAGAAGGTGTGGTTCAATTTTGTCCTCTAGACTATGAGATCGGGTTGATTTACGAGCATGAATTCATTTCTTGCATTACAGCAAAGGATTGCGTCTCTAGCCAAGCCCATGCTAGAAAGCACGGCTACTTCTCTACTCGAGGAAGGTTTCGACCGTTGTAAAGAGTGCACAGAAGAACTGAGCGCGCTCGTATTGCCATTTGTGTGTATTCTGATCTTATCTAGATGATCTTCTTGGAAATGGTGTCGGCACATTGTTGAAAAGCTTGTTAATTATCCGATGAAACCAATTTCTTCCGAAAAAAGTCTTGACATTTTGAGCAGTATTTCTAAGCCTTCTATAAAAAAAATTAGTGGCTTATATTAAAAAAAAAACCTGAAAAAATCTTACTTTGAGCAGTTTTCCTAATCATTAATTTTTCGCAAAATAAACGGAGTGATTGATATGAATTGGCCTAAATTGTGCGGCATAATAGCAAATTCTAATCGCATCTACCAATCATAGGCCGTGCTATCATGTAAGTGTATGAAAACTACCCTTTTATCTCATTTAGTCAATGTTTTGAAGGACCCCTCTTTTTACTAGTAGAAGATACAATATGAGAACCAGTTTCTTTTTCCATCTCAAGAAAGCTGCAATAGATCATCTGGTTTTCTAGGATTAATGGCATGCAGATATATAGTGGAGAATAGGACCTAAGCAAGTCCTTAAAAGGCTTTGACATCCATGAAAGACTAAATAGAGGCTGTGCTCCGGGCCTCGAAAAATATTCCGGCCACACCCCTTACGGGGTAAGGGGGCCACCTTGGAGCAGGCTCTACTTCCCCAGGGTTGCCTGGGCGCGCATCCTGCATCGGCTGAGCTATTTACTTATTTCACCGTGAGTAATTTTAGTCCTATCAAAGAGACAAAGGCTGATCCATGTACGCATCATCTTGATGTATCTTCCTCTCTTGCCATGACAAAAGGCAATCCACCTTTGACACAATGAAAAGAAAATAAAAAAAAGCGAAATGATCTGCGAGGTGACCAGCTTGATTCGTAGCCTTTCTGCCACCTTAAAGGTTCAAGCCAGAACCGCTCAGCTTCTCCTCCGAAGCCTTTGACAATTGACATGCGATAGATGAGCAAATATTGTACGGGGAAACAATCTTGGATTCCTGATGGTTAGGGGCGGTTTAGCAACGCTTTTGTTTTGGAAAATAATTTCTTTTCAAAAATAGTTATTTTTTATTTTTATTTTCCGTAATAATTTTTGAGTAAAAGAACGCGTTTGATAACTATACAAAATTTCTATTCTTGAAATGGAAAAAAAGAATATAAATGCATTTGGTACTATCTATAAATTTTTTTATAACGTAGAATTTCTTTTAATTTCTTTAATATTTTTAAAGATTTTTTCTTTTTTCTTTTGTTATTCTTCCTTGTCGCGGCCGCCACTGCAGCTGGCAGCCAATTGTAATGGCCAGCATCGGTGGCGGGCGGCGGTGGCTGCAGCAGGCGGCGGTGGGGGCCAAGGAGGAAGAAAAAAAAAAAAAAGAAAAAGAAAAAAATAACTTATTTCAAGAAATTACTTTTTTCCACTTCTTGTTTTTGTTCCAAATTTATTCCTTACCACTTCTCTATTTTGGGAAATAAAAAAATTAATTGACGTTATCAAATAGATTTCTATTTTATTTTATTTTTTTGTTTTGCGGATTAAAAGAACAGAAATTGGGAGAAATATAAACATTACCAGATAGGCTCTTAAATTCCATTGATGGCTTGATCAAGATCTTGTTTGGCCGGACAATTCCATGATTGGCTCTCATGTCATTTTTGTGTAGATTTTTCCATGATGGGATGATAACTCAAAATAATTCCTAAACTTTGGCTAAAATATGTATTGTGGTCTTTGAATTTTTAATTTTTTCAATATAGTCCCCGAATTTTAGCTAAATGCACAATGTGATATTTGAACTTTTAATTTGTTCAACTTTGGTCAAATATGCAATGTGGTCCCTGAACTTTCAATTGTTCAATGTGGTCCATATACTTTTAATATATGCTCAATTTAATCCATAAAGTATGTGAAGATGTTTAATGTTACCCTTTTATTAATTCAAGTTCAAAAACAATATTAATTTGGGGACTAAGTTGAACATGTACCAAAATTTTAGGGACTATATTGCATATTGAGTCAAAGTTTAAAGGCTATTTGTGTCATTCTCTTTTCCATGATCATGGCTTTGGGGGGTCTTTTTTCTTCGTTTCTTTTTTTAAACCAAGGGGACAAGTTATTATTATTTTTGTTTTTAGAAGATATTGGATTCACTGCAAAATTCAGAAAATTCAAAACCACAAACCACATAGAGGATCACATTTTTGTAATCTTTGCATCTAAATCTAAGCATGCCTTCAATAGGTCGCAGTTTGATACATGCTACTCATTTTTTGTTTTCTTCCTCCTTACACATTGAAATAAGTGATTTGCAGGAATAACGAGATCAATACGTAAATAATCATAAGTACTCAGTGGCATGAAGAATGTGATACATATATAATAATAGTTTATTACAATATGCTTATCGCGCTTATGAAAAACATCAATGTGCTATTTGAGCAGAACTCCAATTCTCGTAATAAATGACCATCTCATATCTATGACAAGCTCTCATATCTTCTAGTCACAATCATGTAGTCACTGTAATTTCTAATGTCGTATTATTAAAACACAATATTTGCTTCCATACTAGATCATGCAACAATAGTTTGTTCCTTGTGACAATGATGGTAGTTTGTTCCTTTGATTACGGTTTGTTTCTTACTACGTCATGAAAAAAACGAGATACTTGAAAAGAATCATTAGTTGTAGTAATGCAAAAACGAATCTGTTGATAATACTTCTTGTTGGGCTCTTTCTCTTACATAAGCTTAAACGACTACTCATTACTCATAGGCCGTAAGCGTCTTAATAAACTCAACCTAATATAATCAAAGATCACCACACCCTAACAAAGAGGAATCCTTTCAAATAACACTTAGGTTCGTTTATTTGAAAGAAAACTATTTTAGGGAAATAATTTTACAACTTTCCGATGTTTAGATAATAGAATCTAATCGATTTATGGAAAATGTTTTTTATGGATCATAAACAACATGCTTAGATTAAAAGAAAATGACTTTCCTTTTGGTAAGAAGGAAATCACTTTCTCTAAACTATCAAATAAAAGAAACCTAACCATTTTCCTTGAAAATGACTTACATAAAATATATTTTCCTCATTGTGAAGTTTTTAGCAAAACAAACTCACCCCTAGAAACGCTTTCACAGAAATTGTCATTGTCTGTGGTAATGGTAATGGAGACGAACGCTTGCTGAGTCACGGGACATGCTTTTTTAGCACAACAATTATGCTAACTCCCTTCCTCCTTTCCTTAGCCAAATCATCACCCATGAGAACGGGAAGCCTTTTGCCATAGAGCTCATCCATGATCTCCTCACCAAGATGGTGCGAGATTATGGAATTGGTGGCAAATCTAATATGTGTAGCCATCATCCTTCCTCTGCTATAAGGATCCTCCTCCAGCGAGTATCTATCGATCTTCATTATCTCCAAATGTTCGATCTTGAAAAACCCTTCTTCATTTACTATGTCTTGAACTTCCTCTAAAGATGCTGTGTAATATGGCACGTTTAAGGTGTCTAGTTGCTCTTCCTCAATGAACCCCTAAAATGAGGTTCAAACGAAAATAAGATCAAAAAAGTGAAAGTGAAAATCGTTTTACGATGACACACACCTTGATGCAACATGAGACTAAAATATATAGAATTAATTTTCAGCATGGTTAATCTCGTTATGTTTGGAAAGATTTGGCTGTGACAGCTACAACTAATATATTTTTACCAATTATAAATATGGATTTTTGAGTTTAATATTGAAATATTAACACGTTAAGTGAACTAATAAAAAACTGATATGTAATTTTTAGTAAAATTCCTTTGGAAGGATTGTCAATGCGTTTGGACAACACTTTATCCTTGCAATGGACTTATTGAAAGTTTCTTGCTCAAAACATTAATACTAGCTTTGTCTTGTAATAGTATCTGCTAATTACATATTAAAACACCAACATCTATCTAAAATGCGCATAGAATTTCTCATTACTTTAATATTAATCTCTTTCCATTTAAAGGGTGCGCAAGTTGAAAAGCTGATCAAGATAAACTTACGTCTGAAACCAAATCAGCAATTGCCTCTCCAAGTTTCTCCCAGAAGATGTAGCCGTCTCGGCTCACGAAGTCCATATCTTCCCTCCCATAAGTATCAACATGAGGCGACCGTTATCAACCATCTCTTCACCACGGAACTTCAAAAATGTCGAGAAATCTGCCCGGAACTGAGCTAAGTAAGCCTCCTTCACCATGCCAGGGCTGGTCTCCGAAATGTAGATCCTTCCCTTGTTCAAGTGGAAGCCTTCTTCACTCGTGAGATTTCGTACCTTTCATTTGCTTAAGTTCCAAATGAGTGCAGGACTAACATGGACTTCTGTTGTGGTTATGCTGTGCTTGCATTACAGCTCGATTTTGGGCATATATGCATAAGTTGAATGAGATAATGATGAAATTCGAACCTAAGTCCGTCTACTAGAAAACTATCCAAGCTTATATATCAATTAATGACATGATTGGTGGAATCATTTGACGCCTATTTATCTCTTATAATATCGTCCTTCACATGTTACGTCGTCCAATTTATTAATCAGATGTTGAGTATGCATTAGTTGAATTTGAACGAGATGATTGGAGAAATTTGGGTCTAAGTCATCTTGTATCTCTCACAATATTAATCATGGCAACAATCATCTGCACTACACAAATATATACAATCATATTTACCTGAGACAGCCAATGGACGCTATAGGAGGAATAAGCAAAGTGCAGGCTGTTTCTAGTTTTGTGAGAAGTTGGACAAGCTTTTGAACAATGAATTGAAATCATTCCCAGGAAGGTCATTCTTATAAAATTGGAATTCGGGCGTTGGGCAGTTCGAGTGTGCCCACTTTTTCTGTACACTCTCTATAATGGTCGACAAGAAAGTTAAAAGTGCTAAGGCCCGAAGCACAGCCAAAATCAGCCACATTTAGAAGCTTGCACGGGAAAAAGCCTTCTTCCTTGAGTAGAGAATCAACTATACTTGCTGTTTTGGGCTTGGTTAAAGACGCAATCTTTTGGTGTAATGGAAGAAACGAGATGTAATTTATCTAGAAAATTCAACCATTGCCTAATTGAATGGAACAAACAGAAACTTCAGTTAATTTTCCTAGATTCATTCTTATAAACCAACCTGATCCCGTGGTTTCGATAAAAATTGAATTATTGCAATTGATCCTGCCTAATACTCTTGAAATTAAATCGACTAGAACAAAAGAGTGAAAAATTACGCACGCAAAGACCAGAAAAAGAACCTGAAAGGGGAGTTTGATTGAATGAAACGAACCGTATAGGTGGATGTTTAAGCGTAACTATGTTCTCCGTCTCCTTTGCTCATGAAGAGAACTTGTTTCACGTCCATGGCGAAGAGAAGTGATCGCTGAGCTCTTGATAATTGTAATTTCACCGTCTCCCTCTCGCTGTTGCTATACTGTCACTTTTTGAGCATGTTCTGCAACTTCCATTCTGGAAAGAAGAAGACGAGTAGGCTATCTTTCATAATCAAGACTGCTGTTTTATCTGTAGAGAAGCCCTATCGTAAAAGACAACAACAGATGGAACGATAACCATTGGAGTCCAATACAAGAGAAGATAATCCGAAATTTAGTGGGAGAAGGAGTGAAAATAGCAGATTGGTGGGTCTTGGTCTGCTTCAACTACATGATTTTTTTTTTTAAATGTCAAAGACGTCCTCGTTTGACAAGTAGACTTTGAATCCATAAAATACTTCAATAACCTCGCGCATATATAGCGGGTAAAATCTGGGTTGGTTCCTGAAATTGAACATGTATGCCCAATGGATATAATTGAGGACTTCAATTTTATTTGGATCAATTGAGAAATTATACTTCAAAAAATAGTATCGCGCCTTGTTAGGGGAAATTCGCACATTAGAAACAACACGTGATAAATAACCAAATATTGTATGTGGAAGCCACATTGGATTTCCGCCACTTAAGTTCAGCCAAGGACTCAAAATATGGGGAAAAATATGAGAAATAGGGAGAAAACATAGATATCATCAATTCCTTATTGGCTTTGTTGTGGCCCTTTTGAGTTGAACTACCAAGAGAAAGTAGATGGATTACTAAGTAGGTGGACGGTCCTTCTTGCGAAGCAGCACCTTCATCTAGCTCGGGACCTCCAACCCTTACCAATCGCCAATTGGTATTTCTTGATTCAATTAATTAATTAAAGTAACTTTGAAATTACTACTAATGAAATACAGGTTGGTTAGAAATTCAAGTAAGATGTGGGAGACATCTCACTTATGCAAACTAGAAATTTCAAATACCGGAATTTGATTAAGCTAGATTATTTTAATTAAATTTCGATACCTTTTGTCTTTATAATAACATTTCGCATGCAATTTCATGAATTTCATTATCTTTAGCCACTAATCTGTGAAAATAATCATGCGTGGTGTGAAGCAATAAAGATAACATCTAATAATCAAAGAAGTCAATAAATTTACAAGGAAAAATTGAAGAACCTTAAATACATCGAACAAGCTTAAACAAAACCTGATTATTAAGTCCCAAGACTACTGATTGTGAATCAAAAGATGAAGGTCCAAATGCTATGCACTATGCATGATTATGCACAGATCATTAATCTAAAATCTATTTATCATTGGTGAGATTGAAGACGCCATCGTTATGGAAGAAGAAGATGGAGGGGAACTTGAAACCTATAAATATCCTCCGAGCACAAGCACCAAGGAAATGAACAAATAAAAGATTTTTGAAAAAAAGGAAAAAAGAAAATACCATATGTCATTGGACGATTATGGCCCTGGTTGCATCGCTGGAATCAGCATGTACTTGTTAGCCGGTGAAGATTTGACTAGCCAGCGAGCTTAGACTCTTATTTGAGACTAAATGTTTACTTTAGATCTTTATTTGAGACAACATTCAAATCAAATAATATTTTATTTTTAAATAATTCACTTTAAGTCTTTATTTGAAATTTTACCTTTTCTCATCACTGCATGGGTATTTTATTTAATTTTTTCTTTTGTGCTTTAAAATTGATTTTTTAAAATTCGCTCCGGTGCTTTGAATGGAGAGAGAGTTCAAATTTCAGTTGACTTTTAGATGAAATCTTACCTTCGCCTCTCTTTTTTTTTTTTTTTTATAATTGAATTAATGAAAGAAAAGAAAGCTCATCTGTAAGTTTCCGAAGAGCATGAAAACCGTCGCGGCCTTCAGAGTTCACCATTCTGCAGTTACGGACTTGCCGTTGATCTCAATGTGGGCCTTGCACGGGCCCAACCAGGCACCTTTCGCATTGTTGGGCCCAATCTCGGGCTTTACGTATCTGTCACTTGCCCCAAAGAGCCCATTATTAAAAGGTTTTGTATCAAGGCCTATCGAACAAATTTGCAGTGATCTAAATAGCACCGACACGCGACATAACATGACACGACACATCGATACGTTATTTTTTAAAAATAGAGAATTACAATACGTTGGCACACGTTATATATTAAAAGAATATATATTTTTTATTTTTAATTAATTTAATTTAAATTCACAAATAAATAAATAATAAAAAGAACTTACAATGAATTTACACTAATAATATTAATAAATCTATTCATAGGAAATTTGAAAGACATATTAATAATTAATGCGTACTCATATTTGAGAATATATTTCTAACTTTAACAAAAATTATAGATGAAACTAATGACTAACAAAATATCATAATCAACTTATTAAAAAAAAATCTATGATCTTTTATAATAATTAAAATTTATCATTATTAAAATTTTAATATTTTTATTTTTGAAAACTATTTTTAACTAATTCGTTTATTTTTTAACAAATGTAATATCGCCGTCCAAAAATTATTTTCTTCCTTTTTTTTTTTTCCAAACCCTCATTCCCCAAAATTTATTTCCCTCCCTCATTTCTCTCTCTCCCACGCCACCTCAAACACCCCCTCCCCCTCAGTTTCTTTCTTCATTTCTCCTTCCAATGACCTGTCATTTCCTTAGATTTTCTCTACCGCCCCCACCACCCCTCTGATTTTGTCCCCCCTTATTTCTCTCTCTCCCATGCCACCTCAAACACCCCCTCCCCCTCTTAGTTTCTTTTCCTCATTTCTCCTCCCAATGACCCGTCATTTCCCTGAATTTTCTCTACTACGCCTGTCACCTCTCTAATTTTTCCCGCCCCCTTATTTCTCTCTCTCCCACGCTACCTCAAACACGCCCCTCCCCCCTTAGTTTCTTTTCCTCATTTCTCATCCTAATGACCTGTCATTTCCCTGGATTTTCTCTACTACCTTGGCCACCTCTTTAAATTTGTCCCCCCCCCCTTATTTCTCTCTATCCCACACTACCTCAAACACCCCCTCCCCCTCAGTTTCTTTTCCCCGTTTCTCCTCCCAATGACCCGTCATTTCCTTGGATTTTCTCTACCACCCCCGCCACCCCTCTAATTTTGTCCCCCCAACCTGTCATTTCCGTCATTTCTTTCTTCCCCACTCCCCCTCATGCCCACCCCCACCCCTTGGCCCCCCATCACTTATTGTTTCTCTCTCCCCCCCCCCCACCCCTATGCCACCCCAACCCCGGACCCCCTCGCCTCATTTCTTCCCCTTTCTTCCACCCCTCCCATCCATCACCCATTGTTTCTCCTCCCCCTGCCTCCCTCCTCTCCGCCTCCGGGTCTTTCCCTTTTTTCCCTCTCCTCCCATCACTTATCAATAGCGACCTCCTCCTCCTCCTCCTTCTCACACAATCCTATCTAATCTCTTTCGATCGCCTCACCGCCCCCCTTCGACCCTTCCTCCTTCGCAGCCGCAATCTCAGTCTTGTCGCCAGCCCTCCATCGTAGTATCGTAATCGTGACAATCACCTTGGTTTATGCTCTTCCTCTAACCCTCCCTCACTGTTATAGCATCGCCTTCCCTTACTATTACAGCATCGCCTTTGCTCCCTCGCCCTCGTCTCCACTCTCCATCGTCTTCTTCAATGATCCTCTCTCGGACACGTGTGTCGGAACATGTCGAGAAAAGTTGATCACGTGTTGAAAAATTCGACACATGTTGACCGCGTGTTTGAGCGTGTCCCAACGTGTCCGAGCGTGTCGAACACATCAACACGTGTCGGACACGACACGGAAGCTCCGACAACGTGTTCGTGCTTCATAGGCAGTGATCCCTTGCCTTGGAGAAAATATTCCATGATTTGAGTGTGCACATCATCCGCTGACATGGCATGCATGTGCCACTTAGATATTGACACATGTATTGTGAGTGGGCCCTTCTCTTTCTCTCTCAAAGAAGAAGGATGCCCAACAAAGATGACACTTCCTCTGTTTTTCTCCTACGCTTTTTCTCTTTCTCTCTCAAAGAAGGACATCCAACAAAAACGACCCTTCCTCTGTTTTTCTTCGCACTTCCCACCTTCCTGGAGCCCTGGTTGTTGGCATACTTGTCATTCTCCTCGATCGAGAGGTTCAAAAACACCTCTCTAGCCTTCTTGACATGCTCACAATCAGGTCGTCGAGGATCCTGTGGTTGACAAGGTGCATGACGTCCCAGTCGATGGCGGTCTTCCTGAGCTCCTCGTGGCAGCTCTCCCTCACCTTAGGGTCTTCAGACTCTATGTCCTTGAGGCCAATGGTCAAGATCTAAGGGCCCTCGTGCTTCTTCTCCTCCTTCGCCTCCCCAAAAGCATTGCCGGTCATTTACCTTTGGCACATCGTGCCCCTAAGAGCCTCGCCGGTCATAGTTGGGTCCAACCTTTCAAAGTTGTAAGAAGATTGATGACGTGAGGCGAGGCTCTTGGGAGAGATGATTGAGAGAATCAAAATGGACTGGGCGAGGCATGATGACGCATTCATTAGAGGGACGCAATCGAACGAAGGCCCATAAGTTGCCAAGAGAACGACACATGCACAAACCTTGTGCTCAATCTCTCCGCATTCGAAATAGTCGGAGGCGGAGGCAGAGAGGGGCTTAGACCCAGCTGTAGTCAAGGAGACGGAGTGGGCTCGGGACCCAGCTACGATAGACGAGGCTCTTGGGGGTGCGATGTGCTAGAGGCAGATGACTGATGATGCTTTTGGGGAGGCAGAGGAGGAGAAGAAGCATGAGGGCCCTCAGGTCTCGACCATCAGCCTCAAGGACATAGAGTCCGAAGACCCTAAGGTGAGGGAGAGCTGCCACGAGGAGCTCAGGAAGGCCGCCATTGACTGGGACGTCATGCACCTTGTCAACCACAGGATCCCCGACGACCTGATTGTGAGCATGTCAAGAAGGCTAGGGAGGTGTTTTTGAACCTCCCGATCAAGGAGAAGGACAACTATGCCAACAACCAGGGCTCCAGGAAGGTGGGAAGTGCGAAGAAAAACAGAGGAAGGGTCGTTTTCGTTGGATGTCCTTCTTTGAGAGAGAAAGAGAAAAAGCATAGGAGAAAAACAGAGGAAGTGTCGTCTTTGTCGGGCATCCTTCTTCTCTGAGAGAGAAAGAGACAATTGAAGTGAGGAGAGACATTTTTTAGGGGGAGTCTAGCATTTATTGCATTGTCATTTCTTCCACCATTAAGTCAAGCTAGTCAGCCAGCCAAGAAAAAAAGCCTTTCTATTTTCCAGCACGGGCTCACTCACATGACACGTGTCAATATCTAAGTGGTACATGCATGTCATGTCAACGGATGACGTGACATGCTCATACCATGGAATATTTTCTCGGCTTGGCTACATACGTGATATTTTGCTGTAATGCAAGAAATGGGGTCTAATTTATTGAAGCACTCCCTTAATGACTAGAAAAACAAGAAACTTTTTGTTAATTTTGGAGATTCATTCTCATAAACCAACCTGATCTTATAGTATAGAAGAAAAAACATCGAACCACAATTTTCATGATCATAAAAAGGAATTATATTCCATGAATCACAATTGGCAATTAATCTTACTCGTTACTCTGGAAATTAAATTGACTTTACCTAAAGTTAATCGAGCTATATCCTCCGTACTAGGCTCCAAGCATTGGAAAAGAGTGAAAAAGTAAGACTTCATTTAGCTAGTGGAAAATGAATGATTCGAAAAATATTTCCATAAAAATGATTGCTCGTATCATTCGAAAAAATTCATCAATAAAAAATAACATCATTAATAATAGCAATTTGTGTTTAAATATTTCCCTAGTCGTGATGAAAATATTTTGTGTCCATTCATCTTTACAAGCAACACAAACGATTGCTTTTAGGAAAATGTTTTCAGAGCTTTCATTTTTCTTTGCAAAATAGACGCACATTGGAAAGAAAAAACGAAAAGAATTTTTTTTAATTGAATTGAACAAACCATATAGGTTGAAGTATGAGCGTAGCTTTGCTCTCTGTCTCGTTTGCTCATAAAGAGAACTTCTTTCACGTCCATAGCTGAGATTTGATCTACTGCTTTCTATGCTAGGGGGTCTCCATGTATGTATATATATCCTTAAGTCTTTGATCGGCTCTCATGTCATCTTTACCTAGTTTTTTCCACTTGCATCACCAATAATGAAGTACCATTGCACCTAAATTTCAGTAAAATACCTTGTTATCTTCCTAATTGCTGGGCTCTATTGTAAAATGTCAACGAGGGAGCTGGAATGTGCTATCGAAAAAGTCATCACGAACCTAAAATTTATTTTGCCATGGACAGCCTAATTAATTAGTTCTCTCCTAAACTAATTAAAGTCGTTGCGAGCCTTTTAGCTACCTTTGTTCCTCCATTGGGGCGACACCCTCAATCTCATCATCGCACGTACTCTTTTTGACATCGATTTCGACCATTCTCATATAGTTGATTTTGAAAGATACTTCTCCAAGAACTATTTTGTCAACTTCCTCCATGAATGCCATGTAATACGGCATAAGCTCCTATGAACCAGGTATAATATAATCGGAGAAAACATTGAGATATAATGATGGATCAATATAATAATTAGTAGATTTTTTCTTTTTTATTTTATTTATTTAGGCATGTTCGAGATCCGACTACTTGGAAACTCATGGAATATCTTACAGGCCTTGGTTAAATCCACACCTTTGTCATGTACAGGTGATCTATTTCAAGTAGCTTGCATTCGATTGTTGAAATTTGAAAGAATGGCCCCTTGGTTTCCATCTTGAAAATCCCCACCTAACCAACCAACTTTGCACCAACCCTGAGTTGGCAAATTTAGATATCACTGCGTAGCTCTGCTAGGATTTCCTATTGACCCTTAATCCTACTAATTTCTACTTCATGCTAAATATGAGAGTGAGATGAATAACGTGGCCTAATTAGATCCCTAGTCGAGCTTGATTATTATATTGAAATTAGACTTTATCTATGAGCGGGAAGCGTCATATGTCAGGTCTCAAAGTTCTTGTTCTAGCCTACCTATGATTAAGAAAATGTGAAGAAATTCTCATGTTTGGACAAGCCTAATTCGTTGTTTAGATCCCTTAATCCTAATCATTTCTACTTCATGCTAAAAATGAGAGAGAGATGAATAACGTGGCCTAATTAGATCCCTAGTCGAGCTTGATTATTATATTGAAATTAGACTTTATCTATGAGCGGGAAGCGTGAGATGTCAGGTCTCAAAGTTCTTGTTCTAGCTTACCTATGATTAAGGAAATGTAAAGAAATTCTCATGTTCGGACAAGCCTAATTCGTTGTGGGCCGGAGAACTAATTACTTTGTCGAAATCCGTTTACTTGCAATTTGGGTTGAACAGGACCATGGCCGTGGTTCATGCCCATGATGAATTGACCGAACACGCATTGCAAACCATGGTGGCCACAACCCTGATCGAACCCATGACCCCTCCACTAGAGTGTCAACGGTTCGGATCAAGTTTTCAATCATGGTTTGTCATGCCTATGATACATTGACCAAATTCGCCTTGCAAACCACGGTGGCCACAGCCCCGATCAAACTGATGATCACTCCTTTAATGAAGTTCTGTTTCCATGGGAAAAAGTGGGTGGTCGAATGGCTGAACCACATCGGATGTATTCCTTCCGAGAAGTTTTACAGGATTGTTGCTTAATGGATATGGGTAGTAAGGGATGTGCCTACACATGGATGAACAATCGTCTTGGTGACGAACTAGATAAAGAAAGGTTGGATCGAGTAATGTGTATTATGGAATGGCGTCTTACTTACCCTGAGGCTGAGGTGTATGCACTTCCACCAGTGGGCTCTGATCATAGCCCTCTTTTGTTGGATACTGAGGCCAGACCAAGGAGACAGCACAAACGATTTATCTTTGAGGCCTATTGGTTGCAAGAAAAGGATTGTGGCGAAGTGATTGAAAGATCATGGAATTCCCCACGTGCTATAACTTTTAATCTACCACGAAGACTACAGCAGGTCGCTCAAGCACTAACAAAATGGAGTCGATCTAAATTCTCAAAGGCAACTAATCAAATATTACATCTGCAGTAACAACTTCAAACACATATCAATTCCTCCAACAACTATGGCGATGAGCAGCAAATTATCAATTTGAAGATGGACATTCAAAAATTATGGCAACAGGAGGAATAGCATTGGGCTATGAGATCCAGGGTTAATTGGCTTACTTGGGGGGATAAGAATACTAAATTCTTCCATGCGACAACATTACAAAGGCGAATTCGAAATCGAATAAGAATGTTGAAAGATGCCGATCTCACATGGATTAGGGAAGATGATCGTTTGAAAGACATGACAAGGAATTTCTTTTCAGTACTATACACATCAGAGGGCAATCGGAATTATGGTCCTATTCTGGCAAAATGCCCACCTACTGTTACTCTGGAAATGAACAATATATTAATGGCCCAGCTTACTCGAGATGAGGTATGGCGGGCCACTTTCCAAATGGGTGCCACCAAAGCACCAAGACCTGACGGAATGAATGGTCTTTTTTATCAGAAGCATTGGACTCTTTTACAAGAGGATATCTTTATGGCTGTCCAATAATTTTTTACAACAGGTAATCTATCCGCTTCTCTGAACAAAACTAGCATTACCTTGATTCCAAAAGTTGCTCAGCCGGAGAGTCTCGACCAATACCGACCAATTAGCCTTTGTAACTACATCTATAAAACATCTCCAAAGTCTTAGCTAATCGTCTTAAGCCCTTTTTACCTGATTTAATATCTGCTGAGCAATCTGCTTTTGTAAGTGGTCGGCAAATCCAGGAAAATATTATCGTTGTCCAAGAAGTACTTTATCAGCTGCGGGTTCGGAAACGCAAACGAAATTTTCAAGCAATCTTAAAAGTGGATATGCAAAAGGCCTATGACAGGGTGGAATGAGACTTTCTTAAGGACTATCTGATCAAATTGGGTTTCCATGCCACCTGGGTTCAATGGATAATGCAGTGTGTTACAACAGTGTCTTTTAGTATCACTTTTAATGGTGAACAACTAGAGTATTTCCATCCATCTCGGGGACTAAGGCAGGGAGACCCACTATCACCTTACTTGTTCATCTTGGTAGCAAATGTCTTATCTGTGCTTATCCATGACACACTCCAAATGGGACACCTACAAGGCCTACAGCTCAACAGGAGGTGCCTAACTCTTTCCCACTTATTTTTTGCTGATGATGCCATATTTTTCATCAATGCTACAATCCAGGAATGTCAAAACCTAGCCAATATTCTAAATCAGTACTGTTTGGCTACCGGGCAGAAGATAAATAGGAACAAGTCGGGTATTTTCTTTGGCCAGGATTGTCCTTATAGTTTAAGAGCTAACTTAGCTGCTGAATTTAGGGTCCCAGTGCTACAAAAAACAGGTAAATACCTAGGGATCCCTTCCGACTGGGGATGATCTAGAAGAGACATGTTCGCTTGGATTATGGCAAGAGTGAACACTAAACTAGAAGGGTGGAAAGCGAAATTTCTCTCAAAGGGTGGAAAAGAGGTTCTTATTAAAGCTGTTGTACATGCCATTCCACAATT
This sequence comes from Eucalyptus guilfoylei, assembly GCA_016097605.1. NCBI lineage: Eukaryota > Viridiplantae > Streptophyta > Magnoliopsida > Myrtales > Myrtaceae > Eucalyptus > Eucalyptus guilfoylei. The sequence goes on from CM027869.1 coordinate 2,142,100, forward strand.
TGCCATGTCCATTTTTAAACTTCCACTATCGATTTGCAAAGCCATAGAAAAGAAGGTTGCTCGCTTTTGGTGGCAGAATGATAGCAGTAGATCTGGTATTCATTGGATACAATGGGATGTTCTAAAGAGATGTAAGAACGAAGGCGGTTTGGGTTTTCGAGATGTTCTAGCTTTCAATAAGGCAATGCTCGGTAAGCAGGCCTGGCGTTTAATACAGAATCCATCATCACTTTGCAGCACATTACTAAAAGGACTTTATTTTCATCAACGAGAATTTAGATATGCGGAGAAAGGGGCGCGTCCTTCTTGGGGCTGGCAGAGTATATTATTAGGAAGAGACTCGATTTTACCTAAACTCCAATGGTCTATCGAAAATGTGAAAAACATTAGAATACGTGAAGATAGATGGCTTCCTAAAGGAATCCTAGGTGGTCCTGCCCATCTGACGGAACCTTATCTAGTTGCTGACTTACTGGAGCCGCAACAACAGACCTAGAATGCTAGTCTCTTACATCAACACTATGATGCTCAAACTATTAAAGAAATCACCAGCATTCCAATTAGACTGAACCATATAGAGGACGGGCAAATCTGGACAGACACTATCCATGGCCAATATACAGTGCAGAGTGGCTATCAGGCAATAAAGAAAGCAAACTCAAAGATTTATACAGACACGCCTTCTACATCATATCAAGCACTTGTGAAACTATGGAAAAGCATTTGGCAACTACATCTATCGCCTAAAATCCGGACCTTTATTTGGTCCCTCTGCCATAATGCTTTGGCGACAAAGGCAAATCTCTTTCGCCGTCATATCAGCACAGATATAGTCTGCAATCTATGCAATAACAATAGCCTAGAAACCCTTGAACACCTCTTCCTATTTTGCCCGTGGACAACAAAGATTTGGTCTCATGCCACGGTTGGTATTTCTTTAACCCCTCAAGACATCCCTCGCTTAGATCAATGGCTAGCAGATAGAGCTACTCAAAAACAGAGCTTACCTGATTTCGACACAATAGCTGCGCTCCTATGGCAGATCTGAAAGGCAAGGAACAACTTTGTTTTCCGCAGCCATCGTCCTGATCCACTACATCTGCTGAGTGTCGTCTCCGCACAGGTTCACACAGCTCAGAATTTACAACTTCGTTCTGCTGCAGATGGACGGCCATCAACCCTATCTTCCCAAGTCTGGCGACCTCCCGATCCCGGTGTCCTAAAATGCAACATTGATGGTGTGAAGATGAAGATGAGGGTGAAGAAAATGAATCTAGATACAGAAGAATCAGAAAAAGAAACACTCGAATCACTTTTCTTCAATAAGATTGTACTACAAAGCTTTCTGTGTATTATTGAACAACTATGAATACAAATCCTCTGTTCTTCCTCCCCTGTTTCTATCTCTCTATCTCAACATGTTTCTGCTATTCAGTGCAGAGCATTCATGGATAATTGCTCTCTCTCTCTCTCTATCTTCGTTTTTATCTTCTGTATTTTCTATCTCTTTATCGAGGAAGAAGAAGACTACTTAAAGAACAGAAAAACTGAATACAGCTCATAAAGAAACAGAATACAACTAACTGTTTCTACATTTGTTTTTCCCACTTTTAGCTGAATAACCGCACACGTGTTAGTTTAGATCTGTTATAACTTGGCGATCCATGTCAATCTTTATTTCAGGCTTCTTCTTCATTGATGTCAATCCAAGTTTGTCTTCATCACGAGTTCTCCACCGTTGATCACCAGCTCTTTGTTGCTTTTTTGTCTTTTGTTTTTCCTCACGTGTTCTTTCTCTATCTGTTGAATTTATAGTAACTGATGATTGAGAAGACTCAGTTCCTTTATATTTAACATCCCCCTTCAAATTGGGAATGGGTGGAAAACCAAGGCCCAATTTGGTGCGTAGTTGACAATGTGAAAAGCATGAGAGAGACTTGGTGAAAATATCAGCAAGTTGAAAATTGCTTGGGATATATTGGACATGAAGGGATCCTGAGGAGACTTTTTCTCGAACGAAGTGGAAGTCCACTTCGATATGTTTTGTTCGAGCATGTAACACAGGATTGGTAGTGAGAGCAATGGTTGATTTATTATCACAGAATAGATGTGTGGGATGAGTGAGAGCACATCCTATGTCTCGCAAGACAAAACTGATCCAGGTAAGTTCAGCAGAGGTTGAAGCAAGAGCACGATACTCAGCTTCTGTAGAAGATCTACTTACTGTGGTTTGCTTCTTAGCTGCCCAAGAAATAAGGTTGGAGCCAATATAAGTACGTAAACCCGTAGTTGATCTTCGAGTTTCAGTACATCCAGCCCGCCCCGCATCCGAAAAACCATACGGATGTGGAGAGCTTTGAGAATGAATGAATATGCCAAGGCTGATAGTGCCTTTGATATATCGCAGAACCCTTTTAAGTCTAGAGAGGTCTCGCAATAGTTGGTGTCTGTAATTTTTGACAGAGTAAATTGGTAGCATAGGCAATGTCGGGCGTGTTAAAGTGAGATATCGAAGAGCACCAACCAGGCTGCGGTACTCGGTAGGATTGGATAAAGAAGCAGAATCATTTTGCAGAATGAGTGGTCTTAGTGAGAGGAGTGGAAATTGGTTTACATTCAGACATGTGGGCTCGAGTGAGAAGGTCACTAGCATATTTGGTCTGGCATAGAAACAAATGATCAGAATTTTGTTTGACTTCAATGCCAAGAAAATAGTGTAGTGGGCCTAGGTCTTTCATGTGAAACTTGAGACTTAGAGAATGAATGAGATTAGAGTGTAGTTGAAAGGAACTTCCAGTTAGGACAATGTCATCAACATACAATAGTAAAAGAATGGTATCTTGTCTATGATGATATATGAATAAAGATGGGTCTGTAGAGCTGCAAAAGAATCCATACTCAAGTAAAAAATCACTGAACTTATCAAACCATGCTCGAGGGGCTTGTCGAAGGCCATAGAGTGACTTTCTGAGCAAACACACATGATGAGGTTTCTGGGGGTCTTGAAATCCAGGAGGCTGCTCCATGAAGACTGTTTCATTTAGTGTGCCATGTAAAAATGCATTTTTAACATCAAGTTGATGAATGGGCCAATGTCTCATCTTTGCTACAGATAGAACTATTCGAATTGTGGCATGCTTTATCACTGGACTGAAAGTCTCTGTGAAGTCAATGCCTTCTTCCTGATGAAAGCCTTTAGCAACTAACCGAGCTTTCAGTCTGTCAAGGCTACCATCAGATGTAAGTTTCGTTTTAAAGACCCACTTGCAGCCAATTACATTCATTTGATCAGTTCGAGAAGTTAATTCCCAGGTTTTATTTTGATATAATGCATCCATTTCTTCTGTCATTGCTTTATGCCAACCTTCATGTGCCAATGCTGATTTAATTGACTTTGGTTCAGAAGGTACCTTATAGACAAACAAGACATGCATACCGGGATTAGGTTTGATAATTCCAGACTTTGATCGAGTCTCGCATTTGATGACTGGAAGTTGTTTCCCGCATTGAGTGACTGGAAATGATCCCTTGTGATATATGAGAAGGGATAACTTGGTCGATCCCATACTTATATTATTTGGTATTGTTGTATCGGTAATGGAGACATGTCTTGATGTTGTACAGGTGAAGGTACTTCATCGTGTGTTGTTGTTGTAGAAATGACATGTTCTTGTGTTATTGCTGGCTGTAATGATTGATCGATTGTGAATGTATTGCGCAAAGATTGTCTTCATCGATTTGATGAGATGGGCTGCGCATGTCTGAGAACAAGTATAAGGTATTGTAGAAGCTGTTTCTTTGCTTGCTGACTCTGTTAATTGTACTTCTTCTGCCCATAACTGATATAACGTTGTAAGTGATGCATACTTTGTTGGGCACAACTTAGTAAAAGGGAAAAACTTCTCATCAAACTTCACATGTCTACTGATATAGACTCGACCTGTTGAAGGCACAAGACATCTGTAGCCTTTATGGTGTTCACTATAGCCAATGAACACACAGGTGAGAGATCTTGGATCAAACTTGTGCTGAGCATAGGGTCGTAAACATGGATAGCAAGCACAACCAAATACCCTGAGATGATCATAAGTTGGTTCTTGGTGATACAGCTTTATGTGAGGTGATTGCATTTGCAATTTTGGTGTTGGAAGTAGGTTGATGACATAGTTAGCTGTAATAAAAGCATCAACCCAATATTTTCGTGGAACTCGCCATGATATAACATGGCAAGACCTAATTCAACAATATGTCGATGCTTCCTTTCGAGATGCCATTAAATGCGTGTGTATAAGGGCAAGAAAGATTCGTTTGATACCACGAGTCTTGCAAGTGAGCTTGAAATGTGGCTAAGAAATTCTCCTCCACCATCACACCGAAAGATCTTGATTTTCAATTCAAATTGATTCTCTACTTGCTTTTGAAACAGAACAAAGATCTTATAAAAGTCTCGACTTCAATTTCAATGGATATATCCAACTAAATCGAGAAAAATTATCCACAAACAGAACATAGTACTTGAAATTCTGAAATGAAGTCACGGGTGATGGACCCCATATATCACAAAGTGGATTTTCGTAGGGGCATAGTTGTTGATTCAGATGATGGAAATGGTAGAGCTGCAGTCTTAGCAACTTGACAACTGCTACATACATTCAGCATTCTACTGTTACACTGAATGAGTTTTTGATTCTGCAAATGCTTCAAGATTTTCAAATTGGTGTGTGCTAATCTTTGATGCCATGTGTCCTCTTCTACTGCTCTGTGTCTCTGAGCTAGAAAGGCTTTTGTTGTTTGTGAATTCACTTGATATAGCCCTTTAGTTTTCCTTCCGAGCAGCAGAGTTGTGTTGGTCCAGTTTTCCTTTATATATACACCAAATTTGTCAAAAACAAATGAGCATGGATAGTCATCTGTTAACTTGGATACTGACAGAAGATTCTTCTTTATATCAGGGACAATTAGGACATCATTTAGAGGTAATAAACTTTCTCCAGTATGTAGCAATGTATCACCAGTACATGTAATAGACAAGTGTGATCCATCACCAATCATGACAGTGTCATATCCAGTATATTCATAAGAGTTATGAAGTATACCGGGATTAGCTGTGATATGTGCAGTTGCACCTGTATCTGGATACCACTCGCTGCCTTTGGTATCTTCAAGATGTATAGCTGCCAAAGCTGTCGGTATCTCCTCAGTTTGATATGAGTTATCAAATCTATACCAGCAGTGTAAAACATCATGGCCTGGTTTCTTGCAGATTTGACATTCTAATTTTATGTTGCTAGTTGGCTTCTCATCCTGCATATTCTTAGAAAGAGTTAGATTCGAAGGATAAGATTTTACTTCTTGATATCTCTGTGATGGGCTAGCATAGGGACGAAATCCTGAGGTGAAAACAGAGTCAGAGGAATTGTGATAAGGTTTGGATCTCTGGTTTTCTTGCATATAACTGATATTGCTGGATCTATAACTTGAATTGTCTCCAGAGTATCTAAATCCTCGGCCCCTATTATTAAGAAAACGTCCCCTACTATAGCTACGGCCTCCTCTGTAATTACCTCTTTGAGCTACATAGCCTGAATTTTGAGATATGTACTCTCCGTCAGTAGTTTCTTTAAACTGTGCTTGAGAGTGTCTTTGCCCAAAGTAAGCCATATTGGAGTTAAATTGAGTCCTAGAATAATTCTGCATTCTTGACTTGAACCTTTCTAATTGTGCAATGACCTCATCATACTCAGGTTGAGGCTTTAAACAGTATATTGTTGTTCGAAAACTTTCATATTCAGCTCCTAACCCTTCCAACACACCAAATAGCTTGGTTATGTCATCCACAGGTTTTCCTATAGCATTTAACTGATCATATATGTACTTGTATTCTCTAAGATAGACTGAAAGAGCTCGATCATGTTTTTGACAAGCTTGGAGTTTTCCCCTTAATTCGAACTCTCTTGCTGCTGATTTTTGTGTGAAGCGGTTCAAAAGTGTCTGCCACACTTCATAAGATGTTTCTAAACCAATTATTAAGCTCAGTATATTCTCATAGACAGCTCCACTAATCCATGAAGATACTAGCTGATCTGTTTTTGTCCAGTCAATATGGTCTGGATTTACAGCTTCAGCTTCACCTCCTTCAACCATACTCTGTAGCATTCGAGGAGGTGGTGTAATATCACCATTAACAAAGCCAAAAAGCTCTTGACTTTTCAGAAACCTGTGGATCTGAGCTTGCCATAAGAGAAAATTGTCTTCGGCAAGCTTAATTGTGACAAAGTTAGAGATATTCACATGTATAGGAAATGGATACTTTGGTGCTCTTACTGCCATTGTTGTATTCTCTCAGCTTTGAAGAAGAAGATAGCAATGGTGTTATGGAGAACTAACACAATTACTGTGATATTGCAATCTGCTGCAACTTCAGCTTCTTCTTTCTCGATCTAATGAATAGCTACTGAATGGATCCCTCTGGTAGATATGATCGCCTGCTAGATGGAAACCTTCTGAGGAATCCAAGGTTGAATGCGCAGCAGCAAGATGATTTCTTCAGGACGCAGAAGCTCTGATACCATGTGAAGATGAAGATGAGGGTGAAGAAAATGAATCTAGATACAGAAGAATTAGAAAAAGAAACACTCGAATCACTTTTCTTCAATAAGATTGTACTACAAAGCTTTCTGTGTATTATTGAACAACTATGAATACAAATCCTATGTTCTTCCTCCCCTGTTTCTATCTCTCTATCTCAACATGTTTATGCTATTCAGTGCAGAGCATTCATGGATAATTGCTCTCTCTCTCTCTATCTTCGTTTTTATCTTCTGTATTTTCTATCTCTTTATCGAGGAAGAAGAAGACTACTTAAAGAACAGAAAAACTGAATACAGCTCATAAAGAAACAGAATACAACTAACTGTTTCTACATTTGTTTTTCCCACTTTCAGCTGAATAACCGCACACGTGTTAGTTTAGATCTGTTATAACTTGGCGATCCATGTCAATCTTTATTTCAGGCTTCTTCTTCATTGATGTCAATCCAAGTTTGTCTTCATCACGAGTTCTCCACCATTGATCACCAGCTCTTTGTTGCTTTTCTGTCTTTTGTTTTTCCTCACATGTTCTTTCTCTATCTGCTGAATTTATAGTAACTGATGATTGAGAAGACTCAGTTCCTTTATATTTAACAGATGGGGCTTTCAAGCTTGAAAGCAACCTAGGCTCAATGGCATGTCTATGCCGAGATCACGCTGGAAAGCTGATAGAAGGATTTACTCGGGATTTCGCTGCCTCCTCGCCTCTGCAGGCTGAAACCTTTGCCTTTTTGTTCACTTTACAGTACTTGATCCAACGCGAACGAACGGAGGATCCGATTGTGGTTGAATCTGACTGCTTGTTGCTGGTTAATGCTGTGATCGACAACCGCACGACACCATGGGAGGTGCGATCCCTGCTTGCTGAAGCTGCCGTTCTCTCGCGCAGGTTCTCCAGCCTTCGCGTGCGGCATTGCAAACGCGAAGCAAATTTTGTAGCCGACTGGGCCGCGAAGGCCCACCAGAATAGAACCCTAGTTGCTAACTGGGCCGAAGAGCCCCCTTCCTGTTTGTTAGATCTTCTAGTTTCGGACGCTAAAGCTGCTGGTTGTAATGGTTACATTACTTGAATGAAAGCTTTTCTTCTTCGACCAAAAAAAAAAAGAAATGATGATCACTCCCAAGGCTTAAAAGCTGAAATACTGAAATCGAGAAGGATGGTGTCGAATCGATCTTAGTTCAGTAGGAAATTGAACGAAGTTTCTGGTGTTTCTCGAAAATAATGTGACTTAGCTAGGGCAATGCCCATCCCTTGTTTTCTTCTCCAACTTTAAATTTAATAAAGAAAAGGAATTGACATAATAAATATGGCATTAATTCTTACATCTTATGACAAAAGAAGGAAACAGGTCACAAGTTTCAATGCTATTGATTCTTGTTCTTCCTTCTCCATAAATATGACAGCAAGCATGATTTGGCTTTGCCGTGTTCTTTATCAAAACAAATACCCTCTCAAATAGAATGTCCTAAGCGAATCACTTATCACATGCCTAGACTTCATTTTCTGCAGAGAATTCTAATTGTCTTGCTAGAAACTTCCATTCGATTTATCCTACTTATTACAAAAAACAGCTATCATTATTTGTAATATTAAGTGATGCTTGGCTACTTTTGTCATACTCCTAAATGCATGTTATCTCTAACCTCATCAACACTCTAAATATGGATTTGCATGCTGGTTTATGTGCAAAAAATACTTCATTCTCTATCTTTTTCTTTTTCTTACGAGACATAGACAGTATAAAGATCAACTCACTCAATCATTGTTTGCCATTGAATACAAGAAAGAAGATCAGCATGACTCGAACATGCATTTGTCTTAATTAGAATGTAAGTCCAAAAGGTTGCCGAATTATGGATAAACATGAAACGTAAATACGTACTTAATGAAAGTGTCGTGACTCTATGATTCCTTGCCCTCGAGAACTCTCTATTTGGAAGCAAAAAAACCTCCGCTTAGAGCAATGAGAACTCCATTTAAGCAGCGGAATCATTGCTCTTAATCCCCCGGCAAGCACATTGGGAATCTCTATTGCGTGCGGTGATTCGATAATCCATGGCGAGCTCTTACTTTATGATAATCCTCCTGGCGAGCATTTTCTACTCCATTGGTGATATTGGTATCGAGTCACTCCAAAATGCTAGCTCTCTTTTTATTGATTCATTTTGGCCGATCATCTCTAACATTACGATTGAATTTTTTCCTTCACCATCAGAGGCAAGAAGACATGGTCCTTCACCTCCCCCAACTAGTGTCGCAAATGGAGTAAGTCTAGTGGATTTTCCTTCCGGTCCATCGGCGTTTATGCAAGAAGACTCGTCCACAACCTCGAGCAATACTGGTGAAGTAAAGCCTTTTAGCGTCCAAACTCAACCCAAAAAAGATGAAGTGTAGACGGTATGGTGACTCTTTAAGTTTCTTTTTTCATGTCTGGCATTTCCTTCTCGGTCCTTCGGGATTAACACAAACTTAGAAGCATAATCCTGATGTTTCTTATTTGATCCATATGCAGGTTGTATAAAGGAGAAGGCAGGTCTGGATCCGATTCCAGCTCCTATCAACAAGAAGGAGCCTCCGCCTAGCAGCAAAGTCCTGCAAGAGGCAGGTCTGGAGCCAATTCTAGTTCCTGTCAAAAACGAGGAGCTTGAGCCTCTGCCTAGTAACGAAGTCCTGCCGGAGGTAGGTCTAGATCCGATTCCAGCTCCTATCAACAACGAGGAGCCTGAGCCTCTGCCTAGTGGCAATGTCCTGCCGGAGGTGGGTCTAGATCCGATTCCAGCTCCCGTCAACAACAAGGAGCCTAAGCCTTTGCCTAGTGGACATGTCTTGCCAGAGGCGGGTCTTGATCCAATTCCAGCTCTCGTCAACTGCAAGGAGCCTCCGGCTGTGCCAAGGGCCTGATCTACACTAGACGGTACAACGATTCAACCCGATCTCATGACTTGATTCTGAGTTTTTCCTCCATGTCTAGCATTTTCTTCTTGGTTTTTCAAGATTAACGCAAACTTGAAAGCTTAATTCTCATGATTCTACAATTGATCCAATTGCAGAGGACTCTTTAAAAAGGACAACCAAATAAAGCCCAAAGGAGGAATACACGTTGAAGCGTTTCACCTTGAAATTGCGGTGGATTTTGAATCATGCGATGTATTTCACTCTTGGCATTAATAAATAAATGATCAAATCTTTTAACTAACTTAAAAGTCTTGCCAATGACACTACAGTTATCACCATGCTTGCATATGCATAGGCTTTTGTACAAGGTATACAGGTTAACCCCATTGCCTATAATTTCCCTACTAAATCCAACGAAATTTCCCTAACCGAATCAAGGAAAGCATTCTAGCACAGATGATACCGATTGTCTTGTTACTTTACCAAGTCTAAGAGAGAGCTTGCGCAATCAAGTGCTATGCAAGGTATCGAATCTGATCTAAGGTCTAGTTTTAGCGAATCTTTGCGACGATACTCGTAGAAGCTCAATCCGGGAGCATAAAGAGTTTGCTTCAAAATGTAGTGCCGAGCAAGCAGGACAAGCATCTCACAACTCCCCACGCTTCCACACGAAATATTGGGAATTATTTTTGTGGGGATTAACTTCTGAATTAACACAAGTAGTTGGAGGGACGTCGAAATAACTCATCTGTTCATTGGAACCCTCATGTCAACCCTGATGTTGGCTGATGCGAACCGATCAATAAAATAAGTAGTCGCTCGACCATTTACAATACTACATCAAGTGGCTTCTTCTTGATCTATATCCACATGTGGTGTGAATCTTTACTAGGTCGTGTGCCAGAGGGTTTCAACTTGTGTCGATCCTCAACTGCGACATTTCAACTTGTCCAATCGGGGCATTCCAAGTCCATAGAAATTTACGAAGGGAGTTTGGATTGTGCAGTAGTCGTGGCATTATCTCCTCCTTATAATTCTTCGATCCCTCATATCATCTCCTTTTTATCAACAATGATTAAAGGAAAATAAAATGGATCTCTTGATATTTCTTCATGTTGGGCTCTTCTCCAACTGTAAATTTAATAAAGAAAAGAAGGTGACATAATAAATATGACATCAAAATGCTTACATCCCAAAAAATATGAAGCTGACGATGTATTAAAATCCCGAAGGGATTGTCACATAATTGGACTCTTTACCCTTTTTTTAGATTGACTGGCGAGGTTTAAGGTTAAGAAATTGCTGAAGGCCATGTTTTGCAGGAGTCTCCGATTGTCACCTTGGGGGATGGGGAACCTATGGATGTAGACAATGATCCTATGGACGTAGACGGTATGGTGACTCGTTAAGTTTCCTTTTTCATGTCTAGCATTTCCTTCTCGATCCTTCAAGATTAAAAGAAACTTAGAAGCTTAATCCTGATGTTTCTTATTTGATCCATATGCAGGTTATATAGAGGCGAAGGCAAGTCCATATTCGATTCCAGCTCCCATCAACTACGAGGAGCCTCCGCCTGGGCCAGGGGCCTGATCTACATTGGACTGTACGGCGATTCAGCCTGATCTCGTGACTTGACTTTGAGTTTTTCATTTGTGACTAGCGTTTCCTTCTTGATCTTTCGAAGTTAAAGCAAACTTGAAAGCTTAATTCTCATGATTCTACAATTGATCCATATGCAGATTCTGCGGAGGACTCTTTAGAAAGGACAAGTAAATAAAGCCCGGAGGAGAAATACACATCGAAGTGTTTCGCCTTAAAACTGCGGTGGATTTTGAATCATGCGATGTACTTCATTCCTGGCATTAAAAAATAAATGAAGATCGAACCTTTTAATTAGTTTCAGAGTCTTCCCAATGACTCTAAAATTATCACCATGTGTTTGCATATCCATAGGCTTTTGTGGAGGGTATGCTAGTTAACTTAACCTCCTTGCCTATAATTTGCTGACTATTCTAACGAAATATCCCGAACCGAATCAAAGGAAGCATTCTACCACAGATAATATCGATTGTCTTGTTACTTAACCAAATCTAAGAGAGAGCTTGCGCAATTAGTTGGCAAGCACGGTATCAAATCTGATCTAAGGTCTAGTTTGAGCCAATCTTCACGACGGCAATCATAAAAGCCCGGTCCACGAGCACAAAGAGTTTAGTTTAAAATAACTTCTAAACTAACATGAGTAGTCGGAGGGATATGAAAATAACTAATCTGCTCGCACGAACCCTCGTATCAACCCTAATGTTGGTTTACAATCCGGCATCAAATCGCTCCTTGTACATCTATATCCACACGTGTTGTGAATCATTACTAGGTCGTGTGCCAAAGGGACTCGAGCTTGTGTCGATCCTCGACTGCGACATTTCAGCTTCTCCAACCTGAGCATTTCAAGTCCATAGAAAATTAGGAAGGAAGTTTGGAAACTCAGGAATGCAGCTCCAACAAATTTTGGAACTCGTCATCTGGTCATGTGATTCGGAATTTCGAAGCTATAACATACAATCTCAGCGGGTGACTCCCGGTTTCGAGAAGCGAGCACGTTTGCGATTCGACATCTACCGAGGCTTGCAGTTCTCTTTCGCTCTCGGGCCGCAATTCTGGGCCGGCCCGTGTTATCGGCCCAATCGAGTTTCCCCATCGATGGTCAGACGCTCTTTTTAACTTGACCACCACGACACGAAGAAGCCAGCAACAAAAGAGAGCTCGAAGAAGACGAAAGCCATCCAGAAGAGCTTCTGCTTTGCTTCAGTTCCGGTCTTCTGATTCGCTTGGGAGAAGGAAGAGAAGAGAAGAGCGGCGGCGGCGGCGAAGGCGGCGGGAAGTGGTCGATTTCGAATTCCGAATCGGACATCGATTCCGGCGACCGGAGAAATGGACGTTATCAAGACGCAGCAGGTGTCCTCGCGGCCGATCGAGAAGGTGATCGTCCACCCCCTCGTCCTCCTCAGCATCGTCGACAACTACAACAGGGTCGCCAAGGACACCCGCAAGCGCGTCGTCGGCGTCTTGCTCGGGAGCTCCTTCAAGGGCGTCGTCGACGTCTCCAACAGCTACGCAGGTTTGGGGCTTCCCCTCCTACCGCTTTTTTCTCTCGGTTCTGCGCGTCGTCCTTCGAATAGATCTAGAATTTTGGCGGTTTCGGTATTGGGTTTAGCTAGGTCTTCAGAAATTTTTTCCCTAGTGCGAGCTGATGTAGTTGAAGTAATCGCCTTTCGATTTTTTTTTCTTTTTTTCTTTTATTCTGAATGAATTTGATAGGAGAGAAAGGATGAGGTAAAGTTGTGGAATTGTTTTCGCGCGCTTGGATGAAATGTGGGGACTGATTTCTGTGATTCGAGAGCCGACACTAATTTTAAGGCATGGTATAATCTGGGGATGCAAATGAGAGAGTGGTCAAGGATTGCTTTTTCGCTTGAATGTCCATTTGGTTCGAGCTTGACTATGGGAAACTCGGGTTTCCTGGACGATGCTCAGTTGAAATTGAACATCGAGTGTGACTGAAGCAGAACTCCGGGGCGGCTGTCGGCTGTCAGCTGTATGTAGTGTTATATCTTCAATTCTTTCTCGAGTATGCCAAAGGTGAAGTTTGATTACTCGGCTTTCTTTTAGAATGAACTGAAAGAGGGAGGCGTGGTCATTCCTGGAAGGGCATTTAGTGAGGACAAGAGGGAAATCATTTAATGATGTCTCATTTTCTTGCATACTCTTTAAGAAGAGTGAATGAAATATCAGATCTTTTCTCTTGTTCTCTTGGAGAAGAGGGAATGAACTACCAAGTCTACAGGGTGAAACAGTCTGTTAATCAAGAGATAAATCTTTTGAAAATATTTATGGCAATTATTGACTCCCAGGAACCACGTTGATTCTATTGCTTAAAAGAGCCCCTACATATAATACAAGGGAGTTTTTTCGTGTCAGAAACAACTTTGTCAGTGGAAATTTGGAAAGTGCAGACATTATTATTTTAATGCTTGGACCTACTCTAGTTTCAGGCCAGGTTATGGTGCTAAGGCTTATCTAAATCTACTTTCCTGTATGTTTGGGAAGGTTCTATTTTAGTTGTTCTATTAGGGCTTTTCTTGCTTGTCTCAGATACTTGACTCGTGTATAATTCCCTAATTAACAGTACCGTTTGAGGAAGATGAGAAGGATCCAAGCATCTGGTTTCTTGACCACAATTACCATGAAGCAATGTTTGGCATGTTCAAGAGAATAAATGGTATCGTCTTCGACAAGTCACAAGTACTTTCTTTTTCCAAATGATCTGATGTTTACTGAATGGATCGTTGATGTATTATCTTTCAGCCAAGGAGCATGTTGTGGGGTGGTACAGCACTGGTCCGAAATTGCGAGAGAATGACCTCAATATACACAGACTATTTGATGAGTAAGATCTACATAATATGTTTATCAGTTTATGATGACCTTTCACACTTTTATTCCATTACGCCTTCTATTTGCTTTTCTAGCTAATATGTCTTGTTCTTTTCTTAGTTGATGAGATCTCCTAATTTGTTCTTTGAGGAACAGAATAACTATCTGTTGTAATCTATGTATCTCTAAAGGATGTTTAGCTCTAACTTCATAATTTCCTGCTTCGTATTTTCTGTTATGGAACTTTTATTATATAATTTTGAATTGATTGCAGCTATGTCCCTAATCCTGTGTTGGTCATAATTGATGTTCAACCCAAAGAGCTAGGTATACCAACCAAAGCATACTGTGCTGTTGAAGAGGTTAAAGAGGTAATCTTCTAGGAGATTCATTCTGCTCCATGGTCAAATCAACCACAGTGTGACTATAGAAATAGTAATTTGTGACTTTGTAACACACAAGCTCCTGCATGAAACTTTACTGCTTTAAAAATCGTTTGCAGAATGCCACACAGAAGAGCCAGAAGGTGTTTGTGCATGTACTTTCCGAAATTGCTGCTCATGAAGTTGAGGAGATAGGTATGGCATGGGGAAGGCATTCTTTTCTCTTGTTCATCTGATATTTGGTAGTATCCCTCAAACATCTATGTACTGCTTTGATTCACCTTACTGACCACGCTCTTTCTCAGGTGTTGAGCACTTGCTTAGGGATGTGAAGGATACAACTATCAGCACACTTGCCACAGAGGTTTCATCTCTTGATTATACTGAGCTGTTTAGTATCAAGTTAGTTTTCATCTTCAATGATAAAATCTTTGAGACTGCGATAGCACTGAAACATGATACTTTTCTTGTCAAGGTTACCGGAAAACTTACTGCATTGAAGGGGTTGGATGCGCGGCTTCGAGAGATAAGGAGTTATCTCGATCTTGTTATTGAGAAAAAGCTTCCATTAAACCATGAGATTTTGTACCATTTACAGGTTGGTTATCTTACAGACTATTTAGGATTTGTTTGTGCATACTGGTGATTTCCTTTGCGGCTTTTCGAATCCATTTAACATGTGCTGTTGAATAAATAATGAAATCAAATCTTAGCATCAGCTAGTTTGACCGCCATGATGATTTCTTAATATTGATACTGGATTCATTGAACCTTCCAAGATGTTTTTTCTGGTTGACTTCTTCTGCTCTCTTAGAATTGAAGAGAATCGGTTATTTGATTCAGATGATCAACAAATTTTTCCTTTGAGCAGTGACAACCACACATTTATCTCCATTTCCTGGGGGAATGGGGGAAAGAGGGAAAACGATCTAATTCCCTATCATCTAGTGTAAGAATCCCTTTATTGTGTGTAAGTGTAAGAGCTCAACATGATATTGTGATTGATGTTCACTGATTGATCTGTGGGCGATAAAGGTCACATCAGTTCAATATGTGTTTAATCCTTTGTTTATCATGTGCATCTTTGGTAATACTAGCAAGCATGCATTCAGAGATGTCTCCGCTATATTTTTCGGATAGCTATGCCTTTCCTTTTAAGTCCTAGTGTACCATTCTTTGTACTTTCTGTTCTCATCTTTTTGTCCTCGTAGTGGACCGAGAGCAACTTCCTAGGTAAGAGATTGCGAATCGCCTGGTCTATGACTAATATGGTCTGCTTACAATTATATAATTCTACGCTTCCTCCAGGATGTGTTCAACTTACTTCCAAACCTCAATGTGGCTGAACTGGTCAAGTCTTTTGCTGGTAAAGTAGAAATGAAATGGAAGCTAATTTTTTCCTTTCCTTGCCTTAATATTCATTGACATTTTCCAAATATTCCACCTTTTGCAGTGAAAACAAATGATATGATGCTGGTGATATATCTTTCTTCCCTCATTCGCAGTGTAGTTGCTCTCCACAACTTGATTAACAATAAGGTAAGTTACCATACTGAGTTATGAAATCAATTATGGGCACATCGTGTTTTATGTGCATCATATTTGCTTTTTTGCTCGAGCGCTTCCTGTGAAGCGTGTCAACAAAATATCATTGAAGCACATTACTTGAATGGATAAGTTCATGATTGGGTAGTTTTCCATGGAAATTGCCTCTGTTTACAACTGGCCCCACTAGTCTTGATAAAAATTTATCTTCCCTGTGCATTTAACCTTTCTTCAGATATCCTTGTGTATAACTTGACTTGCAAAACTAAGAGCCATGAACTCACAACTGATGGATTCGCACTATGTTAAAATTGAAATTTAGAACCCAAAAGTCCTATTAATGAACAGAAAGCTATGTCAAATTTTCATCTTTTGAAGGCAATAAAAAGTCGGCATCAACAGAGGCTTGCTGATACTCTTTTAACTACTACTTTTAAATATAGTTGAAGATTCATGGTTTTTTATTTCAGATTTTGAACAAAGAACATGAGAAGGCGGAAGACTCCAAGCCTGTTGTTGTTCCTGCTGCTGCGGGAAGCTGAACAAGGAACGGTACAAGCCGTTGACATTCAGCTGGTGTTTCTCCATCAACAGTTTGCGCTCGCCATGTCTTTCTGAGCTTGCAGCCGTGGAGAAGAAACAAAGGCATGGAAGGAAAGCAGTGGATAATGACGGCAAATATCGGTTACTGTGAGAGAGGCGTTCCGTCTTTTTGGCAGTTACAATCTTCTTTCTTTGCCAATCTAATGATGGAGATGCATTCACTGTCGGTGCATTCTCTTGCTTCCCTTTGTGTGCTGTGCTGTAGATGTTATTTTGTTTTAAATTTGGGATTCAACTGGCACTGGTTCGAATAGACGCTGAAGCTCCCTATCTTTACTTGAATTCAAAAGCTAATTTCAGTTTGCAATTACCACACGATGCAAAGTCCATGGACTTTGAGATGGCTTTGGTGCATCGGTCTGTACAATTAGGAAAATGGGGCAATTAGCATCTCCTTTAAAAACAGCAGTCGATTAACTTTTTGGCACCTGTCTGGATTGTTTTTGCATTTTGCCTTTTTAGCTCAATCTAAATTTCGCCATAGCAGGCAATTAGATTACAAGTTTCGCCAAAATGGTGCAATTAGCATCTAGAAGCTGATGAAAATTTTCATGTTATATGTCTGTCAGACAATCTTAGAATTTACATATATTTTTTTTCAATTTTTCAGTTATGTTTTGAGTTTTACCGATTTGTTGCTTAACTCAAATAAACATGCAATTACGATCCATTTGTTTTGCGTTTGGGAAATATTTTTGTAAAAATGATTAAAGGAATGAAAAATATTTTTATTGTAGAAGAAAATATTTGAAAATAAATTATTATCAATAATAAAAAAATTTCATTAATGAATTATTTCAAGATATATAAGTAATTATTTTGAAAAAATAATCTTGAAATTATTATTTTTTTCGTAAAACAATTGCATCCTTAATTTATTTCACTTTGCTTTTTCCCTACCATTCGAGATTATGAGGAAAGCGTTTTAAGCACTTGCTTATTTTTTTTAGAACATCTAAAAGATCCTGTAGGAGAAATTTCCCTGCGAGTCAGATTACATCATCCATATGTGTCATCAGCTCATTTAGAACTGACGTGTAATTGGAATCATAATGAGGAGAACGATTTTAACTACCAAATTCGATGGGGTAATACACAGGGATTCGACACATGGGACATGGCCAAATTTAGATAAGAAAAACACAGGGAAACGATGTGAAGAAGTTAAAGAAAAAAACAAAAAGACACAAAAAAACAAAAAGAAAAGGTTAAAACTAACGTTGACTTATTGCGGTCACTGTCAAACACGTCGCGCGCGAGGGAGAGCGAGATAAATAGAGAGGATCCGAGTCAATCCTCATGTACACCTCAGACCAGATCCGCACCGTTGAAACTCATGGCCCCCACCAAATCCAGATAAAATCCGGCGGTCCCCACCTCCACCTGCCTCAGGAAAAGACGCCGCACATCTGTCACGTCAGCAGCGCCGCGACACGTACTGCATGAACTCCACGTCGCCCTCGATCCCGTCCATCGTCCCCGGCGCCAGCACCACCTCCAGGTCCACGCTCCCGCCGCCGTCCCTCCCAGGGAACGCCGATATCTTCCCGTCGAACTTGTTCGCCCTCCCGCTCCGCACCGCCACCGGCCTCCCCCACCCGAAGTCGTTGTCGTACATCGGGAACCACGGCGAGCTCCCCATCGTGATCGACGCGCCGTCCGCGTTCCCCAGCGGGAACAGCCGCGGCTCCCCCTCCCAGTCCTTCACCGCCCCCCGCACCGCCGCGTCCCCGTGCGCCGCCACCCCCCTGTTCAGCCTCTCCGCGCACCACCGCAGGTCCCGTGACAGCACCTCCCCCGCAGCCGCGCGCGTCGGGACGCTCTGGATCGCGTTCCCGAAGTAGTGCGCGTCCAGCCGCGGCTCCAGCCTGTGGCGGCAGTTCACCGCCATCCGGAACGTGGTCGTCTTGGACGCGTCGAGCTTCCTCGCGCGCGTCACGGACCTCCACAGCAGCGCCGACAGCGCCTGGAACGACGAGATCTCCGCCGTCTCGACGCGCGTCTCCGCCCCGCCACGTGGCCCGGCGAACCAGCCCTCGAGGAACGACGGCGTCGGCTTCACGTCACCACTGGTCACGTGCGGGTCGTGCAATTGCTTCCCCATGATCTCCACAGCGTTGACGTCGCCATCATCGGATTCGCTCCACTTCCTTTCGTTGGCTTTGGCTTTGAGCCGCAGGATCGATTCCCGGCTGAAGCTGAAGATCCTCTCGCTCAGCGGCTCGTCCTCGTTGAACGTCACCCTCGGGCCGCCCTCGGGGATCCTGAGCACGGCGTCGGAAATCAGCACCGATTCCCGGCGGAAGTCGGGGGCCCTCGAGAACCTCCGCTCACCGATCCGCGAGACCTCGGCGAACGTGTTGAAGAAGTTCCAGAACGAGGTCCCGTCCATGACGGCGTGGTTCGCGGCGCAGCCGATGAAGACGCCGTCCCGCAGCTCCGTCACCTGGACGGCCAGGATCGGATCCCAGTGGCCGCGGTAGCTCACGGTGCGGTCCATCGGGAAGAAAGACTTGAAGCGCTCGGGGACGCGGGACGGCGCGAGGAGGTCGGCGACGAGGAGGTCGCCGGCCGAGGCGTGGATGAAGTCCACCCCCTCGTCGTTGCAGGAGATGAGGATGTGGCCGGAGGGGGCAGTGTAGAAGCGGCCAGCGAGGGGAGGGAAGAGGGAGAGGGTGCGGGAGAGGGAGAGCTTGAGGAGGGAGAGGAGGGACTGGATGGGGAAGGGGGGCCGCAGGAGGAGGACACCCTTCTGGATGTAGTGGCAGGAGAGCATGGGGAGGTCGGAGACGGAGAGCTTGAGGTCGTCCATGGCGGACGCCTGCGACGGGTACACCCTGCATTTCGACACCATAGTGGTGGCGGCGGGGGCGGCGGCGAGGAAGACGGTCGAGGAGGAAGAAGAAGAAGAATCCATCTTTGTTTTCCTAAATTCAAAAAGCAAGATCTTTTCTTTTTACAATTTTTTTTTTTTGTGTGGATAATTCTGGTTCTTCCTCTGCTCGCTCTCGCCGGAGGGAGACGGGGAGAGAAAGAGAGAGAGAGAGAGTGCAGAGTGAGGAATGAGATGAAAAAGAGATTCAGATGGGACGACATTTATAGGGCTCAGGGCTCAGGGCTCGGCTCGGGTTCATGAACAGGATGACGTGGCAGATTTTCTTTTTGTTTTTATTCTGTCATTTATACATTTTTATATATTTATTTATTTATCGGGCATTATTAGGAAGCTGCTGGCATGATTGGGAAGCTGCAGTTGTTTCTCCGAAATTCAATGTCGGATTCGTATCTGATGCACCTAGGGTTCATAGAGGGAAATTAATTGATGACCATTTAATTTCAGTGACTTCTTAATCACTTCATTTGAGATTTGATATTAATCACCAAATCCCTATATGTACTATTGTCAAATCTAAATTTTTCTAAATTTTTTTCTTTTGATTTTGCAATTAATATCTTATCAAATTCGGGCCAATTCTTTTATGACATGTTGACATGGTATCTATATCAAAATTGAAATTCAGTAACTTGACAGCAAATGAAATTTACTCTTAGATTAAATTCTCTCAATTAAGTAAATCCAATCTATCCTTCTTTACCTAGACATATAGCGGAAAAATTGGGATGAGCATTGACAACTCTCCCGAGCGTGACAACAAGTACTTCAAACTCGATATTATACCTTTCGAGATTAAAAAAGAAGGTGGATTGATCTTATAACACTATAGCGGATAGGTTAAATGGGGGAGATTGCTATCACTTGGGAAATCATGTACTTGTGATAGCCTCCATTCCCTAGTCCAATTCTTGGAAGTATTAGGTAATTTTTCTATGGAAACTTTTTATAATGAGATTTTTTATTATTCCAATATGTCACCATTTTATTGTAACCACGCGTTGAAAACATCATTCATTAAAAATAAAAATACTTTTATCGCCATACAACATTTCCTTAATTTTTTAAAAATTTTGCAAGATTGCAGTGTAATCGGGTATAAAATGCCATAAACCAAATAAAAGAGCTGTGCAATACAATACTATATCATAGCAAATTTTGAATTTAAGTAGCAAGGATGTATGGAATGCTTGGGAACATCTCTAGATGTTCACTTAATTAGAGATCCCCCATTGCTCGAGGTGCAATACAAATGTTCATTACACCCGTGCTCTTTTCTTTTTATTAATGAGAAAAGAGTTGTAACGTCCTTTTCGTTGAAGAACATAATGCATGCGCCAATAACCTCTCTTGTTAGTTCCTAATGCTTCTTCGCAATAGTGGCAAAATCAAGAAGAGACAAAATGTATAAACAAAGGCCGGTTACTAGGGGAGTTTTATGGGAATTCATGTCATTAATCGCCTAATTAAAACAAAGTTTTACAAACCCTAGTCAAGTCCTGGGGCCATAGCATGTTTGTTCCCGACATACTCGGTAAATTTCGCTAAACTTGGTAAGTTCATTTGCGAACCTTTTCTGGATTTTACGATCCTTGCCACATATAAAACAGTCCCTGCAAAATCAGTCCTTCCGTATGCCCATATAGGTACCAATCTCCTTGTCCATAGAGCAAGTGGCAAGTCCAATTCAATGCACGCGCCCAAGCGATGCAGTGAATGGAGCGCGGGGATCGTTCCTCATCCAGCTACACCATTTCCACAATGCACTTTCAGGCACATCAAACCCTAAATTAAGACGGGAGAAAAGAACGAAATTCTTAAACAAATCGATTAAAAGGAGGATTACAAGCGAGGCAAAACATGGGGTTTTGCACGAGCTTGTTTAATCAAATGGATGATGGATCCATCCATGCAGAGGGCCGCCGGCCTTTTACGTTCTGGACGTTGGCTGTCACTCCCCACATCCCGAAGCTGGTCGGTCGAGAGACAGATTGAAAGTACATGGCAAATTGGGGGGCAGAATCGGTAGTCTCCCCTCGCCATAATGATTATAATGATTCGTTTAGCTTGTGCTCCGGATGACCCTAGGGGGTGGGCGGGATTAAGAAAAGGGAGGGTCGGTTCCCGCTACGTCCTGAGAATCGCACGAGGAACCGCCATTTCTGAATTTGTCGGCGTGTGGCAGCGAATTCATCGATTATTTTAGGCTCGGGTTTTGGCATCATGCGGAGGAATTTGGTGGGGTGGTCTTATTATAATGTTTGACCTTCGATTTGGTCCGCTGATCCTCAGCACTGAGACCCGAAAAGGGAGGGGCCCCCCTTCGTTCCATCGAACCTCGACACCCGTTGCCACGTGTGTGCCAGTTCAACTCCAACTGTGCCCACCCTTTTATCGATTCCGAGGTGTAAGAACTCAATTTGGATTTGAAGGGAAGGCACGGCATCGAGTCCCATCGAACCCCAGTTCATTTCCAATCCAGGGAGGACGTTGCGAACTTTTCTTTTCAGTAACTTCATATGCTTTTGGATTTTAAAGGGTCGATGTGGATTCTCGATTATAGTGATTAGAGAAGCGTGTGTGGTGCATTCTTGATGGGAGTATGTGCTGATAGCAAAATAGTGGGGTACATGTCACCAACAACCCAAAAGGTATTTTGAGTCACATGCATTGAACTTAGAACTAAAATCCCAGCTAGGGTTAAATATATTATCCATGTCGCGACTAAGTGTAAGAGTATGAAATTGAATTTGATCGCGCACTTATTGGTGTGGAGATTTATATTATATTCATAGCATGTACATGAATAGGAATATTACAATTGAAAAGAGTTTTCAAAAAGATAAGAATCTATAATATTAGCACATGTTGCGGAAAATTTGCTTTATTAGCAGAATTGACACAAATTGTGGAAAATTAGCTCTATCAATGAGATTAACACATTTTTTTTGGAAGATTGCTTTATTATGGGAAATTTGTTCTATCCCTATGCTAGTCATGAGTGCTATAACTTCACTAGTGTAGTAGTCCTTCCCATATTACAAGGAAAATAGAGGATTTACAGTGTCTTCGATACAAAATTGTTTGCACAAAAAAATAACTTGACTCTTTCATATCGACAAAACATTGGTGTTTAATTGGTTGAGAGAGTTTGATGGATCATGATCAACATGATTATCAATAACTTGTATAATGTAGTTATTGACCAGTTTATCAATGACTATAGTGTACAACTTCTGATGGCAATATAATACTGCTATTGATGAGCGTCGGAGTGCAGTTGATCAAGAAAGACCGGTCGATGAGAGTGTTTCAAGTTACTACATAATCGACCATTGTGAGTATCAACGTCTATGAAGAAAAATCGTCCATGGTAACAAGCAAAGACTTAGCCATTCTAAATTTGGCTAAGTGTTGGAAGCAAGAGAAGAACATTAGGACATACGAGATTGGCAAGGATACAAAGTTGCAGTCGAGTGACCCGATGGCCTTGGAAGTTGCAATTGTTTATAGATGAGATTGGCGGGTGGATAAAGTGGTTGGAATAATGAAAGTGCACTTATAAACGTACTTAGAATAATAACTGCTACTGAATGGTTATAATCAATGGATTATAGGCGTGTGTCACGACCCAAAAGAGTAACGATCCAAGAGGTTTCTCTGGGCAGGCCGTGACACGACTATGGATCAAGCGACCCTCGGCTTGTATCCCCGACACTTAGGGTTTTCTTCTAGAATACTCCTGGGGGCGGGTGATACTGTATTTGTACGCATATGATATAAATGCGGGTAGTTGTAATTAATATGGGTAGGAGGTAGTTGAGGAGATCTAATCTCCACCGTCAGATCGAGGAGAGATCTACGGATACGGTTTGCCTTGTCTTTGTATAAGAAGGGGTCTCCTCCCCCTCATTTGTATATTCTCATTCTCAAGTGAATACAAATCAAAGCTTCTCTCTCTAAGAGTTTCTCTCTCTACGATCCTTGTGAGTGAGTGTGAGTAAGGCTGACTTGGGAGAAATTCCTAAGGCCGCACGGGTAAGGGAACGCTAGATCGATCGGCCCGTGACAAGTGGTATCAGAGCTGTGTTTTGTTCCAAGCGTAAGCACAATGGCTGATCCACGATCCGATGAGGCGCTCGCTATGGGTGGTGACTGCGCTGATCGTGGGCGGAACGCTGAGAAGGCCAAGGGTAAGAAGAATCGTGGTGCTTCGAGTGACCCGATGGGGGATCTTGTGCAGAGGATGACGAAGCTGGAGTTGTTCGTCTCCGATGTCCAAGGATCGGTCGACGACCTGACCCAGACCGTGGACGGAGTAGATGCTGGGAGGGAGGAGTTGGTTGCCGAGGTGCAAGAGCTCAAGACTGGCATGGGTGAGCTCCGACACGAGTTGCTGGGGACTCTAAGGGAAGAGCTAGCACAACGGTACGAACCCTTGGAGGCGACGATAGCGGCCATGCGCGCGGAGATAGCGGAGCTTACGAGTAAGCTCGCTGAGTCAGAAGCAGCACGCATGAACGGGGTGATCACGGTGCAAGCTCCACGAGTGGACACGCCGAAGCCGAAGGAATTCCGGGGCTCGCGGGTGGCCAAGGAAGTGGACAACTTCCTATGGTACATGGAGAGGTACTTCCAAGCCATGGGGATCAACGACGAGCAATCACGGGTAAACACTGCATCCATGTACTTGGTAGATAATGCATTGTTGTGGTGGTGTCGTTGGTCGGATGA
Organism: Eucalyptus guilfoylei; assembly: GCA_016097605.1. Classification (NCBI taxonomy): domain Eukaryota; kingdom Viridiplantae; phylum Streptophyta; class Magnoliopsida; order Myrtales; family Myrtaceae; genus Eucalyptus; species Eucalyptus guilfoylei. The sequence goes on from CM027869.1 coordinate 2,166,175, forward strand.
TAGGTGTGGGAATCCTATCACGACTTGGGGTGGTTTCGTCGAGGAGTTCCGCCGGAACTACTTTCCTGTGTATGCGGAGGAGGAAGCTCGTGACGAGCTGAAGCGTCTTGAGCAGAAAGGGAGTGTACGCGACTACATCAAACGGTTCTCGGAGTTGCTACTCCAGATTCCTTCGATGAATAAGGTGGAAGCGTATCATCAGTTTATGAGTGGTCTCAAGCCATGGACCAAACAAGAGCTGAAGCGATACAACGTGGGAGATCTCACTACGGCCATGACCGTAGCCGAGTCACTCGTAGAGTACAAGGCGCCTTCCACATCCCGATCGGATGCTCGTCCGAGGGACAAAGCCACTGGTGGGGGAGATCGGGGTTGAGGTTGTTCTTGGGCCTCACCAACTACTATCGGCGCTTCATCTGGAGCTACTCGAGCATCACCGTTCCACTCACGGACTTGTTGAAAAAGGAGAAGGCGTGGGAGTGGACGGATCGATGCCAAAGAGCCTTCGATCGGTTGAAGACCGCCATGACCGAGGAGCCGGTGTTGGTGCTGCCCGACCACACCAAGCCTTATGAGGTAGAAACTGACGCCTCGGATTATGCTATTGGTGGTGTGCTTATGCAGGATGGTCATCCGGTGGCATATGAGTCCCGAAAGTTGAACGATACCGAACGCCGGTATATCGTTCAAGAAAAGGAGATGACCGCGGTGGTCCACTGCCTTCGGACGTGGAGGCATTATCTCCTGGGATCCAAGTTCATTGTGAGGACGGACAATGTGGCCACGAGCTACTTCCAGACCCAAAAGAAGCTGAGTCCGAAGCAAGCTCGTTGGCAAGACTTCTTGGCGGAGTTCGACTACACATTAGAGTACAAGCCAGGGAAGGCCAACTCTGTGGCGGACGTGCTGAGTCGAAAGATGGAGCTAATGAGTAGCTCAATGAGTCGACCGGGTTGTACTTGGGTCGACCGCATAAGGGAAGGGCTGAAGCATGATCCAAGAGCCCGAGCCTTCATCGAGTATGCCAAGGAGGGCAAGACTCGACAATTTTAGTGTGAGGAAGACCTCCTTTACACCAAGGGAAGGCGTCTGTACGTGCCTTTCCATGGGAAGCTGAGGAAGGAAATCTTGCACGAGTGCCACGACTCGAAGTGGGCGGGTCATCCTGGGATCCACCGCACGTTGGCCCTCGTCGAAGATCGGTACTATTGGCCACAAATGCGCGACGATGTGGAGGCGTATGTGAAGACTTGTTTGGTATGCCAACAAGACAAGCCGGAGCAACGGTCGTCGCCAGGCCTGTTGGAGCCGCTTCCCGTTCCAACCCGTCCATGGGAGAGTGTCTCCATGGACTTCATTGTCAACCTGCCAAAGTCCGAAGGGTGTCGGACTCTCATGGTCATGGTGGACAGGTTTTCCAAGTACGCGACCTTCGTGCCTACAACCAAGGATTGCCCGGCCGAGGAAGCGGCCAAGCTATTCATGAAGCACGTGGTCAAGTACTAGGGTGTGCCACAAACGATCGTGAGCGATCGTGATCCTTGATTCACGGGGCGATTCTAGTCCGAGTTATTCAAGCTGCTGGGGTCGGAGCTGAACATGTCAACAAGTTTGCATCCCCAAACCGACGGTCAGACGGAGCGGGTCAATGCGCTCTTGGAGATCTACCTTCGACACTACGTGAGCACAACTCAAGTGAACTGGGCGAAGTTGATCAACGTAGCCCAGTTCTCCTACAACCTGGAGCGGAGTGAATCAACCGGCCAAAGCTCGTTCGAGATCGCGACCGGGCAACAACCGAATACCCCTAGCGCTATTGCTTCGGGTTATCGGGGGAGTAGTCCGCCAGCGTACAAGTTCGTCAAGGATTGGCAAGAGCAAGCTGACTTGGCAAGCAAGGGCGTGTCTACACAAAGCCTCCAAGCGCATGAAGAAGTGGGCCGATAAGAAGCGACGACACGTGGAGTTCCAAGTGGGAGACCAAGTGTTGGCCAAGCTACACGCGGTTCTTTGCTACAAGGATGTACACAAAGGGTTGATCCGTCGCTACGAGGGACCATTTTGTGTGCTATAACGGGTTGGGAAGGTTGCATACAAGCTGGAGTTACCACCAAAGCTAAAGGTACACCCGGTTTTCCATGTAAGTATGCTTAAACTTTTCCAGGTGGATGAGGAAGACTCGGATTGTGGGGAGTCGCAACGGGCGCCACTCAGGGCAAAAACCTCGTATGATCGAGAGGTCGAGTGCATCATGGCTGATCGAGTCATACGGAAGCGGTATTGCGCGCCCAAGCGAGAGTATTTGATCCGATGGAAGGGTCTTCCGGAGAGTGAAGCAAGTTGGGAGCCCGCAGAGAGTCTTTGGCAGTTTAAGAAGCAGATTGATGCCTTTCATGCCGAAGACGCGACGAGGGCGTCGCCTGATTAGGTGGGGGAGAATGTCACGACCCGAAAGAGTAACGATCCAAGAGGTTTCTCTGGGCAGGCCGTGACACGACTATGGATCAAGCGACCCTCGGCTTGTATCCCCGACACTTAGGGTTTTCTTCTAGAATACTCCTGGGGGCGGGTGATACTGTATTTGTACGCATACGATATAAATGCGGGTAGTTGTAATTAATATGGGTAGGAGGTAGTTGAGGAGATCTAATCTCCACCGTCAGATCGAGGAGAGATCTACGGATACAGTTTGCCTTGTCTTTGTATAAAAAGGGGTCTCCTCCCCCTCATTTGTATCATCTCATTCTCAAGTGAATACAAACCAAAGCTTCTCTCTCTAAGAGTTTCTCTCTCAACGATCCTTGTGAGTGAGTGTGAGTAAGGCTGACTTGGGAGAAATTCCTAAGGCCGCACGGGTAAGGGAACGCTAGATCGATCGGCCCGTGACACGTGGATGTGGGTACTTATGTAGATGATCTATCATCAAAAATACAAAATCCCGATATACTTTTATCAATTTATTTATGTAACTATCCTTTTAGTTTTTATCATTTACAACCGTTTACCTTTGAATTTGCCGATCATCTTTGTTGCAACACCGATTGAACTCCTATCTAGAATCACAGGTGAATCAATCTCACAAAAAAACTAAGAATTAACTTTTCGGTGAAAGATTTTTTACTAATGCCCACTTTTTGTAAACAGAAACTAACATTTAAACAATCATTAACCTAGTACTTTAATGTGTTTCTCGACAGGATCACATGCTTTGGAGACCTGAAAATCAATGCGACATGGTTTATATATGTGTGGCATTTAAGACCTAAAAGATTTTCTATGAAGGCTAACATTATTTTTGCTGGAATTATCACAAGTCATCTCCCATTACAAATCTGTATGTTTTTATCTATTCAAAGACTGCCTTTTTTTTCCTCTCATTATTGCATTGATCAAGTCGTCATATACCATTCGACCAAAAAAAAAAAAAAAGTCGTCATATACCATACGTGGTACTCGCCAATTGTATTCTGTCGAAGTCCCTCTAAAACACATCTTGGATATAAAATAATGTGGAAAGTGTCACATCGAATTTAGATTGAATTGTTATTCCGATTCTTTTATTATCCCTATAGCGTCTGTCCTTGTTTTTTAGGGGGGGATCCAATGAACTTAATTTCAAAACATTTGTGCAAGGAACCTGGAGAGAGAGAGAGAGAGAGAGAGAGAGAGAGAGAGACGGAGGGAGGGAGGTCCTCTTTTATCTATAGAGTTAGCAAGGACACTTCTCATTCTGCAGATGATCTGGTGCACGAAGATAAAATTGTCGTGCATTTAATTTCTGCATATTGGTAGGTTTTGTCTACATCATACGTAGAACGCTCCAGACTATATACCATTCATCCTTGGAGACTATATCTGGAAGCTCAGAGTCATGTATTTAGATTTGAAAATTCACTCACGCCTAGAATGAGTCACTTATCTATACTAACCATCTACTATAATTTGTCGCAATTTATCTGTTATGCCAAATTTCAATATACGTATCAGCATAATAAATCTCTTGTTTGCCATAATAAAAAATGTATAGAACAATTGAAAAGCCCTACTTTCTGCCTTTTGTATGGAAGTATCAAAGATATGACAGTGACCATTTCAAATCGTTTGGATAGAGCAGATCCATTGAAGAACTTTGCCAGTAACAATAATGGTGTGATTGGCTGCTAAATGGCAACATCATTTCAGTGGGCAGACCGACCATGGGCTGTGAAAGTTGGAACGTCGCAACCCTACAGGGCATCAAAATGGTCAACTATCAACGACATCAAAGACAATCATATATGCCATTGACCTCTGTACAGTCATTAGTATAATCTCAAGAAACGAACATGCATGGGGAGGGAATGAATGTACCCCATATCATGTCTTAAACCTATATAAGGGAGAATGATCTCATCATGAAATTAAGCTTTAAAGAGGAATCGAACCCTAAACTTTAACAAATCATTAGCTCCCGGGGGGCCGAACATCTCTGACTCCTGCTCAATGGAACCACTCAGCAAAATGATTGTGCACGCTCCTCCGTTGCCGATATATTTAGATAAGGCAAGGACAAGGACCCACATGAGCTCTATGAATTTTCTCCAGCCGATTCATGGAACCTAATACTGTCTCTTCATTCGATGACGCCTACCCATCGTTTTCCATCTTGCACAAGCCGAAAGGTTGACGCTACCAAGCAATATTGCTCTTTCTTTAGGGGTTAGGGTTAGGGTTCATGAACCTTTCTTATTTCTTTCTTTTGTTCTAGGGTTAGAGTCTCTATTTAGCACGGTTTTTATTCTCTCATAGTTTTGTCAGACGGTTCTTTGAACTGACCCTAGGCCGGCTATGGCCAATTCCTTATCGGATTACAGAACTTGTCAATGGAGCAATCAGCGAGACATGTAGGTTAAATGATATTGCTGTGAAATTTGTCCTTTGTCCATTGGTGCAGACATCAAGATACATTAACTGTGGCGGATAAAGTGAGCGTTGGCATCTTTCATTCTATGATTGATTAGACCTCAGATTGAAATGATCACTAGATGGAAAGAGATAACTTAAAGATGTAGTGTGCGTGTGCATCATCCGGTGCATCATCAACCATGATTAATGAAGCATCGGACGGTTCGTCCTTTACCATCTATGCAATACCTAATGGAATGATTTTAATATTTGCATCTTGACCTGACGGAACCCATATGTTTATCATTACGTCTATTTCTCAATTTTAAACTCATGAAATGGGCCGACACTCGTAGTTGAATTGCCATATTAGCCACAAATTTTATATGTTATATTTTCACTATGTCACGTTTTTATACGTCCTTTGTCCAATAGTGCAGACATGAAGATACATTGATTGTGGGGGATAAAGTGAGCGTTGGCATCTTTCATTTTATGATAGATTGGACCTTAGATTAAAATGATCACTAGATGGAATGAGATGACTTGAAGATGTATTGTGTGTGCATCATCATGTGCATCATCAATTGTGATTAATGAAGCATCGGACGGTCCGTCCTTTACCACCTATACAATACCTATGGAATGATTTTAATAGTTGCATCTCAACCTGACGGAACCCATATGTTTATCATTACGTCTATTTCTTGATTTTAAACTCGTGCAATGGGCCGCCACTCATAGTTGAATTGCCATATTAGCCACGGATTTTATATGTTATACTTTCACTATGTCAACTAAATCGTCGCTCGGTCGGTTGGTTTCTGTTCGTTGAGTCTCTTACATTTTTCTTGTTCTAACATTTGTCTCAGAATGAGGAAAAATGTCTAAAAGATGGAATTAGTAGTGGACTTCGACGACCCTTGGAGCCGGCATAAAGGTAGTTAAGTGGTTGCATGAGGAGAAATAAAACGAATGATTGGAGACCTTTCAGTTTTAAGTTCATAATCACGGACGCCATGTCTAAACTAATTATTTAAATTCAATATGTTCGTCCGTGGTATCTAATACTCAAATAGGAATAAGTACCGCCCAAGTTTTTTTAATCTATTTCTAAAGTCTTTTAACTCAATCTCAGTCTTAACCGACCAAATAAAAAAAACTCAATCTCAGCCTTAATAACAAGGGGTGGATCACTTAAAATTTGTTTTGTGTGCAATTTTTTAAGCATCTACATAATTCAGAAATTAATATCTTTATTAATAGGAAAGCGAACTTGGGTTTCTTTTTCAATATTTTTGATGTGGCTCTATTAAAAACCTGTACTATTTGCCTAGTTCGTAGGTGCACTGTCGGTAAAGCTGTTAAAGACTCATTTTCCTAACGGGAAAAGAATTATAAGCCCGTGTCGATTCGTCAGATTCGACTGCTTCTCCAACGAATGAAAAGGGAAGGGAGATAAGAACTGGAGTAATCTCTATTCACACCGCTGATGTTGACAATCGGGCATGAGCAATGCCATCTTAATCCAAAATTGTTGGATGCGCCCGGTACAATGTATGCTTTGTATCGACCTAATAAACTAATCCGGTGTATATAAATTTGCCACATAAAAAGTTTGTGGCGGCTTTGAGAATACTACTGTTGTAAACACTCTATTTGTCAAACACCTTATAAAAGTTGCTTTGAGAATAAATGCCTTATAAGAGCTACAAAACCCATTTATCTAGCGATGGTTGTTGCGGGCATAACGTACCGATCATGCTCCCGGTCTTTGGTGGTTGGATAGGTAACTTTAAGAATGTTCGATGACTTAAGATTGTCGGTCCAGTTAGTACTTAGACATAAACATAATACATCCAAGTTGAATTTGCTAATAATTTATTTGTGGAGTTATGGACTCCGTACCAATAGATACTAGCACTAATAGATCTGTCAAAATATGTGATAGATCAATTTTTTACCTCATATTTTTTTTATGCACTAAAAAAAAAAAAAAACTCATATTTGATAGGCTGACATATTATATAAGTTGTTTTCTTAATAAACGGGTTTAGAATGGTAACTACTAAAACAATGTGGGCATTAAATGAATTCACAACTTATTTAAACCCTACCCACGTTTAAGACTCTATTCACTTTCTCTCATTCTCAATGGATCTCACATTGGCTCACTTTGCACTCTCATCACAATTTGGATATGAATTTCCCTAAATTTGGTTAATATGAAAGTATTTTAGCCTTATGGGTTGGTTATGGCTTTCAAAATGGGTCACAGACCCATATTTTAATCCAGCGTAATAGAAAATCAAAATGGGTCATGTTGGTTAGCTTAAAATTAAGAAATGGGTCATAAATGGGTTTTAAATTAGGGTTAATACCCTATAAAACCCCAAACTGGTACATCTGTGACAAATTTACCGTAAACTAATTTTTTGACCACCAAAAATCCCAAACTGGTATACTTTTGACAAATGTACCCTAAATTAGTAGATGATAAATTTATCATATATTACTTTTCGTTAAATTTTACTGTCAAACTTTACCAAAAAAAAAAAAATTTACTGTCAAATTATTAATTTGAATGACACGTGACAATTGACATGTATATCAGTTTAGAATTTTACTTTTCATTTGTCATGGTTATACAATTTTTGTGGTTTTTTATGAAATTAATCCAATTTAACGGAGAGTATATTTATCACAAATGTATCAATTTGAGATTTTTGGTGGTCAAACAAATTAGTTTGTGGTAAATTTGTCACATATTTACCAACTTAGGGCATTTCATAATCAAAAAATTAGTTTGGAGTAAATTTGTTACATATGTACAATTTTCAGAGTATTAACCCTTTAAATTAAGAAGCCCACAATTTATTGGTTTTAAAATGAACCCATTTAACCATAGTAGAGGTTGCTCTCCCCCTCCCTCCCTCCTTTCTTCGCTGTAAATTGCGCTCTCTGCCTCATCTCCGCAATGATCTTCGCCTTTGATTCTAGAATTGTCTCCATGGGTCGTCACCATCCCCTATTCCTCATCGTCACTCAATGAACCGCCTCGTTGAAATCACATCCATGCCTCAATTTAGGGTTTTTGAGAGTTTGCTGGCAATTTTGTTCTCCCTTAGTCTAGTCGCTTGGCGTTTTGGATCAAAATTGCCTAGAGTCACCATTGGTTAGTTTTATATTGGCAATCCTTGTTGAGGACGATGTCAATCTTTGTTTAGGAGGTTAGGTTAAGGGTGGTCGAAGGACAAGCTGTGGTCAGCTTCGATATCCCCAGTGGAGTCGTCAAGCTGCACACCAATAGTGATGGTGGTGGGTGGTTGAGGATGCACCCAAGGGAGTCGAAGAAGGAGAGTAGGTAGCTAGGGCAAAAGAAAAGGTGACAGTGGCAACGAGGGCACTGCTGCCAAAAGCACCAGTGCTCTAGTTGAATGATTTCTTGTCTTTGCATTCATGCTCCTTTGCAGGGTTAAAAGTCACTCCATTCCTGCTTGTGTTGTTTCCCTCACCCTTCACGACCTCCGCTCTACTCTCATTCTCTTTCCTCCGTGAAGCGCCTTTCCGCTCGTGGACCACAATGCCAACGCCTCCGCCTTCACCGTCGCCTCCCCGAGCCCTCTCTCTTTCCTCCGTGAAGCGCTCCTCTGCTCATGAACACCAATGCCTTCGCCTTCACTGTTTCCTCTCTGAGCTCTGCTATCGTGTTTTTCCCTCTCTCTCCCCCCCTCCCCACAAAGGCGCTATGCTCATGAAGCATGACGACAATGGCATCGCTGCCTTCGACTCCATCATTGCCCATCAAAGTCCCATTGGTGGCTCCTATTCGTCCCCTACGTTTGAAGGTTAGGATTTTCTACAAATTTACTTTGGTCGGCATAGAATTCACACTGCATCAATATGGCCAACACTTTCTAAAGTGACATAATAATGTTTCGACGTAGAACATAACATTAAGGAAAATTTTCTTTTTACATCTCCATATGAATTGAAGAAAATTGGCCCAAAAAAGAATAATAACTATTGATTTTTTTTTCCCTTGTATGTCAAGGTCGAGCTCGCCAAGAATTGAGGGCAATGTGAAAAGCTTGAGAGAAGATACGGAGTAGCCTTGGAAACAAGAAGTGGGTCGTGGAAAACAACCTCAATGAGCTCAAATATCATGAGATGCGAATCGAATCTCCCCTGATGAACTAAATCCAGAAAAGCATTCAAACGAGTGAGCGAGCTCTAAATCAAATGTGCATTTGATTGGAACCAATTTCAACTGCAAAGTGCTATGTCTAGAATGCCATCATCTAGATAATGACCTCACCCCAATTATCGAACCTGATTCGACGACAGACTCCAAATCCAACAAGTCAATTTAAATGCAGGTTCACTTCAAAATTTCTAAGTTTATATGCAACTCGCCACTAGGACTCCGACAAATCACATTAAATGCAAGCTCAGCCTTAAGAACTTGAAGTCCATATGCAAATTCGTCATTCTGAACTCTCAAGCGTCATCTCTAACTCGTGAGAAGGAAATCTAAATAATGAGGGGGTAGAGGACCCGAAAATTTACCTTTAACTTCACAAAGAACACACAAGGGAGAGATCAAAAGGTCAAACTCCGTAGAGCAAAGCAGAAGTAGGCAAGCAAGGACAGCGTAGGTAGGGCTTCAGGAGTCTATAGGAGGAAATTACCAAAAAAGTTCTAAACATTTTGCAATTATGTCAATTTAATTCTAAACTTATTTTTTTGACCAATTGAGTTCTCAACATTTTACAATTATATTAGTTCAATCATTTTTGCCAAAATCGGCCGGCCGATGTTAACGTGGCCGTCGATCGACGCCGGCAACAAATTTTTTAATAATAATTTTTTTCAAATTATTTTATCGGTTTATACAAATTTTTTAATAATATTTTTTTTTCAAATTATTTTATTGGTTTATTAATTTTTTATTTTTTTTACCTCTCTCTCTCCCCCTTGCCCAACGATAGCAAGGGGGCCGCCTAGCAACGACAAGGCGAGCCCTCACCAGATCTTGTGGGGCCTCGCTTAGTGACAATGAGGCAAGCTCACTCGACTGCCTCAGTTCGACGACCAGTGAGGGCTGTCCAGTTGTCGAAGCCATAGGAAGAAGGAGGAAGGAGGAGAGAGAGAGAGAGAGAGGTAAAAAAGATTAAAAAATTATTAAAATAATTCAAAAAAATAAAATATTATTAATAAATTTGTTGCTGATGCTAGCCGGCGGCTACATCGGTGTCGACTAGTCAATTTTGGGTGAAATGACCGAACCGCTACAATTGTAAGATATTTATGATTTTATCGACTAAAAAAATAAGTTTAGAACTGAATTGACATAATTACAAAAAGTTTAAGACTTTTTTGGTAATTCTCCCGAGGCGATAGCGTAGGAAGGGTTTTGGGAGGCGACAATAGGAACTTACCAGAGTCACTAACTTCATATTAACATACGTAGAACTCTACTTAGTAGAGTCCAAAGTAAATCTATTGAAAACCCTAACCTTCGGACGCAGGGAATGAATCAGGGCTGCCAATGGGGCTTCAATAGGCGATGGTGGGGCTCAAGGAGGTGGTGCCACTGTTGTTGTGGTTCACAAGCAAACTAGCACCTATGTAACGTCGACACGGATACGCGACACGACACAACACGACACGTCAACACGTCATTTCTTAAAAATAGATAATTATGATACGTTCGACACGTTATTTATTTTTATATATAAATACATAAATAAATAACAATAAAAAGAGCCTGTAATTAATTTACACTAAAAATATTAATTCAATATTTATTAATATCATTTATTATTTTAATTCGTTACAATAATACATAAAATATAGAGGGAAAAAACATTGTTCAAAGAAAAATGCTGAAATGGTATTTTTAAATTTATTTATTTATCATATATAGAATTTTTTTATTACTTCTTTCATAGTAAAAGACTTTTAAAAAAACTAAAATAATTCTAAAAAAACAAAACTAGAAACAAAAAAAAAAAGTGAAAAGAGGCAGGGTCGTGGCTGGGCCTGCCCATGTCAGCGATGTGCCAAGCCACCATCGGAGGGGCTGGCGACCTTGCTTGCCCAAGGGAGGCCCAAGCGAGGCTCACTCAGATCTGGGTGACGCCAGCCCTTGCCTGTGGCCGACGAGCCTCCCCAACCCCAGGCGAGGGGCCAACGACCCTTGCTGGGCCCAAGTGAGGGCGTGGCGTCTCCCAAATCTGGGCGAGCCTCGCCTAGGCCTCAGCCGAGGCATTGCCCAGATCTGGGCGAGCCTCGCCGGCCCGGCAAGGACCCCCCCTATTTTGTGGCTACCTCACCGGGCTCCTTCGACGGTGGTTGCGGCAGCGGCAGTGGCGCCTAGCCACTAGCCCTCCCTTTTTTTTGTATATTTATATTTTGACCCCTCAAATATTGAAAATTTTTAAAATTGACCCCGTGCATGTCGGAATCGCATGTCCGAGAGAGTTGATCACGTATTGGATTTTTCGACACTCGTTGACCGCGTGTCGGGACATGTCGGAGCGTATCAGACACGACACGAAAGCTCCCGGAGGGTGTTGGTGCTACATAGACTAGCACTTTGCGAAGGAGAGAGAGAGAGAGGAGAGCGGAGGTCATGAAGAATGAGGGAAAAATGCAACGGCGAGGCTCGGGAAGGCGACAGCAGAGGTGGAGGCATCAGTGGTGTCGGCATTCACGAGCAGAGGAAAGAGAGAGAGAGAGTAGAGCAGTAGTCGCAAAGACTGAGGGGAAAACATGACAGCAGGGCTTAGGGAGGCGGAGGTATTGGCGATGTGGTTCACGAGCAGAGAGGCGCTTCATGAAGAAGAGAGAGAGAGAAAGAGAGAGAGTAGAGGGAGAGGGAAAAAACGCGAGCGGGAATGGAGCAACTTTTAACCGTGAGCATGTGAAGTGATTTTTTTTCCCTCCGTAACGGAACGGAGCAATTTCAACGAGGAGAGAGAGACAGAGAGAGAGAGGAGAGGGTTTGCACTAAATTTTGAATGTGGGCCTAGATTGACAAAGAGATAGAGGAGAGAGGGTCTGTGGAGCTGCAGTAAATTTTTGATTATTTTTAGTGTGGACCTGGACAACAAATGTCCAATGCTGAGTGGTTTCATGTATGGCCTACATGGAGTGTTAAACTTAGCCAATATTCTAGTGGTTGGGGTAGAGAAAGAGGCAGACGGCATATTTGTTTTCTATTAGTTTTTATTGTTTTAAATTTGCTAAATGTTAAATTAGTATAAATTAAAAAAAAAATGTGAGTTACATGGGTCGTTTGGATTAGGTATAAGCCATCTAAATTGTCTAGAAAATAAATTGGTCGGTTTGAGGTCAATGGGTGACTTTGAGCTTAACCCAATTATGACCGACCCAAACTTAATCCGACCCAACATATCAATTTCCCACCTCTAGGGTCGGGTTAGATATATACCGAGTATAATTTGATTTGAGTATGAGTCACTATATTTATATTGTATGAAAATAGATTAAAACATGTTAAATGGATCAATTTTCGTCCAACTATTTTTGATCTGATTTTACTCATCCGTCTGAAGGTGTAGTGCTAACACCTAATTGCTGAGGCCTGTTGAGAAAATTGCTATAAAACTAGAACTCGTGCTTTTTCACACGTCACTAGACCATCCAAGAATTCTAGGAAGGAAGAGCTGAAAAAACCTTTGGTAAGGAAAGAACACAAATCCAAACTTCGCCACATTTTCTCAAATCCAGGACTACATCACTCTTTTTAGCTCCCCTAACACAGACATAAGAACTCCGAAGAAGAAGACAGGATAATTCATTCAAATCAACCATATCACCCGATTGGCAGAAACATCGGCCAAGGTCCCACAACAAATGAGCGCATTGGCCCAAGTCCAATGACAGTGCCCTGATTCAGAATTTGCTATACTTAAAAGCCATTGCCCGGACAGTACAACCAACCACTTGGTTCGAACAGCACTCCGAAAGCATGTTAGATACAGATCCAAGTCCAAATGATAAGAACGAGCATCTGTAAAAAGTGGAGATAGGGAAAACGAAGCAGAGCCTACGATCAAACCATTATGGATGAAGCATGACTGTCGAGGCTAAAGCAAGCCTGGGAATTTAGATTATAAAACAGGGCAAATCGGTTGAAGTAGATTCTTCTTTTTGATCAATCAAAATCCCTTCCCAAACTGTACAAGATTCTTCCAAGCATACAGCTTTCTGGATGTAAGTGATGACCAGGTACATTACACAAATGCAGCAGAGTTTGAACTCATGTTCAGTGGGGCTATTCTAAGCGTAACTGGGCCAGCACTACCTTAAGCTTGAATAATCATATATCCACCAACCAAACTTTTCCAATTCCAGCATTACGAGCAGAATCAATGCCAAGACTATGAACCAGATATGGGCGCAGAAGCTGCTCTAACGCACTCATCTAAGATGCAGCATGGACCATAAAAAGAAATATACTTCCTGACACTTTCTTAGACGTCACAATCAAAGCAACAGACATTGCATAAGGTATTCTGATACTTCCTATCAATAACAACGACAAAGTTAAAGCCTGACCATGACAAAATCACCAAAAGGCAGACTTATCATCCTCCTTGAACCCATTTATAGTTCATCTCAGAAAGACAGCTTCCACAAAGTTCTGTCATTTATATTTAATTGTGAAGGCCTGTAGATTGTGTGGGTCCCTTGAAATTCAAGTTAGCATCATCTAACGACTTGCTACATACTAGTCAGTTGTTCAAACTCTCCCCATTTCCATAATTCACACTGCAAGAGCCTCCTCAAATCCCCATGCTGTCCAGCCAACTTTAGGTGGACTAGCTGCATTGTGAATATCTCCGATGCACTCCTAAAATCTCAATGCCTAATTTCTAGAGGAACTTCTCCAATCTTACTCAAAATATTATATGCATTCCCCTCCTGAAAAGCTACACACACTTCAGCCTAACATTCTCTTGTCAAGAAAAAATGTTTTGGACCGATAGGAGGTAATCTCACGCCCAAGAAACTCCTTACTCAACAACTAAATCTCTGCCTCCATCATACCTTCTTGTGAGAAATGATGCCTCCAGAACTACAAATTAACTCTTGACGAAGATCGCGCAAACACTTGGCGATGGACATTAGCAAGAGCCACAAATAACGATAAAGAAAAGTAGCTTCCCATGACATCTATTGTAACAGCTGGTATGGTGTCGCCACATGATGAAATAGATTCTCAACATCACTCACGTGAAGACCAATAGGGTTTTCAAAAAAGAGAGACTGGCAAAGGCATGAAAGTTGATGAAGCTCAAGTTGCACAAACTCTGACTATAGGGTAAACAATAAACTTGTAGCAGTCCCATCATCAATCACACAAACGGGATGTGAGAAAAAATTATGCTGTGGTTTAATGCTCAGTACAAAATCACACAAGAAACTATTGGAGTGCATTGTAACCAATAATAACAACCGTCCTTCCATGCAAAGAAAATTTATGGACTTCAAACAATCTAGTCTTATAGAACAGGTTCATCAAGATTGCCAAACCCCCTCATATGACATGAGCAAGGTACATAGTCTGGGATACCCTCACACTGGAAATTGTCACAATGACTGATTCCATTTGATCCCACCATGTCCTCATGCAAGTAAAAGATGAAACCACAGATCTGATGACACTAGCCTGTTTAGAACAGAAAAGTATACATTCTCCAACTATTAAACTATTGGAATCACACAAAATCACTTGGATAAAAATGCCAACAGATTCTTTTGTATTGCAAGGTTAATGAGTGGCACACCAATTCTGATTCATCAGACAAACTTAGAGCATGCCGCCACGATCTAGTAACTATATTTTTGACGTAAAGGTATATCATTTCCTGAAACTATCCTCACATTAAAGACAAATCCATGAACATAACTTATCATAAAGTGCAGTCACGAGGACATAACCAGACTATGCTCCAAGACTACATTGAATCCAAACAAATGGAGGTAAACATGACGATGCAATCAATTATAGAGCATGACATGACCAGAGTTGCCTTAATTGACTATTAGCTCTGGCATGATTTTGGATTTGTTTTCCACATCTGCAGCAGCACATACAACAAGAACCTACCATACCCAAATTCTATAACTTCTTAGTATTAACTTAATCCACCATCCAGCACAACACATATCTTGAGAATTTAAGCAGCAACCACTTATTACATCTTCAGGAAAAACATAGTCAGCACATGTCCCAGACGAGAGATCTCATCCAGCTGTGAACCCAAGCTATTTACATAACACTGCATCAAATAAGTACGTCATAATAGAGACCGACAGCGCCCTTTGCCAGTAGAGAAACATACCCAGCAATCTGGTAATGAAATCAGTAATCGGCGCGATACTCACTATAATCATCCCTTGCAGCCAAGTCACTCTCAACCCTGTCAGCGATCTTCTCTTCCTCATAGTTCAACCCCTCTTCCAATGCCAGCCCACCCAGCGCTCCAGCAACCGCTCCCACAGCCAATCCTGCCCCTAGCCCCATCTTCCCACTTCTCTGCTTCTCGTATGCCGTCGTGTAATCGACAGGTGCAGACGGGCCACCGCTAGGCCCGCCATAACCCGAACCCCGATCATAGAACGGCCGTGGCGGAGGGGGCGGAGGCGCAGATGAGTAGTACCCAGGATAGTACCCAGAATAGGCATCCGAGTACGAGTACGAATAAGCAGGCGGCGACTGAGCCGGGCCCGGTGGCGGAGGGGCCGCCGCATAGGCCGGAACAGAATACTGCCTGTACTCACGGACCGTAGCAGGCGGCGGCGGGGGCATCGTCACGGCCCGCGCCACGGCGACCGGGGCCGGCGGCGGGGGCAGATTCGCGGAGCGCGAAGGGGCCGGAGGAGGGGGCCCCGTAGTAATACCCCGACGACGGAGTCGGCGGAGGCGGGACGAGGTACTCGGGCTGCGGCGGCGGAGGCGGCGGGGGCGGGGCGGGGCGCTCGCGGACGGCGAGCTTGATCCGGATCTTGCCGTGGGGGCGGCCGGAGGGGCGGAGGAGCTCGTAGGTGCGGATCCGGTCCCTGTCGTGGGGGTCGGGGAGGTCGCGGAGGGGGAGGAGGAGGGAGCCGACGAGGGGCTTGGGGGTCTCGGAGGGCTTGGAGTGGAAGACCTCGAGGGTGAGGGCGGCGGAGTCCGGGAGCGGGAGGGCCGGGAAGGGGAGCGGGATCGAGAACTGCTCGTTCCAGACGGGGCGGGTCGAGCCGGCGTCGTCGGGCCGGGTGGCGAGGCGGCGCTCCGGGTCCACCCAGAAGATGGCGTACGGCTTGAGGTCGCCGCTCCGCCAGTTGACGTTCTTGAGGTGCTTGGCGCTCACGACGGTGAGGTCGAGCTCCAGGAGCTTCGCCGCCGTCGGCGGCGGCGGGATGCGGGAGGACGCCATCGATCGGAAAGGTAGAGAGAGAGGGATTTGGAGAGTGCGGGGAGAAGACGATCGGACGCGGTGAGTCGAAAGTTTTCTCGACTTGGATATTTAAAGGGATTAATATCAAGGAAAAATCTGACATTAGTGTGATCATAACAAATTTACCTCAAAAATTCCAAATCAATACGCCTGTTATCTTTCAATAGTTTTTCTCAAATTTTACCATCAAATTTTGCATAAATTTTTTAGTTACAATTAATTGAATAAGTCATGTCAATCAAGTTAGAAAGAGTTTGATATGGAGAAATTTTCACCTAACATGTAGGTCATAAAAAAAGGCCAAAAATGTCATATAGAGATAATTCTCAAATACAAAAACTACACGCGGACATTTCACATCATATTGTTGTTTGCTATACAATAAAGTTGGATTAAATAAACTTCATATGAAATCAAAGGAACATAATTACAAACTATGCATGAACTCGTTTATCTCATGATTTTTAAATACGTATTTTGGGGTGTGCAACTCTTGTAGATATGTGTAAAATGGGTATTGGTGTCATATGCTTCTTCTTGCCTTACTAGAGAAGGATATTGCATGTAAATCTCCTTTTAAATATATATTAATCATATAAAAAAATGTCTTACTGCTCTACATGATGCATGCAAACAAAAGGATGAGACTTATCTATAATTTTGTTTGTGATTAAGATTGTTGCTATCCAAAACGACGTGAAATCGAAGAGTTTTTATTTACAAGCCACAACCATACTGAGTTACTCAAATTAAAAATAACTGAAATTTTTTGGTCCTTTTACTCTTAATACCCTTTTAAATATTGGGTGAAAATATAACAAAAGTTCACTTTAGATTCTTGAATTCATATACATATATGTCAATCTAAGTTCTTGAATTTTTAATTAGATTGATGTACCGGAAAGTTAGATAATTTGACATACAACAATAAAAAATACCTACCTTTACCCAAAAAAAAAAAAAAAAAAAAAAAAAAAAAAAATACCTAAAGCACGAATTGATCAAAAGTTTGCTTACGACGTGTTTCGAACCCGGGATTTTATTGCAGGAGAAATGGTGGAACTAGCAATTAAACATTAATATAAATTTTATAACCAAACAACGAGCAAGCTGGCGCCTGTAGCTCAGTGGATAGAGCGTCTGTTTCCTAAGCAGAAAGTCGTAGGTTCGACCCCTACCTGGCGCGTCATTTCTCGTCAATTTTTTAATTTTCCTTTTTTTTCTTTCTTTTTAAATTTCATTTTCACTCTCGTCTTCTTCACGTATTGAGGAAATCTGCAATGCAACAACATGAAACAGCTGCTTGAATCTTTCCATGCGCATGAAAATGCCCCGAATTGTGTTATTCGAGGATTAAGCGCCAAGCAATGAACTTCTCGAATAGCATTGGGTCGATTGGATTTATCTAACTAAACAAATAATGATCTTAGCTCGTAAAATTTGTGAGTCTCAAAGCAATTACTGGAGCATTTTTTGCTTTCGACTATCCTGTGAATTCGTGTGACCAAAGTAGCTCGAGTTTTCATCCAATAAATACAAAGCCAACGGGGTCGGAATCTTTCCCCCCCGCTCCCTCAAGCCGCGGCTCCAACGGGCACCCCCGCCTTAAGCCTGGACGACCCGTACAGCATCTCCTCGAACCGGATGATCTCATTCTTCGACCCGTAGGCGACTTGAGTCCGGTCATCCAGGTTAATGATCACCTTGTCCAGGACGGACTGCTTGCCGTCGCTGCTGAAACCTCCGGCCTTCTCGATCAAGAAGCCGAGCGGAGCCACTTCGAATAGCAGCCTCAGCTTCGCCTTGGCGGATGGCGACACTACGTTGGTGAAGACACCTTTCTCCTTCACGATGATCTGAGAAAACCAAAGGGGGAAAGAAAGGTCAAATCCTTGAGATTGCCCAGTTTTGGTGGCAATGAAACTGGATTGATTCACATTGCAGTGATCAAATCGGAGGATGAACCTGGTTGACATCCGGGACCATTCCTCCTGTGTATCTCAATGTGTATTTCTCTTTGACATAGTACTCAATTAGCTGCATTAAGCAAAATAAGGATGAGTAAGTCTGTTATTGACATCTGGGGTCTTGAGTCTCGACGACTGAAATCGGCATCAGCCCACATCATGAATTGCCGATACAATATTCATGCAGGGGGTGAAGAAAGGAACAGAGAGCACTAACCTTGCCGTAATCGGGATTGTCGAATGTGGCTCTCAAGTTTCCAGGTGAGAACATCTTTCCTTCACCAATTTGAGTTGTGTCCTTCACATGTTGCCACTTTCCTGACAGCAATTACGCTCATTCAGGGGGGACTCGAAATATAGGCGAACGAGTTTAATGAAATGCTCTCGAGTTCTAAAATTGTGATGATCGATGACCTTCGTCAAGGAGAAGGAACTCATGGGTCCCGGGGATGTCTTTGACAGCGAGGACGTATGTTGTTCGGGGCCCATAGATGCCCATGGCCGCAGCGACTTGATCTCTTCCAGTGACCCCGGTCAACTTGTCTCCAGGCCAGACCCCAAAGATGGTTCCCACAGTGAAGTTGGTGTCGACGATGCTGGAACCATCAAGGGGATCGAAGGCGACGCTGAACCCACCTGTTACAAATTCTCACAAGCTCATAGAGAGGGTCTCAAATCAAACTATATGGTCGGTAATTGTGACGAGTGAGATTGACAGACCTTGGACTGGGCCTCCCATGTCTTGGAGCTCAGGGACTTCTTCAGAGCAGGCATATTTGCAGAAGTGTGAGTATTGCAGGGCCTAATAGTGAAATTCACGATATCATTCTCACTTGCAGAAGCATTGGAATTTCATGGCTAAATGTCAAATTAATTAAGATTAGACTGCAACAACAGGTGAACTGATCCTAAAAGAGCAGAGTAGGTATCATTGCATCAAACATTGAAATAATTACATATTCGCAGTTTTCTCGAAACAACTCCATTTATCAGAGAAAGAGCTAGCTGCAAATTTTTGTCAAGTGGTATGATTTTATTGCAGGGTATATGATCTCTTTCATCTACAACTTTTCTAAACAGATCTCTACCGTAACAATTCAGGATTGCCCCTAGAACAGTTGGACAAAAGCATTAGCGAGAAACTCGAGCCATAGAGGAAAGGGTTTAGTCCTAACCTCAAAAAGGAGCTTGTCAGCAAGCATATCGACTGCGAGCTGCTCGTCCCCGAAGGAGTTGACGCAGGCCGTTCCTCCACAAGAAGCCGTCCTGACTTTGAAAGAGATAGTCCTGATCGCTTCACCCATGCACACCAGCAACCTGATCAGCCCTTTATCTGGAGTAGCCTTGTTCAGGAATTCTTCCTACGCATAATATATTCACATCACACACACATTGAAGTCAGTCACAACAATCCAACCTTGCTCAGTGAACTTCCCCAATTTCGTGAAAAGGATTAGTACTTACCAAGCTATCCCCTATCTCACATCTTGTCGTGAGAGAAGAGTTCTTCGCCTTGGAGGCCATGAGGGACGACCTCGGCGGCACCACTCGCAGCGATTCACCGAACAGGGAGCTTGACTTCAGGCTCTGCCATTCATTATCGTATTTTCATACACCCTTTTGGGTCCATTCAATCAAGAAAACAAAGAGAAAGCAAGAATCATCGACAGCAAATCGTCGAACACGTTCATATGATGAAACATCAGATACCTTGGAGGTGAAAGATGGAGATAATGAAGGCGGAGACACGAGAGAAGTGGAATGCTTGGCGGGAAGGAAAGCCCCACGAGCGTAGCACGCGACGCCGGTCTCCATGTCTATGCTGGAGAGCCTTAGCTTCAGGTCTTGGTTTGGAGGAAATGAAAGAAAAAAATCTGCAGAAGAAGAAGAGCTCTGCTTTTGGCTTGAGCTTTGGGAGAGCGGTCTACTCCCAGCTGGTTAACGTTTTCCTTCTTGGGACATGCAACACCTAAGGAATGGGTGGGATTGAATCGCGGAAGATAAGCAGCTCACCGTCAGCTGCCACGTGGCATTCTCCGATTTTTTATATATTATTCGTAATCTTTTTTTTTTTTTTTTTTTGTGAAATGAAGGCGATATAGGAGGGGATGAAACATGAAATCAACCACCATCGCTCATTATTTATGTGGTCATGAACAGACGAGGAAGATATATCAAGCAAGCCGGACACTGCAACTGTAAATTTCCCCTTCCTTCTGTAAGTCCTAATTTGTATCCTAGCGTTGGCAGGACGTGCCCCTTTTCCAAACATCCGATAAAATCGGAACGATGCGAATAACATGATGCGAATAGCTATTAACAAACAAAAACGAAACCCTGCCCTCAAAAGAAAAGAACTGGAAGGGTATGTACTTGCGAAAATAACTTTCCCTAGCTCCGGATGATATGCTATCTCGAGCAAATTTCGAGTTTCATTTAACTCATTATTCAATTTGATTTTAAAAGGGCTTTCTAGTTTTCCTCTAGTATCGATATGCCAAATGCTTCCAGGCCAACAATAAAGAGTGATATGGGCAATTGGCTCTTGCATAATTCACCTGGATATCTCCTTGCTTTAATAGCTCCAGCCAATATCTTGTTGCATAAAGAGCCAGGGTGAAGGTTCTTAACTTCTAGGACAGAGTCCATTGAAGTTCAGGCCACGATTTAGCGACTGTTAGATCTCGGATTAAGTCCTGAGTTTATTAGAAGCAACAGCGGAGGGATTATATGTCAGACTCACTCAATAATCTGAACCTAATTAAGCCTGCTAATTAAGGTTTACTACTATTATTAGCTCATTAGTACTGGAGAGTTCTGATAAAAGTTTACTGGTCCTCCTCTTTCACCCTGAACTTGGTTTTGCTTTTGATTAAATCACCTCTTTGCCCTGCGATTAGCGAAAACTCAAATTGATCTCCTCTTTCTCATTACGCTGCATCGAGCCCGGGTTATCTTCAATCAAATTCAAATTGGGGCCGCCAATCTATCACGCTGAGCACAAAGCAATGCCCGGTTTTTATTATATGCTTTGCCTGCGCATACAACTCTTCTTCTACCTAAAAGGATTCGAGCTTTGCGAGGCATTGCAGTTTACCATACACTCTCGATAGCATGCATAAATCTTCCGAATTCCCGCTTCGAGTTCAAGTACTGCTACGAAAAATTCGATTTGACTCCGCCCATTTCGCATTCAGGAAACCAGTGACAGCGGCAGCGCCGTGGCATTCAATTAAAATTTGCAGAAACTTCTTGCTCCGAGCTAAACAACAGTAGGGAAAAGAACAAGATAAATCCTCTGCCTCGCTAGCGAAAGAAAAGAAAGACAAAAAGAATTTGCTCGATCGAGCAAGATTCCAGATCACTCCACTTCTCATCCGATTATCACTGATTTCAAATCCATCTCTAACATATCCAGCACCCCCATAAAAGAACAAAAGAACTACATCAAGATCAAGATCAAGATCAAGATCGTATCATAAGAACAAAGAAAAAACGAAACAGCGGAATCGGCCGGCTGCAAGTGCTTTTGGACGATCAAAGATTCAAACCCAGAACGCGGACGTGAAGAAATCATCTTCTTCGAGAGGGACGCGCTCCATCGAAGAGAAAGAGCAAGAACGAAATCAAACCCCATTCGAAACGGAATCACCATGGAGAATTCGGTACGTACCATATCAACCAGACCAGAATCAGCAGCATCAACACGAACCCAATCAACAGCTCCTCCAACGACCCACAATAGCGGGCGGCACAAGAGAACTGGACCTCATACTTCTCGCTCAAATTCGCATACAAGATCCCCCAGTTCCTCGCGCGAGCTTGGCTGCTCGTCGTCTCTTTTGCTTCCTCATCGACCAGCTCGTAAACGTAAGCCTCCGCAACGCCTTCCTTCCTCAATGGCGTCCCTTGCCCCGACCTCAAGTGCCCCAACAGGCCCTTCACGTACATTTCGGAGTAGAGCTCGTTGGCGTCGATCTCTGCTGCATCGGGGCTCGAGTTCGGCCACCCTGTCTCGGCCACAATCACCGGGATGTTCTCGTGCCCCACGACCGCCATGGCCGTGACCACCGCGTCGACCATCATGTCAAAGAGATTTCGGTACCGGACCCCGGTCGTCAAGTCGTCCCGGTACATGAAGGGGTGCTCCTGGAAAAGAGCGAACCCCAGCGGAATCTCGCAGCGAAGCCGGTAGAGATTGTAAGGGTAGATGTTCACCATGAAAGAAGAGTTGGTGTCCTTCAGGAACTCAAGCAGGGGCTTCATCAGGGCCTCCGCGAAGGGCTCCTGGAACTGGGCCGCGGACGGCGGAAACGTGGTCGTCATCACATTGACGAAGGAGAAGGTGGTGGAGACGGCGACGTCGCGGATGCCGAGGTCTCGGAGCGCGGACTGGAGATTGCGGAGGGCGGGGACGAGGAGGCCGGCGTAGTTGGGGTGCGACTCGAGGACGTTGCTGCCGACGGAGATGGCCATGACCCGGGCGCGGGGGTAGAAGGGAACGACGTGGCGGTAGAGCCAGGAGAGGGCGACGGAGCGGTTGGAGGCGAGGGAGGGGACGAGGGCGTTGGGGACGGAGAGGAGGAGGGAGGTGTTGGAGTAGAGGAAGGCCCGGAGGAGCCGCGGGGTGGGGTCGAGGAGGCGGACGGAGGGGATCCTGAGGGCGGAGACGGCGGCGGCGACGCGGTCCGGGGTGGCGGTGGAGTTGGCGGGGGAGTAGGTGACGCCGATGGTGGTGGCGGGGGATGGGAGGGCGGAGGGGAGGAGAGAGAGGAAGGAGAGGGAGGAGAGGAGGAGGAGGAGGAGGGTCGTTTTACGAGAGGGAGACATGGGAGGAGAAGAGAAGGTCTCTGTGCATAGAGAGAGAAAGAGATAGAGAGAGAGAGAGGTTTGAGCAGAGGTTGAAGAAGAAGATGACGGCGGTTGAAATTGGCGGGAGGATTCAGTTAGCAGCAGCACTCTCTCGCAGTCCCATGCAAACTTGCGCCGTCGTTATAACCGATTTTATTTTCTCCCTTGCCTCGTGCGTCGCCCGCGCCACCTCAGCAGCTGACGTGGCGGGCGTTTTTCTTTCTCGTCCACTTAAGAGAGATTGTGAAAAGAAAAATCGATGTGGATTTTCTCATCTGGGACGTGGAATTGTCCTGTCTGCCTCGGACGAGCCGCCATGGTCGGTGGTGATGCGCCAGTGACACTGCTGGCTCTTCAGATCCGGTGGTCCATGGCCGTCGGTGTCGCTCATGAACCGTATAGATTACAACCCGAAATTCGTCCGATAGGTATGCAACCCGTGAGTTAGATTTCCATGATGATCTTATAGACCACAACGCACAAATCACATCAATCGAAATAGCCTGATTGATTTTTCATCTTGTCCTTTTTGACTGCCAGAGGATGATGAAACATCTACACCGGTTTGAAAATCTCGCATAAAAGACTGGATTTATAGTTGAGGAATTCTCAGCTTTGATGAGGTTATTGTCCCGGTGATCTGTGCATGTCTCAAGGAAGCATTTGCTCTCAGTACCAAGCAGTCTTTCAACATCATATGCAGACGACTAGAGTTATGGTATACTAGGTATATTTTTGCATAAACTTGCCTTAACTCTTACAATGTAAAGATCGAATAGTTTATCGCCTTCGCCTGATTATTTAAGCTATTACTAAACTAATCTTTTCAGAGATTTAGCATGAGTACAGCTCTTCAAGCCCATGTTCTGAACCCACTCGTGATTTGTTGAAGTTACCAACTCCTCTTTCAGGTTCTATATGTACAAGTACAGATCCAGCCTGAGATATGATTTCTATATGCTGCAACTTTCGTTCAATGAACTATACTGGAGAGAGACGCCTATGACGGACTAACGACTCATTCTTCCGTTTAAAACTATACCCTTTTCAAACTCGAGTAATATACTCGAAGAGTTTGAGCTCAACTACCCATCATGGCTTGTCCAATTCGACTGTGTCTACCGGTGCCATTCAGAATGAGTTTTGATGGTGGTAAACAGAGAGTTTTTGGGGTAGAAATAGTTTATGGTGAATGTAGCGAACCAAGTCAATCGAAATGAGAAAGATTATAGGGCTCGCATCATACGTCTTGTATTCTCAATGCGCTGCGACGTAAACACTAATCTATTTAAAGCATATGTCATATGATTGATTTAGTCTATGAGACTAAGCCTAGATGAAGCTCATGGTAAAAATAACGGGGATTTTCCAATAATCTTCGTTTGACTACTTATATTGAGACCATGACTTGGAAAGTTGAACAAGCTATACAGAGAACTACCCAGGTTGGGGCCTCGACTAGCACTCTCAAGCCTTTAAAAAGCTGTCAAGTTCCACAAGACCAGACAGACGAGAGGAAGTTTGTGTGCAAGTCTGTCTGCTCTCTCAGTCTCAACAATGGCGCTTAGGTCTGCTTCACTCTGCATGATCCTCCTGGTGATGGCATTGGCGAGCAGCGCTCAAGCAGATTCCCACAAGGGCCACTCGCCTGCGCCGTCCCCTCACGTGCACAACCATGAGCTAGCGGTCTCACCCGTCGTCCACTCACCGGCGCCATCCACGCATGTGCCTGCCCCAGCTCCAGGGGGAAGTTCTGATGCTGCTTTCACTCCTTCCTTCTTTGGCACTGCATTCGTCGCCTGCTTGGCTGCGCTCCTACCGATCATGCTCTCTTCTTACCACCACTAAGTTTTTCCTCGGCATGTACGATTTCTCAGATTCAACATTGTGTTGTTTTTTTTTTTTGGTAAAGGTAAAAATGTATTGAGCTTTGAACCAATAATTACACAAGATCCGGCACCACAAAACTTGCACTCAACAAGACAAAGAGTCTAATTGAGTTAAAAACATTGTGTTGTTGTATTCCATTCTCATGTGTAGGATCAGGGAAGAGATTGGTGGTGTTTGGTGCTTCCTTTGTGTGCGTTACATATGTTGGATTTGTTTTTCGAGCTTCTAACATCCTAATAAATATATTGTCTCGTTTTTTGTTTACTTCCATCTCATGATTTCGTGACAAATCAGATTATTTGCGAGGGTATTGCTTGTTTTTTTCTAAATAAGCCAAACCTTTTTCGCTGTCTGTTATGTTACACCAGTTGAAGAGTGAAAATGATAAAGAAAACCTGGGATCTTAGGCTGACGAATTGAAAAAAAAAACATTTTCAGATCAATCCACAAGAGCTTGTACTGCACAAAATTCCAATGAGCTGTGACCTTTTAACTCAATGAGAGAGTGAAAAAATGAGGGAGGTGAATGATGTCAACCTTGAGTAGGGAGATCATTAAGAATGATGTTATGCACACTCTAGCTATCGTTTAATTGAAACAGTCTTGCGTAGAAGAAAAAGGGAAACAGTCAAGGTTTGCTGCAACTTTTCTTCCTTTAAGGAAGTTAACTCTAACCGACGCAAATTAAGTTAATGACTATAAAATTGTGAACTAGATCAATGCCTCTGTGGCCATTTAACATGGTATGGTTTCTGGTTTTCTCCAATTGTAGACCGTCCAAAGGGTTATGGAGTGATTCGGTTTTTGCTTCGGATGAAAGGAGAAAAGCACAAATGACAGAATTTCAGCTGATGTTAAACGATAGATACCAAACATTTGGACTTCAAAGACGACATGGGAATCGTGCGATCATTGTGAACCATTCAGTACTAGTCCCTCCTCTGTGAAAACTTCGTTGTTTGTCTTTATAGAACCGGAAGATGACTCGATTACACTTCTACCTTTCTTCTTTGGACTTCGATACGAGGCTGGGTAATTCTTTCCTCTCAGATTCAAAGGGGAAGTTAAACAGCCTTTTGACCACTTCAACCATCATCACTGACGGTGTTTACTCGGGGGAAGAACTTCGTTTTGACCACTTCAACCAACTCATCCCCATCTCTCTCCACTACCAAGACAGAGTCATTTGAGAAGAGAGAGAGAGAGAGAGAGAGATGTCACAGGGATAGAAAGAAGGCATTTGAGAGAAGCTGGTGGAGGTTGATACTGGAGACTTAGACAGTTGTCTAAGATTCTGAGTCCGCTCAATGCACTTCTATATAAACAGGAAGGAAAAAAAAAATTAACCGATTGAAACATACTCAGTGGAGGGCTTATGTGTTCTTAAAATCAGGGCTGAGATTTGTTCAACTAATCCACGCCACACCACATGATATTTTACCTTCAAGTACCATCTGACTTGAGTTGCAGATGCCCAGAAGACAGTGCTTCAACATTTTCATTCACAAAAGCTAACAATGATCCCATCTTTGTTGACCTCTTCAATAGTATTATATAAGCAATACATACACACAACATTTAGAGGAGTACCACTAGGCAAAGGCTGAAGAATGACTTCTTTTGACTGACCTCTTTCTCACAGAGGATATTACATTCAACAAGGTGCAGTAATTTAAGCCTTCCCCTGTAAAATTCATGGTTATTCACACATACCATGAGAAACTGTGAAGCTTACAGCTTTAGTTGACATTTTCTCAGTGTCTGTTAGAATGCTTTCTCCTTTTTACATGTGCTTCTCCTTTTTCTCTGCTTCTCTTTTGTAAGACATTCAACACCGATGAAAGAAATCCTACCATGGCCGGTGCGTAGAGAACTCTGTGAGGAGCCAAGGCCAGACCAGAGAGAAAAGAATAAACCCCAGCAAACTGGTAGATATAATAGATTTTCAATTCCATGCTGAGGATGCTTGATGAGGGAAAAAAAGAAGGCCAAGTCGGGCTTCTTTGCAAATACCATGAAGGATGACGCAGATGCAAAGAACTGAATCAAGCAACCATGGGAAGCTCTGACCTGTCCCGATCCTCTGTATGAAAATGTCAAAGCATGAACCAAGATACGGGAGCATTATTGTGTTTTTAAAATCTTTAAAGGCATTGTGTATATACATACCACCAGGCTGCAAGTGATGGGACAAACATGAGTGCCGCCAGAAGATGTAACATCAGCGAGCCATGCCGGTGATGGAAGATGTCTACTTGCGTGTCTGCAAAACTGCTGGCCGATTCCGGACTACTAAAGTAGTTGTCTCCCAAAAAGGAATGCCTCATTTTATGATCAGAATCAACAGAAAAATGGGAAGGCCTTTCACTGACAACCTTTTTATATTCTGAAAAATCCATCCTTTGTGTATGACCTCGAAATGAAGCCACGAAAATGTTGTTACAGAAACAATGGAGCAACTCTTTGACTTGCCACAATGAGACAAAAGAAAATGAATATAATGCTACATTTCCTTGTAGACCATGTATGTGAACTGATAATCGGCATTATGTACTACTCAGAGCTGTAGGACGACTAAAAAGCCAATTATGGGACCATACTAACTTTCCTTGGTGAGAACTCGACAGGCGCTGCTGTACTTCTATGCATGGATTAGCAAGCAGAACAACTGCTTTTTCCCCCTTTAAATAATAGAAAAGAAAACAGGCATGTTCAAGGACAAAAGTATCATGCAATGATGCAACACTGGGCTGTCTTCATTAAATTGCTCCTTAATTTTTGGATTACATAAATTTCGTGGACTTGTTCTCAAGCTAGCCCCATATTGAAGTACGCAAGGGCCTTTTCATTACATTTAGCAAATATTATCTTCTTGCACATTACACGTTAAATTACTTCATGAATTGAACTGTGACAAGTCTTTCAGAGGAGACCTAAATGCAGTGTAATTATATCACTCTACACACCGATATTCGACAAAGGCAACGCTGAAAATTACAAACAACGTTTGTAAATGTTACATACATAGCTCCACTTGGGTAGTTGAAACTAGCTGTTTATGAAATGTCATCATACAAAGGACCCACGGTAAGTTCTCCCACGTGTACAGAGAAGGGAATTTTTGCTATGCTAATCACTTAAGTGCAGTAATACCAATAATACCAATAAAGAACATTCCACAATTTCCATGAATATCTTAACAGTTAGTCTCTTTGCTTTTGCTTTAGACATTCTTATTTGTGTGCTGAAATCTTCCAACATGTGAAGGACGTGTCAGAACAAATTACACACCTGCATAGTGACAGTGCTAGTAAGTACACCTAGAGGGGGGTGAATAGGTGTTCGAAAATTCTCACAAGACTTTAGCAAATTAACTCGTAGACTGAAGATGTAAATGATTATAAGCAATTATATAAATCTGCGAATTAATGAAAGGAGTTCAGGCAAAGAGAATTGAGACACGAGATTTATAGTGGTTCCACTTAGACAAAGCCTACGTTCACTCTCCCGCGCTGACAGCCTACTGGCTGGAATTCACTATGAATCAAAAGAGATTTTACAATTTTCATATCCTTGACTTCACAGCGTAGAAACACTACTACACTTTCTCAAGGTTTCACACGTATTTGATCTCTTTTTTGAGTACAAAAGGTAAGCTCGACGATTAAAATAACAAAGAACTAGGAGCTTCTGACTTTAGAATTTTTCTATCACGCACTGTCTCGAATAACATGAATATCCTCCTTATATACTCCTTCATGCCTATTCAACCGTTGGCACTTTCCAAAAGAGTTCGTCTAATCTACCCGTTGGACCGAATCACTCAAGGAGATCTCGAGTTATTAAAGGAATGAGATGATAGCCCACCAATCATGTTCGCTCATACAATCAGGATTTAGGTTTCCATAAGTAGAACCTTCCAAGTATGCTTCGCCAATCAACGGTCTAATTAATCGAATTGATTTCGATAAGAATAACCAATCGCAAGTTGTTATTTCCAGCTGTAGGATCTTCTTCAAACCGTACAAACCGAATCCTCGAGAATAATCTTTCGTTCGGATAAATCTTCTCTTTGTCGGTCTAGGAACTGTCAGTGAGGGTAGAGTTTAAATCTTGAGTCGGGAGATCTTCAGACTTTGACGATGGAGTCTGTAAGTCTTCAGACTAGACTGATGGAAACGTTTTGTCAACTTCAAAATAATACGGGAGTTTTCTCCAACACATAGGCCACTATGACAGCAGAAAGCATGAAGCAAAATAAGTATGAACAAGCCCATCGCTAGATGGACAAGGCACACGAAGGTACTAGCAATCATTGCTATGACCAGGAATGAATTTGCTGCTACAGACCAAAGCACTTGGTTAATGAATACATCGAACTAAGTGAACCAGTGGAGTGACAAATTGCCCACAAAGAGTTCAAGGAAAAGCATAAACCAGGTAAGAGGGGGAATGCTGGAGGTGCAAAATTGTCACGCCCCGATCCTCAGGCACGCGCACATCCTTTACCTTTGGTCGATTTTAGAATGCGATATCCCAGGACTATGTATCGCCGACCCTTTCATTTATTAAGCACATGTGGAAGCAGTTATAAATCCCCAGACAATAAAATAATGGGATAGAAAAGCAGGCTATATTTTTCATATTGAAAAACTACAACCAAACCTTTATACAAAACACAAACCAGAGTACTTCACAAAACTAATTACAACTTTCTAGTCTCACTCTATTCACATCAAATAGTATTCACAAAAGAGGATGCGGTCTTAGTCCTCATTTGAGTCGTACTCCATATCCCTCTTAGGATTATCTTCTTCTTCCAAAAAATCCTTCTTCCTTAGGTTTCACCCCAGAGTTCTCCTTCTCGGATTCCTTCTCGTCAGCTCCTCATTGGAGTCCTGAAATGTTATCCCACAACCGGGATGAGACTATGTCTCAGTGAGTTCTACCCCACTAAGGCCCTATTAGCAAACCATTATACTATAGGCTGCCTAAACATGCACAGGTCGGATGACTTACCTTGGCCTCAGGTTCCACCTGCAAGTCAGTAGAATCCATAATAGGCACCCAAGCAATCACATCAAAGATCGATATCTTGATCAATCGACCTAGTCAATTACATGTCAGTCGGACCATTCAAGGTCAAATCACTTCTCAATATAAAACCTCCCATTTGCACTCTCAGTCACAGAGCTACAGTAATGCTCTCGGGCGTCGTTTTCGCCAAGGTGACATATGTACTAGACAGCACTTGTGCGTTCTTTAAGGCGTTGTTTTCACCAGTGATATTCTTAATCACCGAACCACATATGTCCGTAATGAGGCATGCAATAGACAGCGGTCGTACGTTCTTTAAGGCGACGTTTTCACCAGTGATTTCCTTATCACCGAACCACGTATGTTTATACTGATGTAGGTAATAGACAGCACTCGTGCGTTCTTTAAGGCGCCGTTTTCACCAGTGATTTCCTTATCACCGAACCACGTATGTCTATACCTCGTACCTGATTGGTCTCAGCCAAGAGTATTCTTAGTTCAATCTCCCGATTCCTTCCAATTTACAACTCATCAAAGCATTATAAATGCTAAATAACCATACTCGGCTATCTACCGATCAATCATTCAATTTCAAACAATTTAGGGTAAATCCTTAAAATATCACAATTTATTTAATTCCATGCAACGTAGAGCTCAATTAAATAAAAGATAAGCCAGCTAAAATCAACACGAGATTTCGGTCGTTGGCCATCTCAACCTTAATTTCCGAAAAATAAATAAATAAATAATTAATTTCGAAAATTAATAATTAATTACAATAAATCCAATTTAGCTCAAATCGGAGCTCAATCAAATAAATGACTTCACCACAATCATCAAGATAAAATTCCGATCACCTACTATCTCGGTTGAATTTTCGGAAAAATAAATAAATAAATAAATAATTTCAAAATTTAATAATTAATTATTAAAGATCCAATTTAGGCTCGTATTGCCTAATTGAAGCCGCGAAGGGTCGGGAAAAATCCCGAGATACATTTAATAAATAGTAGACTATGTCTACTTGCTAAATGCCCAATCAATTTGTTTAATATGCATCACAATTGTTTAATAATCGCTAATCTACTATAATCTAACCACCTAATTGCATTTAATTAAATCTAACCAACCCTTAAGCATAATTAGCAAACTAAGCAGGGATTAGTGAGATTACTCACCGGAATCACGCGCAAATCGAATCAATTTGACGGGGACGATGCGAGGAACAATAAACCCCAAAGCACGGCTCGGGTCCGGGGCCCGGAAACGGCCCAAAACAGCCTCGAACCCGCTGGAAACCCACTCGCTGGGTTGCTGTTCTTGGCTGGACGAGGCTGGTCCGGTGGCTAGGGTGGCGAGGCAAGGTCGGTGGAGGGTGAGGGGGACGCCGGGGAGGTCCGACGGCTTTGAACGGTGGCCGGAGATGGCCGGACGGGGCGGAATAGGGGCTGAGTAGAGACTTCACAGGAGCTGGAGGACACGGCTGGGTGGCGAGGACGCGAGGGGAGGTGAGCGGCAAGGCGGCGCACAGGCAGGGGACGGCGGCGACGGCTTGGCAAGCGGCGACGGCAGCTCCAGCTCTAGGCGGCATCCGCTGCTGCGTTCGCTTCTGTCTCTGCTGGTCTTCGCACGAAACAGAGGGGGTAGGAAAAAGAAAGCTTCAATGGTGGCCGAAGGGGTGAAGGAGAGGCGGAGGCGAGCGGCGAGCAGCGGAGCACACGGGCGACGTGCGAGTGGCGGAGCGCGGGCGACGACGGGGAGCTGCTCCTGTCTTCGTGCGGCTTCTGCTTCTGCTTCTCCTTTTCGTTCGAACAGTGAGGGAGAGAGAATGTGTCGAGGGAGAGAGAGAAGGAGAGATGAGAGAGAGAAGATAAGGGTTTGAATAGTCAAAAGGTAAAAGTAAAGGAAGCAAAGCGAGAAACGGCAAAGAGGGAGAAAATATTCAGTGGTATGTGCACGCCACGTCATCTGCTGACCTGGTGCGCACATACCAATGAAAAGCCGGCACGTGTCCCCGAGCGGGACCCGCTGAAAAAGGAAGGCGCTGAGTTTTGGCTGGCTCGGCTCGGCTCCAAAGACGGTCAGCGTATTCCTCCCGCTCAAAAATTTTCTCTCTCCTCACTTGAATGGGCGATTCTCTCTCTCCTCATAAAAGAAAAAGGAACGCGAGCCCTCCTCTGTTTCCTTCTCTCTTACCCTCGCTCTCTCTGTCCGGCGAACTCCCTCTCTCTCCACCCTCCCTCTTTCCGACCGGCGAACCACCGCGAGCAACCGATGAACTAGGAGGCGTACCTAATATTTTCTCCCTCCTCCGACGCCCGACGCTCTCTCTGCACTCTACCCAGCGCACTGAACCTTCCGGTCTAACGGTTCCTTCGACGACCGTCGCTCCCTCCCAACGACGGCCTTTCTCTCTCCACTCGATGGCCTCATCTCAAGGCTGCATTCTCTCGGCGCACTTCTTCCTAAATCTCTCTCTCTCCCGACAGCCGATTTCGCTCGCCTCTCCCACGACCTCCACGCTTTTGGCGGTTCTTCCCTCACGGTTCGGTGAGGTCTTGGGTATGCCCTCGTGCTGCGTCTCTTTCTTCCTTGCTCAGCAACACCGTACTGCCTCTCTCTCTTAGTGTGTCTCTCTATGCATTCTTTCATCCATGAGGCAAGCATTTCGACTAGGGTTCAGGGGTTTCGCCACCCCTTCTTTAAGGTTGGTCTGGGTACCTCTCATTTTTGTGTGAACCAGCGTGAATTTTATAGTCTTTCTTTCCAGATGACTACCCTTTTCACTTCGATCGGTCCTTCAGCAAAAGCGACTGCTAAGCGACATTGCGACGGCAGTTTCGAATCCTGGGTTTCGCTCTGTGATGCTAAGCCTTGCTTTGGTTCCTTAAAAAGTTGCTGACTTTTTCGCACGGTGTAGCTTCACAGCTGCTCCGAGATTCTGGGTTGATCATTCTATCGTCTTGCTCGGAGCGAGCGAAATGGTGTCCAAAAGGGGCATGTAGAATTCTTCGACACCTGAGTCGGCGGCAACTTCTGAGGACAAGAAAGGGAAGAAATCGAAAGGATTGGTGGCTTCAGTTCCTAGTTCTACCAAAAATCATGTCAAGGTATTGTCTTTTAATCGAACCTATCGTTCCACCTGTGTTTTGGGGACTTGACCATTTAGCATTCATTTTTTCTGCAGAAAAATTCTGGTGCAAGCATTGGTGAAGTCGTGTTGCCTAATAATGACCCGGCCAAAATTGACGCAATGACATTTCACGAATTGAGAGCTACATTGAGGTGGGGATGAATTGTTTTAGTTGCAAGCGTGTGATAGTCGTTATAGTGTTTCCTGCGTAACCTTTACAGTAAGCAAAAATCAAGTTTTTCTATTTGATGCTTGCAAGGGAGATTATTGAGCAGGGAAGTGAATATTACTGATGGAAAACCATGAGGTCTTGAGAATTTGCCTTCAACAAAGAGCAAGGTCTTGAGAATCTGCTTCGTTCGGGTCAAGATGGCGGGCTCCGCAGCTGCACAAGTCCGCGGTCTCGCGCTGTATGGTCCGGGCTTGTAGCTCCGTCGACGGCAGAAGCAAGGTCTACAGAGAACTCGGTCCGTCTCCCTCGCCTAATTCCATTATGTTGGTCTTTCTCGAATGCTTTCATGTGGGTAGTTCTTCTTTTGGTCAGATTAAGATGGAGTGCTCGGTTCATTTGCAAATGCACAAGATGATAGATGGTTCTTGCTTTTTTGAGAAGTTCTTTGACATGTTGTTTTAGATTGCTTGTGAAGAAATCCAGACTGGTTCGTGGTAAAATGAAAAAGAAAGAGTGAACTTTTCCGGATTTTATTGGTCATACAATCATGTCTTTCGTGTAAAATTTGAAGTCAGTAAGTATCTTTTGGGCCTGAATCTTTTTCATGAGGCCTCTTGCTTCACATTAGGTGAACTCCCATGTGTGAGTGGTTCTTGCTTTTTAAGTTATCACCCTAGTGGAAAGATTCTTCATTTCTTGTTCCTCGGTGTTCCAAATATGCTTGGTTTCGGAGTTTGCTCTTTGGAATTTCGAACCAGGGGTTCATTTGATATCTATGGTTGCCATTGCAAGGAAGTTATGTCAAACATGTTGGAAATAGATGAGTTTTGCAAAATGTGACTCCTGTCAGAGGACTTGAAGTCAAGTTTAATTTTCTTGTACAATCTGACACGAATTCTGAGAAATGTAAGCAAAAGTGTTTCTGGGATGTTGGTGGGGTAAAAATCTTTGCAGTTCGTCTTTTATGTAAAATTTGCATTTCTTTTTCTCCTGGGTTGTTTTCACTAAAAAGGAAGATCGAAGACGCAGTTCAACGCACTGAGAAGATGGCTCCTACTGCACTGCAAATCGAAGAAGCTAAATAGATTAAGCTTGATGGACTGATTCCAGATTACGACCTTTGGGATGATCCTGCTAAATCCTATGATGTTCTTGTGAAGTTGGCAGACATCGCCAGAGCAGTTGATGCCCTGAGGGATTTAACTTACAAGGTGGTGTGGAATGCCATATCCATCTCATAGAATAAGCTTTCCCACCCAGTAGGTGTGGATTAAGTTGGGCAATTGTTGGGTCATTGGTTTGCCCATCATCTGTGCTGAAGCCTGAAAGCATGTGCACATACTTGTCTTGACTCTTCTTCCAAGATTAACTTGATTCTTAATGTGTCAATGACTGACATATCTAGTTTAATTGTATCAATTAAAGGAAGTGCAGTTGCTGGGCTTTAGTTGACTTTTATCTGCTGAAATTTGCAGGCGGAAGAAGCAAAGCTGATAACTCAACTGGTGGAGATGGATGCTATTAATTATGCTCTTTTCGAGCAGGCATACACTTCATCTTTGGATATGAGTAAGTTTTTGGATTGTTATGAGATGTTAAAGCTTCTTAAGGG
The DNA here is from genome assembly GCA_016097605.1 of Eucalyptus guilfoylei. Lineage (NCBI taxonomy): Eukaryota > Viridiplantae > Streptophyta > Magnoliopsida > Myrtales > Myrtaceae > Eucalyptus > Eucalyptus guilfoylei. The sequence continues at coordinate 2,201,198 of CM027869.1, forward strand.
ACCATATGATGTGGATGGAGCGTCGATGGTCATCAAAGCTGAATCCAATGGCAATTACCATGAGGTTTGATAATCTAACTTCATTTCTAGAACAATTATGCATGTGCAAAGAGATGATGTTTATGTCACACTCTTCCGTTGTAATATACATTGATGTAGAATGGATGCACAATCTCTGGTTCCTGCTTCTTTATAATACTTACGCCAAAATATAGGAGTTTCAAAGAACTTGAGAATGAAAAAACTGCATATATATGTACATATAAGGGTGGGACATTATTAGTGGAATCTTGTTAGTATATATGTATGCTTGTGCGCATCACCATTTCAGTTACTTCTTATCTACGAATCTCTTTGCCTGATGACTTAGATGTCTTGAAAATCAAATGTGGGATTTCTCCAGGGTTTAGTGGATATTTAATTTATTGTCTAGTATCCTTCTTCCTGTGGGAGGTATTTTGCATGTCCCTCCCCTGAATTCCAACTCAGAAGTAAACATTGAGTGATAATGTGGTGGCTATCAAAAGAATAGTGAGAAAAAAGAAAAGTGAGAATTTGATCAGTATGGATAGTGGTTCGATATTATTCTCCACTATGAGGATACTTCTGTTATGAGGATACTTCATTTTGACATCAGTATGAACTAGGACAGGGAATGATAAGTTGCCAATCTATTTGCATATGACAGATGAAATCCTGGAAAATAGCGGACTGTAATATTCATCTATAATGGGGATATATTCCTTTTCCATTAGCTAATTCAATGAAGTTCACTCAGTTTTGTTGACCCAAAAAAAAAGGAATCTTTTGGGCTTATGCCTCTGCTGGTTCCAATCTCTCTGTCTCTCATGCATTTGCTAATCCAGTTATGGGCTGAAAAACTACTGAGAATGTACCAAAAATGGGCTGAGAAGCAAGGTTATTGAGGGAGGATTGTAGAGAAGCGTCGGGCAACGAATGGTGGAATCACTTCTGCAACAGTTGAATTTGAATTTGATTATGCATATGGTTGTCTTCAAGGGGAGAGGGGTGTTCATCGAATGATAAGTGGTTCAGAAACTGGATCAACAATTGATGAGGTAGGTTTACAATTATCATTTTTGTTTTGATGAAACATTGATGTATATTGCTCATGGTTTTTGACTTCTTTTTAACAATGAGCTCTGAATGATTTGTTTCTTCTCTTTCCGGAGATTTCAGAAGGCAAAAGTGGCATCTTGTTAGTGCATCGTTAATATCAAGAAACAATTTAAAGTGTATTAAAGACATGACAACATGTAAATGACCGTGCGCAAGGAAAAACACATTGGAATTGGAAGATTGATTGTTTCTGTGGCTCTTTCTTGAAATCAAAGCAGCTAAATATGAACTCGTACTCATGGCACCTTATTGTATATATTTGGGTAAATTCTTTCTTGATCTTATCTTAATTACACACTTAGATATTTGTGTGGCACCTAGATGTATACATGTACCATAGAGTCTAACATTGGCTAAAAAATATAAGATATGCAACTTCAAATGGCGTGTGGATTAATTTTGCACATGAGCTTAAGGTTGATTTAGTTCACTCAAAAACACAGACAAGGGAATTGTTGCATTTCATGGGATCCTACCATTCAAGTTGTTTCTTTTTATAGTATATCTGCTTCTTATACAAGTGAATTGAAGGTCGAGACAAGCCTTTTCTGTGTGATGTGTTTCTGTTCTGCTACATCATTGGCCCCTAAATTCCTGTCAGTTCCTCATTTTAGTACTCAAAATTTGCAGGTTAGCCTAGCAGCTGTCGATATAATTCCTCTGTTCCGTGGTTCGGCCCCTGACCTAAAAATTAGTGAGGAGGATTTGCTAATCTTGTGCCCATCGTCATCGCCTGAAGTAAAAGTCATTGAAGGCCGGTCTGGAGTTGTTATTCAGCATGTTCCTACTGGTTTTGTCGTCCAATCTTCGGGTAATGAGTTGTCTATTCCCTTATTTGTTAGGGTTGACCTTCCAACTCAAATTTGCTTACCAATGGTTTCCGCAATCCGGTTTTGACTTTACAAAGAAGCAAATGCCTGTTCCTCAACACACGTTTATCATTGCCTGTCTAGTACGACATTTTGTGATTGAGAAATAAGATCTCAAAATTTTTATCCTAGGTGAAAGGAGCATTTTTGCAAATAAGATTAAGGCCCTCAACCGGTTGAAGGCTAAACTTCTTGTTGCAGCCAGCGATGTAGGAGTTCCAGGCTTAAATGGCTTCAAGAAAGAAAATGTGTTCGACATATGGTGAGACGAGGTCTGAAGATACGTTCTTTACCCTCGCAAGCATGTGAAAGATGTAAGAAGTGGTGTTGAAATGCCTGACCTGTATTCTGTTTTGGACGGTAATATAGAACCTCTGATTGGAGCTCATATCCAGATGAGACTCTCAAATGACATGCCTCCATAGTAAAGCAGTTTTTCCCAATTTCGCTCTATTAATTTATTTCTCTACGCTGGTTCTTCATCCGAAAGTTTTAGCCCTTGAAGTTTATTTTTATGTTAAAAACAAGACAATTGTTCCTTTGTCCTACATGTATCTACGCCTGAAATTTATTTTGTTGACAAAACCATAAGTTGGGAAAAAAGAAAGTGACCCTTCGGTAGGCATTTTGACTGGGGGCACCGAGAGATTTTAGCTAAAAAATTGAAGGTAATCCGATTGAATTCCCATCACATGCGTGTAAACTACTCGAGATCAGGACTATTGTCACGAACTAGGCATATGAAGTTACCAAGCTTCTTTGCTGGTTCATGATCTTTAATAATTCTGACTGTCAGCAATAAGTAATTCTAATTCCACCAAACATTGCTCAAAGTTCGATGAGTATGTATAAGACGTGCATTCATAGAATTCAAAATGATGTAATTAAATTTACGTGTTGACATCCCAATGTTTGATTTGGTGTGAGGAACAGGCATGCCAATTAAACGCACGAGGTAGATTCGTTTCTCAATGTTACTGTTCCCTTAAAGCTTCAGCCTTCATCTTCTCACTTGGTTTATGAAGTCAGTGGGCATGATAAGTTCACGTTATGAGCATGAATAACTAAGAAAGAAGCAATAATAAGCAGTTTAGGATTTATGAAGAAGCAATTGCAATTCATTGATATAGATAGAAGTTTAAAGATGGCAAAAACATGTCGATGGACGATGATATTAATTAGCAGTTCAGGCTTTTTCCTGGCCTTTGTGAAGTTTGCTGGGACTTTCTGGAATAACCAACATAACAATTCCAAGCAAATTTCCCTTATCATGCAAAGACAAATTCCAGGAGCTTTCGTAGTTGTCAAGGAATCAAGCAAACAGTAATACACTTGAGCAGCCGAAGGATTCCATAAATAAATGAAACTCGCTAATTACATTTATGTAAAACATTGCCAACATTTTCGCACCTAATTATGGGAACATCATCATCTTCAGGCCTACCACGTTCATGTACAAAATTCAAGAGCCAAAAATGACATTGTTGATACGTGCTCCTTTGAGGTTCTCTAACAACAAGACGCAAGCAAGGATCTATGATAAGTCATTGTACGCCCAGCCTTACTCCTTAAAAGACTGAGCAGCAGACGGTTGTAGACAACTGTCTTTCCAGACTTCCTTTTAAATTTAAAAAAACATCCACCAGATAATCAGATTGAATTGCGAACCAGAACCGTTGTACCTACAACTTGCACTCAGCATTTCAGCATTTTTCCCCTACCAGCTTCGGCATCAGAATGTATGTTCAAAAACTTGCACAGGTTTTTTTGAAAGTGATTTCAATGTTCCATCATAACTCTTCCTCCAAAAGATGCCTTGTAAAATAATCTAGAAAAACCTAGATCACTCCACAGGGCCCAGACAAAGTAAATACAGTCAGCCCCCTCATCTCGTCCTCTTTTCTTTGCCCCTTTGCTAAGCAAATTTCATCAAAAAAACTTTCCCTTGCTAGTGGCTTCAACATGAATGACAATGACAATAAAAGCTCAATACTTTTCAGCAAACAGCATCTAGGATGATGCTGCCGGACTACCTTCGCAGAATCCATTCACCAAGACCCCAAAAGAGATGACAGAACTAAAGCTTGAGAATCAGGCCAATAGGACTATGATCACTACCGGTGATATCAGGAACGATGCACGAGTCATGAACTTTGTCTGCTATAGATTCTGAAACAAGAAGATAATCGAGCCGCCACCCTGTAGATTGCAAGAGGATAGTTAACAGGTGAGAATACTTATTTCCATATGCTTCATCTAATAAGACAACGATATGCATAATGACTCAATAAAAAGCAAAAGCTTGTCATTGCTCATATTATCACCATTACAGGAGAGAAGTGTAACATTAGATATATAATGTTCCATCAAGTAGATCTATCTATACCTTTATTTGTCTTCCTCCCACCATGCCGATAACCCCAATAAATATAACCAACAGCATGAGGATACTGTCTTCTAAAGGTATCAACAAAGCCCCTCGACAGGAAGTTGGTCTCAAAAGATTCCCTTTCTTCAATTGTAAATCCAGCACTTCTTTTATTTCCCTGGAGTCTCATGACAATCAGATTAATGACAGAAACAGAAACATTAGATGTATTAAGAGCTTCTGTTTCGGGATGCCAAACAGCCTGAATTGTGATTTTTATCAACCCCGCAACACAAAACCCCAACCCCCCCCCCCCCCCCGACTATGGTGTGGCCAGGACATTGTCTTGTGACAGTTAAAAAGCTCATGCAAATTATTAATGCACCTAGTCAATCAAAGGCACATTGATTGTTTCCCTTACCGCAGGATCATAAATGTCTATTTCCAGATGGGCACAATTCAGATCGCCAGTCAAAATCACGGGCTTCGACTTTTCAAGTTCCTGTATTGCCAACAGCAAGCACAAATTTGAGTAAGAGATGAAACAACATTGCAACAGAATAAAAATAGTAGTCTATGGAAAACCTTTATAGGTTGTAGAATTGATCCATGATATGGTGAATAATGACTCCAGAACAAAAGTCTAAATAGCTTTATCAAAAAACAAAAGGGCTACATAGTGCTGAACATACTTTATGTAGTTACCAAGAGACGGATCCCACTGTGAAATCCTATACGTCTGACATAAATAAGCAACAGAATTAATGAATCATATCATACCTGAAAGTGTGTAACAGAGTAAATCGATGAAATAGATTGATACCAGTCTTCTCAGGCCATCACCAGAATTAGGAACGTAACCGCTCAAGAGATAGAACGAATCAAACTCTGCAGTGACAAGCCGTCCCTCAGAATCATGATCTGACATGCCCAAGCCATATGTAACTGAAAGGGGCTTTATTTGCACAAAAAAAAAATACTAGTAATAACCTCAAAAATAATAATCCAAAAAAGCCAAGTTTAGAAGAAAACCAGAGGCACGGTATCCACCTTACACAAATTAATATAGAGAAAAGGTAGTACTTTTGCATTTCTGACATACAAAGTGCAACTCATGTCGATTTTATTATTCATCCAACATCACTTGAGATGCTAATTATATCTCATGAGCAACTTAACTGATCATTGGCTGTGATCTTTATTTAAGATGAGAAGCATTTCATTCGAATAGACACAAAGCAAATGGACTAACCCTACTACAAGCATATTATATCAATTAACTAGATTAAAACATCAGAATATCTATACAGACTCCGACATTCTCAGTCAAAACATGACAATTCATTGGGGTCAAATGCGCTTGCTGTAACAAATCAGAATGCCTCTGAACTGCAACAGTAGGTAGGGAGCTAGTCCTTCAACCCAGTCGTTCTGTGTACTCTTCCCACATGCTTTACAATAACAATTTACAAGCCTCAGAAACAACCATAGAAATACAAAAAAGGACTTACAGGTTTCATTATCATTTTGAGAAAAAGCGTGATGCAAAAAGTTTCATTTTCATAAACAAATTGCTCTTTGTTGAAGGCAAATTCTCAAGACCTCATGGTTTTCCATCAGTAATATTCACTTCCCTGCTCAATAATCTCCCTTGCAAGCATCAAATAGAAAAACTTGATTTTTGCTTACTGTAAAGGTTACGCAGGAAACACTATAACGACTATCACACGCTTGCAACTAAAACAATTCATCCCCACCTCAATGTACCTCTCAATTCGTGAAATGTCATTGCGTCAATTTTGGCCGGGTCATTATTAGGCAACACGACTTCACCAATGCTTGCACCAGAATTTTTCTGCAGAAAAAAATGAATGCTAAATGGTCAAGTCCCCAAAACACAGGTGGAACGATAGGTTCGATTAAAAGACAATACCTTGACATGATTTTTGGTAGAACTAGGAACTGAAGCCACCAATCCTTTCGATTTCTTCCCTTTCTTGTCCTCAGAAGTTGCCGCCGACTCAGGTGTCGAAGAATTCTACATGCCCCTTTTGGACACCATTTCGCTCGCTCCGAGCAAGACGATAGAATGATCAACCCAGAATCTCGGAGCAGCTGTGAAGCTACACCGTGCGAAAAAGTCAGCAACGTTTTAAGGAACCAAAGCAAGGCTTAGCATCACAGAGCGAAACCCAGGATTCGAAACTGCCGTCGCAATGTCGCTTAGCAGTCGCTTTTGCTGAAGGACCGATCGAAGTGAAAAGGGTAGTCATCTGGAAAGAAAGACTATAAAATTCACGCTGGTTCACACAAAAATGAGAGGTACCCAGACCAACCTTAAAGAAGGGGTGGCGAAACCCCTGAACCCTAGTCGAAATGCTTGCCTCATGGATGAAAGAATGCATAGAGAGACACACTAAGAGAGAGAGGCAGTACGGTGTTGCTGAGCAAGGAAGAAAGAGACGCAGCACGAGGGCATACCCAAGACCTCACCGAACCGCGAGGGAAGAACCGCCAAAAGCGTGGAGGTCGTGGGAGAGGCGAGCGAAATCGGCCGTCGGGAGAGAGAGCGATTTAGGAAGAAGTGCGCCGAGAGAATGCAGCCCTGAGATGAGGCCATCGAGTGGAGAGAGAAAGGCCGTCGTTGGGAGGGAGCGACGGTCGTCGAAGGAACCGTTAGACCGGAAGGTTCAGTACGCTGGGGTAGAGTGCAGAGAGAGCGTCGGGCGTCGGAGGAGGGAGAAAATATTAGGTACGCCTCCTAGTTCATCGGTTGCTCGCGGTGGTTCGCCGGTCGGAAAGAGGGAGGGTGGAGAGAGAGGGAGTTCGTCGGACAGAGAGAGCGAGGGTAAGAGAGAAGGAAACAGAGGAGGGCTCGCGTTCCTTTTTCTTTTATGAGGAGAGAGAGAATCGCCCATTCAAGTGAGGAGAGAGAAAATTTTTGAGCGGGAGGAATACGCTGACCGTCTTTGGAGCCGAGCCGAGCCAGCCAAAACTCAGCGCCTTCCTTTTTCAGCGGGTCCCGCTCGGGGACACGTGCCGGCTTTTCATTGGTATGTGCGCACCAGGTCAGCAGATGACGTGGCGCGCACATACCACTGAATATTTTCTCGCATTCAGTGGTTCGTGCGCGCCACGTCATCCGCTGACGTGGCGCGCACATACCACTCAGCTTTCGACACCTGTCCTGGGGGACCCGCTGGAAAATGAAAAGACTCGCTCGGCTCGGCTCGGCGTGGGACCCACAATCTGGTCAGACTGAGGAGAAAATCAGGCGCCATTTTAAAAAATTTCGGACTGAGCGTGGGTTTCTTCTTCTTCTTCTCTTTCTTCGCGCCTCTCACTCTACCCTCCTCTCTCTCTCCGACGAACAGGACGCGACCTCCCAGTCTCTCTGTGCCCTCCCTCTTTCCGACCGGCGAACCACCGCCAGCAACCGACGAACCACCGCACCGGACCGGCGAGAGGACCGCGAGATCTATTTCCCTCCCTCTGCCCTCCCTCTTTCCGACCGGCGAACCATCGCACGGGACCGGCGAGAGGACCGCGACCTCCCTCTGTCTCTCTGCATTCCCTCTTTCCGACCGACGAACCACCGCACGGGCAAGAGGACCGCGAGCAATCGACGAACCACTGCACGGGACTGGCGAGAGGACCGCGACCTCCCTCTCTCTCTGCCCTCCCTCTTTCCGACCGGCGAACCACCGCGAGCAAATCAGATGTTTTTGTAGAGATCTCCCATCGTCGCCTTCATCTTCTTTCCCCCCTTTTTTTTTGTTTTGTCATTTTTTTCCCTAGTGTTCTAATGGTGGATCTGGAGTTGCATATGAAGGACGACGTGATGTCTCACATCAACCTCGACGACCTCCCTGAGACCGGCGACGTCATCGGCGCTTACTCCTCGACGAACGCGTCGTCGTCGTCTCCAGACTCGGGGCTCTCGTGGTTCGACGAGATCGAGAACATCCTGATGAAGGACGACGATGTCCACGTGCTTGCTGAGCCGGGGCTGAGCGGGCCGTGCCGGAGGGACTCGAGCTTCCCGCGGACCTTCGCTTCCTCGGCCCCTCGCCGCCGGCTTCTCCCCGCCTCCTGCAAGATGCGGCAGCGCGGCCTCGGGTGCTCCGCCAGCTGGCTGATTTCCTCGGTTTCCATGGCGCGTGTTCGGGATTCTCATTTTTTTTTTTTTGTTTTTGTTTTTGTTTCGTGTGTGGATGACTACTAGTTCTGGGAGCAGGAGGCCGCAGGTCAAGAAGGCTTCGCCGGATAGGCCGCTGTCGATTGTGGTTAATGGAGAGGGCAAAGAGGACGCTGCTTTGGTGGAGAGCGTGCGTAGCGCTGATTGGGAAATTGTGGCTGATGATTCTGAGGACGATGATTCCGATGGAGTCGTGATTGATGTGGAGAACTAGAATGCTGATAGAACAGAAGCTTCCGACAGTACGGCGATGGAGACAAATTTGGTATTTTTCTTGTAGCATTTCTAGTGCTTTCTTGGGAAATTTCTTTTTTTTAATCTGTCTGGATACGCGTATGCAATGTGCACATTGGTTCTAGTTCATGAATATCTCGCAAATTAAGAATTTGAGAGCATGTTTCCTTCGGGGGAGCTGCAATTGTTTTACAGCTTCAAGCACAGTGACACTATTGATGGTTGATGTTGCAGTGTCGCCTATCCTATATACGGGCTTTACTTTTTGTACTATAGCATCAATGTGGTTGAATTACAATACATCTACATTGCTCAATTATTAGGTTGTTCTTTCGTTAAAATTAAGGGCTTAGTTCACTTGCCCTTCCTTTTCTGTTCTGTTAGGGACTAGAGGGCGAAGGCTCCATTTGCCTCTGTAATTTATTTTCCCGTCTGTTTTACCTATAGGAAATATGCTCTCATTCCTAGTCTTTTGAATATCTGTACATGTTCTTATATGGTGTGAGTTGTTACTTCTATAGTAGGCCATCAATAGTTCTTTAAAGATATATTATTAATTCCTTCAATTTTTGTGGCTTCAGGCACCATGTTTCGTCGATGGAGTAACTCTCACCACAGTGAGGAAGATGACTCGCTGCAGTTTGAATCTAAGGTAATTAAGATTTCAAAATTACAGCGCTTGTAAGGACTGGACATTTCGCAGAGTGTATCTCCTTGATCGATTGCTCATATTTATCTGATTTCCATGGCTGACCATGTGGTTGACCTAAGTAGTTTTTCTGGCCATGAGAAACCATGAAGTGGCCCTTTTTGCGGATAACACTTTACCGTCAATACACCCCCTTATCTGTACCCCTTTTTGCAGATCATGGGTATCGGAGGCAAAGTCGGCGGGAATCACAGCGGGAGTGATTCGACTTGGTCGACTTTCGTTGGGACACTTCATCCCGGAACGCCTGGTCCTAGAGGCCAGTACATGGTTCCAAGCAGTTACAGTTTCCCAAGGTCGATGAGTACTCCCTCAAGGAAGATTGACGGGAGTTCGGCCACGTCTGGCGGTTCCAGAAGCGGTGGTTTCCCAAAGTCCAGGACTATGGTGGGCCCTGATGCTCATTCAGGATCTTCGGTTCTCATCTGCCACAAGTGCGGGGAGCAATTCAAGAAGTTGGATGCTGTTGAAGCTCATCATCTCTCCAAACATGCTGGTAAAATAACATCTTACCTTGAACCACATGATCATATCTGTTTCTGCATTGCCTTAGCAGTTTCTCATTCTCTGGTCTAGATAAATATAAAATCGTTTGTTTAATTTTGGAGTAGCCTGAACGAACTGGGGATTGAACTTCTGGTTTTTAGCTTATCTGAGGATGGAAATTCTTAGACTGAACTGTCAATTTGATTAATGTCATTGCAACTTTTTCTTTTTCCAGTAACTGAACTAAGTGATGGAGATTAATCCAAAAGGATAGTGGAAATAATCTGCCAAACGAGCTGGTTGAAGTCTGAGCACAGCAGTTGTGGACAGATTGAGAGGGTCTTGAAAGTCCACAACATGCAAAGGACCTCGCCCGGTTCGAAGAATATCGAGAGATGGTGAAGATCAGAGCCAGCAAGTTATCCAAGAAGCACCCCCGCTGTTTGGCTGATGGGAATGAGCTCCTAAGATTCTATGGCACGAGTGTCAAACAACTGTGTTGATATGAATTCAATATTCTATCAAACACTCTCGAGGCAGTCATTAGTTGGTCCAATTCCTGGTAGAGATACACTAGCAGACACTACTTTTTTGGTGCACCACCAAGAGGCCATATTTAACTTATCTCGTAGTCCAGCGGCCAACAAAGAATAGAACAACATAGATTAGTCCCATTTTAAAGTTTGCCTGCTCTCTCATGCCATGCCCGTCTCTTTTTGCATTGCTCTTGGCTCTTGTTTCATCTTTGGCTTGGTACATCATCCATCTGTGCATGAGATGCTGTTACAGTTGTAGAAATGCTTTAAATCCATCATTTTGAAGGCTAATATCCCGAGACCCCTTATTCTCTTACTTCGTTGTGCTGTTAATATGAGAGAATGTATTTCCTCCTCTTTTTAAATCCAAGTTACGAGAATTCTCCTGATCCAAGACTGACGCTTCACATTTTTTGGCGCAGGTTGTGAAGTACTTCTTGGATGCTAAGACTTTTCAAAAGGTTAATTTTGTGTACCTGAAGAACAACGATAGTGTCGAGCTCATGAGATCATTCTTTGATGAGGAGAACCTTCCTACTGAGTTCGGAGGAAGAGCAAAACTGAAGTACGACCATGAAGAATTCTCTAGGCTAATGGCTCAGGATGATATTAAGGCAGCCAGTCTATGGGGATTTGATCGGCAACCTGAGAAGGCCTTTCATGACGGGAACAAGCATTCTGGGGCTGAGGTGGCTCCTGAGCCTGTTGGGATTGCACCGCCAGCAAGCTGAGCATCTATACTGCATTCGGTAGGTAGATAAGCAGGCTAATGTGCGCACCCGAATGAACAAACGTGATGGTCGTGAACCTGGCTAGTTAGGATGGGTGGCTGCTAACTGTCTCCGGCTATACGTGATATTATATATTAATACAGAGTACCTACAACTGATGATATAACTAGCATTCTGCTGGTATAACTTCCCCCTGTCGCGGGGACCTGTCTCGATTTCCATATTGGAAAAAATTTGCACCATTTGGTCCATAAACTTATATTGTTAAACTTCATTCGATATCTAAATTCGACCCTATATTTTCATTGCATTATTTTTCTCTCAACTTCTCTTCATTCGATATCTAAAACTTCTTTCCCGTGCTCGGTACGGGCTTATGTCTATCATTCACAGGCTTTGCCAAGTTGGACTTGTCTGCATGCCGTCAGCCAAACCTTAGCAGCGGCTGTTTGCCATCTCTAGCTGATCACATTGAAAAGAAATGAGACAACGACGCTGACATGTTCTATCGAATTGAATGCTGCTCCAAATTTTAAGGATCACTAATTTCATTATTTCTTTCATCTTTTTTTCTGGGAACAGTTTCCATATGCCCAGGACCGTTTGAGGTATGTATAGTTGCTGTTGTAGAAAGATTTACTGGTCCGCACGCTCCTCTGTAGTTGGCTGAGGATCCTTAAACCCTTAACGCTTTTACCTCCTTCAGGTTCTTCCTTTTCATGTGTTTTGTGAGTCTATATACCCGAAGTATCATGCCCGACAGAAGAGTCCGCTCCTTCACCAATGTAAGGAGCAATCTATACTCTTGGCAATGCACAAAACAGTGATTTTTTATCGCTGAACATTTCCAAGTTCCAGGAAAGAAACCTTTTTACACGTTAACGAACCACTCAGGTACATATATGCCCCTATGAGATCAACTCAACTCAACTGCCCTCAAGATTCATTGAATCTACACATCGTTTGCCTCCCTCTAAACAAAGAAGATACCACAAATAAAGCACATGAAAATTTGCTCACGCTCGACCATGGAAATGAAACACTTTGAACCAAAACCTTCAACGAGAGAAAGCACATTGGACTGGAATGCCAGGAGGGCAGAATCTAGGTATCCGCAGATCGCAGATTGTAGTGTAGAACTTAGAGAGGGGATGTCCTACATGAGCCGCCTTCTAAAGTTCCCAGTCGTTGCTTGGTAAGTACGCACCAGCAGCCCTACTCCTATGCCGACCCCAATGCATATGCCAAGCCCAATTCCAGCTCCAACTCTCACTCCGGCATTGAACCATGAGAGTTCGCCATCTTCGTATTCCATGAGTTCCGACCTCCGCCAGTACATGCTGTAGTCCTCATCAAACAGTACATGAGTATTCTGCAAGATTTATTGCCAAGTTAATAGGTAAGAGCAAATAAAAGCTACAGAAATTAGCAACAACAGGATGGATAAATACCTGCATTCCAGGTCTCAATATAAGAACACTCCTTCCATAACAATCATGAAAACTTGCTCTGTATACTTTTCCAGTTTCACCTTCAATAGCAACTTCTTCCTGTTTTAGTAAGCATCACATTGTCAAATGGAAGCATTATTCAGCTTCCCAATAAGTACTATTCCATGTCTAACACAACCTGCTCATTAGCCATATTGTCAACTAAAACAGTCTAAATGATGATTTTGGAAACAGCATGAGTGAAAAAATATACTGGGACACTTATTGTCCCTTGAACAATAAACTCTACAACACCTAATGCTTCATATCACTGCATCATGGCAGTCTCATAGAAGACACAAAAAATGAGAGCCACTCAATTATTGTTGACTAACACCAATCCTGCATTCGCGTTCATTCACAAAATCAGTTCTTCTCCATACCAGGAACTTAGTCTACGAAATAAAATTAATTATCAGGTCAACACAATAGTTAGGGTAACAAGGATTAGATGTCTACTGAAGTTTAACAGGCAACAGCCATCGGCATAAATTATCTATCACAATACTCGCGCAGGTATTCATTCACCGGGACACTTAGCCATCTTACCCAGCTGATTTCCTCAGGCTTAAAAGCTGATCTCCATTGCAGCGTCTCATCTAACATTTTCTTTGCTTTATCTATGTTCCAGTTTCAAGCTTCCAAGTATCTCCTCAAGTATGCATCATCACAATACTTCAAACTTCGCCCAGAGAGTGGTCCCATAGCTTTCTTAAGCTCATTCACCTGCATGCAAATAGACTTAAAATGTAACTGTATTTCTCCTATATTCTGGGAAGGAACATTGATTATTATTCCACAACTCTAGAAAATCAATGCATCATGAGACATTAAACACATATATGAAAGGGGTACAGATAAGGGGGTGTATTGACGGTAAAGTATTATCTGCAAAAAGGGCCACTTCATGGTTTCTCATGGCCAGAAAAACTACTTAGGTCAACCACATGGTCAGCCATGGAAATCAGATAAATATGAGCAATCGATCAAGGAGATACACTCTGCGAAATGTCCAGTCCTTACAAGCGCTGTAATTTTGAAATCTTAATTACCTTAGATTCAAACTGCAGCGAGTCATCTTCCTCACTGTGGTGAGAGTTACTCCATCGACGAAACATGGTGCCTGAAGCCACAAAAATTGAAGGAATTAATAATATATCTTTAAAGAACTATTGATGGCCTACTATAGAAGTAACAACTCACACCATATAAGAACATGTACAGATATTCAAAAGACTAGGAATGAGAGCATATTTCCTATAGGTAAAACAGACGGGAAAATAAATTACAGAGGCAAATGGAGCCTTCGCCCTCTAGTCCCTAACAGAACAGAAAAGGAAGGGCAAGTGAACTAAGCCCTTAATTTTAACGAAAGAACAACCTAATAATTGAGCAATGTAGATGTATTGTAATTCAACCACATTGATGCTATAGTACAAAAAGTAAAGCCCGTATATAGGATAGGCGACACTGCAACATCAACCATCAATAGTGTCACTGTGCTTGAAGCTGTAAAACAATTGCAGCTCCCCGAAGGAAACATGCTCTCAAATTCTTAATTTGCGAGATATTCATGAACTAGAACCAATGTGCACATTGCATACGCGTATCCAGACAGATTAAAAAAAAGAAATTTCCCAAGAAAGCACTAGAAATGCTACAAGAAAAATACCAAATTTGTCTCCATCGCCGTACTGTCGGAAGCTTCTGTTCTATCAGCATTCTAGTTCTCCACATCAATCACGACTCCATCGGAATCATCGTCCTCAGAATCATCAGCCACAATTTCCCAATCAGCGCTACGCACGCTCTCCACCAAAGCAGCGTCCTCTTTGCCCTCTCCATTAACCACAATCGACAGCGGCCTATCCGGCGAAGCCTTCTTGACCTGCGGCCTCCTGCTCCCAGAACTAGTAGTCATCCACACACGAAACAAAAACAAAAACAAAAAAAAAAAATGAGAATCCCGAACACGCGCCATGGAAACCGAGGAAATCAGCCAGCTGGCGGAGCACCCGAGGCCGCGCTGCCGCATCTTGCAGGAGGCGGGGAGAAGCCGGCGGCGAGGGGCCGAGGAAGCGAAGGTCCGCGGGAAGCTCGAGTCCCTCCGGCACGGCCCGCTCAGCCCCCGGCTCAGCAAGCACGTGGACATCGTCGTCCTTCATCAGGATGTTCTCGATCTCGTCGAACCACGAGAGCCCCGAGTCTGGAGACGACGACGACGCGTTCGTCGAGGAGTAAGCGCCGATGACGTCGCCGGTCTCAGGGAGGTCGTCGAGGTTGATGTGAGACATCACGTCGTCCTTCATATGCAACTCCAGATCCACCATTAGAACACTAGGGAAAAAAAATGACAAAACAAAAAAAAAGGGGGGAAAGAAGATGAAGGCGACGATGGGAGATCTCTACAAAAACATCTGATTTGCTCGCGGTGGTTCGCCGGTCGGAAAGAGGGAGGGCAGAGAGAGAGGGAGGTCGCGGTCCTCTCGCCAGTCCCGTGCAGTGGTTCGTCGATTGCTCGCGGTCCTCTTGCCCGTGCGGTGGTTCGTCGGTCGGAAAGAGGGAATGCAGAGAGACAGAGGGAGGTCGCGGTCCTCTCGCCGGTCCCGTGCGATGGTTCGCCGGTCGGAAAGAGGGAGGGCAGAGGGAGGGAAATAGATCTCGCGGTCCTCTCGCCGGTCCGGTGCGGTGGTTCGTCGGTTGCTGGCGGTGGTTCGCCGGTCGGAAAGAGGGAGGGCACAGAGAGACTGGGAGGTCGCGTCCTGTTCGTCGGAGAGAGAGAGGGAGGGTAGAGTGAGAGGCGCGAAGAAAGAGAAGAAGAAGAAGAAACCCACGCTCAGTCCGAAATTTTTTTAAAATGGCGCCTGATTTTCTCCTCAGTCTGACCAGATTGTGGGTCCCACGCCGAGCCGAGCCGAGCGAGTCTTTTCATTTTCCAGCGGGTCCCCCAGGACAGGTGTCGAAAGCTGAGTGGTATGTGCGCGCCACGTCAGCGGATGACGTGGCGCGCACGAACCACTGAATATTTTCTCGACAAAGAGGGAGTCGGTCGGTGGGGGCTGTGCACGAGGGAAATGAGAGAGAAGAGGGAAGAGAGAGAGAAAATGAGAGAAAAAGAAATAGAAAAAGGAAATAGTACAAGAATAAGAAATTTACCTTATTCTTAAAATTACTATTATTTTCCATTTTTCTTTCCCTTTTTATTTTCCTCCGGTCTTCGATTTTTCCTCCGATAATTTCTTTTCCGAAATTTCGGACTCGTCGATAAATTGATGGACGATGAGACGGTATCCAAAAATAAATTATGACATGCTTGAATATTTGATTCCCGGAACCGAATTCAATTTCGTGGTTAAAATCAGCCAGACGCGATTTTAGTCCAATCCAACAAATTAAGTAGCTTTTAGGGATTTTACCGCGGATACATCCCTTAACGGCTTCACCTAATAGGTTAGTTAACTCGTGAGTGATCAGCTCAGAGAAAAAGGACCATATCCGCGTCGACGAAATGCCCATTTCATTTTATCGAAACGGGGTCGAAATTCAGGATGTCACAAAAATTATAGAAAAATAGCAAATATTATGTCTGCAAAACTCTTTACAAATATTGCCTAACATCTGATATTGAAAGTAGTATTTCATAACGGAAGGTAAATTTATCACCAATGTACCAGTTTAGGGTTTTTGATGGTCAAGAAATTAGTTTGGATTAAATTTGTTTTAGGTATACTAGTTTGGGGCTTTTCATGATATTAACCCTTATTGTTTTTTTATACTTATTACCAACCAATGCTTTTAGTGCCCAAGACTTGCTACCAGGACTTCTTTTGGGCCAAGAGATTTATGAAAGATTCGTGAATCAAAGCAATAGAAAAATCACATGCACTTCAACCACCCGCTCGTACAATTCATTGCAACTTTTAAGACGCTCAACATGGTTATCACATGCTTACCAGAAGACTGAAACATGATCATCCTACTCACAATCCTACTCTTGGCATGATGTGGAGAACTCGTAAAGTAAAGGACCAAGACTCGTATGCTTTTTGAGTCTTCTAAAGACTTGCAAAGCAAGAGACTAAGACTTATATATTAATATTTGAGATTTTGACTAGGTCAAAAAATAAGGTGGTGGGACCCACTTTAAAGCATAAAAGAAAAAAAGAAATTTGAAAGTCAACAAAAGAAAGCAAAAAGAGGAAGTGGACACTCGGCTTAAGAGGGAGAGATCGAGGGCTTTCGGGAAAAGAAGGAAAAAGAAGAGAAAGGAAAAGTAAGAAGAGGAAAGAAGAAGAAGAAAAAGAGAAGATAAAAGGCTTTGTGCGTACAAGTCACAGACACCTCATGGAGCCTGACTCTGCTGCGTATCGCAATGTCCGATAAGTGCTTGCTCCCCTTGTTCGTTTGATCGGAGTAGTTTCCAGATTTGGTGCTTAAATTCGAAACTTCGGGAAATTTGAGCCATGTAATCCGTTTTTTGAGTTGTGGAGCTTCGAGACTTCATGGAAATTATGGTTTTTGGTGTCATGGAGCTATGAGTTTTGACGTGAGTCGTTTTGGCGCAACGGTTTAGTTGGAGCAAAATTTTAGGGTTTTGAGGTCAAGTTTCACGTCTTGTTTAGGTTTGTATAATCATTTCGGGTGAGCGATTTGTTAGCACATAGGAGTCGTTTTGTTAGCATTTAGGTAAAGTTTAGCCGATTCGTAGTTGTAGTATTTTACTTGGTTTAAAGGTTGATTCTCGTTTAATTGATAGAATTGCAAGATTGTCGGCTCTTTTAGTTACGCATTGTTAGGTTTGGATATTTCTAGGTGAGTGGTGCTTTTAGACTATTGCATACATTTAGGATGCCCAACATGGCCATCACATGCTTATTAGAAGAACTTAAAACATAGCCATTGCCACGACCCGAACTCCGAGCACATGCAAATCCCTCAATGGTCGATGAAAGTTTGCAACATCCAAGGAACTGTTGCCGACCCATTTATTATTTTACGCATGCGAAAACGTAAGACAATCTCCATACAACAAAGCAGTGGGATAGAAACGTAGGATAATATTTTTCTTTCAAGCCACACCTACAATACCAAAGTACTTATGTGTATATATACCAATTTAACACCCTAAGGTCCGATACAAAAAAGGTGAAGCTGTTCGGTTACCCACGAGCTAAGCTTCTATTTACAAGACTGGGGTTCACTACTACACTACCATAATTCTCGATCTCTCTAGGGTGAGCCGTCACCCTACATCCAGCCTCGACGAAAGAACCGTCATCACCTGGAATGAGATAGCAAGAGTCCTACTCTTCCTTCCCTGCAACCGACTGTACATGACCTGGCCTTCCTCCATTTAGGGACTTGAAAAATTTTAGCACACTAAGGGGTGAGATCACTTCTCAGTAAGTTAATCCCCTAAATCCAGAGTAGGAGAAGGGTACACTCCACATGCAATCTAATCGCGTTTCTAATAACTCTTTTAATACCAGCATGTTCCTGCATATTAGTGTCAATCAAAACATACTTAACAATATCGAGACCACATATCATGTAAATACTTTAACATGTATATATGCAAGGACATAAATACCAACATAAGTACACGGGTTCCCAATTACCAGACTAAACCGTTATGGCGCGTCCCATTCCACACCACACAGTTCCGTCTTTTAATTAGGTCCCTCTCTTTCACCCATTCATATGTCACAAATGATGCCAATGCACAGATAACAGTCTTCCGGCATAACCGAGCATCGTCTCGCACCGTCGAGCACGGAAACATCTACATCTAGACAGCATTCCATAAAGGAGCATCGGTCCAGCCTCCACTGCGACCGGCATCCGTTGACGTGGGGCATTCCCGAAGGAGCATCGTCCGGCCCAAAGGCTCGTGACGGAATCTCATGACATGTATGCATTCACTCGTCATCATAATTCAATGATCAATTGCATATTTCATTCAAAATCTCATGTCATGAATGCATTCACTCATCATCATAATTCAATGATCAATTGCATATTTCATTCGCAACCTCAATTAAGCAAATCTCCAACAAGAAACATCTCAAAACAGTTATAAACTTCCACTGATCAGAATTGGCAGAAACTGCCCAATTGCGCACTTTCGGGTTCAAGACCAGAAACCAATTCATATGAGCTCGAAAAATTCTCAAACTTGAACACGTGCTAAAGGACATGTAAAAAAACATTTTTCATGAGACACCGAGGCCCAGATCCTTCTGAATTCGGCCCAGTAATTCAGTCAATCCAGTACTAAAATAGGATCAGTTTCCAGCGGTTCTGTTTTCCGAAATCAACTTGGTTCGGGGTCCAAAACAGGTCCATTTGGTCTGAAATTCGAGTATGTTCAACTAGAAGACGTAAAAAACAACTTTTGTGAAGAACTCATTTTTAAAATCGAACCTGAAGGGTTAGTAACAACCCATAGAATCTTTACAGGTCGCAAATTCCAGTGCAGTTCAAGTTTCTGTTTAAAGATAACGAAGCCAAAATCATTTTCCTTTAAATCCCCAAAAATCCTGAGAAAAATATATGTTATAATTGAAGATGTTTAAAAAATTTCTTCAGAAGTAAATTTCTTCAAAATCGCAATACATATGAGTCTACAAAAATAATAAATCATACACGTCCAGAAAACAGTTTTACAGAACATCCCCTGTTTTTGGCCGAATCATCCTCTACAGCTCTTATCTTGCTATTTTAACTAAAACTAAGCCTTTCTATAGCTAATCTAACATTTCTAAACTAATATTAACTATCTCTAATCTCACCTAAACCTTTCTCAACTAATATCAACCCCTAAACAGAGGTACACAACCCCTATTCCAGATTTAGGAAAATAACTCACCTATTTGGAACTAACGGCGGCTCTCGCTTGTGGCTGGACGGCGGTTTGTGGACAGTGATGGCCCATGGCCATGGTGCAAGATGGTGGCTAGTTTGGGACAGGACAGCAGCACACGGTGCTGTTTTGGAAACAGAGCAGAAAAGAAACTAAAGAGAAAAGGAGAGGAAGAAGAGGGAAGTGGGAGTGGGGCTTGTCGAGAGGAGGAAGGGGGAAAGAGGAGAGAGAAACAATAAAGTAATGGGAGGAAGTTGCAGGGAAATTGCGGCAGAAGGGTTGGCGTAGGTGAGGGGGTGGAAAAGTTGGAGAGAGGGAGAAAAAGAAGAAAGAGTGCAGAAGAAGTTACCGTAAGTGAGGGGGTGGAAATTTCGTAGGAAGGAGAGGAAAAAGCTTGGAAACTGCCACTGCAATTTTCATATGCTTTTGGCCTATTTTTCCATGGAATTTTGGTTCACCCATCACTATCATATGTCCCACAACTTTTCCCAAAGTTATCTCCACCAAATGACATGGAAATTGAGGTGAAATTCTTGGCCAAAGGCCTTCCTACGAATTTCCTTACTTGAAGAGACCTATCCTCATTTCCTTTTTACCAATTTACCACTTGAGTTAATAGGATCAAGTCCCCTATTAGTCACTTATAAACCTTCTCTAATTGTTCCATACTAAAGGTCCTAAAATCCTCTTTAAAAAGTGGCATTTCCCTTACTCTTTTAAATTTGTTACTCTTGCCCCTTTTCCGCTAATAATTCCCGTCATCCATAAACTTTGAAAAGATGTAACAACATTCCCCGGGATTAATTGTGACATGTGAGAGTTCTCAATTTCTGAAATCAAAATGAATTTAGCGGTTAAATTCAGTCAAATGCAATTTCAGTGCGGCCTAAACTATTGGGTAGTTTTTTGGGAATTTTTGGTGCAATGGACTCGTGGTTAATTATTATCGAACCACAACATGCATCTTCGACTCATTGGCGACTCTCGATTGTCGTGGAAATCTCTAGGTTTCAATTACGAGCACATGATACCAAAACGACACAAAAATCGGTTTAGTGCCGATCGATGAGAATGTTGTAATTAGATGGAATCACCCATGCCTAATTATATATCTCTATTGAATCGACCTATTTTCGATCTCTGATAGATTTTCGACTGTGCCGAAATGATCCTTGCAGACTTACACAGTCGAGTAGTTGATTCCTGGTCGAATTCTCAAGCCTGTTGCATTAAAATCCCTTAATGACTTCCCCAACTAGTCTAGTTATCTCATGAGTGATTAGCTCAGAGAATAGCACTATAGACACGGCGATGAAAAACCCGATTTATTCACTTGAAAACAGAAGTAGAAAATCAGACTGTCACAGCCATCCCAGTTGTAATCCTGCTCTCGGCATGATGAGCGGAAGACTCATAAAAGCAAAGGACTCAGACTCATATGCTTTACGAGTCTTCTGCAGAAGAAAGTAGGAAGACTCATAAAGCAAAGGACTTTCACATGCTTATCAGAAGAACTAAAACATAGCCATCCCACTCGTAATCTTACTCTGGGCGTGATGAGCGGAAGACTCATAAAGCAAATGACTCAAACTCATATGCTTTATGAGTCTTCTGCGGAAGAAAGCATAAAGACTCATAAAGCAAATGACTTATGAGTCATTTGTTTTATGAGTCTATTTGCTTTATGAGTCTTCCACATCATGCCAAGAGTAGGATTCTAAGTGGGACGACCATGTTTTTAATGAACATCTAGTAGCTGGGGGCTATGGCTAAGAACTCCATCCATTTCTTGATAGACAGTTTTCGGAGTGTGAGGGACCAAAAAACTTTCAAGCATGAGTTCTTTCATGTCCTTCTCAATCACTTCTCTCTGTCTACTTTCTTTCCTTGCATTGGTGGTGCCAATGCCTTATTGTAGAGCAATCTTGATTCCTAGAACCAACAAAACTGATCGAGATGCATTGCTCCAATTCAAGGATAAGATATCTAGTGATCCATTCGGGGTTTTCAGCACATGGAATGACTCTATCCATTTTTGCCAGTGGCATGGGATCACGTGTGGCCGTCGGCATCCGAGGGTAATCCATTTGATACTTTCATCTATGAATCTCGTAGGGTCACTATCTCCTTTTATTGGAAACCTGAGTTTTCTCCATAAATTGGGCATCGAAAATAACACTTTCGTTGGCGAAATCCCCCCAGAGATCGGTAAGTTGTATAGACTCAAATACTTAAACCTATTGAACAACTCATTCTCTGGTCAAATTCCTGCCAACATCTCAGGCTGTATTAATCTTGAAGCTTTGGGACTGGGCTGTAATATGCTAGTTGGTAAAGTTCCAATATCAATTGCTTCTTTATTGAAGCTAAGGGAATTATTGATACATATGAATAGTCTCTCTGGAAACATCCCAAAATTCTTCGGGAACCTCACATCTCTGGTGGGTCTCTCGGCAGCGTTTAATGACTTTGTGGGAAGAGTTCCGGCCTCATTAGGCCGTTTGCAAAATTTGGAAGATCTTTTCTTTGGTGCAAATAGACTCTCTGGCACTCTCCCTTCCTCCATCTTCAACATATCTTCCCTTGTCAACTTTGGGCTTCCCAAAAACCAACTTGAAGGGAGTCTTCCTCCAGATTTAGGTATCACTCTTCGTAATCTTGTTGACTTAAATGTCGCGGACAATCAATTTATTGGGCCAATTCCTACTTCCATTTCAAATGCCACTAACTTAATGCGGCTAACAATCCCATTAAACAAATTTTCTGGAAACATGCCTACCATAGAAAAGCTAAATCAGCTGCAGTGGATATGTGCTTCAAACAACCACCTAGGTAGTGGACCGCAAGTTGACCTGAAATTCCTTGAATCGATCAATTCTACTAGCCTAAAGCTCCTGGCAATCAATATAAACAATTTCGGAGGTACGTTGCCTGAATCCATTGGCAACTTATCCTCCCAGTTGAGTCAAATGTGGATCGGGTCCAATCAATTGTCTGGAAATATCCCTCCAAGCATTGGAAACTTGTGGGGCCTAGAATCGTTGTTCATGTGCAATAACAAGTTCACGGGCAGCATTCCCGATACCATTGGAAATCTCATCAAGTTGAAGCGGTTTGTTGCTTGTAAGAACAAACTCACTAGGAATATCCCTTCCACAATAGGAAACCTAACGGAGCTAATGGAACTCAACTTGATGGGGAACAGTTTACAAGGGAGCATTCCTCCGAGTATTGAAAAATGCCAAAACTTGTTAGGGATTGACCTTTCGCAGAATGATCTGAGTGGAATTATACCATCTCAAGCTTTCACTATCTCTTCCCTGTCTATCCATTTTGATCTATCCGAAAACCAATTGAGTGGTTCCTTACCAGAAGAAATCGGTAAATTGAACAACTTAGCCAAATTAGACGTACATGGCAACAAACTATCGGGAAAAATCCCTAGTAGCCTCGGTAGATGCACTAGCTTGGTGGAGCTTCACATACAAAATAATCTATTTGAAGGGAATGTCTCGTCATTCTTGAGTTCCTTGAATGGTCTTCAGTACATAGACCTCTCGAGTAATAATTTGTTTGGCCCTGTTCCGACATTCTTGGAGAAATTTCAATTGCAGTACCTGAATCTATCTTTCAACAACTTTGAGGGTGAGGTACCGAGCAAAGGGGTGTTCTTGAACACGAGCGCAACTTCGCTCAAAGGAAATGATAAACTCTGTGGTGGTATGTCAATCCTAGATTTGCCAAGTTGTTCAACGAGCAAGGGAAAACATGGATCATCTATCTCCCGTTCCGTTATCATTATGGTTACATGTGGGATAGTAGCGGCGCTCATTCTTCTGTTGCTACTGATGACGTTTTATTGGCTGAGGAGGAAGAAAAGTGAGGCTCCTCTAGAGACTCCATCGATTGGGGGATTTCAGCAAGTGTCTTATGAAGACTTAGTCAAAGCAACAGACAGATTCAGCTCTAGCAATTTCATTGGAATGGGTGGTTTCGGCTCCGTGTATAAAGGGAATCTAGCAGATGAAAACAAAATAGTGGCAGTTAAGGTTTTTAACCTGAAGCAACGAGGAGCATCCAAAAGTTTCACGGCAGAGTGTGAAGTCCTAAAAAACGTAAGGCATCGGAACCTTGTTAAGATTCTAACAGCTTGTTCCAGTGTCGATTTCCAGGGCAATGAGTTTAAGGCTTTGGTCTATGAGTTCATGGAAAATGATAGCTTGGAGGAGTGGTTGCATCCGTATCTTGCACCAAATGGGACGCCAAGGCATGAATTAACTTTTGTTCAAAGACTAAACATTGCTTTCGACGTAGCATGTGCAGTGGATTATCTCCATCATCAGTGCCAAATGGAGGTGATCCATTGTGACCTCAAACCGAGCAACATTCTACTGGATGCCCAAATGAATGGACATGTCGGTGACTTTGGCTTGGCTAGGATATTTCCAAACGCCATTGGTGATTTGCCAATGAGTCAAACCAGCTCAATTGGACTTAGAGGAACCATTGGCTATGCTCCTCCAGGTATGTATACTTGCAATATATCCAATATTAATTCTTATCCTATAAGGTCTTTCCTTGATAATGCATGTAGGGAATTTCTTGTCTGAAACATCGCCACTAGTCATGCAGACAGGTCAGACTCATTCATCTCGGCTAACCTTCCTATGCCTTACAAAACTAAGAGAACCAAGTAACTTAACAGAGTAGTTCGGTTCGGTTCTTTTTTGTTTTTGTTTTTTGTCATCCATTTGATTCAATTGTACATTCTATTCGTAAAAGTACCAAGGTTGTATGAATAGAAAATCTGACTTCAAGAAACCATGCTTAACGTGCTGTGTAACTTGCCATTATCAACCAGATTTCTTAATTACTGCCCTTCAATAATTTTTTCCCTTGCCTCTATACGTGCATCCTCTTCCTTCTCCTGATGATTTGCCCATATCATCTCATGTGTCAAGTAAAATTCAACTGCAGAGCATGGAATGGGAAGCGAAGTGTCCAAAGATGGCGACATGTACAGCTATGGAGTCCTGCTACTGGAGATTTTTACGGGAAAGAGACCCACCCATGACATGTTTAAGGATGCCTTGAACCTTCACGATTACTGCGCAATGGCTTTGCCAGAAAGGGTGGCAGAGATAGCAGATCAGCAGCTCCTATTTTGTGAGATAGAGGAATCATCAAGTGCAGACACTCTGAGCAATAAAAAAAGCATAAGTGCTCATGTTCAAGAGTACTTGGTGATGATATTTGAAATTGGAGTTGCCTGCTCTGCAGAGTTGCCACGAGAGAGAATGAAGATAAGTGATGTGGTGAGAAGATTGCGTTTGCTGAAAGAGAGAGTCAACAAAATGGGATTCCGCTAGAGGCGATGGACAAATTGAGCAACATGGGAAGAGCAAGAGTTGATTGCTTTACTGTTTCCTCAGTTCCTTGTTTGGAAATGTAGGTCTGCGACATGTTCTAAGTTGATTAGTTACTGTTATTTCAGTTTCATGTTTTAGGGGTATTGGATATATCTTGACTTGCTGAATCCTGAAAAAGGACAGTACTTGAATAAACACCTCAAAGCCCTCTGTTCTTCTGCGCTTTTATCACACGACAAAGAAGCAAAAAATGCTCATACTATGGAATCAAAACGAAGGAATGCTCAAACAGTGACTCAACAAAGCCCAGACTGCACCGCTGTTTGCCCAGAACCATCTCCGGAACCGATTTTCCTCGAGAAAGAAGAGAAGAAAAAGGACCACCGGCCGTTGCAGCGTGGATGGTAGATCCCTTGTGCTTCACCGAGAAGGCCAAGGTTCGAAGCCCCTGCGAAGCAGGGAGGCTGAAGTGCTGTGTGGTGAATGAAGCGTGGCGTCGGGGTGGTGGTTTACCCGCTAGCGACACCTGGGGGTTTACGCGGCGGCTATCGGCCAAAGCGGTTCTACCAGCACCAAAAAAAAAAAAAAAAAAAAAAAAAAAAAAAAAAGGCTAAGAAAAATAGGGGACGAGGAATGTAATGGCGTTAGGAGGCGGGCTTGCGAAGAGATGAACAGACAATGTTGGAGGGAGAGGAAAGAGAAGCTTCTAGAGAAAAGAACCCAGAAAAGCTCCAAAATGTCCTCGATCAAACACCCATTGAGATTCGGCACAAAACCCGTCCTATGATGCCATCTAAATTTTCTTGATGTTCAGGGCTTGGGCTTGCGAGACACCCCGTAGAGAACCCACAGATACTTCAGAGCCATTGATTTCGCGTCGCTCTGCCCCAGTTAACTTCCACCAGCCCTCGGCTTCGATTCCCCTCTCTCTCGCTTCGCTTTCTCGCTCGCTTGCTCGCTATCTCTCTGCGACAATCGACTGAGAAAACCCTGAAGTATTCGCTCGCAGTTTTGTATGTGTAAGTTCGGGGACGGAGAGAGTGACGAAGCACAGTAGGAAAATGGCGTGAAGCCTACCCAGAAGTCTTCCCTTCTTAGATTTCAGCCCAAATTTAGATACAGGTACGGCCCGCCTAGCTTATGTCTTCTCAACGAACGGGCCTAGGCAACTGACTCTAAATCTGATCTAATGAGCTGAAATTTGAATGCCTCGGAAATTTGTCTTCGTGCATGCCTTTCGCCCTCTATCCTTTTGGGAAATGGGGGCAGTACCCTTGTGGCGCTCCGAAGTGCCGTGGCAACCCTGGAAGCCGATGCTTCGTTGATGCTCGTGAGACTTTGCAGTGTAAGCAGAACGTCGCACAACTTCGGCCTCGAGCTACACAACGTAGGCCTGAAACTTCCGAGGCATTGGCCTGTGCCGCGTAGGACATGCCTGATGCATAACGCTGGCTTTCTTCCGCAGAAAGCAAAGGACTGATACTCATATTTTAATATTTGAGATTTTGACTAGGTCAAAAAATAAGGTGGTAGGACCCACTTTAGAAAAAAATAAAAGCAAGGAAAGAAGTTTGAAAAGTTAACAAGTGAAAGCAAAAAGAGGAAGTGGACGCTTAGCTTATGAGGGAGAGACCGAGTGCTTTCGGGAAAAGAAGAGAAGGGAAAGAAAGAAGGGGAAAGAAGAAGGGGAAAAAGAGAAAAGAGAAAGGGCTTTGCGCGCAAGTCACGGACACCTCGCCGAGCTGACTCAACTACGTATTATAACGTTCGGTAAGTACTCGTGCCCCTCGTTCGTCCGATCAAAGTAATTTTCGGATTTAGTGCTTAAATTCGAAATTTTGGGAAATTTGTGCCATGTGATCCGTTTTTTGAGTTGTGGAGCTTCAAGACTTCATGGAAATTGTGGTTTTTGGTTTCGTAGAGCCATGAGTTTTGACATGAGTTGTTTTTGCGCAATGGTTTAGTCGAAACGAAATTTTAGGGTTTAGGGTTTCAAGGATGAGTTTCACGTTGCGTTTCGATTTGTGTGATCGTTTCGGATGAGCGATTTGTTAGCATTATGTGACATTTAGCCGATTCATAATTGTCATAGTATTTTACTTAGTTTTAAGGTCGACTCTTGTTTAATTGATAAGATTGTGAGATCGTTGACTCTTTAAATTTCGTGTTGTTAGGTTTGGGTATTTCCAGATGAGTGGTACTTTTAGATTATTGCATATATTTAGGACGCCCAACATGGTTATCACATGCTTATTAGAGGACTGAAACATATCCATCCCAGTCGCAATCCTAATCTTGACATTATGAGTCTTTTGCGGAAGACTCATGAAGTAAAGAACTAAGACTCACAAGTCTTTTGCGGAAGACTCATAAAAAAACAAAGGACTAAGACTCATATGTTGTGACACCCTAATCATGGCCCTGGAAGACTTAGCCATTTGATCGATGATAAGTAAATGTGTGTCGTACGAGGGCACATTCGATAACCGAAGTTGGAAAATGCTTTAGTCAATCGAGCTTAAGCTTTCAAGTCAAGGGCATATTGAATGAGTTCGATGCTCGAACGCATACGAAACTTGAAAGTTGAAAATGACAACATTTGCAATCCGATGTCGTGGCCTCTCCCTTCCAACCGTGCCCCTTACCGCACCGCCGCAAGCACCGTCACATCAGCCGCGCCGTCTAGTCATCACCACGACACCTTATCGCCTCGTCATCACCATCTAGCTTTCCTTCAGCAACACGCCAGCACCACCGTGCCATCTCAGCCCTCCAAGCGAACCACCTCACCACTTGGCGCAAGGTGAGCAATACATCACCGTGTTAGGCCACCTTGCCGCACGAACCACAGCCTCTCGTCCTCACCTTGCGACGCCACATCCTTCCCAGCTGTCGCGACCTTCTGCTGCCGAGTCAAGCGAATGATCGCAAGAAGAGGGATGACCAGCTCAAGCGGTGGAAGGAGACGGGAGCCAAAGTATAAAGGCAGTCGCTCCTCCTTCCTCTCCATTTACATGGCCTGAACCTCTACTCAACCTCTACGTCTTCTTCTTCCTCAATCACCGCTGCACCACCCTCTCTGTTCGCACACGCTGCTTACGCAACACCGAGCCTCACCGTCCGTTCAAACTCGCTAGCGAACGGACCCTCGTCCAACCAGCTGCTCACGTCGCCCGTGTTGTCGCCTCAATTTGACTCGGACCGTTAGAGAACAGGCCGTGAATCGGGATTTTCTGACCCTGTCTAGCCGCAAAAACACACTTAGGACTCGAGGCAAATAGATTGTCCTCCACTCTGTGCTATATAGGTTGATTGTTGCTCAATGAGGTTGAATTCCTTGGATTTCCGTGGTTTTCTGTTGATTTCATATATATTCGTGTTAATCGACGATTTCGGAAGACGTACATAGCTAGCATCGTTGAGTCTATGGTTTATTGAGTTCGTGAATGTGTTGTTGAGGCGCTAGTCGTTGAGATTTATGTGTGTTTGAGGTTGAATGACATGAATTGTGGACGAAACCCGGGGACGTTGCTTTTTACAGGTTCGGGTCACTTATACCCACAGTTTTGTCAATTTTATACCGGTTTA
This sequence comes from Eucalyptus guilfoylei, assembly GCA_016097605.1. Classification (NCBI taxonomy): domain Eukaryota; kingdom Viridiplantae; phylum Streptophyta; class Magnoliopsida; order Myrtales; family Myrtaceae; genus Eucalyptus; species Eucalyptus guilfoylei. The sequence goes on from CM027869.1 coordinate 2,229,778, forward strand.
TGTAGTACAAATTTCGTGAGGTTTTCTTCATGAAAGTTGCACCTTATACCTTGTTCTATAACATATTTTAATTTCGGATTTTTGAAACTTCATATGAGGATTTTATATTTGAAAAGCATACAAGTTTCAAATTAGTCTTTTGAACACTGGCACTGACCCTTGCATGGTTTTATTTTTCCACAGAATTTTCAACAAGAAATTTGGACAAGTATTCCTCATAAAATTTAGAAAACATCTTAAAACATAAGCTGTAATTTTTTTACAATTTTTGGAACTCATTTAAACTTGCGGAACGCCCATTCCATGTCTATTCTGGCTCGGAAATCTTGCCCCCTTTGGCCCGGCTGATTCGGATTGTTGAGGGTCGTACGAGGCGAACTGGCTTTCGAGTTCTTTACGAGAAATGTCCTTCTAGGTCTCATCTACATGTGTTAGATTTTTGTAATTTTTAGAACTGATTTACTTAGCTAATGCTAGTGATTTATAAAGGTGTGCAAACTGCCCTTTTTGGGACGATCTTGGGATTTTGGATAAATTCCTTTTGCGACTTGTCTTTTTAGACTGAATAAAATATGGTTGGTTTTGAAATTGGGTGTTTCCTGTGCATTAGCAAAGTACATGACAATTTTTTAATTGAATTATTGAATTGTTGTAGCATGGTATGAGTGTGTGGAGAATGCCGTTCTGATGACAACGATGCCCTAGATTGTAGTAGGAATGCCTGAGGGGTGTAACACAATTCCTTAGTTCCATCGGATGCTTTGGGGTAACAAGGGTCCCTAGATGTCCTTGCGATATCGGATTAGGCGCGAGATGTCTGGAGGGGTAACTAAATTACTTCGAATGTGTGAGGTGTAACACGGTTCCCTTAGATATCATTGCGATAACGAATGGGTGCGAGATGCCTAAGGGGGTAACTGGGTTCCCTCGAAAGATGGTGCCGGCTAAGTTTTTAGCAAATATGATTATTGGCATTTCAGATTCTATTTGAAATTTACTAATTTATCGATTTAAGAGAAAATATTACCGACCTACTCTTTTGATTTTGAAAAAGGTTTTCAGACAAGTTGATTTTAAAATGATCTCACGTATTTTATATTTGGAGTTTCTCACATGTGCAGTGATTGATTCATGTAGTATAGACTGGTTGACAGTTTGCTTGTTGAGTTTTATGCTCACTCGTGGTTGATTATTCTCATTCAGATTAGTAGTTATGCCGATTCCACTTGCCTTTCCCATGATTAGATATGGTGCCCCAATGGACTTTATAGACAATGTTTAGAGTATGAGGGGCCTAAAAAACTTTCAAGCATGATTCTTTCATGTCCTTCTCAATCATTTCTCTCTATCTACTTTCTTTCATTACATTGGTGGTGCCAATGCCCTATTGTAAAGTAATCTCGATTCCTAGAACCAATAAAATCGATCGAGATGCATTGCTCCAATTCAAGGATAAGAAATTCGATGATCCATTCAGGGGTTTTCAGCATTTGGAACAACTCTGTCCATTTCTACTAGTGACATGGGATCATGTGTGGCCATCTGCAGCCGAGGATAAGCCATTTGATACTTCCGTCTATGAATCTCGTAAGGTTGTTGCCTCCTTTTATTGGAAACCTGAGCTTCATCTAGAAATTGGACATCAAAAACAACAATTCCATTAGCGAAATCCCCCTGGAAATCGATAACTTGTATAGACTCAGTGAACAACTCATTCTCTAGTCAAATTCCTGCCAACATCTTAGGCTGCAAAAATTTGGAAGCTTTGAGATTAGTCTATAATATGCTAGTTGGTGAAGTTCCGATAGCAATTGCTTCCGTGTCAAAACTAACAAGAGTTTCTATACGCTCCAACAGTCTCTCTAGAGACTTCTTGAAATTCTTCAGGAACCTCGTATCTCTGGTGATCATCTCGGCAGCATTTAATAACTTTGTGGGAAGAGCTCTTGCCACATTGGGCCGTTCGCAAAATTTGAAGCATCTTTATCTTGGTGCAAATGGACTCTCTAGCACTCTCCCTTCCTCCATCTTCAATATATCTTCTCTTGTTGGCTATGAGTTTCCCACAAACCAACTTAAAGGAAGTCTTCCTCCAGATTTAGGCGTCACTCTTCCTAATCTTGTTGACTTTAATGTCAGGATCAATCAATTTACTGGCCAAATTCCCGCTTCCATATCAAATGCCACTAACTTAATGCAACTATCAATCTCGGCAAACAATTTTTTTGGAAACGTGCCTAGTATGGAAAAGCTAAATTAGTTGCAGTGGATCAATATTTCATACAACCAGTTAGGTAGTGGAGCACAAAGTGACCAAAAATTCCTCTAAGCGATCAATTCTACCGAACTAAGGGTCTTGGCAATCAATGACAACAATTTCAGAGGTACTCCGCCTGAATCCATAGTTAACTTATCCTCCCAGTTGAATCTTGATTCAAGCCAATTGATTATTTGGAATGATCTCTTCAAGCATTGGAAATTTGCGCAGCTTAGAACCGTTGGAAATGGGCGAAAACAAGTTCATGGGCATCATTCCCGATATCATTGGAAATCTCATCAAGCTGAAGTTTCTTGATGATATGAACAAACTCACTGAGATTATCACTTTCACGATTGGGAACCTGACGAAGCCAATGGAACTCATCTTGAATGGGAACAATTTAGAAGGGAGCATTCCTCTGAGTATTGGGAAATGCCAACACTTGGTAGGGTTTGAGCTTTTGCAGCATAATCTAATTGGAATCATACCATCTCAAGCTTTCACTATCTCTTCCTTTTCTATCTATCTTGGTCTATCTGAAAACAATTGAGTGGTTCCTTACCAAAAGAAATTGGTAAATTGAACAACTCAGCCGAATTAGGCGTACATGGCAAAAAGCTATCAAGAAAAATCCCTAATAGGCTCGGTAGATGGACTAGCTTGGTGGAGCTTCACATGCAAAATAATCTATTTGAGGGGAATATCTCTTCATTCTTGAGTTCCTCAAATGGTCTTCAGTGCATAGATCTCTCGAGTAATAATTTCTCTGGCCCTGTTTCGTCGTTCCTGGAGAAATTTTAATTGCAGTACCTAAATCTATCTTTCAACAACTTCGGGGGTGAGGTACTGAGCAAACGGGTGTTTTGGAACACGAGCGCGACTTTACTCAAAGGAAACAATAAGCTCTGTGGCGGTATACTGATCCTAGATTTGCCAACTTGTTTGACGAGCAAAGGAAAATGCAGATCATCTACCTCCCATTACGTTATCATTGCAGTTACATAGGGAAGTGAATATTACCTTTAATGTGAAGAAACCAGAAGAAAGATTGTTAAATTGACGGAATAGCTCAACCCGCTCCCCGAATTGCCACCAGCAGTCTTACCTTCATTCAACATCTACAAAATCTCCAAATTAACAAAAGCCTCTAATGATACATGCAACACTGAACGTCACATACATTATGTTCACTCTAAATTCATAAGAAAGTCTGGAGACCTGAGAACAAATCACAGCTAATTGCTATTTCAGGGGGGTTATCATCCTATGGTCCTGATAAGGCCACTCAACTTGCGAGCCACAACTCAAAAGGATGAGCTGGGGCACTTGATGGCTCTTCTTTCTTCATTTTAACATGATATGTATAGGTACTTACTCCAAAGAAGACTCTGAAATATCTGCGAACTTGTACACCATAAGTTATGCCATCTCATCAAATGAACTAGATGATGACAAACCTTGTCTTGACAAAAATCCGCATGACAGTAACTACATAGAATACCAATTGAGAGATCGATAGAAAGATTATCATGATCCATTTGCAAGTAAATAGCAAAGAGTTGAGATGATGATAAAGCTAAGTGGAGGAACTGATTGGTCAATTAGCAGGGAGTAGCAAGGCAACCGAGATTGGCACAACAATCAGGAGCAAAGCTGGGAAGGACATCCTCAAGTTTGATTGAACTGCTCTCGGTATTGAAGGAATAGGTGAATCGAGATCCCAAGCATGTGCTTGACGCATTAAAGCAAAAGAGATAAGATTTTCTTAGATTCGACATTGTGTTGTCGAATTTCATTCTTATGTGTAGAATCAGGGAACCGGGCCGCAGACGGTGGGAACGTGGTCGTCATCACATTGACAAATGAGAAGGTGGTGGAGACGGGACGTCACGGATGCCGAGATCTCGGAGCGCAGACTGGAAGTTGCGGAGGGCGGGGACGAGGAGGCCGGCGTAGTTAGGGTGCTAGTCGAGGACGTTGCTGCCGACGGAGATTGCCGACACCTGAGCGCGGGGGTAGAAGGGGACGACGTGGCGATAGAGCCAGGAGAGGGCGATGGAGCGGTTAGCGGCGAGGGAGGGGACGAGGGCGATGGGGACGGAGAGGAGGAGGGAGGTGTTGGAGTAGAGGAAGGCCCGGAGGAGCCGTGGGGTGGGGTCGAGGAGGCGGACAGAGGGGATCCTGAGGGCGGAGACGGCGGCAGCGATGCGGTCCGGGGTGGCGGTGGAGTTGGCGGGGGAGTAGGTGACGCCGATGGTGGTGGTGGGGGATGGGAGGGCGGAGGGGAGGAGAGAGAGGAAGGAGAGGGAGGAGAGGAGGAGGAGGAGGAGGGTCGTTTTACGAGAGGGAGACATGGGAGGAGAAGAGAAGGTCTCTGTGCATAGAGAGAGAAAGAGAGAGAGAGAGAGAGGTTTGAGCAGAGGTTGAAGAAGAAGATGACGGCGGTTGAAATTGGCGGGAGGATTCAGTTAGCAGCGGCTCTCTCTCTGGCAGTCCCATGCATACTTGCGCCGTCGTTCGTTATAACCGATTTTATTTTCTCCCTTGCGTCGTGCGTTGCCCGCGCCACCTCAGCAGCTGACGTGGCGGGCGTTTTTCTTTCTCGTCCACTTAACCTTAAAATTGTGAAAAGAAAAATCGATGTGGATTTTCTCATCTGGGACGTGGAATTGTCCTGTCTGCCTTGATTTCGCCTTCCTCGTTCGAGGGCCTCGGCCGGCCACTTGACCTCGGACGAGCCGCCATGGTCGGTGGTGACGCGCCAGTGACGCTGCTGGCTCTCCAGATCTGGTGGTCCGTGGCCGTCGGTGTCGCTCACTAACCGTATAGATTGCAACCCGAAATTGGTCCGATAGATATGGAACCCGTGAGTTAGATTTCCATGATGATCTTATAGACCACATCATCAAAATAAGCCTGATTGATTTTTCATCTTGTCCTTTTTGACTGTCAGAGGATGGTGAAACATCTACACCGGTTTGAACATCTCGCATAAAAGACTGGGTTTATAGTTGAGGTATTCTCAGCTTTGGTGAGGTTATTGTCCTGGTGATCTGTGCGCGTCTCAAGGAAGCATTGTCTCTCAGTACCAAGCAGTGTTTCGACAACATTTGCAGACGACTAGAGTTATGGTATACTAGGTATATTTTTTTGCATGAGCTTGCCTTAACTCTTACAATGTAAAGATCGCATAGTTTATCGCCTTCACAGCCATTACTAAACTCATTTTTCGAGAGATTTAGCATGAGTACAGCTCTTCAACTCCATGTTCTGATCCAACTTGTGGTTTGTTGAAGTACCAACTCCTGTTTCAGGTTCGACATATCCAGGGTCCAGCCTGAGATATCATTTCTATATGCTGCAAGTTTTGTTCATTGAACTTTACTCGACAGAGACGCCTATAACAGATTAACGACTCCTTCCTCAGTTTAAAACTGTACCCCTTTCAAACTCGAGTAATGTACTCGACGGGTTTGAACTCAACTACCGATTATGGCTTGTTCAATTCGACGATTATTAATGGGGTAAACAGAGAGTTTCGGGATAGAAATAATTTACAGTTAATGTAGCGGACCAAGTCAATTGGAATGAGAAAGATTACCGGGCTCGTGTCATACATCATGTACTCTCGATGTGCAGTGACATAAACACTAATTGATTTAAAGCAGATGTCATATGATTGATTTAGTCTATGAGACTAAGCCTAGGTGAAGCTCATGGTAAAATAAAGGGGGATCTTCCAATAATCTACATGTGACTACATATCAGACAATTTTTTTTTTTGACATAGCAGATTTCATGGGTCGCCTATTGAGACCGCAACTTGGAAAGTTGAACCAGCTATGCAAAGAACTACCCAGGTTGGGGCCTCGACTAGCTCTCTCAAGCCTTTAAAAAGCTAGCAAGTTCCACAAGACCAGACAGACCAGAAAGGAAGTTTGTGTAGTCTGTCTGCTCTGTCAGTCTCAACAATGGCACTTAGGTCTGCTTCGCTTTGCATGATCCTCCTGGTGATGGCATTGGTGAGCGGCACTCAAGCGGATTCCCAAGAGGGCCACTCGCCTGCACCGTCCCCTCACATGCACAACCACAAGCTAGCAGCCTCGCCCATCGTCCACTCACCAGCGCCATCCACCCACGTGCCTGCACCAGCCCTGGGGGCAAGTTTTGCTGCTGCTGCTTTCACTCCTTCCTTCTTGGGCACCGCATCATTCGCCTGCTTGGCTGCACTCCTACCGATCATGCTCTCTTCTTACGGCTACTAAGTTTTTCCTCGGCGATTTCTCAGATTCGACATTGTGTTGTTGCATTCCATTCTTATGTGTAGAATCAGGGAAGACATTGGTGGTGTTTGGTACTTCATTTGTGTGCGTTACATATGTTGGATTTGTCTTTGGAGCTTCTCACATCCTAATAAATTCAAATCTCTATATATTGTCTCGTTTTTAGTTTACTTCCGTCTCATGATTTCGTGACGAATCAGATTATTTGCGAGGGCATTACTTGTTTTTTTCTAAATAAGCCGGACCTTTTTTGCCGTCGGTTATGTTACAGCAGTTGAAGAGTGAAAATGATAAATAAAACCTGGGATCTTAAGCTGACAAATGAAATAAACATTTTCAGATCAATGCACAAGAGCTTGTACTGCACAAAATTCCAATGAGCTGTGACCTTTTAATTCAATGAGATCGTGAAAAAACAGGGGAAGTGAATGATGTCAAGCTTGAGCAGGGAGATCCTTAAGAATGATGTTATGCACACCCTAGCTATCGTTTAATTGAAACAGTCTTGCAGGACAGAAGAAAAAGGGAACAGTCAAGGTTTGCTGCAACTTTTCTTCCTTTAATGAAGTTAACTCTAACAATGACTATAAAATTGTGAACTAGATCAATGCCTCTGGCCATTTAACATGGTATGGTTTCTGGTTTTCTCCAATTATAGACCATCCAAAGGGTTATGGAGTAATTCGGTTTTTGCTTTGGATGAAAGGAGAAAAGCACAAATGACAGAATTTCAGCTGATGTTAAACAATAGGTACTGAAAATTTGGACTTCAAGGACGACATGTGAATCGTGCAAACATTGTGAACCAGTCAGTACTAGTTCCTCCTCTGTGAAAACTGCATTGTTTGTCTTCGATAGAACCGGAAGATGACTCGATTATACATCTACTTTTCTTCTTTGGACTTCGATACGAGGCTGGGTAATTCTTTCCCCTCAGATTCTAAGGGCAAATTAAACAGCCTTCTGGGTAGACACTAGGAAACGCAATCTCAATTAGCCTTCATCACTGATGGCATTTATTCAGGGGAGGAACCTCATTTTGACCGCTTCGACCAACCAACCACCATCTCTCTCCACTACCAAGAAACAGTCATGTTACTCTTGAGAGAGAGAGAGAGAGAGAGAGATGTCACAGAGATAGGAGGCATTTGACAGAAGCTGGTGGAGGCTGATACTAAGAGACTTAGAGAGTTGTCTTAAGTTTCTGAGTCCTCTCATTGTACTTATCTAACAGGAATGGAAAAAAAAAAAAACAACTGATTGAAACATACTTGGTGGAGGGCTTATATGTTCTTAAAATCAGGGCTGAGATATGTTCACCTAATCCAACCACACCATATAATATTTTACCTTCAAGTTCTATCTAAATGCCCAGAAGACAGTGTTTCAACATTTTCATAAACAAAAGCTAACAATGATCCCATCTTTGTTGACCTCTTCAATAGTATTATATAAGCACTACCTACACAAAACATTTAGAGTAGTGCCACTAAGCAAAGGCTAAAGAGTGACTTCTTTCTATCGACCTCTGTCGCGATCAAATTTTCAGGTGCACTACCTAAAATTAGACTAATGGATTGTTAAGCCTAGACTTAATTCGGGCTCTCCCAAGCCCATACCAATTCACGACTTAGGTTCAAATTCTTAACATGTAATTGATTTTCAATTAGGAGTCGCCACTAATCTATTTTCGGTAGGTCGATTAGACACCTAAGTAAAATAATTGGAGGATTATTTTACTCCTACAAACCAGAGATTTATGAGTTCGGGGACTTGATTACGCTAGATTTCTCTAACGCCCTTTCGGTACCTTTCTCTTTTTATTTCGAAAAATGTTTGGCAAGCAACTTGGATTAATTTTAATTTACTTCCCTAACATGTGAGGTGATTATACGGGTGCGCAATCCACCAATTTAACACTTAAGAAAGCAATTAAAAAAACGCAGAACTTACCTCATAGCAACGAAAGCATCTGCAGTGTTAGATCAGAATTCACATCGACATCCTAGATATGATTTCTAATTAATACGCAATCACTCAATTTTTTTCATGATTTTCTCTTGTTTAGTAAAAAAAATGTCTTATGCAATGCATTCTACTAATCTAACATGAAATGATATGACAAAATGACCTAAGCTATATGACCTAAGTAAAAGTAAATTCTAAAGAAATGCAATAATTAAATGTGCAATCTAAATTAATCAATGACCTAACTCTCATGACAAGGAAGTTCTAATTAAATGAATCTAGTAATCAATAAATGACATGCATTTCATGAACCTAATTCTATATGACGTGCACATGATCTTTTATTATCCTAAAAAATGCAACCTATTCTAGAGAATGAAATGAATTTATTCTAAGACAATTTTTTATATTTTTCATGAAATTCGAAATTAAGAAAAAATGCAAAAATTATCTATCTAGATTAAGATTCTATCTAATTTGTATTAGAAATTAAGTTAAGTCAAATCCTAATTTAAACTAAAATATTATCTTAATCCAAATAATCCTAAAATGCAATCTATCTAAGAAGATACCTAAACTTATAATAAATTAAGAAAAACATTATCTAGAATTAAACTAAGTGCAATTTTACCCTAATATACAATGACGTGCAAAGAATACCATAATTCTACATGACATATGCATGATGACTTTTTTTTGTTTGTTTTTTTTTTATAAAATTCGAAATTTAAAATTGCCAAATAATTAAACGTGCAATTTAAATTAAAAAAAAACTAACATCCTAAATGAATGCATTTTTTTTTGGATTTTTTTATTTAAAAATTCGAAATAAGATTGCAATCTAAATATGCAAGATAACCCTACGACTATGAATATTCTAAAACGAACATAATCCTAATTCAAAATTTTTTTTTTTTTTGGATTTCTTTTTCCTTTTACGAACATAAAATCAAGCAAGTTAATGTTGATATCCTAAAATTGGCGAACCATATCTTGCGCATGAGATCGAGTTGACCAATTTTAAAATTAAATCGTGAATCGAATCTCGGGCATGAGATTGGATTGTCGAGTTTTGCAAGAGATTGTGAGTCGAATTTCGAGCGTGAAAAATTTGATCACAATCCTTTGCGCTCTTTCATGTTGGAATATCAATCATATATTTAGGAACAACTTCACCAAAAAAACAAGCTATAGAAGAAAATAAAAACAAACAAAAAATAAATAAATAAAAGGAGTACCTAATCCTCTTTTTTTCTTTTCTTTTTTCGTTTTTCTTTTCTATTTTTTTTCGGTTTTCTTTTCTATTTTTTTCTTCTTTTCCAGGCACGGCTCGTGCTCGTGGGTCTCCAAGGGCAGAGCGTCGATCAGTCCGGCGAGGGGCTCCGGCGAGGGTGAACCGGCGGCGGTGGCAACAGCACAGGGGGGGAGCGGAATCGGAGCCGGCAAGGGGAGGCTAGTCGCGGGTGGAGCTGCTCGGGTGCTCGCGGCGGAGGCTAGTGGGTCGGATCTAGCTGCAGGGACGGAGCTCGGACGCTGGGTGGTCAGGGACGGCCGGCGGATCAGCGAGTCAGTCGGAGCGGAAGCAGCGGCGACGGGGCAGCGCTCGTGCGTGAGCAGAGCGGCGGACGTGGGTCAGCAGCAGCTTCTGGTGAGGCGGGACTCGGCGGTGTCGGATAAAGGCGCAGCGGGGCGAGCAGAAACAGGGGCTACCGTCGCAGGGGGCTCGGGCGGCGGCGGGCCGCCGGAATCGCAGGATCTGGGGGTTGCGGAGACTCCTGGCAGGCGACTGGCTCGATTGGTCGTTCGATTGAGGAGGTGCAGCGACCGGCTTCGAACTCGAGCAGAGGCGCTGAGCAGATCTGGGCGGAGGAGGAGCACTGGTTTCGGTTTGCAGCTCCGGCAGCAAATCGGCGAGCGTAGAGCAGCAGAACAGCGGTGCGTCGGGGCAGAGCAACGACGTCCTGGCCGAGGGACGGCACGGTGGACTTTGGCTCGGTTGCAGCGAGCGTCGGCGGAAAAGAGACGGAGGGGCAGCGAGGGGGCGTCGCAGGCGTTGGACGGCCGCTCGGTCGGCGAGCGGCGGGGAAGACGATGAACAGTCGTCCCCCCTGCCGCCTGTACCTTTTCTTCGTTTTTGCTTTTTTCTGCTTTTCGCTTTTTCTTGCTTTTTGCCTTTTCTTCTATAACCCTAAAAACGAAAGCCAAAGAACCTCCTTTCTTCTCACGCATACGCTTTTATAAGGAAAGGAAATAAGCTTTTAATTCCTCATTCGAATCAATATCCACAATATTTTTTCGCTAACTTATCTCATATTGATAAGGATCTAAGATTATGATGGAATTTTTTCTTTAAATCCAAATCTTGCAAAGACAAATCGCAATATTTTTTCACACACCTGCCCTATCAAAAAAAATATTCATATCTCGGTAAAATTTCAAAATTTTTATTTTCCCATGAAATAACTTTTGATTATTAAAAAACATGGGCTTGACCCAAGCCTGGTCCATCTAATTTGAATCCATCCGCCACCGGTTCAATAAAATGCAAAAAATGAAAACAAAAAATAAATGCACCTAAATCTATATGTTATGCAATTAATTTTTTTTTAGAAATAAAATTAACCTTTAATTTTCTTTGCAATAAATAAATGATTAGATCGCAAAAATTTAGGTGTTAACAATATCTTTTTCATAGAAAATATTTCCCTCAACAAGAAGCAGCAAATTAAGCCTTGCCTTGTAAAATTCATGGTTATTCACACATACCATGAGAAACTGTGAAGCTTACAGTTTTAGTTGACATTTTCTCAGTGTCTGTAAGAATGTTTTCTCCTTTCTACATGTGCTTTTCCTTTTTCCCTGCTTCTCTTCTGTAAGACATTCAACACCGACAAAAGAAACCCTACCCTACCATGGCTGTGGGCGTAGAGAGAACTCTATGAGGAGCCATGGCCAGACCTGAGAGAAAAGAATAAACCCCAGCGAACTGGTAGATGTAATAGATTTTCAATTCCGTGCCGAGGATGCTTGACGAGGGAAAAGAGAAGAAAGTCGAGTCAGGCCTCGGATTGCTAGTACCACGAAGGATGATGCAGATGCAAAGAACTGAGTCAAGCAACCATAGGAAAGTACTAACCTATCCAATCCACTGTACGAAAAGGCCAAAGCATGAACCAAGATACAAGAGCATTATAGTGTTTTCAAAATCTTTTTAAGGCATTGGGTATATACCCGCCACCAGGCTGCAAGTGATGGGACAAACATGAGCGCCGCCAAAAGCTGTAACATCAGCAAGCCATGCCGCTGATGGAACAAGTCTAATTGCGTGTCTGCAAAACTTCTGGCTGATTCCGGACTACTAGAGTAGTTGTCTCCCAGAAAGGAATCCCTGGATTTATGATCAGAATCAACAGAAAAATGGGAAGGCCTTTCACTGACATCCTTTTTATATTCTGAAAATCCATCCTTTGTGTATGACTGCAACATGAAGCCATAAAATAAGTGTTACAGAAACAATCGAGCAACTCTTTCACTTGCCACAATGAAACAAAAGAAAATGAATATAATGCTACATTTCCTTGTAGACCATGTAAGTGAACTGGAAGCAATCATTATCGACATTATGCACTCCTCAGAGCTGTATGACGACTAAAAAGCCAATTATGGGACCATACTTACTAGCTTTCCTTGGTGAGAACTTGATAGGCACTGCTGTAATTCTATATATGGACTAGCAAGCAGATCAACTGCTTTTTCCCTCTTTAAATAATAGAAAAGAAAAGAGGCATGTTCAGGACAAACGTATCATGCAATCATGCAACACTGGGCTGTCTTCATTAAATTGCTCCTTAATTTTTGGATTAAATAAATTTCATGGATTTGTTCTCAAGCTAGCCCCATATTGAAGTACACAAGGCCCTTTTCATTACACTTGACAAATATTATCTGCCTGCACAGTACACCTTAAATTACTAAATCAATTGATTATGAAAGATTCATAAATCAGAGCAATAGAAAAATCACATACGCATCAACCATCTGCTTTTACAATTCATTATGACTTTTAAGACACTCAACATGATCATCACACATTCACGAGAGGACTAAAATATGGTCATCCCACTCACAATCCTACTCTTGGCATGATGCCAAAAACTCGTAAAGCAAAGGACCAAGACTCATATACTTTTTTGAGTCTTATGAAGACTCGCAAAGCAAAGGACTAAGACTCGTATTTTAATATTTGAGATTTTCACTAGATAAAAAAAGAAGGTGGTGGGACCCACTTTAAAGCATAAAAGAAAAAAAAAGAAGTTTGAAAAGTCAACAAAAGAAAGCAAAAAAAGGAAGTGGACGCTTAGCTTAAGACCAAGAGGCTCAGGGCTTTCGGGAAAAGAAGGAAAAAGAAGAGAAAGGGAAAGAAAGAAGAGGAAAGAGAAAAGGCTTTGTGCGTACAAGCCACGGACACCTCACCGAGCTTGACTCCACTACGTAACACAACGTCCAGTAAGTGATTGCTCCCCTCGTTCATCCAATTGGAATAATTTCCAGATTTAGTACTTAAATTTGGAATTTTGGGAAATTTGAGCCATGTAATCCGTTTTTTGAGTTGTGGAGCTTCAGGACTCCATGAGAACGGTGGTTTTTGGTGTCGTGGAGCCGTGAGTTCTGACGTGAGTCGTTTTGGCGCAATGGTTTAGTTGGAGTGAAATTCTAGGGTTTTGAGGTTGAGTTTCGCGTCGTATTTAGGTTTGTGTAATTGCTTCAGGTGAGCGATTTGTTAATGCATAGGAGTCGTTTTGTTAGCATTTAGGTGACGTTTAGCCAATTCGTACTTGTAGTATTTTACTTGGTTTTAAGGTTGATTCTTGTTTAATTGATAGGATTGCGAGATCTTGGCTCTTTTATTTGCGTGTTGTTAGGTTTGGCCATTTCTAAGTGAGTGGTGCTTTTAGATTATTGCATACATTTAGGACGCCCAACATGGTCATCACATGCTTATTAGAAGAACTGAAACATAGCCATCTCAATCGTAATCCTACTCTCGGCATGATGAGCGGAAGACTCATAAAGCAAAGGACTAAAACTCATATGCTTTATGAGTCTTCCATATTATGCCAAGAGTAGGATTCTAAGTGGGATGACTATGTTTTTAATGAACATCTAGCAGTTGGGGGCTATGGTTGAGAACTCTATCTAGAGTGTGAGGGGCCAAAAAACTTGCAAGCATGAGTTCTTTCATGTCCTTCTCAATCAATTCTCTCTGTCTACTTTTTTTCGTTACATTGGTGGTGCCGATGCCTTATTGTAGGGCAATCTTGATTCCCGGAACCAACAAAACCGATCGAGATGCATTGCTCCAGTTCAAGGATAAGATATCCAATGATCCATTTAGAGTTTTCAGCACATGGAACGACTCTATCCATTTCTGCCAGTGGCATGGGATCATGTGTGGCCGCCGGCATCCGAGGGTAATCCATTTAATACTTTCATCTATGAATCTCGTAGGGTCGTTGTCTCCTTTTATTGGAAACTTGAGCTTTCTCCAGAAATTGGACATCAAAAACAACACTTTCGTTGGCAAAATCCCCCTAGAGATCGGTAACTTGCATAGACTCAAATACTTAGACCTATTGAACAACTCATTCTCTGGTCAAATTCCTGCCAACATCTCAGGCTGCATTAATCTTGAAAACTTGCGACTAGGCCATAATATGCTAGTCGGGGAAGTTCCGATAGCAATGGTTTCCATGTCGAAGCTAAAAGGATTAGCTATACACCTCAACAATCTCTTTGGAAACATCCCGGAATTCTTCGGGAACCTCACATCTCTGGTGTTGATCTTGGCAACGTATAATGACTTTGTAGGAAGAGTTCCGACCTCATGGGGCCGTTTGCAAAATTTGAAGTATCTTGTTCTAGGTGGAAATGGACTCTCTGGCACTCTTCCTTCGTCCATCTTCAACATATCTTCCCTTGTCCACATTCACTTTCCCGAAAACCAACTTGAAGGGAGTTTTCCTCCACATTTAGGTATCACTCTTCCTAATCTTGTTACGTTAAATGTCGCACACAATCAATTTACTGGGTCAATTCCTACTTCCATATCAAATGCCACTAACTTAATGCGGCTAACAATCCCTTCAAACAAATTTTCTGGAAACGTGCCTACTGTGGAAAGGCTAAATCAGCTACAGTGGATAAGTGCTTCAAATAACCACCTAGGTAGTGGAGCACAACTTGACCTGAAATTCTTTGAATCAATCAATTCTACTAGCTTGGAACTCTTGGCAATCGATGGCAACAATTTTGAAGGTACTTTGCCTAAATCCATAGGCAACCTATCCTCCCATTTGAATATAATGGTGATCGATAAAAATCGATTGTCTGGAAATATCCCTCCAAGCATTGGAAACTTGCGAGGCCTAGAATGTTTGTATATAGGCAATAACAAGTTCACAGGCAGCATTCCCGATACCATTGGAAATCTCATCAAGTTGAAGAAGTTTAGTGCTTATATGAGCAAACTCAGCGGGAATATCCCTTCCACGATAGGGAACCTGACGCAGCTAATAGAACTCATCTTGAAAGGGAACAATTTACAAGGGAGCATTCCTTCGAGTATTGGGAAATGCCAAAATTTGTTAGCGATTGACCTTTCACAGAATGATTTGAGTGGAATTATACCATCTCAAGCTTTCACTATCTCTTCCCTATCTATCTATTTTGATCTATCCGAAAACCAATTGAGTGGTTCCTTACCAGAAGAAATCGGTAAATTGAACAACTTAGCCAAATTAGACTCACATGGCAACAAACTATCAGGAAAAATCCCTAGTAGCCTTGGTGGATGCACTAGCTTGGTGGAGCTTCACATGCAAAATAACCTATTTGAAGGGAATATCTCGTCATTCTTGAGTTCATTGAATGGTCTTCAGTACATAGACCTCTCGAGTAATAATTTGTCTGGCCCTGTTCCGACATTTTTGGAGAAATTTCAATTGCAGTACCTGAATCTATCTTTCAACAACTTCGAGGGTGAGATACCAAGCAAAGGGGTGTTCCTGAACACGAGCGCAACTTCACTCAAAGGAAACGATAAACTCTGTGGCGGTATGTCGATCCTAGATTTGCCAAGTTGTTCGACGAGCAAGGGAAAACGTGCATCATCTATCTCCCGTTCCGTTATCATTACAGTTTCATGTGGGATAGTAGCAGCGCTCATTCTTCTGTTGCTACTGATGACGTTTTATTGGTTGAGGAGGAAGAAAAGTAAGGCTCCTCTAGAGACTCCATCAATAGGGGGATTTCAACAAGTGTCTTATGAAGACTTAGTCAAAGCAACAGACAGATTCAGCTCTAGCAATTTCATCGGAATTGGTGGTTTCGGCTCCGTGTATAAAGGGAACCTAGCAGATGAAAACAAATTAGTGGCAGTTAAGGTTTTTAACCTGAAGCAACGAGGAGCATCCAAAAGTTTCATAGCAGAGTGTGAAGTCCTAAAAAACATAAGGCATCGGAACCTTGTTAAGATTCTAACAGTTTGTTCCAGTGTCGATTTCCAGGGCAATGAGTTTAAGGCTTTGGTCTACGAGTTCATGGAAAACGATAGCTTGGAGGAGTGGTTGCATTCGTATCTTGCACCAAATGGGATGCCAAGGCATGGATTAACTTTTGTTCAGAGACTAAACATTGCTTTCGACGTAGCATGTGCAGTGGATTATCTCCATCATCAGTGCCAAATGGAGGTGATTCATTGTGACCTCAAACCGAGCAACATTCTGCTAGATGCCCAAATGAATGGACATGTCGGTGACTTCGGCTTGGCTAGGATATTCCCAAACGCCATTGGTGATTTGTTAGTGAGTCAAACAAGCTCAATTGGACTTAGAGGAACCATTGGCTATGCTCCTCCAGGTATGTATACTTGCAATATATCCAATATTAATTCTCATCCTATAAGCTCTTTCCTTGATAATGCATGTAGGGAATTTGTTGTCTGAAACATCGCCACTAGTCATGCAGACAAGTCAGACTGTTTCATCTCGGCTATCTTTCCTGTGCCTTACAAAACTAAGAGAACCATAGTAACTTAACATAGTAGTTCAGTTCCGTTCATTTTTTTTTCTTTTTTGCCATCAATTTGATTCAATTGTACATTCTATTCGTAAAAGTACCAAGGTTGTATGAATATAAAATCTGACTTCAAAAAATCATGTTGAATGTGCTGTGTACTTGCCATTATCAACCAGATTTCTTAATTGCTGCCCTTCAATAATTTTTTCCCTTGCCTCTATACGTGCAACCTCTTTCTTGTCTTGATGATTTGCCCATATCATCTCATGTGTCAAGTAAAATTCAACTGTAGAGTATGGAATGGGAAGCGAAGTGTCCAAAGATGGTGACATGTACAGCTACGGAGTCCTGCTGCTGGAGATTTTTACGGGAAAGAGACCCACCCATGACATGTTTAAGGATGCTTTGAACCTTCACGATTACTGCGCAGCGGCTTTGCCAGAAAGGGTGGCAGAGATAGCAGATCAGCAGCTCCTATTTTGTGAGGCAGAAGAATCATCAATTGCAGACACTTTGAGCAATCAAAAAAGCATAAGTGCTCATGTTCAAGAGCGCTTGGTGATGATATTCGAAATTGGAGTTGCTTGCTCTGTAGAGCTGCCACGAGAGAGAATGAAGATAAGTGATGCGGTGAGAAGATTGCGTTCGCTGAAAGAGAGAGTCAACAAAATAGGATTCCGCTAGAGGCGATGGAGAAAAATGAGCAACATGGGAAGATCAAAAGTTGATTGCTTTACTGTTTCCTCGGTTCCTTGTTTCGAAATGTAGGTCTGCGACGTGTTCTAAGTTGATTAGTTACTGTTATTTCAGTTTCATGTTTTAGGGGTAGTAGATATGTCTTAACTTGTTGAATCCTGAAAAAGGACATTACTTGAAAAGAACACTTCAAAGTCCCCTGTTCTTTTACGCCTTTATCACACGACAGAGAAGCAAAAAATGCTCATACTAAGGAATCAAAACAAAGGAATCCTCAAACAATGACTCCGCAAAGCCTAGACTGCACCGCTGTTTGTCCAGAACCATCTCTAGAATCGATTTTCCTCGAGAAAGAAGAGAAAACCCAGAAAAGCTCCAAAATGTCCTCCACCAACCACCCATTGAGATTCGGCACAAAACCCGTACTATGATGCCATCTCGATTTTCTTGATGTTCAGGGCTTGGGGTTGCGGGGCAACCTGTAGAGAACCCACAGATGCTTCAGAGCCATCGATTTCGCGTCACTCTGCCCCAGTTAACTTCCACTAGCCTTGGCTTCCATTCCCCTCTCTCTCGCTTCCCTCTCTTGCTTGATCGCTCGCTCGCTCGCTATCTCTCTCTGCGACAGTCGACTGAGAAAACCCTCAAGTATTCGCTCGCAGTTTTGTATGTGTAAGTTCGGGCACGGAGAAAAAAAAAAGTTCGGGTACGGAGAGAGTGACGAAGCACAGTAGGAAAATGGCGTCAGGCCTGCCTGAAAGTCTTCCCTTCTTAGATTTTAACCCAAATTTAGATACAGGTATGGCCCGCCCAGCTTCTGTCTTATCAAGGAACGGGCCTAGGGAACTGACTCTAAATCTGACCCGACGAGCTGAAATTTGAATGCCTTGGAACTTTGTCTTCGTGCATGCCTTTCGCCCTCTATCCTTTTGGGAAATGGGGGCGGTACCCTTATGGTTCTCCGAAGTGCCGTGGCAACCTTGGAAGCAAATGCTTCATTGATGCCCGCGAGACTTTGCAGCGTAAGCAGAACGTCGCACAACTTCGGCCTCGAGCTACACAACGTAGGCCTGAAACTTCCAAGGCATTGGCCTGTGCCGCGTAGGACATGCTCAGCAGATGCATAATGCTGGCTTTCTTCCACAGAATACTCGCAAAGCAAAGGACTGATACTCATATTTTAATATTTGAGATTTTGACTAGGTCATAAAATAAGGTAGTGAGACCCACTTTAAAAAAAATAAAAGAAAGGAAAGAAGTTTTTTTTTTTTGTCAGAAAAAAGGAAAGAAGTTTTTTTTTTTGTCAGAAAAAAGGAAAGAAGTTTGAAAAATCAACAAATGAAAGCAAAAAGAGGAAGTGGACGCTTAGCTTATGAGGGAGAGACCGAGTGCTTTCGGGAAAAGAAGAGAAAGGGAAAGAAAGAAGGGGAAAGAAGAAGGGGAAAAAGAGAAAAGACTCTTTGCGCGCACAAGTCACGGACATCTCGCCGAGCCGACTCAACTACGTATTGTAACGTTCGGTAAGTACTCGTGCCCCTCATTCGTCCGATCAAAGTAGTTTTCGGATTTAGTCCTTAAATTCGAAATTTTGGGAAATTTGAGCCATGTAATCCGTTTTTTGAGTTGTGGAGCTTCGAGACTTCATGGAAATTGTGGTTTTTGGTGTTGTAGAGCCGTGAGTTTTGACATGAGTTGTTTTTGCGCAATGATTTAGTCGAAGCGAAATTTTAGGATTTAGGGTTTAAAGGACGAGTTTCACATCACCTTTCGATTTGTGTAATCATTTCAGGGGAGCGATTTGTTAGCATTAGGTGATGTTTAGCCAATTCATAATTGTCGTAGTATTTTACTTAGTTTTAAGGACGATTCTTGTTTAATTGATAGGATTGCGAGATTGTCTGATTGCGAGATTGTCGGCTCTTTTAATTTTGTGTTGTTAGGTTTGGGGATTTCCAAATAAGTGGTACATTTAGATTATTGCATACATTTAGAACGCCCAACATGATTATCACATGCTTATTAGAGGACTGAAACATATCCATCCCAGTCGCAATCCTAATCTTGGCATGATGCGGAAGGCTCATAAAGTAAAGGACTAAGATTCACGCATTATGAGTCTTCTGTTATGACACCCTAATCATGGCCTAGGAAGACTTAGCCATTCGATCGATAATAAGTAAATGTGTGTCGTACAAGGGCACATTCGATAACCGAAGTTGGCTTTAGTCAATCGAGCCTAAGCTTTCAAGTTAAGTTAAGGGCATATTGAACGAGTTCAATGCTCGAACGCATACGAAACTTGAACGTTGAAAATGCTAACGTTTGCAATTCGATGCCGTAGCCTCTCCCTTCCAACCGTGCCCCTTACCGCACCGCCGCAAGCACTGTCACATCAGCCGCGCCGTCTAGTCATCACCACGACACCTTATCGCCTCGTCATCACCATCTAGCTTTCCTTCAGCAACACGCCAGCACCACCGTGCCATCTCAGCAAGGTCAGCAACACGTCACCGTGTCAGGCCACCTTGCCGCGCGAACCACAGCCTCTCGTCCTCACCTTGCGACGCCACATCCTTCCCAGCTGTCGCAACTTGCTGCTGCCGAGTGAAGCGAACGATCGCAAGAAGAGGGATGACCAGCTCAAGCGGTGGAAGGAGAAGGGAGCCGAAGTATAAACAAGGCAGTCGCTCCTCCTTCCTCTCCATTTACACGGCCTGAACCTCTACTCAACCTCTACGTCTTCTTCTTCCTCAATCACCGCTGCACCACCCTCTCTGTTCGCACACTCTGCTTGCGCAACACCGAGCCTCACTGTCCGTTCAAACTCGCCAGCCAACGCACCCTTGTCCAACCAGCTGCTCGCGTCGCCCGTGTTGTCGCCTCAACCTGACTCAGACCGTTAGAGAACAGGCCGTGAATCGAGATTTTCTGACCCTGTCTAGCCGCAACAACACACTTAGGACTCTAGGCAAATAGATTGTCGTCCATTCTGTGCTATATAGGTTGATTGTTGCTCAGCGAGGTTGAGTTCCTTGGATTTCTGCGGTTTTCCGTTGATTTCATATATATTTGTGTTAATCGAGGATTTCGGAAGACGTTTGTAGCTAGCATTGTTGAGTCTATGGTTTATTGAGTTCGTGAATGTGTTGTTGAGGCGCTAGTCATTGAGATTTATGTGTGTTTGAGGTTGAATGACATGAATTGTGGACGAAACCCGGGGACGTTGCTTTTTACAGGTTCGGGTCACTTATACCCACAGTTTTGTCAATTTTATACCGGTTTATGTAGTACAAATTTCGTGAGGTTTTCTTCATGAAAGTTGCACCTTATACCTTGTTCTATAACATATTTTAATTTCGAATTTTTCAAACTTCATATGACGATTTTATATTTGAAAAGCATACAAGTTTCAAGTTAGTCTTTTGAACACTGGCACTGACCCTTGCATGGTTTTATTTTTCCACATAATTTTCAACAAGAAATTTGGACAAGTATTCCTCATAAAATTTATAGATAACATCTTAAAACATAAGTTGTAATTTTTCCACGATTTTTAGAACTCATTTACACTTGTGGAACACCCATTTCGATGTCTGTTCTGCCTCGGAAATCTGCCCCCTTTGGCCCGGCTGATTCGGATTGTTGAGGGTCGTACGAGGCGAACTGGCTTTCGAGTTCTGTATGAGAATTGTCCTTCTAGGTCTCATCTACATCGTGTTAGATTTTTGTAATTTTTAGAACTGATTTACTTAGCTAATGCTAGTGATTTATAAAGGTGTGCAAACTGCCCTTTTGGGACGATTTTGGATAAATTCCTTTTGCAACTTGTCTTTTTAGATTGGCAATGCCGACTAACTATTTTGTACCATTTCTATGATTTATAAATGGATAAAATATGGTTGGTTTTGAAATAGATGTTTCTTGTGCATTAACAAAGTGAATGACATTTTTTAATTGAATTGTTGCACCATGAATGTGTGGCGAATGCCGTCGGTTCTTATGACGACGACGCCTTGGATTGTAGCAGGAATGCCTGAGGGGTGTAACACAGTCCCTCGGATGCCTGGGGTAACAAGGGTCCTAGATGTCCTTGTGATATCATGCGAGATGTCTAGAGGGGTAACTAGATTACTTCAAATGCGTGGGGGTGTAACACGGTTCCCTTAGATATCATTGCGATAACGAATGGGTGCGAGATGTCTAACGGGGTAACGGGTTCCCTCGAAAGATGGTGCCGGCTAAGTTTTTAGCAAATATGAATTGATTATTGGCATATTCAAATTCTATTCGAAATTTACTAATTTATCGATCTCAGAGAAAATATTTTCCGACTTGCTCTTTTGATTTTGAAAAAGGTTCTCAAACAAGTTTATTTTAAAAACATCTCACATATTTTATATTTGGAGTTCCTTGCATGTGCAGTGATTGATTTATATAGTATAGATTGGTTAACAGTTTGCTTGTTGAGTTTTATGCTCACTCATGGTTGATTATTCTCATTTAGATTAGTAGTTACGCGGATTCCACTTGCCTTTCCCATGATTAAATATGGTGCCCCAATGGACTTCACATGGCATCAAACTAAGTTCATTGACCCCAATTTCTCATACGTCATTTTCGTTAAGTCATCTCAATTTTGACGGTAGAATAGGAGCACCTACTGATCCGGGGCGGTCCGGGGCGGCAGTGGAGTTGGCTGGGGAGTAGGTGACGCCGATGGTGGTGGTGGGGGATGGGAGGGCGGAGGGGAGGAGAGAGAGGAAGGAGAGGGAGGAGAGGAGGAGGAGGAGGGTCGTTTTACGAGAGGGAGACATGGGAGGAGAGGAGAAGGTCTCTGTGCATAGAGAGAGAGAGAGAGGTTTGAGCAGAGGTTGAAGAAGAAGATGACGGCTGTTGAAATTGGCGGGAGGATTCAGTTAGCAGCAGCGGCACTCTCTCCCTCGCAGTCCCATGCAAACTTGGGGTCTCCCTCGTTATAACCGATTTCATCCTTTGCCTCGTGCGTTGCCCCAAGCCACGTCAGCCTAACTGCTGACGTGGATTTTCTTCTGTGACGTGGAATTATTCTGTCCTGGCTTCATCTTCCTCGTTCCTCCAAAGTCAGACACTCGACCTCGGATGAGTCGCCACGGTCGGTGACATGCCGGCAACGCTGCTGGCTCCCCAGATCCGGCGGTCCATGGCCGTCAGTGTCGCTCGCAAACCTTGCTCCACCATGGCCGGTTACGCTCCTGGCTCGACCTAAGATGATTTATTGTTGACAATGTGTCGTCCAAGTTCGCATATACACGGACACATGATTAAACACATAGCCACAGTGCAATCCGCCATGCTTCTTGAGTAACCTGGCCACGTTTCCAATTCTTTTTTAGCTGAACCTGACTTCGGAAAAAGTGAAATTGGTCCGATAGGAATGCAACCCGTGAGAGAGATTTCCATGGTGATCTTATCGACCACAACGCGCAAATCACATCAATCGAAATAACCTTACTGATTTTTCATTCTTCTTTTTATGACTCTTACCATCGCACCGGCTTCCTCAGAAGTCGCATGACATCCATGCCAAATCGCTCGAAATGGAAGCGCTTCCGAGCGATCTCCCTCGTCTTGTCCACACCGGTTTGAAAATCCCGCATCAAAGACGATTTTTATAGTTGAGGAATCTCAGCTTTGATGAGATTATTGTCCCGGTGATCTGTGCATGTTTCAAGGAAGCATTTGCTCTCAGTACCAAACAGTCTTTTAACATCATTTGCATACGACTAAAGTTATGATATGCCAAGTAGTGCAAAGATCCAATTGTTTGTTGCCTTTGCCTGATTATTTAAGGCATTATTAAACTAATTTTTCGAGAGATTTAGCATAAGTACAGCTCTTCAACTCCCATGTTCTGATCCAACTTGTGGTTTGTTGAAGTACCAACTCCTCTCTCCTTTTCTATATGCCCAAGTACAGGATCAAGCCTTGAGATATCATTTCTATATGCTGCAACTATTGTTCATGGAACTTTACTGGACAGAGATGCCTATGACGGACTAACGACTCACTCCTCGGTTAAAAACTGTACCCTTTTCAAACTCGAGTAATATACTCGACAGGTTTGAGTACCCATCATGGCTTGTCCAATTCAACTGTGTCTACCGGTGCCATTCAGGATGAGTATTGATGGCGGTAAACAGAGAGTTTCGGTGTAGAAGTAGTTTACAGATAATGTAGCGAACCAAGTCAATTGGAATGAGAAAGATTACCAGGCTCATGTCATACGTCATGTACTCTCGATGTGCTGCAACGTAAACACTAATTGATTTAAAGCATATGTCATATGATTGATTTAGTCTATGAGACTAAGCCTAGATGAAACTCATGGTAAAATGAAGGGGGATCTTCCAATAATCTTCATATGACTACTTATCAGACATTCTTTTTTTTCTTTTTTTAAATACATAGCAGAGACTTCATGGGTCGCCTATTGAGACCTCAGCTTGGAAAGTTGAACCAGCTATGCAAAGAACTACCCAGGTTGGGGCCTCGACTAGCACTCTCAAGCCTTTAAAAAGCTGTCAAGTTCCACAAGACCAGACAGACGAGAGGAAGTTTGTGCAAGTCTGCCTGCTCTCTCAGTCTCACCAATGGCGCATGGTCTGCTTCGCTTTGCATGATCCTCCTGGTGATGGCATTGGCGAGCGGCACTTGAGCAGATTCCCGTAAGGGCCACTCGCCTGCACTGTCCCCTCACATGCACAACCACAAGCTAGCGGCCTTGCCCATCGTCCACTCACCGGCGCCATCCACCCACGTTGCCAGCACCGGCTCCAGGGGGCAGTTCTGCTGCTGCTTTCACTCCTTCCTTCTTTAGCACCACGTCATTCGCCTGCTTGGCTGCACTCCTGCCGATCATGCTCTCTTATCACCGCAACTAAATTTTTCCTCGGCTTGTACAATTTCTCAGATTTGACCTTGTGTTGTTGTATTCCATTCCTATGTGTAGAAATAGGGAAGAGATTATGGGGTTTGGTGCTTCCTTTGTGTGCGTTACATATGTTGGATTTGTTTTTCAGGCTTCTCACATCTTAATAAATTCAAATCTCTATATATTGTCTCTTTTTTTTTGTTTACTTCCGTTCGGATGAAAGGAGAAAAGCACAAATGACAGAATTTCAGCTGATGTTAAACAATAGGTACCAAACATTTGGACTTCATGGACGACATGGGAATCGTGCAATCATTGTAAATCATTCAGTATTAGTTCCTTCTCTCTGCAAACTTCATTGTTTGTCTTTGATAGAACCGGAAGATGACTCGATTATACTTCTACTTTTCTTCTTTGGACTTCGATACGAGGCTGGGTAATTCTTTCCCCTCAGATTCAAAGGGGAAGTTAAACAGCCTTCTGACCACTTCAACCATCATCACTGATGGTGTATACTCGGGGGAAGAACTTCGTTTTGACCACTTCAACCAACCAATCCCCATCTCTCTCCACTACCAAGACAGTCATTTTAAGAGAGACAGAGAGAGACAGAGAGAGACAGAGAGAGACAGAGATGTCACAGGGATAGAAAGGAGGCATTTGAGAGAAGCTGGTGGAGGCTGATACTGGAGACTTAGACAGTTGTCTAAGATTCTGAGTCCTCTCAATGCACTTCTATATACGCAGGAAGGAAAAAAAATTAACTGATTGAAACATACTCGGTGGAGGGCTTATGTGTTCTTAAAATCAGGGCTGAGATTTGTTCACCTAATCCACGCCACACCACATCATATTTTACCTTCAAGTTCCATCTGACTTGCGTTGCAGATGCCCAGAAGACAGTGCTTCAACGTTTTCATTCGCAAAAGCTGACAATGATCCCATCTTTGTTGACCTCTTCGATAGTATTATATAAGCAATACATACACACAACATTTAGAGGAGTACCACTAGGCAAAGGCTGAAGAATGACTTCTTTCTACTGACCTCTTTCTCACAGAGGATATTACATTCAACAAGGTGCAGTAATTTAAGCCTTCCCTTGTAAAATTCATGGTTATTCACACATACCATGAGAAACTGTGAAGCTTACAGCTTTAGTTGACATTTTCTCAGTCTGTTAGAATGCTTTCTCCTTTTTACATGTGCTTCTCCTTTTTCTCTGCTTCTCTTTTGTAAGACATTCAACACCGATGAAAGAAATCCTACCATGGCCGGTGCGTAGAAAACTCTGTGAGGAGCCAAGGCCAGACCAGAGAGAAAAGAATAAACCCCAGCAAACTGGTAGATATAATAGATTTTCAATTCCATGCCGAGGATGCTTGACGAGGGAAAAAAAGAAGGCCGAGTCGGGCTTCATTGCAAATACCATGAAGGATGACGCAGATGCAAAGAACTGAATCAAGCAACCATGGGAAGCTCTGACCTGTCCCGATCCTCTGTATGAAAATGACTAAGCATGAACCAAGATACGGGAGCATTATAGTGCTTTTAAAATCTATAAAGGGATTGTGTATATACATACCACCAGGCTGCAAGTGATCGGACAAACATGAGTGCCGCCAGAAGATGTAACATCAGCGAGCCATGCCGGTGATGGAAGATGTCTACTTGCGTGTCTGCAAAACTGCTGGCCGATTCCGGACTACTAAAGTAGTTGTCTCCCAGAAAGGAATGCCTCATTTTATGATCAGAATCAACAGAAAAATGGGAAGGCCTTTCACTGACAACCTTTTTATATTCTGAAAAATCCATCCTTTGTGTATGACCTCGAAATGAAGCCATGAAAACGTTGTTACAGAAACAATGGAGCAACTCTTTGACTTGCCACAATGAGACAAAAGAAAATGAATATAATGCTACATTTCCTTGTAGACCATGTATGTGTAATGCTAGACCATGTATGTGAACTGATAATCGGCATTATGTACTACTCAGAGCTGTAGGACAACTAAAAAGCCAATTATGGGACCATACTAACTTTCCTTGGTGAGAACTCGACAGGCGCTGCTGTACTTCTATGCATGGATTAGCAAGCAGAACAACTGCTTTTTCCCCCTTTAAATAATAGACAAGAAAACAGGCTTGTTCAAGGACAAAAGTATCATGCAATGATGAAACACTGGGCTGTCTTCATTAAATTGCTCCTTAATATTTGGATTACATAAATTTCGTGGAATTGTTCTCAAGCTAGCCCCATATTGAAGTACGCAAGGGCCTTTTCATTACATTTAGCAAATATTATCTTCTTGCACATTACACGTTAAATTACTTCATGAATTGAACTATGACAGGTCTTTCAGAGGAGACCTAAATGCAATGTAATTGTTAAAAATTTTGGATGTGTGCATGCGAAAGCATGGTTTTGGTATTAGTTATAATTTTTTGTTAGTGATGTGTGCAAGTGTATGGTATAGTTTATAGTGGATGGACAAGGGATAAGATAGGATAATTGAAGGATAAAAAACATAGATATAGGGAAAAATAATTTCATTAGTTGAACAAAATAGTTTGACGAAGATATTGATGCTCACTCCCCACATGAGCATGGTTGAGGTCCGGTGGAGGGTTCACCCCACACACAAGTGGAGATTTCACCTCTCACACCTCTCAAATGATGAACTGCAAGGTTATTTATCGGCGTAAGTCACCGCCTTATTCTACCGACTTAAGTGTACAGAAAATAATATAAAATTTCAGCTTGCTTCTTCATCTCCTGCTTGTTGCGGCTAGTCAAAGTCCAAGTTAGACTTTGCTTTTCTTTTCTTCTTCTCCAAGTACTCTTGCTGCCCACGTAGGTTTCTTCTTCAGCCACTATTGTTGACTTTCATTCAAGTTTCTCTTCTTCACCGCCTCAGCCTCTCTTGGACTTCTTTTTATCTTCTTCACGTGTTTCCCATGCACATAGACTTCTCTAGCTTATTCTAGGATTTTCTTTTTCAACTTGGCTTATGCTTGCTTGCATTCCCACGTGAATAACCTCCATTCTCAACAATTCTAGACAATCTTCAACATGGATGCTGCTGCGGAGGTTCTCACCTTCATAATTAAGTTAGTAATTTCTAGATGATATTAGAGAAAATGGATCACAATTTCCAATAGTAATTATATCACTATGCACACTGATATTTGACAAAGGCAACGCTGAAAATTACAGATAACGTTTGTAAATGTTACATACATAGCTCCACTTGGGTAGTTGAAACTAGCTGTTTATGAAATGTCATCATACAAAGGACCCACGGTAAGTTCTCCCACGCTTACAGAGAAGGGACTTTTTGCTATGATAATCGCTTAAGTGCAGTAATATTAATAAAGAACATTCCACAATTTCCATGAATATCTTAACAGTTAGTCTCTTTGCTTTTGCTTTAGACATTCTTATTTGTGTGCTGAAATCTTCCAACATGTGAAGGACGTGTCAGAACAAATTACACACCTGCATAGGCGCTATGACAGCAGAAAGCATGAAGCAAAACAAGTATGAACAAGCCCATCGCTAGATGGACAAGGCACACGAAGGTACTAGCAACCATTGCTATGACCAGGAATGAATTTGCTGCTACAGACCAAAGCGCCTGGTTAATGAATACATCGAACTAAGTGAACCAGTGGAGTGACAAATTGCCCACAAAGAGTTCAAGGAAAAGCAGGAACCAGGTAAGAGGGGGAATGCTGGAGGTGCAAAATTATGGAAAAATAGCAAATATTATGTCTGCAAAACTCTTTACAAATATTTGCCTAACATCTAATACTGAGAGTAGTATTTCACAACGGAGGATAAATTTGTCACAAATGTACCAGTTTAGAGTTTTTGATGGTCAAGAAATTAGTTTGGAATAAATTTGTCTAAGGTATATTAATTTGGGGCTTTTCATGATATTAGCCCTTAGTTTTTTTTTTTTTTTACTTATTACCAACCAATGCTTTTGATGCCCAAGA
This sequence comes from Eucalyptus guilfoylei, assembly GCA_016097605.1. Taxonomy (NCBI): domain Eukaryota; kingdom Viridiplantae; phylum Streptophyta; class Magnoliopsida; order Myrtales; family Myrtaceae; genus Eucalyptus; species Eucalyptus guilfoylei. Next base: position 2,257,973 of record CM027869.1, read on the forward strand.
CTTGCTATCAGGACTTCTTTTGGGTCAAGAGATTTATGAAAGATTCGTGAATCAGAGCAATAGAAAAATCACATGCACTTCAACCACCCGCTCCTACAGTTCATTGCGACTTTTAAGACGCTCAACATGGTTATCACATGCTTACCAGAGGACTGAAACATGATCATCCTACTCACAATCCTACCCTTGGCATGATGTGGAAAACTCATAAAGTAAAGGACCAAGACTCATATGCTTTTCGAGTCTTCTAAAGACTCGCAAAGCAAGAGACTAAGACTCGTATATTAATATTTGAGATTTTGACTAGGTCAAAAAATAAGGTGGTGGGACCCACTTTAAAGCATTAAAAAAAAAAGAAATTTGAAAGTCAACAAAATAAAGCAAAAGGAGGAAGTGGACGCTCAGCTTAAGAGGGAGAGATAGAGGGCTTTCGGGAAAAGAAGGAAAAAGAAGAGAAAGGAAAAGAAAGAAGAGGAAAGAAGAAGAAGAAAAAGAGAAGAGAAAAGGCTTTGTGCGTACAAGTCACGGACACCTCACCGAGCCTGACTCCACTGCGTATCGCAATGTTTGGTAAGTGCTTGCTCCCCTTGTTCGTCTGATCGGAATAGTTTCCAGATTTGGTGCTTAAATTCAGAACTTTGGAAAATTTGAGCCATGTAATCTGTTTTTTGAGTTGTGGAGCTTCAGGACTTTATGAAAATGATGGTTTTTGGTGTCATGGAGCTATGAGTTTTGACGTGAGTCGTTTTGGCACAATGGTTTAGTCGGAGCAAAATTTTAGGGTTTTGAGGTCAAGTTTCACGTCCTGTTTAGGTTTGTGTAATCATTTCAGGTGAGCGATTTGTTAGCGCATAGGAGTAGTTTTGTTAGCATTTAGGTAACGTTTAGCCGATTCGTAGTTGTAGTATTTTACTTGGTTTTAAGGTTGATTCTCGTTTAATTGTAGAATTGCAAGATCGTCGGCTCTTTTAGTTACGCATTGTTAGGTTTGGATATTTCTAGGTGAGTGGTGCTTTTAGACTATTGCATACATTTAGGACGCCCAACATGGCCATCACATGCTTATTAGAAGAACTAAAACATAGCCATCCTAGTTGTAATCCTACTCTCGGCATGATGAGCGGAAGACTCATAAAGCAAAGGACTTTCACATGCTTATCAGAAGAACTAAACCATAGCCATCCCAGTCGTAATCTTACTCTCGGCATGATGAGCGGAAGACTCATAAAGCACATGACTCAGACTCATATGCTTTATGAGTCTTCCGCATCATGCCAAGAGTAGGATTCTAAGTGGGACAACCATGTGTATAATGAACATCTAGCAGCTAGGGGCTATGGCCAAGAACTCCATCCATTTCTTGATAGACAATCTTCGAGGTGTGAGGGACCAAAAAACTTGCAAGCATGAGTTCTTTCATGTCCTTCTCAATCACTTCTCTCTGTCTACTTTCTTTCCTTACATTGGTGGTGTCAATGCCTTATTGTAGAGCAATCTTGATTCCTAGAACCAATAAAACTGATCGAGATGCATTGCTCCAATTCAAGGATAAGATATCCGGAGATCCGTTCGGGGTTTTCAGCACGTGGAATGACTCTATCCATTTTTGCCAGTGGCACGGAATCACATGTGGCCGTCGGCATCCAAGGGTAATCCATTTGATACTTTCATCTATGAATCTCGTAGGGTCGCTATCTCCTTTTATTGGAAACCTGAGCTTTCTCCAGAAATTGAACATCAAAAACAACACTTTCATTGGCGAAATCCCCCCGGAGATCAGTAACCTGTATAGACTCAAAAACTTATACCTATTGAAAAACTCATTCTCCGGTCAAATTCCTGCCAACATCTCAGGCTGTATTGATCTTGAAGTTTTGGGACTGAACTTTAATATGCTAGTTGGTGAAATTCCAATAGCAATTGGTTCTATGTCGAAGCTAACATTATTATCTTTACACAATAACAATCTCTTTGGAAACATCCCGGAATTCTTCGGGAACCTCACATCTATGATGGCCATCTCGGCAGCATATAATAACTTTGTGGGAAGAGTTCCGGCCTCGTTAGGCCGTTTGCAAAATTTGGAGAAACTTTATCTTGGTGTAAATGGACTCTCTGGCACTCTCCCTTCCTCCATCTTCAACATATCTTCCCTTGTCGAATTTTACCTTCCCAAAAACCAACTTGAAGGGAGTCTTCCTCCAAATTTAGGTATCACTCTTCGTAATCTTGTTGAGTTAAGTATCGGGGAAAATCAATTTACTGGGCCAATTCCTGCTTCCATTTCAAATGCCACTAACTTAATGTGGCTACAAATCCCGTTAAACAAATTTTCTGGAAACGTGCCTACTGTGGAAAAGCTAAATCAGCTGCAGTGTATAAGTTTTTCGTTCAACCACCTAGGTAGTGGATCGCAAGTTGACCTGAAATTCCTTGAATCGATCAATTCTACTAGCCTAAAGGTCCTGGCAATCAATGGCAACAATTTCGAAGGTACGTTGCCCGAATCCATAGGCAACTTATCCTCCCAGTTGAGTATATTGCGGATCGGGGACAATCGATTGTCTGGAAATATTCTTCCGAGCATTGGAAACTTGCGGGGCCTAGAATCGTTGCACATATGCAATAGCAAGTTCACAGGCAGCATTCCCGATACCATTGGAAATCTCATCAAGTTGAAGCAGTTTTTTGCTTGTATGAACAAACTCACCAGGAATATCCCTTCCACAATAGGAAACCTAACGGAGCTAATCGCTCTCGACTTGATGAGGAACAATTTACAAGGGAAAATTCCTCCGAGTATTGGGAAATGCCAAAACTTGTTAAAGATTGACCTTTCGTAGAATGATCTAAGTGGAATTATACCATCTCAAGCTTTCACTATCTCTTCCCTATCTATCTATTTTGATCCATCCGAAAACCAATTGAGTGGTTCCTTACCAGAAGAAATTGGTAAATTGAACAACTTAGCCCAATTAGACGTACATGGCAACAAACTATCGGGAAAAATCCCTAGTAGCCTCGGTAGATGCACTAGCCTGGTGGAGCTTCACATGCAAAATAATCTATTTGAAGGGAATATCTCGTCATTCTTGAGTTCCTTGAATGGTCTTCAGTACATAGACCTCTCAAGTAATAATTTGTCTGGCCCTGTTCCGACATTCTTGGAGAAATTTCAATTGCAGTACCTGAATCTATCTTTCAACAACTTCGAGGGTGAGGTACCAAGCAAAGGGGTGTTCCTGAACACAAGCGCAACTTCACTCAAAGGAAACGATAAACTCTATGGCGGTATGTCAATCCTAGATTTGCCAAGTTGTTCGACGAGCAAGGGAAAACGTGGATCATCTATCTCCTGTTCCGTTATCATTACAGTTACATGTGGGATAGTAGCGGCGCTCATTCTTCTGTTGCTACTGATTACGATTTATTGGCTGAGGAGGAAGAAAAGTGAGGCTCCTCTAGAGACTCCATCAATAGGGGGATTTCGGCAAGTGTCTTATGAAGACTTAGTCAAAGCAATAGACGGATTCAGCTCTAGCAATTTCATCGGAATGGGTGGTTTCGGCTACGTCTATAAAGGGAACCTAGCAGATGAAAACAAAATAGTGGCAGTTAAGGTTTTTAACCAGAAGCAACGAGGAGCATCCAAAAGTTTCACGGCAGAGTGCGAAGTCCTCAAAAACATAAGGCATCGGAACCTTGTTAAGATTCTAACAGCTTGTTCCAGTGTCGATTTCCAGGGCAATGAGTTTAAGGCTTTGGTCTACGAATTCATGGAAAATGATAGCTTGGAGGAGTGGTTGCATCCGTATCTTGCACCAAATGGGACGCCAAGGCATGGATTAACTTTTGTTCATAGACTAAACATTGCTTTCGACGTAGCATGCGCAGTGGATTATCTCCATCATCAGTGCCAAATGGAGGTAATTCATTGTGACCTCAAACCGAGCAACATTCTGCTAGATGCCCAAATGAATGGACATGTCAGTGACTTTGGCTTGGCTAGGATATTCCCAAACACCATTGGTGATTTGCCAATGAGTCAAACCAGCTCAATTGGACTTAGAGGAACCATTGGCTATGCTCCTCCAGGTTTGTATACTTGCAATATATCCAATATTAATTCTCATCCTATAAGCTCTTTCCTTGATAATGCATGTAGGGAATTTGTTGTCTGAAACATCGCCACTAGTCATGCAGACAGGTTAGACTCGTTCATCTCGGCTAACTTTCCTGTGCCTTACAAAACTAAGAGAACCATAGTAACTTAACAAAGTAGTTCGGTTCGGTTCAACTTTTTTGCCATCCATTTGATTCAATTGTACATTCTATTCGTAAAAGTACCAAGGTTGTATGAATAGAAAATCTGACTTCAAAAAATCATGCTTAACGTGCTGTGTAACTTGCCATTATCAACCAGATTTCTTAATTGCTGCCCTTCAATAATTTTTTCCCTTGCCTCTATACGTGCATCCTCTTCCTTGTCATGATGATTTGCCCATATCATCTCATGTGTCAAGTAATTCAACTGCAGAGTATGGAATGGGAAGCGAAGTGTCCAAAGATGGCGACATGTACAGCTACGGAGTCCTGCTGCTGGAGATTTTTACAGGAAAGAGACGCACCCATGACATGTTGAAGGATGCTTTGAACCTTCACGATTACTGCGCAGCGGCTTTGCCAGAAAGGGTGGCAGAGATAGCAGATCAGCAGCTCCTATTTTGTGAGGCACAAGAATCATCAATTGCAGACACTTTGAGTAATCAAAAAAGCATAAGTGCTCATGTTCAAGAGTGCTTGGTGATGATATTCGAAATTGGAGTTGCTTGCTCTGTAGAGTTGCCACGAGAGAGAATGAAGATAAGTGATGTGGTGAGAAGATTGCGTTCGCTGAAAGAGAGAGTCAACAAAATGGAATTCCGCTAGAGGCGATGGAGAAATTGAGCAACATGGGAAGATCAGGAGTTGATTGCTTTACTATTTCCTCAGTTCCTTGTTTGGAAATGTAGGTCTGCGACGTGTTCTAAGTTGATTAGTTGCTGTTATTTCAATTTCATGTTTTAGGGGTATTAGATATGTCTTGACTTGCTGAATCCTGAAAAAGGACAGTACTTGAATAAACACTTCAAAGCCCTCTGTTCTTTTGCGCTTTTATCACACGACAGAGAAACAAAAAATGCTCATACTATGGAATCAAAACGAAGGAATGCTTAAACAGTAACTCAGCAAAGCCCAGACTGCACCGCTGTTTGCCCAGAACCATCTCCGGAACCGATTTTCCTCGAGAAAGAAGAGAAGAAAAAGGTTTAAAAAAAAAAAAAAATAGGGACGAGGAATGTAATGGCGTTAGGAGGCGGGTTTGTGAAGAGATGAACAATGTTGGAGGGAGAGGAAAGAGAAGCTTCTAGAGGAAAAAACCCAGAAAAGCTCCAAAATGTCCTCGACCAACCACCCATTGAGATTCGGCACAAAACCCGTACTATGATGCCATCTCGATTTTCTTGATGTTCAGGGCTTGGGGTTGCAGGTCAACCTGTAGAGAACCCACAAATGCTTCAGAGCCATTGATTTCGCGTCGCTCTGCCCCAGTTAACTTCCACCGGCTCTCGGCTTCGATTCCCCTCTCTCTCACTTCGCTCTCTCGCTCGCTCGCTCGCTCGCTATCTCTCTCTGCGGCAGTCGACTGAGAAAACCCTGAAGTATTCGCTCGCAGTTTTGTAAGTTCGGGGACGGAGAGAGTGACGAAGCACATTAGGAAAATGGCGTGAAGCCTACCCGGAAGTCTTCCCTTCTTAGATTTCAGCCCAAATTTAGATATAGGTATGGCCCGCCCAGCTTACCCAGCTTATGTCTTCTCAATGAACGGGCCTAGGCAACTGACTCTAAATCTGACATGACGAGCTAAAATTTGAGTGCCTTGGAACTTTGTCTTCGTGCATGCCTTTCGCCCTCTATCCTTTTGGGAAATGGGGGCAATACCCTTATGGCGCTCCGAAGTGCCGTGGCAACCCTGGAAGCAGATGCTTCGTTGATGCCCGTGAGACATTGCAGCGTAAGCAGAACGTCGCACAACTTCGGCCTCGAGCTACACAACGTAGGCCTGAAACTTCCGAGGCATTGGCCTGTGCTGCGTAGGACATGCTCAGCAGATGCATAATGCTGGCTTTCTTCCGCAGAATACTCGCAAAGCAAAGGACTGATACTCATATTTTAATATTTGAGATTTTGACTAGGTCGAAAAATAAGGTGGTGAGACCCACTTTAAAAAAAATAAAAGAAAGGAAATAAAAGAAAGGAAAGAAGTTTGAAAAGTCAACAAATGAAAGCAAAAGGAGGAAGTGGAGGCTTAGCTGACGAGGGAGAGACCGAGTGCTTTCGGGAAAAGAAGGGAAAAGAAGAGAAAGGGAAAGAAAGAAAGGGAAAAAGAGAAAAGAGAAATGGCTTTGCGTGTACAAGTCACGGATACCTCGCCGAACCGACTCAACTACGTATCATAACGTTCAATTAAGTACCCGTGCAACTCGTTCGTCCAATCAAAGTAGTTTTCGGATTTAGGGATTAAATTCGAAATTTTTGAAAATTTGAGCCATGTAATCTGTTTTTTTAGTTGTAGAGCTTCGAGACTTCATGGAAATTGTGGTTTTTGGTGTCGTAGAGCCGTGATTTCAAAAATGAGTTGTTTTTGCACAATGGTTTAGTCGAAACAAAATTTTAGGGTTTAGGGTTTCAAGGATGAGTTTCACGTCGCGTTTCGATTTGTGTAATTGTTTCAGGTGAGCGATTGTTAGCATTAGGTGACGTTTAGCCGATTCATAATTGTTATAGTATTTTACTTAGTTTTAAGATCGATTCTTATTTAATTGATAGGATTGCGAGATTGTCGGCTCTTTTAATTTCGTGTTGTTAGGTTGGGGTATTTCCAGATGAGTGGTACTTTTAGATTATTGCATAATTTAGGATGCCCAACATGGTTATCACATGCTTATTAGAGGACTGAAACATATCCATCCCAGTCGCAATCCTTATCTTGGCATGATGTGGAAGACTCATAAAGCAAAGGACCAAGACTCATGCATTATTAGTCTTTTGCAGAAGACTCATAAAAAACAAAGGACTAAAACTCATATGTTGTGACACCCTAATCATGGCCTCGGAAGACTTAGCCATTCGATCGATGATAAGTAAATGTGTGTCGTACGAGGGCACATTCGATAGCCGAAGTTGGTAAATGCTTTAGTCAGTCGAGCCTAAGCTTTCAAGTTAAGTTAAGGGCATATTGAACGAGTTCAGTGCTCGAACGCATATAAAACTTGAACGTTGAAAATGCTAACGTTTGTAACCGATGCTATGGCCTCTCCCTTCCTATCGTGCCCCTTACCGCACCGCCGCAAGCACTGTCACATCAGCCGCGCCGTCTAGTCATCACCACGACACCTTATCGCCTCGTCATCACCATCTAGCTTTCCTTCAGCAACAAGCCAGCACCAGCGTGCCATCTCAGCCCTTTAAGTGACACCACCTCACCACTTGGCGCAAGGTCAGCAACACGTCACCGTGTCAGGCCATCTTGCCGCGCGAACCACAGCCTCTCGTCCTCACCTTGCGACGCCACATCCTTCCCAGCTGTCGCAACCTGCTGCTGCCGAGTCAAGCGAACGATCGCAAGAAGAGGGATGACCAGCTCAAGCGGTGGAAAGAGAAGGGAGCCGAAGTATAAAGAAGGCAGTCGCTCCTCCTTCCTCTCCATTTACATAGCCTGAACCTCTACTCAACATCTACGTCTTCTTCTTCCTCAATCACCGCTGCACCACCTTCTCTGTTCGCACACGCTGCTTGCGCAACACCGAGCCTCACCGTCTATTCAAACTTGCCAGCCAACGCACCCTCGTCCAACCAGCTGCTCACGTCGCCCGTGTTGTTGCCTCAACCTGACTCGGACCGTTAGAGAACAGGCCGTGAATCGGGATTTTCTGACCCTGTCTAGCCGCAACAACACACTTAGGACTCGAGGCCAATAGATTGTCCTCCATTCTGTGCTATATAGGTGGATTGTTGCTCAGCGAGGTTGAATTCCTTGGATTTCTGCGGTTTTCCGTTGATTTCATATATATTCGTGTTAATCGACGATTTCAGAAGACGTACATAGCTAGCATTGTTGAGTCTATGGGTTATTGAGTTCGTGAATGTGTTGTTGAGGTGCTAGTCGTTGAGATTTATGCGTGTTTGAGGTTGAATGACATGAATTGTGGACGAAACCCGGGGACATTGCTTTTTACAGATTCGGGTCCTTATACCCACAGTTTTGTCAATTTTATACCGGTTTATGTAGTACAAATTTCGTGAGGTTTTCTTCATGAAAGTTGCACCTTATACCTTGTTCTATAACATATTTTAATTTCGGATTTTTGAAACTTCATATGACGATTTTATATTTGAAAAGCATACAAGTTTCAAATTAGTCTTTTGCACACTGGCACTGACCCTTGCATGGTTTTATTTTTCCACAGAATTTTCAACAAGAAATTTGGACAAGTATTCCGCATAAAATTTATAGATAACATCTTAAAACATAAGCTGTAATTTTTCTACAATTTTTGGAACTCATTTAAACTTGCGGAACGCCCATTTCCATGTCTGTTCTGGCTCGGAAATCTGCCTCCCTTTGGCCCGGCTGATTCGGATTGTTGAGGGTCGTATGAGGCGAACTGGCTTTCGAGTTCTTTACGAGAAATTTCCTTCTAGGTCTCATCTACATGTGTTAGATTTTTGTAATTTTTAGAACTGATTTACTTAGCTAATGCTAGTGATTTATAAAGGTGTGCAAACTGCCCTTTTTGGGACGATTTTGGGATTTTGGATAAATTCCTTTTGCAACTTGTCTTTTACACTGGCAATGCCGACTAACTATTTTGTACCATTTCTATGATTTATAAATGGATAAAATATGGTTGGTCTTGAAATTGAGTGTTTCCTGTGCATTAGCAAAGTAAATGATATTTTTTAATTGAATTATTGAATTGTTGCAGCATGGTATGAGCATGGTATGAGTGTGTGGCGAATGCCGTCGGTTTTTATGACAACGATGCCCTGGATTGTAAGTAGGAATGCTTGAGGGGTGTAACACAATTCCCTCGGATGCCTAGGGTAACAAGGATTGTAAGTAGGAATGCTTGAGGGGTGTAACACAATTCCCTCGGATGCCTAGGGTAACAAGGGTCCCCAGATGTCCTTGTGATATCTGAATAGATGTGAGATGTTGGAGGGGTAACTAGATTACTTCGAATCCGTGAGGTGTAATACAGTTCCCTTAGATATCATTGCAATAACAAATGGGTGCGAGATGCCTAAGGGGTAACAGGATTCCCTCGAAAGATGGTGCTGGCTAAGTTTTTAGCAAATATCATTATTGGCATATTCATATTCTATTCGAAATTTACTAGTTTATCGATTTCAGAGAAAATATTTCCGACCTACTCTTTTGATTTTGAAAAAGGTTCTCACACAAGTTGATTTTAAAATGATCTCACATATTTTATATTTGGAGTTCCTCGCATGTGCATTGATTGATTTATGTAGTATAGACTGGATGACAGTTTGCTTGCTGAGTTTTATGCTCACTCGTGATTGATTATTCTCATTCAGATTAGTAGTTATGCCGATTCCACTTGCCTTTCCCATGATTAGATATGGTGCCCCAATGGACTTAACATGGCATCAGACCGAGTTCATTGACCCCAATTTCCCATACGTCGTTTTCGTTAAGTCATCTCAATTTTGACGGTAGAATAGGAGCACCTATTGATCCTGTGCCCCTAAGGTTTATTGTTGTCTACGCCCGAGTTGGTGGGCGTTTAGTGGGACCACTCCTACTTTCGAGCGACGATGGACCCCGTGACGGCAGCAGCACGATGGAGTGAGTAGGAGGCAAGAGGAGGGAGGAACATTTTGAAGACATCAGATTGATTTTTGGATGGGCCCAGGGCAAGAGGTAGGTGACCATGAATATAGAGATAGTCGAGTTGAGATGGGACGACGGATGGATATCGTCAGGGGTGGCAATACTTTTGGTTTTCGCTCAGTATACCTAACCTTGTCACCTAAAATATGTAAATAGAAATGAAAAATGAGATCGCCCTATTCATATTTTCCGTGTGTGCCCCTTTGAATTTTATATGTCCCGGTTGGTTCTTTGTCCATACGTGCTTCTGCATGCATAAAAAGAGGAAGAATATAGTAACTGCATTAGGAGTGACATGTTGGGGGCGTCACATATGCTTTATAAGTCTTCTACATCATGCCAAGAGTAGGATTCCGAGTGGAATGACCATCTTTCTATTCTTCCATAAGCGTGTGATGACCATGTTGAGAGTTTTAAAACCACGCAATAGTCTAAAATTGAAACCCGCACAAGAAGTTTTTTTTGTTTTTCCTAGCGAGAGACTAGACACACATACTTTGCGTCTTCCGCAGCATGCCAAGAATAGGATTCCAAGTGGGATGACCATGCTTCTAATGAATATTTAGCAGCTGAGGCCTATGGCCAAAAACTCCATCCATTTCTTCATGGACAATGTTTAGAGTATGAGGGACCTAAAAAACTTTCAAGCATGATTCTTTCATGTCCTTTTCAATCACTTCTGTCTACTTTCTTTCATTACATTGGTAGTGCCAATGCCCTATTGTAGAGTAATCTCGATTCCTAGAACAAATAAAACCGATTGAGATGCATTGCTCCAATTCAAGGATAAGATATCCGACGATCCATTTGGGGGTTTTCAGCATTTGGAACAACTTTGTCCATTTCTACTAGTGACATGGGATCATGTGTGGCCATCGGCAGCTGAGGATAAGCCATTTGATACTTCCGTCTATGAAACTCGTAAGGTTGTTGTCTCCTTTTATTGGAAACCTGAGCTTCCTCTAGAAATTGGACATCAAAAACAACAATTCCATTAGCGAAATCCCCCTGGAAATCGATAACTTGTATAGACTCAAATACTTAGACTCAGTGAACAATTCATTCTCTAGTCAAATTCCTGCCAACATCTTAGGCTACAAAAATTTGGAAGCTTTGAGATTAGGCTATAATATGCTAGTTGGTGAAGTTCCGATAGCAATTGCTTTTGTGTCAAAGCTAACAAGAGTTTCTATACGCTCCAACAATCTCTCTAGAAACTTCCTTAAATTCTTCAGGAACCTCGTATCTCTAGTGATCATCTCAGCGGCATTTAATAACTTTGTGGGAAGAGCTCTTGCCACATTGGGCCGTTCACAGAATTTGAAGCATCTTTATCTTGGTGCAAATGGACTCTCTAGCACTCTCCCTTCCTCCATCTTCAATATATCTTCTCTTGTTGGCTCTGAGTTTCTCACAAACCAACTTAAAGGAAGTCTTCCTTCATATTTAGGCATCACTCTTCCCAATCTTGTTGACTTTAATGTTAGGATTAATCAATTTACTAGCCAAATTCCTGCTTCCATATCAAATGCCACTAACTTAATGCAGCTATCAATCCCGGCAAACAATTTTTTTGGAAACGTGCCTACTATGGAAAAGCTAAATCAGCTGCAGTGGACCAGTATTTCATACAACCAGCTAGGTAGTGGAGCACAAAGTGACCAAAAATTCCTCTAAGCGATCAATTCTACCAAACTAAGGGTCTTGGCAATCAATGACAACAATTTCAGAGGTACTCTGCCTGAATCCATAGGCAACTTATCCTCCCAGTTGAATCTCGATTCAAGCCAATTGATTGTTTGGAATGATCTCTTCAAGCATTGGAAATTTGCGCAGCTTAGAACCGTTGGAAATGGGTGAAAACAAGTTCATGGGCATCATTCTTGATATTATAGGAAATCTCATCGAGCTGAAGAAGTTTCGTGATGATATGAACAAATTCACTAAGATTATCCCTTTCACGATGGGGAACCTGACGAAGCCAATGGAACTCATCTTGAATGGGAACAATTTACAAGGGAGCATTCCTCCGAGTATTGGGAAATGCCAACACTTGGTAGGGTTTGAGCTTTTGCAGCATAATCTAATTGGAATCATACCATCTCAAGTTTTCACTATCTCTTCCTTTTCTATCTATCTTGGTCTATCTGAAAACAATTGAGTGGTTCCTTACCAAAAGAAATTGGTAAATTGAACAACTCAGCCAAATTAGGCGTACATGGCAACAAGCTATCAAGAAAAATCCCTAGTAGGCTCGGTAGATGGACTAGCTTGGTGGAATCTCTCTTCATTCTTGAGTTCCTCGAATGGTCTTCAGTACATAGATCTCTCGAGTAATAATTTTTCTGGCCCTGTTCCGTCGTTCTTGGAGAAATTTTAATTGTAGTACCTAAATCTATTTTTCAACAATTTCAAGGGTGAGGTACCAAGCAAACGAGTGTTCCAAAACACGAGCGCGGCCTCACTCAAACGAAACGATAAGCTCTATGGTGGTATACCGATCCTAGATTTGCCAACTTGTTCGACAAGCAAAGGAAAATGCAGATCATCTACCTCCCATTACGTTATCATTGCAGTTACATAGGGAAGTGAATATTACCTTTAATGTGAAGAAACCAGAAGAAAGATTGTTAAATTGACGGAATAGCTCAACCCGCTCCCCGAATTGCCACCAGCAGTTTTACCTTCATTCAACATCTCCAAAATAACAAAAGCCTCTAGTGATACATGCAACACTGAACGTCACATACATTATGTTCACTCTAAATTCATAAGAAAGTCTGGAGACCTGAGAACAAATCACAGCTAATTGCTATTTCAGGGGGGCTATCATCCTATGGTCCTGATAAGGCCACTCAACTTGCGAGCCACAACTCAAAAGGATGAGCTGGGGCACTTGATGGCTCTTCTTTCTTCATTTTAACATGATATGTATAGGTACTTACTCCAAAGAAGACTCTGAAATATCTGCTAACTTGTACACCAGAAGTTATGCCATCTCATCAAATGAACTAGATGATGACAAACCTTGTCTTGACAAAAATCCACATGACAGTAACCACATAGAATACCAATTGGGAGATCGATAGAAAGATTATCATGATCCATTTGCAAGTTGAGATGATGATAAAGCTAAGTGGAGGAACTGATTGGTCAATTAGCAGGGAGAGTAGCAAGGCAACCGAGATTGGCACAACAATCAGGAGCAAAGCTGGAAAGGACATCCTCAAGTTTGATTGAACTGCTCTCGGTATTGAAGGAATAGGTGAATCGAGATCCCAAGCATGCGCTTGACGCATTAATGCAAAAAAGATAACAGCAAAACATAGAGTAATTATCTGCATTAAAAGTAATGAAAATTTATCGCAGACTTTTCTAACTGACAGGAAACGATAGATCTTTAAGTCAACAGTTGAGTAGAAAGAGAGTTCAAATAGAAACAGCGACAGGATAATTTATGTCTAAGATGAATTGTGCAACAACCTGGAATACCTACTTTACTAGTATGTACCGGTTATTGCATTCATGGATAGATAACCTTAGCACGTGAAGGGCAAGGTGATTCATCTCGGGGGCTCATTTGACTGCTGTAATAGAAATTTCACGGAAACAATAAAAGGAGAACAGCATAAATCTAATTGTAGGTAGTGACCAGACTGCCAGTCCATATAAAAAAGCACATGTACATCAACGCATATTCTCATGAACTAGTCACCATTTATCAACCAACGGATGGAGAGGACCTGACTGCAGCTAAAGAACAAGTATATCAAGAGCAAAATCTTTTTCCATGTTCCTTATGCAATTCAGAAAAGCTTTTTTCGTGCAACTTAAGCAAGAACAAAAGGCAGAAAGAAACATCGTTGCCCTACAAATCCCCTAGAAAATCCAAAAGGTTTTCTGAAACATTGATCCGATTGATGCTTACATACATTGACTACAACATGGAATCTTCTAGAACCATCACCTGGGAACTATACAGAAGCAAAAACCTGCTTGGCAGTGGCAGTAAATGAGATGGTAATGCTGCTTTTGTATGAACAGTGAGGATCCACCTGCAACAAATATGAGTAATGAATCCCCAAACCTTCGGTACACAAAAAGAGAAGGAGAGTATTTTCAGTAGTGTAGCTAGTAACATTTCCAAAGAAACTCTCAAGCAATCGCAGCACGTAAGTATGAGATTACCAACATACCAGTAGCAGAATAGTGGTTTTATCAGACTTTTGAGTTGAACTCCAAAGAGCTGGTGCAGAATCCACGGCAATTGTCTGAGTGTATAAATTTGGAATGACATGAAGTCCTGCTGTGACATCCCAAGCAAGTGCTACCGGTGGGAAGCAGCGCAATTTGCAGAGTCCTGCAATAGCAGGAGACGGATTCCCCAGCTGAAAAACGAAGAACTCTTGAGTGCTAACTCAACATTAACGGAGTACTCAACAGCTAGCATCATTCCAACCAAAAATGATATATATAGTTTTAAAATTTTACCATCTAAGCCCAGAAAGAAGCATCTAGAGGTGATCCGCAAAACCAATCTTCTTCCACCCTTCATGATACAGATACAGCCCCTACTTCCCCGACAAGACATTTTGCGGTGAGGTTATCAGGATACATGTTGGGTACATATATGTCACATCCCATCCATTAGAAACGGGTCTCACCAAACCATAAAAACAGCAAAATGCAACCGGTATGGCCAAAAACCGCAAAATGCAAACGGGTCTCAGATCTCTCATTGCTTTCTCCGAGCATTATCCTTCCAGGTCCACCAAAAGACTAGGCCTTCACAAAATGAAGTTACATCACTAACTAACCGGCGATTTTAAAGACGCAATCCAACTAAAATATAAGACAAGAAACACCACAGAGTAGCATGATACTCCACTATCGTCAGTTGAGTTAGAGTACGATGATGATCGAAGAGTGAGCAAGCCATCACAACAAGCTACGCAAGAACAAAGCCACCGAAGCAATCAATGAATTCGTGCGACACGGCGCAAAAAAGTACATGCATGAGCAAGAACAAATGCGGCAGCTGAGCAAGCTTACGACCGAAGTACATGAGCTTAACAACGGTGTCGTTCAAGACCGGAACTCCCGAGAAACTAAGAGATCCAGACAGCAAAGTTTTACAAGTTTCGAGTGGGAACAGACGCCAAATCAGGACGACCGAGTGACGAGAAGTGGAGGAAGAAGGTGAACCGGAAAATTTTCCCTGAAAAACGGCGATGGTCGAAATTCGCCCTGCGGCGGGAGAGATGGCAAATCTGCTACGGTGAGGAGTACGGAATGAACAGAGGATATTTGCCGGTGAAAAATGGACAAAAACTCTTCCAGGAAAATATGGAAATCAGTAAAACAAATAAAACAAGATTTATCAGCCAAAAAAAAAGACTAGTGTGCCAGTTCTAAGATGGGTCGGTTCTCATCCAAGAACCGAATTGAGTAGGGTTGATTTCCATCACGTGGAATAGGAACCAACCCACCTAGACCAGAAGGTTAGTCCAGTTCCAAAGTCGGTCTCAAAATCGATCATCGTCATACCACACTCCTACGCTTTCTTGGCAAGCACAAATATGAAGTTACCACCAGCTACCAAACAAAACCAAAAAAATCAGGACAAGACATTAGCGATCAACAGAGGATCACGACCATGAAGGAGCAAACTTGCAAATAAAAAAAGCTCGTACTTAAGAGTTGATCAGCGGTTGCCATGATCGCTGTTTGCACGTGTTGTCGTTGGTTGGCTTTGCAGAACTGAAAAATGCCATTAAGCTCGAAATTGTTTGGTTAAGCTGCTCTCATTAGGTCTTGCTTAGAGAAATAGAACATCACGATGATGCCTAGACACTTTCAGAACCGCAAGTTATTGTTGAAGTTGTTACAACTCTCTTGAGAGATTAATCCACCATGGTAAGGCAAAATCCTATGCGTTTGCTATGTCTAATTTACCTTTGATTCTCGAAACCTTTCTCGATTTTTCCAGTTGTACCGTTAAGCTTCTGACTGGCTTTCATGGGCATAATTTATGCTTTCGATGGAAAATTGACTGTCCAGCACTCGGTATCGGATAACAAACGAAATGTTCAAAACCTAGATATTATATTCTATCATGTTGTTTGTTTTCCCATCATTCTTTGCTACTTTTGATTGTATCTTTTATACAGTACGTGATTACATCCATATTTGGTGTTTTGTTTATGAAATCCCTCGTTCACGTGACAAGAGGGCCAAGGCATACGTTTGACAGGCATTATGAATCTAGCTGCTGATATACTCAGCATTCGGCAAGAAGAACGGTCACTAGATGCACATAGATCACTCACTTCTAGCTTAAAAATATCGGATTAGATCAATTTCCGACAAAGCAACCCAATTTCTTTGCAATGCGAAAGATCTCATGCTGCGAAAAGAAATCAACACAAAAGACTACTAATTCAAGTATTATTCTGATTTTGGTCGGTAAGTATTATTCTGATTGATATAATTGATATTATCCATCATTTTTATCATATATTAAACCCACGAACACGATTCTTCCTTCACCAATGCAGCCAAAACAGCAAAACAAAGAACTAAACGGCAGGTTGATACACATTGGGGCAAACGAAGAGCACCCAAATGAAAGTGGCAAATGTCAATCTCTTTAGCTCTACCGGCCCAATTCCATGAACTTTGGTCCCTCATATGCTTCCGATATTGAGGAATGCCTCACCAAAAAGAACCCTTGTGGCTTCCACATACCATGCAATTTGCCCTATAAAAAGGACCATACCCAGTGGAATTCTTCAAGATTTTCCCCGGTATCTCTCCTTCAACCAACTCCTATGTTCTGGTTCCATCTTGAGAGTGATAAAGCTGAAATCCCCATGATAGGTATATATACATATCATAAGATCTCTTTCCTTGTGAAACTACATACACATGAAATCACTCCTAGTAGCAACATAGAGCAAAGCAAGCATACTAGGAAAGCAACATCAAGACAAAGTCTCATTAAAATAACCAGATGATTTTGTAGTGTTCATGCTTGTCTGCCTATAAAGATACACGATTACATCATGCCTGAATGAATTTAAAGAATCCAATTATCCAGCGGTAGCAGGCGAAACAAGACACCAGAGGATTTGCTTCCTACCCGACGCTGATTCCCTAACTTACAGTGTTTCGGACAAATTTATATAATTTGTAAGGGCATATCTAATAGGAAACACCCTCACATAGGGTATTAGGAAATATGATCAAATTCTTAGAGGCCATGAGGATGAGAATTGAAACTTGGATTTGCATTAATAATTTCTGTCATACAAAGATTATTGATCTTTATGATGGGACATATAAATAGGCACAATGTATTCAATTGAGCTTGGCAGCCATTGCAGTTTCATACGCACCACCCGCAAAATGAACTTCGCTTGTATCTTCACTGAGGTATGCATTTTAGCCAACTAAACATTCAAAACGGTCGTCAAGAAGTGGGATTATGCTGAACATATTTGGAGCTTCTATCGAGCCTGAAGCTGTGAAAAAGTAATTAAGCTCGTCTCAGGCTCTCAGTATCAGCATTATTCCATTCCTTAACTAGAATATAAGACTTACATAAGATACTTCCCTAGACAAATGAGGAATAACCAACAAAAGCGCAGAAGTGATGCATCAAACTCCACTACTAATTTCCTCATCTATTCCAAAATTTCCATAAAGAGAAAGGCTTGTAAAGCCAGGTATTCTCGTCTTGAATTGGTTTTTCGGGAGCTAACTACTTAAAAAAGAAGATTCCATATTGACTGGTGAAGACCAATATATATATATATATATATATATATATATATATATAAGTAGAGGTAATTCGAGAGATGGATAGTACCGAAACGCAACATTGGCAACTTGAGCATCGGAATTGGTTCTTGTGTAAGACCGCCTTGTCCAAGAACAATGCAAGTGCACATATGAACAAGTGAGAACTAGTGATTTACACATAAACAGTGATTGGCATAATGAGCATACTAGGCCACGTAATCTGATATGTATTTGTGGCCAATTGTGGGTGACGTCAAGCACCATCAGCTAAAAACGCAGCTGCAGCTGCAGATGTATCTGAAGGAGATCCATGGATACCTTACTGGTGACCATAGCATGCCAAAAAACCACCAGAAGACAAGGAAAATAAAAACCGAATGAATAAATTGGGGACAAAACCAGGTAGGGCAAGAAAGTGAAGATGAAAGAGGCCCAACCTCGTCTGATTGCATTGGTTATCACGGATCTGAACTCAAATCTTCTCATTGACTTAATCATTGCATTACCTGCATCAGATGGTCAACCAAAAATTTCATGATTCATATACAACAGCTTATGTTATCCCACTTCATCTAGATTGAGAAAAATAAGAGTTCTGCCATAGGTCTAGTTTGACCTTGCCAAAAAATAACATGTTAAAAGCTCTCTGTTGATTTGCTACTCAGACACAGCAGTAGTAGAGCCGGAGTCAACCACATGTTGCTGTGTTCCACTCAGAGATGAGCCAAGCTTTGCCAAGTTTGGATCATTCCTGTGCTTGTTCCAGGCTGCTTCAAATTGCATGCCCTTGCATCTTCGCATCCACAAAGACATAGAAAGCTAAGCATGAGTCTCTGTCAAGGTTATCTAGATGAGAGGGGAAATAAGCAATCCTTACTGTTGAAGCAAGAGCAGTATCTGTAGAATGTGTGTCCTTATTTCTTCTCGCTTTCTTCTCAATGCCACCTCCTTGTATAATACAAGAAGTTCATCCACTAATCTAGAAGCAATAAGGGAATAATTTATGAGAAAACACCAAGGAAATCCATGGGTAAATACTCGATCCTATAGAAACGCCCACAATGCAAAGCTCAGACGAAGGGCAAAAGATAATTCTCCCACACTTAAGTGCATCGAAAATTTCCAGGGGGACAGAAGGACAAAAGTCTGCTCAGGAGGAAATTGATGAAAAAGGTCAACTTCCTAATAATCCTAAAGAAGAAATAACGAAAATGGAAAAAAGGAAAGGGCAATATAACACATAAAACAATCTCTCGGAAAAGAAGAATCCACACTAACACCTCTAAGGTTTATGCATGAAGCAGACAGTTGCTTTTCATCTTTAAGTTCGTTAGCATGATTCCAGAAATGGCATCAAAATACATTCACATACAGATCAATTAGGTTCATCCTTCATTTTTCATTGTAAACCTAAATATATAATATGCAAAAGTGCTGCTCATAGAAACCAAAGCATCTCCACTGCTTATATGAGGTTAATCAAACAAGTTGTAATTTACCTTTCAACAAATGGCGTGTTCCTTATCCATGTTAGCCTCATAATTGTATGAGCCCTCTGAAGAACCTGTGCAGGAAGAGAATGAAAATTCTATAGTATATTGAAAGATGTGTTGACAGCGGAATGATGCATCAACAATTAAGAAAACGAGGAAAAATATTGAACTGCGCAACATCAGCACTTTTTCCATGGGTGATTAATTTAAATCTCTACTAACACAGTTAGCAGGTCAGAGCATATTTACAGTTTAGTAAGCCAGGTGCCGTGCAGAGAAGGATGGCTATACGATATCATTATGACCAATTAGCCAATCATCATTCATAGAATCATTTCTTGGTCAGTAACTGATTGACTTTGTCAAAGAAAGGATCAGTAAAACCTAGTAGAACAATTAAATTTTACTGGGGCACTTATACAAAGAAGGTGAAACGTTTGAGCTTTAATGCAATTTATGTGCTGACAAACTCCCAAGGATACGGATTTGAAGGTTTGAAAATCCAGCATTGTCCTCTTGATGGCAGATAGATAAACCACATGAAGCACAATATGGTCCTCAAAATGCTTTTAAAATTTAAGAAAATATTATTACCAGATTTTGCAAGAAAAGATTCACCATAGTCAAACAAGTTTAAGGAGAGCAGACACTCACATGCCACGCCAGTGAACAGAAAGTGCCGGGACAATAATCACTGATTTCCAGTTTTTTTGCCAAATTAGACTCCCAAAAGAAATCCATGATACTCATATAAGCATCTATGTTTCTTACCAGTAGAACAGTCTCATCGTCATCAGCATGCATCCACTGAAAGAGTAGAGGAAAAAGGCGTCTAAAATGAGCTAATAACACAAGACCAACAACATTGAGGAGTGGCTCAATTAACTCAAGCCAGGCTATGCGACGCTCCTCATTCCTTGGTTGGCGCTCCAAATGACTTAACATCTCATTCAGTAATCTCTCAAACCTACCAGAAAATTGAATTGATGAAGTACTAATGAATGTACAACTCTCGAATAACTGAAAAGAAATTACATGCAACAATCTGAACACTTGATAAGATTCTGAGCATTTTATTGATTCAAAGTAGTATGTATTATGCCCAAGAGATCCAATTTCCACAATCTCAAAAATGTACTTGTCCTCAAGGTAAACATGATAGGAGTCTAGGAGACAGCTTCCAACATGGGTTGCTTGCCTATGATCATAAAAGCCTCCTAAATTTTTAGTTTCCACAGGAAAAGGACTTCTTTTATCCCCACTGAACATAATCTACACAAAAATATGTGGCCCAAACTCTCAGTACATTATATGATTATCACATTATATTAACTCCCAATGACGAGAAATTCTTTTCAAATAACTTTTTGGCATCTTCTTTAACCATGTGACATAAAGAAGAAAAAGTTTACCAAGGGCTTCGAGGGTTGTCTCGTTGAGTACTGGTCACTAGAAGAACCGACATCTCAACGGCAGGGTGCCAAATATCATCATCGGAAGCAATGTTTTGGCAGCACGCATCGAGAATTGGATCTTTGTACCAACCAAGCTCAGCAGCATTCACATTTTTCGCAAGATGTGTGAAGCTCATCATGCCCTGACCCTGAAGGTAAGCAACAGAAAAGACTTTCAAAAGCTCTGCATCCATGACTTGAGCAGCTTTGATTAGTTTCAATTTTGCAATTCGATAAGGAATAAATGAATCTCCCAAAAAAAAAAAAAAGAAAGAAAAAGAAAACTTCAAACATCAATCAAGTCTGTCAATTAGGAAACAAGATTAATGCCACCATAAATCATCGAAAGTGAGGATAAAATGCATGGAAGAAGTACATACTTTGACAATAGGTGACCAGTGATCGAGTGCGGTTAGAGCACAAGGAATCACCAAATTACACAGCTTTCCCATATAAGGATGATCAACCTACAGGCGCACGAAGACAAGAACAAGTAACGATCATAAACTCACGAAAATACTCAACATTATGGAAGCCACCAACAAACATAAGAACAAATCACCTCAAACCTGAGTAACAAACCATCTAAGCTGATGAGCAGCCACAATGGCATAACCAACAGGGACCTTCGCCGATGCAGCAAATGCTTCGTCGGACTTATCGATCGAGCTCTCCTTAATCCTTTCCTTCAACAGAGGCAACACCTCAGGCATCAACTCGATCACCAACCTCGTCTCCACCGATACTCCGGAGCCATAATCAATCCCCATCTCACCAGCTCTCCTCGCACCGTCCTCTCCGAAATAATCAGCATAAGCTTCCGCGAGGTCGCCGAACGCCGAACCCGCGAGCGCCGAGAGGTCTCGCGTTATCCACGAGAGCAAATCGTGCTTCGAGCACCGCGCGGCCACCAGAAGCGCGCAGGCCAGAGCGAGGTCCCTGACCGAAGCGCGGAGCTCGCGCTCACCGACGCTAGGGCTTCGAGCCGCGGCGGCCTCGCGCTGGAGAAGAGACTCGAGCATGGACTTGACGGAGACGCTCGAGTGCTCCGGGGGCGCCTCGCGTGCCTTCGACAGGGACGACAGGATCGAATCCGATAACCTGAAAACCGACAAAAAAAAAAAAAGAACTCGCGATGAATCGAACACGACGCGGCAGTCGAAAGCGCTGACTAACGGAGAGCTCGGCGTCGGAGCTTTACTGGAGGAGACGGCCGCGGAGAGCCGCCGGCGAGCTCGAGGAGGCGGGAGGGGCGGCCGGATTCATGCCGCGTGGTCGTGGGCAGCGGGCGGGCGGGCGGGCGGGGGCGACTGTGAGCTTTGAGTTGGAACCGAAGCAAGAGGCCGACGCGCAATTGGGCCGTGAAGAAGATTTCTATATGGGCCGACGGCAAGTGACCCACTCTCTCGGCGCCATTTTCCTGAGTTTGACTCCCCCTCTCTAAAAATTTTAGTTTATGAGGGGGTGATTGCTTTCAAAATAGGTACACATTTCAGAACTAAAACCTGAAACCTATCCTATTTGTTTCCAGTCTAATTTTTAGGTCTACACGGGAACCTATTTTATTTTTTTGTTCCTTCTTTGGGTTCATTCTTTACAGAAAAATCATTTGAGGCTATGAGTAACGAAATGATTTCAAAATAAAAAATGAACAATAAAAATTCTAATTCACCAAAAATAATAATCCATAAGATGAATACATAATCATGTATAATTATAAACAATAAAAAGTTCAAATACATAACAGAAAACATAAATTATAAAAACTCAATTTCTTATTTATCTGTAAAAATTTAGGAGAGAAGTTCCAAGGAAGGACAAAGGACAAAAGAGTATTGCGTTTAGAATTTAGAGGAACAAGAAATTGGGATTTTGATTTTTTAGCTTATAAAATTGGTTCCGAAATTGGTTCCAAAACAAGGTAGTCTGATCTGTTTCTTGGATAGGTATTCACTCGAAACTTGTTCCTGAACTGGTTATAATCGATTCCAAAAATTTGGAACCTATTCCTAAACCGATTCCAACAGGAACTAGTTCCCAGATCTATTTCTCAGGCAGCCCGATCCGATTCCCTAGTGGAACCAATTTGGTTGCATACTCCTAGTTTCTGGTATCGAAGATCAATCGATCTGATCTGATCAAAGTCCCCCAAAAGCCATGCTGGAGCTTAGACTAGGGCAAGGGGGTTCTCCTGAAGAACGTCCTCGAATCAGTCAAGTTGACCTCATCAATGAGGCCAACTTCGACTGCTTGGGTGACTGGGTTCTCGCCCTAGGCCATCACCTCAATGTCTAACCATAGGGCATGCACCTCGGCAACATGGCCAGGATGCTCAAGTGCACCGGCGATGGCAGCGGTGGTGACACCATCACTTTCATATTTGTGAGCCCTGGTAAGAAGGAGCGAAACCATTTATGATATGGACGTGTTCATTGGTAATTCAAGAGCAAAGTCCCAGACATGCCAGTGAAACACCATTACTCGTAAGCTCCACCGTTCCAGTGCTTGCAACAGTGAAATTACCCAACTTTCGTTTGCTCTACCATGATGTGTATACTGTTGCTTACAAAGATCATTTCGTTGTTATTTATGAAACAAAGACCAAGACGAGAATGCCGATTTCGAGATTAAGGCGATGGGCATTGACAGCGAACATCTCAGCGTCCCAGATAAGAAATTGTAGAGAACTCAGCAGCATCGGCCATGCAGGTAAGGGCTTGACATATAATCTCTTGCTAAAATAAAGTCGCATCGTTTTGAAGCTGCAGAGCATTATTCTAACTTTAGCGGCCACTCAATCTAGCAACTAGGGGGAAAAACTGGCTCGTTTCATAACAACGGTTGTTCATATGGGGATGGAAACTCAGGCATATCCTTCAGCACTCCCTCTAATTTGAATTGTTGCTAGTTTTGTATATTTCAACATACATAATAGGACTGATGATCGACCGCATGCCAGACGGACAGATAGGTGATCAAGAATCACTCTGTGCCAATTGCGATAGATAATTTAACATTCGTTCAGCGCAATAACCTTTGGTTCATGGATCCTCGTAGAAAAAGCTCATGAAGAACTGAGCAGAGCGAACATCTCCAGCTCAACTCCCGATCTATCATGCACAGTGAGAACCACAAACAAAATCACCAGACACAAGTACCAAATATGGGCAACCAGGCTAAAGAGGAAAGCAAATCCCAAAAGTAGGCTCATGATTCACAGAAGTACTGATTGCAGATTTTAAGCAAACGCAGGCAATTGGCGGAAGTTTTTTCAGTGTTGCTACAGAATAATCTAAGCTTGCTCTCAAAGAAAACAAAAAAGTAGATCCTCTCTCAAGCCAACAAGGGACCAACTAAACCGAACCCAGAAGCTGCAAAAGCACCCAAAAAAAAAAAGTTAGAAAGTAAGAAAGGCTATATTTTTGTTTGCAGAAAGAAGGATGCAGATAATAAATACTATTGTTTCAAAATATCAACACAACTTAGGACCACTAATCATTTCAGACAACCAAGGTGATGTAGAAAGGGAGAATTAATATGTGCACGAGACCAATGAGCAAGACAAGCCCAACAGTGGGATGCCACTGACCTAACATAATTTAGGACATCACCATTAAAAGAAACATATGACTTAACAGAGGATACTTGACAACTGACTTCTTCGTAGAAACATTGCCAACTTGATGATAAATGGTTGAAGATGAGTAAACATGGCTAAATGAAGCTATGCATTTCCCTCATAGAATGAAACATTAAGAAGGTGGGAAGAGATTATTTGTTCAACCAAAAACACCCTTACAGCAATCAACCGGGAAACATAACATACGATTATTCCTATGCCAATCATTTGATCAACTTATTAAAATACCAACACCTTATTCTTTTAAGTGGAAAGAAGATGAAGCAACCTCGAGCTCAGTCATTGCGATGACAGGGACAGTTATTACAAGGCTCACAGTAAGTGGTCAATGAAGTTACAAACAACTAATTATGGAAACTAAGAGAAAAGGCAACAGGTCGCAAACATGACTGGCAATATTTTCGAAATCGAACTACTAAAGATGAAACCCAGAAAAGATGAATGCTCTTAAAAAGAAAAAAACACCATTTAAAGCACACATACCTCATATGTTGCTGGGGTACATGAAAACCCTTACCCTAGCTCCCTGTAAAAGATAGAAAAATCAATACACGAGCTAAAGACGTCCATAATATACAATGCTCCCAAAAGGTTCTATTATCTACTCTACCATGGATTTGGGAGGCAAGTTCGACTTGAACTTGGCACGGACGACACCACTGTTACCGTGAGGCCTGATAACTTTCCCCCAAATGCATCGATAGTGCGATCCATTCTTCTTCACCTTCGCCTTGTAGATGTAGGCCATGCGCTTACCAGCGTACCATGCTACCTCCTCTTGGGTGTTGACTCCCTCAATTTGGATCAAAGACGTATTCGGGTACTGGTTAGACTTCGACCTGTTTCAACAAGAGAAATTTCAACTACCTCAACAAAAAGGAAATACACAAAGTATAGCCACAGAGCCAATAACTTGTACTTCATAAAAGCTAACACGAATTCTTTCCCCTTTCCCTCACATCTAAACCCCGCCAATAGCTAGAGACGCAACGACATCAAATAAGCGCGGCGATTCCACCCAAAACTACAACAAATCACATCAACAACAAGTCCTTCATACGCAGATATTCAGCTAATTCAGCTACGGGACCCAAACTCCTCTAGAGCCACTTCCCCAATGAAATCCGCTTCATTCACATGGGGAAATCAAGCAAGCCGTCACCGAAAGCTCAAACCTAAACCAAGACTCCACTACGAAACAATCGAAAGTCTTTCCAACAGCACAAGAAAGCAACCTCGATTGAACCCACATCTCTACTCACGTAGAACAACAGAGCAACAAGAGGTACTAAGAATCGATGAGAAACAGGGCGCACGCACCTCTTGTACCCGAGGACGGTTCCTCTCACGTAGAGCCTGCAATCAAATGGAGAAAACACGAGCGAATTGGCATCACTTAGCAATGGAAGAAGACGAAGACGAAGACGACGACTAGAGCAAAGCGCGAGCGGAGACGCGGATCGCAGACCTGACTCTCTCTCCCTGGCGTCCCTTCACCATGGCCGCTTCTCCGTCGCTCGAGGCTGCCTGCGCTCCTCCGCCTTCCCCGCTTGACCGAGTGAGTGACGACGCCGATGCAGGAGGATCCTCAAAACCCTAGCTCCAACTCGCGGTTTTATAGCGAGTTACACCCGGGATCGATTTGGGCCACGGTCTAGGGCTCCTTCTTGGGCTTTGGCCCATATGTAAAAAGGTAAAATGGGCCGAGAACTCGGGTGGATACTGGATATAGCAAATCCAGAAATTAAAACATTGGGAGAGGGGGGGGAGGAGATAATAGAAAAATTGGAAGTTTCAGCTCCGTCTTTCCGGAAAAGATTTTATAAATTTCGACTGAATTGCCTAAGGAAATGAGAGAATGAAAAAAAATTTCAACGTCGTATCATATTTTGAAGTACATATTACTGTTAAATACCGAGTCAAAAAAGTTCTAGAAGATCACTTGATAAGTATATAAAGATAGAACGAACAATTTTCTATGCACCTTAAC
Organism: Eucalyptus guilfoylei; assembly: GCA_016097605.1. NCBI lineage: Eukaryota > Viridiplantae > Streptophyta > Magnoliopsida > Myrtales > Myrtaceae > Eucalyptus > Eucalyptus guilfoylei. The sequence goes on from CM027869.1 coordinate 2,284,314, forward strand.
AAATATTGCACATTAAAAATATATTATTTTTTGAGCATGTCTTGAATGAACACAAAAAATTTCAGAGTCTGACCAATGCTTCTTATCAAGTGCCCACTCGTATTTTTCAAGCAATAAAAACAATTTAAAATTTAAAAGAATGCATAAGTTCAATGATTGAAAAGTTAAAAGAAAAAAGAGCGAATTGTAAGTTATATCTCGCCTTCCACGACTATTTTATGTTTCTATATGATTATTGTGACAAGATTTTTCCATTAAATTTTTGCTAAGAAAAAAGCCCGACATATTATACTCCAGGCGCATCTTTCTTATGTTTTTCAAAAAGAATATGAAAAATATTAATATTTAAATCTATGAGAATGAGACTTCCTCTGGGCGGAAATTTTTGTATACTTTGCATGATATTTGTCTAAAGAATAATTTCATATTGATCGTACTATATGATCTCGTGAATTGGATGCTTATATGTTCATAAGAAAAAAAAAATTCTTCTCTTTTTTACGTTTTCAAAAGTCAGCAATAGGTATTGAATATGAAAGATTATGGGCCGTTTGGTTACATAAAAATCTCTTAGTTTTACTTAGGAAAGCAAAAAGAAACATGAGAACACCTTGTGGATGACTACATATAAAATATTTTTAAAAAAAATATTAACACGAAAAGTTATTTCCGAAGGCAGTGTTTTTTTCTTATAATTAGAAAGTCCTTATTACCTATAATTTTAGATTAATCGATTAAAGCTTCGAAAGTAAGAGATTTGTTCCACAATAAATAACTGATTTTCTCTTATTCGTGCTTTTATAGAGAAGAGTTAAATATGAGCGTTACAAATTCGCCATGCCTAAGGCGTCTTGGACTTGGCCCATAAAATTAAAAATAATGAAAAGCAGAAAAGAAAAGAAAAACACAAGGAGGAAATAAGAAAAAATATTCAAGCTTCAAGTTCGGTTATTTCGCGAAAGTCTGCAATTTGAAAAGCATTTTTCACCTTTTAATCATTTTTAGTGCTTGGAAAAATGAGTTAGCAAAATATATTTTACTATTAAATAACATGTCCGGGCATAGATCACTCTTAAAAATATTGTCAAAAAAGTGCTCCAAGGTCACTTGATAAGAATCTAAAGATGACAACAACAATGTTTAATGAAAATATATTTTCCTTTTAGCAAGTCTCAAATGAAAACAATTCAAATAAAAATAACAAAATTTAATTGTTAATAATAAGAACAATTTTCCTCACTCAATGTCATATTCTTGAGAAGAAGCACACGCACACACTGCATATGTTAAACATATATAATAGATGTTATTGTGCATAAAGATTTTAAGAATGGAAATTTCCTACCGAGTGAAATTTACTTTTTCATATGATGTTTTTTTTTTTCTTATAAAGTCGGTATGCTACAATTTCAATTTAAATCGAAGATTGCATGGTATAATCTAGCCATATACAAACACATAGGGAAAAAAGATCTTTTCCGATATAAATTCAAAATCAACAATTAGCAAATGTTGCTGAAAACTCTTTCCCTTGCAAAACCACATATTTGCTCTTCCTCGCACCAGCGTGCAAGAAAAAGAGTTGGAGGAAAATTTGCAACAATCCAACTTCATGTCTCGAAATTTTCTTCTTCTATAAATAAAAGCAAATTCCATTTTTTTTTTATCACGCCCTCTCCTACTTTTACTTCCTAAGTTTTCAAGTTCCATCCATAACGAGAAGAAGAGCATTTGAATCACTATAGAATCACCCGATGTGCCAAAGCCAACGATTTTCATTTACAAAAGAGCACGCCGTTTTCTAGCGCAAGTTCGACAATAACATTGCTGTTTAGTTTTCATTAATAATGTGGCCAAAATATTATATATGGTGAACAACTTAGTCAAAATTGGCCATCTTTCTCTAGAATTTTATGGAGTATTTTTGTGTTTTGATCATGAGGAGATAATGGGGTGACTCAATTCTAGGTGTTTTTGTTGTCAACAAAAAGCCACAAATCGTGACATTAAGGTTCTTCTTAGATTAAATCCCAATACCTTTTTTTGGCCAAAATTTGCTATGGCTTTGTTGCACAATAGATACATGAAGCGATTGGATCTTCAAATTTCTCCCCCCACTTGTCATGGGATTGATTTAGGTTCCAAACAAATGAGATGAATACAAATGAGGTATGAGCCCCTATATATATAAGTATAGGTTCAATTGTAATCATAGATCCCTTCTTTATCTAACGAAGAAGATTGCATTTCCCCATCTATCTAACAACCTACATTTGTAATATAGGTGTACATTTATAGCATTGCCCGCCTCCAAAAGTATTCCAGAATACACAAGAAAACCTTAGGACTCTCAATATCTTTGAGGTCCGCCCGTTCTTCATAGATTGATTACGGTCCTTCGTTAAAAAAACCTCAAGATTGTGTCGTTTTCTTGGGCCGTGACATTCTCTCTCACCTAATCAAGCAAGGCCCTTGTTGCATCTCTTTCAAGTCTAGGGACAAGTGACGTACATAATCTTCATACTAGATAATAATTGTCCAATTCTTCTCTTGAAATCACCAACCGGATACTATTTGGTGGATTTTTCTTACTTGATTCGATGTTGAATATGAGGTTGGAATGAACTAAGAATGAAGATTTCATTGTGTTCTCTAAATCCCTATTATACATAAGACAAACAAAATCAAAAGACCGTAAAAGATACCTATCATATTAGAAATATCTCATAAGTGATTGAAGCATCGATAAAAGAATGTATTTTATCATAAAAGAGAAAGGTAATTGGTGTAAGAGTGCATCACAACAAGGTCCCAAAACACTTGGCAGTATATCATAAATCTACCTAATCTCCAATTCATGGCTAAATTTTAATTTAAAATTGAAAATGCCAATCCCTCATTTAACAAGAGTACAATATATATTAATCTCATTTTTAATTTTTTTACATACTCATAATGGAATAATTTGACCATTTGAGGAATACAACATGTATTCTACATGATTCAATTACTTGTAATGTAATTGCAATCTAACATGTTTGACCATTCATAACATAGATTCATAAATATGTCAAGAATCCATGTATTCCACCATATATGTATAAAAGCCGTTTTACATAGTACTCAACCATGTCAATTTCCCAATCACTTGCTCCTTTTAGTGATAAGAATATCAATTTACTTTAATAACTAATATTTATTTATAATTTCTAAAAAAATTGTTTAAGTTCATTTAAGATGTAAGTCATTATGATGCATGCAACAAATTATAATAGAAGTCATGGTCTGATATTTAGTTTAACATCAAATGCACACATATAAGCTAATTTCATGATGTGCTAATAACATATAGTAGCTTATTGATATATATATATAAGTATCCATTTCCTAATTGCCACTAGTCATGACCCACCTCGACTAATGATGAATCATCACCATCAACTCATGGAGATGAAATCATAAGCACTTCCTTACTCCACCTCTTACCCATCTATTACAGGTGTCCTATACATCAGTAAGGATAAAATACATCACTATACATATATATGATGATGGCTATTTCATAATATTACATCACAGGTTGCACAAGCTATATAATTTTGTGTATGAATCATAAAACTTCATGTCATTTCGACTTTGTAGAGACTCATCGTATACATTAGAACATTTGTTTTTTCCTAGATTCGTAAATGCATACAAGTCATTACAACATAATAGTTGCCATGTTCAATCATACAATGCAAATAACATCATTTTAATTTTTTTTGGCATTTCCCATACCAACAATGAAACCAAATACCCATTTTTATTATCATTTGCAAACCCACTCATAAAACAATCATCATTCAATAAATAACATCATCACGTGCAAATCACAACTACATAACAAATTCCATGAATTTTTAAAAACTCACTTGGCATTTTCCGTGTAAACGATGCTAATAAAATAATTAAGCGCACTTCAACATATAAATCTTCACCCTCTAAATATCATGCTATCAACATTCAATATAGAACTTTTGCAAATTCGTAATTCATTGAGATTAATTTTTCTTAGACAATCAACATTTCTATGACTTAAGTAACCAATATAATTTCCATTTCTAAACCCACGCCTTGATTAAATGCATCCTAGTCATCAAAACTAAATCTAATTTCCTATAATTCCATATTTTCATAATTATATAATTGCCCCAACAAATTTTCTCATTTTATAAATGTACACTAACTTCCAATGTTCACTTAATCAAGCCATATTAATTAAACATATGAATACCACTTACACTATAGTCACGCCGCAAATTTTATGAAATTACCAAAATAGACCATTTTTAAATTAATTGTGCAATTAAGTCCAATTTTGACTAGATGTATAATTGTTTAGCTTAAGCAATCATTTGTAAAAATAATTTAACTACCTATTATCATAAAATTTCAAATACTATGAACAATGCCCAAAATTTCCAGTTTTTGCATATTAGTCCCCTACTTTGATGAAATTACGAATTTACCCTAAAGCTTCAAATCTAGTCATTTTGAATGGATTTGATATCTTACAATTAATCTAACATAATAACCCACTAACTAACACTTAAAACGATTAGATATCATGGTTAAAAGAGTCATCCCAATTCTGCTGGGGACTCTCCTGCTTCCGTAGGGCCCTAGCTTGTCTTTGATTGCTGAATGGCTACTCTTCCTACGTGCAGCTATCTCCTTGGTGGCTCTTCACTTTTGTCGTTGGCGGATGCGGCCTGGGGCTATGGGGTCCATCCGGCCTTGTGATGCCTAGTGTTGTTTCTTGCTAGGTTCCTTTTGCCTGTTGTTTAGGCTATTATGTGCTTGTTTTGGTCCGCTTTATTTGTGGTCTTCTATTTTACTTCGACTCCCTTCCACTCATTCTGACGTGTTGTCTCTTTGAGTGTAAGTTTTTGGCACCAAACTTTTGTAAATTTGGTTCAAAGCTCAATATATTCTTACCTTTTACCCAAAAAAAAAAACCTTTTGGTTATATCTTCAAACACCTTCTAGGCTTGCAGAAAAGATTTCAATTTAGGTAAGAATTGCCATAGCTCAACATGCCAATCTTGATATCCAATTAAAATTAACATCAAAATTTAAATTAAGCAAGCAATCATCAAACTACCAAGTTCAAGTATACAAAGTAGAAATAAGATGTAAGTTGAAACTTTGGCTTTGTTTAAATTAAATTAGCAATTAACCAACCAAGTTTAAGTTCAAGAGTACTAAGTAGAAATAATAACAAAATTCTATCCTTAATAATAAAGACATTCTTCTTCACTTATATTTTTAAGCAATAAAAGCAATTTAAATTAGAAAAAAGCATAAGTTTAGTGATGAAAAATTGAATAAGAGACATCATCCTATTTCATGACTATCTTCAGTGTTCTACATAATTATCTTGGCAAGATTTCTAAAATTTTGTTCAAAAAGTTTTACATATTATATTCTATGTCCATCTTTCTTATGGTTTTTTGAAAGAATTTGATAGAGATTAATGTTTAAATCCATGAGAATGAGACTTCTTTTATACTAAAATTTTTTGTTATACTTTGCATATTTTTGTTTAAATTATCACTTTTCTATGAATGAAATGCTTAGTTCATTCATGAGAACAAAATCTTTTTTTTACGTTTTGGAAACTCATAAATAAATTTTGAATACCAAAGTTTAGGAGCTGTTTGGTTATGTCAATAATTTCTTTTTTTTTTAATTAAACATAAATAAACATGAAAATAACGTATGAATAGCTATGGGTAAAATAGATTATCAAAACAAAATCTAACACAATACATTATCTTAAAAGAATATCTGTTAAGTAATTATTTATAAATATCCAAATTTTCATATTTAATAATTGATTTTCTCTTTCGGTTCTTCATATTGCGAATAAGGTTATTTTGGTCATTTGAAGGGTGCACATCAAAGTTGAAAGTTTACTTTATATGCAACATAGACAGATAATGTGGTATAAATTGTAGAAGTTGTATCATTATTCGTCATTTTTTTTTCCCTTTTTTGTGGTGTTAATGTGGTCCACAAAAAAAGTTCTAACTCCCAATTTTTTGGGAATCCTAAGTCCCGTAAATGTCATCTTGATGAATAAATCAAGTACGAGGATAAATAGGGAGATGTTGCGCAAATTAAATGATAGTTTATTGATCATAACTTCCTTCTTCCATTATTCATAAGAAATATAATCTAAAGTAGACATTGATAATATCAGCCATAAAAACTTGAGAAAATCTCCATTAACCAACATCTATACGCTCATTTGAATTGTTAGCTGGATTGGGAAGATACGTGTAGAAATTGAAAAGAATTGCTTTGAATTGAAAAATTCATTATTTCATATTTTCATTCTCTCGCAAGATAAATTTTAGATTATTCTCAATGTCAAATTCTTGAGATTGCAACATGTGCGCACACTACATATGTTGAAAATATATAAAAATTGTTACACATAAAGACTTGAACAATGAGAACTTCCTGCCGAGTGAAATTTACTTTTTCATATGATGTTTCCTTGCTTGTAAAGTTAGTTAGTATTAGATTCTATAATTTTGACAGTGTAAATTAGTTTTATCGACTTTTTCTTTATTGTCTGTGCATTTATATGGTAGTTCTTAATTTAGACTAGAATTCTAATTCTACTCAAGGTCAGTTTGCTATAATTTCAATTTAAGTCGAAGATCGCATGATAAAATCTTATTTAAATACAAACACATAAAAAAAAAATCATTTTCTGTATAAATTCAAAATCAACGATTAGCAATTCTTGTCGAAAACCATTTCCCCCTTCGAAACCACAAAATTTGCTCATCCTCACATCGCGCTCTCCCGTTATACCAAAAACTGTACAAGCATCAAGAGCCAGAAAAAGAGTTCAAGAAAAATCCCTGACCTCTCTCATAGCTCCAATCCAACTCCATGTCTCCAATCTTTCCTCCTCTACTATAAATAAAAACTTTTTTTTTTTAATCATGCCCACTCCTTCTTTCTCTATCTAAATTTTCAGGTTCCATCCATGACGAGAAGAAGAGCGTTCGAATCATTAGAGAATCAACCCGATGCGCCGAAGTCGACGATGTTCATTCACAGAAGAGCGCGCCGTTTTCTAGGGCGAGTTCTTCTGATCGTGGCGGTGACGGCGATGCTTAGTTTTTGGTTTCTTTCCAAGATCGTGATGATAAGCAGATTGAGTCAGATTGAGGTTCTTAACCACCCAGGCGTCGGAAATCGCAACACCGGTGTGGTCGACTATGACAAAGGGTCGTCGGACAATTCCGAAGTAAGATCCTCTTCTTAGATATGCCCCGTGCAATGCCCTTTGCTTGCGATTTATTCACGGGCGTGCACACGCAAACGAATGCATATTGATCTTCTGTGTGTAAGTTGTTCTGGTTATGTGCATGCTTTTCAAATTTATCTCATATCGCTGACTTAATCTCTCTCGAGCTAAGTTCAGGTGTATATTCTTAGACCTATCATCCATAAGTTTCCTTTTTCCCCTCGTTGTAATACTACGATCGTCTACTGCGTGCATGAAATGGGCAATGACGTCCCTGTGCTTATATTCTGCACACGCTCGTTATTTCTATCTGAGCGAGGTCAAAAGTATCTTAACACAAGCACTGGCTATTTCCATTTGGGCCATAAGAAATTTTCCTTTTGGTAAGTATCAGACCTGGATTCTCACCATAAAAATCAAGGGGAAAAGTTGCATTCTGGCGACTATCCGTCTTCAATGATGAGTCTGCAAACTAGTCTGGTTAACAAATTTGTCATATTGTGATTGAAGGACATGAAGCGTCATAGAAGCTTCTTCTGAAATACTGCGAACCTAATTGTGAAATTTTTAGATTTGATTGAGATGAAGATATCATAACAAGTATGATTTCAAATTACTTCGCATTATCTTTGTTATAAGGACCTTTCAGGATTTTTTAAGCCAATTTTAGTGTTTGAACTTCTAATCTTAATATCTTTCGCCAAACGCTTTGCAAGGTCGAAATTTACTCTAGGGCCAACAAGGATCATATTTCGCTTGACATATTTTTGCTCAAGATTCAATTACCTCAGTAACTGCCAACTGATCCCAAGTTTATTGCCTTTCAGACATCCACACTCTGGAAGCAGCCAGTTGTGATCAATAGATACTACAAATGTATCAATCGTTCAAGGCACGAGACAGGTTCGACGGTCTTTCTTCCACTCTAGTTTAATGCAATCGATTGCAGAAAGGAAAGTGATATCATACGTGATTCAGAATCTGTTTTATTCTCCCTTTTTAGGTCCAGCAAACCCGACGAATGGGTATATCTTAGTCCACGCGAACGGGGGATTGAATCAAATGAAAATAGGAGTAAGTTTCCTTAACATTAAAAAGGGCTTCGTACTATACATCTGGACTTAATTTCAACAGCTGTAAAATCTCGGTTGTGTGTACCTGTTGTTATCGCAGATAAGCGACATGGTTGCGATCACTAAGATTATGAATGCCACCCTTGTGCTGCCTCATCTGGATGTTACTTCCTATTGGACAGATACAAGGTATGCATTGATGATTTGATTCCAATCCCCCAAGACTATATAATGAGATTGCTTTTTATTTTTCTTTCGTTATATATGTATATTCATGTGCCGATTATTCGATTCCAATGCCATCCTTGATGATTCAGTGGGTTCAAAGATTTGTTCAACTGGAGGCATTTCATGGATGTCCTGAAAGATGATATCAATATCGTAGAATCTCTCCCACCAAAACTTGCATCAGTGACCCCACTCAAGAAACCCCCAATTTCCTGGTCAAAGGTAAGATTTCGGCCCTACTGTTTACATTGACTAGAGATCATGTTTTCACTCATATACCCATTTACATCTAAGAAGTGATTAACACCGTGCTTGCAGCCTAGTTACTATAGAAAGATAGCTGAGATATTGAAGCGCCGCAAAGTAATCAGGTTCACTCAGACCGACTCTCGCCTTGTCAACAATGGCCTGGCCAGATCGATCCAAAGACTACGGTGCCGGGCAATGTACAAGGCGCTTAGATATGAGGATGGAATCGAAGAGCTTGCTAAGAAGTTAATTGGCAGACTCAGAGAAAATGATGAACCATACCTTGCTCTTCATTTAAGGTACTACGACATAGTTTTCTAGGGAAGATCATCACTTCGTCTTGTCCTTTTCTAATGACTTTCCACTACTAAATCAATTGACTACGAGTATAATCACAACACTACAGATATGAAAAAGACATGCTTGCGTTTACAGGATGCAACCACAGTCTTAGCGCAGCCGAGAGCAATGAGCTCGAGCTAATGAGAAATAACACTCGTCATTGGAGGGAAAAGATAATCAATGGCACAGAGAAGCGGCTCCAGGGTGAGTGCCCGATGACCCCAAGGGAGAGCGCGGTTTTCCTTGAGGCGCTTGGCTTCCCTTCGTCTACCAAGATATATATTGTTGCTGGGAAGACATACGGTCAAAATGGGATCGGTCCGCTTCGATCCAAGTATCCGAACATCTACACGCATTCCAATTTGTTCACGGAAGAAGATTTGCGACCATTTAAGCACCGCCAAAATAAGCTTGCGGCATTGGACTTCATTGTGGCAGTGGAAAGTGATGTTTTTGTTCACACTTATGAAGGCAACATGGCTAAGGCTGCGGAAGGTCATAGGAGATTCGAAGGATTCAGGAAGACGATCAGCCCTAACAAGTAAGTGTAAAAAGACGTGTAAAGACTGCCAACGTTTCATAATTTTCTATTGCGTGTCATTTGTTCCACCTTAACATAATGCATTCTTTTTTTTGACAACCGACAATTGATAATCTTAAATCAAGTTTTGTGCTAGCTAGAGGCAGACTCAATTATAATATTGACTGGAAGTGGGACAATTATAAGGTCTATGTTATTTATGTATCGTGAATTTCCTTCTTTTTCCTTTTGAATCAATAATTTCAAGGTATTTCAGTCTAAAGAAATTGCAAGCCTTGATTTGTAGTTTCGATTGTTTTGGCAGACAAAAATTTGTGAAGTTAATTGATGATTTGGATGGGGGCCTGATATCTTGGGATGATTTCTCATGGCAAGTGAAGAAGTCACATGAGGACCGTGTGGGATTACCATCCCGTCGGCAATCAGGACAATCTTTCAAATTGGAAGAGAATTTCTATGCAAACCCTTTCCCTGGTTGCATCTGCGACAAGTCTAAACTCCATTACAAAACTGGTTTTTGAGATTGAGAAGATTGAAATTTCCAAAGCCTGGAGCTATTGTTGTACATTTGTAGAGTTCAAATTTTTACATTCAAGTTGCGGACGAAGAAGAGAAGAATTCTTTGACAAGGAAGCTACTCAATTTCTTTTGGTCGGTTACTCGTGCATATTTTATACAGTATCCTTTCGGTTTCATTTTCAGGCTTTTCGAATTGTACACACAGAGAACGAGGACATATTGAATTGATGTAATTTTGGTTGGAAATTAGGTGGCTTCTTCATTGTGGGTATTGTGACCACCAATTAAAAAAAAGGAAAAAAAAGTAGGATCTGATGAACCTTTGCAATCTATTCAGACATTATAATGCTTGGTGGGCTCTGTTGACTCTCGAGCCTTGACATTTGAGCTCATTCCATTAAAATGATTATGGCTGGGGAAAAAAAGTGGCCAGAATATAATATATGGTGCACAACTTAGTCAAAATTGGCCATATTTTTGGGAAATTCTATGGAGTATCTGTGTTCGATAATGGGGACTCAATTCTGGGTGTTTCTGTTGTCAACATTAGTGAACATGAGGATCAAAGTGAGATTAGGGTTCTTGTTGAATTAAATCCCAACACTTTTTTTTTCTGGCCAGAATTTGCTTAAATGTAAATGGACCAAATGGTTCAAACACCATCTCCGAAATTGTCCCCCTACTTGTCATTGGTAGAGGAATTTAGCATCCCATTAAGGTTAGGCAGACGGAATTAGTGTTGTTACCCGTGCAACAAATGAGATGCATACAAATGAGGGGACGAGCCCCTATATGTATAAGTATAGGTTCAACGTAACCATGGATCTCTCCTCAATCTAACAATATAGATTGCATTTCCAAGCCACCTACATTTATTACAAGAGTATTTATTTACAGCATTGTCTGCCTCTTGGAGTATTCTATTATACAAAAGAAAATTCTACGACTTAGGAGCTTTGCAATTTGCCCATTCTTCATGGATCAATCACAGTCCTTCATTCAAAAAACCTCTAGATCATGTCATTTTCTTGGGCCATGACATTCTCCCCCACTTGATCAGGCGATGCCCTCGTTGCATCTCTTTCAAGTCTAGAGACAAGGATGCACCTAATCTTCATACCAAATAATAATGGTCCGATTCTTCTCTTGAAATCACCAAATAGATAATATTTGGTAGATTTTTCTTACTTGAATTGATGTCAGAATATAAAGTTCAAATAAACCAAGAATAGAGATTTCATTGTATTCTCTAAATCCCTATTATATGTAAGACGAACGAAATCAAAAGACCGAAAAAAATACCTATCACAATAGAAATATTGCATCAGTGACTAAAATACTAAGCAAAGAACATATTGTTTCTTGTAAATCAGAAAGGTAATTGGCGCTAGAGCACATCATGATAAGGTCCCAAAACACTCAACAGTACATCACAATCAAAATCCACCTGATTTTCAATTTGTGGCTGAAACTGAATTTGAGATTGAAAAAAGAGAAAGCAAAGCCCCAATAGTCTCTCATTATAGTTGAGAGAGAGAGAGAGAGAGAGAGAGAGAGAGAGAGAGAAAGAGAGTGAGTGACTAGTACTGGGAACGGGGAAGGATCTAGTTGGGTAAGAGAGAATTTTGAAGTTGGAATAGGAAGGAGGTAAGGTCAAGGAATTGGGGTCCCATTTGAAGGGGGCAATTCCAATCCCTCGTGCAGTTGAAATATCATAATCTCTCTCTCTCTCTCTCTCTCTCTCTCTCTCTCTCTCTCTCTGTGAGCCTGTGAGGTTTCTTCTTTGTCATCTTCCCCATGTCCTTCCCTAAAGTTTTTGTAGTCCAAGGAGGAGACATCTTAGAATTGATATGTGGGGTGTTGAAGACAGTCTGTACCATCTAGTGCCAAAAAATTCCTCTTGCTTGGACCCATTTTTTTGGTGCTCTTTTTTCCCCAATTGCATTTATTTCGTTTCAAGCTTTGATGACCTTTCTGTGCAGATATCTAATCCAATAACAATGGAAAATCGCAGGATGATGGGGAAGTGGAACCCATGTTTTCATATGAATAAATTAAGTGAACTAATGGCAAAATGCTATGAATGTTTGCACTCATTTAGATTGAGATTCAAGCATATGCTAAGTTTTCTCAAAGCATTATCATGTGGTATAACTTGATTTTCTCATGCCCATGAGATCCCACTCGAGGAGGAATATCTTGAAGGATGGAGAGAGAGAGAGAGAGAGAGAGAGAGAGAGAGAGAGAGAGAGAGATTATAATCTATTATATATATATACACTCAGATAATGGCTTTGTGTGTATTTTCTAATGAAAGCATACCCTGATGTTTCTTTACGAGATATCTAATCCAATAAACATTTATGGTAAAGAGAAGCCTCAAGGCATCGAGTACTAGAGAGAAGGTTGGTACCATGTGAGGAAAGGAATCATACATAGAATAGAATGTTGGAGGCATGTGATGAGAGAGGCGCAACAAAATGCATGCCCTTGAAAAATACTATTATTCATAGAGACGTGGTGGTTTGAAGGAGAGTTTATTCATTTTATTTTATCTTTTGAGCGCTCATCATGTGCATGATTCCTCATTGTGAGGTCCCAACTTTGGAAGAATAAAAGAGATCCTTTAGTGACACTTCTCATTTGCTTTGGATTCTGATTACTGCCTCATAAAGCATGTGGGTTTTAAGCTCTAGATTCAAGCTGTATTATTCTGTCGTGAAGGACAGCGTGATTCAATTCTCGTAGATATAACAAATTTCTTGAGGAAGCAAAGAATAGAAACAGGTCAAGTTAATTTGGTCTATCCAGAAAATGCATGATTCACTTCTAGGGTTTAGCCTCCTCTGCTCCTTCCACGCCCATCTGAGCATATGGTGCTTCTTTTTTGCCCTGTGCAAACTCATATGGACTCAGCTAAAAGGTTCAGCTAATCTCATTTTAATAACAATGGATCTGTCACTAACTCTCACTTAAAAGGACATGGATGACTCCATGTGTTTCGTGCATACTGTAATTGATTGTGTACCATGTTAGTCTCAAATTGTAACTTCTATGAGGTTTTGTGACATGCAAGATGCTGCTGAAGTTGTCAAGGCACCACCCCAATTCATCTGGAAATTATCACAAGAGAGATCGCAAACAAATTTCAACGTATGTAACTCAAAATAGTCGACATTCATTGTTTTCACAGTAAAAGAAAATGATAACACAGAAATAATTCACTGATCTTGCATTGGTATCACAAATCGGAGAAGCATATAACTGAAGCACGCATTAGTTCTTAAACAGCCTTCGAAGAAAAATCATCCGGACACAGCACATCTTGATTACTTGCATCACTCAAAAAGATTATTGGAAGAGAAGGGCATTATCAAAGGAGCGAGATAAATCAAATCAATTGCCGGAAGCATCCGAGATGAGATTATTCTCAAATGGCGGTTTTACTGAGCAAAACATAGATAGAAATTATTACCACTGTTGCCATCAGAAGCTACTCCATTTCCCCAGTCTACAGACTCCATTTTTGTGCACGAATCAGTATAGATTGAAATGAGCAAAACATTTTACACGTGTTTTGAGCAAGCAACATGTGTACTGATTCATTCACCAATTTTGACATAGTAAATAAGTAAATGCCAGGTAAGTGGGACATCAGCATAATATCCGAACACTTCACCTATGCTAAGTTACTGTTTTAATTGCAAATATGGATAAACCAAACTATCAAAGTATGCTTCAGTTTTAAATTGCTTAGGAAAAGTTCTTCGATATAAAAATTCCTTGATGATCCATGACGATTTTAAAAGACTATTAAGCTCAGTAGTTAGAAAGTAAAAACCGAAGCAAAGCAATTTGTGTTGGTCAAATATCCCTTTCTTCTATGGCCAAAGCCTTATAATCTAAGAGATATCTTCTGTTCATGATCAATATAATTTTCAGCTTCCAAGAGACCAATTTTTGCTTTCCAGCAGATAAAAAAACCAAGAAAAAGAAAGAACATCCATGAACATACCCAATACCTACTTCCCTACAAGTGGAACTAATGCCTGAAAAATAACATGTCCATATCAGAAAGTAAGCCCCAGATCAGAATTCGTGCACAGTATCACATCTTATATAAGCAATTCAAATGGGTGGTGTTTGGTAACAGCTCAAGCCATGATATGGAAGTCAATTGGGAAGGTCTTCATCAACCTCAACTTACTTGAATTCCTCATTTTTCGCATTGCACGGCTTCACTCGGTCTTCTCTGGGCCTTTTCTCCGGCAAGCTTTCCCAGTGATGCATGAGTCACCGGATCAATTCTCGACGAGAAGATCATCAAATTTGAAGCCATTAAAGGAGGTATCCAAAGGGATAGCATGATCCAAAATCCAAATATGTGGGAAGTGTTCGTTAGTGCAGAGATGGGATCAATGCGATCCCTTTGGATGCCTCCTTCAGTTGCAGTAGGAACCCATTTCTCTCTCTCTCTCTCTCTCTCTCTCTCTCTCTCTCTCTCTCTCTCTCAAACGAACAAAGTTTGGCAAGGTGGGATTGGAGTGAGGCTCTCAATATAAAAGAGAAAAATGCTGTACCAATGGCCACAAAGATGATCTTTTTTCCTTTATTTTTTCCCTAGCAAAAAAAAAGGGCTAAAGAAGATTTTCCTCCTTTTTTTTTATTTCAATATATTCTAACCCCGTTGCAAAAAAAAAAAAAAATTAAAAAAAAAAACTTTTGTATTCTTTTTTGAAAGATGAGATGATGATCTCAAGGAGTTTTGGAGAGATTTTTCTTTTGTTAAATTTTCTTGTAGACCCCATTCTCTATTTAACCAAACACATGGACAAAAGTTTTCAAAATGAGTGGGTCAGCCAATCTCTTCTTGGAAAATCCCCAACAAGTTGGATAACAATATTCAGAAAATAGAAATTAAATTAAATTAAATTGCATAAAGATTTAATCTAGCGTGTGTCCTTTTTTTCCATTCAAGTTTTGTGGTCCAACCCATGTTCCCTCTTTCCTTTCACCCACCAAACCCTCCTTTATGCTTATTTCACAAGGAACACATTCTCATACGCATCATTCATTCATTCACTCACAGATCTAACAACCAAGTCATTTCCTTTACATGATTTTTGATTAGTGGCACAAGTTAGACGCACTCTCTCTTGTCGATTGCGATGACAGCCCCGATGCTCGTGGCGATTCACTTGTCACAATGGAGTCGTTAAATCGATGAATATCTTGTTTAACCATTGCTCGTGCAAAATGATCAAAAGCGACTTGATATATAAACGCACGAACATAATCAATTAAGCTGGATTGCATCTCTCATTCATTCACAACTTTTTCAAAACTAGGTTTAATATACAAATCGGTCAATGATATGATCATATGATTGACACCCTATAGTTAAAATAAAAAAATTCGTTCGGCGGATCCAAAGCGATCCGCTCTGGACTGTGGGGGCTTGAACTCAACCCTAACCGGTCAAAGTTGCAATGACATATAATTAAGTCGTTAAATAAATCTGGTCAGATTGAGTTTGAGTAAACTATCCGCCTTGGAAACTTAAATGAGCACATCTAGAGAGAGAGAGAGAAAGAGAGAGAAAGGGAGGGGCAAAAAATCTATACACATCCAGGGATTGGGATTGACGAAAGAGATCAATATGCACTTTTTTTCCTGTTATTTTATAGTGCATCTCGGCGAATTAAAGAATTATTTCCCTTCCTGCTTGATAATTACTGATTAGAAATTAATGATCTTTGAAGAAGTTTTCCTGGATATGTGTCTGCGAAGGGGGAAGAAAGGTCCAGTTTTGGGGCATTTTCTATATGGGAAATTGTCTATAGCCGCAATCAAAATTTTAAAAGGAAACGAAATTTGAGAAAAAAAAAAGTGCTGATATGCGAATATCTCTTTTTGTTTGTTTTTTTTTTTTTTTTGGAGGGGTGGTTTATATTCAAATATGCTAATTATTTAAAAAAAAAATTCTTATAAGATCAACCCTAATGGGGTGGTGCACATGGGTCTAAGTAGGGTCTCGTGCACTAACATGGAGTCAAGTATAGGTGTCAGCTTACATTGGATTAGTGATGACATTACAACTAAGCATTTAAATTATGCTAGGCCACGCCATGACCACATGGAATTAAGGTGAAATTAGTGACATTGTTCGTTGAATAATGATAATAGTAGCCGGGCTATCGATTGTCTAGAAAACTCTATACTTAGTACTTAAATGCGATTGTTGACTGACCCGCTATCATTTTGTGGCATCATCACATTATTGGTTCTAGCTAAGTTCTTGATTTGTGATAGATTCAGAGGATTGGAAGACAAGTATTAAAATAAACAGAGTCTAAATCGAGTTGATTTCTATGAGATGATGGACCCGCGGGATTAGTTGGTTGACGAGATGATTCGAGTTCTGTGCATAAAGAAGTCTAAGTTCTTAAGTTTGATATATATCACAGTGTAATCCTGTTGGCCAGGTTCGAGGGCCGAGCCAAGACCGGTTAACTCTTGATTGGGGCCATACTTAGTTGGATGTTCCTAAATACTTCACTTCAGTAATCAATATTCATGTAGAGTACCTGTAACTAGGAGAGAGAGGAAGAGAAATTATACACCAAAATTCAAAAGAGGGTTTTAATGTTCCTACATAAGAAGAGCCAACCAAAGCCAAGCCAAATTCATAGAGAACCTAGCAAAAGATGGCAGTAAACTCTTCTTATTATCATATAAAACATGAAGACTTTTTTCTGGATGAATTATGCCCCTTAAATATTATTATTGAGTGCATTCCATCGCCATCATTCATAAGGGAAGGCAGTTTCATCAACAAAAAATAGAGGCATAAAAATAAGAAGGAAAAAGATCCAACTGGATTCGGCAGTTTTCTAGGGCTAGTGCAAGGCCTCTTCACCGGACTATTGGTACTAAATAATTCCAACAATGACCTTTCATAACCTTTCACCGGCATACATAATTAAAGGTGCATTACACTGAAAACAATACTGATGCAGCTTCAAGTAGAATGTACTGCATAATGTGGCAGCTGCAAGAGGAAAAGCTCCAGTTGTATCCTTGCAGGAACTTTCTCCGCAGGAATTATTGTCAGTCAGTGACTGTCAGTCTCTTATAATTTCTGACATATCATAGTGTTTGCCTTTACCCGTTATTTGAATTGGATGGGATGAAATTTTCTTGCGCTACTACTTTTTTCCAATTTTTCACCACAAACTTTCGTGAAATGCTTGGAGGACTAGTCCTGTGCGAATGACCCATCAGAACTAGTCCCTTTTTCTTTTCCTTTTGATGTCAAAGGAATATGGAACCAAAATTCAACAGTGGCAGCATCTGTTGGCTTTTCTTTCCATTCAAAATTCAATCTCAGCCATTTGATGGCCATCTTGATCTCAGTAGCCCTCAGTGCAAGGAGGATTACATTGACTCCTGATAAACATGATGAATGGTGCCAGATCTTGTCCACACTAGTGAAGCAAACATGGGCCCACAGTCACAGTCCATAGCCTCTCTCTCTCTCTCTCTCTCTCTCTCTCTCTCTCTCTCTCTCTCTGGTGCTTACATAGACCCCACCACATATTATGTTTTTTCCTTCTCTTGCCCAGATATAGTTGGGTGGGTAGTGGGTAAAATGTGGCTGGCTCTGAGGCTAATAGTGTTGTGTGTGTGTGTGTGTGTGTGTGATGTGATATGAAAGTAAAGGTTTGGTTGCTTCTTTGGTTCACGTCCTTCTCAACCCAAGTGTGCAAGAGCTCTTACTACATGTGTCCCTTCTTTGCAGGACACGAAAGCAATTCCCACCCAGAACTTGTATCCCATCTGATAGGACACAAAGGACTTTCTTGGTGAACTTGCCACTTGTATGTGCCCATTTCAATAGCATCTTTCTAGTTTCTCTCTCTCTCTCTCTCTCTCTCTCTCTCTCTCTCTCTCTCTCTCTCACACACACACACACACACACACATACAATTCTGTCCTGTGAAAATGCAGGAGAATCTCACATTCACAGCATGAGACAAATGATCCCAACAGTTACAACAATTTTCCCAGGAAAGAGTGTCTTGAGAATTTCCCCCCCGTCAAAGAATAGGAAAAGACCCTTTAAGTAGGTTGAAATGTGTCTGTTCCCACAACAGCTGTAATGAATGTCAATTGCATCATTCTGATTACATCGTGCTTTTGCTTGTTGCTATTTCAACTAATTATGGGTTTTTCCATTGAAATCATCTACTGGTGGTCCCAAACAAACAGCTAATACCTTTCATTCTCGATTGAATATTTTTCGGGGTGTGATTGGACCACAGTCTTGCTGGCATCATTCTGTATTATTGAAAAAAACATTCAGTGCTCCGTTCATCATTATGAGTGACTTAGCTGCACGTAGCCAAACAGTTAATATTCCTGAAAGATCCTAGCTGGAAAACTTTGCAAAAAAAATAAAACCGACTATGTAAGACGTCTCTTTTTCTCCTCCTTTTGCATTACTGATTCACATGGAATTGTGGTTGGAACTTAGAGCTCAAATCTTTTCTCTGTGCATAGAACAAGAGTTATCTTCCACTCCGATGCTAAATGAAAGGCAAAAAATAACAATAACCAGGTTGGCTCAACAGTGAAAGAACGAACATTTGTATAAGTATTAGGTGCTCGATACTGGCTTTATCAGATTGATGAGCTACTTCATAGGTCTACGTTCATCTATTCGAGGTGATTATCTGTTATTTACCCCAACGAAGTCGGCCAAAAGTTCTTAAAAAAAAAAATTCTAATGAAGCTCTCTTGGGGGTTGAAGAAAGAGAGAGAGAGAGAGTGGTTGGCAACAACAGCCCTCTGATGATGCTGAGTCAAAAGCATTACAGATATGCCAAGCCAGTGTGAGGAGATTTTAATGAATGGCACTTGATGGGTACATGATTTCCTTGTCATGCTTGTCACTATTTGCAGTACATAAAGAGATTTTTTAAATTTTATTTTAGAAGCAGAGGATTCTCTGTTAGATGTTTCCACCACATCATTACCCCAGATTAGTTATATACCTTTTTATATATACTGTTCGTCTTCCAAATTCAAAACTTATATTTTCATGAAAATCTTCAAATTTGTCCTCATTCTTTTAAGACTGAAAGATAAAGATAAAATGCCCCAGCTGTGTTATTATTATTTGCACAGTTAGCAATTTCAGGTCCGAAAGGTACTCACCTGTTGTTTTCTTCTTGGCTAGCACATGGTTTTCAATGTCACATGCATTCAATTAAGGAAGGGCTTTCAAATTTGCTACGTCAAGGACAATTTCAAATTAGACCGGCTAAGGACATCTTTGCATACCCCACAACTTAATAACTCATTCAAGTAGGATGTGTATGGCTTCACCTGTGTTGTAAGGTAATAATGACATATTCTATCAAGTGCTTTTTGAACACCTGATTAATCATATTGTGAGCATATATGCTGAGTTACTGTCGAAGCGGACTAAGTCTCAAGATATGTCCATAAGATGATGCTTGGTTTCGACGATTCGAATCGAGCCTTCGAGCAAGAAATATACATGCTGTTTAAGCAAGATTTGGAGATTTATTTAGTGGTATTTATGTTCATAATCAGAAATAATCTGGCGGGTCCTTTTTCCGTGAGAGAAGCTGGGGCTCCTGCATACGGCATGTTGCATTATGATCTCTTTCCTTACTCTAATCGGTGTACTTACATGAAGGAATTAGTGTAAGTTTCCGTCCAAGTACGGCATGTCGCATTATGACCTCTTTCCTTACTCTAATCGGCGTACTTACTTTATTAAACCCGAAGGAATTAGTTTAAGTTTCCGTCCAAGTGAAAAAGATAACATTAAGAAGGGGAACTTTTGAAGGCGACTCAAGCTGGCACATTAATTAAAAGATCCCATTCGTACATTCCAATCCAACGGCTTTGCAATATAAACGCCCTGCTAAGATGGGCATCTCTGCTTTTTAACACCATGATTAGGAATAATGGCATCGTCCACCATCCCCATTCCATGTGCCTGTCTTCTTTAATCATAACCCATGAAAGTCCAACATCCTTTGACCTTCTCTAGATAATTGCTATCTTCTTATGGTACTATAACTTTCATCTTTTTCAACATCAAATGGCTGGTGAAAAATATCATCGTCAGCGTGATAAAG
The DNA here is from genome assembly GCA_016097605.1 of Eucalyptus guilfoylei. Taxonomy (NCBI): domain Eukaryota; kingdom Viridiplantae; phylum Streptophyta; class Magnoliopsida; order Myrtales; family Myrtaceae; genus Eucalyptus; species Eucalyptus guilfoylei. The sequence continues at coordinate 2,304,753 of CM027869.1, forward strand.
CTAATAAGAAAAGAGAAAGATAAAGAGTTTGAAAGATGTATGATCGCACCTTTAAATCTTTGTTGGTTTCTATCTTCCCCCCAAAAGGGGAACCGACCCTTTAGTGAAACTGCTTTGGCAATGGCATTGTGGTCCTATGGAGAGGGACTAATTGGTGGTAAATGTGGCTTGGCGAGTCACAAATTTTGGTAGCAGAAGAACTTGCGTCATTGTTCACTTTGTTCGGTTGGAAACTAGGCATGCACATCTCTTTTTTGGAGGAGCCACTCTTGTTCCCCTTTTGCTGGTGATGGTCCAATGGGGCGAGCTTGCTTCTTCGTCACAGTCTTTCCAACTTTTTTAGGAACACATGAAAGATTTCGAGACTGTGCACTCACGGTGGAGAATCATTTTCGTGTCTTTGGCACGTATAGAGTTTTGATCACGCTAGGTACCTTTGAGATACACATCTACGGACGCGTGTAACAAGCTCCAATTGCTTGTTGAATAGGATTCCCTTGTTTAATTTTCCGTTTGCCGTCTGACATATCATTTAACATGGCAAATTTGTAGATTAATCCAACTATATCCAATATTTTAGGTAAAAAAGAGAAGAAAGAACTTGAACGGTACGATCCCTATGTCACCCCAAAATAAAAGGGGATAAGACGAGCTTTAGATTTAAATTAAAATAACACGACTTCTAGACAACCTTTTCTTCCGAACGATCTTGAAAATAACTGTCATTGTCGGAGTTCATGGTAGCCCAAATCATGATGCTCCTACGATTGATACGTTCAATAACAAAGGTCTTTGCTTTGCCTGGTCCTAAAATGAGCACACATTGTTTTCAAAGGCTCGCTTTCCACCATCGCCCAAAAGGAAAATGGGGGCTCTCCTGTCTCTTCCATGGCTTGGAGGTAACCGAAAACCTTGTATGCACGACGTGATCAAGCTACCGCTTCTTATTGGCTTCTATGATGAAAATTCATGATGAGGACACGAATTTGAAAATCAAATTTGTGAGATTCAGTAGGACCATCATTGATTGTTGCAAAAACTTAAACTGTTAAATGAAATCATAATTTATTATTTAAATATTATAATGCTTTCCTTCCCGCTTAGTTTAGTATTTTCGTCTAGTACTAAACGTTGACATATGTAATTGGAGAGGCAAATAAAGCCTAAAAAGATTCGAACTCAGGATTTTCTGATAACGTTATATGTGTCATCGACCTATTTATAGGCTTTATTAGATAATTATTTTATGATAATATCTCAAACAAGATATGCACAATCAAAATGAGATATATGTACCATATTCTTGAGCAAGGAGATCATGGATGAGCTTTGAAAAATAAATAGCAAAGAAACAATAGATGCATTTTGTAAATTCTAGAATTCATCGAATGGATGTATCTATCAAGACAATCAGTATATCTTGCCAAAAATGAACTATAGGCATGTGACAAATTCATTGTCTAAGTTACATATGCATGTGAAATCATGATTTAAAAAATCTAGATTAGTCTTTTCAAGTAGTCAGTGTCACGCCTCAGCATTCTCTCATCGGTTTTCTTGTGCGCCCATTAGAGTATTACACAAGACATCGGCATTAGCAATTCCTTAAGCTTAAACCTTGCAAATCAGTCTAAAAACAGGGTAGAGAATCCAACATTTCACAATCCCTTGCATATTAATACCTTTTTGGGAGGAGGTTGGAAGCTTTCTTCACCGATGTTGCTCGGATTCTACATTAGTGAAGCACCCGAGGTTGTGCTATTGAGTCCAGGGGAGTCCCTCTTTTACACATGACCACGAGGAGGAGGCAGCGGTAGAGGGACGAGCCCTTCAAGGTGTGGGTGGTGGCGGCACACAAGGAGGTGGAATACAAAAATAACATCTAGCGGTAATACAAAATCTCCGTGCCTCTAATAATAAAGAAAAAGACTCAAACATTAGAAACGGTATCGCTGATAATATTATAATCAAGATATGCACAATTGAAGGGAATGTACATGCAACATACGTAAAACGTTGAAAGATATGGATAATCAATATAAATATCATAATTGTTTCTAACATAGGAAAATCTCATATATAAATATCTCTAACAGATCGTTTATTTAAGAAATGCTCCTCTAGGCGTAGAACTTGTGCACAAGAGATGAAAAAACAAGCGGGGAATGTAGGATCCGTGTACAAGAAATGAAAAGACAAGCAAGAAATGAAGGGAGTCTTCGTACCCGTGAGGAGGCCGTGGGGGAGGGACGAGAGTTTCAGCGGGGGAAGGCAGTTGCACAAGGAGGGATAGGACAAAGACAAGATAGAGGCGAACGACAAATTCTTTGCGTCTCTGATAAGAAAAAAAAAGATTCATATGCAATGACAGAAACGGTACAATCGAATTGAATCGAGAAAAAGAGTGCCAGCATATTAGAGCGAACAGATACCTATACCACGATTTCTTGAAAAAGTACTCAATGGAGTTTGATCACTCTTTACTTTCGGTCGTTTAAGGTGGAAAGGGGACCAATCCCTTGATGCACATCAATGAAAATTTTACTCTGCTAGAGATTTCTATATGAGGAAGTATATTGATACTTTTGCACCCGCGTGATCAAGCGTTGATCCATATATAGAGCTTTTAATTTGATAAATGTATTCATTTCATGAATAAATGCGAATTTCCTTCTAATGATTGAGATGAGAATAGTGCGAAAAATAGAGTTGTGAAATTTTTGTATAATTTGGTATATATATTAATGAAGAATACAATGATCTATTTATAGGCTTTATTAGATAACTATTTTAAAATAATATTTCAATCAATGTATGCACAATTAAATGGAGATATGGGTGTAACATATATGCGACATATGTACAAGCTCGAGAGATGTGGATAATCAATGTAAATACTATAATTATCTCTAATATAGGAAAATCTCCTATGAAAATATTTAAATATCTCTAACAGATTATTCATTTAAGAAATGTTTTACACTTATGAACTGAGAATTGCAAGCTCCTTCGCGGGGTAGGATTTGTATACAAGAGATGACAAAACAATGGGGTTCCGGGGCCCTTCTAAGGCCCCGGAACCTTCATCGGGGTAGGATTCCAACCCGGGCTGGTTACCGGGCGGGGACTTGCCCCTCTAGCCAAGGGGCGTCCCCTTTTCAGGGTTGGCTGACCCCCCCTCGGGATGGGAATATTTTTCGAAACCCCTACCTACCTTTATCCGGACTTTCTCGGTGGTCAGAGCCTTTTAAGGTCTTGCTCGGGACCAAGAATTGCAAGCTCCTTTGCGGGGTAGGATTTGTATACAAGGGATGACAAAACAATTGGGAAACCTAGGATTCGTATACACGAAATGAAAACACAAACAATAAATCAAGGGATTCTTCGTGCCTATGATGGGGAGGAAAAAATTTAGGTTAGAGATGGTTAAATGAATCGAGAAAGAGGCCTACTGGATGGACTGGATACCTGTACTCTAATGGAGCATAACGCACACGCAACGAGGATGATTGACTTGCTGTATTTCTATTTCTTGTCTGTTCATAATAAGAAATGATCCATTTTCGCCAACCTCAGTTCCACCTCATCATGATGTGAAAAGCAACAAGAAACGTGTTTCGTGAACGTTTTCGACTTACATATAATTTCAATTAAATTGCACAACATATAGCTACTAGAGCATTTGCATTAATAATAATATAATTTATTATAATATATTTAATTCAAATTTATTTTTTAAAAGTAAATATGTTATTATTATTATTATTATTTTAAAAAAAAAAAAGCAACGGGGCTGGGCTGACCAAGTCCCCTATTTCCTTTCTCTGGATGGGCCTGGCCAAGTCTCTCTCTCTCCTTTTTTTTTTTTTTTTTTTTTTTTTTTTTGCGTGGCCCGGTTGATTTTCCCTTTTTACCCACTTGGCCGACGCAAGACAACGGCAAAACAGGCTGCAGTGTGATCCTAGGGTCGGGGATCAGGCCAATTGCAACAAGTTGGCGGTGGTAGGAGACATGCAACCCCGCCAACCAGGCTTAAATTGCAAAGAGGGGCTGGGAGACAGAAGGGTGGAAAGAGAGCCGAGAGGATGAGATTGAGAGGTCCTAGAGAGATTGAGGGGCCAAAAGTGAGAGAGCCGAAATTTCGCCCCGGCTAAGTGTCGTTCAGCCATCCTCGACACAACCGGCGTCCCCCTAGCCGGCACCACCGAGCCTGCAGCCGCCTTGTCTTTCGTGGCATCCGATTTTGGTGAGTCGAGTTTTGGTTTCGATTGTAAGAGATAAAGTAATCGCCGTGGGTTTAGAGACGTTTGGGCAGACTCTCTTCATAATGAGTCTGGGCTTGATTTGTTTCTTGAGACTCAGGCTCGTTTTGTTTTTTTTGTTTTTTTATTTTTATTTTTTTATTTTGGGTTTTGGCTTGGATGAGCTTGGACTGAGCTGTGGGTTATTTTCAATCTTAGGTTTGATAATTCTAATTGGAATGGGCCTGGACTTGGTCTTGTCGTAGCCGAATTGATCTTGACTCAGTTAAGCCCATTCCATTCTGTAAGCTTTCTGCGTTTATGGCCCAACCCGGAGACCGGTAGCGATCTATATTCGGTTTGGGCTTAGCAGCCCAGCCCGAGTCCTAAAAAAAAAAAAAAAAAAAAAAAAAAAGGACATTAACGAATCAAAAATTGTTTTAAAAATTTCTAAAAATTAAAAATTCAGAGAAAATTTTAGAAATTAAATTATGAGTAGTTTTCCTAGATTTAGTGTTAACTCAAGTTTACATTTAGTTTTAAATTTCCTAAATTGGAATTCACATAGTCTAGGATTTTGATAATCTCAAGGTTGGCATAGTCTATAAAAATATGAAAATCTCTAATAAAAATATGGTACTCAAAATTGAACAAGTTAGGGCTTTACAACAAGGTTTTGAATGTTCTTAGAGACAAATGCTAGGTAGTTTTTTTACACATTTTTGTTTCGACTATTATGCATTCTTTAATACTTCAGCACTACATTATTGCTCAAACAACCATGCTATTGGACCTAGGCCGCAACATGATACTCTAGGATGATATTTAAAAAAATACAACTTTGGACACGAGACTAAAATATAGAGGTTACATTTCTTTTCCCCCAAATTTATTTCTTGGTGTCTTAAGTATTTATCTTTGTCCACGAGACCACATGATTGTAAGATATTTCTTACGATTGAGCCGAAGTTAAGAGGATCTAACAACAACGTGAGACTGCGACGGTCAAAACACACTCTTAGCTTCGCTTTACTAAGTTTTCTAAATAAAAATTGAGCCTCACTTTCATACCAATGTCTATGTGATTGCCAATCGAATCTTGGGTGGAGTAAGTATTCTATCATACCCTTTGCAATTTAGTTATTTTCCCGTATATATCGTTTGGTCCATGATTAATTTAGGTTAGTTGTAGATTTAACACCATGGTCATTTTAATTTGAAAGTAAAAGTCATTGAGTCTTTTTAAAGAAGAAAAGAAAAGAAGAAATTTTTTTTAGAAAATTACTTCCAATTCTTTTCTTTTTTTGGTCGGTCCTACTTTAATCCTACTCTAACACTCACTCTCAGACTTTTTCCCTGCCTCATTGTAGGGCGTGGAAGTCGAAACCCACTCCTGAAATAAAATCGTTCCCACCCAATCCCCCATGAAAATGTGGGAATTTGAACCCCCCACCTCCCCCTTCCAAGTTGGAAGGGTGGCCACTGGGGAGAACCCCCAGTGGTTAAATGACTTCCAATTCATGTCTTTATTTTCCTAAGCATATCATAAATCATTGTTTTCCCAAGAAATTTGTTGTCGTTTTCATTTTTAAAAAAATGCATGAAAAGAAAAGAGGAAAAAATCGAAAAATTGATTTAAAAAAAAGTACAACTAAATTGAGTCATGGACTAATCATTTTGAAGACGTATACTTATTATGCTCTGTTTTCTTATTAGGTGAATATGAGTCGTCGATTATCACTGATTCGCATGTGGCCATAAGCAAAAATGACCGATCAAAGCAAAGTGTTGAACTATGTTGCTAATATTCAAAATGACATGAAGCAAGTCTTCACTGTTCTTCAGCAACTCTCGAAGCAAGCGGAATCTCTTTAGACTAAGCTCAAGTCTGTGGCTACTCTATCACGAGGTGAAGTAGTGTTATCATCCACCAACGACAGCATGGGCGTAGTTGTTAAAGTTGAGACCCCCAAGTTAACTAGAGGTTCACCTCAAGTCACTGTTGACAAAGCCACTCCTATGGTACATATTGTTGAGCCAAAGGAATAGCAAGACCAACACTTTGCAAAGATCATGAAGAAACTTAGCCAGTTGTAAGGTTCGCTAGCAGTAAGGCTCCATCTGCCTAGCTATGTCACTGTCAAGATCCAGGAGGAGTACAGACCGCCCGAATGCGATGAGTACGCCGACACTTCTAGCCCAAAAGTCCTTTCGCAGGCTTACCTAGTTCGTACAGAGAAGGAGGAGTATGAGTCCTCCAAGGCACATGCCACAGGATGGAGGGAGGGCCCTAGCTGCTCAGGTCAGCTCGGATCCCAGAGAGGAAGAATTCATGGGCTTGTTCACGAAAGCTCTCCCAGATGAATATCGACGTCGAATGCTGGATTCAATTGCTAAATCTTTCAATCAACTCGTTTCCATGAGTAGCCACATTGAGATCAAGGGCAAATACATGATTGCTGAACATTGATCCGTCACCCTCTCAAACTTCAAATGCCACAGCAATTTTCATGGTCTTCGTTCGTCAATTAGAAACCACCACCAAAATATGCATATATATTTGCGACAATCGCCTAAGGGTCTTTGCTCATGGAAAGCCACAGTTTCAGGGGCATTTTTGGATCTCCTCCTCGCATTTCTCTTTCGTTCTCGAGTCTCGACATTCAATTGAGGCTGACAAGCTTCCGTAATTTTGCTCACGGGAGAATTCCATGAACAGCCCCACTAAATGCCCATGGTTCTGAACGATATTACATGCTTGCGATCCCTGAGCATAGAACTGATTCCAATGCATGCATGTTTAATGATACTGGTAAATGGAAATTCAGGTAATATTTTCCTGCTTATGTCTGAATAACATTACTTAAACAGTAAAGAAAATTAGCGTAAAAAATATGTGGAAGTTAAGAAGAAAGTAGAATCTAGAAAAGTTACTGTTTCTTTTTGATAAAAAAATCTAGGAAAGTTGAGTGAACTTAAAATGGTCTATTTTGCGAGAGACCACCCCTCATCTCTCCCTTTAAAATAGTATAAATATAAAAGACGATCATGCAATGTAACAGCGATACCAAGAGAGAATAGGGAGAGCAACACAACATTTAAACAGAGAAGTCGATGGCATATATAACTATGCTACCAATACTTAAAAGACTGGATAAATGCCTTGAGTGAAGGAGGGCAAGGAGTAGTTGTCAGAGTTAGAAAGTCTGAATAAGAAGTGGCTCTTAACAAGCTTCTAAGATAACGAAAGGGGGCAAAAATGAATCGAACATGACAAACAACTTTGGGATTGTCTGTGTGTGTATGTAGCAACTTTGGGATATGTGTTGGTGCCTGTGTGTGAAAGTTGGAATTAACTAACGAAGTCAACTTTTGAAGTAATAGTAATACTTAGCTTTAAAATTTCAAAGTTAAGCGTGCTCAAGCGAAAGCGCTACTAAGATGGTGACCCAATTTGGGATGTCATTTTTTATACTTTTGCACAACTTGTCATCCCGAAAAGCAATACAATCTAACAATCCCTTAAGCATTCTCTCTCACCCCTTTTCTTTGTAATAATACACCCTCTTATCTATCTAAAGCTCATATAGTGCTAAACTTAAGTATCGGAGAATTTATTCAAACACAAAGCCTGGACGCCTTGATTAGTGTGTAGTGGTGCAAGATTTTCCACACAAACGATCAAAATTTAACGGATAAACTTACTTTTCTTTTAAAAAATGGAAGATGAGATATTTCATTCAGAAGTCAACTGAAATTTGAACCTCGACATTTTGAGCAATGTTCCTAAGCCTTCTATAAAATATTTACTTGCCTCGTATATGAAAAAACGAAAAATCTCTTCTTCTTCTTTTTTCAAATTTGGGAGAAGAAATTGTTAAGCAGGGACGTGAGGGTCATTTTGCAAATAAACCGACTCGGAAGAAGCGGAAGAACGGAAAACGTGACCCCACTCCCGTCCCGTTTCCGCAGTTAGTTTTGGCAGGTACACTTTCTCACTCTAAAGGCACCGAAGCGAATTTTAAAAGATCAATTTCGAAGCGCAAAAGAAAAAAATATATAAAAAATATAAAAAAGAAAACGAGCAGAAATTCTCATTCCTGCAGAGAAGAAGAAGCAGGCGGCGATGAAGCCAGTCGGCAGTACCAAATCGAGCATCGACGACCGCGGCGACGGAGAAGACCGCGCGACCGCGATGGACGCGGACGTCAACTTGAAGGAGGAGGACGATCGGCAGCTCGCGGCGGACGAAGAAATGCCGTTCGCCGACTGCGGCGGCGGCGGCGGTGGCGGCGGGGAGTCTGGAACCGGCGATGGCTGCGGCGGAGGCGGAGGCGGCGGCGGCGGCGGAGCTGGGAGCAGGGTGAGGGGGCCATGGTCGCCGGAGGAGGACGCGGTGCTGACTGGACTCGTGGCTAAGTTCGGGGCGAGGAATTGGAGCTTGATCGCGCGCGGCATCCCCGGCCGCTCCGGCAAGTCGTGCCGGCTCCGATGGTGTAATCAGCTCGATCCTAGCGTCAAGCGCAAGCCGTTCACTGGTGATGACTTGATCTTCTTTCTTATCACACTCCTTTGAGCCGTCGTCGAACTGTTGTTTATGTGCTGGTGTTTGGTGGTGAACGGCGAGGTTTTCGTTTGCTGTGTCGGTACTAATGCGCGGTCGATGTGTCCGCGATCGATTCGAAGAGTCGAAACTGTTGAGTCGTTTTGGTTGGTGTTGATTGATTGCTGATGCATATCGCCCGTGCGCGGGGTATTTGTAGCTGGATTGGAGTTCTTTGAGGAAATGCTGTTGCTGTTTGCTTAGTTAATTGATTCGTGAGAATGTGGTGTAATCAAAGCTAGCACTCAATATCTTACACGAGAAGGAAATTCGTGCAATTACACAGGTCATTGTCATACGTCACATACATGTACGTGGGTGCTCGACTGCCGGCATGGGCGTGTGGCGGGCTGTGCATGTAGTTGTGTGTTTGCATGCCCACATGAGCATGTGTCGTATGCATGCCGAGGATTGTCATGTCATGTATTATCTTTGAAGATAGGGAACTTCAGGCTTTGCTGTGGTGCTATAAGAAAATGACTGAATTTATACTGTGATTGTTGAGTTGGCAGAGCTAGTATTGAGAACTTCGCACGAGAATGAAAATCAAATGATTTTACAGTTACTTCCATATGCCATATTCTGGCACACATGCTCATGCGTGTCCATGCATGCCGAGGATTATGTATAATGTGCAAAGCAAGGGAGGAAACTTTGATAATTCTTGTAGGAGTATAAGCTACAATGGCTTTTGTTTAGCTAGGCGCCTAATTGCTGTTACTTGGTTTTTTCCCTCCCAAAAAAGGTCGGCAGCTGATATGAATTACCATGATATTGTTGAAGTCTGTAGAACATCATCTTCTCCATATAGCACTTCAAAAGGAGTCAAATGATTCCATGATTTTGTTCGAGTATAGTTACAATATTCTGAGCTTTATGATTTTTAATTCGACTGCGAATATATGTCCGGAAGACTTCAGTGCACCTTTAAAACGCTGGAGTGCTGAGTATATGAATGTCCGCTGGACCTGATCTACTTCAGAGAGAGTTGTGCAGAAAGATCATGTTATCCTGAACCTGTCCTGGGTAACTTAGTTTGGCTGTTCTGTACTTTTCTGATGACTTGGAAGCCTTGAATATCATCATATCCTTAGCTATGTTGTTTGTTTGTTTTGGAGCTTGCCTGTTGCCATTTAGCTGCATCTCATCTTTTATGATCTTGAATCTCTTATCTGTTTCTGGAATTTGATTTAATTGCTTTTGCTTCTCACTGCTTCACATCTTTTTAAATACTCACACATAAATTTCATGTCATCTTTATACTTGCTTCTCTTGGATTTAATTTTTCTATTGCCAAGTGGCAATTAGCTTTTTTGACCCTCAAGTCACTCTTTTGATTTTTTTGCAAATTTGACATCAAAAATGCACGAACAAGGGTGAGATCCGATCTGCATTTGGGGGAACTGTTTGACATCTGTAGCTTTTGCCTGGTGCTAATGTGACTTGTTTTTGCAATGCTACTTTGTTTTAAGGATGAGGGCTAAGTCAAGATCTGGTAATTACAGAACTAGAGGCTTGTTACTATGATGTAGAGTGTCGAAAAAATTGCCGAAGGTGCTGGTGGCATAATTCATTGGGTGACTAATTTCTAAAGTCAGTTTTCTGTAATTTCGAAACAAGGGGCTTGCTTCTATTTCCCCTCACTACTCAGAATATCAAAAATATTGTTGAAGCTGCTGCTGAGCCAAATTTGTTAGATTTGTCTTGCCTTGTTACATTTTATCAACAGTTCAATAGATGGTTGTTAACTCTTCGTCTATTCCTGCAGATGAGGAGGACCTTATCATAATTAAAGCCCATGCTATGCACGGAAACAAATGGGCAGCTATAGCAAAGCTCCTGCCTGGTAGAACAGATAATGCAATCAAGAATCATTGGAATTCTACATTAAGGCGCAAGGGTATAGGGCTTGGGAGGTCCAAAACCAGACCTACAGATATGACAGAGGAGAGCTGGCCTGTGGAAACCAATGCATCTTCGGAAGAGACCCTGTCTGCAGGGGATAGTCAATCAAACAGGTCACGAGATGGAAGAGAGATTGCCGTCGAGAATGGACTGAAGCAGAATGAAACCGAAGCACAAAGAAGGGATGGTCTTTCTGTTGCTGAAACAACACAGAACACAGTTTCTCGTCCACAGCCACGGGTTAGCGCATTTAGGATTTACAAACCAGAAAAAAGCTCCTCAACTGGCTCAGGATTTTCAAAGGAAATCCATGCTCAAGGACCTTCGATGTTGGCCTTTAAAACAGAGCTTGGGGTCCACAATTTTATTGATGATGTTCATAGCGATCCTAAGATACCTCCGCATTGTGGCTATGGTTGCTGTGCTTCTCCAACTGGTTTCCATTCCGAAAGTTCGTTGTTAGGGCCTGACTTTGTTGACTATGAGGAACCTCCCTCCTATTCAACCCTAGATCTGATGTCTGTGGCCCTAGACTTGAACAATACTGCCTGGATTAAGACCGGCCTCGTCAACGGTGGCTCTCAAATACCGGAGACAGGTGAATTCCGGAGATTGCGAGACTCTAATTCGTCATACTTGGGTTTGTTTGAGCCGAATAAAAAGACTGAGCGTACGTGCTTCCAGGAGGGAAAGAACAAGTTGCCATGAGACAGACATTGCTAACCAGATGCGAGCCAGTCTTTTGCTGTGCCATCCAAGGTTAATAGTTTAAGCTGACATTCAGTCTTCCTTTATCTTTTGGTAGTATGATATGGGGAGGAAGATGAGATTTTGAATGGACGAGCTCCATATTTTGCCTACCTGAGGTTTGATGCATAAAATCCGGGAATCTTGTTTTGTCAATAGATTATCTAGAATGGCTTTTCATCAGTTATAAACATGGAGATATATGTGTTTTACTTCAGAGGATGTACATGAATCGGGTAAATTACATCAAAGGAATGACGTGCAGTTATCTTAGTCGACAGAATGGTTTTTGTGCTTGATTCATGATTATTTCATGTCCAAGATTAGTTTGTTCATCTATGCACCAGTACTTGATGCACTGGAGTCTCCTTTTATGTATTCTCCTATGCCAAGCGCGTTCAATAGGAGGAGTGAAAGTTTTTCTAACGGTTCTGGAAAATCACGTATAGTCTATGCCAAAAACTGATCTGCGGCTAATTGGCAGTCACCATGGGCGATGTTTTGCCTCCCGCCGATTGGTCGCTGTAATTGGTCATCCGCCAATATGAGTACCATTATTGATTTTTGAGAGAGAGACTAAAACCATTCTATTGGAATAATAAATAGTCTATTAAAATTATCGATACTTCGAGTCTTGGGAGGAAAGTTACAATCGTCAACTTACCCTTAAGTGAGCCACCTAGGATTTAACTGATAAAAGTCTAAACTTAGTTGGGACTCTCCCAAACCCATACCAACTCATAACAATTAGTCACCACTAATCTATTTTTTCGTGTTGATTAGAATATCAAGCAAAGTATCGAGATATATATGAGATTATGGATTCAATAACTTAAATTATGTTAGATTACTCCAACGCCTTTTTGATACATTTTTCTTTTATTCAAAAAATTGTTTGGCAGACAGCTTAGATAGAGATTTTAAGCTTATTCACCAACATGTGAGGTGATCATCCAATAATCAAAGTAGTGAATAACTTGCAAGGGTAAGTAAGGAATTTACTTATCTTGAAACAACGTAAGCATTTAAAAGGTTAATTAGAAAATCACATTCTCAGTCTAAATATGATTTCTAATTAACATACAATTTCATTAAAATCTTTTTAGGGTTTTTTCTTTTCTAATGAAAATTAAGCTATATGCAATGCATGCTATGAATTTGACATATATGTGACAAAACTTATCTAAATTTCCTAATTGTGATGATAATTAAATACACTATTCTACTATGGCATGCAATTTCATAAGTACATGAACCTAGACATTCAATTTCTGATATGACATAAACATACAATTTCTAATAACAGAAAAAATTGACATGCGGCTCCTCTAATATGACATACAGTCTAATTAAATTATTTTACATGACATGCAATTTAATTAAATGAACCTAGCATGCATTACTAAATGACACACATTTTATAAGCCTAATTCTATGTAACGTGCACACGACATTTTTAGTATTTTTCATTAAAATTCAAAATTAATTAAATATCCTAATTTAAACATGCAATATATCTTAGAATATAATCAAATTTATTCTAAGATGATGTTTCTGGTATTTCTAATTGAAATTCGAAATTAAAAAAATATTGAAATTTAACTATCTAGGGTAAGATACTATCTGGAACCATTAGGTGATACTGAAATCTTGTGTTCGGATACGACGCTCAGAGATGGAGGTGGCTAGGTGTTGGTGGCCAGCTTGGTGGTGGTCATCGGAGGTGAATTTATTCTCCGGCAATGGGTCAAGGTTGTGGTTAGTTGATGGATATTGGTGGACGTTGGTTCGATGACGGACGTACGTGGACGCTTCGAGGAACATGGCATTCATGTTCCTATGTCTCAACCTTGTGTGCCCTCGGTTTGCTTTGTACAAGATGGTAATGGGCAATGCGTGAAAAAGGAACTAGGAAAATTATCCAAAAATTTTAAACTTATTGTAATTTTGCCAATTCAATTATAAACCTTTCAATTTTGCCAATTGAATCCTAAACCTTTTCATTTTTTGTCAATCGAGTCCATTTGGCTAATTTTGGCTAGAATTCACCGATGTGAACGTCGACTGTCATATGTGATACGATCGGTGCTGACATGAACAAATTTTGTTAAAATTTTTTTCTTTATTTTTCTCCTTTTTCTTCTTTGGCTAGTTGCCGAGCTTCCACCTACCGGCTAAAGGCCATGATTGGTGTGGGGACCTCACCGAATGCTAGCGAGGCTCACCCTCACCAAATTTCGACAAGGGCAACCTTGCTTAAGGCTTGGAAGGTTAACCCTCGCTAGCCTCCAGTGTGGCTGGCGAGGTCGCCCCTCGCCAAATCTTGACGAGGTTGATCTCGCTTGAGGCCAGCGAGGCCAACCCTCTCTAGTCATGGCCTCTAGTCGGTGATTTTTTGGACAATTTTTCCATATGAACGTGACAAAAGTGGGGCTTAGGTGCTTTCTTTGTTGAGCGTGGGCTTATTTAGTTGATTTGGAGCCTTAGGCTAATTTCAGCCACAATAGGAAAGAGGGCTTGAAGTTTTATTTTGGAAAAATCTGGGTTTCGTCTAAGTTGGATGAATTAGGGCTTGAGCAAAAAAGCCCATTTTTGTATTTACGAGGCCCATGCTGGTCAGACCTGCATTCGGGCCCGAGTCCCTATTTTTGGACTTAAGATAGTAAAAATATATATATTTTTAATTAAAAATCGAAAATAATAAAAAAATCAGGAAATGGTAGGAAATAGAATTCTTGACCTAGTTGCGTGACTTTGACATTACTTTAGTGAGTGCCTTAGTAGATTAATCATTTTAGGTAAGAAACTAAACTTGATTTGATTTTAGTTCATGGGATCATGTCTGGGTCTTTTATTGAGACCATATAGTATTCTTTGCTTAGAGAATGAATTTGTCACATGCCTATACTTCATTTTTGGCAAGGAATACTGATTGTCTTGACAATACATCCATTCAATGAATCCTATAAATTACAGAATGCACCTATCATCATCCTCTACAAATATGAAGTGATGTTCGACTAATTCTATTACACTCCTAAATAAATGTGATCTAGCCTCATCAAGCATCCTGAATATTGATTGCGTGTTGGTTTATGGATAAACAAATTGATTGTTTCTTAGCTGTTTATTTTTTAGAGCTCATCCATGATCTCCTCACCAAGATAGTGCGAGATTATGGAAATGGTAAAGGATCTAGCATGTGTAGCAATCTTTCTTCCTCTACTATGAGTATCCTCGTCCAATGAGGTTCTATCGATCTCCATTATCTTCGGATGTTTGATCTTGAAGGATCCTTCTTCATCGACTATGCCTCGAACTTCCTCTGAATATGCCGTGTAATACGGCACATTTAAGGCGTCTAGTTTCTCTTCCTCAGTGAAACCTTAAATGAGGTTCAAACGAAAATGAAAGTGGTAATCATTTTACCATGAAGACACCTGATGTAGGATGAGTCCAATATATATCGAATTAAAAATTTTTTAGCATCATTAATCTTGTAATGTTTGGAAAGATTTGGTTGTGGGAACTACAACTAACTAATTTTTACCAATAGTAAATATGGATTTCAGAGTCTAATATTGAGATATTGGCACATTAAGCAAACTACTAAAAACTTGATTTGCAATTGGATGTACATTGCACAGATATTGCACATATATCTTACTTTGATTGTACATATCTTATCTGAGATATTATCTTAAAATATTTATCTAATAAAGCCTGCGAATAGGTTGATGACACATATAATTATCAGAATGTTCTAAATTCGAATCTTTTTAGATTTCATTTGCCTCTCCAGTAACATATGTCAATGCTTAGTACTATGTGAAAAGATCAGACTAAGCAAGAAGAGAAGTGTTGAAATTTTTAGATAATAAAACACGATTTTATCTAATAATTTAAGTTTTTGCAACAATCAGTGATGGTCCTACAGAATCTAACAAATTCGATTTTCAAATCTGTGTCCTCATCGTCAAATGAAGCCTTCTATTCTTGATTCGATATTGTACCATTTCTAACATTTGAGTCTTTTCCCTTATTATTAGAGGGATTTTGTATTATCCCTAGAGGTTGTTTTGCATTCACCCTTCTTGTGTGTCGCTACCACCCGCATCCCTCTCCCGTTGCCTCCTTGCTGTTGGAAAAATATGGCTTCGAAAATGGGTTGAACAATGAAATTGGATCGAGTAAGACAAGTCGGACTTTGAGGCGTGATATCACTTTCTTTAAAGATTTATTTGCCCCACAACGTTGCTGATGGTCACCGGCAAAAATCCTCCAGGATACAACAAAATCTCAAATGAGAATACTAGACAGCAATTCTAGTATTTCTACAGGATCTCTCTAGGAAACAATCTAAAAAATGGCTGCAGTTTTTCATAAAGAAGACTCGAAAATGACAACCCTCTTTCTTCCGAAAAATGACAAGTATATATATGAAATAGTCTTGCAACTCTTCGTGAAAATTGCCAAAGAATGAACAAACACGTCCTTTAGAAAATCGCTCGGATAAACAAATGTGACTCTTCGGAAGAAGTCGAAAAACGAACAATTGTAACCCTTCGGGAAAAGTTATAAAACCGAATAAGTAATTTTCCAAAGGTTGTCTTGAAAAGAAACAAAAGAAATTCGGAATAAATAATTTTTATTTATTTATTAATAAATAAATTTCGAATTTTCATTTTTATATTTTATTTCCAAAAATTCTTAAAAGCAAAAACAACCTTTGATTAAAATTAATAACATAACAAAAATATAAAAAAAAAAGATTAGTGCTAATCAAACCGCGAGCGTGCTAAGTGCGCCAAATAATCGCGCACCCGCACGCGGGTATGGTGGGGTCTAGCTCCATCCGATCATTCCTTTATTTACTCAAAGGAAATTGCACACTTTTAAGCTGGCCCACTCCCTCCCATTTTTTCTATGTGGGACAAAGAGAAAAGCACTTATTTTGTTTTAACAAACAAAACTCCAACACTTGCGATATGTAGACGCCTCTGAAAAGGTCAAGAAAGAGCCTTCCCTTGGTATGGAGAAGCCTAGCGGTCCAGTAGAGCTTGTAGTTCCCCCCATTACGCCTCTTAAGAAGCCTGAGTTGTAGAATTGGCAACCCAAAACCCCCTAAAGAAGCCTCCCGCCTAGGAAGTTTCCTAGTACCGCCGAGGAACTAGCTTTCACCTTGCCCTGATCTAAACTAGCCAGTATGGTGATTCGGCCCAATCCCATGTCTTGACTCGGAGTTCCTTTTTTCTTTTTTCTTTTTTTTTTTCCATGTCTAGCATTTCATTCTCGGCCTTTGGAGATTAACACAAAGTCATAAGCGTAACCCTCATTATTTTACTATGGATCTACTGGTAAATCATCCAACAGTTTGAGGAGAGATGATAGAGAAAGAGACAACTAAATAAACTTAGAGGAGGAATTACGTCGAAGTATGTCGCCTTGACACTACTATGCGTTTAGAGTCATGTGTTGTACTCCACTCCTACCAATAGAAATAAATAAAGATCAAATCTTCACTTTGTTCCTCTTGCCAATGGCACTACAGTTATTGCTACCATACGCATGAAGCTTTTGTACAAAAGCGTACTCATCAGTTTACCTCCAGTGGCCACCTTTCCCACATGAGAAAGAAGAGGGGGAATTTGAATACCCACTTTCTCAATGAGGTTGGGGTAGGGACGGTTTAGCTTTAAGTATAAGTTTCGACTTCCACATCCTGCAAAGAGATATGACAAAAATTTGAGAGTGAGAGTTAGAATAGAAGTATAGTAGGATAAAAAAGAAGAAGAAAAAACTATCTACTTGCCTATAACTTTTCTAGTTATCAAAAGAAAAATCCTAAGACCGAATCAAGAGAAACGTTCTAGCATAGATGATATAGATCGTGTCATTACTTCACCAAATTTAAGAGACGATATTCATGATGATACTCATGAAAGTTAAGTCCGCGACCACAAGGAGATTGCTTGAAATTGTTCATCATTTTCCATAGGAAGTATTAGGGATTATTTTAGTTGGGGATTAACAACTAAACTAAAACAAATGGTTGGAGGAATATCGTCATGTATTATCTTTGAAGATAGGAACTTCCTGCTTTTCTGTGGTGCTATAAGAAAATCATTGACTGTATATTGTGACTGTAGAGTTGGCAGAGCTAGTAGTGAAAACTTTGCATGAGGATGAAAATCAAATGATTTCACAGTTACTTCCATATGCCATATTCCGGCACACATGCTCGTGCATGCCCTTGCATGCCGAGGATTATGTATAATGTGCAAAGCATGGGAGGAAACTTTGATAATTCTTGTAGGAGTGTAAAGCTACAATGGCTTTTGTTTGTTAGGCACTTATGGTGCATTTGGTAACATTTATGTTCTCGAGCATAATTTTTTTTTTAAAATAATTCTTTTGTATTTTTATTCCTTGGAACAGTTTTTGAGTAAAATAACGGGTTTGGTAATTATACAAAATTTTTATTTTTGGAATAGAAAAAGAACAATAATACATTTGATATAACCTACAAGTTCTTTTGTGATATAGAATTTCTTTAAATTTTTTAATAATTTTTTTTTGAGATTTTGCTTTTTTTTTTCTTTTCTTTTTTTTTCATCTCTTCTTCTTCCTCCTCTAGTTGGTCACTGAGCAGCCGCGAAGGGCGACAATCAGCAGTGGAGAATGGCAAGGGGCGACATGTAGGGGCCGGCGGACAACGGTGGGTGGTGAGGAAGAAGAAGAAAAGAAAAAGAAACAAAATGACCTATTTGAAAAAATTACTCCTGGGAACAAAAAGTTACATTTTTATACTTCTTATTTTTGTTTAAAATCTATTCCTTGGCCACTTTTTTATTCCGAGGAAGAGAAAAATTAACTGACGTTATCAAACGGATTTTTATTCTTTTTCTATTTCAAGGAATAAAATAACAAAAAAAAAAGAAATAGGAACGTTGCCGTGCAAACCCTTAATGGCTATTACTTGTTTTCCTCCTCCTAGAAAGGTTGGCACCTGATATGAATAACCTTGATTTTGCTGTAGTCTTTAGAACATCAATTTCTTCATATAGCACTTCAAGAGGAGTCAATTGATTCCATGATTTTATTCGAGTTTAATTACGATATTCTAAGCCTTATGATTTTTAATTCGACTGCAAATCATATGTCTGGAAGACTTCAATGCACGTTTAAAACGTAGCATTGGTGACATGGCATGATGTGGCAATATGATATGGCATGAAATGCAACTTATTCTATATGAATATGCATGTTACTTTCTATTTTATTAAAATTAGAATAGTAAACTATCTAAATTGGAAAGTCAATTAATCTGTTCTAAGAAATAAACTAAACTAAATCTTCATAAAATTTCATCTAAAATATTATGTGATCCTAAAATGCAATTCTAAAATACAAAACAAAATCTAATCTATGACGCAATGTAATTTTTTTGTGTGTATTATTTTTCAAGATAGGAAAGTTACCTAAGAGTCAAAATAACGTGTAAACCATATCTTCGCCACGACCAAAACGGAAAGTTAAAACCTGCACAAAGAAAGTCCTTATTCTAGTTGATTTCTGGAAGGGTGCTTTACCAATGAGATAAAAACTCTTCGAACTGCAGTCCCCACGATCGGCGGTCTTTCATGTCTGTAGCTTTTCCCTTTATGGTTGAAAGGTTGTCTCAGATCTTGGTTGCTTAAAAGCTAATCCATTCAAATCCCACGAGAAGATGCTGTACATTTCTCGGATGATTGTTCAGAGTAGTTTTGTCTTTAGTTGCTTTTAGATTTGAGAAAATTGACTGCAGTACAGTTTCTTTTTATTGATCCATTTGTGCTTGACCGTCCTGCAACTATGTCTTTCCCAGCTAGCCCGATAATTGTACTCCTTTGGCTTGGAATACAAGTTGCCTATTCTAGATATTCACGCATGAGAGATCTGCGTCCCGGGTACAGCAGCATGGCCATAAACGTGAATGAGAATGAGCAGGACTCCGACAAGAGCAAGGGAGATGAGAAAATGAATGCGGTCCCATTCTACAAGCTGTTCTCATTTGCAGATTCTACTGATATACTATCAATGGTTGTTGGGATGATAGGCGCAGTCGGGAATGGCTTTTCTCTGCCCTTTATGACCCAATTGTTCGGAGAGCTGATCGATAGTTCGGCAAGAACCAGGCTGACAGTGACATTGTAGATCTTGTGTCCAAGGTAAAAGCTTTGCCAACGTGGACTTGGTGGATTTTTACAGAGGAACTCTTCTCTAGAAAAGGAAATTTCTTTCGGAGTGCTCGTGTTGAGATTGTGAATTAACTGATTAGATTGTTTGTGAAACATTCAGATAGCTCAGAGGTTTGTCTATCTGGCGCTCGGGTGTGGAGAATGGGCCTTTACGTGAGTGCATCTTGAGTCTCGACTTTCTTTTAGTTCGGAGTCGAATTATTTATCTTAGGAAATGAGAAAAATTTAGTCTTCCTTCTTCCTTTCATTTGGTCAGTGGTGTCTTGCTGGATGGTCACTGGTGAGCGATGGGCTGCGAGAATAAAGGCCCTGTTTTTGCAAACTATATTGAGACAAGATGTCGCCTTCTTTGATGAGGGCACTTACACCGGAGAGATCATCAGCAGAATGTCAGGCGACACAATCCTCATCCAGACTGCCATGGGTGAAAAGGTCATACTTTCCTTCTACCGGCTTACCAATTGTGAAAAGAATTGAGCATTTTGTCTGGCGCACTTAGTATAAACTTTTCCATCCTGGATTTTGACGGATTGCTAGATTCGTGCAGGTAGGGAAGTTCATACAGCTCATGTCGACATTTGTCGGAGGTTTTGTGATAGCATTTATCAACGGGTGGCAATTG
Source organism: Eucalyptus guilfoylei (assembly GCA_016097605.1). Taxonomy (NCBI): domain Eukaryota; kingdom Viridiplantae; phylum Streptophyta; class Magnoliopsida; order Myrtales; family Myrtaceae; genus Eucalyptus; species Eucalyptus guilfoylei. The sequence continues at coordinate 2,325,111 of CM027869.1, forward strand.
ACCCTGGTCGTGCTAATTATGATTCCTTTGCTAATGATTGTAGGTGGAGCGAGGTCACTCATCATTTCAAAGGAGGCATCTCGCGGGCAAAGTGCGGATGCAAAGGCAGCAAATGTTGTGGAGCAGACGATTGGTTTGATCAGAACAGTATGTTGCACTGACGTAGCTTCACACAGAATTGTGCATACAGATCAGGTGTCCACGAAGGTCTGGCGACTGGATTAGATCTTGGAACAGTCCTGCTTATCACCTTCGGCGGTTATGCTTTGGCGATATGGCACGGCACGAAGTTGATATTAGACAAGGGATATGATGGGGGCACAGTGATTAATGTGATCATGGCAGTCGTGAATGGTTCTCTGTGAGTTGTGCTCCAACTTCTGTGAGTTGCGCTCCAACTGTCCTTTTTCCTTTTGATCTGAGATCTCTTGGTTCAATTCCTCATTAAACCCTAGAGAAATTTAGAAAGCCTAATCATGGATTTTCCTTTTTTTTCCCCTCATTTTTTGGGGCTTGGTGGGGATGTTCATTAGGTCTCTTGGGCAGGCTTCTCCATGCGTGAGTGCATTTGCAGATGGCCAAGCTGCTGGATATAAGATGTTCGAGATAATCCACAGGAAGCCAGAGATAAATTCTTTTGATACCAAGGGAAAGAAACTAGATGACATTCGTGGAGATATAGAGTTGAAGGATGTTTATTTCAGTTACCCAGCCAGGCACAACGAACAAAATATTCAATGGGTTCTCTCTTAGCATCCCGAGTGGTACAACTGCCGCTTTGGTGGGACATAGCGGAAGAGGGAAGTCCACAGTGATCAGTCTGATAGAGAGGTTCTACGATCCACAAGCTGGTGAACTACTTATTGATGGGATCAATCTTAAAGAGTTTCAGCTCAAATGGAGCAGGAGCAAAATCGGGCTTGTCAGCCAGGAGCCCGTGTTATTCACAGGCAGCATCAAGGACAATATTGCATATGGAAAGGAAGGCGCCACGCCTGAAGAGATCAAAGCTGCTATAGAACTTGCGAATGCTACCAAGTTCATGGACAAGTTGCCACCGGTATAAAGATTATGCTCCTCCAAGATCGATGAATCAGCTCTTTTCTTTTCTCTGGCCAGACTGTAATTGTCTTTTCTCGCACTCTCAATCTTACTGCCTCATGATTTTTGGACTTTTGACATTTAGGGCTTGGACACTATGAATGGTGAACATGGGACTCGGTTGCCTGGTGGGCAGAAGCAAAGAGTAGCCATAGCAAGAGCGGTTCTTAAAGACCCTCGTATTTTGCTCCTTGATGAAGCCACAAGTGCCCTCGATGTGGAATCTGAGAGGACAGTCCAAGAGGCCTTGGACAGGATTATGGGCAACCGCACAACTGTCGTTGTTGCCCACCGTTTGAGCATTGTTAGGAATGCAGTTATGATTGCTATTATTCAACGTGGAAAAATGGTGGAGAAAGGTAGGTTGCAATCTACCGTGAAATAAACAATGGAATTGTGGATTGAGCTAAGCAACTATTATTCCTAGTATGCACAAGTATATCATGACTATTGATGCTTCTCTAAAACTATCCAGGTTCACACTCTGAACTGCTCAAAAATCCAGATGATGCATATTCTCAACTAATACTCTTGCAGGAAGTGAACAGAGAATCTGAACAAGCGCCAGATGCCCAAAACAGGTCAGAGATCACTGAATTTAACACAGTCCAGTCGGAGGATGTTGTACAAACGATCCATTAGTCGGGGATCATCTGTGGGAGATAGCAGCAGCCACTCGCTCTCAGTCTCCTTTGGTACCATGGTTGGCCCACAATCCCCGGCTCCTCCTGGGAGCACAGAAAAAGTGCCAAAGGTTTCACTATGCCGGCTTGCTCGTCTCAACAAATCAGAAGTTCCTATCTTGCTATATGGAACTGTCGTTGCAGTTGCTAGTATCATGATATTTCCAATTTTCGGCATTGCTTATATCCATTGTTATCAAGACATTCTATGAACCACTACAAGAACTTAGAAAGGATCCTAAGTTTTGGTTGCTGATGTTCCTGGCCCTTGGCATCACATTATTCGTGGCATATTCGGCTTCGACATACTTACACACCAGTTACAAACCTCAATAGCTCATTAGTCTTAAGTTTGTTGAAACTCTGAGTTGCATTTGACCCTCCGGATATTTGCATTGGATAAGATAATGTTGGATAGGAGAGGATAGGATTTTAAATATCCCATCGACTTAAACAAATATTATCGAAATGAATGTTTAATTTGCAGCATTAAAATTAAAAATAAATCATGAAAGTGTGGAAAACTATTCATCCTTCCCCAATCCACCATCCGTATCGGACACCCTCTCCTTTTGTCACCTCCCTTTTGCCGCCCTTGACCAACCCGGATTCTGCCCCTTTCTACCTACAACTTCGCCACCTCGAGACACCCTCGAGGTTGATTTCTCTGCGTACGAGCGCGAATACCACATTGATTCCCTATTGCTGTTCTCCGACTCGTTCAGTCGCCTCAACAGCTTCCATTGACACGGCGCCCACATCCGGTTCGCAAGTAGTTAGCCACTCTGATTCAACTTGCTCCGAGTGACGTGGTTGAGGAGCTCTATCACCCCGGCTACCGCCTTCATCAGATCATCTTCTTATTGGAGGAGGCGTCGGGCTCTAATTTGGATGATGAAGTTCCTTGCCATGATAGGTTGAGCGACATGAGGAAGACGTAGGGTCAATGAGCAGCGGCACCGCTTTTCCCATCAATAGAAGGTAGGAAGCATGCCGTCACCAGTGGGAGGAGCGGTGGCCATTAAAGCCTACTCAGCTCGTTTCGGTGTAGGTCCCACCTCGTGAACACGTTAGTGAAGGGTTCTCTGGATTGCATTCCGCACGGTTGACCCCTTATTTTTAAGTTTTCAAAATTATTATATCATAGTTGGGTTTATGTCATTTCCTAAATAGGATCTTTTATCCAAATCATATTCAAGTTACATCGGGTCACGTCCGCATTTTGTATTACTCCGAATACCGAATAGAATAAAAATTATTATATTTGGAGTTTTATCCGGCTCAATTAAACATAGCCTTAAATCTCCTGCACCAACCAAAACTCGAGGACGGTTTCTACTTTCTGAGAACAAAAAGGGCAACTCTCCCCTCAGCCTGGGCAGTCATTGATGCAACAAAAGACTGTCTTACCAAACCTTGCAGCGAAGAGGACAAACGAAAATGAGCTGTTTTATGTACTAAAGATATGTAGATCTTGTAGTGCTTGATCAGCTATGTGTCAAATCCTCGATCCTCTTTTGTAGCTTTTTGCAGCATAACATAATAAGTTGGTGCTGCTCTGTCGGTGAGCTTTACTGTGTTCCCTAGCAGGCCTCTTTTGTTAGGCTAGAGTTGTTTTTAAATAGCCATAGTTGAATCTTCCAACAAAATAAAGAAAATATCTTTACTCAGTTGACATCCAACGTTAATAATTATTTTAGTACATTTCAAACGCGATGCCAATGCGTGAATAATATCACTTCTTTGTCGTTACAACTACAAAAATCGGAAAGCCTAATTAAATTCCCATCGGCACAAATCATTTCTCTCTCTCTCTCTCTCTCTCTCTCTCTCTCCTTCAGTTGCTGAGGATTAAAAAAAAAGTTCTTTTAAAGAAGAGATCATTGGCAATGATAAATGATAAGGTGATGCTGCCGGGTGTACAGTATGTGTAATGATACTTTGCCTTTTCCTAAAGGCAAGGCAAACTCATTCTTCAAGACTTGAACTTGAATTCGAGTTGAAATCTTGAGGCTGGTTCTACAATAAAAAGGGTTCTTGACACTGGTCATGTCTCGACATTCCGAAATCACCCTCTCGTCGAGCTCTCCTGTCCCAGTTAATACCCTCGTACGAGTCAGAGCTCGAGGATAGTTTTGACTTTTAAGAATAAAGAGTGAAAAGAAAAGAGAACGAAGAGGAAAGACCCTCCTAGGCGCCTGTCGGATCAGTGAAGCGACAAAGTACTGTGATACCAAACCTTAAAGCAGGAGCAGTGACGGGGACAAACAAAAATCTGCTTTGGACTGAATATAATTAAGCAGTATTCCGCCAAAAGGACAGGTCTTTGGAGGTCATTTCAATCAAAATCTTCACCTGCTTTATACTGTTTCTTTCTCCTCTCCCTCCTCAATATGATTTAGCTCTGCCATGTTTCCCCTCTCGCGGTAAAATTCTGAAGAGAGAGAGAGAGACGGGGAGAGGAAAAGTACATTAAAACCAAAAAAAATGGCCTTTTTTGATGCTCTCTGTTCTCTTCTTCCTTGGATTACTGTATTGTTTCACGTCATAATCACTCTTCATCTTGCTCTCTCGTCCCCATGTAGAGAGAGAGGAAAGAGGAGATCACCCGGCAGCTACTCACCTACAAAACCCATTTGCTCAAATCTTGAAAAGAACATATACAAGACCCATTTTTTCTTCTTCGACCTTTGGGCATTGTCATTGATGATCTCTGCCTCACGTACCCATATACATGAAGAATCTCTATCTGGCCCTTGACAATGTCAAATTTGCCGAAGTGCCACGTTGTTGAGGTCCAAGAGTGTCACATTTCAGATGAGGAGCAGAGAGCTTGCTGCTCCAATGAGTCTGGCTCTGAGATTGAAGGTGTCGGTGCCGCATCTGAGAAAGACAGGTCGTCCTCTGCATCAGAGTGCTCTGTGGGGGTGGATCTTGAGGATGGGGGTCCCGAGATCAAGGCGCATTTGGCAAACGTGGAGAGAGATTGCAGGATTTGCCATCTGAGCTTGGATGCCGCAAATCAAGAATCTGGGGTGGCCATTGAGTTGGGCTGTTCTTGCAAGGATGACTTGGCTGCTGCCCATAAGCTCTGTGCTGAGGCTTGGTTCAAGATAAAGGGTAACAAGTAAGTGCGTTAAAAGAGACTTGATTTTTCTCCTCTTTTTTCGGGTAGTTTCCCTCGTTTATGTTCTTGAAGTGGAAGCCTTTATTTCTGAATTATGATTAATTATGCCCGTTTTAGAGTCTTCAATGTGAGTCTGAGTCTTGTGTTGGCTGCTGGTAATGCAGGAGATGGTTTATGCATTTGTTTAATTCTGGATAATGGGGTTGTGTTACAAGGAGGTTCTCTTTCTGGTTATGACCTCTAGGTGCAATGACCTCCTATATTTAGGCTTCCCTTCATCACAAAAGCGTGGTAATACTTGATACCATGCTGGGGACTGACCGACCTCATGTTAGAATGTAAGAACATGAATGTGAATGAAAAGATGATGCCAAAACAAGAATGTTGAATCGAACAAAATGAAAGCATGTTTTGTACATTTTCTGCAACATGCAAGCTCATATAAGAGTATGTTCTTTGCTTTGCCACCCCAATTTAATGGATTTCTTGATTACTCATTTGGTGCAGTTTTAAGCTTCCTATGAAGGTTTTTCTTTAATACGTCATTGTTAACTGATATTTATTCGAACAATTTCTCAAAGTTCCCTGGCAAAATACATCAGACGATCGTCTTATAATCCTTGAATCGTGGCAGAGTAACCGTATTCTTCCAGCATAGTTTTAGCTAGACCACCACCAAGGTTCAGATAAAAACTGTGATGTGTTGTTGAAACTCTGCATAAATCAAGTTCTAAAGGAACCTTCCATGGTAGGATAACTGATTCAAAGGAATCCTATTTTAAAGAGCAAATCTTTCTTCTCAAGTCTCGAGTAAGTTATAACTGAAAGTGCCAGAAGTGTTTGTGACCATACTCAAATTTTTATCAAATTGACTTTGAAGTACCTGGGTCTTGTAATAGACCTTTGGTCATGCTCAGTCAGGTATGAACAATTAAGTTTTTGTCATTCTTAGATGACCTGTAATTAGAGATAAGTATTGATGGAGAACCTGGGCTAAATTGTTTGAATTAGTGATGCCTGCACTAATGTATTTCATTCCTTTGGCACTATAAAGGCCGACTTCTTTCTCTTCCTCTTTGAGCCAGAAATTTATAACACCTCGTTTTAGTGAGATGCAATGTAGAGCTTATTTCCACTTTTTGTTTGTTTCAACAAACTCAAGCGTGTTGAGTTCTCACTTGTTAACTTCATCAAACTTGGTTCATTGAACTAATGCAGTAAAATCTGTACTTACACCAGCTATTATACCTTTATCTATGCTGACTTACTTTCAAAATATCATCCTTAAGCTAGAATGATGGTCATCTAGTCGAAAAATCTTTCAATTTCTCTTAAGAATTTTTGTGGTGTGATCCAATTATGAGTTGCAAATAACTCTAATTAGTTCTCTTTTTTAACCAGAGGGTTTCGCCTTCTGACTTAAGGAACTTCTTTAAGAGAAGTAATTTGTATGTATGCTAAATCTCAAATCTTTTGCTTCTCCAGAGGCTTTCTTTTGCAGTCTTCTTTTGACGGAACTCACAATAATTGCTATTATTGGACTTTTCTTGGAAGATTGATGTGTGTGGTAGCAGCCAAAACGAGAATCATGCATTAACCTTTTCCCTGCTTCAAACAAAGAACTAAGAATGCTTTATGAAGAAAAAGTTCTCTTCAATGAAAGTCTGCTCAAGAAAAACAGTATCAAAGACCCAGTTAGGAGAAGGTCTAGGCATCAACAAATGCATCTGCATCATTTTGTTTGCTATGCTGAAATTGGAGAATTTGAGTAAAAATTTCATCAATAATCTGGCACTAAAAGTGCGAAGCTCTCCAGTTGACGTGTTTAACTATTGACTCAAGTAAAGCAGGTTCTTCACTCCAACCTCAAGATATATGGCCAGCCATATGTTCATATTCCCAGGAAGGTGCCAAGCTCGTCTAAAATACCTTTTTGATAGGCATTTTGCTAGTGAGTGAATGAGGACTAGTCCAACATTAACATCCTCATCTTCTAGACAATTTATAGCCATGTGTGCTCTGCAAACTGTTGTAGGTTGAGAAAAAGGTTTTCGAGCAGCATTCAAGTACAACATTCATCATTAAGATAAGGGCATCGCCCCTACTAGAAGAATCCATGAATCCCTTCATCACTACTTTGAGTCTCAGCTTTCTTACTGTTTTGTATCAATGCCACTATTGTGCTATAAGAACTGCTGGTTATACTTCCTTCAAAATTATTCCAGCTATTTTTTTCCTGGTTTGACCAATCGCTATTCAAATCTCAGAGTTTGTGAGATCTGTGGATCGACTGCACGTAACGTGACTGGTGCTAATGAGGCTGAGTTGATGGAGCAGTGGAACGAGGCAAGTGATGCGGCCACCACCCCAGCAGTGACTGCTCCGCCGCCTGTGCAACCCACAGAGACAAGGAACTTCTGGCAGGGCCACCGCTTTCTGAACTTTCTCCTCGCTTGCATGGTCTTTGCTTTTGTTATCTCTTGGCTATTCCACTTCAACATACCCTCTTAATTAGGGACAAATGACATGATTCTGTGTGTTGCCGAAGATGAAGGTACACATGCCACCACTTGCAGCATTCATTCAGCTACATTCTTAGTACGTACTGTCAAATGTGCTATATCATCCAGAGTGAGCTTCATTCGCCGTGATAATATATACCCACTTATGTCTCATGTTCAACCGACTGTCATGTAAAGCAAGTTCTATTGTCGACGCTTTGATCTGTGTGAACGAAACGTGATATATTTTTGGTAGTTCTATGTGATTTGCACCTGTTTTATATCCTGATGTTTCTCTGATTTTAGTTTTCTCTCTGCTCGCAGAAGTTCTGCTTCTTTAGGAACTTCCATAAAAGAAAAACTTAGTATATCGTTGTTACTCAAATAGAAATGGGAGGGTGTTTGGCCTGACGAGAGAATTTTCCCATTCTTTTCTGTGACTGATAGACAGTTTTGAAAATTCAGTTTACTGCTTCCCATGCTTATTGCTTTAGACTGCAGCAAGTACCATAGATGGCCAACGTTCAGAATGATGTCGGTCTTCTGCTCCATTTCCTACATGAGCACAGTTACTGTCGTGGGAAAATGTCGACATGTTTGGAGTTAATATTTGATGCATACTTACAAATGAGTGCAACAGCAAGTCCATCCTTAACATCGTTAAACATCTTCATCCTTAGGTCAATGATGTTTGCTTATTCATCACTGCATTTTTAAGTTGCATTTGGGTGCCATTCGATCAAATGCTCTTCCTCATCACAGCACCGGTGGCAATACGATCTTGAGTCATTACATACAAAGAAGCCGTGATATCTTGTTGCGTGTTCAGGTCGCTGCTCGAGAGTATATTTGATTGCAGTCCCGCCGATCGTCCTGGAGTTAGGACATTTTGTTCCTTCTGTACATCTCGTTATTGTGCATGCATTTGCTACATCAAGGCCTGCTTGTCATCCTGACATGCCTGTGGTGTGGCCATAACGTTGAGCCTTTATGCTCTCTACTTCCCTTGGCGAATGCTTCATCGAATGTTCTGCAAATTTGTGACCTGCTATAAATATAGGTGACGGTAATTTTTTGAAATATGCTGGTAGATTTTGCTTTTCCGCCAGTATCTTCCGAAGCATGTCCATAAATTTTGGATTTGCGGAGTCGTCCCGCGTGATCGATATCGCGCCCTATTGAAATGAGAACCGGTGCAGTACAAGGTTACAGCTGAGTCTAGTTACATGCAGAGGCAACCTTCTGGTCATGAGATGACTTGGAATCATACTTTCGAAGGACACATACGATTCATCATCTATGTACCTACCTTTTAAATAAACACGACGCATCTCGTCGTTGAATACAATTCTGCTATACCACTTTAGTTAATTCATTTTGTAACTTTATTGATTGGGCAAAATTGGATCGTGGAGTGATAATAAAACAGAATGAGAATGCGAAAAAGTTACATTTTATTATAGAGATAATGACACAAATGATCCTAAACTTTAGTCTAATGTGCAAATGTGACTCATAAATTTTTTATTTATTCAATGTGGTTTGTAGATTTTTTTTTATATATGTCCAATTTAGTCCATAAACTATATGAAAATGATCGATATTATCCTTCCATTAGTTCAAATTCAGAGATAATATTAAATATTTTCATATAATTCATAGATTAATTTAAACATATACTAATAGTCTAGAAACCAAATTGAACAAATTGAAAATTCAAGATTACATTTATATATTGAGCTACGGTTCAATGACGACATTTAGCAAAATAAAAGTTTAGAAATCACATTATACACTACGTCAAAGTTGATGAATTATTTGAGTCATTTTTTTGTTTATTTCACCAGGAAGAGGGAAAAAAAAAAGAGAAAATTCTTGTTTTGGCATCACTCGCTTTATTAATAGTCCGTGCGATGCACGTACGTGCAGAGCTCGTGGGGCATATATAAACTGTGTCACACAGCTACTGATAATTCAGTTTATTTCGATGAATGAATGATTGGTTCATTAAATTAACCTTTTCTCCGTATGCCCGTCCACGTGTTGTTGTCCCAACTTTTCAGATGAAGTAGAATTATCTTTTTATCGGTGACCATTGCTATGCGAAATAATGCCATGTGAAGCATCACGGGACATTCGGACCATACTATTATATATTTAAATAGTTAGATATATCGATCACCAATCCTAATTTATTTTTATAGAAAAGTATAGAAATCATTCTCTCAACTTTGGGTTTGAATTCTTACACTTTGTACCTCTCGGATTTTGAAAAGAAAGGCAGACGGTTTGCATTATTATCTCTATAAGTAACATTTAGTTCTTCCGTGATGCAAAATGTATGTGTTTTTTTTTTTTTTTTGATGTCTGTTCCTAATTTTATGTTTTGAAAAATAGGGAATACAAAATATAGGTTTTGAAATAAGGAGATGTAAAGCGTGAATTAAATGACCGTCACACAATAGGTCTATAACTTTTTATGCAATTTTTCCCTATTGTCGCATTTCCACGACCCCAAGTCAAACTCACCCTCCCTAGTTGATCAACCTTGTGATTTACAAAACAGATTTATCTTAAGACACAAGTTGCCATTTGAAGATTGTATAAATCAATGGCGAATGAATATAACCTTAAGACTCAATCTTGCTTGTCCAGTGGTGTTGCTTTGAACGGTCAGCAACAGCATCCCTCGAAGTAATCTGTTGATTGAACGAAAATCCAGGGCATTTGACTTCACCTCCTCTATGACATACTTCGTTTGATCTTTATACGAAAATTAAAGTATGGAATGGCCATACCCTTAGTAAGCAAGAATAAAAAAAATTACATCAAATGTCCAATCTAGAAGTTTCTGGTAATAAAATATGTGGTGCCGGGGTTTTGCATTTATAGCGTTATTGTGATCTGTTTTTGGTAATCCTTTCGTATTAAGTGGTAGGTGATTGGGTTGGGTTATGATGTAGGTGTCATGTAGTTAGTTGTACCTTTGAAGATTATGACCTAGAGTGAGCATTTTCCTCCTTTCTCCCCGTTTTTATCATGACATTCTTAACTTGCCAAGAGAATATTCACTTTCGATTTCTATACAATCCATTTGACCAAATGCGACTCACGCACATATGTATTGATGTTTTGTAACAAAGCAACTTAAGTCATTGAAATTGCAGGAGGAAATCACATTATGTTCTTTGTGCACCCATTCTAAGACCATAAGAAAGGACAAAGAAATCAATGTGAAGCCGTACCCTTCATGTAAACTGGATTCTCAGGTCATTTTCCAATGAGTGATGGACAGATATACCTTCACCTTGTTTTGTGCATATGGGTAATCATCAATTCCCTATCAATGTATGACCAAAAGGAAAAAAAATTCCCTATCAATGAGAGCAACATGTAGATTTACAAACTTTCTTGTGAAATCGAAGACTTTGCTAGCACAATTCAACCCACACGACCAATTCAATACCAAGATGAAACTATAAAGAAATCTAAAATTGGCAATCTTTATTATTTTACGACTCCACTAATAGTCAATCCCAAATCAAAAGTATCCATGCTTGCACATAAATATATATAATATTATATATATATATATATATATATATATATATATATATTGCCATTGAGAATATTAAGATAAAATGTGTAGACTAAGCAAACACCAAAGGAAATAAAAAAAAGAAAAAGAAAAGAAAAAAGGACGAACTGAATATACTCCCAACGTGCATGGCATGATTGGCGACATCAATCACTCGACCCTCCTTTGTCCTCACTTCAATTAAAATTCGGTGGAGGCGAAACCCCCGTTCGTTCTGCGCCGCGCTTTAATCAAACACCTTTGAAAACTTGGCAATGATTATTCTTATTTTTTTTTATATGTCCATTTTTTCCCCTTAGTAAACGACAAATTAGCATTTAATTTATTGAAGATAATCCAACGGACGAGAGGCACCGCAATCGAGTGCCTGTCCATGGCCCCAACTACCGAACCGGGCCGCACGCTCCGGCAACGGCCGCCGACAATTCGATCTGTCATCGAATTCGTTGCTTTTTTTTTTTTTTTTTTTAGAAAGGCGAAAAGGCGACTGATATTTTTATTTTAATTGTTTTTAGCTGTTATTTTCTTTTTCGTTCGATGTTTTTTCCTTTTTTTTTCTGTCTTTAATAAAGTAATTTGGTGGGGGTTTGGATAAGATATGCCACTGTCCAAGGTAACATACACCATCCCCCTGCCCACCCCCACCTCATACTTTGTCTTCCCTCATTCATTTCGAATCCAATTATGATTTACGAACTTTAAGATTTACTCGATAACGACGAAAAAGAAAAGAGCTTTAAATTATTTTTGGTGACTCGTCCCATTTTCTGTGAGTGGTTTTTAATATTTTTTTATGCATTTGTTTATTGCAATGAAAAGTTATATAGGCTCTTTTTGCAATTCAAGTTACTTTTAATTTAGGACCGATTCTCCACAAAAACAAAAGAAACAAAAAAACAATATTTCAACTTTTGGTCCAATTGCAATTTTGCCCCGAACCCTTTTTTGATCTAACCAAAAAAAATAACCAACTTTCACTTTATTTTCTACTTTACCTTACATCCAAAAATCGTCGTTAGATTTCTTTAAAGGTTATCAATATCACGAGGCTGTTGTTGTTTTGGTACGAAAATGAGAGTACTAGAAAAGACACAAGGCATGAGTTTCGATAATGAACCTTTAGTCGGCCCTAAAGTTGATGGTTTTGAGGAAACTAATGACAACTTTTGGACGTAGGGGTGGATTTGGGACTATAGTGACTAGTGAGAGTTCATAATTTTATTTTTAAGACTAAAAAAAATTGTTCGGGGCAAAATTAGGATTAGACTTAAAATAGTGATTTTTTTAGGGAATTAAGCCCCTTTTTTTTCTTATGGCATCATCTTTAATCCTTTCTACATGTGAACCCTAAATGTCCCATGGCAATAAGTCAAGGGAAGAAGCATCTAATTTTTGTTAAATTGGTAAAAATAAATCAAACTTTGTAGGCGTGTAGGCGTGTCCGAACTACAACTAATTTCAGAGAGAGACAAAAGCAACCTTCAACCACGAAATGCCTAGTAAAGTCCACATTGACGCACTCTCTGTACAACGGGAGCCGGTGCGTGTGTACGCCCTGACTTTTTTGATGAGCTTTGGAATTAATCGCGTTTAATGCGCCTCCTGATTATAGGAAAAGTCGGATTTTCCGTGGGAAATTCTCCGTAAAAGGTCTCTCAAGATAAAAGCGTTTCAAAGTCACCATATTTGTCTCGTCAAAAAAAAAAAGTCACCATATTTGGAAAAAAAAAATCACCATCCTAAATCGGCCGTTTGATTTTTTTTTTTCTCTTCCAACCTCACATAGTCAAGATGCTATCTTCTCCGGTAAAAAAGATATTTGTATTTGTATGTAAACGGGTTGGGCATGAGAATGGGTTAAATGGGTCGTTTTTCCGATCTGATCCACCTATTCGATGACCCTACTTTTTTCTATGAGACTATGTTTGCTCAAGATTGAAAACTGTGACCAGAGTTATCGGATTATTTATTAAAGAATATTTTTTTGACAGTCGTGTTAATGAGAGCCCTAAGTCGCTCGAGATAAAACGTTTCAAAGTCAACATCCTAAATTGGCTGCTTGGTTTTTTCTTCTCCTCTAACCTCCCGTAGTCAAGATCTTCTCCAGGAAAAAAAATATTTGTATATGCATGTAAATGGGTTGGGCACGGGAGCGGGTTAAATGTGTCGATTTTTCAATTCGATCTTATCCACCCATTTGACAACCTTATTTTTTCCTATGAGATTATGTTCACTCCAAATTGAAGGTTGTGACTGGAGTTATCGAATTATTTATCTTTTAAGATTTTTTTGTTTGACAGTCGTGTTAATAAGAGTCCAAAATTTCTCAAGATGAAGCGTTTCAAAAAGACCATCTTAAATTGGCCGCTTAGTTTTTCCTTCTCCTCTAACCTCACATAGTCGAGATGTGATCTTCTCCGGGAAAAAAGATATTTGTCTTGTATGTAAATGGCTTGGGCACGGGAAAGGGTTAAATGGATCAATTTTTCGATCCGATTCGATCCACCCATTTGAGAACCTTAATTTATTTTTTTTATGAGATTATGTTCATTCCAGATTGAAGGCTGTGGCTAGAGTTATTGACTTTTACATCTTCTAAGATTTTTTTCTAATAGTCCGTGTTAATGAGAGCCCAAAGTCTCAAGATTTCAAAGTGGCCATCCTAAATTGGTCGCTTGGTTTTTCATTCTCCTCTAACCTCACATAGTCAAGATAAGATATTTTCCTAAAAAAAGATATTTTCATGTAAATGGGTGGGTAAGGGAAACGGGTTAGATGGGTTGTTTTGCATGGACCATTTACGATCCAATCTGAACCACCCATTTGATGGCCCTACTTTTTTCCAAAGAGATTATGTTCACTCAAGATTGAAAGTAGTGACCAAAGTTATCAAATTATTTATCTTCTAAGAATTCTTTATGAGAGTTTGTGCAAACGAGAGTCCTAAGATATTAATTAAGTACATATTGTGAGAAAAATATTTGATCTTAATAGATATGATCACGGATATAATCACGGAGATAATTACTATTTTAAAAAGTTGGAGAAAGTACATTAGGAGAAACAAACTTTTCACCATCAATTTTTTTTTTTTGGGGGGGGTCGGTAACGTTTCACCATCTCAAGACCCCTCGTTTTGAGGGAATATATCTTCGATAAAAGATGCAAGTGGATTCGCAAATTAGGCAATTGCTTGAAGCCACATCTGTCTAAGTAAACTCAACATGTCCTCCACCACAAAAGTATTCACTGAAAAATAAAATACCTGCCTTTTATTGAAAAACACAATAAATAATAAAGAAATAAAAACACGAGCAAATAAAAATGCCATTTTCAGCACGAGAGAGTCATACACAAAATAAAGATATTCATTTTTTTTTTCTAAACTTAGGTCTAGTGAGGAAATTAGAAAAGCGTGTTCCATGATAATTTTGCTAGATGTCTATGTTTATTAACACTTACGTTTGGCTATTTATAAATGTTCATTACATGGTTCACTTAAAATGGTATGGCAAAAAAGTTAATTACGGTGCAAAAATAGTCCCATCCCTTCTTGGCTTAAACTCTCGGGAGTTCCGTTTGCATGTGTATGGAGAGACCTCTCGAGTCTTAATTCTCTCATCTAGAAATTCTAATATTCAATCTAATTTTCGGAAATTTCTATCGTGACCACTTTAGAATCCCCATAAATGGGACTTCACATATTTGACTTACCCATCATAATGGAAAACAATAATTCAATTTTGAGAAATTAAGGAAAGATACGAATGATTTAAACTAAGGAAAGATATAAAAAAAGATACCTTTCGTTAAGTGTAATCTAATAGCCGGAAAAAGTAAATTATCTTCATCTCTCGAATAGATTAATCAAATTGTGAGAACACACAAATAGATACGCAACCAGTTCTCGTAAAATCTCATTGGTGGAAAGATCGAATGCGAGATATCATGTTCCGTGATAAATCCTATATCTACCTTGATGCTTAACCCTGCAGGCGCAAGAGATTATTTTAATGTTAGTATTTGCTCAATGAAACCAAACTTAGAGAAAATAAAAATAAAATGAAATAAAAAATTGTGAAACAGCAGATATCGACAGAACATGATGATCAATCGTCAACCGACCGAGGACATAACCAAAACTGAGCCTATGCAAGAGCTTCAGTTTCACATGAACTTGGATTTATCTGGGTTTTCGAATTAAATTCAGCTCATGCATCATTCATTAATCCCATTCCTTGATTAATCTCAATTAATCAATTAACTATTAGAGAGAGAGAGAGAGAGAGAGAGAATTAAGTTGTGTCTGCAAAGAGCGTGCCAACACGACATAAACAGAAGCTCGGCACGTTCGGGGAGGGCCTTGGTCGGTTGGTGCAATCCCTCTCTTTCTCTCTCTCCGCCTCACCATCTTCTCACTCTAAACCCCCCAACCTTTTTCCCTTCCCTTCCACGTCCTCTCTCTCTATCTTTCTCTCTCTCTCCCCCTCTCCTCTTATTCACCCTGCAAATTCCTCTCACTACCCACAAAGACTCTCTCTCTCTCTCTCTCTCTCTCTCTCTCTTTGTGTCAGTTCGACTCGTGTGTTGATGAGGACGCTGTGTCCGAACTACGAGCGGGAAGACGGGCTCGAGACCGTGCTCGAGGTCCCGATCCCGGAGGAGATGTTCGCCCCCGCCACCAAGTCCTCCAACCGTCCCTGGGCCCACATGAAGTCCTGGATGTGGCCGTCGGGCCACGACAAGCCCGCTCCGGCGCTGGCCACCCTCCTCGGCGGTGGCCGGAGCGCGGAGGTCCAGCTCCTCCTCGGCGTCGTCGGCGCCCCGCTGGTCCCTCTCCCCATAAGCCCCCGCGACCACCCCGACGCCCCCTTCGCCGCCCACATCAAGGATCACCCCATCGTGAGTCGCATCCGTTTCCTTCCATTAAAGATCATGTTTTTATTACCACTTCGTGTCAAGAACAGAAATTTGACGTCAAATTTCATATGATATATAGTATAAATTTATGGGTCTCGTTGTTGCGAGGAATATGTTTTGACTTCCAAGTTTCTCCGTTTTCCGAATTAATTATAGGAAGCGTCGATGGCGAAGTACATAGTGCAGCAGTACGTGGCAGCGTCCGGCGGCGAGCAGGCGCTGGGCGCGGTGGAGAGCATGTACGCCATGGGGAAAGTGAGGATGGCGGTGTCGGAGCTGTGCTCCGGCGAGGAGGGCAGGGCGAAGGCGGCGGTGGCGACGGTGAAGAGCACGAGGCACGGGGCCGGGGAGGTGGGCGGGTTCGTGCTGTGGCAGAAGAGGCCGGAGCTGTGGTGCCTCGAGCTGGTGGTCTCCGGCTACAAGATCAGCGCCGGCAGCGACGGCAAGGTGGCGTGGCGGCAGACGCCGTGGCACCACTCCCACGCCTCCCGCGGGCCGCCCCGGCCCCTCCGCCGGTTCTTGCAGGTATTCACCACCACCTGTTCCTCAAATTTCGTTCTTTCTTTCTTTTTCTTTTTTTTCCTTAAACGACTTTTCACCTGGCAATTAAAAAAAGAAAAAAAGAAAATAGCCAATGTTACTCTCATACGGTGAGAAAGAAATTGAATTTGCTTTGGAAAATCCATTTATTTGCTTTAAGCGATGATAAAAAAAAGTTTCTTTTATGTCGACTTTATTCCACGTCAAATATATTCTAAGAGATGTAATTTCTTGCGGTTGAATTAGATACGCCTAAAGATAGGACGGAGATATTTTGAGATTTAGCTGCTAAAAAGTTAAGGGGAATTCGAAATTTCGTTCTTCGATTCAAATGTTACTTTTGGATCGGTTAAGATATCAGGGCAGATTTCATATTCCTTAGATGCTTTAAAATTAAACTTGGGCAAGAGGTATCAAATCTTTTTCGCACCCCTGGGACCATTACTAGGAGCATCTATTTGGGAATAACCCATCTTTCTTTTGACGAGAGGCCCTGCCAATTTACGCGTAACTCATGCGAATTTTCGGCCCTTCCAATGGGAAATGTCACATGGCCCCAGCGTTGACTTTGATCCTACCTAACCAAATAGAAGTCGATGTTCTCACGAACAATTCATGGAAAATATCATAAGTCAAAGCATGTCGGGCCCAGCCTCTTAGCAAATCTTGCCTGAAAGCCACGAAGTGGGGAATTTTCCGACCAAACCCACCTTCTTGGGTTCATATTAGAATTTGGAAATTTGCACATTTGATAGCCTTAAAGTGTGCCCAATTGGGCCCCATTGTAGGAACCAATTCCCGCCTAACAAGCAAAATTTTGATCCTGATTTCGCCTGATTTCTTTTGATGATGATGTTAAGGTTTCCTAGTAAAACTTACACATTGAATTGAACAAATTACTCATGAGAACACTTGAATTGTGAGCAGGGTCTCGACCCGAGGTCCACGTCGAACTTGTTCTCCAACTCGGTCTGCATCGGCGAGAAGGCGATCAACGATGAGGACTGCTTCGTCCTCAAGCTCGAAGCTGAGCCTTACACGCTGAGAGCCAGGAGCAGCAGCAACGTTGAGATAATCCGGCACACGCTGTGGGGCTACTTCAGCCAGAGGACCGGCCTCTTGGTCCAGTTGGAAGACTCTCACCTCCTGAGGATCAAGTCGGCGAGCTCCGAGAGCGTCCTCTGGGAGACCACCATGAAGTCTCTGATCCAGGACTACCGGACCATCGACGGCATAAACATCGCTCATGCCGGGAGGACGTCGGTGTCCTTGTTTAGGTTCGGCGAGAACTCGGAGAACCATTCCAGGACGCGGATGGAAGAGGTTTGGGCCATTGAGGAGGTGGACTTCAACATCAAAGGGCTGTCGATGGACTGTTTCCTGCCTCCGGCTGATCTGAAGAAGGAGGAGGACGTGTGCGGGGTCGTCCCGAGCTATGCCCGAGTTCCGTTCAACGTTCGGTCGAGCTCAACCAAGATGAGTGCTTCGAAAGTTGTCGCTCTGGACATCGACGACTCGTACGACGTCCAAGGAGACGAAGAGCTGTAAATTGAAGTTCGTTTCCGGTCGTCTAACATCTTTTTTGTAAATACACAGACAATCGCCGCGCGTTGGCTCGTGCGCAGAGCAGAGTTACTTATAAATAGGTCGAAAAATTGCCCGAGTTAAAAGCGATGAAATGGCGTATACCTCGATTTTTATCCCATTTCATTTGTTTCTTTGAATTCATTCTAGATATAGACTCTCTTACACTTGCGTCCTAAAAAATGCTGGGCAGATAAGCCTTTGTACGTAAAGAGATTCCTCATGACGAGGTTGATAATATATATAGATGATTGGTCCTTTTCCTTGGCACTCCTGCTTCAATTTGTGACAGCACATTTCTTCGTTTACCAAAACAGATAGAATGCACTTCTTCAACCTCAACCCAATAGCAATTTATGTGCATACGGTACAGATATATAAACAAGGCTCTTGAAATTTTACTCCTATTTTGGGTTCTGCTGCCATCTCCGGCTAGCTAATGCTGCATTGCGCCCCCGTCAGGGGTTCGGGCTTTCTTGGCATCCTGTAGAATCGAGATGAGCTGTTCCACTGTTTGCAAGACGAAACTAACATCCGGAAGATGGAAACCGGCAAGATACTCATCCTCAGAAAATTCCACTCTTTTCAACGTGTTCTTGTAGCTTTCGGTTGCTGATCTTGGGTGACCCCTTGCAATGGATATCTGCAATGGCAGAGAAGATGGAAGGAATTTTTCTGAGTCACGAGGCACAAAGTATGCGCTCATACTTTATAAAAAATATACGGTAAATCCGATTGACCTTCTCTTGCTATGACGGAACTCGATTAGCACCGACCTTTTAAAAAATGTTATGGGCTACAGAACTACATTTGAAGTACAAGAGGTGTCCACAAAATTCTAACCAGAATATTCAGCAGAAGTAGCAGACAGGGATAAGAGTAATTCAATTGTCATAAAACAGGACTTTAAAGAGTTTAGAGACAACATTCTGTTAATCTACACAGCAAGAAGTAATGTCCTATCCGATATTTCATGACAACAGTCATAAGTCGGTAGGCAGACTGAATCAAGTATTAGCTAATGGCAGAAATTTTTGTGCGTGTGCAAAGAGAGAGAGAGAGAGAGAGAGAGAGAGACTGACATAATGTTTTTCTCCCAAATCAAGGAGCCAAAACTTCCAGTGCAGGGAAAAGGTTCCGTTGATTTTGATACTTATGTTTGTCCAACCAGTGTGGTGAAACTCGACTCTATCCAAGCCACATGCCAACCCACTGCCAATGGCTTTGACATATGCCTCCTTCAAGCACCAATATCTGTAGAAGTCACAAGCCGAATATTACCAGTAAGGAAGTGGTTCGAAAATCCCGACGCTATGCCAAATGCAATGCAAATGAAAATCACTACATCCACAGGAAAACAGTTACTAGTCTAGAGATCACCATGGATATTTCATTAGTTCTATTTCCTGGGTCTTTCCTCAAGTCATATCTGACAAATTCCTTCTTAGAGTTTGTTATCCAAATAGGTTGACTTAAGTTGGATAGGGTCATCATTGTAACAATGAACACAGAAGTTCTATAATAGCTAAACTCCCACCCAACTTCTCATTTTATGTGAGCAAGAGACTCCATGTTCCATTCCTCGCACCCCCCTCTTTATGAGTAGGAGTTTGAACTGTACATATCTTAAAGGTTCACATGTTTCAAGCTTTCTTCGTTTAACTGCCCGGTGCATGAAGGGGAGCTCAACAGGTAAATCCATTTCACAATGTTCTGCGATAACTTCAGTCTTTTAAGTATTTGTGATGTCATGCAATTTATCAATCATGACAAAGGCCAACAACTTCAAAAAATTGAAGTCCAAATGCTGAGGTCATAGAAATAGTCTACTTATAAATGATCCAACAATTCTGAAAAATGTGAACCTAAAGAAGATGACATTTTCCTTCTATATATGCAATCCATAAGCTTCATTAACTTGTCGATGAAGGGAAAGGTTTATTTCAAGGGTGATGGGCCAACTTGAGAGACCTTAATTACATAGAGAGACAAAATGGTTCACCTAGACCATGACAAAAACCACTACAAGCAGTGCTATGGAATAGAGTACATGAAGGATACACACGCAACGACAGATGCAGAGGTAAAGAAGACAAGAGCAGAAGAAAGGTGTCCTCTAAATGCTGCCGATTTCCATTGTCACCACACACTATTACAGCCAATCCTCCCTTAAAGTGTTACTATGAAAAAGTAACTGGATAATTCGTCCATACAAATCTTACCCGGTATCGGCTATAAGAATAGATAGTAACCTTCATAGTCAATAAATTGAAGTTTACGGAAGAGCGGAGCTAGTGCTATTCACTTTTCGATCAGTTGTTCCACACCAAATTAGCACACAAACTGATAATAATCTGCCAACCAGTTAACATTTTCTGCTTGCTGTAAAAGTATTAGCAGCAAATCCTGGATCTCTGATGGGGCACAAATATGTTCAATCTCGCTATTAGACACGACTAATTGTAAACATTATGCCCTATGCACATGCTATCAACTGCATCTTTAAGGACATTATTCAAGGATACAATCAACACTATGTTTTTCCCACTGAAAGGGGAAGGGAAGGCCATAAAAAGACAGTGTTTTACTGTTCTTATTTGTCAAAAATAAGTTGCACAGACCATCATCCATGTCAATCCCATTTTTATATTTTCTGAATTGTCTAATTGAGGCACAAGAATAGCACAAGGCCCAATTTCAAGCAATAAATTTCAAGAAATTATGAGTAATCGCCTTTGAACCACAGACAAAGAGGGTGATTGAATGACTTATCCTGATTATTATAGGTAGATGACCACACTACCTGTAAAATTCAACCAAAATTCGTTCTTCATTGCCTGCGCCTATTATAAAATCCCACTCCAGTCTTGAGAAATATGATGAGAAGTTTTGAATGAATTCAGGAACTGTTTCTTTCCATGGAATAGTGCAAGAAACAATATCCAACCCCACAAGGCATAGTGGTTCTGATGCAATTGCCACATAATCACCATGATGGGAGACATTAAAATTGAAATTGGAAAACTCCGTGACATCTTTATCACATTCCTTAAGAAGAAAAGGCAAAAAGAAAACAGCAGAGCATGTTAGCACTTTGGAAGGAAATTGATAAGATCACTGGAAAACCATAACACTTCACACAGGATAGGCAGTTACAGAAAACATCAAACCAAAAGGGAGCTCATGACAAGAGAAAATCGACTACCCATGGTACATTTACCTAGATAAATGCATCTGCCAAATAATCATTGGCTTTCAGTACGCTCATGATTGCATTACAACGAATCCCAACATATTAAGGTGTCTATAATTTCAAGTCCAGTTTTGTTTTCCACACATGCAACTCTCACATTACTAACTTACGAAAAGCAGGAAAAACAGATGTCCATCACTTGCTTAGCTATAGACTAGTTTCTCTAAGCAACGTTTGCTCTTAAGTTGTTAGAAGCGCTCAATAAAAAATATCTTGCATGTTAAACCTCTCATGTGAATCTATCACCTATGGTAAACAAATAATCAGGACAAGAGCAGAACAATAGTGACGCAACTACACAAGCACAAAATGCACATCTTAAAAAGTTGAAGTTCATGCCAGATGAATGAATATAATTCTAACCATCCAAAGACATCCCCTTTCAACCATTTTTTAGAGGAAGACTCCCCATTTGACCATGTTTTAGAAGCAGCTAAAGGATAAATATGAAAGATTGAAAAGCACACTCTTAGCAATGTCCACAGGCCAAAAACAATCTAAGGGTTCAATCAGCTTTTTGTCCCAGACAGGCACAACTAAGAAAACATGCATAGAAAAGAGTTCCCTGTAGAAACAAGTTCAACCAAGCCCAGAAAGAAAAGTCATCCTCAACCTCACCCTGCTGAAGTAGCAAGTTAACCAAAATTTTTCTGTATCTTCTCCTTTTGATCTTAAAAAACACATCAATAGATAGGTCTTAACCATTACCACAACAACTAATTCAATACTCAAAACTCGACACAGAGAGTCGCGAGAGAAGCTCACAATTAATTGTTTTTCTATCTTTGTCATAAACTATTTCCAGAATAGCAATTGAGGGACAATTTCACCAGACGCCATTATGTGTTTTAGTTTGCATAACGTGTTGACAACATCGTACGAGCATGCCGCTGCGCTTATGACATTTGATAAAACAAAGCAAATCCTCTCGGCCTTCGACAAAATGTTGGTTTTGCACGGAAGTCACCCTCCCAAACAAGTTTACTCACACATAAACCGGATGATCAAATTACCACAACACAATCAAAACCACACAAAGTAACCAAAGAAAGGAAAATTTGAAGTGCAGTCAGGAACAATTGCAAGCATACCAGATACGGTTTGCCCTCCAAGGTGCGCTTGATGCTAATTTGCTCGTATGGGATTCCGAGCACCTGATGCAACAGAGCATATTGCAGCAACCGGCTGACCAACGCCCTCTTCCTATCCTCGCTTTTAACGAACCTACCCACATAAAGAAAACACGTCAAAACGCCATCTTGATGCCGTCTTTCGATTCTGCACCTGCCTCCTTTTGGGACTCCATTGGTCACAGCAACCAAAGATGAGAAACACCAGCACGAGAGAGAGTGAGAAAGAACCTGAGAATTGCGGAGTGTTGAGAAGGAGGGAGGAGAGAGAGGGCCGAAGAGAAGTCCTGGGAAGATGGGCACCACTTCGATACGTTCACCAGCCACCGGCGAACCCCCTCCTCCATTGATGGACCTTGCCACTTTCTGGGTACTCTCGTCTGCCGTCATTACATTGATTTCTACGGTAGTTTTCTAGTCTGTTTGTAACGTTTGATTCTTAACTTGAAGTCCAATTCTTTTATCGGTATATTTATATTCTTGGAAGATAGTTTTATTGGGATTAATATTTTGAAAAAGAAAAACCCTAACTATAATTATTGCAACGGCATTATCCTAAACTTTTTCCGTATTGCCAAAATTCATACGCTGTTACTATATAATACCAATACTCTAAACTTTTTTTTTTTATTACTTGAAACTCTAAACTGTACTCACTCGATAAATGTGGTAAAAGGAGTTTGAAATCCATTTTTAATTCATATTTGAGTAGGTTAGGTCATTAATAAGTTGCCTAAAATTTTAAACATAAATTCAAATGGGCCTTGGCAGGGGCTGGACGACCGCGGCCACCCTTTTTTCCACCATCTTTCACCATCGATCCTCTTCAACGATGGTGGGGCAATGACGACGAGCACCGCAAAACCCTCCTGATTTCCAACACTCTCCTCTTTCTTCTAAAATTTTAAATTAGCTTATTATTATTATTATCTTTAAATAAAATATGTATAAAAAAATTGAATCGAAATCAAAATGATGACATTTTAATCATGTTGGTGAGAAAAAATATATTTAAAAAATCATATTAATATTTTTCATTAGTCAAGTTGGACACCTCAATTTGACGAAGTTAATGATTTAATTATATTTTTTATAAATTTTATGATTCAATCATATTTTTATTATTAAGGAGGAGTTCTAATGCATGTACCCAAAAATGAATGTCTAATTACGTACAAGCGCTATTGCGTCGGCAACATGCCAATTTCAAATCCATCATCTCAGGACATGGACTCGAAATCTTTTCTACATTCCATGGGGGACAAAACTGACGGAGCTTTTAGAGCAAGGAAAAGCTCCAAGGACGTGACATGCCTCGATTTTATAGACCCAAACCATAATCACGACAAGACCAAGGCCGAACAAGTCTCACCGGTGTCCGATTGAACTTTCATGTTGCCATCAAAGGAAGGCAATAGTTTCAAACAAGAACTCATCAACCTTTTTAACTTTGTCATTTCATTTTCTTCCAACGTTCTAGATTTATGATTCAAAGAGATGCAATGAATACTTCTCTTATGCATTTCGGGACCTTTTGGATCGAGCCAAGTGTTCGAGTAGTAATTTCTATTTTGCTAATTCTTTTCATGTTTAATGGGTCTCTAACTGATTAGGTTTTTCAATATGCTATTTTTTATATTAAAGGGGATGGCATTGCTCATCACCCGGGCAAGATTCACTACATTTTGCCTTAGTACCAATTTTACGCGCCCCATCTTACGTTCATAACCTAACTTCTTAATCTATGCACAAAGGTCTGTTAGTGCGGTACTCGCCCGCACTTTCACATTGCTCATGGGCAACACGAAGTCTCAGCCCATGATCCAACTTGAGCACTCAAGCTTCCTCACCGACTGAGCAAGCCAGTCTATGGAGTTGCTCGTTCTTTGAATACAACAATTTAAGGGGAAAAAAACTAAGGATTTGAACCCGAGTTTGGTCAATTATGGGTCCATAAATTTGTGTTGCATACAAATGGGTTAATACCAGGTTAAAGGTTAATTTGGGTCGAATTATTGTTTTTACCTAACCTGACCTACTTATTTGATGGGTCTACTATTGATGCATCAATATATCAAACATTTTTTTTTGTCACAAAAACCCCTAAAATTGTACTAATTTGAGAAAAATACTCCCAAGTCGTTTGCCTAATGCGATATCCACGTCAATGTTGCATTCCATGCAAGTCACCATGTTGGATTTTTAATAGCCGTCTCAAAAGGAACTGTGATTGAAGATTCTTGTTCTTTCGGTCATTGTACACGTAAATTAATGTCTCAAGCTTGAATTCGGATGACGATTTGTTAAAATCAAATTTGTTGATAAAGTTTTCCCTAGTAGAAGAAAATTCGCTAGAGTCTTGAAAATTTACAAAAAGGAAATATAAAATAAATGGAAGCAAAGTTTCTTCTTTGTCGAGGAAGCCTGCGGAATCTGAAACGTGAAAGATGAAGTCCTCTGCACCTTTGGCGTGAAGATGAAGTCCACACACGCAGATAAAACGTGGTGGGTGCGCAGGTAAAACGTGGTGGGCTCAGGTTAAACTTTGACTTGGGCACACGTAAAACAGCAGAAACAATTGAAGGTCTTCTTTTCCTTTTAGGAAGATGCCGCCGAAGGAAGAAGCCCTGCACGCGAAGAATCAAAAGTGGTGGCGCCCACTTTTGACCTTGGGCACACACACATGTAAAAGGGAAAATGAAACCCTTTGAAGCGCGGCTGAAACCCTATGAGAAGAAAGAGGAGCCGCACGTCATCAAGCTGAAGCGCGATCAAGAAAGAACGCATATCCATACGTATGTGAACTAGGCATATATAGAGTATTGTATTTTGAGCTTGAACGCGCAGTAATTTTGTGCCGTGAGTTTATATTCAAGTGATTTGTTTATTTATAAATACTTTGAATTTGGGGTTAAATTTAAGTGTGGGAAACACTTGAGCGTGTGAGTGATTGTAAACTATGATTCTCCGATTATAATTGATTATTTGCTGTCGGCTCTCCCCGTGGACGTAGGTACCGATACTCGGACCGAATCACGTAAATTTCTGATGCCCTTATTATTTCTCGTTTATTTCTCTAGTGATTTCGCGTTAACGTAAATTGTAATATCCTGTCGTTTCCGCATATTATATTCCAACAATTGGTATTAGACCTTGGGATCAGATTTCTTGATTGTGATTTGGAGCTTTTGCTTGTCTGATTATTATCTAGAAATTCTGTTATTACAATTATGTTCGAGAGGAAATCTAAAATTGAGAAGTTTAACAGGAATAACAACTTTGTGTTATGGAGCATCAAGATGCGAGCTTTACTGACAATCCAAGGTTTGGCCAAGGCACTAGATGGTGAAGATGAGTTGTTGATTATAATGAAAGCCTATGAGAGGGTAGAGCTAATGAAAAGAGCAAAGAACGCAATTCTGTTAAATTTGTCGGATGAGGTCTTAATAGAGGTTGTTGAGGAGAAGGATGCCGCAGCGTTATGGGCAAAACTTCAAGCACTCTATGTGAAGAAATGTTTGAAAAATCGCTTGTACATGTTGAAGAAGATGTTTCAATTTAGATATACTGAAGGTACGTCTATCAGAACCCACCTAGATGAATTTAATAAACTCATGATGGATCTGAAGAACGTCGGTAAGATACTTGATGATGAAGAACATGGCATGATGTTGTTAACCTCTTTACCATAATCATGGGAGCACTTTACTGATTCATTGTTGCAGGGGCGTATTACAATTACCTCAGAAGAGGTAAAGTCCGCCTTATTCTCTAAGGAGTGGCAGAGAAAATTATGAGATAATGGTCTGGCACAAGGAGTAGCGCAAGCACTAACGATTTAGGGTAGAGAACAACATCGAGGGCCTAGTAGCAACAAAGGTAAAAGCATATCGAAATCACGCCATAGAAAGTCCAAGGGACGCGTGAAGTGCTTTGAGTGTCACGAGGAGAGGCACATCAGGAGAGATTGTCCAAAGCGGAGGAATAAAGCTGATAGGCAGAATGCTACAAGCAGTGTGGCAAACGTTGCCGAGGGGAGCAATAGTGATGTAGAAGTGTTTTATGTGTAACTGCTACTTCGTCAAGAGACAAATGGGTGCTAAATTCAGGGTGTTCTTATCATATGATGCCTCATAAGAACTGGTTTACTACTTACTAGACTACAGATGGTGGTAGAGTTCTTTTGAGGAATAATGCAGTTTGTAAGGCTATGAGGATAAGAACAATTCGGATTTGGATGCACGATGGAGTGGTGCACACATTGACAGATGTGAGGAATGTACCAGAGCTCAAGAAGAAAATTTTTTTTCTAGGGACACTCGATGACATCGGGTGTAGGTACATCGCTAAAGGTGGAATACTGAAAATCTCTCGAGGTACCATGACAATGATGAAGGGGAAGAAAGTGAATACTTTCTATCATCTACTGGGAGAGACCGTGACCGGAACCGCTGCAGTTTCATCAGGTGAGTCAGACTCTAACTTGACTCAATTATAGCATATGCGTTTGGGGCACATGAGTGAGGTAGATATAACGATGCTAAGTGAAAGGGGGTTGTTGAAGGGTCAAAAGACATGGAAACTGGACTTATGTGAACACTGCATCTTTGGAAAGCAGCACCGAGTTAAGTTTATTATAGTTATTCATTCAACTAAACGACTAGTTGAATATATTCATTCAGACGTCTAGGGCCCGTCTTCAGTTCCTTCGAAAGGAGGTGCCCAATATATGCTAACATTTATCGACGATTATTCGAAGAATGTATGGATATACTTTCTGAAGCACAAATATGACGTGTTCGATTGGTTCAAGAAATTTAAGACATTGCTTGAGAAGCAGTCAGATAAACAAATCAAGTGCTTGAGAACCGATAATGGCATGAAGTTCTGTGGTAAAAATTTTATCGAGTTCTGTGAGAAAGAAGGTATTGTGAGACACTGCACAGTACCTGGGACACCACAGCAGAATGGCGTGGCAGAACGAAAGAACAGAACTTTGCTTGAGCGAGCTTGATGCATGCTTTCGCATGCAGGACTTGGCAAAGAATTTTGAGTTGAAGTAATAAACATGGTATGTTACTTGGTTAATCGATCTCCATCATCTGCTATTGAGTGGAAAACTCCTGAGGAAGTATGGTCGGAAAAACCTGTTGATTACTCTGGATTACGTATATTCGAATGTTCTGCGTAGGCTCATGCGAGTGATGATAAGCTTGAGCCGAGGTCGAAGAAGTGCATATTTCTGGGTTATGCACATGGAGTGAAAGGCTACCGGCTATGATGCACTGATCCAGATCACTCGGTTTTCTAATCAGTAGAGATATGATCTTCGACGAGATTGCAATGCTTCAAAAGAGGAGTTTTGAGACACAACCCGCAGAGAAGACAAATCATGGTGTCGTTAGTGAGGTAGAGTTTCAGGTGGAGACTCCGGAGACCTTGAAGGTAACAGAAGTTGAGATTGCAGATGAAGCCGCAGTTCCTGAAGTCGGTGATGGTGAACAACTAGCAAAGCCGCAACACACTATAGCCGTAGATAGACAGAGAAGGCAAATTAAATCATCGGTACGTTATGGTTATATAGATATTGCTTATGCATTGACTGTAGGTGATGAGGTGGAGACAGATAAGCTTTCGTCTTACTCTAAGGCGATGGCTAGTTCGGAGTCATCGCAATGGCTAGGGGCTATGAGTGAAGAGATGTAATCACTCTATTGAAATCAGACATGGGAGCTGGTCAAAGTACCAAAGAGCCAAAAGATTGTCGGAAGTAAATGGGTCTTTAAACCGAAAGAGGGCATTCTCGGTGTCGAGGCAGCGAGGTATAAGGTGAGACTTGTGGTGAAGGGATATACACAACGTGAGGGCATTGACTACAATGAGGTGTTCTCTCCTATGGTAGAAATACTTCTATTCGTGTTTTACTTGCCTTACTTGTTTCGCAAGATCTCGAGTTAGAGCAACTAGATGTGAAAACTGCATTTCTTCACGGTGAGTTGGAGGAGCAGATTTACATGAGGCAACCAGAGGGATTTGCTATTCCCAGTAAGGAAGATCGTGTTTTCTTGTTGAAGAAATCTTTGTATGGGCTGAAACAGTCTCCTAGGCAGTATAAACGTTTTGATACTTTTATGGCTAATCAAGACTACTCAAAAAGTCAGATGGATAGCTGCGTTTACTATAGGAGATTGGAAAATTGTTCTTTGATTTATCTACTCTTATATGTTGATGATATGCTGATAGCAGCTAAGAATATGTCTGATATTGATGTGTTGAAGAGACGGTTAAATGCTAAATTTGAGCTAAAAGATTTAGGTGCTATAAAGAAAATTTTGGGTATGGAGATTTTGCGTGACAAGACTACAGGAGTTTTACGTCTATCTCAGAAGAAATATATTGAGAAGATCGTGACACGTTTTAATATATAGTCGGCAAAATCTATAAATACACCTTTAGCGAAGCACTTTAAACTTTCAGATAAATTATCACCGCAGACTGAGAAGGAGGAGGACCATATGTCCCGTGTTCCTTATTCTAGTGCCGTGGGTAGTATTATGTAAGCTATGGTGTACACTAGGTCTAATATTTCATAAGCTGTGAGCGTAATTAGTCGCTATATGAAGCATCTTGGTAAAGCTCATTGGGCAGCTGTGAAGTGGATCATCGGATATTTGAAGGGGACAACAGACATGGGTATAGTGTATCAGAGGGACAGTAATGGTAGTGAGACCGCTGGTTTTGTGGATTCGGATCACGCCGGTGACTTGGATGATTGCAGGCCTTTAGCAAGGTACGTGTTTACGCTAGCGGGTGGTGCAGTTAGTTGGAAAACTTCCTTACAGGATGACATTACTTTGTCTTCAACTGAGACAGAGTACATGGCACTAACCTTTGTAGCGAATGAGGCGATATGGTTACAAAGTTTGCTCTTGGACTTTGGGTTAAAACAAAAAAGTGTTGACATACACTGTGATAACCAATGTGCGATATATTTGGCGTATAATCCAATTTATCACAAGCGAACGAAGTATATCAATATCAGGTACCACTTCATCCGAGATGTCTTAGATAAGGATAATGTTATTGTCAAAAAGATTGCTACAGTAGATAACCCGGTAGACATAATGATTAAGTCTGTTCCTTTGGCGAAACTCAAGCTCTACTTAAGCTCTATTGGCGTCGGTGGAGAGTGAGCGCCCGTCGGGATATTGGGAAAGCGGCATGGATGATGAGCACTATAATTTGGCTTCAAACATCGAGCCAAGATGGAAAATTATTAAATTAATGTCTTAAGTTTGAATTCGGATGACTATTTGTTAAACCGAATTTGTTGATAAAGTTTTCCCAAGTAGAAGAAAATTCGCTGGATTCTTGAAGATTTACAAAAGAGGAAATATAAAAAAAATGGAAGCAAAGTTTCTTCTTTGTCGAGGAAGCCTGCGGAATCTGAAACGTGGAAGATGAAGTCCTCTGCACCTTTGGCGTGAACAACACCTTTGGCGTGAACATAAAGTCCACGCACAGATAAAACGTTGTGGGCTCAAGTCAAACTTTGATCTGTTATAAAAGCATAAACAATTGAAGGTCTTATTTTCCTTTTAGGAAGCGTGAAGAATCAAAAGTGGTGGGGCCCAAGGTCAAACTTTTGACCTTGGGCACACAAGCATGTAAAAGGGAAAACGAAACCCTTTGAAGCGCGGCTGAAACCCCGTGAGAAGAAAGAAGAGCCGCACATCATCAAGCTGACGCGCGATCAAGAAAGAAGAACGCAAATCTGTACGTACGCGAACCAGGCATACATAGAGCATGAGCTTGAACACGTAGTAATTTTGTATTGTGAGTTTATATCCAAGTGAATTATTTATTTATAAACACTTTAAGTTTGGGGTTAAATCTAGGTGTGGGAAACACTTGAATGTGTGAGTGATTGTAAACCATGATTATCTGATTATAGTGGATTATTTGCTGCCGGCTCTCCCCGTTGATGTAGATACCGATACTCGGACCAAACCACGTAAATTTCTAGTGTCTTTATTATTTCTCGTTTATTTCTTTGGTGATTTCGCGTTAACGTAAATTGCAAGATCCTGTCATTTCCGCATATTATATTCCAATAGTACAAGTTTGAGATATTGATTATACGAAAAAAAAAGTATTAATATCAGGGTTGACAATTTTCAAGATTTTTTTTATGGTAATAAAGTGTATTTTTGCCACACCACTATATATTTTGGTATTAGTTACACGAAAAAAGTTTAGAGGATTGGCGTTACCATAGACAAATTTTGGGGTTTCTGTTGTTAAATGAATTGATACTTTTGTCATAGTCATAAATTTAGGATTTTTGATGACACAAAAATAAATTGGATATTATCTTCATATCGGGAATAGTTTAGTGTTCTTTATAGTATTTTTTTTTTTTTTTTTTTTCAAACAATAGATTGGCTGATTTTTTTAAAAACAATTTGTACAATTTTTTTTAATTTTTTTTTAGTTTTTGGTGAAAATAAGATAAAATGAATAAATCTAATTTTTTAGTTTTTAAATCTATTTTTTAAATGAATAAAAATAATTTAAAAAATCCACGTGGAAAATAAAAAATTATTTAAAACGCCACGTCAGCATTTTTAACGAGAAAAGGCTAACGGTGTTAACTTTAGGACTTAATTGAATCAACTTGACAAGTTTTAGGACTTGATCGCACTTTTTGTAAATTTTAAGACTCAATTGCATTTTCTTGACAAGTTTTAGGATTTCTACTGAACATATCCCTTCATTTTAATAATTATGATGGCAGGGTATTAACGAGACAACAATACTAGTTTGAGGGTTTTTAACATACGACATAGGAGTTGTTTGGGAGTAATTGTACACTAGAGGCACCGGTTTCGACATAGGAGTTGTTTGGGAGTAATTGTACACCAGTGGCACCGGTTTCGACTTTTCCGAGTACATGCAAAAATAAAACCAGCCGACCTACGCCATCCCTAGACCGAATCAGGTCCTAATGAACGTTACAGTACATACTACACATTGATCGAAGATGAGAACGGCCAAGACGTCTGATCAAGCAAAAGCACATGGTACAGTAGGATAACTTGTCGTGCATAGAGACTTCCGGCTTGTTGTGCCCGAGTTTCGGTTGAACCAAGCGGTTCGGTTCGACTTCCAAGCAGCTTATATGAATGATCGAATGCAAAGAAGCCGCCTTTAAAAAGAATGCAAAGAAGCCATCCAGACCATTCCCATTAAGAACCGCGAAATCCTGTTCTTGCCATCACTCTGAGTCGATTGCACGGTATGTTCTTGCACTAAACTTTGGCCAGTCGATTTCCCATTTTCTTCGGGATTTTCTCTATCTACGTTTCTTCGAGTTCATTCCCGTTGCATACGCTTTCAGCTAAAAGAAAGAATCAGTGCTCGAATTTGGGAAGTACAAGTAGTTCGATTCTTGTCGGAAAACCTATTATGGAAGTGGGCATATCATTCTTCGGTGGATTAAAGGCCGCAGCTTCATTCCTGCTCTTCGCCTGCCTCCGAATCTTCGGCTTCGCATTGTTGTCCCTACCCTTCCTGTACGTGTCCCTCGTGTCTTTGCTGGTCTCGCTCGCTGCGCACCCGTCGATCAACCTCCCTCAGCTTCTGGGCAAGAACCCAGACGGGTCTTTCCCCATCTGGTCGACCATCATCTTCAGTTATTACTTGTACTTCGCCAGGGCTTTCTCCGCGATCAGGAGGCGGAGGAGTGGCGAGGCCCCGTACAGCGAGATCTGCGAGGGCGTGTACGTTGGTGGATGGCCGTCTTCGCTCGATGAGTTACCTCCCGGCGAACCCGCGATCGTCGACTGCACTTGTGAGTTCCCGCGGCGGCCCGAGTTGAGGAGGCACGTGTACTTCTGCGTCCCGACTTGGGATACGCGGTCGCCGGGGCCGGGGGAGATCGAGTCCGCAGTGAAGTGGGCTTGTAGGAAGAGGGCTCAGAACAAGCCTGTGTTCATTCATTGTGCCCATGGTATGGAAGAAAGAGGATATTATTGTCAAGAATTCGGTGTTGATCATGATTTGTACACATGTTTAGGAGTGAAATATGTTCGACGTTGTGGACAGTGTAGGATCGATCATCTATCTTTTTTATATCATAGGATCTAAATTCTAGCACTTGGCGCTATGCTGTTGTAGAAGTGCCTTTGACTGCATGAAGCTCTTGATACTCTTGATGCGCCAGCCGTCTTGTATATTCTGTAATGGGGTTTGAAGATTACACACTTTTCATAAGCCCGTGTTCGTCAAAGCAGCAGCCGTTCGCGAAAATTCATTAACTGTTTTGCATCTGTTCGTGAAAAGTTTTCTCTTGAAACTGATCCCCAGGTCATGGAAGGAGCGTGGCCGTGTCGTGTGCTCTGCTGGTGGCTCTTGGGGTTGCAGAAGACTGGAAGAGTGCCCAGCGGATCATCAAGGAAAGACGTCCTTGCATTCGGATGAATACGCACCACAGGAAGGCGTTGGAAGAATGGTCCAAGCACCGGGTTTCTTCCCCCAAGGAGAACGGAGACGGAGAAGTAGGACGCACGCTCTCCTGCGGCGAATCCAATCGTTCTTGATCCGACGCGTCTGACAACACTGGACCAAATCTTCTGTAGGAGCTTTCTCAGTTATCTTCGTGCTCAACTGTAGAATCTCATCTCCGACAGTCCTGTTGTCGGAGTGGTTCTGTAGTACTATCAACCTTCTCCAGTTTTCAGAAGTAATAATGGTGTTTACTGTTTTGAACGCATGCATTAACAGAGCTCTCGATTTAGTCGATTCCGAACTCAGCGAGATCTTTATCACGTTCCTTAAGAAGTAAATGCAAGAGAGTTTTTTTTTGGAATAAGAGTTATATTAATTGATATTATAATTTATCATTTGAATTTGATTGAGGTGAAATAGAATGTTGTTTAATTAATCTAATGTGAGATTGACTAATATGGGCAAATTTAAACTTGGTTCGTAATGAGATAACATGTTTAGAAACTCAGTTGACACCTAATTTTAGCAAATCTAGGGAAATAAGGAAAATAAAAATTGCATTAGAACAAATAAAAGAAAAAAATAAAAATGGAGGAAATTGATCTGATTGAATATGCATGGAAATTTGGAATTTTGATGAATATTCAGATTTTGTTAAATGTAGAAACAGTTCAAAAATCAAATGAATAAAGGACAAGAATTTTACAAAATGGGAGAAATCTGAGCAAAATCGAGCTGATTGCGAAATCATGTTTTGATTTGTAACTTCGATTTAATGTGACCGGAGATGGAAATTCAGAAAATGCCATACGAATTGGCCGTTCGGAATCATTATAAAAGAGAACTTCATTTTTCGTGAAAAGGGGGAGAGATTTCGAAATTTTTTAGAGCAAAAGTGAGGTTTTGGTTTAGGGGGAGGAATTTTGGGAAGAAATTGAGAGTAAAAAGTTTCGGAGAGAAGTTTGAACAAGAAAAGTTTTGAGAGAAAAAAGAAAAAAAGTCAGCTTTTTCCTTCTGTGGAAAAAGCAGAAAAAGAAACAGGAGGGGAAGCGAATTCGAAAAAGAGAGAGAGAGTGTTCTATGCATGGGACTTCTTTTCACCTTTTGAAGAAAAGTCAGCAGAGAGAACAGGGAGGTGCAGTGAGAGCGACGTGGAGAGGACGTGAACTGAGTAGAGAGAGAAAAAAGAGTAAAAAAAAAAAAGAAGAAAGAAGTTCTTCTTCCTCGCAGGGTTTCTGCCGATCCCCCTGCTGGCCTCTACGCGGCACCGCCACCTCGTCGCTTCGCCAGCTACCATCGCGTCCGGCGAACACCCAGCACCACACCCTGAAGCACCGCAGCACTCGAGACTTCGCCGGTCATCACCTCCGCGAGCTTGCACCTCCGGTCTCCAAGCCGCACCGTCGGTTCTCGAGCAGCACCGCCACTCCGTCAGCCCACCTGAAGCGGTCGCCGTTCCGCCAGCCGTTGGAGCTCCGCCTCGCCCGCGAGCTCGTGACGCCCTCACTCGCCTGCTTCGCCGCTCTGCTTGACACCGCGAACACCCGGCACCGCGCCTCAGCTCATTCGTCTGCAATTCCACTGCCGCTCCGACCGTGACCAGCAACCCGCGCCTCAGCCCGCGCCACCTCTGCCGCTCTCCTTACTCCGATTGTCACTGTGTCTGCCTCACTTCCTTCCGGTGAACCCACAGCAGCATCTCCGCGTCTCTGTTCCTCGACGATCTTGCCCGCTGCACTTCCACCCGCGAGCTCACCCCGACCTCACTGCTCACTACCACCGCAGCAACTCGCGATCTAGTTGCTGCTCGCCGGTCGCCAACGCCGCGCCACCCTCCTCCGGACGCCGACCAACCTGCTACTCGAATCCCACGCCCAACTCTATTGGTTGTCCCGCGCCCGTGTCGACGCCGCTCTCCCCCATTAGGTAGTTTATTTGTCATTTTTTTTATTGTCATTTATTCATTCATTTTAAATTTTGTTATTATTGTTTAAGTTAGAATATGTTTTGTCAAATGTTAATATTTGTGCATTTTGTAGGCATTATCCCATGGGATTTTGTCCGGAATTAATATAATTATTAATTTAATCCGAGAGGCATCGGATTATTTTCTTTAATTATTTTAATTTTTGGGCTTTTTGGTAGAATTTGAATTGTTAAATCATTATAATTATTAATTTGATCCGTAAGATTAGGTGCATGTTAATTAGTTCGCATAATAGGATCATTTAATCAGAATTTATTCATTAGTAAAGTTAGGTCATGAGGTGCATAATAACTAGTTTGCATATTAGGCCCATTTAATTATAATTTGCATATTAATAAGATTAAGTCATTTAGTTAAAAAATGCATTTTTATAAAAGAATTCTAATTTCAAGAAAACTTAAAAAATTGATTGTTTGCTTTGTGTGATGCAATTTAATTGAGTGTTTAATAGTGGATGAGCATCCGTGTGGTCACGATACTTGCATGGTAGTAATTTAGGTTAAAATAAATCCAAGTTGCTTGCAAAAATATTTTTTTTTGAAAATTAAAAAGAAATGGTACCGAAAAGGCATTAGAAAATTCTAGTGTAACCAAGTCCCAGTACCCTTAGTCTCTGGTTCGTAGGAGTAAAATAAATCTCCCTTTATTTTACTTAGGTGTTTAATCGACCTACCGTAAACCGATTAGTGGCGACTCCTAGTTAATAATTTTTTGCATGTTTAAAAAATTTAGACTTAAGTTGCGAATTGTTATGGGCTTGGGAGAGCCCGAGTTAAGTTTAAAAACTCAGTAGTCCATTAACTTAGTCTTAGGTGGTGCACCAAAAAAATAGGTCGCGACAGCTTGGCGACTCCACTGGGGATCTTGTGTTAAAACACTTAGTGGACTTAGGCCAATTTTTCTTTTTCTTTTAAAATGTTTTTGTTTGGCAGCGAGGATCCTAGGTATGTCTCTAACATTTCTAAGGTGTTAAATGTTCTTGCAGATAGGAGATATAAGGGGAGTAGTCTTTGCTAACTTTTGTTTTGCAAGTTGGAGTGTGGGATAAATGATTTATTTTTCCCTAATTAGAAGTGTTGTTCACATTTAAACTCTTGTGCATGGTTTATTGCTTTTAACACTACACTATTGCACACATAACCTGTGGCCGGACCTGGGCTGCGATAGGATTTTTAGGATGGTGTTGAGAATGATACTTCCTCCAAAGTGAGACTGCTATATGGAGGTTGACCTTCTCTTCCCCGAAATTTCTTTCATGGTGTCGAATGTGTTTGTCCATATCTGCGAGACTGCGTGATTATTGGGCATTCCATTCGACTGAGCCAGGGTTAGGAGGACCTGACACGTTAATGCGAAACTGCAATGGTCAGATCATCCTCTTAGCTTCACTTTGTTAAGCCATCTAGATAGAAATTGAACCTCACATTTCATGCGTGTGTCTATGTAATTGCCATCCATTTTCAGGTGAAAAGTAAGTTATATAAATTTTTCGCAATTTACTTACTTTATTGAAATTTTGTCGGTCCATGACAATAGGTTGCGTCGTCAATCTTGTTTTATATGTTATGGGGAAAACCGATGTACAAGTCATTTCCACTCCCAAAAAAGAGCTCAAAATGTGGTTGGACCAGTTAGATCAAGATGGCCAGAGATATGTGAAAGCCAGGATCGCCCGACTTCTCCCACTGTTAGAGATCAGTATCCACTCTAGTGTGATACAAGCACTCCCTCACTTCTGGTGTCCACAAACTTCAACATTCATGTTTGGTGAGTTTGAACTAACCCCAACACTAGAAGAGTATAGTGTTGCCATTGGAATGCCCATGGAAAAGGAGCTTATTAGACCGCCTATCGGTATAGATTCTATTTTTGAATTATCACATTTTTTAGAAATCAAAGCCGAAAGGGTGAAGAAAGTTGTCAAAGCCAATTGTTCCGCATGCCCATTTTCACTTTTGGAATAAGGTTTTGCAAATCCATCAATGATTTCAAAAGCTAGGATTTTCATGTTAGCATTTTTCGGGCTAATAATTTTTCCTTATCGAAGAAATGCAATTAATCCTTCAATTTCATGGGTGGTTAATCGTGTTTGTAACGGATTAAATTATGTCAATATGGTTTTAGCTGAAACATTTTTGTCATTAAACCGTTTCAAACAAAATGAAGAAAAGACCCTGCGTGCCCTCCCTGAACTTTTACAAATATGGTTTTTCTCACACATAAGAGGTTTTGGGCATCTTATGAAACAATTTAAGATTGATGATTCGAGGCACCCCATACAAAAATTTGTGGTCCTAGAACGTTTTTCTCCAGATAAGTAGTACGCCCATTCGATTAATTTTTTGAAAGATCCTAATCCTAAGGCATTCCTATGGCATACTAAATGGTTCCGAGTTGAGGAGGCCCGTTTCTCACACAAGCATGATGAGCCAATCCCGTTGCTGGGCCTTTCTGGTGCAACTTCTTATTACCCGTATAGGGTGGTTCGTCAGTACAAAGCTCTTCAAGAAGTTCCTCCGCCACTCAAGACAGAGTTGTTCCAAGTTTGTTTTATTCAGACAGACTATGACTACTTCAACGAGGTCCAGATGATCATTGCTGCATGGAGTGAATGCCACCCAGAGAAAATCTTGGTGCCCAAAAGACTGAAAGGCGAGGAAGAGATTCACCATGCGTCGGCATTCTACATCCAACAACACCGGATTCCTGCCGCCCTCCATCCAGTGATCCCTGATGTGACTGAGAAGCCGACCCAACGTACACAAATTGAGCATCTTAAACGGAAAGTGGAAAGGCTTGAAGTTGAAAATAAGAAGCTTCGCAAGGCGTTGGGATCCCGAAAGCATATAAAATGAGATGTCCTGAATTTTGATTCCTAGTTCAATGTTTAGGGACTTTGATTCTAGTACAATGTTTTCAATTTCTAGATTCAATGTTTAGGGACTTTGGATTTCAATTCTTAGTTCATTATTAGGGAACTTGGTTCAAATTTCAAATAAATTTTCAATAAAATGAAGCGATTAGACCATTGTCATGGGTCATTTTCTTATCTTGCAATTGGTTCTTACATTATCTCTTTTTTCCCATTAGGTGATAACGAATCTTCCACGCTCTCCTATCATTACGCGATCAAAGGCTAAAATGGCCGACCAAAGCGAGATGCACGATTGCATGTCCTCTGTGGAAGATCAACTCAAACAGTTAGCCACCTCCATGCAGCTTATAACAGCTCAACTT
Organism: Eucalyptus guilfoylei; assembly: GCA_016097605.1. Lineage (NCBI taxonomy): Eukaryota > Viridiplantae > Streptophyta > Magnoliopsida > Myrtales > Myrtaceae > Eucalyptus > Eucalyptus guilfoylei. Next base: position 2,363,281 of record CM027869.1, read on the forward strand.
CAATCCCTCCAGATGAATCCAAATCCTCCACTCGCTCTCCCTGAGATAGTGGTCTGGAGGAACGAGGCCCAAATGAGTGATGATGAAATGCCCGAGCTGGAAGATGATGTGGTCCTTGTGGAAAGGCCAAGCCTGACGGTGTCCCCAAGATAGATCAAGATGAGCGCGTTGCAAAGCTAGAAGAGAAAGTGAGACAGTTGCAGGAGTCTCAAAGCTCACTCCCGTTTGACCTCTCGGTCTATGACAAAGTCAAAATGCCGAGCAAGTTCAAAATGCCGGAATTTGAGAAGTACGATGGGACATCTTGTCCGAAATCTCATTTACAGATGTACCACGTGCGCATAGCCTAGCACATAAAAAATGAACCCCTCATGATCCAATCATTTCATGCGAGTTTGATCGGACCCGCACTAAACTGGTACGTGATGAAAAACATGAACCTCCTCGAAACCTGGAACGAAGTGGCAGACGCGTTCCTCAAACAGTACAAGTTCAACATGGACATCGCACCTTCCCAAGAAGACCTGGAGCGAATGGAAAAGAAAAGGAGCGAGTCATTTAAAGAGTATGCTGTGAGATGGAGAAACCTGGCGGCTCAAATCACTCCTGAGCCTACCAACAAGGAGTTGATGAAGTTGTTCGTGAAAACCCTTCCATCTAAGTTTCGTAATCGAATGGCTAGTACGTATGTTGAGAGCTTCAATCAGCTTATTCCTGTAGGAGAACAGATCGAGATGGGGATAAGGGAAGGATGGTTTGCTGAACCATCTAGTAAAAGATTCTCTGTCAAGAAAGAGAAAGAAGCGGCCGTCGATGTGAATGTGGCTTATAGCCAAGAAAGTGCCAAACGTGTCCCGGCGATCCAAATAAACCCAAGACAGCAACAACCCGCTGGCCGTCAACCATTCGCCCAAGCGAATAATAGAAGGCAATTCTCCCCTCTCCCTGGGTCTCCATCCCAAGTGCTGACAATCCTTCGAAAGAATGGTTTGCTTACTAGTGATCTAAAACGCCCTAATCGTGAAGGCATTCGCGGTTACGACCCGACAAAAAAATGTGACTACCATAACGGCGAACTGCGCCATTCAACTGATGAATGTTTCACCCTCAAGCACAAGATCCAAAATCTCATGGACACGAAAGCCTTTTCATTCCAAACTACTCGACCGAATGTCCAGAAAAATCCGCTCCCAGAGCATGAGGGTACGGTGAATGCTATCCTGGAACCTGAAGTTGGACGGATCAGGAACTCAAAGGTGCATGTGGCAGATGCCTACAACGGGCTAGTGAGAGCCGGGTATTACCGAGGTCAGAAAAATGTCCCTCTATCAGTAATGAGAGAGAGAATTGCCAAAATGGTGGATGACGGCATCATTGTGTATGCTGATCGTAAATGTATAGTTTCTACTATCTCCCACCTCATCATCGATTGAGAGGAGGAGCAGGCCACACTTGATGCTGACAAGAAAGAGGTTGATCCTTCGCTGGTGGACATGCCCCCATTAGAGGATGCATCCGACGAGGAGATAGTGATAGAGGTGCCTTAGCCGTATGATTATGTCAGCAACAAGGCGGTGCCTTGGTCCTATGACCTGGATGTTGACCTTGTTACAAGGTCTGGTCGGACCTATGGTCAAGCCAATGCTCAACCTGCAAAACCGGTCACCGATGAGGAGGCTAAGGAGTTCCTGGCCGTAATCAAATCAAGCGAGTATAACGTGGTTGACCAATTACGAAAGATGCCCGCTCAGATCTCTTTACTTGAGCTTTTGCTAACATTCGCTGGTGGACATGCCCCCATTAGAGGATGCATCCGACGAGGAGATAGTGATAGAGGTGCCTTAGCCGTATGATTATGTCAGCAACAAGGCGGTGCCTTGGTCCTATGACCTGGATGTTGACCTTGTTACAAGGTCTGGTCGGACCTATGGTCAAGCCAGTGCTCAACCTGCAAAACCGGTCACCGATGAGGAGGCTAAGGAGTTCCTGGCCGTAATCAAATCAAGCGAGTATAACGTGGTTGACCAATTACGAAAGATGCCCGCTCAGATCTCTTTACTTGAGCTTTTGCTGACATTCCCCGTGCATCAAAAGTCGCTTATGAAGGTGCTAAGTGAAATTCGGGTGCCAGAAACAGTTGAGGCAGACAAGCTGGAAGAATTTGTAGGATCGGTCCTTCTCAAGGATTTGATTGTCTTCTCTGATGAGGAATTCCCTCTTGAAGGCATGGGACATAACAATGCACTCTACGTGTTCGTTAAGCACAAGTCTTCTCATGTGTCCCAAGTGCTCATTGATAATGGGTCCGCTCTAAACATATGTCCGTTGGCCACTCTTCACCGCCTCAAGGTAGACCCATCAAGGATACATGCTGCAAAGACTTCGGTGCGAGCTTTCGATGGAATAAAAAAAGGAAGTGATCGGGGAAATCCATCTTGATGTACAAATAGGATCGGTCGTTTTCAACATTCCCTTCCAAGTGCTGGACATCCCTACTGCATTCAATTTCCTGTTGGGTCGTCCCTAGATACACACTACTGGAGCAGTGCCTTCGAGTCTACATCAAGCTGTGAAATTGGTGATCGAAAGGAAGTTGGTCACTGTGTATGGTGAGGAAGACCACCGGATTTATCATTAGACGGCTATCCCCTATGTAGAGCCGGATTCCCAGTTTGAATCAAGTTACCATTCGTTCAAGTTGGTGTCCACCATACATGCTTCTCGAGGTTCATTGCCGCCCACTCCTGAAGTTTCAGACGTTGCCCTCATGGTGGGCAGAGTAATGGTTGGGAATGGCTTTATCACTGGCAATGGTCTTGGGAGAAATGGTCAACGGTATTCAAAACCTCATTGAAGCCCCTCAGAGGTCTCGCACTACTGGTTTAGGGTACCGTGGAAAAGGTGGGGGAAGTTCTGAAGGGCGAAGACAGGAAAGACGAAACTCGACACCTGACCAAAGGCGAAGGAGGCAAAACCCACTATCTCTGAGCATTCACGAGACATTCCCCGGTCCTCCGAGAATGATGCAGGATGAAGTGATAGACACTCTGGGGCAACCTAGTGGCAAGTTTGATTACCTGGTGAAGTATTCGACCCCTCCCAGCTACTGCATTGACCCTAGTGAAATAATTCTAGATGGATGGGGTGGCATGGATGATCCGACACCCCCGAAGACGGAGAACCCTGATGATAAGCTGGAAGGAGTTGCAAGCTTATTCAACGACCTCATCATAGGAGCCATTGATGAAGCACCCCTTGAAGAGATGGGCCTTGGCCCACAAGAGTAACTCTTTTACTGCTTTTGCACATTCCCCTGCGTGGGAATTTTTATTATTTTCTAAATGATGTTTTCAGTTTCTTCTTTCTTTTAGTGATTGAGTGTTGCATTTTTTTCATTTCAATAAATGTAATTGATTGATGAACTTCAATGAAATTACAAGTTTTATTTTGAGGGCATGATGAGGTATACCAAACTAGCCCGGTGATGATATCCAACTGATAAAAGAAAAGAAAAATCCAAGGAGAATTCTGAGGCCTGGGCTTCATCATGCTTCCTCATGTCAAAAAGTTTCAAAAAATGTTTTTGCCAAAGAATTAAAAAAAAAAACAAAAGCAAAAATGTAGATTACTCTGTTTGTCTTTCTGATTTATCTACTTCATGTTTCAGGAACAATCTTATGACATGCAAAGGTGTGGAAATGGTTCAATCCAATGCAACAAGTGCTGATAATGATGATCCTGAAGACTCGATCGAAGACTCCATTGAGGTGCAGCAAAGCTGGGAACAACATGAAAAAGCCAAGGCTCTCACATCCAAACAAACTGTCACTATTAATTTAAGTGACGCTGAAGAAGCTAAAGAGGTGAAAATTGGGGCGAGTCTCCCGAAAGACGAGGCTGAGCGCCTAATTCAGTTATTGAAAAAATATCAAGACATTTTCGCATGGACCTACGCTGACATGCCTGGGCTAGACCCATCAATCGTGGAGCATTGCCTACCTACTGATCCGGACGTGCCACCTAAGAAGCAAAGACTGCGGAGGACTAAGCCCGAACTCTCGAAGAAGATAGAGGAAGAGGTGATGAAGCTCTTGAAAGTGGGATTCATTGAAGTCTCACAGTACCCCGAATGGGTGGCTAATATTGTGCCGGTAATGAAGAAAGACGGTCGAGTTCGAGTTTGTGTTGACTATCGGAATCTAAACAAGGCTAGTCCAAAGGATGATTTCCCATTACCACACATAGATGTCCTTGTGGATAGTACCGCTGGTTTTGAGCTATTCTCATTTATGGATGGTTTTTCTGGGTACAATCAGATTAGGATGAAGGAGGAAGACAAGGAGAAGACTGCTTTCATCACCCCGTGGGGAACCTTTCATTATAAGGTCATGCCCTTCGGACTCAAGAATGCAGGGGCAACCTACCAGCGAGCCATGGTTGCATTATTTCATGAAATGATGCACAAGGAGATTGAAGTTTATGTTGATGATATGATTGCAAAGACCCAACCAGGAAGAAGCCACATCGAAACCTTGGAGAAGTTGTTCGATCGACTCCGTAAGTTCAAGCTTCGTCTAAATCCCACTAAATGTGTGTTTAGAGCAACATCCGGTAAATTACTCTGATTTATTGTGAGCAGTAAAGGAATTGAGATCGACCCTTCCAAGGCTAAGGTGATATGTGAATTGCAACCTCCGTCAACGGTGAAAGAAGTCCGGAGCCTTTTAGGGAGATTGAATTACATAGCTCGATTCATTTCCCAACTCTCTGAAACTGCCAAGCCATTCTTTAAGCTTTTAAAGAAGAATGCACAAGTCAACCGGGATGATGAATGTCGGGAAGCGTTCAACAAGCTGAAGCAGTACTTGATAAATCCACCAGTTCTTGTCCCACTCTTGCCAGGGCATCCTTTGATTCTCTACCTTACTATTCATAGTGAGTCATTGGGTGCAATGTTGGCTCAAGAAAGTGTGGCATCCAAAACTTTAGGTGACCCTCGAATAGGTGTCAGTCACTGAGCTGTGACTTTGTTTTTATTTTACAGACATTGATTTGTATTTGTTCGTTTGGATTAATATTTCAATTTTATCCTTTGAGCCAAAAGGATGGGATTCGATTTTTGCTTTAGAATTTTATGTGCAAATTTAAATGATATTTAGCGGGCCGCAAGATTTTGGAATATATATATACTTGTATATATATAAAGCAATTTGAAATTTTGTTATTAAATTAAATTTGATTGAGATAAAATACTATATGTATAAAAAAAAAAGAAAAAGAAAGAGAAGAAGTGGGGATTAGGGCCTTATTTTATGGACTCTTAGGCCCAAAAATTTGGGCCCAAGCAAGCCCAAGAAACACCCCAAGGGTGTCGCACGAACCAAAAAGGGGAGGGGGGAGAGCATGCCTTTCACCACTAACACTTGTCCTTGTTGTACCTCCACTTGTCCATTCTCCTTTGCCATCTGTCCATTTTAAATTTTTATTGATTAAACAAGGGGGAAGGGGGTCTCGTACGAAGGCAGGAGAGAGAGAGAGGGAAACCAAGAGAAACTTGAGAGGAGAACCGAGCAAGTGAGGAGGAGATGGTTCGTACGTGGGTGCGAGCAGCGAAGGGAGAGAAGGAAGAGCCGCGTCTCGCCTTGTCCGTGCAGCCGCCGTCGACGTCACCGGACCCCGTCGCCGACCGGCCAAGCCGTGACCACCGAACCTCCATTTTTGGGCAACCCTTGTGTGAGAGAGTCCAAGGCAAGCAATTGTTCTTCAATCTATGTTGTTGCAAGCTGTTTTGCCTAGAAAAGAAGTGAAATAGGTGAGGAGAATGGAGTACTTGAGCTGCATGTGGAGTCTTTGATATGTGGGAGGGTGTTAGATCAAGAAAACTGGTTGTGGATGAGGTGCATGTGCTGGATTTCGAATTTCATGAAGTGTGAGTGCTGGATTTTTGAACTTGCAAGTGAAACCAAATGGATTTGAGATTCTGACCATGAGAAATCTTAGTGATAATCATGCTGTGGTAAGTTGTATTGTGTGTATGGACAAAGAGTATAATGATGGGAGGTCGAAATTTAATGTATAGGAGGAGTTTTGTGAACTTGTGAACTGTTTTTGTGAAAAACAGTGTGACCTCCGGCGACATTTCAATTTTTATGTAATTATCTGGCCATAATTTGATTTCGAGCCCTTAATGAAAGTTTTAGCGAACATCTTCATGAATAACATATCCAAAATTCAGAGAAAACGAACAAAGTATGACCCTCGAAATAATTTTCCTACAAAAATATGAAATCTGGAATTTGACAGAATGTTGGGTAGGAAGAAAATCGAATTTTTACCCTCAGTACCTATGGAATCTGACCTAGTGGAATTCTTGAGATTTGTTCCCCTAAGTCTTATTGATAACGTGCCAAAATTTCGTAATTTTCTGTGCCCGTTTAGTAATTAATTTGGAATTGTTACCAGAGCTGTGCAAATGTAAGAATTAAACTGTTTGCTTGAATTTCTACAAGATTGTCCTATAAGAAGTATGGTTTTCGAATTGCTATGTGACTTGGTGATGCTGATGGTGGGATATTGTGATTGATAAAAGGTTCATGAGATATCTTGTTTGACATATGATGATGCATTTGTGAATTAAAATGCGATTTGTTACCCATTGAACCCTCGGGTTAATGATGCCCCGGGAGTCGGGAGGTCCCAAGGATCGAAAGAGTCGATGCCTTGTGGATGCCCAGTGGCCCTAAGAGGCTAAATGCTGGAGGTATGCCCCGGGAGCTTCGGGATGCCCGGTTGTATGCTTGTCGGTACATAAACCCGGATGGCCGAGCAACCATCCTCATGGTGAGCTTCAGAAGTTTTTCCTCGTGATGCCAGGTGGGGTACGAGATGCCTGGAGGCGTGATTCACTCCAGATGCCCGGTGGCCCTAAGTGGCTGAATGCTGGAGGCTTTCGTGATTCTTGGAGAGATGCGAATGCCGGAGTGATGCAATTATTGGTCCTCCGGGGATGAAACCCCTATTGAATGTTAAAATGAATAATTCATCTATAAATGTGTGGGGTCTGGATATGACTGAGTGTATGGCATATGATGTTTCAGTTTGGCTTTATGATTGAAAGTCGTCTATCTTGGATATGTTGTCATCACATTGAAGGGTTTCATGATTGTGATCTGATTATGTGGCATATGATTCTTATAGAATTGCAATTGCTTTGATATTGAAGAAATCCATGATATTGATATCCATGTATCCCTTGATTTCTTGCCTTGTCTATCTTGTATGAAATTGGATGCTGATTGTTATGCTCAACATAGCTTGTTGAATCTTTTGCTGCTGAGTGGCTGTACTCACCCCGTTTGGGGACTAACATTTCAGATTGAGATATGCCGTTGCTACCTGTCGCACGTGGTACCTTCTACGGTGTCCCTGTTGATGTTGAGTGCTCGTGTTCGGAGCACATTTGTGTTGGTGTGCGAGAATTGGTGTTCGTTCGCGTCCGTGTACTAGTCATGTATGATGTGGGCCTACCTGGAGGCCCTGTGGTGCAGGAGTTCCTATCTGTACACGTTCGCCGTGACGGCATTATGTTGGGGATCTTTGCCGCCACCGCCGGCCCGATGGACCGGGCTGGGTGTGATCGTACGAGTGAGATGGGTAGCTGATGGAGCTCTTTTTGGACTACCGGCACTATGTGATGGACTGATGTTTATGGCTGATGTAGAGTTGGACACTTTTGGTTTAGCCGAGTTTTAGAAAGCCTTGGCCTTTTGTTGTACCAACTCATGTTGCCCATCAAGTTATATAAATAAAAGTGCTTGGCTTATCTTGTGAAATTGTCTAGTAAGTGTGCATCATTTCAAATTTTGAGTTGGGGAGATGTGAAATCGCTTCCGCTATATCTCTTAGATTGCGCCGGGACCGTTAAAAGTAAATAACAAACTCTCAGGACTTATAGACCTTTAAGTCAAGGTATCTTAAAGGAAATCGCACTGTGGCGACCCTAATGGATTGGGGTGCCACAGAAAGTCCCGTCGACAGAAGAGAACGGGCCGTTTATTACCTAAGCAAGAAGTTCACTATGTCAGAGTTGAAGTATTCTGATGTTGAAAAGACTTGTGCGGCATTGGTGTGGGTATTTCATAGATTGCGACAATACACACTGCATTACCAGACATTCCTTGTGACTGAGAACGACCCTATCAAGTACTTACTTGATCGGCCAGCTTTGGTAGGAAAGTTGGCCAAATGGCAAATTTTGATTTCCGAATTTGATGTGCAATTCATGCCACAAAAGTCGGTTAAAGGCCGAGCAATTGCTAATCTATTGGCCTAGAATTCAGGAGTCCCTAATGATGATGATAGTTTCCTTGATGACCGTGTCTTGAGTATAAATGAAGACTCATGGAAGATGTTCTTTGATGGAGCTGTAAACTTGTCTAGTTCGGGTACTGGGGCAGTTCTGATGTCCCCAGATGGTCAACATCATCCGGTAGCTACGAAATTGATATTCTCATGCACTAACAATGTGGCAGAGTATGAAGCTTGCATTCTCGGGCTTCAGGCCGCAATTGAGATGGATGTTGCTAAGTTAAAAGTATTCGGAGATTCCGCACTAATCATACTACAGACTGTAGGTAAATGGAAGACCAAAGATGCCAAGTTGCTCCCGTACCACGAGTACCTAGAAGGTCTGGTAAAAGAGTTCAAGGAAATTTTGTTTGAATACTTGCCAAGGTCTCATAATCAATTCGCGGATGCACTTGCAACGTTGTCTTCTATGCTGCAAGTCACTGATGGGTTGGAGGTCGAACCTCTAAAAATAGAAGTTTTGGCGAAGCCGGCTTATTGTATGATTGTGACTGAAGAACCTGATGGAAAACCATGGTATTACGATATCATGAATTACATTCAAAAACAGGAATTCCCCGAAGGAAGCACTCAGGTTGATAGGAAATACATCACGAAGATCGCATCGAAATTCTTCGTCAGTGGCGAGAATTTGTACAGGAGATCTTACGATTCAGTCTTGTTGCGGTGTGTAGATGCAATCGAAGCCATTCAAATCATGCAAGAAGTACACGAAGGAGTATGTGGCCCTCATATGAATGGACACATGTTAGCCAAGAAGATTATGAGATTAGGCTACTATTGGCTCACATTGGAAAGTGACTGCATCTAGCATGTTCGGAGTTGTCACCGCTGTCAGATTCATGGGAATAAAATAAATGTCCCTCCAACTGAACTGCATCAGTTTTCTGAGCCATGGCCTTTCATGATGTGGGGGATTGATGTGATTGGCCCAATCAACCCCAAGGCTTCAAATGGGCATCGATTCATCTTGGTGGCGATAGACTATTTCTCCAAATGGATCGAAGCTACATCCTTTGCAAATGTCACTACCTGCAATGTTGTGAAATTCGTCAAACGTGACATAATTGCTCGTTATGGCGTCCCTGAAGCAATCATCACTGATAACGGGACAAATTTGAACAACAAACTCGTGGATGGGTTGTTCAGCGAATTCAAATCAAGCATCTGAATTCGTCTCCTTACCGCCCTCAAATGAATGGGGCTGTTGAAGCGGCCAATAAGAACATAGAGTTTTATCCCAAGTGGGATTGTCTGAAGCAGAATGGTCACAACAAAGATTCGAGCAGTTGAACTTGATCGACGAGAAAAGACTGAAAGCTCTCTGCCATGGCCAAACATATCAACAAAGAGTAGCCAGATCTTTCAACCGGAAGGTACGGCCAAGGCATTTCGAGGTAAATGACATAATCCTAAGGAAGTTGTTGCCGATCTTTCCGGATCCTGGAGGCAAGTTTGCTCCAAACTACAGTGGCCCATACGTGGTAAAGAAGGTACTTCCCGGCGGTGCCTTGATCTTGGCAGAAATGGATGGTCGTGAGTTTTCCACTCCAATTAATTCAGATGCCGTCAAGAAGTATTACCCATGATAGAACTTACCATGTCATGTTTTGAACTACAAAGCATTTCTATGATGAATAAATTGCTTCAATGAGTTGAATTTTGTTACAAATCTTGCATGTTTCTTCCTTGATGAATTGTGTGAGATAAATTGAATATGTCAAATGAGATACTTTGGAATGATGAAAGGCAGGCCTTGTTCCATACACTTTTTCATACACTAATTCCCAATGAATTGTGTGGAAAAATTCCGTGCTTGCAAGGAAAAGTTGATCTCGCAAAGGGTACGTCAATCAAGGTGATGAAAGGCATTCTTTTCTCTATCCCAAACACTACAGGTGATCCATTGCTTAACCCCTTTGAGCCCCATACACTTATGGAGATTCTTTTAAAATTATCTTTGTCAAGGACCATCCCATCTTGGGACAAATTCAAAATGAATGGTAGGAATCTTGTTGCTCGCACTTGCATCAATCTTTGAGTATCGCTTTTACAATGTAACGTGTACGGTAATTTAAAGTGCCTTAAGATGACGAAGAGTAGTTCTTTCTTTATCATATACACTTCCATCCATTGCATAGCCCACTTGAGCCTATGAATTCGTTTCATGTTTAACCCAGTTGGTGATCATCCCCCACACTGGGGCAAGGCAAAAAGAACCATTCAAGTAGCATGGCTTAGAATGCTGACAAAGAATGAAGTTTGTGTTAAGTCCAAAGAAATAAGTGCAAAAAAAATATGGGGCATGGAAAAACAGTGTGCCTAGTAAAAGTAAGGCCAATGCCCAGAAAAGAGAAAATCAAATTCTTGATATAGTGAGTTGTATCCCCAACAAGGCAATACTAAAAAACTCAAATGCTGTTACAATCAATGGAGTTGTGATATGAGAAAATCTTTAACAGTGGAGAAGGAAAATGTGGAAATGTCAAGATGATCACCAACTTTGACCTCCTAAACACTTTTTGAGCCTAATGATCCTTTCATTTCTCAACCCAGGAGCCAAGCCTACGTTACGTCCCTTACAAAGTCTCTTTAGATTAAGGCACTTGAATCAACCTAGGGGTTCACATGTTTTAAGCATCGCTCGAAGAAGTGCGAGCAAGATTATTTCTTTCTCATTTTGCAGGGTTCTTGACTTGTAAACCCAGAAATGATTACAGAATATCACTCATTCTTTCAAAAGCCTCGACTCGAAGAGTTCCTTTTGTTAAGCCTTTGACCAGGCCCACATTACGGTCCTTGTTAAAGACCTCTCAGATTGGTAAGGTCGTACCACTTGCGAGATTGCACAAACCCTTGTTTGGCATGATGACAGTGAGATAGAGTGATTGCTAAAATCTTGCATCAAAGGTCAGGATGAAACGGCTCTTTTAAAGAGGATGAGAGAAAAAGTCCTTTTAGACCAAAAGATCCCTCATTTGATACATCCATGACACATATGTTTAGATTGGAATATTCTTTTGAGATATTTCCCGATGGAAATTAGGCGATGCAAGATTGATAGAAATCATCACGCATGAACCTCATTTGAATTAATGCATGTCTGTCAATGCATATTGCCTTTCCTACAACTGTGTTCTGCAGGAAACATATCCCCAAGGAACAGAGATGTCACCAGGTAAGTCTACCTCTATCCATACCCTAAATACTTGTCATTGTACAGGTATTCCTTTTCAAGCATCGGCGCTCGATGGAGTCCCCCCCCCCCAAAGATTTTTCCTAGATTCACCTATTCAGGCAACCGTAGAATGGTACGGGTCCTGGAAAGTGAATCCCAGTTTAGGCGACCATAGAATGGTACGGGTCCTAGACAGCATTTAGGCGACCGTAAAATGGTACGAGTCTTGGAAAACAGATCCCCGTTTAGGCGACCGTAGAATGGTACGGGTCCTAGACAGCATTCAGGCGACCGTAAAATGGTACGGGTCCTAGACAGCATTCAGGCGACCGTAAAATGGTACGGGTACTGGAAAACAGATCCCCGTTTAGGCGACTGTAGAATGGTACGAGTCCTAGACAACCTCAATTCAGGCAACCATAGAATGGTACGAGCCCTGAAAAATCATTTTTTTTCATTCAGGCGACCGTAGAATGGTACGGGTCCTGAGAAAGCAGTCTCTTTGCGAAGCTATGTTACTATTCTGGGCGACCGTAGAATGGTACAGGTCCTGGACATGTAACACAAATCTATCTCGAATTACTCCACCATCCCCGAAGGTAAGTAATTCAGGGTAAGTTCATTTATCATTTGCATTAGCATTTCCATGCATCACAGAGGGGCAGCTTGTCTTTGAAGGCAACCTCTACGAGCTCACCTTCAAAGAGGGGCAGCTGTTGACACCTAATTTTAGCAAATCTAGGGAAATAAGGAAAATAAAAATTGCATTAGAACAAATAAAAGAAAAAAAAATAAAAATGGAGGAAATTGATCGATTGAATATGCATGGAAATTTGGAATTCGATGAATATTCAGATTTTGTTAAATGCATAAACAATTCAAAAATCAAATGAATAAAGGGCAAGAATTTTACAAAATGGGAGAAATGCGAGCAAAATCGAGGCGATTGCAAAATCATGATCTCGATTTGTAGCCGATTTAATGTGATGGGAGATGGAAACTCAGAAAATGCCATACGAATTGGCCGTCCGGAATCATTATAAAAGATAACTTCATTTTTCGTGAAAAGGGGGAGAGATTTTGACATTTCTGAGAGCAAAAGTGAGGTTTTGGTTTAGGGGGAGGAATTTTGGGAAGAAATTGAGAGTAAAAAGTTTCGGAGAGAAGTTCGTACAAGAAAAGCTTTGAGAGAAAAAAGAAAAAAAGTCAGCTTTTTCCTTATGTGGAAAAAGCAGAAAAAGAAACAGGAGGGGAAGCGAATTCGAAAAAGAGAGAGAGAGAGTTCTCTGCATGGGACTTCTTTTCACCTTTTGAAGAAAAGTCAGCAGAGAGAACATGGAAGTGCAGTGAGGGCGACGTGGAGAGGACGTGAATTGAGTAGAGAGAGAAAAAAGAGTAAAAAAAATAAAAGAAGAAAGAAGTTCTTCTTCCTCGCAGGGTTTCTGCCGATCCCCCTGCTGGCCTCTACGCGGCACCGCCACCTCGTCACTTCGCCAGCTACCATCGTGTCCGGCGAACACCCAGCACCACACCCTGAAGCACCGCAGCACTCGAGACTTCGTCGGTCATCACCTCCGCGAGCCTGCACCTCCGGTCTCCAAGCCGCACCGTCGGTTCTCGAGCAGCACCACCACTCCGTCAGCCCACCTGAAGCGGTCGCCGTTCCGCCAGCCACTGGAGCTCCGCCTTGCCTGCGAGCTCATGACGCCCTCACTCGCTTGCTTCGCCGCTCTGCTTGACACCGCGAACACCCGGCACCGCGCCTCAGCTCATTCGTCTGCAATTCCACTGCCGCTCCGACCGTGACCAGCAACTCGCGCCTCAGCCCGTGCCACCTCTGCCGCTCTCCTTACTCCGATCGTCGCTGTGTCTGCCTCACTTCCTTCCGGTGAACCCACAGCAGCATCTCCGCGTCTCTGTTCCTCGACGATCTTGCCCGCTGCACTTCCACCCGCGAGCTCACCCCGACGTCACTGCTCACTACCACCGCAGCAACCTGCGATCCAGCTGCTGCTCGCCGGTCGCCGACGCCGCGCCACCCTCCGCCGGACGCCGACCAACCTGCTGCCCGAATCCCACGCCCAACTCTATTGGTTGTCCCGCGCCCGTGTCGACGCCGCTCTCCCCCATTAGCTAGTTTATTTGTCATTTTTTTTTATTGTCATTTATTTATTCATTTTAAATTTTGTTATTATTGTTTAAGTTAGAATATGTTTTGTCAAATGTTAATATTTGTGCATTTTGTAGGCATTATCCCATGGGATTTTGTCCGGAATTAATATAATTATTAATTTAATCCGAGAGACATCGGATTATTTTCTTTAATTATTTTAATTTTTGGGCTTTTTGGTAGAATTTTAATTGTTAAATCATTATAATTATTAATTTGATCCGTAAGACTTCGGATCAGATTTTTAATTATTTTGAACTCTTTGTCGTGATAATTAAGGTTAGGATAATTGTTAATTTGACTTGTAAGACAACAGGTTATTTTTTCGATTATTTTAATCCTTTATTTTTTGATAGTTTAGATTTAATATTTATCTAATAATTACTTATCTTTTAAAAAAACATAAAAAATCAAAAAATCAAAAATTCTACATGAGCATATAGGTGTAGGTTTAGAAAATTAGAATTTTCTTAGGATTACATTTTTAGGATTGCATTTTTAGAAATAAGTTAGGATTGAAACTAAATAACTTTTTTTAGGGTTTTAGATAATGTTCGCACATCTTAAATCTCATTTTTTTTTAAAAAAAAAAAAGTAATTTTCTAAGATAGGATAGGATTTAAGAATAAATTAGAAAATTATCCATTTTTAGATAGTTTAATTAAGGTTTTTATTAATTCTGAATTTCAATAAAAATAAATAAAAAATACTAGGTGCGTGTTAATTAGTTTGCATAATAGGATCATTTAATCAGAATTTATTCATTAGTAAAGTTAGGTCATGAGGTGCATAATAACTAGTTTGCATATTAGGCCCATTTAATTAGAATTTGCATATTAATAAGATTAAGTCATTTAGTTAAAAAATGCATTTTTATAAAAGAATTCTAATTTCAAGAAAACTTAAAAAATTGATTGTTTGATTTGTGTGATGCAATTTAATTGAGTGTTTAATAGTGGATGGGCATCCGTGTGATCACCATACTTGCATGGTAGTAATTTAGGTTAAAATAAATCCAAGTTGCTTGCAAAAACATTTTTTTTGAAAATTAAAAAGAAATTGTACCGAAAGGGCATTAGAAAATTTTAGTGTAACCAAGTCCCCGTACCCTTAGTTTCTGGTTCGTAGGAGTAAAATAAATCTCCCTTTATTTTACTTAGGTGTCTAATCAACCTACCGTAAACCGATTAGTGGCGACTCCTAGTTAATAATCTTTTGCATGTTTAAAAAATTTAGACTTAAGTCGCGAATTGATATGGGCTTGGGAGAGCCCGAGCTAAGTTTAAAAACTTAGCAGTCCATTAACCTAGTCTTAGGTGGTGCACCAAAAAAATAGGTTGCGACAAACTCTATAAATAATGTTCAAGCTTTTCCTCTAATCCTAACATATACAATTATTCTTACAAATGAGTGTTTACTAAACGCTAAATGTGAGGGCCGGTCTCATTGAGCCACTAATACATATGGTAACAGCAGAGAAGCATTTGCCTTTGGATTCCAAGACAGTGCATTAGTTTTTCTACTTGATTATATGTGTTCTTGTTTAAGTTATGGAGATTGTGGGATTGCGTTTTCACAACTAATAGTGAATGACACAAAGGAAATAGCAGAGCATGTCAACGCTCATGGGAAAAACTGAAAAGATCGGTCGGAAATCATGGCGCGCACAAGAGGTAGTTTACGGAAAACATCAAACCAAAAGGGAGCTCATGTTGAGAGAAAATCGATTACCCGACAATATATTTGCTTAGACAAATGCATCTCGCGAATAATCATCGGCTGCCAGAATGCTCAGGATCGCATTCCTAAGAATCCAACTTCACTAAAGCATCTATAATTCCAAATCCACTTCCACTTTCCATCTATGTAAATCTCACATTACTAACTTCTGAAAAAGAGGAAAAAACCATGTCCATCACTTACTTAGCTTACTATATGCACAAGCTTCTGTAGCAACCCATGTCCTCAAGCTATTAGAATCACCGACTCAGAAAAACATCTGGGGTGTTAGTCGATGCAATTGATGTGGATGAGAGTAGAAACAGTAGCGGCGCAATTGCACATGCAGGCAACGCATATTTCAACCTTAACGATTGGCACGAGGGTGAGCCACGATCGACCGTGGCGACGAAACAGTACGAGATGCCCGCTCCGATCGGTCGAGAGCCGCCGGATCGCGGACGGCTTTTGCTGGGTTTGGGGCGCAGTCATTGTACCGCGCATCGATTCTGTCCTTACGGATTTCGGAATCTAGAGACAAAAACAACGAGCGAGGGGGACGAACTTGTTTGTCGATGTCGTCGAGTTCCTTGCTACCTAAGCGATGATGAATCAGCTTCGGATCTCTGCCCTACCTCGCGTGGCCTTTTTTGTCGAGGATTCCCCATCTCCTCCGGAAGTCCTCCCTTAAAGTGTTACTATGAAAAAGTAACTGGATAATTCGTCCTTACAAATCTTACCCGGTATTGGCTTTAAGAATAGATAGTAACCTTCATAGTCAATAAATTGAAGTTTAAGGAAGAGCGGAGCTAGTGCTATTCACTTTTCGATCAGTTGTTCCACACCAAATTAGCACACAAACTGATAATACTCTGGCAACCCGTTAACATTTTCTGCTTGCTGTAAAAGTATCAGCAGCAAATCCTGGATCTCTGATGGGGCACAAATATGTTCAATCTCGCTATTAGACACAACTAATTGTAAACATTATGCCCTATGCACGTGCTATCAACTGCATCTTTAAGGACATCATTCAAGGATACAATCAACACTATGTTTTTCCCACTGAAAGGGGAAGGGAAGGCCATAAAAAGACAGTGTTTTACTGTTCTTATTTGTCAGTAATAAGTTGCACAGACCATCATCCATGTCAATCCCATTTTATATTTTCTGAATTGTCTAATTGAGGCACAAGAATAGCACAAGGCCCAATTTCTTGAAATTAATTTCAAGCAATAAATTTCAATAAATTATGAGTAATCGCCTTTGAACCACAGACAAAGAGGGTGATTGAATGACTTATCCTGATTATTATAGGTAGATGACCACACTACCTGTAAAATTCAACCAAAATTCGTTCTTCATTGCCTGCGCCTATTATAAAATCCCACTCCAGTCTTGAGAAATATGATGAGAAGTTCTGAATGAATTCAGGAACTGTTTCTTTCCACGGAATAGTGCAAGAAACAATATCCAACCCCACAAGGCATAGTGGTTCTGATGCAATTGCCACATAATCACCATGATGGGAGACATTAAAATTGAAATTGGGAAACTCCGTGACATCTTTATCACATTCCTTAAGAAGAAAAGGCAAAAAGAAAACAGCAGAGCATGTTACCGCTTTGGAAGGAAATTGATAAGATCACTGGAAAACCATAACACTTCACACAGGATAGGCAGTTACAGAAAACATCAAACCAAAAGGGAGCTCATGACAAGAGAAAATCGACTACCCATGGTACATTTACCTAGATAAATGCATCTGCCAAATAATCATCGGCTTTCAGTACGCTCACGATTGCATTACAACGAATCCCAACATATTAAGGTGTCTATAATTTCAAGTCCAGTTTTGTTTTCCACAAATGCAACTCTCACATTACTAACTTACAAAAAGCAGGAAAAACAGATGTCCATCACTTGCTTAGCTATAGAATAGTTTATCTAAGCAACGTTTGCTCTTAAGTTGTTAGAAGCGCTCAATAAAAAACATCTTGTATGTTAAACCTCTCATGTGAATCTATCACCTATGGTAAACAAATAATCAGGACGAGAGCAGAACAATAGTGACGCAAGTACACAAGCACAAAATGCACATCTTAAAAAGTTGAAGTTCATGCCAGATGAATGAATATAATTCTAACCATCCAAAGACATCCTCTTTCAACCATTTTTTAGAGGAAGACTCCCCATTTGACCATGTTTTAGAAGCAGCTAATGGATAAATATGAAAGATTGTGATGGTTTTATTTATTAATTAATGTGATGGGCCTAAGTTGGCCCGTTCGCCCATGTTGGGCCTAAAAGCCTGGCCCACAAGATTATGGCTCATGGATGGAGGGATATGTTGAAGAGTTGTAACTTTGGGGGAACGTCTTTTACCGAAGGGACACGTCCTTTGGAGAGGACGTATTTAAGGAGAGAAAAGAAAAAGAAAACGCACCTTTTGGATGTACGTACGTTTTTCTTTTCTCCCTCTCCCAAAACCAATGCAAGTTTCTCCCCCTTGAAGCAACAGGACACTCCTTGGTAGAACGGGATCAAAATTTCTTCCTCGATCTTCAGCATTGGTGTTTAATCTGTAGACAATAAGGTACGCTCGATTATGTAGTGTAACTTTTGATCGGTGATACATGTTCTTCCTGGGCTCGTCTTCCGCATTCGTTTTAGGGGTTCGATTTAGTGTCGAACCGGTTTTAGGGAATCAGATATACTCAACATTGGTATCAGAGCCATTGTTCATGTTTCCCGATCCCTTTTCATGTTTTCTCGATCCCCTTTTCATGTTTGTGAATGATTTTTGATTGAATTTTCATGAAAAATCGGCCGACACCGATCGGGGACGGAAAAATCCCGACACCCGAGCACTATTCATCCAATTTTTCGATTTTCTGTAAGTCGAAATCAGTTTCTGATGGCGTAGGGTTGAACGTCTCGTTGAAACGAGCATGACAAGTGGCGGATCGCCGCCGTAGGCCGCCGGACGCACCCCCACGCGCGGCCAGAACAAACCGGTGTCATTGGCATGTGCAACGCACGTGCCGATTCGAAGACGCAAGCATGTGTGTCGCACGCGCGCGCGGGGCCGACGCGCGCACATGCGACGCACGTGCGTGGGTGCGTCGATGGAGCGTGCACAGCACGCGCCAGCTGACGTCATTGTGACGTCAGCTGCACACACGTGCCGCACGTGCCAAGTCGGTCCGTCCGACCCGGCCCGACCCGATTGACCTCGACCCGGCTAACCGTTGACGACCGTTGACCGTTGACTTTAAAAAAAAAAAGAAGGGAAAAGACTGTGTTTCTTTTTCAATTATGTCTATGTGGATTATATGTAATCCCTTTTTGTTCTGCATTTGTTGCAGGAACAATGCCTCCCCTTAAGTTGCGCACACACATTCGCGCAATTACTGACGAACAAAAGGAAATGCTTTCAAGGTTGATAGCCAATTTGAATAATTATCGATGGGAGAGTGGGGACACAATAGATCATGTTCTTGAAGTCAACGGGAAAATTCAAAAGGTCATATGGAATGGTCGTCCCATGCCACATCTGAGATGGTGCGATTTTTCATTAACACTCTTCCACCAGAATGGCAAGGAGTGTTGAATCGCATATGGGATGTCAATAAAGCCGCTTCATATAGGAGTATTGTGATGGTTTTTATAGATGATTATTACCTGATTGTTACAAAAGAAAAGATCATGAAATTGAACAAAAAAGGAGCTTTCCCAATTCATATATTGACTTGGGTTTAGATATTTCGAGCTATCTTTCTTTTAGTATACTTTATGGATACCTTATGTAAACGTTTTACTACCTGGTTGTTGTTGATGTAGCAGCTGATATGTTAGTTGTATTATGTGAAAGCATTTTTATTCTATCATTATTGGATGTCAAATATTATTTGTTTCTATTAATTGTTAGCTGTTGTGGGTAGTTCAATAGAAATTTTTTGTAATTTCAAAGAATTTATTTTGCATAGAATATTATATTAATAATAATTCCAAGTTAGGATTTTGGATGATGATTGGAAACATAGTGACATTTTGATTCTGAAACCTCACTTGAAATTATTCATTAATATGATGGTTTTGTGCAAAATGGATGCATAAATGATAGGCATTAATAATTCATGCATATATGTCTGATATGTTCAGATCGATGGCTTCAGCCACAAAAAGCATAGTTGCTGAGCTGAACAAAGGTGAGAAGCTCAATGGCGATAACTATGAAATATGGCACATGAAAATCCAATATATGCTGGAAGAGCAAGAGGTACTAGAAGCTCTTAACCTAACCATGGAAGTACCTGAAGAAGGAAACACTGCACAACACAATAGAGATAAGGATGCATTTGCTACATGGAAAAGGAAGAACTCCCTTGCTCGCATTACGTTGCTGAGTAGCATGGAAAATGATGTCATGCGAGAGTTCAGGCGTTTTGTGAATGCCAAGGAAATGTGGGAAGCGTTGGCAGCAAGATTTGGTCATACTTCGGTGACTAAACTGAGGTAGCTCACTATTAGGTTTGACTCTTACGAGAAGCCTCATGGTCAAACCATGAAGCAACACTTGAGAAAGATGTCAAACATGATAAATGAGCTGAAGGATGCTGGCCATGTCCTGACTGATGAGCAGCAAGTGCAAGCAGTAATCCGTTCCTTGCCTCAAAGTTGGGAGCATATGAATGTGCACCTGACCCACAATGAGAATATCAAAGTCTTTGAGGATGCAGTGCGCCATCTTGAGCTGGAAGAGGACCGCCTCTTGGCGGCTAAGCCGGAAACTGAAATATATAACGCTAGTTCTAGCTCAAATGGAGCTTCGGGCTCCAAGCGCAAACGTCCTGACTGATTCAAGAGGTGGAAAGGCAAGGGACCAAGTGCTTCAGGGAAGAAACCAAAGGTTGACCAACATGAAAGAGGAAAACGTCCTTGAGTGAAGAGTATTTCAAGGGTGAAGTGTTACAACTGTGACCAGAAGGGTCATTATGCTCGCGACTGTCGTGAGCCAAAGAATGTATACACCCCTTGTACTTTTAAGAACTTTGCTTATGTGTCAAGTTCTGTATTCTTAACTGAGTCTAATCCTTTGTGGACTGTGGATTCAGGAGCAACAGACCATGTAGCGAATGATAGAGAATCCTTCGTGGAATTCCGACGAGTACCAACTGGAATTAAGTGGATCTATGTGGGAAACAACTCTAGAGTAGAAGTAAAAGGAATTGGCATCTGTCAATTGAACATGCGTGGTGGACGCACTTTGTTCCTACATGATGTGTTGTATGCTCCGGAGATTCGTCGGAATTTAGTATCTGTTTTAGTGTTAGTTAAACTTGGTTTTAATATGAACTTCCATAATAGTGGTGTGGATTTGTATTTGAATACAAATTATTATGGTTGTGGTTATTTTCTAGATGGTTTTATTGTATTAAATGTTGATTATAGTAATGCCAATGTTTGTTATTCCCTTTTCACGTCTCCTAATTCATATGATAATGATGTGAGTGTGTGGCATGCTAGACTTGGTCATATTGGCCAACAACGTATGAATAGATTAGCCAAAGAGGGCTTGTTAGGCAATATTGAAAAAGTCGAATTGCCCATATGTGAGCATTGCTTAGCAGGGAAAATGACAAGAAAACCATTTGGAAAAGGTAAAAGAGCTTAATTTCCTTTGCAATTAATCCATTCTGACGTCTGTGGTCCGATGAATGTGAGAGGAAGGCATGGGGCTGTTTATTTCATCACATTTATAGATGATTATACTTGATTCGGATATGTCTATTTGATTTCTCATAAATCTGAAGCATTGGTTTGTTTCAAAAGGTTTATGAACTTAGTAAAAAATCAATTAGACAAGAAAATAAAAGCATTGAGATCCGATCGAGGTCGAAAATATTTATCTTATGAGTTCAGAAAATTATGTGATGAAAAAGGAATAGAAAGAAAATTGTCTATTCCATATACTCCTCAACAAAATGGTGTTGTGGAAAGAAGGAACAGAACCCTACTGGAAATGATTAGGTCCATGATGGCGCATGCTAACTTACCTATCACTTTTTGGAGTGATGCGTTATTAACTGCTGCCTATATACTTAACCGAGTGCCTTCCAAATCAGTTACTTCCACTCCATATGAGTTATGGACAGGTAGAAAACTGGATTTAAGTTTTCTTAAACCATGGGGTTGTGCTGCCTATACTCATGAACCCTCTCACAAGTTTGGGAAATTGGGTCCCAGAGGAAAGAAGAGTATTTTCATAAGATACTCTGAACACTCGAAAGGGTATGTGTTCATAGGTAAGTAGGAAAGTGGAAGTATAACTGAATTCGAATCACGGGATGTCACATTCTTAGATAATGAATTTCCTAAGAAAGACGAAATAGGTGAGGATTACTCCTTATTTGAAACCTTCGATCAAGATAATGAACTTAGTAGAGTTCGTCCAAGTGGGAGTAACATGAGAAGTGATGAATTTAATTCAACTCACTCTCAATTACAACCACATGATGAGATGATATCGTCATTATCTAATCTGAGTGGGAGCATGATGAGAAATGATGTGCAAGGTCCACAATCGCCGTACAAGTCGCAAAAGTATTCTCCGTCGACATTTTGAGATTGAAGGGGAAACTTTTATGGTTGCTCCACAAGATGAAAATGAGCCAAGAAATGTTAATGATGCTCTAAATTACCCTAGTAAGGAAAAATGGATGCATGCAATGGAAGAGGAAATGGAGTCAATGAAATCGAACCAAGTTTGGGAATTGGTTGATCTTCCGAAGGGACGCAAAGCCATTGGGAACAAGTGGGTTATCAAAATAAAGCGTAAAGCTGATAGCTCGATAGAAAGGCATAAAGCTCGCCTTGTGGCGAAGGGGTATAATCAACAGGAAGGAATTGATTATGAAGAAACATTTTCTCCTATAGTGAGATTTACCTCAATTCGCATTATTCTGGCAATAGTGGCAAGTATGGATCTTGAGTTACATCAAATGGATGTAAAGACTGCTTTCCTCAATGGAGAATTAGAGGAAAAAATATATATGGAACAACCTGCCGGTTTCATTATGGAAGGCCAAGAAGGAAAGGTATGTCGACTTTTGATATCGATATATGGCCTGAAGCAGTCATCGAGACAATGGTATATACGTTTTTATAATGCCATAATGGCATATGATTTTACGATGATTGATGAGGATCATTGTGTATATATCAAAAGATCCAAATATCATTTTGTGATCATATCATTATATGTTGATGATATACTAATTGCCGGAAGCAATATGGAGTTAGTTGACACTGTCAAGAGTTGGTTATCTTCCAACTTTGAGATGAAAGATATGGGTGATGCTACATACATCCTTGGAGTTAAGATTTCAAGAGATCATTCGAAGAGATCATTATCTTTTTCGCAAGAAACATACATAAATAAGGTTCTTGAACGATTTCGTATGCAAGATTGTAAACCCATTGATACTCATATTGCAAAAGGTGAAGGATTGAGCCATAGACTGTGTCCAAGAACTCCACAAGAGAATGAACAAATGAAACATGTTCCTTATGCTAGTGCTGTTGGGAGCTTGATGTACGCTATGATGTGTACAAGACCTGACATATGCTTTGCAGTTGGAATGGTGAGTAAATACCAATCCAATCCAGGTCAAGCACATTGGAAAGCCGTTAAAAGAATACTGAGGTATCTGAGGGGAACTGCTTATTACAAGCTGAATTACCAAGGAAATGATCTGCGACTTAAAAGCTATTCAGATGCTGATTGGGGAGGAGATTTAGATAAAAGGAAATCTACCTCTGGTTTTGCTTTCTTACTGAACAATGGTGCCATATCTTGGAGCAGTAAGAAACAAACGTGTATAGCCTTGTCCATGATGGAAGCTGAGTTCGTAGCATTATCAGCATCAGTACAAGAAGGTGTTTGGCTTAAGAGATTTTTGGATCATTTAGGTGTTATTGGGTATGCTGCAAATCCATTATTGGTTAACTGTGATAGCCAAGCAGCTATAGCATACACCAAAGATCCAAAATATCATAGCAAGACCAAACATATAGATACCAAGTATAATTTTATCAATGATATGGTTGCACGAAAAGATGTGAACTTACAGTATATATCTACGCATAGAATGGTAGCAGATCCTATGACAAAGCCAATACCTAGAGATGTGTTTTGTGGTCATGTAAAATCTCTAGGGCTGCGTAGAGGCTGATGTACTGAATATTGTAATTTTCCTAAAGTGTTCACATCTTATGAATTTGCGTTTTTTCATTATTAATGCCTATGAATCTTTGTTTAACGTTTATGCATCTTAATGCTCAGTGCATTATATAAAGTTGAGAAAGTATGTCGGATAGATAAAATATTAGCCCACTCACACGGGTAATCGCCTCTATTTACTGTGTGATAAATAGAGATGAGACGGTTTTTAAGCTTATTATCTAGGTGATAATCGAGAGCTCAAGCTTAAAATATATATGTCACCTTAACCGAGTGTTAAGATGAGGACATGATATTGACTATGTCCGAAAGTAAAATAACCCACATATTTTACTTTATCTATCTATGATGCCAGATGTGAGTTCTGATGGATTCTATGAATGAGTAAATATGTGAACTCAAGTTAGACATTAAATATGTCTAAACTATCATCTGTACGATATTAGAAATATAGACATACGCTCCATGGGAAATGAGTTAATACTGTAATACGTATTTCATACTACGTATGCATGAGACGACCAATTAGAATGGCAAAAGTTTGATCTCAACTTTTATGCTGTGTGAGACTCTTGAGGAAAATAGTTCCTCAATTTAGTGCCCTCATGACTCTTACTTATTCTCAAGATTTCTATTCAGTGTTTGCTATCTTAGGATGTTGCCAATGATCATGAATTGATTCGATCTAATGAAACATTTCTAGAAAAGCAAGCTGAACTGAAATTGAGAGTTTGAAGAAAAAAGAAAGATCGAATTTGGAGAATCACATATTAGTTTTGTGTTCACCGGTCGACCAATTATGATTGTCTTTGGGATAATCATAATTGTGAATACAATATATCATTGTTTAAAAGAGATCAAGAGAGATATAAATGTGATCAATCGATCTAGGGTACTGCATACTAAATCTACTCAGAGTGTGACGCTCATTATGAGCTGCTATATATTCTTAACAGATGTATGGCAACAAGCTCTCAAAGTATGCTGGTCGCACGGATTATTCACCGGTATGAATGTTGAAGAGAGGTAAAGAGGATCCTGTTCGGCCCACCATTTGCGAGTGGGAGATGATGGTTTTATTTATTAATTAATGTGATGGGCTTAAGTTGACCTGTCCGCCCATGTTAGGCCTAAAAGCCTGGCTCACAAGATTAGGGCCCATGGATGGAGGGATATGTTGAAGGGTTGTAACTTTTGGGGGAACGTCTTTTACCGAAGGGACACGTCCTTTGGAGAGGACATATTTAAGGAGAGAAAAGAAAAAGAAAACGCACCTTTTGGATGTATGTACGTTTTTCTTTTCTCCCTCTCCCAAAACCAACACAAGTTTCTCCCCCTTGAAGCAACAGGACGCTCCTTGGTAGAACGGGATCAGAATTTCTTCCTCGATCTTCAGCATTGGTGTTTAATCTGTGGACAATAAGGTATGCTCGATTATGTAGTGTAACTTTTGATCGGTGATATATGTTCTTCCTAGGCTCGTCTTCCGCATTCGTTTTAGGGGTTCGATTTAGTGTCGAACTGGTTTTAGGGAATCAATAAATCCCAACAGATTGAAAAGCACACTCTTAGCAATGTCCACAGGCCAAAAACAATATAAGGGGATAAGTACACTATCAGTGCCATAAGTTGTGTACGGCGCTCACTTTGGTACCAAAAGTTTCTGTCGGATCACTTCAAGTGCCAAAAAGTTTGAAAAACGATCATTTTAGTGTCAACTCCGATCTGGTTGGCCGGAAATCCGATGTTGCACTTTTTTTATTAATTTTTGAAGCTGATGTGGCTCGCTGGAGAGTACAATCAGCATCCTAACACCAAAATGACGCCGTTTGGTGTCTCCCCCAATTCAAAACCCTAAATCTTCGGCCAGTCTCCGTCCTCGACAGCCCCCGCGCTCGGCGGCCGCAGCTCTGACCCCAACCTCGACCCCGACCCGACGACGGCCACTCGGCGGCCAAGTCGAAGGCCGTGATCTGGCCGATGCTCAAGGAGGCCGCCGACGAGTGCGCCGCCATTGATGTCTCGCTCTCCATCTCCGATCTCCCCGACAAGTGCTTGGCCTATGTCTTCCAGTACCTAGGCTCCGGTGACCGGGGCTGGTGCTCCCTCGTGTGCCGTCGAGGGCGTCCGAACAACGCTGAGCAACAGCAGCCAAGCAAGCGACGGCGGCCCAGCGACAGCGAAGACCGAGCGACGACGGCTGAGCGAGCTAGGTTGGAAAAACCCTAATTTCAATCTCCAAATACTAATAAAAAAAATCCCCAAATGAGTTAAATAGTGTCGTTTTTGTGAAGCCATCCACGTAGGATGGCAAAACGACTTAATTTTCTTAAGGAGAACCGAAAACGACGTCATTTTAAAGCAACCGAAACTTTTTTTTTTTCAATATAAAAGCCACGTAATTAATCTGGCTGGAATCTCTCGCCGGTGGCATCAAAGTGATCGTTTTTTCTCCGATTTGACACTTAAGTGATCCGACGGAAACTTTTGGCACTAAAGTGAGCGCCGTACATAACTTATGGCACTAATAATGTACTTCTCCCCAATCTAAGGGTTCAATCTGCTTTTTGTCCCAGATAGGCACAACTAAGAAAACATGCATAGAAAAGAGTTCCCTGTAGAAACAAGTTCAACCAAGCCCAGAAAGAAAAGTCATCTCAACCTCACCCTGCTGAAGTAGCAAGTTAACCAAAATTTTTTTGTATCTTCTCCTTTTGATCTTAAAAAACACATCAATAGATAGGTCTTAACCATTACCACAACAACTAATTCAATACTCAAAACTCGAGACAGAGAGTCGCGAGAGAAGCTCACAATTGTGTCGATTCAGTCCATCCGGCCAAAATTGGCTTGCCGGCGCTGACGTGGACGCCAGTGGGGGACAACCGGCCGGCGAACGCTGATGTGGCAATTTTTTAATTATTTTTTTATTTTTTTTTCAAATTTTTTAATTTTTTAAATATTTTTTAATTTCTTTTTTAATTTTTTTTTCTCACCTTCTCCTTCCTCTGGCCGGCTGGCACCGGCCAAAGGCGAGGGTCGGCGAGGTCAGCCTCGCCGGCCACTGGCGAGGGCGAGGCCCCGCCAGATCCAGCGAGCTCGGCCCTCGCCAAGGCTAGGGTGGAGGCGAGGAGGGAGAGAGAGACCTGGTAGAGAAGAAGCGGCGGAGCGGGGAGGCGGTCGACCAGGCGGGGGGAGGGAATCGGGGGGAGGCGGAGCCGAGCTGAGGAGACGACTGGACGCCCTCGCGTGCCGCAACGAAGAAGACGAGTCCCTCTGCCAAATTCCCCCCGATTCGCCCCACCGGAACGAACGGCTCAACTTGATTTCGACCGCCGCGAAGCTCTTAGATTCCGTCAGCCGAACCATGGCGTCAATGGCGGCGTCCGCTTGCAACCGAGCGATGCAGTGAGCTTCGACATCCCTCAGACCGGCCCTCAAATCGGGCGTTTGGTCGTCTCCTCAGCTCGGCTCCGCCTCCCCCCGATTCCCTCTCCCCGCCCGGTCGACCGCCTCCTCGCCTTCGCCCCAGCCTTGGCGAGGGCCGAGCTCGCCGGATCTGGCGGGGCCTCGCCCTCACTAGTGGCTGGCGAGGCTGACCTCGCCGGCCCTCGCCTCTCGGCGCTGCCCCGGAGGAAGGAGAAGGTGAGAAAAAAATAAAAATAAAAAGAATTTTAAAAAAATTTAAAAATTCAAAAAAATATTTTAAAAAATATTAAAAAATTGCCACATCAGCGTTCGCCAGCCGGCTGTCCCCCGCCGACATCCACGTCAACGCCTGTCGGCCAATTTTGGCCAGATGTACTAAATCGGCACAATTATAAAAGGTTTAGGACTAAATTGGCAAAAAAAAAAGTTTATGACTGAATTGGCATAATTGCAATAGATTTATGACTTTTTTTCCCATACAAGCGCTATTGCGTTGGCAACATGCCAATTTCAAACCCCATCATCTCAGGACATGGACTCGAAATCTTTTCTACATTGCATGTAGGACAGAACTGATGGAGCTTTTAGAGCAAGGAAACGCTCCAAGGACGTGACATGCCTCGATATCATAGACCCAAACCATAATCACGACAAGACCAAGGCCGAACAAGTCTCACCAGTGTCCGATTGAACTTTCATGTTGCCATCAAAGGAAGGCAATAGTTTCAAACAAGAACTCGTCAACCTTTTTAACTTTGTCATTTCATTTTCTTCCAACAATCTAGATTTATGATTCGAAGAGATGCAATGAATACTTCTCTTATGCATTTCGGGACCTTTTGGATTGAGCCAAGTGTTCGAGTAGTAATTTCTTTTTTTCTAATTCTTTTCATGTTTAATGGGTTTATAATTGATTAGGTTTTTCAGTGTGCTATATTTTATATTAAAGGGGATGGCATCGCTCATCACCCGGGCAAGATTCACTACATTTTGCCTTAGTGCCAACTTTACGCGCCCCATCTGACGTTCATAATCTAACCTCTTAATCTATGCATGAAGGTCTGTTAGTGCGGTACTCACCCTCAATTTCACATTGCTTATGGGCAACACGAAGTCTCAGCCCATGATCCAACTTGAGCATGCAAGCTTCCTCACCGACTTAGCAAGCCATTCTATGGAGTTGCTCGTTCTTTGAATACAACAATTTAAGGAAACAAAAAAAACTAAGGATTTGAACCCAAGTAAGGTCAATTATGGGTATGTAAATTTGTGTTGCATACAAATGGGTTAATACAAGGTTAAAGGTTAATTTGGGTTGAATTATTTTTTTACCTAACCTGACCTACTTATTTGATGGGTCTATTATTGATGCATCAATATATCAAACCTTTTTTTTATGTCACAAAAACTCCTAAATTTGTACTAATGTGAGAAAAATACCCCCAAGTCGTTTGCCTAATGTCATATCCACGTCAATGTTGCCTTCCATGCAAGTCACCATGTTGGATTTTTAATAGCCGCCTCAAAAGGAACTGTGGTTGAAGATTTTTGTTCCTTCGGTCATTGTACAAGTTTGAGATATTGATTATATGAAAAAAAGGTATCCAAATCATGGTTGACAAATTTCAAGATTTTTTTATGGTAAACGAAAATAGTTTAGAGCATTGGTGTTACCATAGACAAATTTTGGGGTTTCTGTTGTTAAATGAATTGATACTTTTGTCACATAGCCATAAATTTAGGAATTTTTATGACATGAAAATAAATTAGATATTATCTTCGTATCGAGAATAGTTTAGTGTTCTTTATAGTATTTTTTTTTTCAAACAATAGATTGGCTTTTTCATTTTAATAATTATGATGACAGGGTATTAACGAGACAACAATACTAGTTTGAGGGTTTTTTACATACGACATAGGAGTTGTTTGGGAGTAATTGTACACCAGTGGCACCGGTTTCGACTTTTCCGAGTACATGCAAAAATTAAATCAGCCGACCTGCGCCATCCCTAACCGAACCAGGTCCCAATGAACGTTACGGTACATACTACACATTGATGAAAAATGAGAACGGCCAAGACGTCTGATCAAGCAAAAGCACATGGTACAGTTGAATAACTTGTCGTGCATAGAGACTTCCGGCTTGTTGTGCCCGAGTTTCGGTCGGACCAGGCGGTTCGGTTCGACTTCCGAGCAGCTTATATGAATGATCGAATGCAAAGAAGCCATCCAGAACATTCCCATTAAGAACCGCGAAATCCTGTTCTTGCCATCACTCTGAGTCGATTGCACTGTATGTTCTTGCACTAAACTTTGGCCAGTCGATTTCCCATATTCTTCGGGATTTTCTCTATCTTCGTTTCTTCAAGTTCTCTCCCGTTGCATACGCTTTCCGCTAAAAGAAAGAATCGGTGCTCGAATTTGGGAAGTACAAGCAGTTCGATTCTTGTCGGAAAACCTATTATGGAAGTGGGCATATCATTCTTGGGTGGACTAAAGGCCGCGGCTTCATTCCTGCTCTTCGCATTCCTCCGAAGCTTCGACTTCCCATTGTTGTCCCTACCCTTCCTGTACGTGTCCCTCGTGTCTTTGCTCGTCTCGCTCGCTGCGCACCCGTCGATCAACCTCCCTCAGCTTCTGGGCAAGAACCCAGACGGGTCTTTCCCCACCTGGTCAATCATCATCTTCAGTTCTTACTTGTACTTCGCCAGGGCTTTCTCCGCGATCAGGAGGCGGAGGAGTGGCGAGGCCCCGTACAGCGAGATCTGGGAGGGCGTGTACGTTGGTGGATGGCCGTCTTCGCTCGATGAGTTACCTCCCGGCGAACCCGCGATCGTCGACTGCACTTGTGAGTTCCCGCGGCGGCCCGAGTTGAGGAGGCACGTGTACTTCTGCGTCCCGACTTGGGATACGCGGTCGCCGGGGCCGGGGGAGATCGAGTCCGCAGTGAAGTGGGCTTGTAAGAAGAGGGCTCAGAACAAGCCTGTGTTCATTCATTGTGCCCATGGTATGGAAGAAAGAGGATATTATTGTCAAGAATTCGGTGTTGATCATGATTTGTACACATGTTTAGGAGTGAAATATGTTCGACGTTGTGGACAGTGTAGGATCGATCATCTATCTTTTTTATATCATAGGATCTAAATTCTAGCACTTGGCGCTATGCTGTTGTAGAAGTGCTTTTGACTGCATGAAGCTCTTGATACTCTTGATGCGCCAGCCGTCGTATATATTCTGTAATGGGTTTGAAGATTACACATTTTTCATAAGCCCGTGTTCGTCAAAGCAGCAGCCGTTCGCGAAAATTCATTAACTGTTTTGCATCTGTTCGTGAAAAGTTTTCTCTTGAAACTGATCCCCAGGTCATGGAAGGAGCGTGGCCGTGTCGTGTGCTCTGCTGGTGGCTCTTGGGTTTGCAGAAGACTGGAAGAATGCCGAGCGGATCATCAAGGAAAGACGTCCTTGCATTCGGATGAATACGCACCACAGGAAGGCGTTGGAAGAATGGTCCAAGCACCGGGTTTCTTCCCCCAAGGAGAACGGAGACGGAGAAGTAGGACGCACGCTCTCCTGCGGCGAATCCAATCGTTCTTGATCCGACGCGTCTGACAACACTGGACCAAATCTTCTGTAGGAGCTTTCTCAGTTATCTTCGTGCTCAACTGTAGAATCTCATCTCCGACAGTCCTGTTGTCGGAGTGGTTCTGTAGTACTATCAACCTTCTCCAGTTTTCAGAAGTATTAATGGTGTTTACTGTTTTGAACCATGCGTTAACTCGGTTTAGTTTTTTTTTTTTATCGGTCATACTCTTATCCTACTTTAACACACACTCTCAGACTTTTGCCCTGCCTCCTTATAAGGTGTAGGAGTCGAAACCCACTCTTGAAATAAAATCGTCCCCACCTCAATCCTTCTGAGAATGTGGGGATTTGAACCTCTACCTCTCCCTTCCAAGTTGGAAGGTTGGCCACTGGGGCGAACCCCTAATGATTAACTCAGTTTAGTTCATTCATAACTCATTTAGTACGATTTATAAATTTTTTTGTGCCATAAATTTTTTTGAAATATTTTAATCCTCTGATTAGATTTTTCTTTGTTTCTTTTCATTTTTTCCTCTCCTCTCTCTCTTTTCCACCGGTGGCGAGTCTACACCAACCAACCAATGAGAAAAAGAAGACGAAGAAAAAAAAAACTTATTTCTAAAAATATTACTGAAATAAAAAGTTACTTTTTTCTATTTATTTCTATTCTAAATTTATTTCGTGGTCATTTTCTATTTCGAATAATAAAAAAAATAATTGACGTTATCAAATGAATTTTTTTTTTTTGATTCGGAGAATAAAAGAATAAAAGAAATAATAGAAATATTATCATGCAGGCTTAAGAGTTCAAAATGACTAAAGCATGCATAAAACTACTGTTGCACATTTTTCGTGTGCCACAAATAATTTCGTTTTGTTCATTTTTTTTTGTGCTTGCTCGAACGGGATCAAAATGACGTTTGGATAATATTCAGAAAAAAAATGTGAATAAAATAGACCAATAAAACTGCTGCTGCACCTTCTCAGAGTCGGCTCTCATATCCTATAGAGAGGTAGGGTAAAAATCTAAGAGTAAGTATTATAATAAAAATATAATAAGATCGGCAAAAAAGAAATATTCACAGCGCATCTCCTGACACGATCCGA
Organism: Eucalyptus guilfoylei; assembly: GCA_016097605.1. Taxonomy (NCBI): domain Eukaryota; kingdom Viridiplantae; phylum Streptophyta; class Magnoliopsida; order Myrtales; family Myrtaceae; genus Eucalyptus; species Eucalyptus guilfoylei. Next base: position 2,395,078 of record CM027869.1, read on the forward strand.
AGCTTCTCCCTCCTCCCCCAGGCGCGTTCCCCCCGCACGAGCCGGACCTTGCCACGTGGCCGCAAGATAGCGGGCGCGTGAGGAGTCTGGCTCCTGGAGCACACGCGTCGCCCGCTAGTGTCGTCATTATTTGGTAATACTTCTGGGTAAACAGCAACCTCGTGGCCGCTTTGCACGTGGCCACACGTCCCTCCACGCGCAGCCTCGCGGTCCGATTTTTCTCTTTCTGCCGCCTCACATTTTTCGTGGGCTGCAAATACTTTCGTTCTGTTCCTTTTTTTGTCTGTGCTCGTTCGGACGGGATCGAAATGACCTTTGGGTGATATTCAAGAAAAAAATGTGAATTTATATATATAATTTTTGTAAAATATAGCTAAAGTTTAAAGTCAATTAGTGATCACTAGTTCATTTGAAGGAAGACTAGATCTCGAGCATGCTTCATGCATTTGTGCAGTTGCTTTCATCATTTCTTGAGATTTAAAAAATTCGCAATGTCAAAAAAATACTGAACTATTTAAATATTAAGCTATGCTTTTCTTTAATATTTATTAGTTGGTGTGGTCTCGCAAAAAGAAAAAAAATAAGTTTCAGCATTTTGCCAAATGCTGAAAACTCAAAACTAATCTTTATTAGTATTGGGCCTTTAGCATTTTCAATAGTAACTTTCACTTGAAAATTACTTTAAAATAGTTGTCAAATAGTCCAGTATTTCCCTAAGGGACTTTAAAGGCAGAAAGCCCATTGAGAATGCTGAACCAAACGCACCTTAAAGCATGCATAGATAAGAGCTCTTGTGGACACAAGTTCCTCATCCTCAATCCTTGTCAAATTAGGTCTCCAATTTAAGTCCCTGCACAAAAACACGTACAAGTTTGGCCGAAGGAAGAAAGTCCAAGTTGGACTCTTTTGGCGAGAGAGGTCTTTCCTGTTCCCTCATTACTCCCATCCTCCATGCCTAGAAGGAAGAAGCGAAACAGAGCAGCACGCGTGGTTTAATTTCCTCCACTGTGGCACAGCACTGCAAGCGAAGTAGGCGGAGAGGACCTCCCCGATCTTTTCATTGAATAAAATAGACCAATAAAACTGCTGCTGCACATAAATGAAGGAAGATCCGGTCTCACATGGAAGCTCTTCGTTTCGTCTAAGCCGCAAGCGGAGTTGAAGCTTGTGACTTGCCGTTTGTCTCCATCCGATAAATGCACAACAAGGGACCAAAAAATAAATAAAATAAATACAACGTTGATCATCAATTCTGCAAATTTTAAAGCCGAGAAGGGCAAAAAGGTAATAAAAATGGATTTTATTTTATTTTATAATTGTATTTCTACGATATAGTACACAAGGAATAGTTGATTTGGTCTTCTTCGCGTGCTTACTTCGAAAAAGAAGTTACACAGACTGGCGTACGACGGTCCTAGACCGAACCCGGTCCTAATCAACATTTATGATAATATCAACATTTCTTAGAAGACGTGTCTGGCCGAGCAAAAGCAGCCGGGTTAACATTAATATCGAGGCCTACCGTGTTGACTTTTTGGGCCCTCAATTTATCCAGGTGCGATAGTCTTACGTATTATAATATATGTAAAGTTTACTTTTCGACCAAAAAAAATATATATATGAAGTTTACTGATTTTCCAAGCACATTAGACATACCTCAACACATGTCGCGCACCATATCTTAAGGGAAAACAATTCTAAATTTTCAATTTATTCAATTTAGCATATCACAAAATGATTAAATTTAACCTATCACAAAGTCAAATCAATCATTCGGTACTAATAATATTTATATTATATTGAATATCTTTTCATTTCCATCCATTTCTAAATTAGCAAGAATTAATATGCTTTTTTTATCACATTTTTTGTGTGGTTATAAATGCTGCGATAGTGCCCTTTAAATTTATGTTAGCTTTTGATCTTTATAATAATAATGTAAAGCCTCATTTAGAATTATTTTGAGTCGATATTATAGTTATCTTCATAAGAATGTCTAAATATTGTATTGATTTATCTATAAATAATTTTACTTATATCAATTCAAATAGGGTTAATACTCACGAAAGATCCAAAACTGGTACACTTATGACAAATTTACCCCAAACTAATTTTTTGACCACCAAAAACTCTAAACCGGTACATTTTTGACAAATTTATTCAAAATCGGTACACTTGTGATAAATTTACCCTATGTTAGTTTCAATTAAATTTTATTGTTAAATTATTAAGTTAAATAATTGGTGATAGTTGACCGATATACCAATTTGGGATTTTATTTTCCGTTTGTCATAATTTACAATTTTTGTGATTTTTTTGTGGTATTAATCCAATTTAACATTAGGTATATTTTTCATAAATATACTAGTTTGAGATTTTTGGCCATTGAATAAATTAGTTTTGGATAAATTTGTCATAAATATACTAATTTAGGATTTTTTATGATTAATCGGGGTAAATTTGTTATTGGTGTACCGGTTTGGGGATTTTCATGGTAAATTTGTCATAAGTGTATCGATTTGGAGCTTTTCAGGGTATTAAGTCATTTAAATATTGTTCATAAACATTTACATAGATAAAATTTTCCAGCCTTTTCATTTTGTGTTTTCTTAATTAAATTTAGTTACATATGTAAGTTAGGAAATTTAATTAGACAAAAAGGCGATGAAAACAATCGGCATATCTTTTATCTATTCACGAAATGGATTAAAATGAAATGATACTGTGAAATCTAAGTAATAATGTAATTACAAAAAGTTGCGAAATCCAATGACCGATTTGACTTTGTTATGAAAAGTCATAGGACTAGATCGAACAAATTGAAAATCATTGAACACATTAAGAATAATTTAAAGTTCAAAGGCGACATACCCAAATTTAGGGAGAACTATTAGCATGGTTTTCCCATTTCTTTATCGCATTGCGAAACCTATTTCGGGCCGAACCACAGAGACTTCTGGCTTCGCTTTGCACAAATTTCGGTCGAACCGGGCGGTCCGGTTCGACTTCCGAGCGGCTTCATACGGAAAGAGCGAAAGCAAAGAAAAGAATCGACGTCAAGAACCGCGAAATCGCGATCTCGCCATGGAAGGGTCGCGTCGAATTGCATCGTTTACAGAATCAACTCCCGTCTCTCTTCCCCTCGATTTCCCTCCGAACTTCCTCCATCTTCGTTCCTTCAAGTTCGTTCCTTCCTCCCTCTGGCATACACGTTCAGCCCAAAGGTAGAATCTTTGCTTGAATTGGTAAGTACCCAGAAGCTCGATTCTCGTGGGGAAGGCTCATTATGGGAGTGGGCATCTCGTTCTTGATCGGGTTGAAGGCCGCGGCTCTGTTCCTGCTCTTCGCCTTCCTCAGAAGCCGCGGCTTCGGGCTGCTGTGCCTCCCGTTCCTGTACGCGTCCCTCGTGTCCCTGCTCGTCTCCCTCGCTTCCCACCCCTCCATCAATCTCCCCCTGCTCCTGGGCAAGAGCCCGGACGGGTCGTTCCCCGTCTGGTCGGTCCTCATCTTCGGCCCGTACCTGTACTTCGTCAGGGCCTTTTCTGCGATCAGGAGGCTGCGGAGCGGGGAGGCCCCGTACACCGACATCTGCGAGGGCGTGTACGTCGGTGGGTGGCCTTCGTCGCTCGATAAGTTGCCCCCCGGCGACCCCGCCATCGTGGACTGCACCTGCGAGCTCCCGCGGCGGCCGGAGCTGCGCGGGCACGCGTATTTCTGCGTCCCGACTTGGGACACGCGGTCGCCGGGGCCCGGGGAGATCGAGTCCGCGGTGAAGTGGGCTTGCAGGAAGAGGGCTCAGAACAAGCCTGTGTTCATTCACTGTGCCTATGGTATGGAAGGAAAATGGATATTACTGTTAAGCATTATGCATTTTTAGGAGCGGTATATGTTCAAATTTGTCAGAAAGCTTGTTGTGGATAGTGTAGGATCAATTAACTCTCTTTTTTATATCCCAAGATCTAAATTCTAGCACTAGGAATTTTGCTGTTATATAAGTGTTTTAACTGCATGAAGCTTGATCAATGAGTAACAGTGTGGCACAGTTGATGTTCATAGTTTACAATCAATCTTCTTGTCACTTACTCTCCTCAAGTGATTGGGACTAAGAAACTAGTGTGACACCCATCGAACCTTGAAGCAATTATATGATATCGAGTGGCTATCTCCTCGGTTTATTCTCTTGATGCATGAGATGTCTATCTCTATAATCGCATCAAGCACACTTAGGGTCCTATGTATTAGATCAGATTATCAGGGGATGGCAGTTTTTCCTAAGCTGTATCTGTCAAACCTGCAGTGCCCCTAAGCTCAAGCTGTTCATTTTTTATGATTTAAGTCGATAGATGTTTTGTTCAAAACCAGAAAAAGGTCAATATATATGTCTAAGATCTAGACATCATGTGAAAACATAGTGGCCTTATCTGAAGAAAGAAAAGAAAATGGAACAGTTAATAGTTGTTCTGAGTCTCATTCTTCTTATTAGTTCAGATTTGCACATTGTTATATTTAATGTTATTAAAGTATTGGCTAAAAAATGTACATAGAAATACTTGAGCAAAAGATGATATCTCCATGTTGAGATCTAACAACTTGTTAGTGTAATTGCTTGCCTTTTGCAGCTCTGCATGTACTCTTTAGTAACTATTTGAGTCTAATTGATTACTTTGGGATGCATCAATTAGCATTACACATACTAGAATTATGTGGTCAGACACAAGATAAAGAAATTTGAATGCATGATTTGAGTATAGAGGGAAGTTATGGAAATCGGATTCATACATGTCTTGCATCGTAATGTCATTGGGCGAAGAGATATGGGGATAAGTTTTCTTACTTGTGGGATGAGATGATATATTTGGTGCTTGAAATTTGAGACAACAAATTTAGTGATCTCAACGTGTAACGTGAGACCTTGATAATGTG